>OU565266.1:9977500-11227500 GCA_913789895.3 Seladonia tumulorum
TTTCACTCAATACTTCACCGTTTGCAATTGTTACAGTAAGGAGCAAAACTGAACCAATAACCACAAGTTTTGTATAAATCATTATTTATTGCTAGTAATATAGAAGAATAACAAAAAATCAACATTTGAATTGTTTTTGTCATAGTTGGAAGTAACTTGAGAAATGTTTTTCAATAATTAATGTCTCCTCGATTAGCAATGACGAATGGCATGCCAAAAATCTAATTTATTCTAACTGATTGAAAATTAATTTTACCATAGTGAGAGTACTATAATAAATGATTTCAGTGTCTACGAAACGCAGGAGGGTTGTGGTAATTGCGGTATCTACATAATAAATGTAGTGGTGTCATTATTTCAAATAAAATTTGCCCACACGAAATTGTAATTTATTCTAACCAATAAAAAATTCATGTTTCCGCTGCTGTAGCAAATGTACCAAATTAGTTTAGCGTTTACAAACTGCAGAAGGGTTGAAACGAGAAATGAACAATACGTAATTATTTTTAAACTCAATTTTCTGGAACATGGTGGCAGGTCTGTTAATCGAATTGTGTTAAAATTATGGAAAAAATGGATTCCACCAGTAACTGTTAATTATGAAGGTGGGAAGTTGTAAATCAGAGGAGTCTCGTGACTTACCCGCACGTGGTTCATGTCGTTTGCCGTACCGGGTGGGAATGTGGAAACCCTTCGCAGAGGCCAGAAGGGTTAAAACCGCACACGCGATCCACACACACGTCACGAACTCAACGCTCCCGAAGCACGGCACCGACTGAACCTTTCTACTTCGGGGGAGCATCCTCCTACCTGTAGAAACCGAAATGTCCAAATATTTTCACCGCTTTGACCTTCCCACAGGCTCAACCCCTGAAGCCACATAATTGGTCCCCATGCACGTCTCTTGTTTTCCACATGCTTCAGAAGTACTCCTTTCATCTTCATTTTCCTAGCAACCCCTCACTGAACCATTTCATTCGTACTTAATCATTTATACCGCCTGGTTGCAATTTTTTTTTACCAGCAACCCTCAAAAATTCATATAATCGCTTTCCACGCATCTTCTATTCTACATGCCTGAGAAGCTCCCTTTATTTTTCATATTTCTGGCAATCCCTAATTATTTTTACCATCTGTGGTTACTATTTTTTCTTACCCCCCCATTCTTCAAAAGTCTACACAATTTATACCCATACACGACTCTTTCATTCCATATGTTGGGGAATTTTTTTAGTGCTCGTTTAGGCTAGCAACCCTTAATTGAATTTTATATTTTTAATTTCTGATTGCACTTTATTCTTTTAGTACCAACCCCCAAAAATTCACATAATATTTCTGCATACATGAGCCTCCTGCACCACACGGCTGAGAAGCTTCCTTTATTCCCCAATTAGCCTGCAACCCCTAAATGGACTTTCTATTTCATATTTAATTATTATATTTTCACCAACCGGTTACAATTTTTTCTTAACCCCAATCCTCAAAAATGTACATATTTCTTTTCCATGCACTCTATCATTCCACACGTGTGAGAAACTTTTTTTAGTCATCATTTAGGCTAGCAACCCTTAAATGGGCTTTTTATTTTACACTCAATTATTTTTCCCATCTAACTGCAATTTTTTTTCTCACTCTCAATCCTCCAAAATCTACATAATTGGTCCCATTGCACAACCCTTCCATTCCCCACACTTGAACAGTTTTCTCTCGATCCTCATTTAGCTAGCAACCCTTAAAAACACTTTCTATATTATACTAGGTCATTTTCATCGCCTATCATCTTCACCGACCTCCAATCCTCCAAAATTTGTATAATTAGCCCTTCATACATGTAACAGTGAATCAATACAGTGACTAAAAAATTGATTTAACCCTCCGTGAACCAGGTGGGGTGAAATTAACCCCAGCGGTTTTAACACTAAACGTACCGAGCTATAAATGTAACAGATACATGTTGCCTTATAAAAATGACAAGATTTAATATATTTAGCCTTTGCGCGGTTCTTATTGCAATGCGTGCTCTACTAAAGATATTTATTTCATCATTGCTCATGAAAGCATCTTTATAATTACAAAAATTGTCAAATAAAAAATTTAGAACCGGTTATTTGACTGGTGGTGGTACGTTTAATGTGAATAACTGTTTATTTTGATCTGGTGTTACTACAAAATCAGCGAAACACAATCTTTAAAGTGCATTTTTATTAAAATTTTTAGACGGATAACAATTGAAAATGAATTTTCGTCGCCTATCATCTTCACCGACCTCCAATCCTCCAAAATTTGTATAATTCATATATGTAACAGTGAATAAATACAGTGACTAAAAAATTGATTTAACCCTCCGCGAACCAGGTGGGGTGAAATTAACCCCAGCGGTTTTAACACTAAACGTACCGAGCTATAAATGTAACAGGTACATGTTGCTTTATAAAAATGACAAGATTTAATATATTTAGCCTTTGCGCGGTTCTTATTGCAATGCGTGCTCTACTAAAGATATTTATTGAATCATTGCTCATGAAAGCATCTTTATAATTACAAAAATTGTCAAATAAAAAATTTAGAACCGGTTATTTGACTGGTGGTGGTACGTTTAATGTCAATAACTGTTTATTTCGATCTGGTGTTACTATTAAATCGACGAAACACAAACTTTAACCGTTTGAGTGCGGCGAAGCGCTGTTGCGCTTCACTTTCTATGTATAAGAAAATTCTCCGCACTCAAACGGTTAAAGTGCATTTTTATTAAAATTTTTAGACGGATAACAATTGAAAATGAACCCCGCACGGTTCAGCCCGTGACATTTTTTCACCTGGTTCGCAGAGGGAAGCCTGGACCGTTCACGGCCGCGCGAAACATCAATGTTACAACAAACAACATCGACAATTTTCCGATATTTACCACTTAAAACCACCGTCGAACTCGAGAGCCTCGATTTCGCGATTTTCTCTTTCCACCGGAAACGTCTTCTTCGACTCTAGCGACTCGGAGACGTTCGAACGACCCTCGAAAACGGTAATTTGCACTCTGTGCTTCTCAAACCCGGCCGACGACTGGAAGGAAATCAATCAAGCCGTAGATCATCGATCGTAGCACTCTCTCGTCTAGAAAATCGCTTGCAGCTGCTCGTTAGCTGCTGTTACCTGTTGCCTTATCCTTATCCACTTGATTCCCAGGTGGTTCTCACAGTCACGAAAAACTCCGGCGAGCAACGGGGACCATTTTGTCAGGAAAAAAAGAGATTATTTTTCACAGGGGGGGGGAGAAAGAAAAATGGAAACCGGAACACGCGGTAAAGTGCGCGAAAAATTCGACGGATGTTGTTCTCTCGCGGAAGACTCCCGGAACCGGCGATCAAGCAACACGTAAGAGCGACTGCGATGTAGCATGATCCGTGAAACGGTTTATATAGTCGCGCCCAACCACCCACGAAGTGTTCGGACACCCCTAACGGCGACCAATCGCGTGACAGCTCGCCGTGCCCTCTCCTCGTTGATTCTCGATTATTTTACCTCTTACCGCCGTTCTTTTTGCCGCCCCCAGAACGAATTAGGCGACCGACTGACTACGCGGGCAAACTGCGCCCGGGATGCATCCGTGACGTAGTTTCCGGTTCATCGATCTCGGACCCTACGACATCACAATGGCCGCCCGAGAAATCATAATCTCGTTGTTTCTGATTAAACAATATAAATATAAATATAGCAGCCTAGAATCAATATTAAATGTAGATATAAATATAATTTATATGTTTATATTTATATCGTTATATTATTAATTTAATATCGATTCTAGGCTGTGGATCTTTATGCGAAATAAAAATTGTAATTGAATTGACACTAGGGTTGAAGGAAATTTATTTTAATGCGAGGGGTTAAATAGGGTAAAACGGGGTAGAAATAATTGTAAGCACTTTTACTAAAAAGCTCACTAAAAATTGTCCGACATTTCCCATCGAGGTTGTTCGCCATTTTGTACGGATAATTGCTACTTTTCTCATTGCTGAAAATCTTTTGCTGGCGAGAAGACTGTTGTTGAGAATTCTACAAAACGATAACGTTGATTTGTTGCTAATGTCTAGACATCGGATGTTTATGCAATTTCCAATTTTTATAGAAACATTTTAAGAAAGTGGAATGAAATAAAATCCTATTTTTAATGGGGACAGCCTTTGTAGATCCAAAGCAAATAAAAATCGTGTTAAATTCTCTCGAATTTTATATTATAGCATTTTTTGAACATTTCCAGAAGCCATAAATGCATAAAGATCCGCTGTCTACTAATCTCTCTCTCTCTCTCTCTCTCTCTCTCTCGATTGTCGGAAGTATTTCTCCTGGTCCCTCTGACGAACCTAATCGCAGTGGAGCAGCGCGTCCTCTTGAACCAACGTCAAGGTGGAAAATTTTAAGGCGCAGCTGCTCGGCGACCTAAGTAGCCATTGAATTTTTCACAAAGCTCCGCAATTATTGCAACTTGCAAGACGCGTTTAATCAAGCTGCAGAGGTCAGACACCGGTTAAAGGTGATTGCTTTTTTTATTACCTGAAAAACAACCCCCTGCGTACCGAAACAACGTGTTTTCATGCTGTCGGAATTCTCGACACCTAACCCTTGTACCGATACAATGATCAATGCATTTGATTTTGAAATTTTTATTCGCACATTTCACTTATATTTAATTTGTAAGACTTAATTTGCCTGCATTTTTACACTGCAAATGTGGGTCAGTTTATATTTCAGAAGTTAAATTTGTAACTTCAGGAAATCAAAACGTTCAGGTCATAGAATTTTTAATTTCTTTCAACAGGAAAATGTTAACTATTTTGAACACAAATTGAAAGTAGGCAGCCAAATGGCTGAGTATAACTTGAGGATCCATTTTACGGGTGTTGATTGCCCGCAGAAATTGTGGAGAAAAAAGAATCGGAGAAATTTTCGAGAATAAAGTCAAGAGCGGAATGGACGTTACACGAGGGACGGAGCAACAAAGTTTTTAAATTCTTTAACAACGCGTTCGCGGGGCAATGTGTTCGATTTCTCACGGGTTAACAGCGGTCCCGATCGGGAATTTACCGAGTGCGGAGCTCGTAAAAGACTGCCGCATAAAAAGCAAATGGCGATCAAAAGGAAATCTTCCGGAGAACGAGTGCATTTTATTTGCTGACAGTCGTCATCGTGATCCGAGTGGCCTGGAAACCATTCTCGCTGGACAGTTCGCACGATCTGAGAGATGGATTTGCTACCTGGCTGCAGAGGGAACAATATTTTCAAAAATTTACACTGCGCAGGTAACGAAACTGGTGTAACAAACCTTCCGAGACCACAGTTGCAACCATTTCGACAATATTCAATCCACACTTGGAACTTCTCGAGAGAGTGCGCCAAATCCAAAGCATAAAGCGGTGTTCCCGTTGAACAAAACAGCTTGAAAATTCTCTTCAGCGATTGGGAAGGTCCAAAAGAATTTTTCAACAATTTTTTATCTAGGAAAAGTTGCAATTATTGAAAAGTCTTCAAGATTCATCATCCACATTGTTAAATATCTTATTCAGAATAAATCTTTATAAGCAATTACGAAGCAAAGAAAATTTATCCCAGGAGGTTCTGAGAACAGTAAATAATTTTTTTATCATTTTTATTGCAGGGGAATAGCATCTGCTGACCATTTTTTACTTGTAGCTCCAATATCCTCATTGTTGGAAGTTCTAGCCAGAGTTGAAATTCATAAATAATTATAAACACTATCGGAATGTGTCGGAATGAACTGGTAATGGATTCTAGATGGTCCATAGAGCAGTGAATAATTTTTTAACAATTTTTTATTCGGAAGGAGTAGCATTTATCTAAAATTATTAGACTTACGTCCTACATCTCCATCTTTTGGAGGTTCTAGCCAGAGTTGAAATTAAAAAAATAATTATAAACACTTTCGAGATGTGTGGGAAATGCACTGGTAATGGACCTTAGATGGTCCATAGAGAAGTAAATAATTTTTTGACAATTTTTTATTCGGAAGGAGTAGCATTCATCTAAAATTGTTAGACTTACGTCCTACATCTCCATCTTTTGGAGGTTCTAGCCAGAGTTGAAATTAAAAAAATAATTATAAACACTTTCGAGATGTGTGGGAAATGCACTGGTAATGGACCTTAGATGGTCCATAGAGAAGTAAATAATTTTTTGACAATTTTTTATTCGGAAGGAGTAGCATTCATCTAAAATTTTTAGACCTACGTCCTACATCTCCATCTTTTGGAGGTTCTAGCCAGAGTTAAAATTAAGAAAATAATTATAAACACCTTCGAGATGTGTGGGAAATGCACTGGTAATAGATTTTAGAAGTGCATTCTCGGTTCTAGGAGGTAGCCGGGGCGCATCGGACAATTACCTGAAGAATCACCGAAAAGCTGGCTTGACGAATTAGAGAGTCGCAGAGGTCAGACAGCATCCGGCCACGTTTCCGGTCTTGTCCTGCTCGATTAGAGCTCATCTGCTCGGACCTAGCCCAGACGTTCTCGGACACCTAGCCCGTATCTCCCATCGCCTCGGTCTCAGCTTCTGTAAATGGAATTCTCGGTGATCAGAGCGCGTTTCCATCCGAGAGAAGAAACTCCACGCGACACTTGTTGCGCGCCTTCGATCGAACCGGATAACACCCTAACCCAGAACCCGGCTAAAAAGGGGCGCAGCCAAGCTCTCTAATTAATCATGTTGATCTCGCGATCCCGCGCTGGACCTGTAAAAACAAGAAAAAATTGTTGCCCCCGCTCTTTCCTTGAAGCAAAGGGTGGCCTCTTATCAGATATCCGGAGATAATTGAATCTAAAAATAAAAAAACCACTGTACCTTGGAAATATTTAATCAGTATACACACAGCGTCAAGTTGATTCACGATTGTACAGACTCCTCGTGGGCATAGGAGTTTTTAAAGAAATTTAATTTCTGAAGAAAAACCTCTGTATCCTGATTGCCCATCATTAATATTGTGTATTAAAAATGTACAAACAGTCGGTGAATGCAGAAATTAATTTTTTTGTCTTTTTAACATGCTTAGCAAATTTTTAAACATATTATGTTTTGTTCTAATTTAACCATTTTAGAATTTAGGGGGGTTGTGATTGCAACGGATTCTTTGTTGAAACAGTGAGAATGAAGGAACCGGTTAATTAAGAGTTAAGCATACCACCATGTTGATTACTGTTCCATGCGAGATGAAGTTCCACGATTCTTGATCTTCGCAAGCGAAAACTTTGCAAGAGAAATGTTTAGGGGATTGTTTTAAGTCTTGCCTCCTCGGTCCCATTAATCATCGGGCCGGCTCCGTTAATCAATCACCTTTGTCTTTTTTTAATGAGACCTCCCCCGCTTGCTTCTTCCTGCTGATCTTGTCGAGCTCTTTCGCTTAGAAAACTTCTAGTAATTGTTTAAAGCTCGTCGAAACGATTTTCCGCCGAGAAACCTGTTAATTGCAAATCCTGCTGAAATTCGGTGTCGCCAGCACAATTGTGTAACCATCGGCTAAAAGCGGGATCGATTCCCCGTAACACGCGAACCATTAAATCGCGGGAATAATGGAAATTTCACTTCCCCGAAAGTGTTCCTACCGGTTTTAAGAAAAACTACCTCACCTCGCGCACCTTTCTCTGCGAAACCATTTACGGCCGTGACTCTGAACGCTGAATCTGCAAGAATCCGGACTTTTTTTATTGCAAATTCGCAACTAGACTCACTGGCGAATCCCCTGTTTCCACGTTGCGTGCCGATCTCACATTCTCCTCCTTCAACAGAATTCTTTTTTTTAGTTTAAGCTCTTTGGACCCTTAAATGAGTCAATTTCGCTTTACAATTTTGGAGTTACAATGTTACAGAGGAAAAAAAAGAACAGACTTTTTAAAAATTAAGAGTACCAGTGAGGCAGTGAATTAAATGGATAGCTTGCACTCTTTGAAAAAAGAATGAGTATAAACACAGGCCTTAACATTAGGTTCCCCTATAAACATATCAACATTTAGGAGTACATAGTTCCATTTTACGCAGAAATTTCAACAGAATTCACGGGTGTTAAAAAATAGAAACGAAGACTTCAGCTGCATTTAGAATACATATGAGCATTAATTAGTAATCCTTTGATGAATTAATGATCTCCAGTTTCCGCATTGTGCGTTGATCATCCGCCATTTTTCCCTTTGAACTTCTGGAAAAAATTCACAAGTGTTAGAAAATAGAATTGTAGACTTCAGTTGCATTTATATTGTAAATAAAAATTGCAAACTCATTGTCAAAATAATGAAAAATCAAATTCAGTTTCGTGATTAAAAACTGAAGGTAAAGGTGAGGTGAAGGATGTGTGGTTTTGTTAACATTGAAGAGAAAAATATTCATAATTGCATCGACGACTGCGTCTCCTTCGATTTTTCGAAGGTTCACCGAAAAGCAAACCCCCAGAGAAACGATCGTTAAAGTTCGCGAACGAAATTCGCGATTTCCTGGCAGAGCAAACGCATGAATTTTTCTGCGAGTTGTAATTTGCGATTTTCATGCCTCGAAATGTTCGTCATTCCTGTTTAAAAAATCAATTTTTGTAGGAGCAATTCTAATGAAGAATATTTTGTAGGGTCTATCAACCCAATCCTAAATTATCAATTCACTGCTAAGAACAATTGTTAACATCTCGAAAACAAAAAAAATATAACGTTGACATTTTGAACAATATTTGACGGAAAATAAATATTTCATTTTGTTTGTGGACATTTTTAGCCAAGAGGAAAAAATTCACACTTCTCGGAAAACGCATTGTTTAAAATGTCAACGTTACATTTTGTCCTTTTTATATGTGTCAATAATTTGTGTTGTACATGTGAATTGTTGATAATCGATGGGTATAATAAGATGAATTTAATTTAATTATAATGTGAATTTATCAGGCACTATGCGACAGAAAGTACAAAAAAGTTCGATGAATTTTTAACGCTAGACCTAGCACGGTTAAAATGATCTGTTTTCTATTTCACAATTATTGAAATTATAAAAACGTTTTCATAGGAAATTACTGGATTTATTTATTTATTTAAGCACATTGTGCCTAGTAAGTTTAGTGTTAAATATAAAGATACTGCTTTCTGCGAATTCGTTTACGCGAAATCAAACAGTAATTCGCTCACTTTATTAAAAGTTAAATGGAAATATGATTCACAGTAATTTCAAAAGAATTTAACAATCCAGTTAGCGATAACTGCGCATAGGTTAGCGGAGATTAAACGGGAAATTGTTATAAAGTCTAAAATGGAATTATAGGATAACAATGAAGACTGAAATCATCGACATCTGTTAGAATTGGTCACATTTTCAAACAAAATCGGGGAACGTGATCTGCAATGTTTAAACGGGTTATAAACATTTGTTGTCCTCGATATTATTTACACAAATATTTGCAAGTACAAGCATGCTGAAAGACCTGTGTAGATCAACGATGGAGGACTCAGGAGAGCCTATGTAGGTCGCTAATGAATTCTGATGATCCCAGGAGGACCTGATGGATGTATGCAGGCACACCTACGTCCTTTCCCTAGATCTCTTCCTCGCTCTCTTCCCCTAGATTCCCTCCTCGCCGTCCCTTCCCTCTTCCTCCCCTGCTGTAGATCCTCTTCCCCTTCCCTAGATCTCTTTCCACACCTTTCCACTCCTAAATTTTCCCATCCCTTCCCTAGATCCCCATCTCTCCGTCCCACCCCTAGATACTCCCTTTTACTTCCAAAATTCCTTGCATACCGAACACCCCTAGATTCTCCCGTTTTCTCCCAAGATTCCTTTCTTACCGACCACCCCTATCTCTTTAGCATCCACTCCCTTTCCTAAATTCTCATCTTCTCTTCCACAGATCTTCAGTCTCGTACATCTCACTAACTAACTCTTCCATTTATTTACAGTGAACCGTAAAATCACTGATTTTTACTAAAAAAAAAAAAATGTTGGTATTTTAAATAGTTTCTCGCAAGGAAAAAGATGGTGGCTCCACCTAACAAAACATGGCGGTACTAGTCAGTTGAATATCCTGTAATAGATGGCAGTACAAGTTTGATTAGCAACTTTCTGACTAAATTAAAAAAAAGAAATAAATATTAATTATAAACGTTAATACTGACAACTAATGCGCAGTATCTATTTGGTCGAACTTCGAATCGGACACAACAACATAAAAGTCTCTTCTTGTGTTACATAATATTTGTTCATGTAGCCGCAATGGATTGAACAATTATTTCGTCTGCTGTGTTCCGGTGGTGGAATGTTAACTACAATGAGTAGCAAAGTGTTAAATAGAATTTTACGGTGTGCACGCTTTAGCGTTTCTAGATGTCAAACCGTAAGTGATCTGTACTATTGAAACGATGTTTTAACAAGAAATTGGTTGTGTCAACAATTTTATCAATTTATTGATGAGATTGGGCTCACTGTTAGGTTATATGCATTGTAATGTGTTTCGCAGCATTCTAAATGAATGTTTCTTTATTTTAGGTAGGATACTCTACCAAACAGAAGGAAGATACGGAAATTCCGGAGAATGAACTAAGAAAATATTACAGTGCAAACGATCAAACTCATAACGGAGTTGTGTACGATAATAAGCCTTTCAAATACACATGCGAAGCTGGGAAAACATATTCTTGGTGCCTGTGTGGTCACAGTCATTCGCAGCCTTTCTGTGACGGCACTCATAAAAATATCTATTTAAGAATTAAACAGAGGCCCATACTTTTTAAAGTCAAAGAAACTAAGGATTACTGGTTATGCAATTGTAAACAAACATCCAATAGACCTTTCTGTGATGGGACACATTTGAGCCCAGACATACAGGCTAAAGTAAGCAAATAAATAATGAATGAAAATTTTATGTTATCAAAGAGCTAATTCATAGGATCTATTCAATAAAGTTTTTATTACTAGCAAAATGTTCAATTAACCCTTTCCCCATTCCTTAAGAATTCAAGTCATTCAATTAGGTAACTATTGAAAATCATTCTCTCACAAATGATATTTTCTATATTTCATCGAAATGTATTTAGAAAAAAACAAGTTAAATTACGTAATCACAAAGAAACTTTAGTTCATTGTTATTACAATAATGGTGAACTTTTTATTTTGATAATTTACTTTGCATATTTTAGATCATGTTTTTATTTTAATCGTTATTTAAATTTTTACGATGAAATGAAAAATTTATTTAAAAACCGTACTGACATCTAAAAAAAATGTTGGAACTACAAAGTATCATTTAATACTATAATCGTATCACTAGATGGCGTATATACAACGTTCCCGGTTATTATTTCGTTATAATAAAATCTGAATGTTAAATTTAATTCCAAATTATAATCGCAATTTAAGATTATTCGATATTTCTCCTATAAGTATCCTTTACAAATTAAAAGAGATACTTGTTTATACATTTAAGGCACCATGTAATTTTCAGTTGGATAAAGTTACACGAATCAAAACACATTTAAATTCATACACATATAAATATATTATATTATTAGAATATTTTTCATATATTAATAAATTTAAATACGGGATATTTGCAGGTGCATTCATATTTCCAGAGTGATATTTCCAATGATTATGTGCAAACATACCTTAACATTTACAGTGGGCGACTTCATAGTACACATGTTTGAATTTTAAACTTGTTTAATGAATGTACCGTTACAGCGGCTATTGCAAATAAATATACTGATCAACTAATTGCAGAATTACTTAATATTCCATAAAGGAACGTGTTTTAGCTTTTATGTCTGCTGATTGACTACAAAATGAAATCTGTGTAAGTACTGAATCAACCTAAAATCAAATTATATTTCACGTAAAATTTTTGATGTATAAACAAAATTTTTAACAACGAAGAAATTTTAATCTACGTATATTTTCAAATGTTATGTTAGAAAATATTTCTAATCCGCAATTCCTGTATTTTTTAGAAATTCTAAACCACCTGTTGCCACTCGTAAATGCATAAACCGCACGAAATGCGACAACGAAGCTTACAAAGAAGCTGTCAGGGTTTTCTGCCGTTTGAAACCAATGACTCATCCCAACGATGTGTCCTGTATAAAGATTGTATCTAACACAAGCCTAGTGATCAATTCACCAGAATCGGCAACAAATGTTCGCAATGGGAACAAAATCATCCAGACATCTTTCAGTCGTGTCTTTTGCTCAAACGCTCCTCAAAAAGAAGTATTCGAATTGGTCGCTCTTCCACTAGTCAAGAATTTGATCAATGGTAAAAATAGTTTACTTTTCACGTATGGAGTAACTGGTAGCGGTAAAACGTATACCATGTCCGGAAACGAGTATGATGCAGGCATCATGCCACGAAGTTTGGATGTTGTTTTTAACAGCATAGCAAATTGCCAAACGAAAAAGTTCGTTTTCAAACCGGATAAGCTAAATGGATTCGATGTGCAATCCGATGCCGATGCATCGTTAGATAGACAGTGTGAGCTTCAAAAGCTTGTCGTTGCTCAGAATGGGAGAACTCCTAGAATGTATGTTTGTTTATTGTAATATACAATTATTGTTAAAGGCTGTTGCTCACTCAACAGTACCGCACATGTACATCATGCTAACATCAACGTATCTATTCCTATCAAAAGGAGGCAAAAGAAAAAAAGAGGAGTACTAATGTTGTGTTGTTACGGATAGCTGGATGTATTCACAATTTAACTGTCTCTCATCCACAAAAAGATGGCACAGAGAAACTTGTTGGTATCTACACCCCTCTACCTGATACCTCTACTTCGAGTCCTTCTACAACCCTATGTACCTATTATGCTAGTATTAAGAGTGGGTCTCAACGATCTCCTGTTGCCCCTTTCCTGAAATTTGTGCCATCTTCTCATGGACATAGAATACATATAATGATGTAGACGTATTGTCATTGGTTTCGTATTGCTCATATATGGTGCTGCCAAGTGTGAGTGAGAGCCTTTATTCTTCAATACTTAATATATGTAATTTGCAGGACTAAAGCTGACAACGAAGCAAATAATAATGAGTGTGATTCCATTGGAACTAATGAATCACAAACTTTAACGATTGACGAAGATAATGCGTATGCTGTGTTTATAACATATATAGAAATTTATAATAATAGCGTGTATGATTTATTGGAGGATACCGAGGGTAGAATAAAGTAAGTGTAATTCGTAGAGGAATGCTTATAGTTTGATTTGATCTACAAAAGAATTTGGAAAATTTAGGCCTTTGCAGAGTAAAATTATTCGAGAAGATGGGAACAGAAACATGTATGTTCATGGGTGCACAGAGGTAGAAGTAAAAAGTGCCAGAGAAGCCTTCGAAGTGTTCCAAAGAGGTCAGCGTAAGAGACACATTGCATATACAGCTCTTAATGCTGAATCGAGTAGATCTCATAGTGTTTTTACTATAAGACTTGTACAGGTAAGACAAGCTAATAATATACTATTTATGTAATTTATATAAACCCAACATTGTCTTTCACTAGGCACCTTTGGATAAGGATGGAGAACAAATTGTGCAGGATAAACGAGTAATTTGCATTAGTCAATTGTCGCTAGTAGATTTGGCTGGAAGTGAACGTACAAATCGATCCAAGAACACCGGTCAACGCCTCAGAGAAGCGGGTAAATATTAAATAACAATAGTATTTATTTATTAATAGTATTTATTTTTCGTCATCTACATAAAACGCTTCTATAAAAATAGGAAATATAAACAACTCGCTGATGACTCTAAGAACGTGCCTAGAATTGCTACGCGAGAATCAAACCCAAGGTATAAGTAAAATAGTCCCGTACAGAGAGTCCAAAGTAACCCATCTTTTCAAGAATTATTTCGATGGTGAAGGCACTGTTAGAATGATTGTTTGCGTTAACCCTAGAGTTGATGACTACGACGAAACTATAGTGAGTAGTCATTCTAAAACTGAATGCAAAGTACACTGATAGCGTGCTGATGACAATTTCTGTTTTAATGCAGCAAGTAATGAAGTTCGCCGAAGTCAGTCAAGAAGTGCAAGTGACGAATTCCACAACTTCAAAATTAGATCTGGGATACACACCTGGCAGAAGACAAGCCAATAAAGTAGAAAATATATCTCTTTTTAAATTTAGTCGACTTGAATGCTCACATATATTTTGTTTATCGTTGTTTTGTTTCTAACATAGATATTTAAAGAAGCAAAGAATAGATTAGAATCTTCTGGTAACCCAGCTGCTGGTGACTTGGAAGTTGATTTAGGCTTAGTATACAGGTACATCGATTAACAGTAATTAACTTCAAAATATTGCTTTTGTTGTATCATAAAATTTCTTGCAGCCTCGGAGGACCATTTCCAAATACAGACTTATCAAGTCCGCACAACGACGAAATAATAACCACGCTCATGCGATTCCTGGAAATGCGCATTCAAAAACGCAATGTCTTACAAGAGGATTTAAAACAGAAACGTAATTACATGCTGATAATTAGACTTCGGATTGATTTTTATGCAAAATAAAAATTGTCTGTGTCAATTACAAGAGACTGGAGGCTAGACAGGCATTTCATTCTTACTTTAATCATTTCAACAAGCTGAATATAATAGATTGGCATTCTTAAATAATTTTAATCTTTCTACTGTTTTAACTTGCACCTATTCTTTGTTGTCATAAATGCATAAAATCCGCAGTCCACTGGCCATAGATAAACTGCTAATTTTTCTGTAAATTAATATTCAATTCATTATTCTAGAAACTAACTTCAGGAATATGTTGGTAAAAATGGAGCGGGAGAACGTGTCCCTTAGAATTGAGAATTCTGCGTTAAAAACATCGGGTGACCAACAAAGGAAAAAAGTATGTATTTAAATAAACATGTAACGTTTGAAGGATAACAATTGTATTGTTATAGATCTCCGTTTTGGAATCCCACATCTGCAAAAATGAATCTCAAATTGACACTCTCCTGTTCAGATTGAACAGCGCGAACGACATAATCAGACACATGAAAGACGAAGTAACAAATTTTTATGTTTTAATTTCCGTCTTTTGATAAATGAGAAATTAATGGATTTTTCCACAGCTGAAGAACAAGGATATGCAGCTCAATCAACGTGCAATAGAAAAGCAACGGGTTAAGGAGAAGTATACTAATAAGATCCAAATAGAGACTGATAAGATGGGCAAGGAGTTAGAAACTAAATTACGACGACAGCGTGAAATTCTTCAGGTAGACTACTGCTGTAAAAATGACAAAAATATGCTGAAAATCGTGAAAAACTAATTGCACTATTTTTAATCGTTTATAACTCTGAAACAAATTAATCAGTTTTAATGAAATTTCCGGCATCTATATAACCACTACGTGCTATCCATTATGAGACTGACTCTCGTTTGTACTTGTTTATTAGAGTCAAATGAAGGAGAAGGACGAGAAATTGAATCTAATGAAACAAATACTACATGATAACGAGACTGGTGTTGAAGGAAAAACAGGATCAAAGGAGTCAATTCCAATAACGATATCGAGTGATACAGAAATTCCTGCGACACACACAACTATTGTTGATCCCGCGATAGAAGCAGCAGAAGTGCCTTCTGGCACAGCTACACCAAAAGATTGCGTGAAAACACCGTCCACCGTTCAGACTGACACCCCTAAAGACACTCCTAATACCAAGTTCGGTACAACGGTAACTATACAATATCCATCACCATATTCAAGGTTAAAATTGTTACCTTTGACCTCTCAATTACACAATCTGTAGGAAAGAATTCCAGTAGTAAACCTGCGGTACAGACGATCGCAAAGTGCCGAGAGATGGGTAGACCATCGGCCTTCTGGCTTGGTTCCAGTTGGAACTATCCTCCAACCGCTTCTACGAAATAAACGAAACGTAACACAATTGACGGATCCGAGAGATATAACAGACGGTGCGTCCAGGTATTGTCTCGTCGCACAGGAACAAGACATCGATGGTGAACTTGAAACGAAATTGTACAAAGTTAGTATTAGCAATCTTTTCACGTAAATAACTATAAAACAGAATTTTGAATCTGTAACTTCGTGTAAATATTTTCAATAGTTAGCTGCATACAACTCTATAAATTATACTGTGTGAAACTATTTGGTATATGAAGAAATATTTATATTTAATTCTGCGAGATTTATTCGAAACGTTCGCTCGAAGTTACAAATCCAAGTAGTGTAAGCTATAACTGATCCTTGTATTATAGGGTGATATTTTACCAACTAGCGGGGGAGGTGCCCAAGTGGTGTTTAACGACATGGAACACTTGAAGCAAGTGTCGCCTGTACCGAGAAGAAAACGCAGCAGCTTCTTCAGTCCGGAGAAGAAAGCTCAAAGTAGTCCGGACGAGAATAACATGAAAAAACCTCGTGTTTAGGTTTATAATGTTAAATATTAGGCGCGATGTCGCGTCGCGAATGGAGATGAAGACTTTTATCAGGAATAAGATTAGTTACATTAGACTTCTCTTCTATTTTTCTTTCCTTTTATGCAATAACGAAAAGTACAAATTAGTTATAAGCGTGTACAAATTGGTGCTTAGTATAGTTTTTTGTTTTCGTTTGATAGCGAAATATACATTTTTCTGTTACCGAATTATTATTCTAGGTGAAAATATAATTAAACTGTTTATAATTCAAAGTATATTGTTACTTAAGACATATCTTTAGTTTACAAAAGAACAAAACTATTTTCTCTTAACAAGTAAAATTAAAGATATTCTCGCCTAAGATCTGTTCTGTCTTTGTTTTTATTTATAATTCCATATAGTGATAAATGTCCATTTATTTCCTGTGGCTTATACAACACAGACTCTGTAAATAATACAAACGTTAGGACAACAGAAGCCTGGATATGTATTGCCAACAGCGAAGTAGCGAATATATATATTTATATATATACATCGTTTCTACATATTATATAGTGCGAATTATGAAAATTTATGTCGAAAAAAGCCATCGAAATCGATGGTCCGGAAACTGATCATTTTCAATGTTTTTCTTTTTTCGAACGCTTTCGGTAATAATGGTAAGTCGTTCAACAATAAAAAAAATATATATATATTCAAAAAATTCGCTACCGCGTAGCAGTAAACTGTATGCGACAGAAATAGTTTATAATATTTCATTCTTCTTTTTCATGTTTTTTTTTTCGTTTTTCTTTTTTGTATCTTTCAGATACTACAACATTACAGAAATTGAGCGTACTCTTGCAACTAATAACGTTATTGTATAGTACAGAGTGTCATCAGCAATAATGGGTTACATTACTTATCTTTTTTGTTTCGTGTTCGCTTCGCTTATCCTCTCGATGCGTTGGCAACGTATAAAATCATATAAAGTATCGAGACTAGATGAATACCTTAATTAGTTAAAGTAATTAGTCGTTATATTATGATCGGTTTCTTTAACAATGTCAAGTACCTACGCGCTGTCTAACCGGGCAACCAAGGTAACCGCGAAAATTGAGGGAGAATGGTTCGTTCGCCATGTTGACGTCAGTCGTCAGGCTGCATTAGTAATTTCTTTTCTTCTCTAATTGATCGTTTTCTCGAAAACACAAATCGAGGAGTCAATCTAGCAGGACAATGTCCGGATCAGGATGTTCAACAGAACGAATCGATAGCAAAGTTACAATGAAGAGAATTAGATAGCCCATATTTCTAGAACTAAGAGAGTAATGTTGGAATGCTTCGATTATTCCTAGACATGACATTAATCACTTATAGCAAGAGGAACTGAAAGAACAGGTCACTCCAAGTTTCAACAATAAGGGGATCAACAATGGTTCGCAAAGTGCAGCATACACTGCGCATCAATTGCAAGAACCGAGGCGAAGCACTAGCAACCGGTTCTCGAGTCCATTGTTAAGCAACGAGGAACGTTACGCTGTTCCATCAAGAAGTAATGCGAACAGCATTCCAATTTTCATCCACTAAACTCAAGCAGAAGATGACAGTTACAGTAGGACGACGAACACTACCCTCTAGAAACTTCTACAAATTAATAATTTGGTCTTTTTCCATTTTTATAACCATTCTCGTTTAAAAATACTGGACGCAACTCCGGCACGTAATTGAAATCCAGGGATTGACCCCGGCAAACCCGGATGTCTGGTAACTCTAACCTGATATAGCGTGTATTACAAAGAAAATATTTGTTATATTATCACGACCGAAGGAGATATTTATGTGTCTATCTTTAGACGGACCACCCTGTACAATATCGGTTCCTGTATACACAGGAACAGGCTTAAAACGAGAAGCAGAGACTGCGTCGACTAAATTGGATAAACATTGATGTTCATACTCAGTGCGCGCTGAGATGCTTTAGTAACTCTGCTAGACCCAAACCCCGTACAGGATGTTTACTTACGGACGACTAACCGACGTGCCCCCAAAAGTATTTGCTGACAGAAATGATGGCATATTGCGAGGATGAAGTCACCAGGGTCTTCGAATGTCACGAAAAAAACACGCTGTGTGAGAACGATTGCTACCCTTCTCGTCAAGATCCTGGATCGCTCGACAGACATCAACAGATTGAAGATTCAAGGAATGACAAGGAAGCTGAGATGGCAACTCGAGCCACAGAAAACCGGTGACGCTGAAAAGGAGGGCATAATGTAACAAGTTATTTAAAAAATCGGATATCTTGTTTATTTAAAGATAATAGTGTTATGCGACGATGCATTCTCCCTTTTGCTTTGACCACCAAGTACAAACGGGACGCGCGCGCGCGCGACCTTAGAATATTGTCCATTAGAAGCTAGTTGTTGCAAGACAAGTTCACCGAATAAAACAAAACTGTGAAGCTATAGTAAAAGTCGACCTGCATAGAAATTGTTAAGCGAGTTCTTGTGCAGCTGAAGTTGCGCTGTAAAGTTAACGCATTGAGAACCGAATACAACCAGTCATTAACATTTCCCCTTTTCATGTCTGTCTCTGTCTGTGTGTCTCTGTGTGTGTAGAGTCCCGTGTTAGAAAGTATCCCTGAGTAGACTTAAAAGCGTTAGAAATAATATTCCACTTAACATTCCCCTTAACACGTTACAACGTTTTTATATGGTATTTTTTTTCTTTTAAATAAGTAGAGAATTTCATGGCAACACTGAGAGCTACAACATCTGTGGAAATATCAGTCGTCACGCGCGAACGATCGCTCAGCGGCGATGGTAACGCTAACAGCCGGGATACAGTTCTCTAAACAATTATTGTCAGACTATCCACTCTTAACTAAAGTCGTGTACCGTTAACAAACTACTCGAGGCATGCGAAAACCCGATTCGTCTCGACCCGTCCCGGCCATCGAGTCCTCGCAGAGCTTTGCAAACTACCAAGTCAATTCGCGATACACATTCAAGGGAAAGAATACGTATAGTTCAGGAGGAGAACAACCGGGCGTCCCACCCTCAATGCGTTAAAATAGAGTATACATATGCCGTTCAGGTTCTTCTTAAATTCTAATAATCGAAACGCGGGCTAACTTTGAGCACTTTCACGAGTGAAAGGAGACATAAATCGTGCATAATACATACGACTCGCTTTGTTCCCTGTAAATACACTTGACGAACTAAGCGAATCGATGACCTTAACACCGACTCGCGGTAACTGAAAAACGACCGAGGAGGTGACATTTACAGACTTTTAACATTTACTCGTAATTCTTAAAGTTTCAAGCTCTTATCACATACATACATACATAGGCTACATATATAATATATACGTACGGTGCGCGTACATATATATTATACATATACGTAGTTTCTTCTGCGCGTATTATAATATATATATTACTTCTCGTTTAATATATATATTATGTTTCTAACTCGAATATGTAAACATTCCAGATAATACCACAGACGCTAGACCAGAAGCATTATTGATTCTTCTTTATGAAACTGGAGAGGCTCTTTACGGATAGGTGTAGGCTTCCTTCGCGGAACACTTCAAACGGATCTCGCCTGAGGTTATTTATATATGTATGTGTAACATCAACATTAATTTTTCAAATTTCCAGTAAACTAGTGTTACGTGTTAATTACTGTAACGTTACCGTCGATTGACGATAATTAATTCAGTTTTCGTTATACATCATGTGTACCAACAATAACGCATGACATAGGTAAGATATAAGATTTTCTGTTGTCATCATCGTCCATGATGCTAATGTTTCGCGTGATACAGCGCTTCAATGACTGCTTCGTGTTTTCTTGAATCACACTGTGCGAATAACACCAACAAATACCAACGTATCCTTTTGTGTATAACGTCGAGTAACATTTTTACTCAGGGAACAATTAAGATACACCATTAATTCCCTTGATATTTCTGCGGCTTCCGCATATGTCTGTACACATAATGCACCGAAGATAATGAAAATGTATAGACCGAACGAATTCATCGGAAAAACAGAAGATTGAGAACCATCGTGGTTCGGTAAGCGTGACTGTGGAAACGTAAGCGAAATACTGAGAAAAATATGTCACTATTTATAAAAGGTAACAAACATTCCTCCGCGAAAAAATTCTTGCGAGAGAGATCTCGTTCGATCGGCGGGCGGGTGAAATTCATTTGTTACGTTTCTAATTCCATTGTGAATGTCGTAAGGAATACTGAGACAACTCGACGGTAACGACATTACTGACGTACCGTGTGAAAACACACACACTTTTTTGTGGTCGAAACATCAACGTGCGAAGAACAACCCATTCAATGCACTAAAACCTCCCCCTTAATTCGTGAACGCAAGAACATCAGCGATGTTTTTGTCTCGGTCGAAAGCGACAATACCGTCACGATTTTTCCAAACGGGCGATCCAAATTTACAAGCATAGCAACAACAAACAACAAGCTTATTCTATAGCTTTGCTCATAAACTCTATAAATCGCTTGCCGTATTGTTCTGGATCACAGGTTGAAATACCATCGACGTTAGCACCATATTTCACTGTCTTAGCTGCCTTCGCTGCTTGTTTACGAACACCATAATGAGTCAGTACATCTATTATGGCTAAAAAATATATTTCCTTCATGGGTGCACCTGAAACAGCATATCAACGTTAAAAGATCGACAAGTAACTTAATAAATGCGTCGGTAATAATGAAAGTGTATTAAAGTGTCCAAAACAAACAACTTTGTTACTTGTTTTTAACTTGTTTTCTTAACCAAAAGCATTGTTTTAACAGACACATTTTCCGAAACATAGACATTACCTTCTTTACTAGGTATTGCATAAATATCTAATTGAGGAATTATTGCATCTTCGTACTGTAGACTGGTGTCGCGATTCAATGGAGCATGAGGTGATTCAGGTGGTGTTGCCATTCCAGCAACACCACTCCAACCCCATAAACGGCTGAAGAATAGAACAAACATTAGAAATATTCAATGAGAAACATTTCACGGATACATTAAGTGATACTTACTCTCCTATTGGACCTCGAGAGTCCAATCCACTTCCGGACTCACTATCCTCTTCATCCTCGTGATTTTCCTCCTCTTCCTCCCTCTCTGCGCGCTCTCTATTCTCTTGTTCAGCTCTTGCACAATCATGCAAACCGAGCAGCAATGAATAGTCCATTAAGTGTAATCGCGTTAGGAACTGTAGAAGCAATTTATCGATTATGAGAATTGAAAAAAATTTGCATCGAACTGTACAAAGGAAGGAACTTACATCAACATCAGCAGTTAATGTCTCTATAAGTTTCGCTTTTGCTTCTTCGCCTATATAAATTTTCATCCCTTCTTTAACAAAATCATTGTCCTTATATGTTGGCAAATCTTTCTCTTTCTCTTTGTCAGATGCCTCACGATCTACGGTTGAACCCTTCAAGTCGAATTTCTTGTGGGTTGTTAAGTGATTTGAGAATACGTTCCTTATGGCAACAACATAATGTTCAAGCCCCTCGACCGTTAAACGATACATGCCAAGATATTGAGGTAACAATGTTTTCCCGTGCCTTTCGACAATATACTGAAAATAATGTTGTCAGTCTCGCGCGGTAATTGGAGGTGTGCGAGAACCCGAAAAGAATTTTATTTGTGGATTTTCAAATATATCGAGATTATTCTTGAATCCTGATATATTTGGGAATTCCAAAAATTTACAAGAATCCTGAAATTTTCGAGAACCCGTTCCGACCATCGAGTTATCGCACACCTCTAGCGATAATACACAAATTTACTGTGAAAATGATTTATCCATACCGGATGATAATGTTTCAGAAACGAATGCATCCTTTCAACCTCCTCGCTCGTAAGAGTTTTGATAATAAACAATTTATCGTAAGACTGGTAAAATTTTGCGCCGCTTTTCCCTGAAGAGTCTTCCAATATTGGCTGTGATCTGAAATTAAGAAATATATCGATTATTTATTTTGGTTTACTAGTAGTAGCAGGATAACATTCTTTTATAGTGGATAAAGCATTCATTGTTCTCACATCAAAGCACACTATGTTTATTTTGATCATTTTTTAGGATACTAATCCTTATTAGTCTACATCTATTACATTTCACATGCGAAACAAAACAAATATATTTTCTAGTTAAATGCTAAGCAGAACGACTCACTCATTAATTACTCACATACTACATTGTGTACTATAATGGAGAAAAAAAAACTGATAATAAAATCATATAAACAATGTCTGTCAACCACCTAAAATACAAATAAAAAATACATCAAATTAGAAGAAAAGCATGCTTGAAATGTCACTTATGGAATCTAATCTATGATATATTACAATAACATATGATTAAATATATTGTTCATGTCTGATAAGAGTATTATGAAATAATGTGTGTGCTGTGGGTTCCCTGAAATCGACTCTTTATCTTTAATAAGGAACTCATGGAAACGAGTTAGCCACAAGCAACACGCAGAAACTGAAAAATCAAGACTGGCTAACCTCAGACGCTTTGGCTTAAAACTGTAGGAACGTAGCGGCTTAGTTAGGACTGGAATTTGTGAAAAAATAGGAATAGGAGGAGAAAGGGTTATCGAAGGAGCAGTAGCAGAGCGCTGAACCAATTCACGAGCCTTCCCAGTCAAATCCAAACGCCTCTCTGTTTGCGAAGGATTAAATGCCCGACATCTAGCATTAAAATTTATGTATTACAGTTCACTGTCAGCAATTATTGCTTAATGCTTTCAAATGTAGAGTACCATTTTGCATGTATAATAAATACTTGGTCGCGACTCTTTCCTAGTATAATATCGTTTTTATACAAGACTCTTTCTTTCTATGTGCAAAATATGTTAGTCACAAAAATTTAATATCTAGTAATACATTTCCGTTTGCATGCCTTGTAAAAAGAACATTGTATTACTGTCATGTTTGAATCTCTAAGTTTCTCTAAATTTTTATTTCTCGACCATTGTTTTAGAGTTTAATTGTCTTTGCAGTGCAGCAAAATTTTATTGAAATTTCAGACACATCAAAACTATGCAAACACAAGAGGTATGCACTTTCATTAATAGAAATGTTATTGATATCATGACAAAAAGAAATCCTTCTCATAACATTTCAATTCAAACTGATATCGAGTATCAAGATAAAATTGTTTATTTACAATTATTTTGCCTATGAGTCATTCTGCGGATTATCTCTCCTCAAGGTTGTATCAAGTAAATCCTCTAAATCTGCAATATTCTATAAATAAATAAATGAATACTTTGTAGTGGAAAGAACTGAGGAACACTTATCAAAATTGAATACATACACAGATACTTTACACGAACACTATCATAGGTTCTGACATAAAGCTTATCTTGTAACATAATAAATATCTTGAGCATGCAGTGCAACGTAATAGAAAGGAAGGCATCTAAAAGTGTATTGAAAAGTGTTTTTTTATCTGTAAAATGCATTGCAAATAGAAATCAAGTATGTTGCTACTTTAGAGAAACATTTAAACTAATATTTACAGCTCCAATAAGTATAGAAGAGATACAGACTATTAAATAAATTACCATTTACCTTGTCATGGATTCCTTATAGTCCAAATCATCTATACCAAATCTTTCCCTTAAATTTCTGAATACTAATGGACAATACTCTTTGATCTTAAAGTGAGAGGGCATATTCTCCCTAAAACAAAAAATAATTCGCATAAACAATAGCGCTATTTATTTAAGAAAAAAAAAAAGAAATGTCAAAAGCATATAACGCTGTTGGAATACCAATATGTACAGGAGTCTTTCATTCTCAAATTTGGAGATAAAGCTATTTGCATCTTCTGCATTAACCACAACCTCGGATCACGAGGACCTTCATTGATTCTATTATTAAAAGCAGTGACCAACCTACTAATTCAGTATTTAAGCGATATATTTAGAATAGACCACCTCTGTGGTATGCTTTAAATTTACAATTTCTTTCTATATCAGAGAAAACACTGCTCTCGTATCCCCTGATGCTTAACGCATTTTAATTTGCCTCTGTTTGCATCTATCCTTTTTTATTCTCGTATCGCTTTCAATTTACAGGAACAGCACCGATAGATATTACGGAACTCACTTGTTGAAAAGGTGATTATCCACTCTCAATTTGCTGTAGGCTCTGAAATCATCTGGCAGGAGCATTACCGGTATGTTAACATGACTAAGTTCATTTATCTGAAATGCATAGAAACATAACGCTCGCCTCAGGATGAATCACAACTCCGACACAATCAAGATACGTATTTACTACTTGACAGCAACGATGAAAATTATGGGTCGATTTGCATTATGATTTGAGTTATGGTTAACATTATGGTTTGATTATGAGTTTCCATGCTGGCTCAACTTTGTTGTACCGCCGAAAATGCGTTTATTACGACAAGACGACGTGATCAATAATAAATCATTTCATCGAACACGATTTGATCAACCGAGCCAGCGGCGGTATTCATTAAAATAATGTTAATCAAATAACGGCCAGGCCTGCCTCACTGTAATTATAATAGAATCGCAAAACAAGGTCTTAAAACGTAAATAACTGACGCGCACTATTTTGCAAAAACAGCGCACAAGGTGAACTGTAAATCAGTCGACGGCCGATCCCTTCGCCGACAAAAACAAATTTGCGTCACGGGCAGTGTTCTAACGACGAATGTAAAATAAATCAGAAATACATTGGCTAGCAGCAAGGGCGAAGGTGACCGAGATACCGTGCACCTCGGGCACTCTCTCTCTCAAGCTATCGAGGAACTTATCGGTCGGAAAATGATCATAGAGACGCATCGAAAACACGACGAAAGAACGAACGTAGACGATCCTGGCTCTATTAAGTTTCGCGATAGACGACGAAAAATGGCATTTCGATGACGTACGATGCTGTCACGCTCAGAGACACTCTCGTACTCACCGTGTGATTGACACCCCACATGAAAACACTGAGGAGAGGTTCGTTCGCACGGAACAGCTTAACCTTTTGATGTTTCACTCGGAAGTGTTTCTTTTTGAGCTTGCTCAGCCCACTGGACATTTGCGATATGCCGGACATGGTTTCTTGCGTTCGGTGCCTGCTCGACGAACACCTTTTTCGTTAAACACCTCGGTTGCCGCGCGCGCTAGAAAAAGCCAATGGAACCCTCTTCACACTGTCGTCATCGCGGAATCCCCTCGCGAGGCTCTCTGACAAGCAGAAACAGGAGTGTGAAAGAGAAATAGAGAGTGAGAGAGAGAGAAAAAAGGAAGACGGTCGCACAAGTTCGAGGTGACAATCGCCACCGGTAGAGAGACCGAAACGCACCCCACGGCGGTTGATTAGCGACTGAGGTGCTCCTTTTAAAAATGGCGAGGACAAGCATGTCCTACCTGCAACCGCAACAGCTATAGAAACTCTGCGGATACGCGAGTTGCGCCTTGGCACCGTTTCCAATCGCGACGAACCAATTTCACCCGTGAATTCGTCACAGCCTCATCTTATACGCTACCATTTAATTATTCCGTCGTGCATTTAATCGAACTCTATTCGTTACGCCCGCGATGTTCCCCGCGACAAATTTTGCAACGAAACCCCGCGCCTACGCCTATGAGCGTTTCCCTACGACTAATAAGGAGAGTGCAACATCTTCCGGTCTCAGATTTAGTTGACACTTTGCACGCTTAGAGAGTTTAATTTCCTGATTACGAAAATGTAACATTATAGAGTCGGATAGTCAATATTTTGCAAGATATCGACGATTAAAAGTTGGCGATTATCAGCTTAAAATATAGTTGCGCCAAACGATGTTACCAGTATCGACGTGGCTCCAGCGGTAACGTGTTGGAATAGTACGGCGTAGATCGCGAGTTCAAATCTATTTCTCCATTCTTTTCATTTTTCTTTTCAAATTAATCACATTTTACATAGAAAAGTATATGACAAATGTTTTACAATTTTTATGAAAACACATTTTTTCGCTATCAATTTATTAAATTTATTTCCTTTGAAAAAAAAAACAAAACTGCTAAGTACTTATCGTTACGTGCAAAATATACTATTTATTATGGAAACAAAGAACGAATATATTATTACGCAAAATTAAAAACGAAACAATACAATATAATACAATAATTTACATAAATTACTGTTCGAATGTAATATAAAATATGTTAATTTATACAATAAAGCAAAAAGGATAAATACAATGATGCAATAGAATACCAAAAAACATTTACAACGGAGAATATACATACAGTGTGTCCGGTTTATCTTGAACTGTTCAAATATCTTGAAAAATATGAAGCATACGAAAAGATATTTCAAATTGATCGAACATTTTTCATATACTTTTATATGTAAAATGTAATTAATTAAAAAAAATGGAAACAAAAAATGAGAATTGAACTCGCGACCTACGTGATAGAATTTCAACATGTTACCGCTGAGCTACTGTGATTTTTGGAATTGCGCGTGATACAACAATATTTTAAGTGGTAATGAAACTTTAATTGTTAACATATCGATAGGTATCGAGTATGTGACCCTATAATGGTACATATTCGTAAACAGAAGAACGAACTCTATAAGTGTACAAAGTTTCAACTGAATCGGAGACTCGAACACTCTCCTTGATTTTGAAATCACCGATTTTAACGTTGCCCTAAAGATTCGTGGGCCGATAGAAATCATTTTATGAATACTTTAATACACGCTCGAACATTTACCTTGACTTTTTCAAGCGATACACGGTTTTTGCAGTTTAGTTACCTTAATGCGACTCACGATGCAGTGACACTGCAGTATACCGGGTGTCCGAGTTATATCACTTTGCGGCTGATGCGTAGATGATCCATTCATTTTGCAATTTTCTATCGACTTTTCATATTAGCAATAAATCATTAGAAGAAATGTGCCTGTTATAGGTTACAATATATAAAAATGACAACGAACAATTTAATCAGAATTTTTACTGATAAATTGGGAAGAATATGCAATTATAGACTTACTTAAATACTACTATATTGTTTCATAATTAAAAGCAATAAATGAAGAAAAATTCTTTATCTATATATTATTAATGATTTTTTATTTAAATAAATGATAAATTGGCCCATTTCAGAAACGTAATTATATCGAGATCAATTTATCCGCATAGCGTTATATAGAATTCAATTTTAAAACAGGAAGAAATATTTAATATTTTTTTAATATTTCAATACTATTTTTCACGTACCTTTCTTTCACCGGAATTATATTATAGAACAAAGATACGATTTAAATAATGTTATTTCTACATATTGTACAATATGTACAATATGTAGAAATTTGTGTAATAGAATTCGGCTTGG
This sequence comes from Seladonia tumulorum, assembly GCA_913789895.3. Lineage (NCBI taxonomy): Eukaryota > Metazoa > Arthropoda > Insecta > Hymenoptera > Halictidae > Seladonia > Seladonia tumulorum. The sequence continues at coordinate 10,005,310 of OU565266.1, forward strand.
TAAATTTCGAGCATAAACTCCGTCATTATACGTCATACCTAAGAGACTATTTCGATTAATTGAACACGTTTCAATCGAACATAAATTTCTTTTGTATCTTAATGCATTTATTGATAAGCAAAATCTGTTTACGGTTCAGCCTTAAAGGGAGAAATCATCGTGATAATGTGAACGCGTCGTAACGCGTGCACCAAGAAAGCCGCCACCGAACGTCGTGCTAAAAAACTCATTGAAATATAGAGCTCCGTGTTCGAATAGGAAAATGGAAACAATGTCAAATCCGTATCCGAAAAGAATGCACGACACTTACGAGGACGAAGAGGAGAGGAAGCATTTTCAACGAATCGTCTCGGCATTCAAATATTACAAGTGAGTAGTCGACGAGAAATCATTTTAAGTCTTCCTGTGCTCTAATCCTCGGCACGGCGATTTGCCCTTATCTTTATTACCTTTATTTTTCTTTTTTTACGTTCTTCTTTATACATTCTAACGGCAATAACTCGATGTGTCACTGTTTACGATTTTCTGTACGTCGTCGAAACATTTTGGACGATATTACTTAACCTTCGTCAACGCAGCGGTGCGCGATGTTTTATTTGGTGTTGTGCTCATGGTTCTCTTATCGTTGCAGAAATCTATGATTCAAATTGTGTCATTGAGCTTTCCGGCAAAAGTTCAATGACCTGTATGTAATGGGAGACTTCCGTGGGGTTTGTTCAATAAGATCTTTTAACAATGTGCAATTTACCAATTGTTATCTCCTAAAAATTGGTATTTGCATTCGGTTCACAGTTGCATAACATTATGATTTGTTCAGCGTAACGTTATGGCAAATAATAGTTTGTTTTCCTAATCTTTTTTTCAGAACTCATTCACTGTCGAGGGTAAAAAAGACGGAGTCATATTTGCTGACACTTCCACCTCATCACCAGAAACTTTTGTCGAAATACAAAGAACATCTACAAGAAGTGAAACGATGTATCGAAAATAACGACGAAATCATTAAGTTGATCATAAAAGATGTTGCCCATATCTTTGAAAATGTGAGCCCGGCTAGTGCACAGACTGACAGTGTAAGAAAAGTTTACCTGGTGTGTGGCATGTATACATCCTGTTGTTCAATATATGTTCTGAACATATTGTGACCAATTTATTTGATTAATCCTGTGCAAGGAATGCTCTAATACGAATTTGATTTCTATGTCTCGTGAACTGTGATTTTTGCAAAAATAATCTTTTGTATCTTGTCTATTTATCTGTACTGTATTTTGCGTAAGAAACTTCCACATCGATTTTCTTATTGATCTTTAGCTTTTTTTCTTGTGATTTTAACAAGCTTCTTTTTTTATAAAAATGTATTCTATTGTACAAAATATAGGTAGGTCTGATTGCAGACACTAAATCCTCGTCCAGTAATGGCTGATCAAGAAAAGGTGCAAGCAACGATTAAACAACTGGTTCGCGATTGGAGCATCGAGGGGACTGATGAACGTAACGCATGTTATCAACCTATTATAGACGAAATACTGAATCAATTTCCTCTAGAATACTGGTACGAATATTTCAAATTTCATATACTGAAAGAATCTTCGTTTGAAGCGTCTACTCCGTTGCATTAAAACAGTTAAGAAAAGTATGAAATGATAGGTAAATTTCTAGTACACCATCTGAAGTGCAAATTTTAGTACCTGGGGCAGGATTAGGAAGACTTGCATACGAAATTGCAAGACGAGGATACATTTGCCAAGGAAATGAATTTTCTCTTTTTATGCTTTTTGCATCACATTTTGTGTTAAATAAGTGAGTATAGATGAATCTTGCTTCAATTAATATTTTTCATTATAAACGTTTGTAACACCGTTGCAGATGTAGAGGAGTGAATTCATATCAGGTACATCCGTGGGTTCATCAGTACATGAATAATTTAAAACCGGAGCATCAAACTCAGGCTGTATTTTTTCCCGATGTGAATCCTAGTGATCTACCAGAGAACGCGCAGTTTTCTATGGCAGCTGGAGACTTTTTAGAGGTCGGTTTCATGGTTTATTAATGTTTGAGAAAACATGATTATATGATTCTTTATATTGTAGGTTTACACGGATGACAATCATTGGGACTGTGTCGCAACATGTTTCTTTATAGATTGTGCAAATAATGTTGTACAATTTATTGAAACAATTTATAAGATTCTAAAGCCGGGGGGTATATGGATAAATCTTGGACCACTGTTGTACCATTTCAGCGATATGCCAATGGAGGACTCCATAGAACCTAGTTACGATGTTGTTCGCGATGTTATTCAAGGATTTGGTTTTCAATTAGAAGTAATTCCATTTCCAATGTCATTGTAACATGCTACACTGTTGCATATTATGGCATTTACTCACTATGACTATTCACTGTTTTCAGAAGGAAGAAACACGCGTGAGAACACGCTATGCACAGAATATTAACAGTATGTTACAATGTGAATATAATAGCGTATATTTTGTTTGTCGAAAGCCTAAAAGACGTATAGACAACGATATGAGTCATCGAAACGGTTCTGAAAGTAATGGAATGCAGGAACAAGAGAACTAATTATTGACGACCTGATGTGTTCCACTCGTAAGAAAAATTGATCTAACTGTAAATGCATTATATAATAGTTTCTATACTACAAAAGCAAAGCTGTTATACTTTATAAATATAAGTCGATATTAGGCAACTTGGGGTTTAAAAGGAGGAAAGAAAGAAATTTTTTAACGACAGTTAAAGATTAAATTGATATTTTTTTATCTGAAAATTTTATTTCATTAGAATTTACTGCTGAATGTATTAGCTCAATTGTTAACAAATTGAATAGTAAAGTAGTAGAATTATTTTCTTATATGTCGACACAAGTCGATTCGTGTCCAAGATCATATGAACTTTCAATAACAGTTTTGCGATTTCTCTTTTGAGTTCAATATTTGTGATTTAGCATAATCATTAAACGTTTATTGTTTCGATTATTTATCAAATATCGTGATAACATGAAATAAAACAAACTAGATTTGGTTGCATGTATATACATATAATATGCAATGTTCCCCATTCGAGATGCTCTCTTCCATTTGCTTTGTAGAGGATTTTCATTTATTTAATGATTAACAGATGCATCTTACCAAAAATACATGTTAGTTACAAATTTTTACAGAAACCAGTGTTGCCTTATCCAGTTTTGTCTCAAATTGACGAATGTTAGTACTGCAAAGAAGATGCAATTTCAAAATTTCAGTGCTTTTTGTTTTGCAATTCGATCATTGCTTCTGCTTTCTTTTCGGTAACATTTTATTTTTTTTTAAGATTAAAAAAGAAAAGAGTCGCACAAATTTCAGTGTCCATTTTACCCTAATTTAGACCAATATTATTAATCAAGTTCACGTTGCGAAGCAAGAGTTTACTTTGCAATAAAGAATACATGCAGGCCAAAAATAATTATAAAATAAGCTAGGCCTAACAATGTAATTAATATAATTTTTTATTAAAAACAATATATCAAAAATCTGATGAATGTGTAATTACCTCTTTAAAAATATTATAATACTTTTAAAGCACTTATGGTACAAAAATAGATAGTGGAAAGACAATATCAATATGTTTTTCTCCTTACAGACTTTTATTTAGGTATTGTACAAACAATGTTGCAATTTGATTGACCTCAATTTGTTGCATTTTACTATAAGTTAAAAATTGTCTTCGTAATCTCATAAGCTGAGCTGCTGTACACGGTCTGTGTACAGTTAAATTTTGCCGCCCTGGTATTTTAAAATCATTTTCAATACCCAACTGCTTAGCTGACAATATTGCCTTTATATTGAAAACAAGAAAAAACATGTATATTAATTTATCATAAGCGTACAACTTATGATTTCTAATCTTTTGTAGCATCATTTTCTGCAATTTATCATGGTTATTTAGCCAATAAAGATCTTCAAACAACTTACATTGACCACTTCTTGAGTAACGGAATCCAATTCGTACAAGTAATTTGTAGATGATAGTGGTTGCTGAAATGTTACGCATGTTTTCATAAACGTAAAAGAGACAATAATACATAGTTAAACAGAATAATTTCCATAGATACTGACACACTGTGTACTCAAATTTGGTTTTGGAGCTTTCACTTCATACAAGGATTTATAAATTTCATCGAACTTTAGCTCGTCCTCTGCAGACACTGAAAACAATGGAGAGTCCCAGCGATTCTTACTATTTGGGGTTTCGTACCTACATAACGTGTAACGTGTATTTTATTGTGTTACAATAAAAAGTTTCTTTGCAATGTATCTTTACCTCATTACAAGAGCATCAAAAATTTCTCTGCTATACCGTTCATTTTCTGGTCGTTTTTCATTCAACAACCAAGCATGTTCAATCGGTATATCACAATGAACTGTACACTGAGGGGTTTTATACAACTTTGTCATGCAGTATATTTCGTAGCGATATCCTTTAATATAATTACTGCCATCCATTATTAAAACATCATTAACATTTAGCAATCGTTGAACTGCAGATTTTATATCGCTCCTCACACCTTTTTCTTTCTTCGAATCTGCAACGAAGATCGTAACAACAATCAAAATTCCTTGTAATTAATTCGTAAAAACCAATTCAATAGGCGAATTCTAACCAGCGTAGAAAGTATTTTTATCGTAGCCTGCTTTGGCAACAACATCAATCTCGTTTATAACCTCCACTCGTTTCCCCACTTTATTCTCGAAATACTCTTTTAACTCGGCCGTTCGTGTGGTTTTGCCACTGCAAGGTGTACCAGTTACGATGATAAGTGGCATCGTGTAAAAATAATGTAAAAATTTGTATCACAATAAAAGTCTTAACCTATATCAACACCGAGGAGGTTGCCATCTTGAATCACAAACTTACAAACGTATGCACACACTGTCACATAGTACTACCATCTGGTACTACGTATTCAGAGGAAGTTTCCTCTCTCTGATACATACATACTTTGCACACACACATACACATATAAAAATGCTCTGTGTTGACATTGAAAGGTATGTAGTTTCCTGTTTGATGACTCTTTCAGTAATTTCTGAAGCCAACAAAGAGGCGCGCTGATTGAAATGATGATATTAATAACTTTTTCCAGAAATTATGACTCACGTTACATATTGTCATCTTCGCTAAATCGTCAATATCTTAGTCGGAATTTTATTTCAGGTACTTGCGGGTACCTTACATGAATGATTTTTGCCGCTTGGCACGTTGGCCAAGTAGTAAATCGCGGCAAGAATTACTTGAGCCGCGTGTATGTACACAATGCCATGTAATACTTCCTGACAACAGGTTTTAGCTCTATCCTTTTCTCGATAACGAAGAGGTGACGTACCATGGCTGCAAGCCGAGTGAAAGCTGACCACCACAGGCTAATAACCCAGCATTCGCTAAGTTTCCGACGATGAAGGTGTACGGTATTCTCACTGTGCTCGTGATCCTCTTGATCGCTATCGCCGATGCTTCAGGTGAGCATTTCTAATGTATCGCACATTTTACTACTATACAAGTAAACGCAATACCTTCGTTTATCTTTATTTTCGCAACTTCGAAAACTTTTCGCACAAAAAGACATTTTTTTACTCCGTCATACACGAAAGCTACTATGAATCGAATTGATTATTTAAACGAGATGGCAGTAACTTCTCCGCGGTAAGCGCAGTAGTTCGAATAACGGTTGTTGAAATCCTTTCACTGTTGAATATCAAGCAATAAGGACAATGAATGACAATTAACCCTTGCTCCTTTGACAATATTTGTTTGAAATATGAAATTACGAATGAAGTACGATTGATCGAATTAAAGTTTACAACGAAAATAAGTGAGAAACACTGAATAGATTTTTTGTGAAATCATTTTTGGGGTGCGCGCGAGAGTCATTTTTTACGTTCTTCTTTCAAATTTCTTTTTTCTTGAAAGTGAGAATTTTAAAAACCTGCACAAATAAGAGTAAGACGTCTGTTTATTCTCTCGATTTTCTTAGTTGAATCATCGAGTACCGGCACTGATACGCCGAACATAAAGGAGACGAAAGTCAGGAATGTATTTGACATTTTCTACGGCGTCTTGTGTAACGGAAATCTGACATTTCGATGTGACCTTCGTTTTACTTCATTCCAATGAAAACCGCGATTTGCGAAGAATCCCAATCTATACTTTCTACTTGTTTAGCAAATAAAAAAATATGATAATATGAATATTCCGTTTCAGTATAACAATACTTTTTTTTTGTTCTTTAATTTCCGATATGATCCGATATGTCTAGGGGTGCGCAGCGCAGACGCCGGGTCATTAATGACCCACAATTATATTTCCGTGATATGCACTGTGGTGCAAACTTGGGCATTATTCAAATACAAATGTGGTTGCCTCATTAGTAAATTCAATCGATCAAAGATGAAGAAATGGGAAATAAATTTTCAAAAAGTAAATAATTTTGATTTTACCCTTGCGAGGCAATTTCATGGCAGGCATCTTTTTGTACATATTTTTGAACCTGCTTCATCGAGATCAACATTAATCCTCTTATTAGGCCCGATATACATAAATAGTTATAATAATTTTGGCTGATTACTAGATAATTTAGATTATACAATTCTGGATCAAAATGGGTCCAAGGGTTCATGAATTGAATGATGTGAAGATCGAATTTTTAAAAGTACCCTTTAGTACACTAGACGAGAAAAATGTTTGTAGGACATTATTCGTCAAATATAAAAAAATAAATGTGTTCAAATGTGTACTCAAACGGTATCATGTGTTTTCGGCAGGCCCGGCAAAGCCACAACACGATAAAGTTGTGGCTTGTTACGTTGCTTCCTGGGCTGTGTATAGACACGGTCCTGGCAAATTTGGGATAAACAATCTGCGACCAGAACTTTGCACGCACCTGATATATTCATTTGCTGGAATAGACGAGACTAAATGGAGCATCAAGAGCCTAGATCCCGACAATGACATCATTGGTAACAAAAATCCTCAAAAAATTTTAGAAAACTTTCTACATGTACCTTATTTTTTGTTATAAACAATTAGTGGTTGACGAAGCTACAGATATGAACATCACTTTTTGACTCGTTTATATAATTCTAGGAATGGGATACAAAAAGATAACCGCGCTCCGTGAAGCATATCCTCATTTGAAGAGTGTTTCCCTTGCGGTAGGGGGTTGGAACGAGGGTGCCAAAAAGTTTTCCGATCTCGCTTCAAACCCTGAACGTAGACAGAAATTCATCAACAGTGTCGTCCAGTTCCTCAAGTACGGAATCAAACGTGCGAGCAATCCTTGTCGATTAGCATTTCCTCTAAAAGACACTTTCTTCTTGCAGAGAATACGGTTTCAATGGGTTCGATCTGGATTGGGAGTTTCCGGCGGATGCGTCACGCGGCGGAGTACCAGAGGACAAACAGAATTTTGTACTTCTTCTGAAGGTACAATTATTCATTTGTTGGTAAAATGCGCCAGCATTTTGCACGGTGTGAATCGGTTGAATCCCATCGTTGACCATTTTTCATAATAATTCTAAAGGTGTGCGAGAACCGGAAAATGTTGGGATTCTCAAATATATCAAGATTCCCGAGAATATACTCTCGATATATTATTTCCTCGAGAATACTATATTCGAGAACCCTAATATTCTCAAGGAATCCCAATACATTCGAGAACGCGATATGCCCGGGAATCCCGAAATTTTCAAGATCCCGTCCCGATCCGACATTTTCGGATTCTCGCACACCTCTAGTTAATTTATATGTAAAAGGAAACCCCTGCGTTTTGTACCGCTATGAAGATCCGAAGTCTAATTGTGATCGATAAGATCTACAGAATAACAAAGAATTATTTTGTATCAGGAACTGAAGGAGGCGTTCATACAGCCCAAGTACTCGCTGACAGCAGCTATAGTAGGTAACAAAGGAATGCTAGACAATGGTTACGATATTCCAGAAATATCCAAGTATCTCGACCATATTTACGTAATGGCCTACGATTACCATGGTACGTGGGATAAGAAAGTGCTTCCAAATTCTCCACTGAATAGCCAAGACGGTGCTGACGTGGTAAGGAATTTGATAGATACGCTGCTGGAGCGATCAAGGGAATGTTGCAACGAGTTAGAGACACTTATCTTTTCAGGACAACACGATCACACACTTGTTAAACAGAGGTGCACCACCAAACAAATTAGTGTTGGGTGTACCCATGTATGGGAAGACATATATATTGACTGAAAAGCCCAGCTCCCCCAAAGAAAGCCCTATCAATCAGCAATGCGAGACCGCAGGGTTCTCCGGTCCCTATAGCAATCAAACTGGATTCATGGGGTACAATGAAGTACGTGGTACAGTATTCACTGTGCAATTTGAATTTGTAACTTTGAGTTAACGTTTCTAATAGACCTTTAAGCATCTTTCTCACTGAAACCTAACTGAAATAATGTTAAACATGCTTCGATGTTCATATTATAATAACAAACCGTATTATTTGCTTGCAGATCTGCGCGGAAATCCTGAACAATAAAGAGGAATGGAATATTGGCTGGGACATAAATAGCAGCACGCCGTACGCTATTAAGGGTAATCATACTATCGTGTACGATGATCCGAAAAGTATAAAGATAAAGGTTGGTAATGGAAGATATGGTTTTTTTGCACTCGTACTCGTACACGCGTGTTGGGAAGTAGATGAATCACTGATAATCCCTGTTACACTCTAATTTATAGACCGAGTTCGCGGTAAAGATGAACCTCGGGGGTGTGATGATCTGGAGTATCGACACCGATGACTTCCGGGGCAATTGCAGGAAGTTGAGGGAATACTTGGACACAACGGATGCCACTTTTCCCTTGATGCGAACCATCAACATGGTTTTCGCGAATTCCACCAATCACGAAAAACCGTCCAACGGAAGCCACAACGGAAGCCACAACTCATGCAGCCGTTGTCTTTTTAGTTTTACTCTAATTTTGTTCGCGCTAGTGGCACGGTACGCTTGGTAACGATATAATGCCAAAAATGCTGAAACAAACACGTAAGCTCTGCCGATTCAAAAGAGTTCTTGTAAGAGTGCCTGTGGTATGGCATACACTGCCTCAAGAAAGTGTTATCGTATGTAAGAAAGAAAAAAAAATTTTACCACCGCATTTTTTGACACGCTGAAATTTGAGATTTCCATCGCTATTTTATCAGGATAGTGCAAAAATAATGGCTGGCTTTGAACGATGTGCAATTTAAAATTCCTCCCCTAAGCTTAAACGAACCATCGTCTTTTACAGTATTATTGCAAATAAGATAAAACTGATCCTATGAAATTAATCCATTAGCGTAGCGAACGAACTGTGTATAGACTACGTACTCCCTTTTTCAACGTTGTATGTGTACATAGAAACATTGTAAGAAATTGTACAACTTAAGTGTGTAAACGAATAGAAGCGTGCTTAAACGAAATCGTTCCTTTATTGTCTCCTGTGCAACACCACGACCAAAAAGTATAATTTAAAAAAGAACAAAGTGATGCAATGCGGAAGATGAATTCCCAACTTTCTGGCACAATCGTTTTCGTTAATAAATACAATTATAGAGGTCTTTAACTACGAAATCGCTACGTGCTGTGACTGTAGGCTTCTAATTCCGAAATATTTTAGCTGAATATTTTTGTTGACAAGTACATGTTAACCATATGAAGCGATAAACATATTCATTCAAGTTTACTCATAAACTCTTTACAAATAGTCGCACTAAAAAAACTGATCCCATATTTTAACAACGGATAGGGTAAGGGATTCACGGCCGTGGATATATTAATTATACTTATTTTTAAGGCATAATGAATAGTTAGAAAAGAGATATATTAACTGATTTTAATGAAAAAATTTAATGTCTCTCTTTTTAATACTCAGTATGCCTTAAAAATAAGTATACTTAATTGGCACAGTAATTGGTGCCCCCACAGTAATTGGGTCCCTTGCCCTAGCTAATGAATTTTGAAACGTTAGACGCAGTCGGAGTCGTTGCACAATTGCACGGAGCAACACAGATGGAATTTTATACCGTCGGCGTCGGACTGAGTCTTTTTCTTTTTTCGTCATGTTTTCCAATGGCAAAAGTGTCTGATCGAAGTCGAGCATGGTAATTGGAACTCCGAACCGCCGATTCGGCCGCACGTTCAAGGCGACCGGCGGACTTTTGGCGTAAATACTTTTTCTCTGGTATGAAAAAGGAGCGAAACGAGATAAGCCAGAACGTGGGAGGCTGGCGCCAAACTATTGTGCAAGATTGGCAAAGACCCAGAGAACACTGCCTAAGGATATTTGATCCTTAAATTATTCGATCCGATTTGCATATTACGGCAACAAAGCGGCGCACGTACGGCTGTCTCTCGACACGAAAACGGCACTCGCGAATTCTCGATTACATCGGGAAAACTTTTTCGCGTCATTTGCAAAATAAAAGATTACTTTTCGGCTTGTTCCGTTCCTCAACAAGTGGAGAACCATTGTTCACGATTTTTCATTTTATCGAATAGTTTGTTGCCGTTCGCGTGTGTGTGCTTTCAGTCTACTTTTAGTATGCTACAATACTATTAATCCTCCGTACATTTCTTAAGGTGAAAATTCACCTATTTTACTTTTTGTTTTTTTGTGTGTTATGAGACGTACAGATTTCTCTAAAATGTGGCGCCATATAGATGAAACATAATTTGTAGATTTAAAGTGTAAAGTAAAAATAGTTGAAATATTACCCTAGAATCTTTTATACAACGATTTTTGAAATAATATCTGGATTCGATTGAGGTAAATGGCGTGGAGAGATAGGGAAAGATTACTGTGGGAGTGCCAATTACTGTACCTATATTAATTATACTTATTTTTAAAGCATAATGAACATTTAAAAAGAGATATATAACGTATATATACTGATTTCAACTGATTTTAGTGAAAAAAAATTAATATCTCTGAAGAAGCTCTGTGAAGCTTCCAAATACATATCTGTGTTTATAGTTGTTCCGGAGATTATGGTTCTTGTTATCTGTATGGTCAAAATTTCGGTGATACAAGACTTGCGGTACGAGGTAGGCGGTGCCGGAGCGGTAGCACGTTGCTCCAGTTTGGAAGTGAATGTTTGTTATGAAAAAAATGTAGGTCAGTAATTTCGGGGTTCCATACACGTACGAAGATTGATCATCGGGATCGAGTTACGCTCAGGAGTTACGTAAAACACTCATTTGCTTGCAGAATTAGGCTCGATTTTCGTCGAACGATCTTTTCGTCACAAATAAAGATCTATATCTGCACCGTTGTGTTGATCACTTTTCGGACGAAGAAAAAGTCCGAATCTCTTTACGAGCAGTCTAGCATATCCATGAAACAGAATGGTTTATCGTTCCGTATCAATTTTTTGCCAACTGATCGAAAGTAATTGTATTGAAATCTTGACAAGTATCGATTAAGTATTTAAGACCGTAAACTTTGAGCCTCCCGATAGGAAAAGCGTTTGTTACACATTTTCTGTGGATCTCTTTTAAACTATAAGATTGAAAAACATAATAGATATTATTTAAATGCATCCTAAAGCCACGCAGCTTTGAGGACACCCGAGCTTGTTAATTAGTAACAAATATCAGTGAATAGTTGATAAACTTTGGACCTTCCAATAGCAAAACCAATTGTTTCGTAGAAGTAGTATACTATAAAATGCAATATACTGTTTTAATAAAATAAGGTAGATGCGATTTCTCGAAATATCGTTGAATCGATGACTCGGTTAACAAATACGCTTTGCCCAGGGATGTATTTAGAACGAATTGTTGAATCCGCAAAGTGGGGACTCGCAGAAGCTGGCCGTAAACCGATCGATGATTTAACGGGGCGCCGAAACTCGATCGCAGGATTCCTTCACCTTTCAATGCCGGTCATCCAGTGAAATTATCACACGAATCTGAACTTACTTCTCGGACAGTCGTTTTCTGTAAGATCAGTCCTCGGCCGACGGTCCGATCGAAAGGTACCACAACCGGAACCCTGCGAAACACCATAGGAAAATAAAGTGAAAATTATTGCTACGTCGAATCTTTTAAAAAATCGCTATAAAACTACAATGCGGTGAACTCGAACTCGGCGTATTTGTATAAACAGTTAACGTTCATTCATACTGGAAAACAATCTTTAAAAATGTTCGCCCGATTTGCCTTGATCGCAAGTAAGTATAAGCTACTAAGAATGATTCACTTCGCATTACTCTATTTTCCTACGCTAGGAAATCTCTAATACATTTATATCTATGTATTGTACATTATGGAATCGTTTTATATTAAGCCTCATTTTTGAGTGAATTAAATTTGTATAATTATCAGCTACGGATTGATATCATTAAGTAGAATTCTAGGAATATGTCTATTCGTTGCTAGCCGATTCTACTTATTCCTCAGAGAAGCCCATAAAGTAATTCATACGCTCGTTCGTGAAATATTTTAACAATAGTAATCCTAAAAGCTCGGAAATTTGTAGTTTCGGTATCTGAAGTTACTTCTGAGTGTTCAAAGTGTTTTATAGAATTACTGAATACCACGTGCACGTGATATACACACGTTCTAAATCGCGCGTACAACTTCAAGAATACTTTGTCAGATATAATGATCTCTTGTGCCCGATACAATTAAAATAAAAATATTTAATCTCGTGCCTCAGATTGTTGAAATGTTCCTAGTTCAAGTATTCTATTTGAACCGTACATCAGCTACTATCTTAAGTAATCCGAGAGTATTACCCATTTCTATGACTCCTATTCGAGCCAGGGTCTGACCTGTAAAATAGTTTTCTGAAATTAATCATTCCTTTTCGAAATTATTTTTGATCAGTACTGTCGACGGCCGCCTTCGCTGGTCATTACTACAACGAGGATGGGACACCATACGATCCCTATCATAATTTACACTTACCCCACAATCCACCGCTTTATCCAACGTACCATAGGGTACCTCGTACCGGATTCTCTTGTTACGGTTTGGACAACCAGTTGTGGGCAGATCTCAGCTCACAGTGCCAAGTAAGAATAATTGAAAAATTTAAATTTATCAAAGCAATAAAACTCACGCCGAAAAGCAGGGATCATAATAAATAATGATAATAATAATATAATTTATTTTCATAGGCGTACCATCTGTGCCACGATGGAAACTTGATCTCCAGCCATCTTTGTGTGAACGGAACTCTTTTCAATCAACAGTTCCAAGTCTGCGATCAATTTTACAACGTCAGATGCGGAAGCCCGTACGGCGATCTGTAAGCTGCGAAGAATTAATGTGATCGAAAGTCCAAAGAAATAAACGTGAACTCGAAACTCTGACACTGTAGGGCAATGAACTCAATTACTGTGGAGGTACTAATTACTGTGCCTATACTAATTTGCTTATTTTTAAAGCATAATGAATATTTGAAAAGAGATACACAGTGTGTTCGACTACAGGTGAGTGGATTCATTTTTTAGTTATCAATTAAAAATCCGCCTAAAATGCGGCAACCCGACCAACAGTGGTGTACGTTGCTTACGTCATAAAGGCGCGCGAATACCATGTATTTATATTAACTGATTTTAGTGAAACAAAATTGAATATCTCTTTCTTAATATTCATTATGCTTTACAAATAAGTATAATTAATATAGGCTCAGTAATTGGTACCAGTAATTGGATCCCTTACCCTATCTCTCGAAACTATGCTTTCCGACATTGCAAGCTGACCAGATTCCACTGGACATGAAGTTAGACAATGCTGTACAACTCGACCGTTTTGTAATTTTAAGCAATAAAGAATATATGAAAATAAAGTTAAGACGTCGCTTAACATCCCCTGTGAAGATCTTAACGTTTTGCCAACTACTCTTAGGCAAGAAAAATATTAGATTCTCCTGTTTCTTTTTTAGGTTTTCGAAGTTCCATGAACTCGTCAAAACGTTTGAACTATATACTCCACTTCAAAGTAATTTAATATTGCATATTAATCGATTAGTTTATTGTATTGGCCGACTAATGTTTACGATTAATAACAATTGATTAATTTCAATCATAAATATCCATCGTTGATCGATTCTTGGATTCGTAGTTTGAATATTTTCGAGACTATCGTTCGACCATTGAGGATCGAGTGGTCGGTATTCACGAGAGAACTCGAAATATCGAGGCATTCGCGTTTCGACTGAATGACATTTCAAACTGTGTTTCGAACTCGAGAAACATGGCGCTGCTGAATAAAGACGATTGGTATACTCCTGCACCGCTTTGGCAAAATGGACCGGCACCGGGTGCATTTTATCATTTTCCTGGAGGTTCCTCGCAATCCAATGTCGGAGGATTTCAAAGATCACAGTAAAGTTTTACACTGTATACTCACTTGCGTGAAACCGTTTCTCTAAGAAAATTGCATGTCATTCTTTCCAAACATACATAGTAACAATATTTATTAAATAATTGAGGCTTCAGTAGTTGCGTGCCTTTATTTATTACTAATTCAGTCAAAATTGAATATATTTGACACAATATTTGTGTGTTTCATCGTTCAATGTAATTCTAACCTCAATCGAGTAAACACGATGAATTTTATTTTTGCTTCTATCGTGTATTACCTTGAGTCTTTTTACAGATCTCCAATGACAACTGGCACATCTGTAGTTGGAATTCAGTTCAAAGATGGTATCCTGATAGCAGCAGATGTTCTTGGATCGTATGGATCACTGGCTAGATACAGAAGCCTCGATCGTATCATGAAAGTTAATAATAACATAATTCTTGGTGCTGGAGGAGACTACGCCGACTACCAATTCCTTAAGAGCCACATTGAACAGAAAATGTATGTATAGATAATATCAGTTAAATGCTACTTTGGTCCCTAGGGACCTACTATCCACTAGGCGGTAGAATGCAGCGTTAAAGGTTTCTTCATTTGAATTACTATTGTAAATATGGTTTATAGTCTGGAAGAGGAATGTCTAGATGATGGATTACTTTTGAAACCAAAAGCTTTACATTGTTGGCTAACTCGTGTGATGTATAACAGAAGATCCAAGTATGATCCTCTATGGAATAACTTTATTATTGGTGGCTTGGAAGGCGATAAACTGTAAGTATTTAGTTTCTCTTTTAATTTCGTCTAATGTACATTTTACGGCTATTTAAATATTTTGTATAGATTTTTAGGCACTGTGGACAAGCTTGGTACAGCTTACAGTGACCCAGTAATCGCGACTGGTTATGGTGCATACATGGCATTACCGATCCTGAGAAAGGCTTACGAAGAAAATAAGGAAATGAGTAAGGAACAAGCAATTGAATTACTGTACAAAGTAATGCAGGTTCTTTTCTACAGAGATGCACGATCTTTCCCAAAGGTAAGTTACACATTACAACGAAGCGTTGTAGACTAAGTAAACAAAAATAATTCAACCTTCTCATTCTCAGTATCAACTCGGTATAATCACAAAAGAAGGTGGTATTGAAATACAAGGACCAATCTCGCTAGACAGCTATTGGGAACCTGCTATCATGTAAAGATGAATATCACAAGTTTTTTCTTAATAAAAATAAATACACTTAAAATAAACCTGTTGAAGGAATTATTTACAACCTTTGTAACAATGATTTATTATAATCGAAAATGATAGTTTTGTACATGAATTTAAATACATATGTGTAGACGATACCTTTGCACATTTAATGTGTTAACACATCACAGCCAGTGTCGGTAATTAAGATAGTGTGCTCGGCTTGAGCGGTACGAGAATTGTCAGTTGTGACTGCTGTCCATCCATCTTCTAAAATTTCAATCTCCTTCGTACCTTGACTTAGAACTGGTTCGATAGTAAATGTCATTCCCGGTAACATTTTCCCAGGATACTCGTTTACTAGTAGTACAAAAATATGCAATAGGCTTCAGGTAGCTAAAGTGTTAAATATCAAATAATTAACATACCAAAATGCAAGATATCAGGAGGTCCATGAAAATATGTACCAATACCATGGCCTGCAAACGCTGGTACTATAGCATATCCATTCTTATGTGCAGTTTCTTCAATAATCTGTCCTAAAAATAGATGTAGTTTGAATACTACTAAATAGATGTGCAAAAACCCAATTCAAAGCAGTGTTCTAATTTTCTTCTCCAAAAACGTAAATGTACTCTCTTAATTCTGATAATTACCTATACTAGAAAAATTTTCATTTGGTTTACAAATATCAACAGCTGTTTGTAAGCATAATTCTGTGATGGTTATTAATTGTTTAGCTTCCTTGTCACATTCTCCCACTTCAAACATTTGAGAACAATCTCCATGATATCCATTCAAAAATACCTATAAACACTAAGTGTTTGGATAAATATTTTTATACTAAATTCATATTTATACTCACTGTAACATCGATATTCAATATATCTCCATTTTGTAATGGTCTAGTGTCCGGTATTCCATGACATGCTACATTATTGATGCTTGTACATATTGATTTTGGAAATCCTCGATAATTAAGCGGACTGGGGTAAGATCCATTGCTTATAGCCATTTCATGCACTTTTGCATCTAATTCATCTGTAGTGACGCCGGGCTAAAATGAGATTCGTTAATTGAACGAAGTCCTCAATTGAGTTTCAAATTACATACATTCTATATACCTTTACGTATTGTTTGATTTGAGTCAATATTTTTCTGGCAAGATAACAACTATCTCTCATACATTTAATTTGATTTTTATCCTTAATTTCTGGTTTCTTCGGACCTTCTCTAGGTACGGATGATTCGCTATAAGATGGTTTGGGTATATAGGATGGTACTTTTCTAATTTCGGTTATCGTCCATGGTTCGATAATTTCATAATTTCCAAACGAATTAGTCACACGTTTGGGTGCTGGTGCCTGAAAAATTGACACATTGGTTAGAAGACCAGAAATAAATAAAGTCATTGCCCTAGTAATAAACTTACGTTCGATAGCCCTTTGAGGAAATGTCTAATAAACATTTTCAGGAGACACTGTGTTCACTGTGTATCTTCATTTAATAAATCTTTACGGGTTGTATATAATATATTACTCACGCAGATAACCAAAGACACTGACAAGTACTCACTGTTAGATTTTACAATTCGGAAAATGATTTCTTCCTTACAGAATGGTCAATTGTAGCAATTTCTATTTCAAATCAAATATGTTAGAGTATGATGTAACCGAGACTATCAGAGTTATCCACTTTTGAAATTTATAAACCAACTGACGTCACGATCGCGTGTACTGCGTTAAAATCAGCTGGTCGCACGAGTCGCGTGTTTTGTGACTGTGAAGTGTGAGGGATGAACACAGTTATGAAATCGTTTCGGGAGGTGTTACAGAATGCGAGAAATGTGTTAGTATTAAGTGGAAGCGGAATTTCGGCGGAATCCGGCATTCCAACATTTAGAGGTGCCGGAGGTTTTTGGCGAAAATATCAAGCGCAAAATCTCGCAACTCCAGAAGCATTTACAGCGAACCCATCTCTGGTTTGGGAGTTTTATGAATACCGTAGAAGGGTAGCTAACGAAGCGAAACCTAACAAAGTAATTAAATATTTAATCTTTAGCGCTCAGGTTATTCTGATCTAGAACTTAAAAAAAATACACTAAAAAATATTTTTCATGAGAACGGTAATTTGCATAAGATTCAATAACGCCTCCATATTTTTAGGCTCATGAGGCAATAGCAAACTTTCAAGAGCGTGCCGCGAAAGAAGGCAAACATATTACTATTGTAACACAGAACATTGATGAACTCCATCAAAGGGCTGGTGCTAAAGACATTGTGGAACTGCACGGTTCACTTTACAAAACACGTTGCACAGTTTGCCACAATGTCGCTGTGAATACAAATATCCCGATATGTCCTGCGTTGGAAGGAAAAGGGTAAAGTATAGTATCTTGGTCTGCTAACTAGATCATGCTTGGGCAATTGTTGCTCACGAGCGATCAATTGCCTAGACATGGTCTAGATCATACATTATTTAGGTAAATATATTTAGATCTCCGGATCCCAACATTATGATTTCCGATATTCCAAAAGATGATTTGCCTCGATGTGAGAAGGGAAATTGTAGAGGATTGTTGAGACCCCATATTGTATGGTTTGGCGAACGTTTAGATGAAGAGGTACTTCAACAGGCTTGTAAGTATTCCCACAAAGGTATAGATATACAATATGTAAATACATAACATTTATATTAAATAACAACATATACAAACTACTATTTAAAAATTGGTACAAACTTCTCTTATAAATAACGTGCAAAAAATATCTTCCATCTGTGTTTCATTTTAAATGCTAGACGATGCTGTGGAAAGTTGTGACGCTTGTTTAGTTGTCGGTACATCATCGATTGTATATCCTGCGGCAATGTTTGCGCCGCAAGTTGCAAAACGCGGTGTACCGGTTGCTGAATTTAACTTGGAAACAACTCCCGCCACAAGACACTTTGCGTAAGATAAATTTGCATGCAATTTTTTATTCACAGTTCTCAAGCTGCTTTACGTTTCTTCTGGTTTTCTTATCTGCAACAAAATAATAATCATATTTGTGTTAAAGGTATCATTTTGAAGGCCCTTGCACAATTACAGTGACAGAAGCTTTGGAGCCTTGAATCTGTAATCGACACACGTCATTTTTCTACCTTGTATTAGGCATACTTCGGCGTTCAGTCCAAGTTCGTTCAAATATTGCAACCATAGTTGTTGCTTAGTTGATAGAACGTCTCCAGGACCTTTTACCTCTACAATTTTATGCTGTAAGAAATAAATCATTTATTAACATAGACAAAAAAAGTATGTATTATCTTTCATTATTATTCGTGCCAATCGTAACATAAATATTCACCTGTCTCGTATCATAATTCCATAAAATTAAATCGGGAAATCCAGCCGACCAAAGTTTAAAGTCTTCTAGCAGTCGTTTACAAATTCCTGTAACACCAGGGACTCCTAAACAATATACAATTTCCTAGAAACAAAAATAATTTTCTGTTCTCGTAGAATGTAGAAAAAATTTTCCAATAAGGTATACAGGGTATGTTCCAAAAATGTTGTACTTCCTTGAAAGGTGTTGTCATTCCTAAGGTCATTTGAAGTAACTTTTTCCTTTGCAAAAATGCGGACGGATTCCGGCTCAGCCAATGCCAACGCTATCCTCAACTGTAGTCGCGCTATGATTGATCTGTGTTTTTTATTAATTCCACAACAAAACCGCGAAGGATATTGTTGCGGAGGCTTCGGCTCCGCCTCGCCGGCGAACACATCTCAACAACAAACACAATACTACCGAACACTACTAACAACTACACAACTCTTTATTGGCTGTCAACGGACAATGTCTAAAATTATGCGATACAGGCGAGAGAGAATCTGTCGTCATTCTTCTTCTTAATAACAACCCCGTTGGCCGGATACCACAATATCGATTCGACGGCCAACTTCTCCCGATCTCCGCAATCGACAGCTTCCATCGTAACAATATTTTCGTAAATAAAAAAGCTACTTCAAATGATCTCAGGAATCATCCCATTCAAGGAAGCACAACAGTTTTGGGACATCCTGAACTATAAATATAAATCGCAGAGGGCGTAACCGTACATGAGTCATAATAACCCATGCCTAATAATATCAAGAAAGTACGCACTTTCATATAAATATTATGCTCCAGCAAATTTGATGGCATTAAAGAGTTATATTTCCTATACGTTCCGAACCTCGCTTCCATCCAGGTACTGAAAGATGCTGGATCTGCATTAAAGGAATCAATGATTTGCAGTTTTATATCAATTTCCTTTTTTCTATGCTTATAAAAATGTGTAGTGAACAAATCAGCTGGAGCAATTCCGTAAGGAGTCACAAATGCCCCAGGAATCTGTTTTTCGAATAATTCTTCCCAGAACAAAGTGGCAAACAAAAGAATTGGTAAACTCCCTTCACAATGTAATCCATTGGAAAAGTTCTGCTCCTCCTTATAATGGTACAAAGCAACCAGTTCTACTGTTCCATAACCATCACCCTCATCACTACTTTTTATGTGCCAACTGCTTTTTCCGCTTCGAAGATTTCTGAAACAATAAAATATTCAATTATAACAAATTTCGTACACCGTTTCACGGAATTTCTTGCATTACATCAATGCAAGTTCACTTACTTTGGCATCATAGAACTATAAATTACTATTTTTTTATCGAACATTGGCATCTGAGAATAATAATCATTTAACACCTGACTAATATGCATTTTCGTTTCTGGATTCACCGCATTTGTCTTTCTATTAAAAATCTTCGTTGCTCTCTGCAAAAGGTCTATTTTATCTACTTGCGATAAATTTTCGCAATTCAAAGCTTTTATTGTTACTAATGCACTAGAGTCTGCATCTTTCTGATGATGCATTTTGACAATAGCTAATTCGCAGTACCACTTCCCTTTATATGTTTGCATATGACAGTTCTGTTCTATCAAGAAATTTAAGATTTTCTCGACTTCTGTTATGTCTTTCTTTCTTTTAAATGCATCTATACTTTTCGACAGTATTTTTAACCACACATAACCTGGCATAAATTTTCTTACATGCAATGGGAGCTTAGAATTTTTAAGTCTGTAAGGAATAAAATTGATGAGTACAATACTGAAAATTTATGGTATCATACATTCCAATACCTTAGAAATTCGGTTTCTAATAAATTTGGTAATGTTTCCATGGCTAACTTCCCATAGGTTTGTGCCTCTTCCCAGTTTTTCTTTAGCATTAATTGCAATGTTTTTGACAACAAAGACTTAACATGCACGTAACTGCAAATAAAATTGAATCTAAGTAAATTGAACTCGCTAAAAGCTGTAGGAATTTAAACGAAAGATAGATAACTTACGCAATTAATTGTGCTTTAGACGAAAATATTGGAAATTGATTTCCAGGTATGTTGGGAAATTCTATGTTTCCTAAGTAAATCTCACGTAGCTTGAGGAACATATCTGACATAGTACTTTGAGGATCCTCATTTGGTAATAGTAAAGTCATTATTACATCTATAATATTCCACATTTTGTCTGTTATACGTACACAGTAACCCAACATGTCGAAAATACAATCGTACAAAGCACTGCTGGGACTCCTCATTCCAGGAAACAGAGCTCTTTTTTTTGATAATTCTGTCAGTTTGGCAACAATAATGTCTTTCGTCCCCTTGTTATTTATTTTCATGTTTTGACAAAGTAAACGAAGTTCCTCTGTTTGTAATAGTTCAAGTATAACAGATAAATGTTCATTTTTTATGTTCGAAGTACAAATAAATTGTGATTCGAGAAGGTTAAAGACATCTCTCAAATCTTTGGATATGTATGGATAATTTATAGCACGTATGCGGTGCCACACCCTTATCCTTTTTATCATGCGAGCCAACAACATTTGACCTTTTTCTGGAAGAGTGAGAATTGAATACAGGAAATCTAATTCTTTTTCTTCAAAGTAACCACAATTAAAGGGCTTAGACAACACAGTAAGGATAGAACCAATTAAAACTTTTGCATTAAGGTCTGTAGGTAAATTTACGTTGTTTAGCTGATAATTTACTGAAGTTTCAGTCTTTATTTGACCATAAGGATAGTTAAATGTGTCCATAGAATATATTTTTTCCAGGTTAAAATTATTCAGCGGAATAGCACCTTGCTTTGCTAAGTTCATATGTTCGATAACAGTCTTTGCAATATCAATATTCACAAATTGATCAAATAATTTTTCTGTCACCTGTTTTTTTGGCGATTTGCCAGATGACATTTTTGGAGAGTACCTTGATTTTTTGAATCTAGGGGACAAACTACTAGAGTCTGCTTTTGGAGATGTACTTTCGTTGAAGGCCGCTTTTTTCTTGATTGGTGTTTTCTCTAAAAATTCATTATTATACTCCATTTCTTTGTCTGCTCTTCTTAAATGAGTCTCGTTGTTTAACATATCTTCTCTTGGTTTATTTACAGATACCATATCAATATCATTTTCAGTAAGTGCTGAATTGATACTGTCATTCACTATATCATTATCTTCAAAAAGTAATCTTGCATCATTGTGATCTTCTTGGGATAATCCATTAAATTTTTCATATACAATTGTACATTCTTCTGATCCTGCAGAGCTGATGCTAGAAATGCTACTTTGCGACAATGAAATATTCTGTTCTATATGCTCTTTTATATCTCTTCGCGCTTCTTCATAATTCGAAATATTAGTTCTCTGAAATTCTATTTTCACATCTTTGACATCATCAGAAAATGACTTATTAGATTTCAAACGTTTAATTGTATCCTTTGGAAGCTTCAACTTCTTTCGTTTCTTTCCCTATAAATACAATAAATAATTTACTTGTAAACAGAACAAAAGGAAAATGACTTACATTTTCACTGCAAGAAGTAACAGCTACATCAGAATTGTTTTTAGTATTGTTCAACACGTGTCGGCTACTTTTTGATTTAAAATACTCATCTATGAATTTCTGCTTGAGCATTGTTTTTTTTTTATCAGTACAGAGTTATTATCATTATTTTATTTGTTACTATATCGAAGAAAAGTTATAAAATACGTCAGTGCACTTGGAAATCTCGTTTATTTGATACATATGTAAGGTTTTTCCTTTTATTAGTCAGCATCCAGCTCTTATCTTCTCTATGTATATGTTGCTATACGTCGGATGTGGTCATCAGTGGTCACACGACGCAGTATGACTGAGGACTCAAGTTTGCGCCTTTACATAAGCTCAAATTAAACCAACTGAAACTATACGCAGTAGAGACTAACAACTCATACAAAATATATAAACAAGTCTGAATCTTTCCAAACTTACCACAGGTGGCACTGTAAGAAGGTACAGTACCCAGAAAGAAATATCAATCTAAATATGTATCTACTGAGTTTATGGTCACTCAACAAAGTGTGTTAAGTAAACATAACCTAGAAACGTAAAACAACACGTTTAAAAATAAAATATGAGCAATTTAAAATATTCTGCACTATTTGACGTTTGTTTCAAAAATCAAAATAATCACATAGATGAAACTTTCTAGATAATAACATATACGAATTTGAAAATAAAATCACTGATCATCGATGGTTTCTAGTTAAATAAATAAATTCTCAAAAAAAAAATGAAAATACTCAAACGCATTGGAACACATTTGCGCAAAGAAATCATGAATTCCATGAACACGTGCTTTCGGTTATTTAATATTAAATAGAAAATTATTCCGTTTTACTAGGTAGGATATCCTGAAGAAAATTATTTTTCTTTTTACGCGATGTAATCAGAATTTATTTTCAGCAGATATTTCTGCTCTCTTTTTGTTTGTCCAGTCTATGTTCGTCGTGAATATTTCCTTTTAACAGTATGGTTCTAAATGCAATTATAAACGATCTTTTTTTTTGAGACAGATATATCATTTTGCACGAAACAAAAATTTGTATACTTTCTGTTGCTATACAGCACATAAAGTGTACAATGTAGTACAAGGAAAATTGGCAAATAAAACAGACAAAGGTGTATCTTGATCCGGTAACATAAAGTACGCAGAGAATATGTATATCGCATAGTAAGTTCTGCCCTGACAAACTATCCTTTCCTTCCTTGTATATGTATATATGTATATATATATGTACAACAATCGGATTGTTAATAGTTCTGCCAATTTGTCAGAGTTACATAATTAGAATACATTCAAGAGTCAAATTGCAACCCGTAGATTGACATATATACATTCAGTTAGTTACATTATCTAATAGATTCAAATGTTAATCACATTAATTACGGATATTAATACTAAACAATAGTTGAGTTTAGATTTCTAGGCATAATTTGTAGGAAACGTAACTCATCTACCTGATAACATCTCTACCTCTCTATTAATACTGTAACGTAAAGACACTGCGAACATTCTTGTTTCGCATCTGAACAAATTTGATGGCTGTCAAAAAGAGCTTGTGGGCTTGTCAATTATTTTAATTACAGAACAGTGCACGCTAGTAAGTCACAAGTACAGGTCAGTGCAGGTCAGAAGTCTGTCCGTCGAGCTTCCTACAGTTTGTAAACAATAAATATAATTCACGTTTTCAAGTTTGCATCTGACAATATTTTATTTAGACCAAATTAAATTTGATACATGCATTCAGCGAAAGGTGTTATCAGGGGACGAGAGAATAGATGATGTGTGTGTATCGAAGAACAAATCAAAGGGTCGTCTAGATCAAACATTCTATGTACATAGAACTTGATATCCTCCCCTTACGTTCTCCGATCATACAATCTTGAGAAAATACTCAAATACTCTCGCCAAACTTTCATTCGAATCAGAGCTTTGGTTGGAGCGTTTTTTTTCTTTCTTTCTTTCTCATCTTTTTTCCTATCTTTCTTTCTTTCTTTCTTCCCAATTAAATCTTCCTGTCGCACAGCGACATAGAAGTTCTACCGTATTCACAGAATAAAATACACGTATAATAGATACACCGCATGTCGACACTCGTCGATATTATCGTAAAAGTTTTTTTTTCAACACTCAGAACCTTTTCTTAAGAGCTTCACGTTTAAACATTATATCTGTAAGCTCATTCTTTCTCTGAATAAGTATTTTTTTTAGTTTTCTTCACACGAGAAACGATATAATAGGTCTCGTTCGATCGCTCTAAACAGTTGCATTGATCCGGCTTACTTCTACTTACACGATACAATTATTGTTTTTTTTTTATCCGCGAATGCAACAAATTAGGTAAACACGAAGTCTCACGATCCAATTCGGCCGAATTACAGATACATATCTGTTTATGCGCCGGATGTTTCTTAACAAGTGAAATACTTTTCAGCGATGACAAAGGACGCAAAAGCAATGTAAAAAGATCGTGATATGAACATGTGTCCCATTCGAATATTTTCCTGATTTATCGTTGTTTTGCAAAAACAAAAATTGAATTATGCAGAGTATTTCCTGTAATTTGATCAGGCCAGCCTTCATGAAACCTGCAATTTAAATGTTATGAATTTTAATCAATGGTATACAAAATTGGCTGAAACGGGATTCATGTTTGCACGAATTTTTCCCATTATTTTGAAGCACCTCCTACACTTCTGAAATGAAATTCACTCGTTAAAAAGCACCTAGTGGTTCGTTTTTATTCTTTTCGCGTAATCTCGTCGACTAACTACATAAATTATTAAAATTTTCATAAATAATAAAATGTTCTGCGAAGTACTGCTAAGTAATTAATAATCTGACTACTGTTCGTTCACTCGTAACAGATTCGTATATTTCTCGAATTACTTGTTTTTTCTTTTCCGAAGAATGGATAAAATCGGCCTCCCTGTTGGTGGAATTTCGTGTTTGCCAAATCAGAAAATGTAAAGCGAACTCAGTCTTTGGTTGGAGCGATCAAACCGTTGAAGATGTTTATTCGACGTTCTGTCCGGCTCTCACGTTTTTTGTTAATTTTTTTTCCGTTTTATTTTGTAAAGTGGCTATTGGGTCAATATCTTTAACATTAATAAATTTTATATAAAAATCCATGTACCACTATATTTCGTTTAAAGCGTTCCAACTAAAATAAACAAATGGTTTTTACAAGTACAATTCTTGGAAATTTCGGTTTCCCGCGCAACGTCGTCGCCTCGTCCTTCTCAAAATCATATGCGGCGGAAGAGCGTGTGTATTATGTGTTTATTATGTCTCTCTGCTCGATGCGAATAAATTCCGATCAAAAAACGAAATCAACTTGGGGGGGGGGGGGGGCGGTAGGGAAAAAAAATAAATGGTCCGCGAAAAGAAAATTGGAGAACGGAGAAAGACTCGACGAGAACAGAAACAATGGTGTCTTCGCGCTCGACAGTGAATTTGAGAATAACGAGAGAAACAATCAGATATCTAAAGTATGTACAAATGTGGCAGAAATTAGATTTCACAAAAATTTCATATAATATACAGGCGAGTGAAGTTCTTAACAAAATAATAAGTCCTATCCAGGATAAAATTTTCTTTATTACTCCTTCTCTAAAATCGTCCCGAATTCATAAAGTTTTTTTTTTGTTTCATTACACATCGCTGTGCGCCTACCACAACAACATTAATTACAGTTACTTCTTTTTATTTTCCGTTAATTACCTAAAAGTAAGAGATACAATAAGCGTAATTATTTTTATATGTACAATATATCTTTTTTTGTTTGTTTCTTATTATGATTTCATGAAGTCTCCCTAGAATTTGCAACATTTGCACCATTTTACGTTCTTTCCTTTTTCTTCTTGTTATCTGTCTCTCTCTCTCTTCCTTTCTTTTTTCTTTCTCACTCGCTTTCTTGATCTCGCGTTACGGCTCGCGAAATAACATTCTTATTGCATGCTTGAACTAAATCTCTCACTCACTCTCTCTTTCTCTCTCGCTCTCTCGCTGTGCCTCAAGCTCGGAAAATCAACGACTATCCGATAAACTCTGCCACGGCAGTTTGCATTATGTGAATTAAATTAGAAACCTTTGTGTCCGAACAGTAAAGATATCAAATCTCGATCAGTGCCTACGGATTTTTAGAAATGTTATGCCACGAGGAACGAATGATGCGCTCTCTTTTAAAAAAACGACAATACAAATCGTGTGACAGACTTTGAATTTCGTCAGTTCTATCGATACGTCTCAAACTTTGTTTCTTTCATTTCTTCGCTTCTATCACACGGCAATATGAAATGATTGTGCTAAAGAAGAAACCATTCTCCACGTTCGCGAGAAACCTGTTGATCCTCTGGTGTTACTCCGTTTCAATTTCGAATGGAAAATGTACGCTGGATATTGTCGATTTCCATGGTAAACGCGTAGTCTCTGCACGCTTGTTATACACGCTTTTCTCAACGTTGCACACACATTTTCTCGGTCATTTCACGTTGGAAAGGGAGACAATATACAATTATTGTAGAAAGACTAAGAGGAAGAGAATAAACGCGCCGCGCTCAAAAACGCCGCGCTGCTTTCAATAACTATGCGCAATGTCGGTCTCGTCTCTTCTAGAGGTAATCAAAATTTCATCGACAGAAAAGTATGTAGCGAAGCGTATGGACTATGTACGTGTTAGGATTTGTGTGTATGTGTGTGTGTGTGTGTGTGTGTGTGTGTGTGTGTGTCAGTGCCGGAACATCTTAATCTCAGTTTCCACGTAGCTGTACCAGTAGACTGCAAAAATCTATTAGACTATGAATAAATCATAGGATGCGTAACAGAACCGAGTCTTGATCCTTCACTTTTTCTTCGGTGGCGAATATTTCTCTATCTTCCAAATAGCATTCTCATAATTTTGAAGCTTATAAACGCAATCTATCGCTCTAACGTTTACAGAATTTTCCCAATGGTTTGCTTTTTCCTCTTGTAACGTATTGGCATAAATCAAAGTATCTTGTACATCTTCCAAACAGCATTATTCATATTTCTGAAGCTTGAACGCAATCTATTGTTCTAACGTTTGTACAATTCGTCTTTTCTTTTTTTCTTGTAACGTGTTTCGTACAAATGAAAGTGTTTTAAGTCCTTTCTACAAAAGTGCTGAGGCTGGAACTCTGATGAGAAATATTTAAAAAAGAGAGAACCAACATTATGTTGCGGCGAATGAATTTTTTTTGGTGAGCATTGGGAGTCTACTTCAATATATATATTGTATGGAAAATAAATCCATCGGTAATCTTTACTTCCATGGCTTGCAATTACTAAAGTGAAAGACATCGGAATTCTTCCACATTCGTTTGTGAACGTTACAAATCCTAACGTAGTCTCGCGTCGCGATATATTCGAATTTTCATGGTACAAGCTTCCCAAACGCAACATTAGGATCTCGAATTTGATATGCTGGCGTTGCATATACACGACGGATGATTCGATACATGTTGAATAGCACAGAAATGCATGGATCAGCGATCAATGAAACAATTTAAACAATTCTGTTATTAATCGAGTAACTTTAATGCTAATTCAAGGATAATTATTGTTAACAATAGTTTCATTATTTCACAGCCTGGAAGCCTTCAACGTATTACTACCTCGTAAAGAAATAAACTGAATAATATCTTATCGTTATTATTAAACCGAATCTATGTACAGTATTGAAATAATTAGACGAATTCACGATAAATCCGAATCACTCTATTCTGCGTTCACTGAAATGAGCAATATATAAATTGTAATTGTTAAAGGTATCTATAAAAGATTTACTATACAGTTCTCATAGGAAGTAGCTATTAATGCTATTTCTGACGTGCATCGTTTCTTTCTTTAAATAAAATTTACAATCATAAACGCACACATAAAAGCATCACTTTCAAAAACATCGATTTTTCATATTGCAAAGAAGTAATATCGTTTAAAATGAACTTTTACAAAAACTTAAACGGTACCCGTTAAGCGTTTGTTATTACTTATTATCAGATCTTCCGTATAGATCATACGAAATGTTTTTTGAAATGTTTGCAAAAAAAGAGACACATGTCGAGCGCAAATATCTCTGTGCAATGTTCTCACAATAATAACTTGGTTAATGCTGTGTCTGAGAAAGCTTGTGGTACGATTGCAACAACTGCATCACAGATGTTTTTGGTAGTACTATTTGCATGTACGAATTAAAAAAAAAAAAAGAGAAAATAACAAAGGAGCCCTGTTCATAGTTTGGTATCCCAGAATCAGGCTATGGATTTGTCAAACGTAAAAGTTTCGATATTGTTGTAGTTCCTGCACGAGTAATTTCCGTCAAAGTGAAACGCGAAAAAGAACACCGGAAGCCAGAAGAGCCAAGCAGGAATACTACTTGATGCAGGGTGTTTCAAAAAATAAATTGTCCTTTTCCGTTCTTTGTTGTTTTTTTGTAACCATTCCAGTAAAATACTGCGTTTGCGTTGAGTAATTGCGGTTGTTCAATGAGCAAGGAAACGATTGACTTAGAAAAGTGAATTAGAGCACGATCCTCTTACTTGTTTTTTTTTTTGCTTTCTATTGAAAAATTAACTTGGTACTTGCAACGGAACCGATACTATTCCCCTTGTTTATCTCGCCACAACAGGCAACTGATCAGAGCATTTCTGCAATTGAATCTAGCCGTACCGCGTTTCATATTTAACGAGCCCGTAGTACAATGTCCTGGCCCAAAAATCAGGCAGACATAGGCAAGGTAAAGTTAGAGAAGCCCCCAGTGACGTATTGGCGGCAACAGGGGTGCCAATAGCAGGCATCATGTCACTTCCATTGCTAATGAATTTGTTTTGTTTGCCCGTACAAGCTGCTGCTGCTGCGGCTTACCATCACAAGCTGCAGTTTCCACTCCATCCACCTCCATATCCAAACTTTCACTACAATCAAACACGGAACTTTGGCTAACATACGATATTACAGGAGAATCTTAATTCTTTTGAACAATGCCAAATATAATTTATATCGTCCTCAGTACTAGGGCTCTTACTATCCGGATATTCGAGAATTTGGATTACTCATTATAACTCAAAAACCGTATTCTCCGAATATGAGGAGGCTCTCACTACTGGATATCCCAGTATCCCATTTCAAATATTTGGATCCAGATTTCAAGTTATAATTAGTAATCCGGATACTCTCGGATATCTGGATAGTTTGAGCCTTACTCAGTACCGTCCCTGTACAATAACGCATCAAGTGAATCATATGTAGCACATGTATGTATTTTTTCAATTTTTATATTATATCGAAATGTATTCTAAGCCAGAATACCCCCTCAAACTTTTCATCGAAAATTGCGGCACTGGCCGAAAATAAACAGATTCTATATGACAAAATAAGTTAATGATACAGAATTAAATTGTTTCTACCCGAGTACATAAAATATTTTTGCTTGAGGTCTCATCTTAAAAAAGTCGAGTTTAAACATCTTATTTGTAAACATATTATTCTATGTTCTCGACTTATTTTTTCATATAAAATCATTCCTTTTTCTGTTGTACAACGATTTTCATTGATCTTGCGATTCTGATAATGAGACTGCGGATCTTTCAGCAATATAAAAATGTTCTGTATCGATTGGAAGTGATGCTCGGTTAAATTTGAATCAGTTCAGGAGGTAGCATTCAAATTCTGGCGAGCAGCGACGGTCGAATATCGCGACTGAAAAAAATGTACATGCGATAAAGGAAATTTCATTTTCAGTAATTGTCGTCTTCCTTTTATAATTGTAATACCGACGGACAGTCAAGATTCTTCCGATTAAAATAAATCCAAACACCATGTGAATCGGATTATTTTCATCGATTTAAGTACATAATTAGGACCCTTAGATTACTCCAATGATCGGTAAAATTAGTCCGATTTATCTCATGTTTGGAATCATTTTAATAGGCAGAATCTGAGCCATCTATTGGTGCTACAATTATGAAGGTAAGACGACAATTAATGACAATAAAATTTTCTAGTCATGGTATTGCATTCTTTTCTTACATTGTACGTACTCATTCTCTGTCCTTGTATTTTTCTCTATCGTGCGATCAAATTTATCCGAGCAGATTCCATTGAAATTTAACCAAGCACAACCGTACCTACCTATATTTACGGTAAATGCATAAAATCCGCAGCCCGGTTATAACGGGAATAAAAACGTGTCCACTCACCTATTACTATTAAGCGTAATTTCCCCGGACGTTGGGATTTGTTGCGCCTGACTTTGCGTTTGTTGTTGCTGCCTCGCGAGACTCGCCAATTTGCTCTGCGCGATCAAGCCAGGTAGCAGATTGGACGGCGGATGTTTTTGCGGCAGAACTATCGTCGATTGATTATTCACCATGTGGGTGCTATTCG
The DNA here is from genome assembly GCA_913789895.3 of Seladonia tumulorum. NCBI lineage: Eukaryota > Metazoa > Arthropoda > Insecta > Hymenoptera > Halictidae > Seladonia > Seladonia tumulorum. The sequence goes on from OU565266.1 coordinate 10,036,193, forward strand.
AAATGTTGTTAGAGTTATTTATATGGGGCAACGGTCCATTCTGATGGCCGTTGCCGAAGTTTGTTATCGTTCCACTACTCGTGGTACTCGCACTGAACACTCTGACCCCAGCACTACCACTGCCGCAGTTGCCGCCATTCCTATTATTCGCCGGACTAGTCAAAGACTTTGATAGAATGGAGGCAGTACTGCTATTGTTTGGCAATTGTCTGTGTTGCTTAGTTTGGTGATTCGACTGCGTCTCGGTAGCAGTGCTGGCGCATTGCGTAGACACTGTACTGGACGAGGTTGCTGGTTGCTGGTTGGTCGTGCACGAGAAAGACGACGGGACCGTAGAACAACTTGTAGAAGTATTTACAACACTAGAACCACTACCACTGCACTGAGGCCGACCCTGCTGCGTCGCAGGCTGTGCAAAATGATTGCTGGGTAGCGGAGTCACAATGAAATGCGAACTGCCCAGCTCGTCTGTCCGCGAGTCGCTAGAGTTATTGTCCGACAGTCCACTAACACACGCACTACCGGTGATGTTCGCTATGGCAAGGTCGAAGTCCGACAGAGCGTCCACCGAGAAGTAATCCGCGATGTTAAACTCGGACGTGAAAGGTGGTTCGTCTCCCGCACGCTCAGGCTCCACTTCCACGCAGATCGACGTCGCTTCCGGTGGGAACGGGTACGGAAGCGGCTTCGTTTGCGACAACGTTGGCTCTACATCCGAGTCCGTATCACTACTTTCTTCGCTTGGACTATGCACTGACACGGGTGGAGTCTTTGGTCGGAAGTGTAACCTGTTCCAGAAGCACTCATTAGTAAATCGTTCTCATTCCAGTAGACAACATGACTACAGTCTGTACAACGAGACGAGCCAGTGGAACACCAGAGTGTGTCGCCAACTATTTAAAAAGAGTAACTTCAACTGTGTCGCGCTCGAGTGGATCCACGTGCATTTGTTTATCTTTGCTGCTCCGTCTCGTTACACAGACTATATGTACGAGAATCCGAAAATGTCGGGAAGGTATCGGATTTTATAGAACCCGAATGTTCTCGGGAATAATCCTGAAAATTTGTAAGAACCTGTCCCGATTCAGAATAAAATTCTCGATCCGTCCTGACCCGACATTTTCGAGTTCTTACACACCTCTGAACGTGAACCAAAATAGTTTTACCAGCACAGACTATATACACCAGTAGAATTATGTTAGAATAGTAAAAGCCCGAATCTGTCATCGTTTAACATACCACTCTTTTTTGACTGGAGTTGTGGACGCGGCAGTTGTATCAGAGTCCACTGGTTCTCGCTTCGGCTGATGTATCGTGAAGTCTAACGACGACCACATATCATCCATATCGGTAGAACAACGGTCCAATATTACTCTACAAACGTGTAACACCAAATTTAATTATCGTGGCATAGCATTTGAATATGTGAATGTGAATAAACGCCGGTTGTGTTTCGTACCTGCCACCCCGACCAATTCGTCGCCGTGCGAAACCAATACACCTTGGTACTGGTTTGCTGATACTGGTCAGTGAAAACCTATACTTCTTATCGCCCAAACCTCCATCGTTTTTATCACACCAAGGCCAATTTCCAAACCCACCTAATACAGGCTGCAATAAGAAAAGTTCTGTATTCGCAATCCAGAAGAAAAAAACTTTAACCCCTTGCTCTATAACATTGAATCAGACTCGTGATGAAGATTCGAACGAAATCTATTAAATATTATTTATTGTTGTCGACATGTAGCCATTGAAGATTACATAGACATACAATAAATAATAAACATTCTTCTTTTTCTAAGAAACTACGAACAACAAAGAAGTTCTAATCACTGTAATCATAAAATAAATCATAGTGCAAGGGGTTACGAGTATTTTCACACTATGAGAAGAAGAGCTCGTGACGATTGTCATAGACATCCACGATGAAAAAATATAACCAACACTCGTGTAACAACGCAGAGTTTCGGTAGAATCAAACCGCACAAGATCAACCTCACTCACTGGTAAATAAGTGCTATTTCTATTTCGTCGAAAAGCGAATTGACCCTCGTCGGCGGTGTCTTCGTCATCACGATCGGAGGGAACCGAGGGCTGAGAATGTGAATGAGATGGAAGCGGACTATCTTCGTCTGAGCTCAGTAGCAGGTCCAGCCCGCTCCCGAGAACACCAGGTCGACTTCCTCGACCACCTCCGCTACCTGTTCCACCACGTACACCATTGTCATCCAAGCTTCCGCCTCTGTTGTCAGTTTTATGTTTCCGTTTCTTGTACTGTCTTTTTTCTTTTCTTGGTACTACTTCATCCTGCTCGAGACAACGTTGTACGCATTAGTGTTAAACGAATGTGTAATATCTTACAAGTCAAAATATAATACTACGGCTATCGAATGCCCCGGGTCGGTCCGGACAGTCCTGGATTTTTAACTACGTCCGAGGCCGTATCCGAGATTTTTAAACGATTCAAAATTTAATTCATGGAGGTAAAAAGAGAAGAGTAATCAACCTTAGTAATTATCGTTGAAGTTATAGTTTTACAAAGTATCCTGGATTATCTTGACTAAAACTGTATAATACTCACTTTACTAACTTTGTTTGCCCAGTTTTGATGAACACCAAACTGATTTGTAAACAGTGGAGCAAAAGCTGGCCTCGGTGTCTTTAGCGCCGATACTTCCGCCAATATTTGTCCATTAAAGTCTTGTGCTTGGTATCTGTAAACATTTTTCAGTTGCATTCAATTCCAAAAACATTTTCGTAAGAGAGAGAAAGATTACAACGAACGGAATATGTAAATTTCAAACCTTTTCTCGTAGACTTCGATTGTAAGATGTAAGTGCTCCCGTTTGGTCTTCTCTCTTCGTTTTACCATCTCCAGAAGAGTTACTGCTCTACTAAGATCCCTACGAAGTTTCAGCATTTTTTCATAACTAGTTTCGTCGTTCTTGCGATTTTTACGTGTTTGCATTTTTTCTGTTCTACGTCTAAACGCTAAATAAGGATTATTTGCAGCCGAACCAAACCGATGCTCTGTTTTCACTGATAATAGAAGAGGGTGTTGCTGTAACAAATAAGATAAAGATTGTTAACGCGACGCGACGAAATTAATGTAAATATAGTTTCAAATCTGTAAACAGTGATGTTTACTACAACGATTTTATTGTCATTCGAAATATGATGCTGGATGCTTACTGTCTTAAGACGTTTATTCAGCCAGTAATCAAAAACAGCAATAATTAAATCGTCGTCTTCTTTCAGAAGTGCTTTAGCTTCGTTAAGGGTGACAACAGTTTGCCCAGAACTTTTCTCCAACCGATCCATCATTTCTTCGAATTGAAGAGGAGTTAAGTCCATTTTACGGCTTTGTACTGCAACCCACTTTTCATCTTCAGAATCCATATCGTAATCCGGAATATCTTGTTCCATTGCAAATGCTTAAAACGAAGATGTATGCAGTTATTAAATTGATAGATTACAACAGATTGCCAAATGCTATATTTTAATATTCTTTTTAGTCTATTTGCTTACGTTGCATGTGTATAAGTTGACGAGGTAGCTTATAATCAGCTGGATATATTTTGTCATAAGCTTCCGCATCTGCCAAGTCGGTTACTTCAGGAGTAGGAATGATTAGACCCGTACATATTGCTCTTTGCAAGTGATGTTCCTTTGCAAACAATCGAAATAACATTAAATTTTGCATTTTACAAAATATTCTTGCGTTATGTTATTACTTTCTTGTAACAAGAAAAAGAAAATATAAAATATAATATAATTGCAATATTTCAAGGCATAAAAATAATACTTTTCTAAATTTTAGAATCTAAGACAAATATATCAAGTATATACTATTATTATCTGTTTATAACATACGAATGAATATGTTTAAGTAATATAAACATGTACCAAGTATAAGAAACATGTAAGAATAGTAAATGCTACTATAATAGTTGTTTCGTACAACATTTCAACATTTCTGTTACTCCGAAAATCCATTGCCAATATATGCAATTGACTTCAACAAAGAAACACGAACAATTGTTGTTCTCTAAGAACCTTATACTCGAATGAAACAATTGTTTGATAAACAAAGTAGCACGCACAGTAATACACTACAAAAGCCATGGAAACATATGAAAAACAGAAAAACTTCAGTTTCCCAAGCACCGAACAGCAACGTTGAAGTAACATTTTTCACTGTGCAATTTATTGGAAACAAGGCGCTGACAGCTGTCAATAACCTTTGGGACTGGTGCACCGATGGTCGAGGAACAACAATCACAGTGAAAATATAGTCGGCAATTATGTTTAACGTTGGAAATTAAGAAATTTTTCCTCATAATAATGGTAAGCGGACTGCCATCTGCCGGTTGTTTACGAAGATGCGCCCGAGGGTAAGATGGCGGACGGGGAAAACATGCTGGAAGAAGTCCGAACAGTTCGACTTACACATTCCTCCTCCTTTTCCATGCCGCTGGGCATTTGGGGCACAGCACGGTTAATGGCCGAGTAATCTGGCAGATCCGGTAGTTCCTCGGCCATGTAAATCGGCATGGGCTTGGAAGCGTCCAGGGCGCGGGCCCTGAACGACAGCTTGCTCATCCTGAGGCGGCTGGCTCGCGTGTTGACAACCGAGTTGGCTGGTGTCGAACCGTGAGGCCAGTCGGGTCGGCTCGGGCCTCGGGCTTGCGGAACGTGAACCTGACTGGGCCTGGCTGGGGGCCCTGCGCCCGTAATACCCGGCACAGAGAGCGGTCAGGGCCTCATCGTTCTCCGGCCATCGCGCTGGAACACGGTCACTCAGTCACCAAACGAGATATATCACTTTGAAAACATGTTTGCGTGACACGGTCCCTGCTCAAAGCCATCATGGCCGACGCACAGCCATTTAACACGTTCAGCTCGAGCAGTTCTCCGATGCGACGTGCGCCGCGCGGGAATCGGCGAGCTGCCGCCACCGGTCGACTCGCGGCCGCTCATTGGTCGACGCATTTTCGCTCGAACGCAAGCCTCGTTCACACTATCCTACAATTTTTCACCTTTCTTTTTTCGAAAATCGTGCCAAAAAAGTTACAACGATTTAGTATATTCTCTCTGTTATTTGCAATCAGTTGTTACTTTCTTTGGAACTTTTTAATGTAATCCCTATAAAATTTTTCATTTCTGACAATATGTATGTTTTTATTAATTCACATTTTTTTATCTTTTAAATCATTATTTCGAAAAATCATTTCATTTTTTTGATCGACATCATTCTATGGTGATTGATAAAGAATTCTACAAACTATGAATTAGCAAATTGATGACAAAATTTGAAATTGTTTCGAATCTGCGTTGATGCTTCCTTAACATTAAAAAAGCACGGTAATTTCGACTGACAATCATTTCTGTTTTATCCATGATTTCATAAAAATAATTGTGCTGAAAAAATTAATTAGTAGAAACCAATTTTTAACTTGTTGTTGTCACGAAATAAACATTTGCGTTTGTGTTTCATGGTATTCGTACTTTGCGCACGCGTCACATTCATGCGAACACTTTGAATTTTCAATCTACTTGCACGAATAAAAATCTTAATTACGCTAATCTTGTCAAGCGTAATTCCGCCCATTTCAACCAATTAAAGCTCTGGAATAAAAACTGACCGAATAAACTTTAAAGCAAAGCAACAAATTATCGGGGCGGTTGCAAACTCGATAGTATTACAAGTTACAGTTTGTTCTTGTTATCGCATTTTTATATGTTAAAATGAAACAATATTCTTTGGACAAAAACAATATAAACAAGTCGTAACTGGACGATTGAAACATGAACAAGTCTAGGGGAGACACGAACAACAAATTAAATGACAAAGCGTAAATGAGGATGTTATATAGTCGTAGGAAAGAAATTTTTAACTCTGTTATCAAGATCAAAAATTTAGGTTAGATGTATCGGTAGAAACCCATCGAGGCTGACACAGTGTAATTTTGGATTATTAATTGTTGAACGTTCCAAGTGAACGGAGCACGACGAAACGAGCGTTGTTTCTTGTATTTGACTGTGATAATCTTTCGTGTGGAGGCTATATAGATCATATTCCCGCGTGTCGACATGGCGCATACCATTGCAATTCTATCCGTGATACCTAGGTTATCTTACCATCTTCGCATGCAACTTCCAAACTTAACGATATTTGATGTTGCGCCAGGTATTATTTTTGACATGCACTTTCTCTCATGCCCGTAGAGCGCGAATTCCATCGGCTCACGAAAGCTTTCGCAGTGAGCACGTGTTGAAACGCACTAACACTACGACCCCTTGTACACTGAATTTGCGCATTTCGCAGTGTACAACTTGGCGGAAAACCCACCCCATTCAAATATTTGGCGAATATTTCAATCGGGCCCTCCTCGAATGATTCACAGCCTAATTTTAAAGGCTTTTCGTAGCGAACAATTTCCGACGACGCGACTCTTTATTTTTGCTCTTCATTTTGTTATATATGCGTATATATACTACGGCCCTTTTTCTATTACACTCGACAATAAGTTTCTCCTAACTGTTCTATTATCGTAGATAAAAACGATACGTTGAAAAATTTGAAAAACGCGGACATAGTGGTGACCGATTGCGATTTATTTGCACCATATGTGGAGAAATTGGAATCGTTGAAATGGGTTCAAACTACATGGGCTGGTGTTGACAAATTAATACCAAGCTTGAAAGATAATAATATTAACTATGCTGTTACCCGTTTCTCTGATGAAACGTTTGGCCTGGCTATGGGAGAATATGTGGTAGCTCATATTTTTAATTTTGAACGTGATCAGAGACAACAATATGAGAATCAAAGAAACAGTCAATGGAGAAAAGATGGAAAAATTTCAGACCACAGATTGATATGTGATCTATCTGTGGGCGTTTTAGGCTTGGGAAACATCGGAAAATCGAGTGAGTGACAGTGTAATTCTTTTACAGTAATTATATAGGTCCTGTTTATTTTGTAAATAGCTTCTAACTTGAGTTTTGTTTGTTTAGTTGCAGAGAAATTAAAAGCTTTTGGGGCCACTGTGTGGGGCGTCACGAGGACGCAACTTAAAGAAAAGTTAGACTATTTAGATGAACATAGAACGATTGAATCTTTACCTGAGGTGTTAAAACAATGTGACTACATTGTTAATGTTCTGCCATCCACGCCCAACACCTTGGGTCTATTAAATGGGAACATACTAGAAAATTGCAAGAACCATGGTACTGTTTTCATCAACGTGGGTCGAGGTGGAATTATTAAAGAAGCTGACTTAGTGAACGCTATTCAGCAACAGTGGATCTCGGGAGCAATACTGGACGTTTTTGAAAAAGAACCACTGCCAAAAGATAGTAAATTATGGGCATTACCACAAGTAAATCTTCTGTGCTTTACATAGAATATAAAATGTATTATTAAACTAACTTAAATCATTTTAATCAACATATGTCTCCATTCAGGTTACTATCTCACCACACATTTCTGGTATAACCCGTCCTCAGGATGTTGCACGATTTTTCGCTAAGAATTACCAGAAATTCATCAATGGTGAAGACTTGTTAAACAGAGTAAATGTACATGAAGGCTATTAATTATATTAATCGGTGAAACATAATGATTGAATAGAAAAATAAATATTTTCTTACAGTTTATAAAGTTTAGCAGTTATTAATATGAAAATGGTAGTTTTAATAATTTATTATATATAATTTTATATATATATCTATATAGATATTGTTAGTGCCATAAACTATTCTTACATAATAATTACTCTGCTTCTTGGTTAACTGGATTTTGACCCGGCTTTAAACCTCGTATACTGAGATCGTATACTACTTCCTCTACTTTCCTGACAGAGTACTTTAAACCATCGAAACGTTTTCTCAGTGCGTCGTTTTTCAAATTTAAAAGTCTGAAGCCTGCGTTCAATTCGTTTACAAATCTTGCTATTTCTATGGGTCTATTGTAGTCACCATTTGTGACACTATTTACTGCGAAACGACTCTAAAAGAAAATACATCGAATGAATAGTTATTATAATTGCATTGTAAATTATACATACCAATTCTGCAGCCAACTGCAGCAAACCCATCAAGAAATTTTCTAGATCCAAGTGGAAACCATCTTCTTTGCTATTTTTAACTGTACATTCAATATAATTTTAGCATAAAGAAATACCAATAAAAGAAATTGCAATTTGTTTGATCACATACTTCCCAACATATCTGCCACAACTTCCTTAGTAACCAAGACCTTAATTTCTAAATAAATTACTAACGAGGCTAGGAAACATAATTTTTGTGTCACAAAACGCCAATGGTCGTGAAATCTGTAATACTGGTCCTTTGGTACAACTTGTGCGAGTCTTGTGTAATCTTTACGCACATCTTCAAATAATTCTCTTGCCGATGCACAATATCGAGATACAACTGCAAAAAAATAATACATAAAGAATAATTTTTGCTGCAATGAACGGACAAATTAAGCAAATACGTACTTATGTTCTCTTCAATGTTATCGTCATTATGAATGTTCTGTAGTATCATCAGAATGTCTCTGGAAGACTTTTCAAGATCTCTTACAATAATACGAATTTCCTTTGGCAAGAGAAAATTAAGTTCATATTATTTCATATACATAGATCCGCTCAATTAACAAATAACACAATTATTTCATTTAAAAGTCAAACACTTTATAACCTAAAATATACACACATTTCGAAGGTATTTGACAGATAATACTTTGATTTCTCATCCTTTAAAGACTCGTAGTAAAAAGTGTTGATGTTGCGAATTTTCATAATGAATTTGTATCTTGTACGAAATCTCTATGAAAATTGTTTAACAATATTTTGGTACATTAATATATGAGAAACATCAATCATAATAAATCATTGATACTCACTTCGCGTAATTCTTCTTCACTGTTCAAGTAATCTTGAAACGAATTAAAAAGTTCCGCTATTCTCTCAGCCATAATGACTAATATTCCGTGGAACAACTAATTGAACATTAAACAATAACAATCTATGCGTCAACTCCGTGCCGCGAAGAATATCGTATTTGACAAATGCTTGTGTATATCCGACCACAGACGACGTATAGTAGTAGACCAATCACCATATGGGGTTTCGTGTCTCACGATCTGAAATACCGACATCGTTAACAACAACTAGATTTCTTACGCCCTCTACTATGACGAACGATAAGTGTTGGAACTAGATCCACGAGAAGCTTAGACCAGTCTAGACAGCTTCATTCACTACCGTATTCATCGAGCTTGATCAGAATCGTCCAGTCCCAGAGGCAGGATCCATTATCAACAACGTTTTGCATGAAATTTTTATAAATTGCTACTAACAACTATTAATTAATTTTTTATCGGTTTGACAAGTAAGTGAGAGAGCTCTATGTCTATCCTTCTCTCTTACGGATACCTCTTTGCTCCTCATGTTTCCCTAATATGTACCAGGGAATTCGAAGTTCCTCAGAAAAGTTGGTGGCACAAACTCTTCTTGTATGTATTCTTGTCGCACGTTATCTCCTTCCTTGTCTTACGCATTGGAAAGATGGCGCGTAGATGGCGCCACTCTTCACACCTGGTGCGGCAGCTTCCTGGTTCGAATTCAAATTTTTTTTCGGAAAAACAGCGTTGAATTATACTATATCAGCTATTTACCTAAAGATTACGGATAACTACACTTTTATGAAACAATCTACACTATTTTATATCCATTTAGAATTACAAACACCAATAAAGACCTATTCGATCTACCGATCGAAAGACCGATCTCACTAGGTGCATCAATATTAATCTCTTTAAAATTGTATAAACAATTTATACTTCGATTTATAATCAATGCTTCACTTACGGGCAATTTTCCAACAGTTTTTTTAAAACCAACAGCCAAGATGGTTCCACAACAACATCAACCGCTTTCATGATTCAACTTTCTGAAATTATTAATTACAAGAAAATCATTTAGTCTCTTTTACATTCTGTCTACGGTAAGGGACCCAATTACTTACTTATTAATCATATTAATTATATTTTTAAAGCGTAGTGACTATTAAATCTCTTTTGTTGAAATATATATATCTATTTCTAATGTTCATTATGCTTTAAGAATAAGTATAATTAATACAGGGACATTAATTGGTACCGCCACAGTAATTGGGTCCCTTAACCTAGAAATTAAAAAGCTTGATAGGCTTCCGATATTAACCCTTTGTACTGGAAGCCATTTTAACTCTAAAACGAAACACTTCTTCCGACCTAGAATATTTTTCTTCTATATATATATTTTTCATGCTATATATACGGAAATGGTGCAATTTACTCGTGTAGTACCGAAATGTTTAGTAATTTATTAAATACAAACAAATTTAATAATGTAAAAAATATTTTGAATAATGATACAGGAATTTTTAGTGGCGCCTTACAGTCGCCATTCGAGTGGTAAGAGTTAATGAACAACATAATGCGAAGAACGTAAAGAACAAAAATCTTTTCAGGATCTTCCTCGATCATCCCTCGATCTAGCGATGGAAGAGAGGCTCGGATTGTGCCAGGTCGTGGCTGAGAAGAATCAAGCACCTGAATTGCGCAACGATAGACAATCTCCGGCGTGGTCACGTGACTGTCAGGTAATTGACACAGCACGGGCGGAAGGAAGGGAAACAAGAGGAAGAATAGAGGAAAGGAAATGAAGGAAGAGAGACAGCGAGACCATAATTGAAGATCAATTCGCGCGAGGACATCGTTCGAGCCTCGACGACGACGCACAGAAATCGCTCGCTCGTTCGCTCGCACGTGCAAAATCCTCCGGCGAGTGGTCACCGGGGCATTATGCAAGACTCCGTGAACCAACCTTGGCAATGACCACTAACTATGAGTTGCGTTGGCAAGTTGTACACGTCGGTCTGTGTCATTAACTCGCCGCTAGAATAATCGTGCATGGCGGATCGTCGCCGTAGATCCTCCGCCTGTTTTTCCAGCGCCTCGCGCAAAAAACCGTAGAACAACTTAACATCCTTCCGGGTTGAGCGATGACACCGAATTTTCCACGATCGTCAACAATCCGAATGAACCATTTACGACAATAGAGCAACTCTATTATCAAACAATTCGGGTGTATGCAAAACTTTTCGTCCTCTTTTCAATTTTTCCGTATTGGGTATGTTATCAGTCGATGATGAAGTTGGTCACTTAGACCCATTGATAGCTAACAAACAATTGCATCAAAAGGCCCGAGTTTATAAGTTCATAACATTACGACTAGACAAAAGTGGATTGTTAGTTAGAAGACTTGACTGACGTTACTACAAAATTTTTCTCGACTTGTTACTGGGACAATTTGTGTTGAGCATAAACAGTCGCAGTCTAACCACAACCTGTATAATTATTAGACATCGGATCTTTATGCATTTATGGCTTATGGAAATGTTAAAAAAATGCTATAATATAAAATTCGAGAGAATTTAACACGATTTTTATTTGCTTTGGATCTACAAAGGCTGTCCCCATTAAAAATAAAATTTTATTTCATTCCACTTTCTTAAAATGTTTCTATAAAAATTGGAAATTGCATAAACATCCGATGTCTAATAATTATAAATTGTTATTAGACTGTGGATCTTCATACAAAATAAATGTTGTCTGCATAAATTGTACAAAAATCAAAAGTTTTAAAAAATTAATTCAATTTAATTTAATTTAATTTAATTTTTTAAACTTGTTCACTGCCTTAAATTGCCTTTACTTGTTTTTGTCGTAAATGCGTAGAATTCGTAGGCTAGTCATTATACATGAACAATTAAAACAGACGAGGAAATGCATTTTCATTTAATTTCTGCTTCTCACTATTGGCTTCGACAAGTTTTATTCTGCATAAAAATCCGCAGTATAATTACCGGTCATTATGCACGAACAATTTAGCCACCGTTTGATCGACAGAACGAATCCGTATCTCATTTGTGCCGCTGTTTGTTCACGGAAATGTTCGTGGAAACGTCCCGCGGATTAACCATAAAAAAAAAACAGAAACGGATAAAATGTTTCGTTCACGGGAAGATTGACAGTGCTCGTATCAATCCACGTATTGTGCATAGAGAAACGAGTAGTCGCCGGACGATGATTCACTGTCAGTCAAGACAAATTAGTCCGTCTCAATTATAGCTAAGCTAAAACATGAGAAGCGGAAGTGAGGCTTATCCGACGGTGATATCGACACACGACTGGTCGAACAATCTTGAATGCTCTCTTTTGCACAACGCAGTATCCCATTGCATGGCGATACAGCAATTGTTGTTAAGTACGCACTTAAGAATCTACTTTGGAAACTAAATTATAATCCTTCGAAATTTTCAGCAGACAAGATCTTCCACAAGTCTTGTTTTCTCCAAATGTTTAACTATGCTGGAACCAAAGCAAGTTTAAAAAAATCAGAACTCGAGCTTCAAAGTGCCACCATTTTTCACTGAGGAAGTAGCCACTGCACTTTTTCGTTTGAAATTATCGAAACGTCTGGAATCGTGTTAGTCAATGAGACGCCATTTTGGATCCTGTTCAGCAGAGTACAGGTGGAACAATTGTAAGTATTTTGACTTGAGAAAAATACATTGTATACTCCAAGTAGTAATAAATATAAGTATATAAAGTTAACACAAAATAGTTTTTTCATTTTGTTAGGAAAAATACCAAAAAGATGACGAGAGCTTCTGCGTTTGAACGCTCGACGTCCCCTAATGGACGAAGCAAATTTTTCAAGGCATTGCCTAATTGAAGTTGCCTAATGGACGAAATGAATTTTCCAAAGCGTTATGGTTACATAGCATTCGTGTTACGTCTGTCGATTACGCAGAGATTCAGCTGTTACATATGAGTATTAACATTATCGGTGCGGCGCAAAGATCCTCGCAGTGACCGAGCTAATTATCTAATAAGTAATACAACACAGCTCGGTAACAGATCGTTACATCACTCGCTAGTTCAATTAGCTACTGCGATATTAATTTACCGCAAGAATAACGATCGTGAGATAAAGGATCGAGCCAGCATCCTCGGATCTAACGACTTCGCTGATTTTCGAGAACCGTCGCGGACCGATTTCGCGGGATCTCGAGTTACACGATCGACTCTCGTGTGACAGAGAATTAAACCGGCAATTATCGGACGGTTAAGAAAAAATATTAATTGCCGAAGTAATTCGAGTCGTTTGATTAAACGCTTATTTTTTTCTCCCCTTCTCGACAGAACGATTATGGCATCGATGGTGGTGGAAAGTAAGTACGCGAGGTTAAGAATTCGCCGAGCTTTGTTGTTTTTCATCATCGAGTCGTCGCGATGGAACGACAGAACGATTACAGATTTTCAAGTGTGCGTGACGCAACGCTTGGCGCCGCGTCGAATCCGCCATTTTGGTCACGGTGTTATAATAACTATGAATCGCAATGGCCCCCTTCGTCGTATCCCGTTCACAGTGGGAAAACCTGCATCCTCTTCGGTTCGACGCAGCGTTCTCGAGATGATCGAAACCCGAGATGATGTTATTCCCTGATCGTCGATAATGGCCGCAAATTTTCTTGATCAGCGCGAGATCAAGAAGCGATTTTCAATATCCACTTCGATTTCAAACAAGCGGAAGAAGATTTGCAAAGAATCAGTTAAAAAAATTCATTGTTACAGAGAATCTGAACTCCGACGAAACTCGGTGCCAGCGGTGGACGCCATTTTCAACGATTTTGAAAAGACTTAGGTGTCGAGAGTTCAGCGAGTTTACGCTATTGCCGCAATATGGAAATTCCGACCGATAATTTATTATTTAAAGGATCCCCAGGTTTTCGTGAATAGTTCAACGACCTCGAGAGAGATTTCTATTTCGTCGGCGAGAGACAGAGAGAGAGAGAGAGAGAGAGAGAGAGATTTAGAAAGCGTTCGCAGTAAATGTTACATACGCTTTCGTCTTCATCCTCGGTCCTCAGAATCCGTCGAAGTCGCGTCTGTTTCGTTTTAATTCCGATAGATGAACGTAAACGATCGCTCGACCGTTTCGTAACAATCAGCGTCGATAAATGTAAATTAAGCGCAATCAATGTCCATATTAATCGGGAGAGAAAAAAACTACAACAAATTAGCACCGTTCGCGACTCGAAGATGATCGGTTTATGCAAGAACAATGGTTATCCGTACGTTCGACGACTGGATTCACATTAGCATTGGTAATAACATGGATTTGTTGAAGAAAACACTGAAACGCGAGAAAAAGTTCGAATTTACCGTGAGTTTACTGTTATTGGTACGTTATCACTAGACCGCGGATGTTTATGCAATTTTCAATGTTTCTAGGCAAATGAAATCTAATTTTTAGTAGTGGTAGCGTTTGTAGATCTAGAATGAATAAAAATCGTACTAAATTCTGTGGAATTTTATAGTATAACATTTTCTGAATATTTTCAGAAGCCATAAACACATAAAGCATTTTTAAGTTGAGTGGTCCAAGATGGCCGAACGGAAGGAGGTATTATCGCAGAGATTTTTCGGAGTATTAACAAAATATTCACGATTCAAAGACTACTTAAGTGCCCGACAGACTGATTTAACATCAGCATTAATAATACTATGGATTTACTAGATAAAAAATTGAGAACCAGCAAAAAGAGTAAGGATTTACGTAAGATTGTATACCTATTGTTTACTGTAGCGAAATAATTGGTCTTCATGTCGTCGCTGAAGATAAGGAAAAATAGTCTAAGATGACGATAAGTGGAAGACGAATTTTTTTATAGCACGCAATAGATCTAATATAATGTTCACGATTCAATGACGATCCCTTGCTGCCGAAACTCAAGCGTTCGACAGATTTAACATTGGCATTAACAGCAACGGAAAAAATATTCGAAGGATTTATATAAGATTTTGTTGTTATTTACTATGGCGAGGTAATTGGTACTTATGCCGTTGTCGAAGATATGTGAAACGATCGAGGATGAAAAAGAAGAATTTTAATGGCGCTTTTAATAATTACATTGAGCCGGTCTAATTGATTACAATGCTATTTAATATACCGGAAAAAAGTTCCCCACGCTCACAATGTCGCTCGATTAATATTTATAAATGAAAAAATCCACGCCGAGCAGAAGCCACGGCGAAAAAATTCGTCGATAGATCGCACCGGCGCGAGTCGATTTGATTCGAGTTATGCCCGGATCGCGTCGTTCAGCATTACGGTGCATCATTGCCGACGTTTTTTCCTCCTCGATGATCGATCATTAGCGTCTCGGGGAATTTGTATATCTTCATCGGGGGGAATTATGCTGCTTTTTCGTCGCGATGCCTTTGTCGGTAATTTACGCGGTAATAATCATAAGGCGGTGAAATTTTCAATTCCGAAATCGGAAATTGCTCGATTCTGCGAAGAGATTTGACATTGTATGAATTTTTTCATTATTTAATTGCTTCGTTTTTCATGTAAGCATTTTGCAACTTGACCCGGTCCCCTCTTTCTCCTAAAATCCCACACTATTCTCTGCGATCGTTCATTTTCTCCTCGTTGTTATGCATTGCAATTTCGTTACATAATGCAATGAGGAGACTTTCTCTTACATGTTGGAATTGACTATCGCTGAACTTTTTCTAAATTGGGCGAAACAACATGACTTTTTTTGAGCAATTAGGAGAATTGGTTTACCGAATGATGTGCAAAAAAGATTTTTAAAAAATAGCAATTGGTATATAAGAATTACATGAAAAAATAAAAATGGCACTGTTCAAATGTCCTGAATTGCATAAATTGTGTTTTTGAGGTGTGGTAGACATATAAAGTAATTTGACTATTATTTTTTCAATTTGAAGCATTTTAAATTAAGTCGAATGGACTTGGGCTCTTTTAAATTTTATAACGAATACGGTTGTTAACTTTGAAAGTGGCTTGACTCCATTTTTGGTAAGAAAACACCTATTATTCACTTAATAATTGCTATTATTTTAATAGGAACTGCAAATTTAACACTTTTAGATACACTTAAGCAGTACGACACATTGCTATCCTATACGTATATTTTTAATTTTATCCAAACAGAAACCCTTACATGTCTCAATTTAAGTATAAGTGAACTTGGGCCACTTTGAAAATAAACGGCTCATTTATTAGACTCCGTTCAGAATCTTCGTTTCGAGTCTGATTGCAGGGCAAGGGGTTGGCGACGAAACCGGAAGTCAAAGTGAAAACGTGTCTGCGCGCGAAACGATTGCGGCAATCGGCGGTCGATTGATCCGCGAGGGTCTACGGTCGGCTAGATCCCTCGTCTAGATCCTCGACGGTAATCCCCGAACGAATTCAGCGACGAGATTGAAATCGGAATCAGGGAATCACGTTCCCCTTAATCCTTCTCGGTGTTTTATCCTTCTCGTCCTCGTTCGCCGGGGGCTCTCCGTTTCTGCGATACACGATACCGGAAGCGCGGCCAGGTAAATTTTAATTTAACGCGTGTTCTCACGCGTTGCGCAATTCCTTTAACACGACCGATTAAACCGATAAGCATCGATTTATGGTGTCGAAGTCGGGAAGGTATTTCGATAAAAGCGAGAAGCGAAGGAACAAAAAAGAAAAAAAAAACAACAAACGATGATTCGGAATAATGAGAGAGAACGAGGCGAGGGAACGGAGGGGGCAAAAATGAGTAGAAGGAATTGAAGAAGACGGAAGGAAATTCCGGAGAACGGACTACGTATCAGGTTTCGTTCGGTATTATTATGCAACCGTGATGCGCGAACGATAGAGACGCTGTGACCGCCGCGCCGGCAACGTTACACCGATAAGACACGTAATCACACGCAATAGCTCGCTTGAATTTTTTTTTTTTCGAAATGATTCACCGATACTTTTCGTGCGGATGAGAATTCAATACACGCTCACGAGCTGTAAACAAAAGCGCAACGGTGACGCTTTGTCGCAGGCAACGACACGATGTCGCAATAAGTTTTGCTTCTCACTTTTTTGCTCGTTAGGTTCGTCAAATTTTGAAAATGCTCATTACAAATTTCGCAGAGGCATTCTGCCACAAGGTCACTTTTTATTGCAGTGAAAATAAGTTTCGAATGCGGTAATATTTGATCGCTCACGTCACCAGAAACGTCTTCTTGCTCGGCACTTTTCCGCACGTTGCGTTCGTCAAATTTTGAAAATGCCCATTACGAATTTCGCAGGTTTTGTTATTCTAGTTTTTTTTTTGTAGTAAAAATAATTTTTGAATTCGATAATGTTTTATCAACTTGATACCGTCAGATACGTCTTTTCTTTTCGTTTCGTTTCGTTAAAAATTATAATTTATAATATTAACTACTTGCTCAACTTATTTTCATTGTAAGGAAATATTTGAAATACAAAATAAAAATATTTCATTTTATCTATCTGGTTATCAAAATAAAAATATTTGGTTTAAAGTAGTATCTTATTTGAACCACATTAAATTATACCGTATACCAAATCATTAATGATCGTTAATATACGTTGCAAAATATGATAGAAAACCTTGTATCCAATGTTCCACATACGAATACAAATCCTACATTATAAAATACTAATGTAAAGTGTACTTACTTCTGAATCTTCTGTACCTCCGTCTCCTCCATCGGATCCACAGCACACAATTATTGACTCACGACAATAGGTCCGAATAATTGAAAAACAATCACTAAACAACACACACAACACACACGCACAACACATTTTATAAAATCGTGACAACGAACGAGAAGATGTCACTCCGACCACGAACAATATAATACTGCGATTTTAACAATGATCCCTTCCACGGAGGTGGTACGGTCAGGTTGTCCTAGAAAGGTTAGACGCTGAGGGTCTATAAACACTAGATACAAAATCAACAAAAAAAAATTATGGCGGGGCGCCGACCCTATTTCCCGGAATTCCCTGTTTTCGTATCAGACGTCCTTGGGAGGGGGACGGTTAAAATCGCAGTATTATTTTATTCGTGGTCGGAGTAATATCTTCTCGTCTGCTGTCACGATTTCGTTAAGTGTGTTGTGTGTGTTGTTTAGTGATTGTTGTTTAATTATTCGGACCTATTCTCGTGAGTGAATAATTGTGTGCTGTGGATCCGATGGAGGTACAGAAGATTCAGAAGTAAGTACATTTTACATTAGTATTTTATAATGTAGTTTGTAGTACATTAGTATTATATTTTATTATTCGTATGTAGAATATTGCATGCAAGGTTTTCTGAAAGTTTCTTAGAAATTGCGGTTAGACATTCCTGTGGACGTTAAAGAAATAGGCGGCAAATGAGTCACTAATTGCAAGATGGAGTGTTAAACGAGAGCAATTTGGCTGAGCCGCCAGGAAAATCACCGTACTCGGTTTTCGCGGTTAAATATTAAAGCATTGTCCGCGGATAACTCGATCTAATTGGCCGTCTGCACCCACGATAAATCACGGCTCGTGAAATCACGATTCGGAATTACCGTGGATACAGATTAATTGACCCGGTTCGCGACCGCGGAGCCATCATCCATTGTTCGAATTGTTTCGTATTACATCAGTATTACGTGATACCGTTTTGCACGCGAAAGCGATCGAGCAATTTATCCTCGCGACCGACGAGTTGCGGATCGCTTTTCTGGATCGTTCCTTCGATCGCGACAGTTTCGTGTTTTGCTTCGCGTACGACGCAACGAGATCGACATCTATGCGCACCAGTTGGAAAACAACGATCGACAATGTGATAGCATCTTTATGCAAAATAAACATTTTCCAGGTCAATCGTTTGAAACAGAAAAGTGTATTGTTTCGATTAACAATTTTAAGACGTCGAAGATAGTGCAACGGTATTTTTAAATTCTCATATTATACTTCTAAACTTTTGAAATAACCACAGTTTTGCATTTCATCTATTCGTAAAATATTCCGAAATTTTTCTAAACTTTTCTAACGCTTCTAAATTTTTTGGTTTTTTTTAATTATTCACAGTTTTACCGTTCATCTATTAATTTTTGCCACAAATGGCATACGCATGGCATTTTTGGTCATTTTAAGCGGTCGAATATAGTGCAACAATATTCTTAAATTCTTCTAAATTCCTCTTCTTTAAATTCTCGACAATTGTGCATTATTTTATCAATTAAATGTTGCCATGGATGCATACGATCCGCAGTCTAATGATCGATCGCTACAGTCTAGTAATTATGTTTAATTGATGAACGAACAGATTAACGTGCTCGATCATTTTCAGGAAAATCGCTTTAGTCGTTGATATATGTTAGCATTTTTCAAAACCGGTTTCATTTGGATGACTCTGTGTAAAGTTCGAGAGAAGCTAACATTGTAATTTGAAATCGCCTCGTGAACATACACGTTGCAGTGAAACTAATCCTCATAATTTTTAATGATTATCTCTGGCGATGAATATTTCATCGAACGAGGAAATATACACCACAACAATTATGTCGTCACTGGACACGTAAGATTGCCCAATTAACACTGAAACTACTGAACCCGTCAAAATGACGGACGCCATTTTTTCATCTCCTCGGGCATGCAAGTAATTCCTTCAATTAACTATTTTAATTTAACGCGATATATGTTGTCCATGTGACTTGTACTGACTTATAATATGAATTATATTATTTAATGTAATATTTTAGCTTTTCCACGTTTAAATTGTGTAATTAAATAGAATTTTATCGAATGTTGCAGTACTTATAAAATACGGTTAACAAGCATAAAAATTTTTAATTGTTATAGTTGATTGACGACGTTGGTTTAATTTATTAAAACAACTTACACTTTATCACTCTGTGGGGAACGGTATTATTTAATATTAGGGTGACCCATAAGTAATCAATTATTTTGAAATCTTAAAGAAACTTTGTAGTAAATTCAAGTTTTTATTTCTTAATTTATTATATAATCTCCATCATTATCAAGGACAGTTTGCCATCTTTCCTGCAAATTTTCAATACGAATATGATCCTTGGAAGGTACGGACGCCGCCATTTCATTACAGGGTTGTAGAAAAAAAAATTATACTTTTGAAAATATTTTGAACACAGGCTGCTTTGCCGAAAACTGTAAAAGAACACGTGTTTCCTCTTCAACGATCGGTACAGAACTAAAGGCAAAACAAATTCTTTGCAAATAATTTATTACTTATGGGTACCCCTAACAGATCCGCACGAAAAAACAGGAAACTTGTAAAAATTCCCGTCACAATGTCGGTGCGTTATTACCCAAGAGAAGCGTGAGAAGAAGAGTACTAATTTGATTTACGATACTGTTTCATTAAGCGATGTATGTAGTAATGAACGTGATGTATTGGTGCACTTAAGAGGCGGAACGTCGCGGTACATTTAAACAAGCAAAATGCTGTCGGGAAGCGGAAAACACAGAGAAGAGAAGAATGGAAGAGAACAACAACAAATCGTACGTTTCGGATTCATTCATGACGCGTCGTCGGATCGTCCGTTATCCGACGGTCATCTCGTCACCATCGCCATCGGTAATTATTATTTTCCAATTATCGATTTTCGACGGACCCAGAGAGAGAGAGAGAGAGAAAAAAAAGCGGTATGAGCTCACAGGATTAATAACAAGTCGCGCACACATCAGCGATAAACGGTAAGGAAAATAAAGAAGAAAAAAGCAAAAAAAAAATAAGAGAGAGGAAGTACGCTAACACACGTTATGCGGTTGTTATGCAATTTTCCGTGGCTAATGAAATCACGCGATTAAACGATCCGCGCGTAATTAATGAAACGTAATTACGGCGTGACCGATCGACGATCAGTCGACGTTCGCGATTAGAATATCCTTCTTCTTCTTCTTTTTTTTTTCTTACTGATCATTCGATCGAATGGAAAGAACCTAATTGTCCCGGATTGTTAACAGTGGACGAACGAGTTCGGCAAGCCTGTTGTATCGGTTCGAAATAACTTCTTGTTTGCTTCTCTTCTTCTTCTCTTTTTTTTCTTCTCTCCATTTACTGACCTACATAATGCGTACGTTGATTTCTCGTTACGCTAATTATCCTCGATAAACACGGCGGAGCTGGTCGATTTGGTCACCGAGAAACTAGTTTCGAGACGATTACGATCGTCCAGCGATTTTTCTTGAACTAAATCGCGTTCCTCTGACGCAAGGCGATACGCGATTCTTTTTGTTATTGGCTCGTTTCAATTTTTGCCGGTACGCGTTTGTGGGCAACCTTGTGAACTAATATAGCAGGGTGTTTGGGTAACTGGTGGTACAAGCGAAAAGGGGGTGATTCTACATGAAAGAATAAGTCGAAAATATAGAATAAACATTTTTCATCCGAAGTTTCGTTATCGAGAAAATCGAGTTTGAAATGCAGCATGCTATTCGATAGGAATCGTCTGACGCGTCTGATCATGACCGACCAAATCTACTTCCCGCATATACTAAACCACACAAACCTGACAGATCTTCAAAGTCGATTTTCTCGAAAACAAAGCCTCAAACGAAAAATGTTTATTCTATATTTTCGACTTATTCTTTCATGTAGAATCACCCCCTTTTCGCTTGTACCACCAGTCACCAAACACCGTGTATAAAGAACAATATTTTCTTACGAAACTATATAGCCTTCTGAACCTGCAGCCATACAACTGTACTAGTCTTCGTACTGTACAACGTACGAGGTTAGCTGTTATTATCAGTTAAACATTGAGCTTCGCAAAAAAGACATTACTTTCCGGTCACCCTGATAAAAATGGCGGAACGTCTATAAATTAACTCCTGTCATTCTTGCGAAGTACCACTTTTTGTAAACACCGGGTTCACGATAAATCTCCATTCGTCGCGATAAGAATCTTTAAACCGTATACAGGGTGTCCCAAAAGTGTTGTATTTCGCGAGGTCGTTTCAAGTGACTTTTGCAGAAAATTACTTATAAATGCAGAAGTCATTGGAAATCGTCGTTTATTCGGCCTTTCGAACTCGAACGAAACGATGCGTGTCAAATGGTAAATGCAACCACGCGGCAACGAAATATTTATTAACATAAACGGTCGGTTTCAAGGTTCGCCGGTGGGGAAATCGAGCAGCTCGGCATTCGTCGAACCGATGATGTAGTTTCTCATGACCGGACGAACGAGATCATTGAAAGTACAGGCTCGACCTTTCCTTTGAGGCCTTGCCATTGATCGGCCGCGATGTGAATGAACGAAAGTCCCACTCGACTGTCTCAACCAGGAAATAAGTCCAAGGACCCGATCGACTCAGGAAGCCACACACTCTCTCGTGACGAATGGTTTTATATGCAAATGATCGGACCTCCCCTCCCCCCTCCCCATTCAGCACCTAAGACTCTTACGTTTTCGATAACGATTGACCTTACATCGGTGACGATGCTCTATTTCTTTTTCCTCGGTGCCCATCACGCAGGGATTCGGAGAATCTCTTCCGTAAATGGCAAATCTCCTTGTTCCGAATCGTTGCGACAGGGTTTTTCCATCGGGCCCAATCTTCTGGGACTAGCGAACCTTTCGAAAAAATATTTGAACACCAAGTTTCTGATTTTTGAGGAATTATTGATATTTAACTTTTCGCCAAAATTGTCACCGAAGAGAAAAGAAAAATATTTTTCCGACACCTTCAGTCATCTTGTTTACGCGAAAGGACCTTCGAGCCTTGAAGTCATCGATTTCTTGAAGAGAACATTCCCATTTTTTACCACGTTTTTATTAACTCGCTTTCCTGTCTGTCTGTTCGGTAAAAATTTTGCAAACAAATTCCGACAGAGTTTGTTTACCCTGTTTTTGTATCTAGGGTTTGTAGACCCTCAGCGTCTTACCTGCTTAGTATAATCTGACCCTAGAGGGCAATTATGCTTTACTCTTCAGTCCGTCTTGAAAGCGTTGTGTATTATAAATTTTGTTTTGTTTAAATCAATATTTTGAAATAATTCTTTTGGTGAAAGAGTGAGTCATTCGGAGATCGACAGGATATACTTTCAACGACCTCGTCCGTCCGATTGCTATACTAGAAACTGTATCCTCGGCTGCTATTGACACATGATATTCACACCCTCGTATCTTGCACAATTTTCTCGTATTGATTTCAAGAAACTAATTAACCTTCGAAAGAATGTAGATTCTTACGACTTCGTTGCACTCGTTGCAATCCTATCAATTTTTTTCATCGTTTTGCAAATATTTTCGAAACTACCTCTTCGAGAGCAACGTCCATTGTCTTGTGAAACCTTATATTAGATTGTTTCAAAAATTTGTCTCGTCTTTTTGCGGTACAACGCGAAATCGGAGTAGCTTTTTAAGCAAACGGCACGGTTAAATAAGCGAAAGTTTACGGAACAACAAAACATTAATAAAAAGACTGTTACACGTCAATAAGATCAAGCGTGAATATTACGAAAAGAATTAAACAATCTAACATAAATAGCTAATGATTTAAATTGGCTATTAGAAAATTTGAATTTATAATATTATAATGTAATATAATATTTAATATAATATAATATAATATAATATATAATAATAATTTTTTGTAAAATTTTTGTAAGAAACATAAGGTAAGAAACCCAATTACTGTGCCTACATTAATTAAACTTATATTTAAAGCATGAAGAATATTAAAAATAAGTATAATTAATATAGGCACAGTGATTGGTACCCCCACAGTAATAGGGTCCCTTACTTTAGCTAGCTTGAAGATTTTTGATGATTTTCGAAAAAAGGGGGTTGCAACCCATTTTAGAAATCTGACTCGAAATGATCTTGCATCCTCCAACAGGGGTTAGAAAACGAAATTGTATTTTTAAATGATTTCCAGCCGACGAATCGGCCGAAATTAGCATAATCGGCTGGCGAGGCTCTGTCGAAATTCAATCTGTGCTTGAATTTCCTTTTCGAAAAGTTTCGCATACCCGATCCGTCCATAAATTGTCTACCAATCAGCTGTACCGTGGAAAATGCAAATCTCCCGTCGAGTTACGGTACCTCCGATCGCATGTTTTATGCAAAACACCGGCTCGTAAACAACCGTCAAAGGTTTCCCAGATTTATTCGAACAAATCGAAGGATAACATTAGCTGCAAATTGTGCAATACTTTCGAATATTATGGGATTCTCTTTTGCGAATTCGCCGGGGAGAAGGCGCACTATGCCTGTTTTATGTTAAACAGTCGTCGTCCGGAGGCCATGAGTTTTACATAAAACTCGATAGGAAAACGTTCGACCCACGATATTGATTTACTTTGCACGCTTGTTCCGCGTATTTGACGTATTTTTGTTTCTCTTCCGCTTGTACCGGAAGTGGAAGAAATTCTTGCGCCGGAATCGCAAAAAGCTGGACAAAATTCGTGTCTCTGTTAATTATACATTATTCATGACTAGACTGTAGACTTTATGCACGCGCTAAACATAAAACAGCAAAAAGCTTACAAGAATATAATAGTGTCATAAAATATATACAGTGTAAATATATATATATACATATATATAATATGTGTAAATATATATATATATATAATATGTGTAAATATATACACTACCGGCCATAAGTGTTTACCCACCTTCAAATTTCGTTACTATTCAAATAATAGGTATTTTATTGTTATGAAAATGTCCGTAGCATTAAATCCTAATTATAAGGCTAATAAAAAACATCCAAAATATTCTGTACATACACAATCAGGTACTGTAAATGAGTTTACAGCTTTTTATGAAAAACGACAATTTTGGGGTTCAGGTAAAGAGAAACCCATTTTTCTGAAATTTGTATAACGGTCAGTAAGGAATATGAACGCAGGTAATACAGGTATCTTAGTCTTCTAAAATTTCATACTGCATTAAGCTTTCATACAGTAAACAGTTGATTTTCACGTGCCTAAAGAATTTTGCGAAAATTTCAAATAATGTCAGGGAGAAAAGAATTATCAATTGAAACGCGCGCTCTAATAGTGTCCCATCATAGCATCGGAAAAAGTAACAGAGAAATAGCAAAGTTATTGAAGCTGGACCGTAGAACCGTGGACTACAATGTTAAAAAATATGTGGGTGGGTAAACACTTATGGCCGGTAGTGTATATATAAATAAAGTAAATATACGTAGTGTAATAAAGTATATGATATAATATAAAATAGAATATAATATTGTCATCGACTTACTAAAGTTTTTAAACGAAAAAACATTTTTACTTGGTTTCAGTTGCAATCGATCCAGACAATTTGTTACTGTGCAAAAAAATTCGCAGATTACAGACATTTCTACTTATGGACAAGCATTTGACAAGATCACTGGCATCGATCAACCCTGTAATCTTTTCTTTAATTGATCTTGTAATTATTCTTTGAGTAGAAAGTTCTGCACAGTCCAAGTGTCTGATTAATTTTATCAGTCTACGTGAACACTAGGAGAAGCGGATCGTTATCTGGAGTCGGGTGGAGTAATTAAATCGGCGGAGTAGGATTAAGCCTGCTTTTCATTATCGATACGAGGAATGACACTGGAAAAAGGAGAAATGACTGGATGCAATTCTTTCCTTTCGCGATTATTATGACGCGATTCGATCGCGTCGCTGCTAACGATCCTCCACGATCACAAGAATTCCGTTAGACACGCGTGCCGATCACACCTGGCAGCCATCTTGCGATCTGCTGCCATAATTCTTTTTCTTTTTTACTCTCCAGAGAATCGCAAGAGTCCGCGGTGTCGTCCGTGGAACGCAGACAACGGAAAAATGTGCCGGTGACGAAACGAATAAAATTGTTTTCAGGAAGAAAGGCATGTCGCGATCATTGTGAAATGAAGATCGGAACGATCGGGGCAAAAAATCGTCGGAGGCAGCGATCGACGAGCAGGATTTATTGCTAAACCGCGGGACGACGCCTTGGCGACACGAACATATTTCAGTCTTTCGTTCCTGCGACGCGACGCGACGCGTCACAGAAACGCGATTCGAAGAGTGACGCACGATTCAAAACAGTCGATTCGACGTACAGGTGGCTGCAAAAGAGAAATCCACGGCTTGAAATGTAAAAGTGGTGGTGTAGGTAGTTCCAGTGACCTTTAAACGCGAGGCTTGCAGTGACTTATATCGGGAATTCACTGTATTTTACGTTACTTTATGAAAATAAGTATTAAATATTTTTATGTGTATAACTAAATATTATTTATACAAAATAATTATATATATAATATATATATATATATTATTATATTATATAATATAATAATACAAAAACATAATAATACACAACACAACACATAATACATAATTCATAGTACATAATATATATTATTATATTATTATTATTTTATATTATTATTATTATTATTATTTATTTATATATATATATTTTTATATATTTTTTTTTTATTATATATATATTATATGTATAATTATAATTATAAAATAAATATTATTATGTATCTATCCTAGCCATTTAGATTTATTCCACTATTTTCCATAAATGAATTTATACAGTTTCAATAATTGTGAAATATAAAATCGATCATTTTGACCGTGGTTTGATTTCTCACACGAGACGTGTTAATAACGCTTAAAAATGGAATACTGTAATTGATCAAGTGAAATTATACAGAATATTAAAGAGCGTTTGAAGAACTACAAATATTCGTACAAATAAATTAAATGATTTCTATTCGCTGTAACAATGAGTACAGAGGTTAGCGCGTAAAAGAAGACAGGAACTGACGATACTTTAATTACACCTGGACCAATTTAAAACGCGACGGACGCGGTATCCGGTGCGCGTAAACAAAATTACGCTCACGGTCGTTTATCTTTCACGACATCGGTCGAATAGCCTGTGTGGCCGTACGGCGCGTTAATTGATCGGCAACTGGATCGAGGACCGTCTTCCAATTGACATTGGCATTCACAGGGGTCATCGATGAACGAGTTCAATTAGCAACGAATTTAATCGTCCTCTCTTACTGTTTCTATTTTCGCGCCTTCGGACTTCCGTGTCCCGATCTTCGAGACTAGTCTAGATCTTGAGACCGTCGTTTCCGGTGCCGTTGGAGCGTTTGAAGATCGACCGTGGATCGTCCGAGATCGTCTCAGAATGTCCATGCCCGTTTCCGGTGAGACATACTGTTCCACGAACAACGGAGTTACAGGTAAATTATTTTGTTAAGTCACTTATTGTTTCACCTGTTCACTGGACACGTTCGTAGTACCGTGTACGAGCAGGCTATGATTAGGCGATTGCGGATCTGATGAGTTTACGACGAAAATGTATATAAGTCACAAAAGCGTTTTTAAGATTAATTAAAAATCTTCAAGATTAATATCTTATTTTCTTATTCTCTTATCTTTAAAATTAATTTCGGAGTTCGTTAGATTTAATTGATAGCAAAACTTATAGCAATATTTTTAACACTAGGTTTACGGAGCACTGACTGTTTTGCATTACTTTATAAAAATAACAAAATCTTACTACCCACATTTTTAGAAATACTCTTAGAATAATATATACCCAAAGAAATAATTTTTGCTAAATAATTTCTCCTTAGAATCTTAATAATTTTAAATTAAAAAGATTACAATCGTAAACCTAGTGTTAAGGAAAAGTTCTATATTTAGATAAAATTGTTCGGACTGTGTCGATTGTTTATGATATCTAGATTAAATTGTTCAGAAATGTATATCGATTATTTTCTGCCTAATCACAGTGTACACCTTTGTATTCAATTGTTACAAAATGGAGTACAAGAAGACATGATCATTAATGGTTCATGATTACTAGTGGTACCTCTAAAGTATTTTTAGGCTGAGGAATCTTTTATTATGTATTACATAAGACACGTTCAATTCTTGCTTCGCTATTGCTCGACCGTACACGCTATTCTTTCATGCACCACTCTAACCAAGTGATTACATAATATACTGTATAAGTAAACTCTGTCCCTTATTCTGAATTTTATCAAATTATACACGAAAGCTGGATGTTATAGAAAGAGTTGTAATTTGATTGTGATACAAAGGCGCCATTGAAAAACGGATGGGACAATGAGGCTATTAATGCGTTCGAGAAAAAAAGCTACTATAAAAAAAGACTACTATATTTTAGCTCACGTGATCTATCATAAGCAGACCCATTCTTTATGATGAATAAAAATTTTCTGCAATTGTTGCAATAAACAGAAGCCTCCAAGGAATTTTCTTCCCTTCTCGAACAATTTGCATAGGTCAACAATTAACATAGCATAGCTTAACAATTTTTATAGATCGAAAGCAATACGTTGTCGATACTCTTTAATTTTTTTTTCTGCTATTTGAAATTGCAATTATACTCTTAAGTGCATAAAATCTGCAGTCTCATCGCGAACTGCACAACTAAACTACGTTCAGTAAACTAAAATACGTTTACTGCAAAATTCGAAGAAGCGTGCATCCTGATTGGATGCAAACTATCGAAGGACTCGTCGAAGCGTTCAAAGAATCGAAGGATTCAACGAATCGAATACTTCGTTACATCTTCGTCGAATGATTCAAAGAAGTTTTCGTATCTCGGATCTGCCGTCCGTCTTCGGATTTGTCACGCTCGTGTTTACTAATAATTTATAAACGCGGCGGTGTAATGATCACCGGAGATGTAAAAAAAAAAAGAGAAGAAAAATGGTCACCAGTTCATTTATGTAACTGATCGCTCGAAAATAATCGCGCACCGGAAGCGATTCTGCTGGCACGTGTCCGGTGACAAGTGGATCCACGCTATAGGTCACTGCGAATTATTTTGCCAATTACGCGGTGGATCGGGTTCTTTTTGTCTGTTGTGGTAGAACATTAGGTGAACCTAAAAATCAAAGTCAAAGAAGAGCAAGTTACGAAAAGTATAAGAAAGGAAGCAAGACAAAGTAATAAGTAAGTGAACGATGTGTAAAATTTTGAAAAATGTTATCCGATTTGCAATGGAATATTAAAGAATTTATGTATGATCGATATTGAATAATCCAACTGAATGTAACATCACGAGAGAAAATAAGTGGAACAAATTCACTATTGTATTATTGATGAGTGGAAATTTAAATAGACTATTGTATTATTTTTGACTTGTTAAAATTATTGAAGGAAAAAGTAAATATTTTGCTTAGAAATCCGCAGTTTAGTAAGGAATGCAAAAATATAATTTTAGTCAGTTTTTTATTATACTTTCTAAAAATATCATCCCTCCCCCAAAAAAAAGAAACTCTGTCATGCTACTTTGAATCGTCCAAAAAATTGCTAAAGTGATCAAACATGTGCATGTTAAATTCGCAAATAATTGAAAGTGAAACATAATAAACGATATACAAACGAATAAGAAGTAAAATTCAAAGGTGCAAACATAAATACAGACACGTGTAAAGGTGCTATACTTCGTGTATTGTTATTGAATCAGCTGCGAGAGTTTAATTTACAATTTATAATCGATGCAATCGACGTTGGACAATACAACTAAATATAAGATCCTCGGAATTACAACACCAGCCGAATATTTCGAGAAACATTCGAGGCAACGCTACTTATCCTCGTTTTAGCACTCATTAACATTCGCAAACCGCAGGGGGTAACACTCGCGATCGAGGTCTACGGGTGTGCAATTTTTATCGACCCCTTTACGATCGTTCCTCTGGATCACGGTTACGTTATACGACCACGAGGACCTTCGAAGTCAGTTTCTGATCCAAGGAGAGAGGATCTCTCATCGTTCCTCGTTGTCAACGAGCCAAACGATTAACAGTCAAACAGCCGAAAAGCAATTCCGACTCTTCTTTAACAACTTAATCAATTTAATGCTTCTTTTCTTCGAATTGGTGAGTGGAAATCAATTGTAGTTTGCAATTATGGCTGACGAGTGAGTTAATACCCTGAGAGATTACAGAAAATTGTTAACTTTTCCTCAATAGGGTAGTCATTAAAAAATGCAGAATAAAATTGTTTCTTTAAATTTAATGAAATTTCCTTCACGAACGGTTTCGAAAAACAATTTACCAACAACACAATTAATTGATATCGAAGTTTATGGAAATCTCTATCTAATAAAAATGATTGTCTATGTCTATATCCAGAAACTGGAAGCAAATAAAAATTGTTTTCTTTCTGTAATAATTCTAATAACTCAACCACACAATTTTGTCCAACAACAAAGAACGTTATTATAAAATTACGCACAGTGAAATGTTTTATATTATTTTCAAACTGCTAGGAAATATTTATCAACGGAGCCTACGCAGCCGTAAGTAGAAACGGTTGCCAGTGACTAGACACGCCAGTCGAGTCTGCTTCGATGAATATTTAATCGATTAAGTTGATGACGAAAATGTCAACATTATTACACAATGAACAAATTCTGGAATCCTTTATATTCGACCAATAAAAAAAAAAGATTTCAAGTACTGCACTCATCGGAAAATATTAGGGGTGCCCATAAGTAATCAATTATTTGCAAAGAATTTGTTTTGCCTTTAGTTCTGTATCGATCGTTGAAGAGGAAACACACAAGAAATAAAACATTCACTTCTGTAGAAGATGTAAGGAGAAACCTAGAGTCATATTTTGCTTCACGAACCCTGGATTTCTACAGGGTGTTTGGTAACTGGTGGTACAAGCGAAAAGGGGGTGATTCTACATGAAAAAATAAGTCGAAAATATAGAATAAACATTTTTAGTTTGAGGCTTTGTTTTCGAGAAAATCGACTTTGAAGATCTGTCAGGTTTGTGTGCTTTAGTGTATGCAGGAAGTAGATTTGGTTGGTCATGATCAGACGCGTCAGACGATTCCTATCGAATAGCATGCTGCATTTCAAACTCGATTTTCTCGATAACGAAACTTCGGATGAAAAAATGTTTATTCTATATTTTCGACTTATTCTTTCATGTAGAATCACCCCCTTTTCGCTTGTACCACCCTGTATAAGAGGAGGATTGTAAACTGTCCTTAATAATGATGGAGATTATACCGTTTATTTTGAAAGTGGCCTAAGTCCATTTATCTTAAAATCGAGATATTTAAGGGTTTGCGTTTCAATGAATTTAAAAATATACGTATAGGACATTAATGAGTCGCACTGCTTAAGTGTATCTAAGGGTGTTAAATTTATAGTTCCTATTAAAATAGTGGCAATTATTAAGTGAATAATATGCGTTTTTTCTTATCAAGAATGGAGTTAGGCCACTTTCAA
The DNA here is from genome assembly GCA_913789895.3 of Seladonia tumulorum. Lineage (NCBI taxonomy): Eukaryota > Metazoa > Arthropoda > Insecta > Hymenoptera > Halictidae > Seladonia > Seladonia tumulorum. Next base: position 10,067,389 of record OU565266.1, read on the forward strand.
AATTAACAACCAGACTCATTATAAAATTTGAAGGTGCCCAAGTCCATTCAACATAATTTAAGATGCTTCAAATTGAAAAAAAACAATACTGAATTTATTTTACATATCCTTAAAACACTTCAGGAACATAATTTATGCGATTCAATTAACTACATAACGTGCAAAATTACAAACATAAATTGATTACAAAACAATTTACTACTCATCTACATTTTGTGCGTGTAAAAGGGATTTGAAGTAATCATGATGTTCCGGTGGTATATATCGTAATAGGTCCATCATGTCCTTGAATTTTGTTGTTGTAATTTGTCTGATATTTTTATACAGTGGTGTCAATACAATATTTTCGAACTTTTTTGGTCTACCCCGACGTGGTAATAAATTCAGGACTTTAAAATTTTCATTCTTATTCATTGATGTCTTATAGAAAATTTTATACGGTTCATTTCTGACAAAGCGCATCCAACAACATGCATTTTTTGTGCATGCATTCCGACAACGGCAATCTTTGTTTTCGAAAATTTTTTCCGGTACAATATTTCCGGTTTGAGTACAATATCTTTTTCCTGAATTCCGTTTAATCTTTCGCACTTTTTGGATGTGTGATTCATCAATTTTTTCTCTATTTTCATTCATATCTTCATCCTCTGAAGATGAATATTGTTCTATAATTCGGTTTCTTTTTCGATTTTTTTTTAAATCATTACTTACTATTTCTTCTTCACTATCTGAACTAAATAATAGTCTTGTTCTGTTCTTCCCCATGTGTGAAATAATTTCTAAAATTTAATATTAAATTTTAAGTTTTATATTAATTAAACGTACTGGTTATTCAACTAACGCAATTGTCCAAAAACTGAGGTTAAATTGTAAATACTAATTAATTAAAATTACCTTCATCACTACTTTCCGACATTATCAATAGTAAATATATTATCTTGATTATTTAAGTATAAATGGAGTTAGGCCACTTTCAAACTACACGGTTCGATTATTAAACTAACTCTGAAAACTTATGTGTCAAGAATTATCGTATTTGCTCGGATTATAAGCAACCTGAAATGCTTTACTGATAAATAACATAAAGTTGTACACGTAACCATGATAACCGGTAAAAACTGAAAAACGGAGTTAGGCCATTTTCAAAATAAACGGCTCATATGATGAATTAAGAAATGAAAACTTGAATTTACTGCAAAGTTTGTTTTAGATTTCAAAATAATTGATTACTTACGGGTGTCGCTAATATAATTGTGGTTTTACTGTCGCGCGCGGCCAGCTTTGAGCGAAGCTTCACGTTAGTTGTGCGTCTTCTTTCAAAGACGAGGACTTATTTAAAGAACCGATGTATCGTTGGGAAAAAAGAAACCGTAAACCGAATCGAATCGGCGATTGTATATTATAATTCACGGTCAACACGCGACTCGCTTTCGTGAGTCAGGTTGCAGATGAAATGGAAACACGCCTCGTTGTGCCGCCGCCGGTCTGGCGACGAGAAGTCTGCCTGGCTTAATGAATGCAAATCCAGCCGTGTGTATATATCGAAACGGAATAAAATTAATGGAACATTGTCCCGTTCGAAACGGCGACGAGTTCTTCGGATTGCTTAGCATAAACTCGATCCGCGCGCGCGCGCGCCGTTAATGGAACTGCCGGACTTAGGGATCGTTACGATTCCGGCCGATCAGATCGATTCTTCTCGCTACGTGTTTGTCAGTGACATGATCGTTCACAGATTAGATCACTCGTTCGACAATGTGACGAAATCGAAACGTGTGCTAATTTGTGCGACGACTATTTCGATATTTATTGCCTGTGAGACACGGTTCGGTGCGGATACGAAGTTTGTACGACAATTTTATTAACATTTTGTAATCCTACAAATTTTTTAATAAAATTCTGTGTGCATTAAATGAAGATTCAGTTTATATTGTCGAAGAAACGGCTGTTTAATCACTCGATCGCTAAATGACGACAATAAAACACGTACTAATTTGCTCGACGATTATTTCAACTTTTACTCCGTTCAGAAAACGATTCGATGAGGAATTTTATTGCAGTGTTATAAGCTTACAATATTTGACTATAGTACTTTCAACAACGTTGTCAACGTATCATTTATAGATTAAATTACTCGTTCGCTAATACAACGACGAAAATAAAACACGTTCTGATTTGTTCGACGATTATTTTAATTTTATTTTTCATTCAGGAACGATTCAATGAGGAATTTTATTGCAGTGTTATAAGCTTACAATATTTGCCTATAGTACTTTCAACAACGTTGTCAACGTATCATTTATAGATTAAATTACTCGTTCGCTAATACAACGACGAAAATAAAACACGTTCTGATTTGTTCGACGATTATTTTAATTTTATTTTTCATTCAGGAACGATTCAATGAGGAATTTTATTGCAGTGTTGTAAGCTTACAATATTTTACTATAGTACTTTCAACAACGTTGTCAACTTATCATTTATAGATTAAATTACTCGTTCGCTAATACAACGACGAAAATAAAACACGTTCTGATTTGTTCGACGATTATTTTAATTTTATTTTTCATTCAGGAACGATTCAATAAGGATACGACATTTATATTACAATCTTACACACATTCTGTGTTTTATGTTATCCACAACACTATTATTTATAGATTAAATCTCGTTCGCCAATACAACGACGAGACCGAAACACGTGCTAACATGTGCGACGATTATTTCGATTCTGATCTCCTTCTCGAAAAGATTCTAAAAAGAGATTTACTTTACAACTGTATTACCACTCTGCAATTTTGCAACATTGAAACTAAAATTCAGTGCGAATTAAACGAAGTTTCATTTTACGTTGTCGACGACACGATCGTTTACAGATTAAATCACTCTAGCGAACGCGCTAGTGACAAAACAAAAGACGTATTTTTCATCGACTATTTCAATTTTTACTTCATCCGGAGAACGATGCAACGAAGACACAACGTTGACATTGTAATTTTATTATCATTTTGAAATTGCGACAAATGCAGCGAAGTACTGTTCGAATTATATAAAGTTTGATTGAGTAAGTATGCTAAATTATTTACACAAAGTTGCTGAGGACGATGCAGAGCTTCAAACTGGATCAGAAAGTCGAAAACTAGTAGAAAATCACTTCCACTGGTCAGACCGTCTAAAATTCAACTTCATTCGGTAAAACAATTCTTCTAATTGCTCAAAAAATGTCAGGTCTTTTGGTCCAATCTAAAAAAAGTTATACTGTTTTAAAGGACGTTCGAATACTTTCGTGAGCCTGTGTATGTATAGAGAAATCACTGTATTCATTTGATTGTATGACTGAACAGTGTTCAGTGAACACTGCTGAATAGTGGATCTTTATGCAACATTTGCAACGATCTTATTGCAACACGAGATAAATGAAAAATTTGTATTATTTATTTTCACTATGTCATTCAATTATTTGTATATCTGTAATATCTATTATTCTTTTTTTTATCATAGTATTATATTATCGAGGACCCACTCCAGATATAAACATTGAAAATCTCTTAAATAACCACCGATCGGGTATTAACATATTTTATCAGCCTCGCGTCTTCTTATTTCTCGATAAGACTGCAATCAAGGAGAAACGGAACATAGTCGCGACATTCGGTTTGTTCATTCAGGAAACGAATTTGAAGCGAATTTAAAGCCGTTCCTCGCGGAAACTGGCCGCCTGTCGCCATTCCATCGGGCCGACTCAACCCCGCAACCATAACTCACGTTACTCGTTGTAAACGTCACTTTTTTTGCCCCGCGACCATTCTGACTGACAATCGTGCCGGAGGTCACAGTGCGTGTTTTGTCGCAGAATAATATAATGGCACCTTTTACCAGCGAATCTGCACGCGAAACCGACTTATCTTCCGAGAAGGGGACGCGTGTCTAGATCAAAGGGACCCGTTGTCGCGATATCTCAATCACGAGTTTCGTTATAGATCGCGAGAAATCTTATTAGCAGGATTATAAATTCGAGAAAAATGGATTCCCTCATCTCGTTAATTTTTGCATCAAGTCCTCGCATGGTCCTTCGATAAAGAGGATTCTGGGAAAATTGTGACCGCAAAATCTTCTAATCTTAATCCTCTGCGGAAAATATTAAATGCTAAATCACTGTGATCAAGGATCGATGCGGTAATAAGCCTCCTCTGTTGTTTCGCTGAAAGATTATCGTTCACGATTTAATTTAACCTACTACTGTTGGTTGATCGATGTTTTTGGCGGATTTTTTTATTACCTTTTTTATTGTCTACGAAATTTTGACCTCTTTCTGCGCATCTTGCACTTCGTTTTATAATTTTTTCAACACAGTCCTGCGGTGTTCTCTCATAATTTTAAAATATAAAAATAAAAGTTGTCCGTGTTAATTGCAAGAAATGGAACTTAAGCAGTGGTTTCGTTTCCACGTAATCTGAACAAGTTGAGAATAATGTAACAGTATGCTTTTAAATTCTTCCGATGTTTCCATTGTTCCGTCTATTGATTTTTATCAAGAAATGCATAAAATTCGCAGTCTAACGATGCTCCGCCAATAAATTTTCTGCCGCGAAATTGCGAGTGGATGGAATCTTTTGTTCAGCAACATTGTACAAAGATTCGCGAATTCATAATTTGCAATTGATTTTTCAAGAATTCTGAGACAGCTGCGGGGCAGGAAAACCACGAAGTCATGGTGTCCTCGAGGCGAGATGAAAAGCGTTTCCAAGGAAATCTTCGAAAATCTCGCGTTTCCTGTAAGCGTTGGCGCCGATTCCGAAGACTTTTCAGCATCAATTATCCATATACAAATGGTTCGCAGAAAGATGCACGGAGGTGCTCGGTCGCGAAACGCGAGACCATTGTCATGTCAATTGTGTGGTCTGCGATAAAGAGTTTACTCAGAATAATTAACCGCGGCTCGTTAAAGGTTAAGAAGCGAGAGTTAAATCGCGAATCGATTTCGCAAAGAGTTCACCGGACGGGTCGCTGTGGAGGTCTCTGATAAGGTCTCCCTGAGGTCGTTGATAAGAACCGAGACGACCTAGGGAGTTCGCAAACTCTAGGGAGTTTGCACGATCGACGTTATCAGATTTTCTTATGCAAGCTTAAAATTTTAAGCCGCCATTTGTCCCCGTTACACACTAGTCTGATACACAAAAGTAAAAATTTTATTTTTGTTAACACATCGATTCTTATGCGAAAATGTTGTAAATGTTTTCGATTGTTCACTTTTATTCTTTCCCAAAATTCTAGTTGTGCGTCTTTGTTCCATGGGAATTTGTTACAAATTGCGAATTGTTAAAAGTGCGAACTGGGAAGAGGAAGAAAAGATGGCGTCCGTGTAGAATTCACAGAAAGAAAAATTCAAATTTTACGTACAGATCCACGTGCAAAATTAATTTCAACTATCGCACGAGGTTCCAAGGACATTAATTGATCTCAAAGGAGACAAAAGTGATAATAAAAATTCGAACATAAAGCAAAATGGCGTCCTAGGATTGACTGGACAACCACAGATGTGCAGAAACGAAAATTAGACTTTTGCAAATGGATCGTAAACGTGCAGAAAGAAAAATTGGACTGTAGCAAAAATACATCGTTCTAGTGTGAAATTAATTGTATGGATTTGCCATCTCATAGAAAACTGACGTAACGTGCTAATGGAAATCGGAATGGCGAAGATTGGTGGGAATTTTCGTGCGCGCTTAGCTTCTTCGCTAAAACCACAGATATAAATGATAATGTATCGTTGCGTGGAAGGCAAACGGATCGAGATGGATCGGGGATCGAGGGAATTCCTCTCGGTGGCGAGCAGGGAGACCGGGAGACCTCGAGACGGCCCTGGAAGGGCGCTTCGCGACGCGGAGCGCCGTTTTCAGAAGAGAGGCGCCTTCCACGCCGCGTATAAATGCGAACGCGCCGGCGAAAATCATCTCAGTGCCGAGTGCGAAAAAACTCGCGACGGACCTGGCTGTCTGCTCGTGCTGCGATCAAGTCGGGACACCACGTGCGCGATCCACGACCGAGATCCCGCGCGGAAAACAACGAGAAAACGATCCACACTCGCGATCTATCCTCGCGAACGATCCCCGCGAATCGAACGATTTCATTTCGATTTTCTACCCCGTGTCCAAGCTTGCCAATTTTCCGGTAAGCACACACACACACAGAGATCCACTCGGTGTGTCGAGAGACAGTGATCGTGACAGCGGATCTATCGATCCTCGCGAACGACTTTAATTCCATTTTTTTTTTTAATTGGATTTTCTACTCTCGATCCAAGTTTGACATTTTTCTACGGGGTCGAGTGAGGACATTTGGAACCACTCGGTGTGTCGAGCCAGTGATCGTGACAACGGATCTATCGATCATCCCGGGAAAACACCCTCGCGAGACGCTGAACCCCGCGCAAAGTGGTTTACGCTCCATCTGATCCACGTGATTCTGAATGATCTCCGCGTTATGGAGGATCGAGTTGTCGCGGGAAATCGTGGAATTTAGGTGAAGACAACTAGAGATTGTTTGAAGGTAAGGGTGATTCTCTTTGTGGTTGCAAAAATTATGAGTGGACCGCGGATTTTTGTGGAAAATAATCATTTTCTGCGCGGGAGACAGGAGTTGGTGAAAATGTATTTCTTCGTTCAATAGTTTCGATAAATGGGCAAATAACGGAACAATATTCTTAACTTTCCCTGACGTCTTCACTGCTCGATATTTCACTTATCCAATTTTGCCGTAAATGCATAAAATTCGCTGTTATAATTATCGTGTGAAAGCAGATATTAGCTGAGTGAAATAGTGAAGAATGAATAGTATTCTATTTTTGAAATTGCAAATTTGAATTAATAATAACTAGACCGCCGATTTGTATGCAAAATAACACTAAATTTAGATATTAATTATATATTACTATTTAGTTTACGATTAAAATTAGAATTATTTCCTTTAAAGAAATAAATCTTATAACAAAAAAGAAATCAATTATATTTCATTAATTTTAAAAAATTGTCCGCATTCATCACAAGACACAGAAGCGAATTTATTTATGTTATTCATTTATTATTATTTTTTTTCCATTCAAATTCGCAGTCTGTCAACATCACGAAAGGTGTCTATTAAAATTGTGTTCAATTGTTCTTCAGTGCTTTGTTGTCTCTAATTATTAAAGTCCACGTTTCGGTGACAGGTTCTCGTTTGATACGTTTCCAAGCGAAAGCAGTGCGGCGTGCATTCTGCATTCGCGAGCCGGCAAAAATAGCCGGGCTTTTGTAAACAAGCCACAAAGCGAAAACAAACTAATTTTGCATCCTCTTGAGTTCGAATGAGTGGAAGAGTCGCGTGATCCCGAGATCCACGCGCGTCGATCCCGGTTTACTGACATCTCAATTTGCGGCCTTTGATCGATCGATCCCTCGATCGCGAGCTCGTCTATGATCGAAGTCGCCGAGGTCTAATTCTTTTAGCGAGAAATTGTAGACATCGATTTTTCAAGCCCTGTGCGTTTTGGACTGCAGAAGATTTATTCAATCATTTTTAATAAAATTTAGTATTTTCTTTATTGCGCAACGAGAGGTCTGAAACGAATCGTTCTTTGCGCGCACACGCACAGATCAATTTATTTAATAATTCTTAATGGAATTTAGTGTTTTCATTATTGCAGAATAAAGGAATGAATCTCTCGTTCTTTGCAGATAAGTTTATGTAACAATTTTCAACGGAAGTGGATCTAATATTTTGACCATTGTATAACACGAGATTGGATTATTCTTCGAACATGATAAATTTGTTTAATAATTTTTAGCGGAAGTGGATGTAATATTTTGATGATTGCACAACAAGAGAGCGTAACCGCGCAAATAAATTTGTTTAGTGATTTTCAGCGGAAATAGATTTCATAGTTCGATAATTGTGTAACGAGAGAGCTAGACTGAATTATTCTCTGTGCGCACAGATTTGTTTTAATAATCTCCAGCAGAGGTGGATGTAATCTTTCGATTGTTATCCGACGAGAGATCTGAACTGGACAGTTTGAGGCATTCCTTTGTGCAAACAAATGAATTTACTGAATCATTTTTAGGAAAAGCAGGTTAAACATGTTGACGATTGCACAACCAGCTGTTTGGGATAGATCGTTTGCACCTATCCCGCAGATCTAGCGTAATAAAACCATTGTACAGACCGAAAGTGCCGTTCACTGTGGTCCCGATTGCGTTTAATGCGCGCAAAAACTGCAAACCTTTCTCGAAATGAACGTAGTTTAAGGTATTTATCTCGCGGAAGCGAAAAATGACAGGACTCGGTCGTTTCATAATTGTGTTTGCTGCACTGGAGACTAATCTTTTTACCGGGTCCGTGTGGAAAGAATGTTTGCTCATAGCGGAAGCTGTTTTGCGCTGTTTTCAGCTGCGGATGGGTATGAGTTTGCTCGGTTCAACGAAAATTCCTTTTCTGAAAAATCAAGCTCGTTCGAACCACTTCGAAATGAAATTACAAAATTAAAACTAACCCCAATCACTCGTTTGCTGATTTGTCAAAAAATAAATCGAAGGAACAAATTCCTATTCGGCTCTTGTTTCTTGGAACTCACAGTTTTAGTTTTACATGAAAATAATTTGCAAGAAACGAACAGGGGAAACATTAACCCTTGATCTACAATATCGAGTCAGACTCGTGATTATAAACAGAGTCTAATAAACATGTTGTTAATCTCCTTCAAACCGAAATAAAATTCTATTTTGTTGTAGTTGGTATAAATATCCTTTGGAGAAAAACACAGCCGTACAATAAATATAGACTCTTTTTTTTTCTATGAAACTCCGAATGACGGAGAATTTCTAATCATTATAATCACAAGATAAACAGTAGTGCAAAGCAGCTGAAAGGTTTTCAAAATATCGCTAGATCATTTTCAACTTGCAAGAGTCATTGGGAAGAAGAAACAAATCCGTTTCTTGCAACTCACGCGGGCAATTTCTATTTTGCATAAAGATCTAGTCGTAAATCATTCGCAGCAGAAGATCCGTTGATCCCTGCCCGCTGGTCAACGACAATGGGAACCGGCCGGTGAATGCGGTAGTTAATTATCGCGTCACGGGATCGCGCGACGAGTTAGTTAATCGTTTCTGCGGTGAGTGTTGTGCAGGCAGTTACAATTATTGTTACCTTGTACATTTCGACAAGCCTGGCCGGTTGCACTGTGCACACGAATATTGAATAATGGGCCCCCAGTTTAAATCATCATGGTACGCGCGTCAGGTTCGAAAGCGCGTACCGCGCCTCGTGAGTCACGAGACTCTCGTGATCCTCTAACGAGCTTAGAGATCGACGCTCTCCATCAGGTTCGCACGTGAACCGCAATTTACCTATCAACGAATTTACCCAGCCCATTAGATTTCGACATTATCTCGTCCCGTGATTAATCTCTCGGGTTGATTCACCGCTGTCACTGCGATTTCATCTGCCGCATCGGACAGTCCTCGATCGCGTGCCCTTCCAGCCGAACAGGAAGTCGAATTGCCTTTTTTTTCAAACCTATTTAGAGTTTAATCCCTCTGGGACAACGTATTTGGGATTTAACTCTGGCAAATAGGATGCTTCCGAACACAGCATCCGCATCCTTCTTTTTTATTTATTAGGAGTATTCATGCGTAATCAATTATTTGCAAGGAATTTGTTTTCCCTTTAGTTCTGTACCGATCGTTGAAGAGGAAACAAGTTGATATTAAATCTACCACGGTTAAAATGACCGGTCTTCCATTTCACAATTATTAAAATTGTAAAAACGGTTTCATAGGAACTTACCGAATTAACTTCTTGATTTGAGCACATATTGTAACAAAAATCGTACAAAGTTTAAGTAAATTCAATCTTCCCCCTTCTATAAGACGTTTCACTTTTATACATTCTGTGCTTGGTATGTTCAGCTATAATTGTAGCCTAAATTAAAAATAGCTAGGAGCGCGTGGACTATGTGCAGAGAATTTGCACCAAATTTTTGTAAACCCCAAACACAATTAAACACCTCAAAGACAACGCATTAGGGGCAACCATAAGTAATCAATTATTTGCAAAGAATTTGTTTTACCGTTAGTTCTGTACCGATCGTTGAAGCTAAAGATGGAGAATCTGTCCTTGATAATGATGGAGATTGTATGATAAATTAAGAAATAAAAACTTGAATTTATTACAAAATTTGTTTGAGATTTCAAAATAATTGATTACTTACGGGTCCCCCTAATATTTCTGAACCCGATTGTTCGAGATCGACATCTGTTTCGAACAAAGACGAGAGAGAGAGAGAGAGAGAGAGAGAGAGAGAGAGAGAGACAGAACAAAAGCGCTTCACGTCTGTTTCGAACAAAGAAAGTTTATTTATACTTTTCGGTCGAACAAATAAGCGTAGATTAAAGATAGTTGAACTTGGAGCTGACCTGTTGTAAACCTAAAGCTCATCAAGATTGTATCTGGCCTTATCTAGACTCCTACATCAAACTTAGATTAAATTGAAGATTTAAGAGATCTAAGAGATTTATTGAGATCTCCGCTTATGCTAGACCACACCTAAACTGTATCAAGATTAGATGTAGACTAAACATAGACTAGACTGATCGTTTACACTGAACCAAGATGAAAGCTAGAGTTAACATCAGTTTGACTGGTCTAACCCAGATCTGCACTGACCTAAGATCAAAACCTACACTAGATTGAAGCAAAAAACCAAGATTAAGCATAAATCCAATCTGGATTGAGTCAAGATTGAACGTAGACTTGGCCTGATTGATTGGAATGAAATCTAAGCTGTGAATACACACACAGATTAGATTTAATTAGATTTATAGAGGGAAAGATAGTGGCTTTTTTTAAAAGCAATAACAAGACTCCTCCTTCAGATCTTCATACCCATGTGTGATAAGGTAAAAAGATATGGGACTGTGAGTGCGTCAATTCTGTTCTAGATTAAACACTTTTCCATCCTAGATTACACTCAAATGAAATCTAGATCAAGCTTAACGAGAACCTGCTTTGAACGTCGCACAAGCTAAAATAAATCTGATAAATGAACTCATTTCGTAAATATTGACAGAACTCCATGACCTTGACCTTGCGTATGTTGCCAAGATCAACATTCTGAACCACTTCTCCCTACACAGGGACCCGGCGCTCGACCTTAGTTTTTGTGATATTTCGAAAAACAAAATTACGAACACGTCATTCTGCAAGTTGTAATTAATCAAAAATAAAATATTAATTGGTCGGGGCTAGATAAGCCACTTACATATATGTTAGTGTACATATACCAGTACACCAGTTTTAATCTATATTTTAAGATAATATTATTTATAAGTAGACTGCGGATCTTTATGCAAAATAAAAATTTCCCACCTGAATTGCAACAAACTGGAGTGAAATAGATTTTCTTTCTGAATATGGGTTGAAAATAATATAACAGCATTTACAAATTTGTCTAATATTTTTGCTGTTTTAAAATACACCTACCGATTCTTGTCATAAATGGATAAAATCCGCAGTCTATTTATAAGACAAAAGAAGAAATATATGTGTATGTGGCTCCTGTGTCTCGTAATTAATGCAGACAATTTTACATGAAAATCCGCAGTCCGATTATAACAGTATTTCTTTGTTGAAACACTTTGTTTTGCATTGTGAGATCGGACATATTTCGTGTGTAACGACCTAATAATATGTTTCGAGGACCAAGATTTCTCGTGGATTTTTCCCGTGCAATTCGAAACGCAAGTCCGGCTGCACAACGCTTGCGTAAAGTCCGGCTTGCGAGCAGTGTCGTGCAGAACTATAATTACAAAGATCGCCAGTGTTCGGACACGACGAGCCGGGATAATGTCGATTCGTCGCGCAGATTCGCGATTGTCTTCGAAACGGCGTCGCGAATAGGTGTTATTTTCGCGGACTCGCGGATGACTCAAACGAACGAACAAAAAAACAAAACGAAAGAGGAAAACAACAGAAGGATACGGAAGATGGATCGTCTCGCGTTCGTCGAGTCGTTCGCGAAACAGATGAACGATACCGCCGATTGGTCTAATCGCGACGGAGAAAAAAGAGGAACTTTGTTACCAGAACAAACAATCTATTGTTTCCTCTAATTTCGCGGTTTCATTAGGCCGTCTTTGCGTAACAAAAAATTGACACAACGAGCACGGATCACGACGGAAAAAAACAGCTTCTGGAGAATGACGGTTAATCAATTATATCCGAAAAAATCGAACACGCGAAACTGATAAGACACAGTATATTGTGTCTAGATGCGTGCTCTATTTCTAGTTACCTCTGACGAAACAATTCTTTCACAATGTTGCAGATACCGGTTAGAGCACTTCGGATAAGATGATCACCCGAGCGAAACTATGGTGGAAACTGCTACATTCCGGCGAACAGAAAGGCGTAAGGGACATAATTCAACAATCGCACGATCGAACAATCGATCCATTCATTATTCGCACACTTGTTCATTCATTACCCGGTCGAATCAAGTCCGTCGCTCACACTTGGATGGACTCGCTCCGACATTTTTCATAATTGAACGACTGAACATAAGTTTGTGAAATTTTTATGGTGCTTAGACGATGTTTCTAGAGACGTGTCAAAAAATGTTTAGCTCTCAAAATTCATTATTTCATTAAATATCACAATTTTTTCGAGAATGTGCTTCAATGTGCAAACGGTGACTTTTGACTGAAAATCGCCTAGCAAACAGAAAATTTCGTGATTAACCCTCCGTATGCTATGTCGGGTCATTCGTGACCCATAGCAGTGACGTAAAAAATGATTCTACTTTAATTTTACGAATTATACGACATTACTTTATGGTCCCCCTAATATAGTCATGTATGATTGCATTAAGACATTTATTTCGCATGAAATGAGTCTTTATAATTTCAACAATTTTAAAATAAGAAATCGGAGGTTAGTATGAACCCTCCGTATGCTATGCCGGGTCACCCTTAGCACTGGGGGTAATCTCGACCATCAGTATGTACAATTTTATTCCGATACGAATTCGAATCATTTCAACAAATTTCAAAAAACTTAAAATACATAACACTTGGGCGAAAATTTTGATTTTGCAGCTTCAAGCCGTTCCTTCACGTTTCTTAAATGTTTCTAACAGTTTAGGAAGGATAAAAAGTCAATTATTAGATGTATATGATCTATTGATCGCAACAATAGCGCTTCCTGATTTTGTCATACCAAGACAGACTTGACAATCTCAGTCAATATGATGATAGAGCTAAAATTCCCATCGAGCAGGCTAGCAAACAATATTGGATAAACATCATTACTTCTTATCTATAAAGAGCGTATGATCTGATAAATTGCTCTCAGCCTACATAATTAGACCAAGCTGGATATGTGTTTACGGCACTTCACCTGTGTCATCAACGATTTCCATTGATCGACGAACGTAACCTGTTCTTTGACGGTGCTTATCGATCGCTATCGATCTACAGATAATTATTAACTAAACCAGGCTACCAAAGGGTCCCACTGTGCAGTGTACTGTTAGTAGTGTCGCTGTTAACACTTTGACTGTCGCCTCTGACCGACAGAATCGTTCCACCGAACTTACTATAAATTAATTTCTTCTACAAACCATTTTTTATTGGAATCTACGACCTGTTTCCATAAATCATTATTATGATAAATTTTATCTTTCTTGTTGAGTAAACCAACTTTTACTAGAATCTACGAGGTGTGTTACAAAAATTGTTGTTACGATAGATTTTGTCGATTCTGTTGAGTAAACAAATTTCAATTAGAATCTGCTAGTTGTGAGAAAGTTGCAAAGATCATTGTTGCGACAAACTCAGAGTCCTTTGTTCTTGTATTGTGAAGTGAGTTGTATTGATTTTGTGCGACTTGTCCGGGCGTGCCAGTCAAGCGTTAACAGTGATATTCAATTGTGTTGTCGATGATCCAGGAAAAAAATGGATCCTCGGAATAGTGAATCAAGAACGTCGACAGTGTCTCCAGCAAGGATCGAGGGAAACGCCACCGGCTGCATCCGTTGCAAAAGTGTACGCGTAACAATAATGCACTTGAACGATTGCGATCTGTCCGGTAATTATAGCGAATCGGCCGCTATCTGCGGAAAACATCTTCAGGCTGCTTTAAACGAAGCCATAAGGGATCTCGGACGATCAACTGGCTAACAAACCTGTCCAACGGATCGATCCAACGATCTATACACAGACAGATCTATAGGCGATCTTCGGATTCTCCTTCGACAGCAGGTTTCCTGCAGATTCATTCGCCTAGGCAAAATTTGCAAATGAAAAAAATTTAGAAACGATCGCTCGGCGAAGGTTTCCGTAGAATCCAATTTTTATAAACAAATTCGTTTTCCAAAAACTAGACGTTGTAATGAAATTAATAGTACTGGCACGTTGTTCGCAACCTATTAAAATTATTAAGAGAAGAAACCAATTTTTATGTAATCGAGAATATTTATTTTGCATGAGCATTCGTGGTCTAGTCATGCTCTGTATAATATTCAAGGAATCTGTTACTGTCTTTCGGTAAATTGCTAAACATTTGTATCGAAGGGCGATGCATTTAGTAAAACGTATCAACAAGGAATTTCATTACGAAGAAACGAATTTTAATAGCGATCGCGTTGAAATTGCGGTTCTGAATATTTTCGGAGATATTTTGAAATAATCGCCAATGAATTTCTTTCGAGTTGTCTTCGGACGCTTTTCCCTAGTTGCATCAGTATGTTACCGCGATCGCGAGACACTCGCTTCGAGCGAAAACCTTCATGATCGTCCTCCGCGGAAAATATAACGTGTTCTTGTTAGTTGCTCGCGGTTGGGGGTCACCGCGAGCTAAATAAGAGTTAGCGAGATGATCGCCCATGGCCATTCCTTTCATCGTCTTTTTAATAAGGAACTGCTTCAGAATTGTCCGAATTTTAATTTATCAAGATTCCTAATAATCAATTTATACATCTTTTTACTCGAAAATCGAATCGACCAAAGAGTAAGATTCATTTTCAGCGACCGCATGCTGAATCCAAAATGGCGGCTACCGAAACCATAGGTGTATAATATTCTTTACCATACTATTAATTCTATTAACCCCTTGACGTACGAATTAAATGAAATTCGATGTGACCAAAGATATCAATCATTATTTAACTTCATTTGTGCAAGCTGCTTCAATTATTTTCCTTGTTTTAAACTGCATCTACTCATTTTTCCTATAAATGCATTTATCCATGATTTATTCATGTATCAACTAAAAAAACAAATCTTGTCAGTGCGATGACCAATATCGATTAGGATAATGAATCGTAAATCAGGTTCAAATCAGATAAAAATTCGACTACGGGACCCTGCATTTCCTTAGCAAGCGGAAGATGCACCATCTAAATTAGCACGATCTATCTAGATGCAAACAACGCTCCGTCCGCGGTTATGCAATTAAGAATAAAGAGCCAGTTAATGATTATTCGCACGGCCGATAAGATAAGCCGGTAAACTAGTAAACCGTGACGAGTTCATCGAGTTCTCGTTCAGTCAGAGGCTTTCGAACCGGTCGATCACAACGCATTCATTACCGAGGACTATTTCGGAGATTGTAAACTTTATGATCTGATAGTTCAAAAAATTATTAGAATGCAGTCGTAACTATTTTTTTCACGAACGAACAATAGCTGCCCTCGGGAACGTAATCGTACGCTAAAATTTTCAAGTTCTTAAAAGTTCTGAAATTCAGCGCAGTCATTGAGAATCGCGCTGCACGACAAAGTAGGTGACGTGGTAAGAAATGCGCCGAGGAATGATTCTCCGTATACTTGGACGGATCATCGGACCTTTAATCAGTGGATCGAGCAAGGTTCGTAACGGAAAAGAGCCTAATCGAAATTCCCCGTCAACCGCATCGAAATATTCCTCGCGCGCGCGTTGCTATTATGATCGTCCAAAGATGGCCGATCTAGGAAGCGAAACTCATCGTTCGCCTGTGAGATTGACTTCCAAACAGGGAGCAAAGCTCGGGACCGCTGTCATTCGAATAATTACAGCCTGCGTAGTGCCTGCCTACGTCATCGTCGATGACGAGAGCCGATTCTCTTCGTGCGCGAACTCCGATAACCGGGCACACTTTGCGTCATCGCGAGAAACGTTACGCTCGCGATTTTAAGCGATTGTTTTACCGTGGAATCGAGCGGGGACACGCTGCTCGACTTCCAGAACAGAGAACACACGAAATTCCTCGGGTCTTCCGCAACAAGGAGCCCGGCGAAGCGGTTCGTGCGCGGCTTACGTGAACGAAACGATGTTACGAGCCGGTGCCATCGTCGTTTCAGAACACGTTCAAGGAACTCTACATTGATTTCTCGCCACGTATCCGCCAGGCGCCCACACCTAATTGGTTCAACGTGGAACCACGATTTTTCGGGATGATTTATTGTCCAGGTTTAACGAGATTCCTCGATCGAGAACCGTTAGAGTCTTCCGGGTGGGATCTCTTGGTACTTTTATCGATGATCGTGGTACTCGTGGACAGCACACTGTAAAAGGGTATATCATTATTTAGAGTTCGTACCGGAGGTCGAAATAAACATCTTTCCTTCTCCGTAAAATAAGAATTGCCTCCATCGATCGCAAAAGACAGTAGCTACATTACTGCGAAAGGAATGAGCGTCTCTTAATATTATTTAAATCCTAGGTAACTAAACATTCGTCTAATGGTCTACCGAGCCCCGCCACTTTTGAGAATTCAAGATGTTCCCAGTCAGATTAAGTTAATTCAAAAGTTGAACGATTTTCTACTTCTTAATTAAAAACTGATTTCGTCTGAAATAAATAAACGGAATTCTATACATGTTTTTCATTCGTAGTCTATGAATCGAATGATTAGGTATACAGTGACGCTTAAGAAAAATATTCTCATATAAAGACGAAAAGTGAACAACTCTACCTTATCGCCAAACTACGGAGTCTTGACCCTTGAGTTTAGTTATCTATGATTAAATTGCATCAACTCATTTTCGTTTCAAACGCAGTCTACTTATTAGCAGTTACTCGGAGCAACTTGCATCGATTAACATCACTGCATTCGCCGCTGCACTGCACCCAGTACTGAATGCAGTAATCCTAATGCTACGGTCCTTCAAATTATCTTATTATTTTCGTTGCAGGTGTTCGCAGGACTAGCAGCCCATTCAGGGCAAATATCGGTAGGACTAGGACAAGGGTTCAGCGCAATTCTGCTCCCTCAGCTTGCACAATCCAACTTCGCAGGCACCTCGGAAAGCTCCTGGATAGCATCCTTGGGGGTTGTGTCTAACCCTTTGGGATCCTTGATGGCAGGACTGTGCGCAGAATTGTTCGGAAGGAGATCAGCGATCGCTTTGGCTAGCTTGCCGCATGCTGCAGGATGGCTACTGATAGCGCTATCAACGAACCTGCCCATGCTATACGTTGGCCGATTCGTCAGTGGAATTGGCATGGGCATGGCGAACGGCCTCTACCTTTATGTCAGCGAGGTACTTAATTTTTGGTGTACTCTACCCAAACATTCCCATAAAATCAGGATAATTTAGTCAGCGAGGCTCCAAGATCAGGATAAAATTGTTTGCACTAACTGGATGCTTCTTCGACCTTTTTGTGGCTCTCACAAATTTTAGCTCTTCAGCAACGGCGTCCAATTGAGCCGTTCCGTGCAAAATGTGCACGCAATAAGCACGCAATTCGTAAGCGTGCACGCGCAAATTGTGTCTTTGAGGTATATTTAGCTTATCGAACGTCCGACAATCGCTGGAACTCGATAGGCAATAATTAACGCTAACGCGGGTATCAAAGCCGGTGCAAATATGTAGTTTGCGTTAAACGCCAGATTTTCCTGCAACATGGTAGTTTGCTTAATGTTAACGGAAAAGCCTCTTAGAATTGCTCGAGGGGACACGTTTTATTATGTCACTGAGCGTTAACTATTACAATACTGGTTTAGCACATCTGGTCGTTACAGAAAACGTGCTAAGACATTTATCTTGGCGAGACTTTATGAAAAAGTTCCATAACTCTAGCAATCTCTGCTTTCAAGTGTTAAGCAAAAACGAATGACACATCATGTCCTAGGACCTTATAGAGGCTCTCATAACCTTAGAACCTTAGCTCGTAACCACGGGGCAAGGATTAAGCCCGGATATTTAAACAACAAATCGCTTTGTTCAGACAGCAGCGCCGAACCAAAGGGCATGGCTGGGAAGTTGCGGCCCGGTGCTGGTTTCTCTGGGTGTCCTGATGATCTATACCCTGGGAGCGTTTACCACGTGGGAGAAAGCTGCTGCGATTAGCATCGGGCCAGCGATCCTCTCATTGGCACTGACTCGGTAATTACTATCCCAACAATCTCTCCAAAAAGCAAGCATTAACATAACAAGACATTAAACAGAAAAAACACGTACCCAAAGCGTTTCAACTTGATCATTCTTCCTGTATCAGCATGATCCCGGAAACGCCAGGATGGCTGGTGGCCAGGGGGCGGAACGATGAAGCAAAAGAGTCCCTGCTGTGGCTTCGAGGACCTGGCTCTAGCACCGATAAGGAGTACGAGGAACTCTGCGAGACGAACCTGAAGCGAGAGAAGAAGAAGGAGAACAGCCTGATCAAAGCTCTTCACATGACCAGCGTTTGGAAGCCGTTCCTCATCCTGCTGGTGTTCTTCGCGCTCCAGCAGATGTCCGGGATCTATATAATCCTGTTCTACGCTGTAAACGTTCTGGAAGACCTGAACATCGACGTGAACGAGTACACAGCCAGCGTTGGCATCGGCGTGATCAGATTGTTCGCCTCGATCGCCGGCGCTGGCCTGGCCAACAGCTTCGGTAGGAAAGTGCTGGCCTTCATCAGCGGCCTAGGAATGGCGGTCTCTGCCGTAGGCGTCGCTCTGACCTTCAGGTACGCATTATTATTTAATTGGGAGTTTAATTAAACGCGCAAGCTCGAAATAGCAGTCGCCTAATCGAGTTACCTTAAGCGAATACCGTTCCATTAGGACTTCGGACAATCAATTTCTTCCATTCTAAAAGCTCGTTCGAGATCCCCTAATCTCTGCGAAGATGCTTCCTTCTCTCGGCTGATCCGTATCTCCCAAGTCCGCTCGGCGTAGCCATGAAAGATCCCCGTAGATCGGTCAATGTCGCCCGTCTAGATAAACCGGAAGACATCGTAGACGTTAATGACTAATGCATAGACATGAAAAAAAAAACAAATCATAATCCTGAGAGAATGGAGCTGCTGATTCACAGAGCTGCTCCACGGACATCCCCTATCCTGATCGATATGTAGATCGGTAGAACGTTTTCTCGCCTTGACACCCATCTAACATCCTACCAACACGATTTCCTTCACAGGTTCAAGCTTCCGTCGATCGTTTGTTTGGTTTGCATCGGAGGCCACGTGGGATCCTCGATGTTGGGATTCCTCACGTTGCCTTGGGTGATGACCTCGGAGCTGTATCCTCTCAGGTTCAGAGGACCTCTCGGAGGCATCACGACTAGCTTGGCCCAGCTGCTGACGTTCGGCACCATCAAACTGTACCCGGACCTGCGATACCTAGCTGGCGTCGAGGTCGTTATGTGGACATTCGCTGTCGCCAGCATCCTGGGGACTCTGTTCGCCGTGCTGATCCTCCCGGAAACCAGAGGCCGAAGTCTGGATCAGATAGAGAGCCAGTTCTCCAGCAAGCCCGAGTGGAACAACGACGATCAGACGTTGCACACCGTGTCCACCCATTCAAGGAACATCACTCTGGAGAAGTTCGCGTCCCTGTCCGAGGAGAAATATCCTAACATCGTCAGCAACGTGTACGCTTACGACAACTTGTGCTTGGACTTGTCTCCAAACGACACCGAGAAGGGCAAGAAGGATCTAACATCAGGCTCGGACACGAAGAGCGACGTGGTGCACACCATCTCGTTGCAGCATGTTTATATCTGATAGGAGGAAGACGAAGATGAAGATTCAGTCGAAACCAAAGCTACAAAGTCGTAAGTATTTCTCAGGCTAGACCACGAGGAGCAAGGATTCTTCAGGAATGATACAGATCACATCTGTGTCTACTTTCATACAGACTCTTAGGGAATGGAGGAAGTGTGGAAAGTTGAGGAAGATTTCCGAATAGTATTCTCGTGGTTCTCTTACGTTTGTGATATTCTGATACTGATGACGTTAGGCAATTCATTCAGCGATCTCGATCATCGGTATCACGAACATTCCTATGCCTCTTCTACAATGTGTTCTTCATAAGTCATGAGACGAATATTGTGATCGATCTGCGTGATCCCCAAGACACTTTGTGTGCAGCTAGATGACGAAGAGTGCGACTGTGATCATGTTGGTGAGCATATGTGATACCAAGAACGTTGAGTACAGCCTTGCGCAAACGCTTGAACAGACTCGAAGCGATTTACGAAGTAGGTTTGTTGAAACGAGCCGATTTGTACGGTTGTTTGTGTATACACAAACGCGTTTATACCTGTAAGGACCACTATGTATTAACATGTTTGTGTTGTTGTTGCTATGCACGTTGTCGTATCCGTGTATATAATAGCGATACAGCGAATTCTACATGATGTTATTTGATATTGTACAATATTAAATGTATTTTTGCAAAAACAAGGTTGAATTTCATCTTTTAATAAAACCAAGTAAAAATTATATCATGGTGAATCCTGAAATATCTGTATTTTTCTAATTAGTTTAACCATTCTCCGACAAATGGCGCTACGGTGTATTTCTTCTTTTCCCGCCTAAACCATTGTTTGGCGGGACAGATTCATTCACCTAAATCCACTTCAAAACCAATGAAAGACGATTTTGCAGAAGATAAAAATTAACTATTACAATTATTATTACACATAAATATCAATATTCTTGAAATACTCGTCCTTAATAAACGTTGCCCAATAATGACCATTAGCAATCTGAATCTTAATAAATGGAAATCGAAATGAATAATTTGCAGAAGAAGCAAATCAAATATCTTTATATTTGTATCTTTATATTCCAGAGCCTGATGAACGTATGACTAACGTATGATTGATCTACTCGTATGTACAAGTATACTGTGCGCTGATTCACCTCCTCCAGGCTCGTGCACTCCTAATGCAATGAAATAAATCCGCGAACAACGTTGCGCCTCGAACTTCTCCTTTCGTCATGGTTTTCTGATTTTCTCGCTTTGTTCTAAACCCAGTCGTATCACAATGCACGTCACGACAGTTTACGGTTCACCGCTTGATACATCATGCTCCTCTGTCATTCGATCGTCTTTTCTCGTGAACTTCCGTCGTTTTAAACCGACCCCGATGTTTGCCGTCCTCGTCTGCGTACATTCCTGGTCAGAAAACACGAATTTCGACCCTTTTCACCACGGGTTGGAAGAAAGAATTTTCATTGAAACGTTTCGTCTGTATCATAGCTTCCAACGACTAGAGCGACTCAGGATACCTTTGAACTTACGAGATCTTGTGTACCGACCACCGATTGTCCCTGTAAATAATATCTAATGACTGTATTTGCCCACCAGCGCAATCCAGCGCATCTGTACCGATAAGAAATAATATTTAAGCCTGTCCAATAACAATAAAGTATTAGGGTTCCTGTGTCAGCCAAAAAGACTAAACTCTGTGTTTAATTCTAACGTCTACCTCTTCGTTACGTTACGTTTTAACCCTTTCGTTGCCGTTGACGGAAGACAAATGGTTGAACAGACGACTCCTCCTGTTGAACATGTCCGCCTGGTCTGAAATCATGAGTTTCGACCCTTTTGATCGTCCTCTCGAGGACATAGAAGACACTTCAAGTCAAATTAAAATTGATTGATCTCCAACAATTTGCAAAAACATTTTTCACTCTAATTACTCATGAGTGTAACAGGTTTTGTAAAAATTGTTAGATCCTACAAATCAAGACTACTTAATTTTTATTAGAATTAGACGGTGGATTTTATGCATTTATGACAAAAATGTATAGAAGAAGCAGAAAAGTCATTAAGTATTGTTATATTATTTTCAACATACTGAACCTATTAAAAAAGGAGATCAATTTTTACTTTACTTCAGTTTGTAGCTGAATAACGAATTTGGGGTGAGTCATATTAATAATTATAAAATGAACAATTCCGGGTTGGTCAAGGAATAAGGAAACGCTCGTTTAAAAATAATTCGTAACGTCGTTTATTGATTACAAATGGTCATGTAGTACAGATGCACGATACTGGCAATAGCTGTTAAATTATAGCGCGATTTCGATGTGGTACAATATTAATTTTCCCTGGAACTCGCGTAATGTACGAATGTTTATATATATTTACACATACGTATACGTATATGTGTACATATATAAATATATACATATATATATGTATATTTTTTTATATATTCACGGTTGATGGTATTGAAAAATATTTATCAATATGTACAGTCGATACGGCTTTCTTATCTTTCAGAGAAAAATAATGTATCTGAGTTCCCGCGCGTTTCGCATAGACTACTGTATAAAACGGCATTCTACAACACGATTAGAGAATTAGGGAAACCCCCGATATAACACGGCATTTCCACTAAAAGAAGAGCGAAATTCCTATAGATCCCCCGAGAGGATGTAAATTAGGATAAAAATAATAGTTTCCCTGAGCAGAGAGTAGAATCATTTTACAACAAGGAAATCTTGTTTATTACAAAAGATATATATATATGTAAGTTTGGACAGCCGCTGGACTTTCTGATAAACGCATCCCTCGTAATTGTGGTAGCAAAATAGATTAGTTCTGTTTTTATTTATTCTTTTTTATTTTTAATCGAATGCTGAACGTTTGTACTTAGTTTCCCATAATAGTTTTAGGAACATGGCTACCGTGTTGTACGGGGGTTACCTGTATTTATAAATATATCTATCGTTCCGCCCCTTTTGCTTAAGCAATTATTGCAATATCAGTATGTACAATAAAAATACATAAAGTCTGATGGAGGAGAAGATAAGCGAAACGAATAAGGACAATAGTACTATTATATCAGCGCATCGTCGTTTCCTGATAACATTCACTTAATTTGCTTATAATTACAAAATTGAACTTTATAGGCCAGTTCGACGTTCCTTACAAAAGCGATAAATTGTCAATACAATACTGCCTAGAATTGCTTATTTCGACTTTTCTAAACCTAGTTCCGATTCCCTTCATATTAGTATCGTTATCCTTTTAAAAATCGTTATTTCTCGCTCGTCACAACCGAAGATTAATGGTACCGTTACCTACGGAGATACTAATATGAATTAGAAGAACGGTAGCTTTAGAAACTACAAACGAGCAATATTTCTTCTATCCCATCTTCATCTTCGCTATACGTTTGCACAGCGGTACCGCATGTAGAATACTCATTGCACATGTAAGTCTGACAGTGTCACGTGCCAAGTAATAAAACCAAGCTCCCGAGAGCTGGGGTTTGTAAAAATTCAGGCACCACCTTCTCGCGTTAATGTTCGCATAAGTAGTGTATTGAGTTCGAGACCCTCGGTGGCTCAAGGGTAACGACTATTGTTAATAAAACTCCGAGTCTGAACTGTGCTGCGAATCTCCGCTCCTTCCGTTTAAGTATACTTCTGACGTTTGTTGAATAGACGGCGAGTGTTGTGCGGTTTCCCAGTGTTGACCTGCAACGTTCATCAATTTACTATTAATTGAGTAATGCAAAACAGTTCCTTTTGTACTCCGTAAACCGTTAAAAACACAAACTAAATTTCATGTGGCAAAGAAAAAGTAAAATTTTGTGGACCAGTGTTATTAAATGCAAACTGAACATACTGTGCGCGGCAAGTATGGTTGCCAGACAACGCGCCACGGCGCGATTTGGAGCGCATGCGAGCGCAGGAGTGAGGCCCTCGGCGTCCACTGCAACAACGCTTGCTCCTAATTGCAATAAACGTTTTGTCACCTGCAAAATAAAAGTTTCTTACGTTATCGGATATCCCATACAAATGATTTTAGAACAGCAGAATTCGTTTAATTACTTTTACAAGCCCGTTCCTCGCTGCCAAATGCAACGGAGTGCTGTGCTGTTCGTTGAGCATATTAATAACCGATATCCGTTGCTGTTGAGGCTGCGTTGCATTCTCGTTGTTCGGGTTGGCATTATTCGACTCTATCCAATTCAATAAAAGCGAAGCAGCCGCAGACTGACGCCGTTGGCAAGCTAAATGCAGCGCCGTGTTTTTATTGCAATCGTTTGCACTCAGATTGGCTTCCCGCTCGAGCAACAAGTCTGGGATTGAAAAATCTTTGTCAGTATCAACATGCATCGAAGTTCGCTTAACCCCTTGCACTATAACGTCGAATCGCACTCGTGATGACATTATTAGCTTCTTTTAAATCGAAATAAAATTGTATGTTGTTATTGTTCATATATAAGCTTCCCTGTTCTTCTAAGAAATTATGAACGTAAATGAAGTTCTAATCGTTGTAACCATTAAATATATCGTAGTGCAAAGGGTTGAGGGTAGACTACCCTCAAGTGATGAATCTGCATAACAGCTCCCTACCCTCCGAATTCGATGTTCTTTGGATACTCGCATGCGTTTTATCATGCAAAGTAAAAAGTTGTTCAAAATATTGAGATTCTCAACATATCCAAAAATTATCGAAACCAGAGGGTAGGCAGCTGTTTGCAGGTTCTACCCTTAATTTTGTCGATCAAACGAAACTAACCAATGACTTCGCATTTTCCAGCAATAGCTGCGCAATGAAGAGGCGTCCGTCCCAAGTAATCTGGAGCCTCTATACCAGCTAATTTCGGGCCAACACAGTTCAAGATTAATCTCGCACACTCTAGTGCTCCGGAAGTAGCTGCTACATGTAAAGGCAGACGATCTCCAGGGGTATCTCGCAGCGCGGCAATTGTTTTCCCTCCAAATTTGTTGATTAACAACTCTAAACAATCTACTGATCCCAGAAACACGGCACAATGTGCAGGGGAGAACGAATTGCCTATATAAAATGATTAGAGTTATTTTCTGAAAGTGTCTCTCGAAAAGGACGCTTATTTCAACAATTTAAGGAGGCTGTTTCATCGCTGAAAAATTGATCAATTTTTATGAATTTTTTCAAAATGAAGTATTATGTTTTGAATCTTGCTACCGTAGAGATTTCGAAATCTCAGGGTGGTCTTTTTGACCCGTTTTTACACGAGACAGCCTCCTTAAATTTATTTGAAGAGAAATAGTTACCCTCCAAAGTATCAACCACGTTTTCCTGTAGAAGATACCTCACGCAATCGTACTGTCCATTGTAACAAGCCCAATGGAGAATGGTGCAGTCTTGGTCGTCCCTTAAGGTGGCTGCTACGGGATCTGCTCGTACCATTTCTGCCAGTGCTCCAACTCTGGGAAAACGTGAAATTCTATGTAATCAGAGGGTCAAGAAGATGTACCAGGAACTCCCGTGAACCCACCTTCCACAAGCGGCGGCTAAATGCAACGGTGTTTTACCGTTTCTGTCTTGTATCGCCACTTTTGCGCCATGCGACAACAACAACTTGCCTAGCTGGTAGCCACGTTCGTTGGTAACTGCTCGAAACAACGGCGTGTGTTTGTTCACGTCCGGCAAATTACAGTCGGCTTTGTATTTCAAAAGGGAAATAATGCACTCTGTATTCATGTTCGTCACTGCTAACGTTAAAGCAGTACGCTGCTTTGAGTCGTAGTAATTGACAACGCTCGGGTCCTCCACGTTTTTAAGAAGAAGCAGCAGACAAGGAGTGTAGCCTGCCGCGGCAGCGCAATGTATCGGAGTGCGTTTACTAACGGAATCCTACAAATAATAACAAATAGTAACAGGTATACAAACAATCGGCAAATGAAGAAAGATTTTACTGAACTCGTTCATACTTGGATAGACACTAAAGCTCCGTGATTTAACAATAGTTTGACGCACTGCTGATGGCCCTTGCTCGAAGCCAAATGCAAAGGTGTTTTACCAGAGTCTTCTCTGATATTTGTATTCGATAGTGTCAATAATAAACTTAGGATTTTACTGTGCCCGTAATAAGCCTGCAAATTCACATATCTCTCATAAATATTTCTAATTGGTCGAGCATGTTAAGGAGGTAAAGCAAGTCTCTTTATATTGAAAGTAAATGAAAAATCCTAAAGCTGCTTATACCCCTTTAAAATATTCTGTGAACCTACATAACAACTGCCTACCCTCCGATTTCAATGATTTTTGGATATGTTATAAATCTCAACATTTTGAACAACTTTTTCCTTTGCACTATAGATTTTTCAGAAAAAAAATCATCACAGAATTTTTTTCTTGCATAAAAATTCGATAGTTTTTCGCGAATATCTCGGAAATTCAACAAAACCGTAGCTAATGTGCAAACAAAAAAGTTGTTAAAAATATCGACTTTTACAATATATCCACAAATTATCGAAATCAGAGGGTAGGCAGTTGTTCTGCAGGTTCACCAAATATCGATTGTATTAGTCATACGGCAAGGTGTAATGGTGTTAATTCCGGTGGTGGTGGGTCTGGTTCTTCTGTGTAATTAAACCCTTCCGGGGTAATTAGCGAGCAAGCCTCCAAAAGTGCTACTAAGGCTGGCTGATTTCCACCAGCTACGGCGTAATGGAACGCAGTAAAGCCACGTTTGTCCCGTAAACGTGGATCTGCTCTGTGCTTCAGCAAATACTGCACGCATCTGAAAACATCGAAGCATCGTAGAATTTAGTTTCTTAAGAGGATACTCTGGTTTCCTAGAGGACACTCTAGATTTCGAATATGAACAAATATGTGTACAACATTCTAATGCGAAAGGTTTAATAGTTTTTCTTGGAAAAAATTCCAAAAAATTCGCGCAAAAGTGACCCTAAAAATAAGAATGTCCCCTTAAAATCGAAAGTTCTATTCAAACAGGAAAACACTCACTGAGCACCGGCGTCGGTCGCAGTCGATGCTGCAGCTAAATGCAAAGGTGTCGCACCGTCTATATCCCGAGCATTCGAATCGCTTCCGAAACCAACCAAAGTGAAGACACAAAAATAATGTCCCTGACTAGCTGCGTAATGAAGCGCCAACCTATTGTCGTCATCGGTTAATCGGAAATTTGCTCCGTTGGATAATAATAAATCTAGACAATCGACGAATCCTTTAAATGCTGCTAAATGCAACGGTGTCCTACCGCCGACGTCTTTGGTATCTATACAGTTGCTATCGGCTTGCAACAATTTCCTACATACCTGTAATTTGTCACGCAACAAGATAAGACAAATCCTACAACAATTCCATCATTAATAGATTGCGGATTTCTATGCAAAATAAAACTTGTCTGCTTCTATTGCAAGGGACAGAAGCCAGATAGACATTTGATTCTTGCTAGAATAATCTCTACTGTTGGAAATAGACTTACTTAATTTTGTTATAAATGCATCAAATCCGCAGTCTAATCATTAACTACATCAATATTTTACCTCAATGTGACCTGTTAGACAACTGAGGTGCAACGGTGTATGTAGTTCAGCGTTTTGGAGTGCAGGAGAGGCTCCGTATTCTAACAATGTTGTCGTTAAACATTCGTGGCCGAACCTATAACGAAATAAATAATTAAAGTACAAATAAAAAAACAAATTATGACTGTAATTCGTGCTCTCTGCTAATATTTACCAAGCCGCTATGTGAAGGGCAGTATTCCTAGCTGTATCCTCCGCATCTGCTACCGCTCCAGCATCGAGTAAACTTTTCGATCGAGTAAATCTTCCATAGATCGCGGTCATGTGCAAAGGTGTGTGACCGTCTTTCGATCGGACATTGATCTTCGCACCAGCTTGTAAAAGTACTTCTAAACATTCAACGCTATTGGGACTGGCGGCAGCAATGTGTAAAGGAGTTTGTTTACGAAAGTTTGTAGTCTCTGTTTGGACAAACTCGATTATTTATTTAATAGGACTACTTCGAATTCTACGAGATGGCAGATCGTCTCACCTATATTTGCTCCACGGGCAATCAACTCTTTCACCACGTTTGCGTGGCCGTTTAAACACGCAACGTGGAGTGTATTCCCACGCCCGTTCTTAGCTTCGACATCAGCTCCAGCATTGATTAATACTTGGATACACGACACACTACCAGAAGCTGCAGCCGCATGTAACGGGGTATACAAATTGCAATCCTTAACATGCAAATGCACACATGAGAAAGTAGCTCTTAATATTGGCACGTATAAAATATTTTTTACTTTAGCTCTCTCGCATTAACACATTATCTATCGGCAACTATTTCATCATTTTTGGATGCCTACCACTCATGACTGAGGATTTTTTAATAGATCCTGCGACAGCAACAGAAACTTCAATCATAAATAGACTGCGGTTTTTATGCATTTGTGGTAAAAATGAGTAAGTAAAACTTAAAATAGTGAAGAGATTAAGAGAATTTATACAATTGGCGCTCAAAAGTTTTATTTTGCATAAAGATCCACAGTCTAGAATTCAACTCACCCTCGATAACGTGATCTAATCATTTCGTTTGGGGTTATTATGTAAAAGAAAATTTTTAAGGCTCCATTTGGTACAGCAGAATTATTGAAAAGCCTATTACTTGGCTTCCGGTAGATAAAGTGTTAAGTATCTCATCTCGTGATTTATTTTACAGTCAATGAACGGAGTGAGTCACTGTTCATGCTTCTAATCAGATTGTGTTCTCTTACTTTATCCTTGACATCGGCTCCATTCTCTATAAGAATCTTCACGATACTATCGTGTCCCATATATGCTGCAAAGTGCAAAGCACTGCAATTTTTTATTCTATCATACGCGTTTACTGAACAGCCAATTCGAATCAGATACTCTGTCATTTCAACATGTCCGTTGTAGGCTGCATAATGCAAGCTTGTTCTACCAGTCCTGAAAAAATGAATGATTTATTCGTTTATAGGATGTTAATACTTTAGTATGGTAGGAGCTAATTGTTGTGTAAAATTAGTAAAAAGTATACAGCTACAAACCTGTCCAATACATTAACATCTCTTAAGTATGGAACCATCAGTTCTGCGCATTTTACAGCATTATTCGCTGCTGCTACATGTAAAGGAGTTTGCCAACTGCAGTCCCATACATTGACATTAGCTTCATGGCGTAACAAAACCTGTACTACCTCATGATTTCCTGAGCAACAGGCCCTATGCAATGGAGTCAACCATTTCTTATCCTTAGCATTTACAGCGGCTCCATGCAATAGAAGCAACTCTACTATCTTGGCATCTCCCATGTATGCAGCTGCATGCAAGAGAGACCGTTGTTTTTTGTCCTCCCAGCATGCATCTTCTTTACTAGATAATAATGATAAAACTTCTTCCACAACTCCGAAAAATATAGCTCGCAGCAGAGGAGGCTGTAAAGAACATTATATTGATAAGCGAAAATTCGAATGATCAGTAATAGTATAAAATATTCATTGAAACCCCATAAAACGACTACTACCCGATTATTCTCATGTGTAAAGATAAAAATAAATTGTGGTAAGTGAAATTCTCGAAAATTTCTTCGACGTGATGATTAGTATGTAATAAATAAATACGATCGGTACTGTTATGTTAAAGAAAAGTAAAGAAGGCTCGCAGGATTGACACATGAGTCTAACCTCCGGCTTTTTTACAGCTTGATCAACATGCTCGGGGATTGTTCAATGAAAGCGTTCGCTGAAAGTAATAAAACCACTCACCCCATTGTGTAATTCTTGCACGTTCATGATTAACCAGTTTCGCGATTTATACAAATACGGAAGTATTTATAAAAAACAGTGTTACAGAACCGTAAAAAACTGTCATATAGTAGTGTGTGAGTCATACTCGAACACGTACGGTCGGGCATGTTACTTTCATTTTGCCTGTCTACAATTCCGCTCGAAAATGTATATAACATTGACCGTTGTCTCAGATAAACAACGGCATCATTTGTGTGAAAATAACTACCAAAATATGCATAACGATCCTATCCTTTGTATAACCAGTAACAACTACCTTTCTAATGGCGTACTCCAAGGGAGCTTGTAAACAGATGAATATAACATATATCATGCACCGCTATCGCGCGAAAATTAAAGGGATTTCCTTATATTTTCAACGTTCACGATCCCCGAAAATTAACAATCAGTTTTCCAATAGACAGTCAATACAATTGTAATCTTATTCGAACCGAGGGACTTCGAAGTAGACTTGTAATGAAATATTCGTTCCGCCATAGTTTTTCGATCTCTTAGATTAAATTTCAAATTCAAATTAATCGAAATGAAATGTAAACAAGTATGACGCTTACAAATCAAATTTCTCGTTTCAAATTTAACTATTTGACTGCCACGTCGGTCACATGTGGGTGACACGAATTCTTCATCTATCTGTAAAAATTAATTTTATTCATAATACAGTTACTTGAAAAATTTTGCTGAGATTTGCTATGGTTATAATACTTTGATATTGTACGATTTTTTGGGGATGATTGTTCGGCAGTCAACGTGATGTACAGGAAAATATAATCGCGTGAAGTGATAAGTTATCTTTCATCTGTTTCCTGTTTTGTTGTAAATAAATAGAGCTGTTCCGTCGATTCTGAATCAACATTTTAATGGATAGTGGTATAATTGACCCGTTACTATGTTTGAGATCGAAAGCAAAGATCAAGGACGATTCGAAAAACGGCTTCCTGAACGCGTCGCCGATAAGTTTGAATTTTTCCTTCAGTCCTAGAAACCTGAAAGCTCAGGAAAAAACACTAAAAATCACGAATTATTTCCCTAAACCATGCCCGATTCAACCGTTACCAATGGAAACCCCTTACTTCCGGTTCGGAAGTGCTTCTCAAGTGAAAGAAAATTCTTTGTTCTTAGAACGGGTATCGCATAAAGTATTTAATGAATGCTAATTTATTGCAGACAAGGTGGTTAACCCCTGGATCCGTTTACAATATCAACGTTCAGTTTATTCCCGACGAACCGAGGAATTACAACGACGAATTAAAGATCCGCTATTTTGACAATCGTATTTTGAAAGTTAAAATTACCGCGAACGTTAGGATCCATTTTTGTTTTCCCACTGATATAAATTTTGGAAATGTTCCTCTCGGTAAAGCGTAAGTTTATCGTTAAATTATTTACGAAATTCGTAAATAACGAGAGTAATTTTTTATTGTATAGAGCTTGTTACGAAATTCCGATATGCCCTCACGCAAAAGAACAATTTGCATTCGCGATTTTACCATCGAAAAAAGATTCTTGTGTCGACATCTATCCGCAATGGGGTAAATAGCCATAATCGGTTTATTACCACTGTCGGTAAATTAAATACACAATAAAACCAAAATTCCATTTGATTTTCTAGGCCGCGTCAGACCAAATCAAGCTCCTGTAATGGTAATGGTGATTTATAGACCTATACGGTATATAAGCATGAACTTTCAAATTCGTATATTCATTACGGACTTATGCAAAACACCGTATATTATAAATTTCTCTGCTTATACTCGGCCAGGACTTTTGCGGTAAGAGTGAACACAGAGATGAATTATTTTGTTTTTAATTAAACAATACGTCATGAAACGATCAATTCAAGGGAAGTATTGGAGAAAGTCGAACCGGAAACGAAAAGCAAAGTGCAGCCATCAAAAGTCGGCGCGAAATCTCAGGAAAAAACAAAGGCAACTTTGCAAGATATAATTACATCGAAATCTAATGCGATAAAGCCTATTGTGGAATACAAGAGCGTAGAGAAGGCATTATTGAAAGAATGTGGCTACTTGCCTTTGTATGCACTGCACACCGTCAATTGTATGTTAATTTCAAAATCTCGATCTCTGTGCACTGAGCATGAACTAAAAGGTTACAGATTTTGTGTAGAATTTTATTCACGGGTAGAAGGGGTTCAAACAGTTTTCTTAATTGCTTAGGACCATTGAATCGATGTTTGTTAGAAGTCTTAGAGCAAAAAGCTCTGAATTTAAGAGAATTTTTGACCAAAGCAAACAATTATGGCCGGGAGAACGATAGGGCAAAAATTGGTTACAAACCAAAAGTGAATAACGAGACGCGAGAACTTAATGGAAAACGAATAATGGAGATAAAAACTCAAAGAGAGAAAGAATGGAGCGATTACAAGAATTTATTGGAAAATCATGTCTTCGAGGAAGGCATCTTTGAACGACAAAAAAGTCGAAAGATAAAACAGAGAATTTTTAGACTTGCTCATAAGGTTCTTGTATTTTCAAATTGTAAAATATTGTGTATGATTCCTCAAAAATTAATCGGTTTATCAATTTACTTTTAGTTTCCGAAAATTGTGTCGACAGCGCCTAGAGTAGAGCAATCGTTTCTACACTATTATATCATTACACCTTTTGTTCAGGCAGCTAGGAAGATTATTTTACGAAATCGTTTGTTAAGAGTACTTGAAAGACTGAAGAATTTAGCACCGGAATTAACTAACGAATCTGAAAATGTTACCACATATTAATGTTAATTAATTAATATAATAAAGATTTATTCTGTTAATTTCGTATTGAACTATATATATGTTTCGAGTACGAAAATAATTGTACAGTGTTTAAGAAGCACGATAATTGTATAACATAAATGTTGCAAATTTCAATAGCAATTTTTTATGCAAAATGTAATTGTATCTTTCCATTCGCTGTGCAGATGGTGCTTGCGTCGAAACCGCCAAAACTTGGGAAAAAGCGTCTGCTTTTCCCACTAATATTCGTTAAATATGCATTGCGACGAATAAAGTATGTATTTTTGCATAATGCTTAATTCAACCAAAAAAATGTACACTGTCTATTAATCTATAATTTTAGGTATTGAAAATGTGTATTAAGAGAATCTTTTATTAAATGACAACTTACTCGATGATTCCTCCTACACTGTTCCTGCTATTAGTACTATTCAGATGGATTTGTGTTTGACTTTTAATTGCAATGGTAAGGTGAACTGTAATGATTGGGAATTGGACAAAAATAGCTTATTCTTGTCTGGAGAAGTGGAGAATGTGCTTTACCCACAAGATGAAAATTCGTTACTGGATGTGGATGTGCAAATGTTTGATTGCAATGTGCCTGCATCAACAGGCATATTGGATTTGAAACATTTCATCAAATGCATGGTGTAAGAATATTTTCTTCAATTCGTTTCACAAATAATTGTATCTTACATTGATATTCTTTGAATTTTTTTCAGCATGCAGTTAAAGATATTGGGCAGTCATGAGGCTTACAATCAGGTTTTTAATTCTGTGACAAATGATACTGATTTTTACTATATAAGACGTCTTGTTTGTGAATTTGTTTTGTACACTCGAAGATATTTAAATAGGTGAGACAATTTATTTTGTAACACTAGTATTAATATTGTATCAAAAATTTTCCTCGTGATATTATCTTTTAGTATAAAATGGGACCTTCAATCTTTACAAGTTATAAACGAAAACGTCGAAGAAGAATTTAATATGTTATTTATTGCGATAAAACGTTTCCTTAGTAGATTAAGAAGTATCCCAGACGCCACATTTCATTATGCACCTTCTAAGCTAGGCAATCAGGTATGTACAAAAAGCTGAGATAAAAACAATAGATCTATGATAGTGTTTGTTGCAGTGCAAACAACCAGAATATCATATGTATCACATGCACATAGAATTGCGATGGTTTTTTATTTCATTGGTATACACACGTTGTTTATACCACCAGTACTCCATGGAGAGTCAACTGGAAGAACTTGAAAATATTCAGACAATAATTATTAATGATCTCATTTATATATCACTGAAAATATTCGAAACGGTAAGATTATCTACTTAAATGATATATGTACATATAATATGTGATTAATATATTTTTTCAAGTATATTCCAGATGCCTTTAATAAATATACAACAGAAGACACCATATAATTGTACTTGCATCCGAGAATTATGGCTGATGCTCCAGATATTCATTGATAGTTTATCTGATAGAATGAAATCAAAGGTATATAATATGTAGACTGTGGATTTGATGCATTTATGACAAAAATGAGTAGGTGCAATTTAAAACAGGAAAAACATCGGGAAAATTTAAGAGTATCAATGTCGCAACTTTTTAAAATTATTAAAGAGGGGATGAACTTTTCATTTGGCTTCCATTTTTCATAATTAATACAGGAAACCTCACCTCGCATAAAGATCCATAGTTTAATAATATGCATGCGTTTTTAATGCTTTAACACACTGTCGTCGCCGGTCTTTTTGAAGGTCGTGCGAGTGTTAATTACAGGAAATTTAGGGATATAGTTTCTGTAAAATATTAATTTTTATAGACATTCTGGGACTATGTAAATGACGCTGTCGATGGATTATTAAATAGGAGAGCATCTAACAGCAAAGAAGGATCTTTGTTCTACACTCTGGCACCTTGTAAAAACTCTGAATTGTTTTGTCTATGGATTATTTATAATCTTTCACTTTTATACGGATATAACATAGATGGTATCTATTTGGGCTTCAACTGTTCAAGGGTATTTGTATTTCAAATATTTTTCTTCATATTATTCGAGCGTTAAAACCATTAACTATTTGTTCGTGTTTTTAAAGATTAGGCCTAATTACGAGCAGCTAGAGAAGATCTTGAAGACATATATTTCCAAAGGTGGAAAGGACGGCGACCGCGATGAAATCGATGAAGAATTGCGTATCATGATTCCCTTGTTAAACACCATAGTCACAAATTGGTGGCAGACACGAGTTTCTATAATTGCGCTACTGTGGGACTGCTTTCATAAAAGATTAGACGAGCCATTTTTGTTACAAACGTCTGGTCCTTGGACTTTGTCGGTCGAAAAGTAAGATAATAATTTATGTACCTATGTGTATTCTTGTTTGATCTGTTAAAGATGTTTTTAACAGGAAAACTCCTATGGATATACTGAAGCAAGTAAGGGACAGATTAAGTAACACGGAATGTTTTAAAGAATCTAGCTATGGGATGTTTTTACATTTCCTCGGTAAATATCCTGTTTGAAAAACAATACTTCATTAAAAAATCATAAATATATGTGTTCTTATTGTAAATGATGTATTATAGGATCCTTCTTGCAAATAAATTATAGCAGCAGTGATACGAAACATTGGAATCAAATCAAAGGTCGCATCTACTCAAAGTTTTCTAAAAGCAAAGTGGAAGAATTTTCCGTAACAGGGTTATACAACTTCATTTCTCTATTTTTAACGTTAGCAGTTACTGCAGATACTACGAACGTAGTAAGTTATTCGTGTGCATTAAAATCTGTAAATTTTTATGGAATATATTTGTTATGATCTTTATTTGTTTACAGTGCTCGGTGATGTTGGATCTCTTACCACCAACAAAGGAATACAATAATGAGAACAATAAAAAATATAGCCTAATTTGGAAAGGAAAATTGGCTATTCTTCTTTTGTACAGCGAACTTAGGCTCAATTTTACGAGCATAGCGTCTTGTTACATCGACACGGTATAACATTAAATTTACATTTAATAACTTGTACATTTGATACAATTAATTATCATTTTCAGGTGAATGCAATAAGTTGTCGCAGGGACGACACGTCCCGAGCGATGATGATTAACTTTGTGGATGTGTTTAGTATAATTTTATCGTCCAGTACCATAGAGTTGGAAGAACACTTGTTGCTTGGTGGCTGGATAGATCGGTACTTGTCAGAATGTTCGAATAAAATGGTGGGAACGTTAACAAGGGTGCTCGTCAATATTTTTAAAAAATGCGTTAACTCTTTTAATTCAGGTCCGTTTTTTGTTGATCATTAACGCAAGGTTTACGGAGCATCAATTTTAATTTGTACGTTTATCAGATGGAGTACGGAAAATGTTAGACGCTTTATGGTGTTACGTTGCGTGTAGAGTGCGTCAGCTCGTTTTTGATCCTGCACTTACGGGTGACCATTATCGGGATGTCTCGCAACTTGCTGTCGCATTTACTTTGGACGCATTGAGGAATCCAGTAACGTCGAAAAAGTACAAACACTCGGCCACGTCTTTATTTCAGCATTTTGCGTCTTCTGTGATTGTTAAAGATATTAGGTATACTCGCAGTATTTAATATTTCTAATACTACAACTACGAAACAGTTTATGAAACATGATATGACTTTAGGATTACAAGACATTACTTAGTGTTGATACTCAAAGAAGAGCAGGCAGTTCAAACTCTGAAGAAAGAAATAAAAAACTTCGACACGATACTTATACAAGTAAAATATCAAAACATGATGATAAAATCATTAAAGGACAGATTAATAAACTGAATGAATTTCAGGCATGGATAAAATGCTCCATCATTGGTCACGATACAAACGGAGATGAAATTAGAGTTATACAAGATTACATACTATTGTTAAATGAAATAAAACAGATGTTTGTAACGAATCAGGATATCCAAGAAATCCAAGATAGCAACGAGTCCATTTTAACATTCATCATGTACTCTATGAAGAAACGAAATATTCTAAAAGTACATATAGCTCATTAAAATTATGGGAACAGTGCATAAGTTAATATAAAAATAAAAATAAATTGTCGTTTGCAGACCGAACAAGAACGAATACAATATGATGCAAAATGGAGATCATATTTTAATCATTTGGAAAAATGGGTTCTTTCTCCGATCACAGAAGAAAGTAAAGACTCGGAATTAGCTCTCTGGATATATAGATGCATTGGAACATTAATTCTTTGTACTTCCACGATGCTTTATACAAAAGTAAGTAATTCTTTTAATTTAAAAAATAGGCTTGAGAATTTGTGTACTAAACATAGTAACAAATCCAATTTTTTTTTAGAATCAACCGAATAACATGTTCAAAATGTTACTGAATAGAACTATTCTCTCGTCTGATCAACCGTTTCTAAAAAATTTAGGAAAAAAAACATTTTCTATGATACTTTTGGGCATCGAGGCTCTCAATGTTAAAAGTGACATATCACTTCAAATACTGATAAAAGATCTCTTCGATCAATATATGCCGCTTTTAATAACTTCAATTAATAATACGAACAATTTCAAAGTATCCGATTCGTTATTAAAATTTTTTAAAGATGCAAAAGCGAATTTTATGCATTTAGTGTTCGAAATCTTGATGACGAACTTTTTTACCATTTCGAGCGATAACATGTTGCATAAACATTTCTATTTGGTAAGTATTAATTTTTTGCTTTAGATGTTTATTATAAAATATTTTACGATGAATATTTAACGCAGGTAATGATATTTCTACAAAATCTGCTCAAAGGAGGAAAAGATTACGCCAGTCATGTAATAGAATATATTATTTTAATTTGTACACCTTATATTATTGGAGGCTACATAAAAGTTCACGATTATCATCCACATAAACAACACACTTTAGAGTTCGTGAGAAATATTGTCAGAAATCCGTATTACAAAGAAAGCCATACTTTACAGTCAGTATCACTATTCTTGGGTTTACAAATATTCTGGGACTATATTTTATGAAAGTAACAATTTCAGAGAGAAGTTCAATACTGCGATATTCAACGCCGTTCAAAAATTAATTACAACAAACCAGCATGGCACTTTCGAATTTTTGCAATTGGTTTTATCGGTGAGGATCGAGATATTACAATGTTTATCGCCAAAAATTGAACGTACCTTAATTGATTTGGAGAGGAATCGTCGCCCGAACGCGGCATCTTTGAGGTAATATATATTCTACCGAATATAAATTTTTGCAATCATTATCTAAACATTAACGTTACAGGTATTCCTGGAATCAACTGCAAAATGCTATGAAAAACATAAAAGCGAATCAGTAGTATAAGTTTAAAAAAATTTATTAATAAATAATCGACAGTACCATGAAGATACTTCTCCATATTAAGCTACAAATCCAGTATGTATATTTGTTGTATAAACGAATAGCTGTGTTCGTGTACATATTTGTATGAAATTGTATTTTATAAATTATACTCACCTAAAGAATAATGTACGAACATAAAACTATGACCGAGAAAGAATGTTTTTAATGTTACATATGGTACAGATATGTTGTAATCGTCGAGTTACGAAGCGTACATAAGTATCACCGACTCATAAATGATCATATCTGTTTCGAAGAAAAGAATTGTATTTTACAAAACATGTAAAAAACAACACAGTCACTTTTTTTTCTCTTTCTCTATTTTCGATGTGAGTGTCTCGAACGATGATGCTTCAGTGACGTAGTAGTTGTACTACCGGGGGGCGATCGTCATCCAATTAATTCGAGACGAGACACGGCACTGCGCACTGCATTTCTTAAAGACTGTTCGGTGTTGCCGTTTAATAATGATTCTAATCTTTCGACGTAACTGTCGATATTTTGTAAGGTTGCGCCTTCGTGTGTACCTAAAATTAAAGAATTACTTTCATTAATCAAGGTGAACTACTAATGTAAATATTACCTATTTTGGTAATAGGAAGATCATCATGATTTTTGAGTATTTCATTCTTTTATACAGGGTTTCCCAAAAATTGTAGCATTTTTCAAACTCGTGAAAATGATGTATGAACCTGCAGAGTAGTTATCCGACTTCTGATTTTGATGCTTTTTGGTTACGTTATAAATCTCAACATTTCAAAATATTTTCAAACAATCTTTTTACACATTTAAATTGCTCGAAACTCGTTTTTGTCATAAATACGTAAACTTATCGAAATCAAAAGATAGACAGCTATTCTGCAGGTTCGCCAAATGTTATTACGATTTTCGGGACATCCTGTATTATTGTATTGTGTGTTAATCCAACCTGGAAGAGGTACTGTCGCGAAGCAACCAGCTAACTGCGAACGAAGAGAATCCAAATGACGCTGTAAAGCTTGATTTGTCGTGCGTTGTTGGTTTGTTTCAGACTCCAAACGATTTACAGCTGCATATAGACTGTCTACATGCCGTTGAAGAACAGCGTTCTGAGCCTCGTAATCCGACGTTGCTTTTCTTAATTGCCTTAGTTCCGCTTCACATGCTGGGGACATAAAAGTTTATTGTAAATATTGAACTAAGCACAAGCGAATTTTTATATTTCTTATATATTTTACTCACCTTTATTGTGATCTAAGAATTCTTCTGTAAAAATGGGAATATCAAAGCCTGTGAAATCATTGTCTTTCTCCTGTTGAATGTCCTAAGAGAAAAAAAAATATGTTAAAATAAGCATAAGAACAACGTGTAAACCATTATTCAAAAGAAAAAGATGTGTAATACGTTTTGCTCAGAATTGACGTCAGTCCCATTCCTTTCTTTTTTATTTTCTTGCTGTTTCTCCAGAGATTGTTTCTCGTTAAACAACCGATACGCTTCTGTCTGTTTATAGTCACTAAACTCGCGATTGTAACGTTCTTTGTCTTGTTCAGCTGCATCTAAATATTGTTGCTTTAGATCAGTTGGTAATGTGCTCCATTCTGAGGCAAGAAGTTTTGTGATCTCAGCAAATGATAGAGTCGGATTGTCGTTCCGTACTTTTTCTCTTCGGTCATTTAAGAACCTATATCAGAGTTCATTAACATGTATACTTTCACACCAGTCTAATATATTGGCTACATGAATACAATACCTAAAATATCCTGTGAGTGGCTGCTTCGGAGCAGTTGCATCTCTGGGAGCTTTCTTACGCTTTTTCGATCTATTAGTTGTACTAGTTGTATTACTTCCAATACCAGAGTTTGTATTGTTCTTCTTTACCCCATTGTCACACACAGAGTCAGGAGCTTTGTCTTCTGCACTCACAGGTGATTTATCTAATGCAAAAATTATCATTTTAAATGGAAAAGCAATAAATGTATATATATATATATTTGAAACTAAACAGATTCAAAATTACTCATATGCTCTTCGGATTCTCCATTGAAAGTCGGTTGCTCAGGCCCACCATTGCTTTCGGACACATCGTTAACTGGAGCACTTTCACTCATTTTACACAATTGTATACTATTATTTTACAGCAATGTCTTATTTGGTTTCAATTAAGGTTCATAACTGATCCTGTTGAGTTTGATGCAACAGTTGTAGTATCGCTCGAAAGGTTATGCAAAATATCGTTCTCTGTTAAATACAAACGAATTATTAAAACGTTGGATACTTACTGTAATGTGCGTATTTTTCAGAAATCTAACGCACAGGTTGAAATTTACGTTGGCGTATTAGGTTAAGCCGTGAATATGTTAACAATAACTCCGCTACAATTGCATGGAAACGAGACGCTGCACTAAATTATGACCGGCGTTACACAGCGGTGTGTATTTCACAAGCAGAAATTAATTGTTCATAACAGAAATAACGTGCGCAGAAAAATACATAATCATTAAGTTTGGTTGGCATAAACACTAAAGCCGACTCCTCATGGAGAGATCTCGGATGACGCTAATTCAAAGTTGATGATTTTACCGCTGAATTAAAACCCTAGACTCTAGGCCGCTGGCCGCGGGTAGTGCACCTTCGTCGAATGAAAAGTGCCGATTTCAATTCGAGCCTCCGTTCAACAAAACATGAGGGAACATTGTCTAAATCACGTGTGAACGGCGATCACTATTTAGCGGAATGTTCAACAGTTGTTTCACGATGTTACGATGAAACGTTTAATTTTGTCCATTGCGAACAACGACGTCGGCACTAATGATGTAAGATGGAAGTAAATGATAATTCGATTACTCTACAGAGCAGTAACAGGTAAATCATTTCGT
Organism: Seladonia tumulorum; assembly: GCA_913789895.3. Taxonomy (NCBI): domain Eukaryota; kingdom Metazoa; phylum Arthropoda; class Insecta; order Hymenoptera; family Halictidae; genus Seladonia; species Seladonia tumulorum. Next base: position 10,108,200 of record OU565266.1, read on the forward strand.
ATCATTCGTTTTAATCGATGTCTTTTCTCACGTTATTAATTTTCATTCAAGAAATAGGATTTCGCTTTTAACGTTGTGAAATAAATCGAAAATATTACCTCATTTCATTTGCCGTTCGAATTTTTATTTAGCATAAAATTGTTACAATATGTTGATCTATTCACAGCATAACAGTGGCCGATACTGTATGGAAATTCATTAACAGCCCCATTATTGCAATCTTCTCTGATTTAAAAAATGCAACTGCAGAACAAATGCTTCGATCCCTTTTAGAATCAATATTAAATTGCTCTGCTACTTTAACCACGGTTTTAGTTCCGCCATACACTAATGGATTGCGAAATGATGCACTACAGTGTCAATATGCAGGTGAGAAAATGACATAACATGTGTAAGTGTTGAGTAGAGTTCTATCATATTGTTTTTTGCAGCATTTACTACTTGGCTTTTTGGCATAATGTTTTACATAGTTGGAGAGCCTTTGAGCAATGAAATTCTTGTGAACAGCATAGAGATTCAAGCCTATATGCTTAGAATATTATCTAGACATCATATCACAATGTTTGAAGTCATTAGCGTTGAATATATAAATATTCTTCAAGAGATATTAGAATTTTATAAGACAAGTGGATACGGGGACGAACTTACATTAGCCAAATTCAATGCCGACAAAGGAAGTATAGAGACTTTGAATCTACAAGCATTCCCAGTTACAATAAAGTATTCCGATGTACCGCAGGTACAAATATCCATTTTGAAAATTATTGAAAAGACTGGAGTATCAGTGTGGAATGAAAAAATACTTTCAGACGCTATGTTGAGAATACTCGTTGTATCTGTTCCAAACGTAAAAATTATGGCACTGGATTTGTGCATTAAAATAGTCGAATATTTGTTAATGAACAGACAGGAACTCGAGAGTTTAATACTCCACCTTATTGAAATTGTGAAACTGATTCCCATATGGCTGACTTCTCACGCATTACAAAGAAATCAATTATGCGAGTTTGTACAGATACTTGCGCGATTTATTCAATCCTCCCCAGTATTTCCAAATAGTATTGAATTATGCTTTCAAATCATTCACCTTATGGTTCACGAACTAATCAAACATGGAGATAACATTAAAGCTATGGAAAATTTGAAAGAAATAATATGTAATAAAATTAGGCAGTACTTCATCAGAGAACCAAGAGTTTTTACACTCTCAGAGACAAGAGAATTTATTTCATATTTCGAGCACTGCCCAGATTTCATTGTAATTTTCAACCACTGTATTCTCACCGAGATCAGGCGCAATTCTAGCAGCAGTAATTTAGTCAGCGATTTCTGCGAACCATGGAAGTTAATAAGAAATGAACTGATTTCTGCAGCACAATCAAACAAATTAGAAAAATGCGTTCACATTTTGAGAGCATCAGGTGTATTACAGAGTTGGTTGAACGAGCTGAAATTACCAATGAATTTGTATGCAACTGATTTAAATAATATTTTGAAAATACTTGTGCAGAATCTACGGTCTGGACAGTGCCAGCAGAGACAAATTATTTTCGAATGTTTCATATTTATGGTGGCACATAATGAATCAAATAAGGATGTTCTTCAAAGATTATTGACACTGCCGTTCATTAATCAAATTGAAATTCCTGCTGAAATAATTAATAATCATGTGAAAGAAGCAGCAGAATCTCTGAACATTGCAACAAAGTTAAGATGCCTTGAAGCTCTTTGTGAATTTGGTAATGGAATGGAAGTATTGAAAATCTTAAATACTTGTGCATCGAATGGTAGAAGCGACTTAGCAGTTGCAGCATTAAAGTAAGTACTTTTGTATCTGAAAGTATATGTTTGTATATGTTTATAAAAATGAAATATTTACAGGAATAGTGTGCTTCTCCTAAGAAAACAAGAAATGAAATTCGAAGATATCGCGAAATACGTTCTTCAACCTGCGTTGCAGTTGAAAAAAGAAGAAGTTCATGAGAGACTTGTAATCGTCTTGGGTAAAACAAGTTGTTACTTATCCGGACATGCAAATTTTGTAAGGTAATATCTTAATCATTTTTTAGAAGGCACAGATTATTGAAAAAATTGTTTTTTCTTTCCAGAGATTCAGACAATACAAAATGGAAAATACAATGCAAACGTTGCACTGATAATGTTAAAAGCGATGTAAATCCTACTGTCTATCATGTTTCAAAAGAAAACGATAATCTCTTGAGCTCATATTTTAGTTTATTATCATCAAACTTTCCTTCAGTGCGTTTACGCATTTCTGAAAATATATTATCATTTTCGAATCATATAAGGTCGTTTAATGAAAATGAAATAGCTAAGGTGTGGTCTTCGTACATAGAAGACGAAAACACCACGACTCGTTCTAATATTGCCACAGCAATAAAAGGAATATTAAATAATAAAATAAATATAACGAAGAATTCGGTTGTATCTTTAGAGTACGATGTACCTGCATCATTGGAAGAATTTGTTGATTTAATAACTAATACCATGGCAAGTGCACTTATGAAAGCTCTTAAAAGTTCCAATCATGCGCTTCACGAGAGCTTACTTTTTACAGCTAAAAATTTTGCAAGGTAACATTAATTTAAAGTGATTTAAATTTCGGTGAGATCAATCATGAACTGTTTATTTTTAGTGTTCCATTGTATATTGCTGAGAGGCGAATTTTAAACATATTCCTTGTCTCTATACTATATTCTACATCATCTCCAGCAGCAGTCGCGTTTGCATCAGCTGCCTATAGTGACTATGCCAAATTATTAAACGTTTCAACCAAAGTGTTATATGTTAGATATAAAAAAGATTTGCTTAAGGTATGTATATATTAAAATTAAAAACTAAAATGCACGATACTATATTTTCACGTAATCCTATTAATTTCAGCTCATAATGCAATGTGCAGTGCATAATTTCATAAAATATTCATACAATATGGCCACCTCGATACACCGTGTTGCAAAGTGCATTGGATACGAGGGATCGCGTCAATTGTTGCGCAAAGACGGTCATTATGCAGTTTGCTTTTTACTTTCTTTCGGTGTCAATGTAGCACACGCAAAGGCCTTGTTGCGCGATATAGCAGACTTAGTCAGTATGGACGAAAAACAGATGTTACAAGAATACTTTCCCGTAGGTATATAAAATACAAACATGATGTCTCTTCCAATGATTACATAGCAATTATAATTTCTCTTTCCAGTACATTTGTAGTTACGCATTTCTAAATATGTCTCTTGCTATCGCCGCGGAATGTTTGAGATTAGTATCGAGTATCGCGCAGATGAATTTGTCTCTATTGACAAGACAATCATTTATGGTAATGTACAAATAAGTTTGAAAAAATGTATATTATTAAAGTTTAATTTTAATAGTTTCCACGAATATCATTTACAGGGCATATTTGAGGAACTAATGTTGTATTTTCATGAGTCCCCCGAAAAAGTGATTGGATTGTTGAAAATCATTTCTGATTATGACAATAGTTCGGAAAAGAATTATATTATACACAAAGGAATTGTAAGTTTGCATGCTCAATGTTTGTATTTATAGTTGCAGTCTAATGTAAAAATAAATTAAAATATTTGCAGGAATCTTACTTAAATTTACGTTTGCACGGTATACTAGTAAATTTTGATATAAAGCTTGGCTCAAAATCGGACGAGCAGACGCAGCAGTCTGCACTCGCATCTCTGGCCACACTAATGAGATGTATGGGGCCAGAATACTTGAGTCCATTAAGATACAAAATTCTAGCCACACTGAGAACTTCTCTAGGATTCAAGAGACCAGGTTTTGGACCTCTCATATGTGATGCATGGAACGCGTTCATTCATAAGTACGTAAAAGGGAACACGAAATTACGCGATGTATCTTACAGCAAAATTATCCTATTCGTTTTGCAGCATAGATATAAAAGAACTTGGCCCGCTACTACCAACCATATGCATATCGTTAATATCGTTGTTAAAAATCTATCCTGAAAAAATCATTGGGATGTTAAAATTCCTCGTCGTCGAGTGCAATGAAGAAAATTCGAATCATATCGCAGAATTATTTTTCGTAGACGATGTAGATCTTCCCGACGAAATTGCAACTATAATTAAGGCACGTGTTTTGCAAGCCAGGTATGCAAGAACAAATTTTTGTAAATTTATACATTATTTTGTAAAAAAAAAAACTAGCTTAATGATTACACTTCATTCTTTTAGACCTAAAGGTTTCGAAGCAAATTTGAAGTTATGGCTGAAACGTATCACGCATGAAACGGATGAAGTGAGGTCTAGAGCTTTGACGTATTTGCAAAAATTCTTGGCGGAACATCGGAGTTCACTGAATCAAATGATTCTGAGCGAAACGGATATTCATCCGTTGATAGTTGAGGTAAAAAATACCTTACAAAATTATAGATACAGTGATTATAAACGTTATCAATCAATAATATTTTTTTAGTTGTTAGACACGCTGTTAATTGGATGCCAGCACAAAGATGAAAACATACGCTTATTGTACGGGGAATGTTTAGGAGAATTAGGTGCCATCGAGCCGAGCCTCTTGCCACGTCGAATAATCTCTAGAGGTATTAATAGAGTAATCCCTCGTGGATGCATATTTACAATCTCAATAATCGTAAATTAAAAATAATAGAATGCATCATTTTGTTGCATTCCGTGAACCGGTCAGTATTCTTCAAACTTATAACAATATTTTTTTAATTATAGACGATTGTAAATTTATCTCTGATATGAACGAAGAGTTCGCCTGTGCTATGCTCTTCGAACATGTGCGGGCCTTTCAAATGCAAAAGAGTAGTCAGAGTATGGATTGTTTCTCACTTGCCATTCAGGTTTCTATGTTAATGATTTATAAACAGTATGTATACGGTATTATCTATACATGCTTAAAATTATGCATTTTTATAGGAAATTTTAAAAGCATACGAGATCACGCCTCAAGGCAAGAACAGTGAACTGTGGAATAGCCTGCCTATGACCACCAGGCAAATCATATTTCCCTTTTTAACATCACATTACAAAATAGCTGCCGTGAGTGACGATGAAATGTTTCCTCATCCTATTTATGGGTAAACACAGAACGCAATCATGATTTCGCGTAAATTATATTCTATTGAAGTGTGATTTTGTTTCTGCAGTTCCGAAGCTGGCTCCTCTGTTGAAAATTGGGCCTACAATTGGCTCTGTAGTATGTTCAACAACATTCAAGATGAAAGACTCAACAGTGTACTGCGTGCTTGCAAATTGGCTCTGAAGAGAGACATAAAAATATTAACATTCTGTTTGCCTCATGTTGTGTGTAAGTGGATAAAAGAATTTGGAGCAGATAAAAGAGCGGATAAAAGGAAGGAGTTTGTTTAATAGCGTTTAATATTTTGTTTTACCAGCGTACATAATAACAAATGGCACAGAGCAAGAACACGTAAAAATACGAGAGGAAATGCTGACAATAATTGATGTTCGAAAAAAGCCTACTCTTGATCCTGAATTGTCCCGTCATCGACCGCTTAGAAATGAGCACAGCATTAAAGCGGACGAAACAAGAATCTCGGAGGAAACTAGACGCACTCGTTGCGCACAGGTATATCAATTCAGCAAGACAATATTATCGCAATTCCTTAAATAATTGGTTTTCCAATTTCGGACAGATCGTATTTTCAATACTAGATCATTTGCAAAGATGGCTATGGGAGCAGCGACTGAATCGTAATGATAAATACAAGGCAGTAGAAGGTAAGTAATTTCAATTCGTCGTCCCAGGGTTTAGCGCCAAATGTTCATGTAATTATTAATATCTATTAATATTTCAGACTTTTGTGAAAAATTGAATTCACTGATAGTAGCCGAAGGCTGTTATCAGTCCAGAGAATATCATAGAGCTCTAATGTATTTGGAGAAGTACATGACTTCCTCCAATAAGGGATTGTCTGAACCCATGGAAGATGGATTGCTGGCTGTAAGTATATCTTTGACGAATATAATTCTAGAAATGTTTAATGTTATTTACTGTTTCAGAAAATATATGCACAGTTGGATGAGCCGGATGGTATATCTGGTATACTAGCTTCTCAAGATCACACGCCAACAGTTCAACAATTAATCTTGGCTCACGAAGTTAATGGGCAGCTTCAGGTAACATAGGACTTATCTTTGAGAATATTAATACTCTTGTTTTAAAATTAATAAAATTTATAGGATGCAGCTACGTGCTACGAAAGATTAGCACAAAAAAAGACATTGAAGCATACGTATCTGCGAGGTATGATTCAGTGCTATCTTGGTCTCGATCAACCATTCACTGCAAAGCATATTACTGAAGGAGTTTTGAGCAGCAGGTATCTGTGTCAAACTATTAACTCTTTGCACTCGGGGCTATTTTAACTCGAGACCCAAACATTTCTACCGACCTAGTACATTTCCATTCTACATGTTTTTTTCCTTCTATGCATATGAAACTGATATACAGTTAAATGTTTATAATACAAACAATATTTGGAACAATCTTATAGCAATTTTGCTATAGTGCTAGTGCTAAGGGTTAAATAATTATTCTATTTAATAAAAATATGTTGTTTTCACTTTAGACCAGAGTTGGAACCATTGATGACCGAAAACGAGCCTTTCTGGAGATTAGCTCATTTCACCAGGGTAGATGACACTTCACAGAAGAATATAAAGCATAGTATTTTAGAAGATCTCAAGCAAAGCGTGAAACCAGACTTACTATCATTAAAAAAAAATTTAGTAATGCTGTTGGAGGATGCTTCACGTCCTGGAGCTTACCAACAATGTTACTCCTACATAATGAAGCAAGTACCTCACCAGTTACTCGTTAATGGCCAGTGGATGTTTTATTTTGCATAGAGATCCGCTGTCTATTCATTATGAAGGGTTACAATGAAAAATGTCATAATTTTCTATGTTTGATAACAGGCTACATATATTAAACGAGTTCGATAAGGCAGTGTCGACGATGCTGACAGACATACACCAGCTCCCAATGATATTCGAAGAATGGGAGAAGCGTGGTCAGCTTGTTAGATCTTCCCGTGGAGTGGAATTTGTGTTAAGCATGCGTAGAGCCACTCTAGACTTGGCAGTTCAGTTGGATAAACAAATTAACAACAGAGAAAATTCCGTGCTTAAACAGGAGATAGGAAAGATTTGGCTTAAGAGCGCCAAAATCGCGAGGAAGTACGAATTTTCGTTGATGAGTACGAGTAATTCTTTTTTTTGTTGTATTTTAAAAATTATTTTGCCTCGTTAGGAGAGGATTGCACCAACAAGCGTACATGTACATTCTGTCAGCTAGTGACTCCTGTCCATTGCAACAGCTCTACATAGAACAGGCTCAGTTGTATTGGCAGAAAGGCTGCCAGGAAGACGCTTTCACGACGTTAGAGCGATGCTTCTCAAGCTGTTTTAAGCCATCTACGTTCTACAAAACCTTATCGTCGTCGGAATGCGTCGAAGAAAGAAAACAATGCGCGAAGGTTCGTATGCAACAATATAAAATAGTATTAAGAATCCATGTTACATTAACCCTTTGTACTCGGAACTATATTAACTATATTGAATGATATAGCAATTTTTAGTGGCGCCTCAGAGTCGCTGATCAATTGCTACGGGTTAATTTTTGCTTATCTATAGGCGAGACTTCTGTACGCGAAATACAACGATGAAACGGTGAACGTGGATACCGATGCTAATATTATGAATTACAAGGAGGCTATCGAGGTTTGGAGAGAATGGGAGAAAAGTTTACTCTCCTGTGCTCAATATTATGAGTCTGTCATAGATAGATTGCCTGACGAAGAAAAGGACAAGAAAGGAAGGTAGTATCGTCTTACATTTTACGTAAAACTATTTATATAAAAGTAACGTAATTAATGCAAAATTCCTCCAGGGATTTGCAAGTACATACTATGAATTTCTATGGAAAATCACTGCAATATGGTTGCAAATATATTCATCAGTCTATGCCAAGGATGTTGACTATATGGCTGGATTTTGCTTCTCGTGTAACGTCTCGATCTATTCAAATCAGCGAAGAAGTTAGGAGATATCGTCGCGATGCGTTATTAAAAATGACGAAAATCATGGGTAAGTATAAATGAGTAATTTAAAAATTTACAAAAAACTTCATTGACTATTTTCGCAATATAGAAGTGTATCAGGAACGGCTGCCGATATTTATGTGGCTGACTGCATTCAGCCAACTTGTGTCTAGAATATGCCATCCATCGGTAGAAGTGCAGAACACGCTTTGTACAATACTAGTGAAGTTGATTCATGGTTACCCTCAACACTGCTTGTGGATGATGGCGTCAGTTATTAACGTGAGTTCTCATAAGTACTAGGAACTCGAATGTATTGGTAAGACCAAAACGCTTGAACAAAACGCTTTATAACATTTGCATTTTGAAATCAGACATTTCATATGCAACAACATGATATTCGATATACTTATAGAATCGATATATATCTTCCAGTCTTCCTATCCTGCGCGGCAGAGACGTTGTAAAGCTATTCTAAATAATTCCAAACTGAAAACAGAGGAAATGCTGAAACTCATCAAAGACTTTCATGAACTGTGGGAGAGACTAATTGAGTTGTCCAATAAAGCAATACCGGATGTGAGTAACGAGCGTATTGTATTAAAATTACTCAAATATTACTTAGTATTATGCATTTTATTAATTTTGCAACAGGGTGTCCAAACCACTACAGTCAGCCAATTATCCCGAAATCTACCTCGTCTACTTGCACTCAGAGACTTCAGTCCAATTATGATGCCAACGACTAAATTTAGGCAGCTTCATTTACCCTCCAAGGGTGTGTCACTAGAGAATCATAATCCATTTTCATCGTAAGTGAACAAACTTGTGTGAAATTATTTGGGCCACACTGTTTTGGAATTTGTTCAAATTTGGATGCGTCGTAGTCTTCAGTGATATACAAACGTATCTCAAAGGATTTTTCGAAATCTTAAAAATTTATTTTCATTAAATTACGGCTGAACTAATGAACAGATGAACATGAGTTTTTAAGTGCTTATAGTGACAACACAAGAGTAACAAAAATTAGTTCTGTTCAAAAAAGAATTTCCAAAACAACCATTTGCAACAATTCTTATATATTTTTTATTATCTAGAAATTGGGTGCATATATCGGGGATAGAGCAAAATGTAGCCATTATGCCATCTCTTCAGAGGCCGCGTCGCATTACGTTGAAAGGATCAGATGGTAGACAATATCTATTCATGTGCAAACCGAAGGACGATTTACGTAGAGATTTCAGATTAATGGAGTTCAACGATATAGTAAATAAATATCTCCAGAATGATCCAGAGTCTCGCCAAAGAAGATTGTACATTCGAACATACGTAAGTTTTTTAAAATATGAGTCACTGGCCACCTCCTAATACGTGTTTCTCTCTTCAGAGCGTTGTACCTTTAAATGAAGAATGCGGTCTAATAGAATGGGTGCCGAATCTAGTAGGCTTTAGACCGGTTATAATCAATTTGTATAAAGAACGAGGTCTCATAGTTTCCAGAAAGGAGTTCAAAAGCATGGCATGCGGTGAGCAAAGATCTATCATCTATCTACAAAGTCTATCATTGTTAGAATACGGATCAATTACTAACAGTAGAAGCCACATAAGAAATATTGTAACGCACGTCGAAATTTACCTCATTGTTGCATTGCAGAACTTGAACATCCTCTGGAGAAGAAGAGAAAGGTGTTTCTAGAGCAACTCTTGCCACGACATCCGTCTGTTTTCGGAGACTGGTTCCGTCTTACATTCCCTGACCCATTAGGATGGTAAAATTTATAATTAATTCTAGAAACATTATAATAACTTACTATTCAAGTATAAGACAAAGTAAATTTTTGTGATACAGGTACGAGGCACGTACCGCGTACATTCGAACCACAGCAGTGATGTCCATGGTGGGATATATTCTTGGTTTAGGAGATCGGCATGGGGAGAACATACTGTTCGACTCTAAATGCGGAGATAGTGTGCACGTGGATTTCAACTGTTTATTCAATAGGGTATGCACGATGCTAATTAATAGACTGCAGGTTTTATGCATTTGTGACGAAAACGAGTAGCTAAAACTTAAAATAGTGGAAAGATGAAAAGAATTTAAGTTTCTAAAGAAAGAATAAAATTTCTATCCTGTTTCTTACGATCAATGCAGACAGTTTTTATTTTGCATAAAGATCCGCAGTTTACTAATTAAATCTTGTACTCATTATAACGAACGAGTGGATATTTACAATGTCGAATCTAATTTATCAGGGGGAACAATTCGACTGGCCAGAGCGAGTGCCATTTCGTTTAACGCATAACATGGTGGACGCTATGGGACCATTAAAAATTGAGGGACCATTTAGACGCGCTTGTGAAACTACTATGAGGGTCCTACGGCAACAAAGCAGCACGTTGCTAAGTGTACTAACACCGTTCGTTTACGATCCACTTGTCAGCTGGAATAAAAATCAAACCTGTGAGGGCGGTGAAAAAACAAATGAAAAGGTAAAACGCGCAAGAGTCCCGTAAATTGTGTACAAGATAAAATACTATAAAAATGTTTTAGGCTGTGGAACATATAAAAAATATAGAACAGCGATTGAAAGGCCTGATCCGATCGCATGGGAAGAAGTTGGAAAACATCGCGCTAAATCTGAGCGTTGAGGGGCAAACCAATCATCTGATTCTGGAAGCAACAAACATCGATAATCTTTGTCAAATGTATTTGGGTTGGGGTGCGTACATGTAAGAATACTTGACCATTCAACATTTGTATATAATACAATAATCGTCGAATATCTCGAATTGCAAAAATCGATTCTTGAGTCTTAAGCTTCCACATTGAAGCTTCGGAACATCATGAAGTATGATAGTGCAGTACTGAGAGTCTACAAAATGTATAGAAATAATGTATATAATGACTGTACATCGTAATCGAAATTATATGATGTTAAGTATTTTATAAACTTTATACGTAGATCTATAAATCAATTTTTACCGCACTGAAGTTTTCTAAATGCATAATGTATAGTTTCCCTGCGGTAATGTAACTGGGTTTTTGCGAACGTAGCATGATCATCGATGTTTCACACCTAAGGAAAGCCGACATTCTGTACCACTGTATAGAGTATACAGCTTGACTTATGCCACTACTCTGTTACAATAAATAATAACTTCAGATTAAAGACATTATTTTATATAGAATAGTATAACTTAATTTGTTCGAAAATCATTTTACCTGAGAGATTAAGATGTCTCCCGGAAAACAGAAAAGCAGTAATTGGAAAAGTGCCATCATCAAATGGGAAGCGTATTTCATTACCTTAGAATGATCCATTAAAGTCTATAATCAAAGAAATACATAATAGACAGTAGAATATACTCTGCATAGAAAGTTAATAATTTCGAAATTATGCTCACTGTAGAAACTTGTAAAGCGACAAAACAGAGTATAAGACTACTGGCCACAGTTTGCATCAACAGCATCAGATGAAAGTTCTTTTCCATATTATCACAAAACCTAAATTTTATTAAACCAAATAAGAAAGCAACTTGCTTACAAGTATTAAATCAACTTACCATAGTATTACTTGATGATGCTTAATAATATGCGCTACTCGTATCTTTATTCTGTACAAACTTGCACTTATGCTTTCTGAATTGTTTTTTAAATTAGTTAACTACAAGACATTATATATTTTTTTAGATCATTGTTTAGTCAGACTGTAATGTGAGTGATTTTATACGTACACAGTAAATCTCTGAGTCTACTTGCTTTAAGTTCGCTTTAAGTATTTGAAAATGGCCACACGTGTGGAGCAAGGCACTTGCGATCAAAGTATCGGTCGCAAGAATCATCAAACCACAAACGCTTGTTGCCACCATTTGAGATACATAAACTGTCTATATACATATATAATTGTACATATAGCTAAATTAAATTTTGTGACAATATATTTACAATAAGAGTAAGAAATAGCAAATAATTAGAGCGTATGCGCGAACCAAAAAATGGTCAGGACGAGTCGAGAAAAGTCGAATTCTCAAAAATTTCGGGATATCTTAAATTCCCTAATATTTTCGGAAATCTTGAGCCCGAATAAAATTCTCGACTTTTCCCGACTTGACACTTTCGGGTTCTCGCACACCACTACAAATAATACCTCATAGAATGGAAAGTTATAAAAAACCAAAGGATACGATGCAACAAATGGAAAGTCCCTTAAAACAGTCGAGTTATTGTTCGAAACATAAGCTGCATTAAAAATTATTTCAATGATAGGCACACTGAAGAAAAATAGTAACGCATTAACTATTAAGAACAGATAGCCCTTCGTAACTTTTTTAGCACGTCTGAAACAGTGTATTACACATAATGTATTTAAATAATCTATTACACTCTTCAACACGCAAAATCATTTACATTGCATATTCCTGTAAGTGTTCAAATACGGTAGTTTCCCCTAATCTCCAATAATCTGTTAACATGAAGTCAATAAACAATTCCAATTTTTTTCTCTTCGAAAACCAGATTAACGACTTCAATATAGCAAGTGATATAGTTAGTAAAACAGAACTGCAAGGAAGTTAATAATAAATAATTACATTCAGACCAAGCACGAATTAATTTATAATCAATCACGTTCAAACCTTGTTTCCAAAAGAATGTTCAGACTGTCCAAATTTTTATAAATGTGCGCTGCTAGTGGTACAACAATGAGTATAATGCAACAAACGGATATAATATATCTTATAATATTTATTGGATAAAGTCCAACAAATTTTAGAACGAGCAGATTTATGGATATATAGTTTTCAACATTCATTATATTTTAATCTCAAAAAATAGTTCGTCAAGGTAACATACTTCCGACACTTTAGACTTCATGTCCCACTGTGATCGTGCTTCGGCAAATAGCGTAAAACCATTTGCCAAATGATTATTAATAATTAATTGTTCCAGCGCTCCAAATCAATTTGAGATTCATCTATATTTTAGACTAATTTCAAAGTATAGCATGAATTTAATGTACTTCATCATTAGGGCAATTTACATTGTATGCTTTGATCTTGTGGCAATTTCACCGACACAAGACCCATTAACTATGTTTAAATTAAAGGTTTCTTTTGAAATTATACCTTTTAGTCATACATTATTCACGTAGAGTCTTTGCTATGGCATTCTACGAATAATGACAAGGAAGAAACACTTTGAAAACGGAACTGTATTTTTCTATAGTGTTTTTACTTCTACAGAAGATACTTGTGGCAAAGGGGATACTGATGTGCACGCACGTCGATGTTAAAGATTTGTATTTTCCACGGTAAGTTTTTATAAAAATTTTAATACAACTTTGTATACACCATTTCTTATAAAATTTTATTGCGTTTATGTGGTGCATTGATAATAAATAAAACTTTCACTTTTTGACTGCATATTTTACAAGTCATTGTTCAATATCACTTATAAGTAAAATATACTTATCTTAGGTCAAGATCCAAAGCGCGTTGCCTTTAAACGAATCTCAAAGAATGTGGAATTTGTCACTGTATGTATATGTATCTTTTATAATTTGTTTAAACGTGATCTTTCAAACCTATTTGCTTATGAAAAGAAACTTTCAAGGAAATGTTTGTACAAATATGAACGACATTATAAGACGAGGTTAAATGAAAATAACTTATTAATCTATGGACATTTTCGTTCTACTTGACTCTTTCCACTCTCTTCATATTCTTGACTGGAGATCCACATTTGTTGGAAAGTACCGATCGAGGCCAATATAGATCCACCGATCCATGCTCCGAATCGTCGTTCAGCGCATCCGTTTACGCTGATTAATTTCAGTCTCATACTAGATGGTATTCTCATAGATAGATCTCTGTTTAAACGTTCTGGGAAGCCCTGTGCAATGCAACAAATTCGAACAAGTGTGAATAAGATATTTTTATATCACCGTCCAGTTATAACACTTTATTTACCGGCAATTAATAATCTCTTAAAATCAGAGATTAACGGTTGAAAATTTTTCTGAGTTATTAATATAATGTACTAACTTCTTTTGAAATTATTATTTAAAAGAAGACTATTGAGCTTCTGTTATGTACAACTTAGACATTGAGAAGCTTATTAATCAGCTGTCGGTAAATAAAGTGATAATAGCCTAATTATACCTGGATGAATGAATTTCCACCAGTAACAACAACACTTCCATATAAGGCTGGTCTCACATCAACATCACACATGCCGACACTGGTTTGTACAATGTGACCTACTCCCAGCATAGTATTACCAACCATACCTCCACGCATTTGCACCATACTAGGATCAAAGAGAGCTTCTGGCATACGAAATCTCTCACTTCCGAAATCCTTGAAATATTATTATTTGTTAAACTGTAATACTCATGAAAACAAAGATGTATAGTGTTGGCAATGAATACTGTTTTTATATACCTGATGGTACCCAGTTGGAAATTCGTACTGAACTGCAGGAATCGTGGAAACTATTTTTTCATCATACGGAGTTTCTGATACTTGTAACACAGTAGCTTGGAAATCCTGAATAAGTCTCTTCACCATATAGTTGTGCCAAGATTTAGTGACTTCTGGCAAGCCTTTCTTTTTAACCCACCGAGGTTTGTCATGATCTTTAACAACTTCTTTGCTACCCACCATGTAAGAAGGAGACAGATCAATGTCATTGTCCTGTAATCATTTAAGGAATACGATTATTGAATCTTTTTACATTATGAAATGGTATTCTTTAGTATGTTCATACCTGAAGGAATTGTCTACACTGCATGCTAATATAGTCTCCTCCAAGAGGGGATTTCACTATCGCTTGTGTTAATACGAAACCATCTTGAACAGGAACAGCAGAGGTATGCGTTGCTCCACTGTCAACAACAATACCAGTTGCTCTGCCATTCGCGAAAGCAGCAAGCACTGCGTTTTTAACCAAAAAGTATGCTGGTACATTGTACTTTTCAAACATTAATTCAGTTAGCTTTTCTCTCTTGCTACGAACATTCCATGGGGATTCGGAAAACAGTACTGGATGATATTCTGCATCCGACTGAATTACTTTGGAGTAAGTATAATCTAAAACCTATTAATTATAGTTTTATGTTATTTATTATAGAAAAGTAAATAGTTTTAGCTAAGAGCATATTTTTATGTTACCTTTTCAAAATGATCCCAATCTTCTATCATACCGTCTTTCATGTAACTTACAACTTCCATATTTTTTCGTGGAACATGTAGTATATTAGTATCAATATAATATTTGGTCCCAGATTGTGTGATATTGTTATCCGGCTTTTTATCATCAATGTCCATGGGTTCTGTTTTTGTAGCCGTACAATTGCCATCCTCTCCTATTCCCACCACAGCGGGAATCTCAGCCTTTGGAGTATCCTCTTGAGCATAACCAACTCTCAGAGAATGATGACCCAAGTCAAACACCAAAGCTCCAATTTCATCTCCTCCATAAAGCATGCCCCCTGACATGTTGCTGGTTTGAAAATGATCTATGACAGTAATCGAATTATTTGTACAGCTCTCTCTGTCATATCAATTACCACGACATTCTAATTTTCACTTGTATCGGCATCGAAAGCAATTCGGTGACGAACTTTTATCATAAAAACAATGTAAATAAATACTAAATTTAGTATACATAAGCCGGATAAGTAATAACTCATATTAAGTCGGTACGTTGCGAATAAATCCCCACATTGAACTTATGACTCACCGTAACTCCTTTACAAAAATAACTCAATGAAATGGTAAAAATATATGTACTTGACGGCTACATGAACATTTATTTATGTATTCTTTTTAATGCAACAGAAACATAACCTCAACTCAGAAGGACGCTTAGTACCGCCACCATGAACAAAGCTACTCCCAGATTAGAAGATCTAAATCGCAGAATCTCTACCTCCCCCAGTGAGAATAAATCTTAATTAAAGGAAGCGGCATTTGGCGGTGAAAGCGTTTTATTTATTGCAAATAGAGCCAACAATTCATTTGTACAAGTTATATTTGTGTGAAAACTTTTCTGTTCTATATAGATCACGATACAGAATCTTTATGTGAACATGGACTGAAGGGATACTTAATTTAAATTATCTAATTAATTCGAATAAGAAATTATTAATAATAATAATCATTTATTTACTCTAGCCATACATGTTACATGTTTTCTGATATAATTACAACACATTTCTCATATCGTTGGTCTTCGTTGCCTTCCAACAAACTTGGAAAGAACACGCTACAGGTTATAGGTTAAGTTAAGCGCACGATATTTTGCAATGTCTTTCAATAAAATTTAATTGAAGGAATGCGAAAGTAGTCACACAGTACTGTATAAAAAATTACAAGATCTATAATAGAAATTCAAAAGTCATGGTCGGTAAAGAAGGGATTTCTAAACCACCTGTTAGTTCGACGTTTTCCCGTGGGCAGCGCCATGGTGGCTAGGGGCCGCAAAATGGCGCTTCGAGTCAGATTGTCGCACGACTCGAGACAATGCGGAGGTGTATAGCCGTCCTTTAGCCATGTTCTAACGTTGGGTTCGCGACAGTGTGGTGCGAGAATGAGGCTCACGGATGCGAGATTCGCAGGATCGTTTGACGGGTGACGGTGAGCCAAAGGAATTGGCATGTGTTCGCGGGACAGGACATTGTATGCTGGTGCAGCGATCGCGTGAAGAAATTGCGCTGGGTTTTCGTACGCGTCGGAGTCTGTGACACCCGCTGGCCCAATGGAGCCGCGTACTCTCGCTGTCCCGTTGGCTTTGTTGACATTCGTCGTATCGGGTAAGTTCCCCGTATCATCGTCCTCTTATCTCATCAATCAACGTGATTTTCCTCGCACGGAAATCCACCGCGGCGTCGATTCTGTCAAAAAGCTTTCATTTTTGCAGGAGCAAATTTAAAATCCCCGAGTGATTGTATATCGTGCGAACGAGAGACCCAATGTCTGCGCAGGACAGCATTGTCACTCGCGGATATATTGTGGAAACGGGCTCTCGCGATCGCGGAGTAAAATGTGATAAAGTCCTCTCGACAAGTTCTGCTCGACGTTTTATCGATGAACGTGGAAAACTGGGAAACGCTGTATCGCTTCGCGGTTACCGTTGTTTGCGTTTCGCCCCATTGTAGTAGCGGGCAAATATTTACGAGAACCAATCCGCGATTTTCTGTTTGCTGATATCTTTACGCCGGAGATTACGCCATGGAATACGGTCTCAGACCTGTTTTCGACAACCGCGAGCCGCTCCACCGTCAGAAGAATAATTAAATACGTGTTAACACTGGATTTATACGGGATTCTTATTTAGGTTTTATTGTACGTCGTTTCGATAGATCGTTCGCCACCGCACCGCATTGAATTGAATAACAAGCCGTTTTGCCTTGACTGCTCCCCGAGCGCCAAATAAAAACATTAGGGAATGATGAATGAAATCGACTGTCGTAGAAAGATATTCGGAAGAAAGGATTTCGGCGCGGCGTTAGGCGATTAACGCTTAGCGATGTTCGCAGCGCAAATTTTGGTTTAGGCGCCTTTTAAGAATTAAGTTGAGAGACACTGCACCCCGGGTGGCTATTATCGATGCAGAGAGAAGGTTATCTCGTGTAAGGGGGTGATTCGGGGTGTACTTCCGATTGCAACGATCTGGACAGTATCCCTTGGCAATACTGTCGCAATAACGAGGGCAGTATAGCTCCCCTGATAAAAGTAACGACGAATTGGGAGAGGTAGAGCACAGGGCTAGGGACCATTGTTCTAGTCCCTGGCCCAGTGTACACAAATATAATAGTCTCTGTGTCCTCCGCAGCACAGACTCATTAAGAGGCAGCCTCATTAACAAACGAACGTTTTTTTTTTGTGGCGGAGTTAATGCTCAATTTACTATGAATTCTCCGGCTAAGCTGCAGGATAGCACAAATTTTTCATGTACATTTTTTTCTTAAACTAGTAGAGAAAGTTTTGTATTTTTTTTTAATTTTTCAATGGTTAATTGAGTATAGTTTAATAGACAATAATATGTAATAGTTCTGTACAATTTTACTCGTTTGAATTACGAATATTAACTCAGTAACTTAATTAGTAAATTTTCGTTTTAAATATAGCCGTTCAGAATAAGGAAACTCAACGAAAACGCGGTAAATCTACTCTGGCTAACAACGATGTAATTAATTTCAGCGTTTTATTAACTGGATTCTTCCGCTTGAAAGGATTCTTTTAATTAAGAAATGGCTGGTTATTTTGCGTTGAATTTCTGCTGTTAGCAATACACCGTCAGAAGTGGTTACCGCATATTAAATCCGAAAAACTTGGAAATCCGTACGGCGGTTTTAGAAGGCGATCATTTCGTACCTCGAAATGAGAGTACCCCATTAAAGAAGTTGCACCGCTAGAAGCATTTACGTCAAACACTCGAGCAAAGTATTCCAACAACGCGGCAAGCCTCTCCTTGCGATTTTATCATGATAGAAAATGCATCTACTAAACGTCCGGCGTCATTACTCTAAGGCGTTTCGTGCATCTGGAGAGTCAAATAATTTTACAGAAATGTCTGAGATTTCTTTCTGATGGTACGAACTTCGCAGAAAAATTGCTGACATTCAGAGACGCTGGATAATACTTACAAAAGTGTCTTGCCGGGATTATATTTCTGAATAAGAATGATTTCGAGGAATTTTTAGCTCTACGTAAATACGCATGGTTTCAAAACCATTTCGTTTGCTTTTCCATTTCACTTACTCGGTTTCGTAAATATACCCGATGGAACGATGTTTGTAGAAATTAATAATGTTCGCGGCGCCCTTCCCGCAAGCGTCACTCCTCTTATTATCCTTTTTATTTACTTTTCATTATTACATATACGCACGTCTAGTTAGATATAAAGATCCATTTCCTGCTCGTCGTGGTGGTGAAGCGTTCAAACAATGAAAGGGGTCTTAAAAGGGTGCCTTCCTCAAATAAACCAGTTAGCTTTGTCTGGGATACGGCACCACCAACGCGCGTAGCTCGCCTGCAGAACAATTATGGGCCCAAACAAACAGAACATGATAAGTTCAACACCGACATCGGCTCCCGATTTCAGTTCATTGATCTCTCCTCGTAGACCAATTTCAGGCCAATTTTTAGGCCGGGGAGAACTCGTGTCGGTTCATCAAGTGGAACTGATTGATCACCGTACGGTTCGATAATTCGAAAGAGACCCGACAGAGATACACATTGGCCCTTTCCACGGACTCGTTATGAACTCTCAGCCTGCAGTCGATATCTTGAAAACTCTCGTCGCGGTCGAAAGAGCCTGCGAATCAAAATACACATTCCTATTGAATATTGATACCGTGATAATAAAACGACGCCTAATGCGCTCTTTCTCTCTCTCTCTCTCTCTCTCTCTCTCTCTCTCTCTCTCTCTCTCTCCTCGACAGATCTTTTCCCACTTCGAGAACGGTTTTCGGTTATCGTCGTTGGGACCGTGTTCGTATAAGGGCTTGCTTGTAGCGTAAATTCGACACATGAAGATCTACTCCGGCACTGGTAGCCCAAATACGGAACACGATCGGGGCAACACAACCGCGTTTGAATGTGTTCCCTGTAAAGTGGTATTTACAAACGCGTGTACTGCGCGACCGATGTCGTAACAACACCTTAATGGTCAGCGCCCACGCGGCGTATGCGCGTGCATATTGATGTATAGGGTGATTTACCTAAGACACTCTCCGCATCCCAAGGAACAGGCCCCGGTTAATTTGATTTCGACATGCGACCCCCACCTGGGCTCCTCGGGCGATCCCAAATTAATCTCGTAATCCCAAATTCTCCAGAATCTTCCTACAAAACGATACAAGTCTGTCGCTTTAAAAAGAATGCAATTCAACCCATTTGTATCGCAGCTATAAATAAGCAACCAAGCTCGATTGACAGTAAAATGCGGGATTGTTCAAATGGATTGAAAATTGAGAATTTGTTGTACAGGCTAAAAATCTAAAAAGAGATAGGTTATCACCCGATTGCGTTGAAAGGAACACGGAGAGTAACGATATTGCAGATCCATCCGAAGGTGATGAGATTTAGGGTGGTAGGATCGAGACGGCAGCGCGGTTGTTTTGTAAACCCGGTCGCATTGCTTTTTCTTCTCCTTACAAAGGTATCACGTTCACTGGCGGTTGCATCACGTTGGCAATTCCATTACCGCTATACCCTGTCGCATGGTTTCGTTATCCTTTCAGGTCGTCCTTTTCCCAATTCTCGTCTGTTCGCGGACGTTTCGCGGAGCCAGCGCGCGCCTAGAACGGAAGTAGTAACAGTCACGGTACGAAGAAGATAAGAGAAAGACGGATGAGACACGGGGCCTCGTGGAATTCATTTATCGATCGCCAAAGTCAAGCCTAGATTTCCGTTTATCCCGAGCCGGGCGTCAGAGTCGTGTGCTCCCTGCGACCCCAACTGTCGCGAACGATTAATTGATTCCCTCGCAGGAGGGATCGTAATATCCTTCATCCCCCCGGAGGCGAAACGGTTTTATCAGTATTTATGTGACACCCCGTATATCGGTCGTGCCACGGTGTATACGTACCTTGCCTTCCTTCACGGTCTGTTCGTCACATGTCGAGTACTTTTACCACGTTTTTCAACATTCTCCCTCCTTCCCTTGTCGACTTCCATCATGGGCATGCAAACTCGCCCCACGAATTAATCCGTGCCGCGCAAAAAAATCGCCCCCCCCCATCCATCCCGAGGATTTATCAACGCTAGAAAATACGTATCGCATATCATATACGTAGAACAGACATGGAGATCGGTACTCGGATGCAATAGAGAAGGTCAAATTGCGATAACACAATCACTGCCAATATTTGTTTTAGTCCCATATTGCGGTGTACGTTCGCACATTTTTTTCCGATTGAAAATTTTTATTAGAGTATGCTCCGATATATAATCAATTTTGTTCCATAATCAAGACATTAGATTAAGTGATATTAACTAATATAAGTTAATAAAAATATCTTTACATATCCAATAATTTATCTAATATTTTTCTCAGATGATTAGAGTTTTGTTTCAGAAATGTGCACCGTAATGTGGAAGCAGGTGTAATGCTTATAAATATGAGCGTCACGTTATGCATGAGGATTTTTAAAAAAGTTAGATATAAAATAACGTGTTAACACTTTGGCGTCCGCACGTTTCGTAAAGATTTGTTCGTTTCGCGCCGGCACCACTACCTCTGTTACTTCGCTCGGCGCCGGCTGGTTTTGAGGTTATTGGGAGATGATTTTTAAGTTTTTCTAATCTCATTGGTAGTGGTCACGAGTTTTCAATCCGTCTCACCTATTTTTATGAAAATGTACATATGTAAATAAATTAAAAATTTTTTTTTTTTATTTTTTTTTAAATTTAATTTTTTTTTTAATTTAATTTTTTTTTTTAATTTATTTTTTAATTTTTTTTTTGTAAATTTTTTTTTTCCGCAATGTCGATTGGAACGTCGGACAAGTCGTCCGCGCATTCTTCGTAAATAACAGTATCTTCTCGTTCGTCTGCCATGATAAATGTGTACAAATACTCATAAAAAAAAACACTCGCTGACGTATGTAACTTATTCCACAGCTGTACAGCTTTATGGTAAAAATACTGTACCTAGAAATTTTTATAGTAAATTGAATTTTTAAATTTATGAGGATGAATTTAAAAAGAAATTTTTATAGTAAATTGAATTTTAATGAATTATTTAGTAAAAATTATTTAAAAAGAAATTTTTATAATAAATTGAATTTTTAAATTTATGAGGGTGAGTTTAAAAAGAAATTTTTATAGTAAATTGAATTTTAATGAATTATTTAGTAAAAATTATTTAAAAAGAAATTTTTATAATAAATTGAATTTTTAAATTTATGAGGGTGAGTTTAAAAAGAAATTTTTATAGTAAATTGAATTTTAATGAATTATTTAGTAAAAATTATTTAAAAAGAAATTTTTATAGTAAATTGAACTCCGAGTTATTTAGTAAAAATTATTTAAAACGAAATTTGTATAGTACATTGAATTTTTAAATTTATGAGGGTGAGGGTGAGGGTTTCTGTAATTTTCATTACAGTGCCACCTGCCGGTAGGCGAAGGTCACCACTGTGGTGTTGCCGGCCGTCAGGCAATACTTTGCGAAAGTCACCACTGTGGTGTTACCGGCCGCCGAGCAATAGTTTGCGACGCACACCACTGTGGTGTGGCCGGACGCCATAGTGTTAACTAACGTGTTACTAGATTAGCGAAAAAAGTCTTCCTGCTTTCCTTCTCAGTACGAGTTGCAAAAAGCGAAACGTATTTTTAGTGTAAAGGAAACTATTAAACTTTTCGGTCAACCTGAAGTTTTCTCGATCCCTCGTGTCACCAAGCAACATGTTTGCAAGTGGGGTCAACCTTTTTGTCAGGCATAGCGTTAATGCTCGCACTATTCCAGCACAAACACGCGAACTGTGATGGCTCGCCGTTTATGTGTTTACCCAGATGGTTGTAAATCGTGATAGGTACCCGAGATGGCACGATAACTTCCTGGAATAGTAGTATTTGTTTAAGTGGACCGTGTATATGTTCCAATTGCGCGTCTCTCTAACGTGAAACACAGGAAATAACTGAACATCTACTACTTTATTGCGGTCGCGGAGTAGTTTTGTTTAGATTTTTTTTTCGTAGGGTAATTTCTGAAAAAGGTGCATTTACCAGTAGAAGGAGAAAGTACCACTACTTTCTAAGCATTTTTGTCGAAGTGTAATCGTTCGACGAGCCCCGTGAAAACACTTTGCATCGTGAAACGATTCCCGCATCGATCGTGTGAACCTTATCTGCAGGAAATTATCCGATACATTTAGCTCGTCCGAGATAGCGACTTCAAGACTCGTTGTAAGTTTGTACGTGGTACTTACGTCCTCCCTCCACTGTCTCTCTCTTCCGCTCCCGTTATGCTACTAAACAAGACGTATAAACCGATGTCTGACAAACACCCTGCCTATAGGGTGTCGAATAATTCGAGCTGAAACTGAAAAATTCTAAATCAATATTCATAGAATCGTAATTGAGAAGATAAATAATTTTTTTTGCAAGATAATTGTTCCAGCAGTCTGCCATTTAAGACCAGCAGTCAGCCATCTTAGTTGTTACTATTAATATATTATTTTCTCCTTTTTTCTATAAGGACATGAAGCTATACTATATACTATCGTTAGCTATCGTTTGTTATCGTTATCGGTCTAAGTATATTAAAAGGTATACCTTATCTGAACTTACATAATTCTGCCATTATTTGCAACAAACCCAAAATAAAAATATTCAGGTAGTACGAGTGCAAGGTGACTTTTTTTAAGTTAGTTGTGACTTTCTATTTATTTACCTTATATGCATGGAGAAAATTTTGGCCTCCTGTTTTATTGCACCTTTATATCGCTTCCTTCCGTTTTGTATAACCTAAAGTTTGAAAAAAATGACTTGTTTCGCTTTGTAACTGCAGAGTTTGCTTTTTGAATGTACCGCCATGTTGAACGTATTGGCGCGCCATCGGCAAACTTTCGAAACGCTGTTCGGTGGGAAAAGACAATTGCTCGTTTCTCGCTAATTTTTCTATGAAAAAATATGTTGCAGCCGCACGGAAAGATTTATAGAGCGACCTGTACGAAATAAGGTACAGTGGTTGTTCGCGCGACGGATTTACCTCGGCCGTACACACCGCAATGGTTCTCCTCTTGATCTATTTCGGTATGCCGTGCGGTAGGTTGTCGCCCGCACTCATAAATCAAATAGTCAGACGGCGAACGGTTTATTTTCCTTGAGAATGCAGCTTCGTGGCGCTATCGGGCGCCAAATTTCGCACGTTCCCTTTTCTCTTTTTCATTTGTCGGCGGCTTGTTCTTCGAGCTCGGCGCCTGTTGAACGGACCTGTCAAGCGGAGCGGAACTAATTCGTAACGATTTTTCAAAGAGAAAGGTGGTGGGGCCAGATTGGTGGAGATTCGAGAATCGAAGGAACGAAATAAATCGATACGACTTCTTCTTTTAACCACAGACGAGGTATCAGGATAGACTTATCATCTCATGGGACTTCATGTCTCATGTTCTGAAATATCGACTGTTAAAAAAATCAGAGGTTTATAGAATTTTAATTCCTACCACTGAGGATGCTGTCAGCAAATTTTAGTTCCAATTGGGAATACAAGATATGACACGAAAATGGTAATGGCGTTACGTGCCCCAAAAAAGTGGGCCATAAAAGTACATTATTCTCGTTTGTGTTTTAACATTTCGATCGATCGAGCGAAGTTGGCCGCGATTCGGTGGCGGTAAAAATTCGAAACGCTACGGCGCCGGGAAATGAGAAACACGCGGACCGAATGGAATCGACTCGGCGAGAATTAATTTTCTCTGTCGATCGTTGAAGACGTGTTCGCGCTCGTTCGCGAAGGTTGCACGGAAAGGTGACAGACCACCGTGAGCGTGAAACTGTAACCCAATAACCGTAGACAGTGTCTCTCAATTTTCTGGAAGCGTCGATCGAATTAGCCAACTCCGGCCGTTGATGGACGTCAATTATCGATTGCTCGTCCCTTTCGCTCGCCGAGAGACGAAAAAAAGTATCCAGTTTTATACCCGATCGATATCGTGCCCTACGGTATCCGTAGACTCGCGAAGCTATACCACAGACAAGGTATAGGATAGACTTATCATCCAATGTATTTTTGTGGCCCACTTTTTTTGGGTCACGTAACCCCATTACTATTTTTGTGTCGCATCTTGTATTAACAATTGGAACTAAAATTTTCTGACAGCATCCTCAGTGGTAGGAATTAAAAATAGATATATAGTCACTGCAGTCTCGCGAATACTAGAAAATAAACAAATAATTCTAAAAACCTCTGATTTTTTGAACAGTCGATATTTCAGAACATGAGACATGATGTCTATCCTTATACCTCGTCTGTGCCTATACCTGATGTTCCACCGGGTAGACGTTCTTCGTACATTTATTTTTTTCTAGGTTAAGTTTCACCGCGCGTCTTTTGAATTTTCCATTTATCGAGTGACGCTCGCGGTAACGTAACGGGTCCCGCACAGAAAGTAGGGTTCCCGAGGCGAGGTCTCGACACCGGAAGATTGTTAGCCCGCGAAAATATTCATAATTGTCCCGCGCATAATGCGTATCTCTTTCATAAAGAGCCTTAAGAATCTCGGCGAGAAAGGATTTAACGAGCCCCGCGGAATTTCTTCGGCTCGGTCGATATCGGCGTTGCGTGAATGCGAGATGTTTTATCATGGAAATAACGAAGCTCGCCTCAACGCGAATAATCCGTAGAAAATTTATGGGGGACTGTTACCGAACGGAGAAAGAGAGAGAGAGAGAGAGAGAGAGAAAATATCCGAGTCGCACGCCGAATCCACGTGATCCCGCGGCAACTTGAAATTCGAAATTCTTTGTTCCCCGTCGCTGTTCGCTTTGCGTAGGAAATACCTCGAGGCGCGTATCGATTGCATGGAATTTAAAAGGCAAGAGAGCTCGCGTTCGCTAGAAATCATTCGAATCGCGTCCCATAAAATTGTTCCCGTCGAGATTCTCTTATTCCTTTGTTCTCGCGAAGGGCTATTCAGAAAACGACGTTGAATCGTTCTGCATCGTGCGGTTGCGTACGTCGTATCGGGCGATCGCAAAGCCCCAACGAAAGAAAGAAAAGAAAAGAAAAGAAAAGGAACGAAAGAAAGGAAGGAAAAGAGAATTTAGGCACTCGGCTCGGGTGTCTCGCCAAAGGGCCAAAGGGTGCCTCTGTAGGGTTGCCGACCCTTTATCCCCCCTTCTTCCCATTTACACACCGCCACGCACATCCCACATCTTCGTTAGGTAAACCCTCACAAGTTCTCAACATCCACCATCACGATACTTACGCGAACGCCTACGCACGTGTTTAGTAACTTACGGGAGATGCAATCGAAATTTGATAGTCCCGCTGCCCCTATCGAGTTTACCCTGATGATGGTTAGCAAGATAGATGTCCGCTAGAATACCCGTTCCTTTTTACACGTTTTTTCTTATAGCGAAAAGTAGAGGACGGTGTTCTTTATCATGCTAAGCCGCACCTGGGTCACAGTGTCTCTCAATGGGTGTGAGACACACCTGTACAATCTGATAGAGGATGTAATTTAGAATACAAAAAGGTTTCATTATTTTTCATAATTGACTCGCAAGGAAAGACCCCCGAGAATTTTGAATACAAGCAGATCTTGTTTAACGATTCTTTTACAAAGATAAATCCACAATCTGGAAATTTAGAAATTCTCTTAATTTCCGGGCGAGAGATCTTTCCTTGTTCGCAGCAGTGAGAAGCGTAAAGGCATTGTGTGCTAATATTTTCACATTATGAAAAAGTATATGAGTCGACTTTGTCCTTGACAGCCAGCGCAGGTGGTTTGTACTTTATCATTGAGCCGCAAGATGCAGTGGTGGAGCAGGGTGGTGCAGCCAGACTGGACTGTGAAGCCAAGAGTGATTTCGGGGAACCGAATATACAGTGGCGAACCGATGATGGCCAACCGATTAATTTTATTGGGGACAGTTTTCGGTAAGGATATTCAGTATCAATATTATAGTCCATCTAGCACGTTCTAGTTACACCATTTTTCTACTGTGCTCATTCTGTTCTTTAATTATAGATCTCAGCTAGCAAATGGGTCTTTGTACATAAATAGCGTTTACGGCAGTAATCCAGAATTGGCTGGAAGCTATCAGTGTTTAGCTTCTGTAGAGGATGTTGGAGCTATTGTCTCACGAACAGCCACAATTAAACTTGCAAGTTAGTATCCAGTATATAACTTTCTCTAGAAGATGTGAATAGACTGCAGATCTTATGCGTTTATACCAAAAACAAGTAGATGAAACACAGAAGAGACATCAGATGAATTGAATATTACTGGTACATTATTTACAATCTAATTTTACAGACAAAATCCCCTTTCTTATAACCGATGCAGACAATTTTTATCTTAAGATCGGCAGTCTAGTTATGATGTATTATATGAACTAGAAGCAAACCAAGAATTCTGTTTTAAAGGCTTGCCAGGATTTGAAAAGGAGCCTCAAGACACAATGGTTCATCCAGGGCAAATTGCATATTTAAGTTGCACACTTCCTTCGTCCTCTAATTCTATAAGTATACAGTGGCTAAAAGATGAACACCCGCTTGTACTGGATGACAGTCGAATGACAGTGTTGCCATCAGGTAAATTGCTATGCTGATAGCAGATAGAATACAGTTGCTTTCCATTCTAATGTTTATTTATATTTTTTCTTTGTGAAATAGGTGCATTGGAGATCGACGATGTTAACATACAAGACATTGGATCGTACAGGTGTAATGCAAGTAGTTATGGACAATATAGACTGAGTAATAAAGCACAATTAGGTTTACTGACAAGTGATATTGGTTAGTACAATTCTTAAGGCACGCTGCTATGTGGGTCATATAATTTCTGATGAAGAGATAATACTAATCTCTTACTTTGTTGTATTACAGATCAAGAAAGTACACCACCAGTCTTCATAGCTAAACCATTTAGGCAAGTGGTTGTTGAAGGATCAACAGTTACTCTAGAGTGTGCTGCTAATGGCTATCCAAAGCCAAGTATACAGTGGCTGAAAGATGGTACAGCTATTGACCTAGCATCACTTGATTCTAGGTGCGTACTGTGCATGTAAAGAACTTATATACAGCTGAAAGAGAATTTTTGTTTGCTAAAAACACAGATTTTAATGTTTAGATACCAGAAGGTAGCTGCATCCAGTCTTGTAATTAATAACGCCCAAGAGATAGACGACGGTTCATATCAGTGTCGCGCGGAGAATGAATTCGATACTTTGGATGCAGTTTCTGACTTGATTGTACAAGGTATGCATAATTTATCATTTCCATTTGTCTCTCTCTCTCTCTCTCGATATTGCTGACATAATTATTCCTTCGTCTTCAGTGCCACCCAGATTTATAAAAAAGCCAGAAGATAAGGTAGCTAGCGAGAATCAAGACTTAGAATTCGAATGTGAAATCTATGGAAAACCGGAGCCGAAAATTTCGTGGCTCAAGAATGGCGAACGTATCACGTTTAATGCATACTGGCAGATCATTAACGGGTAAATTATTAGTGCGATTAGAAACAATCAGTTTGAGTTTGTCTTACGAGATAAGTGTCTTCGATGTGATTACTTCCAGCAGTTACCTTAGAATTAACGGTCTACTGAAGATAGATGCTGGAATTTTTCAATGTATCGGAACGAATTCTGCTGGAAGCGTGCAAGCCGCAGCACGTCTAACGATTAGTCAACCTAGTGAGTACTCGTCTCACTGTATGTAGAATTTAGCTCGCAAATCATTCTGAAAATTATTTTGTACATATTTCTCGTTTTATCCATTACTTGATTCAATTCATCGATGTACGCAGAGTAAGTCACGCGATATTCTGTACCTGAATATCCGCAGTAAAATGTTCCCGAAAGTGAATATAAATAAATATTCGGAATGTTGATTCTCGAGGTAAAATTCTCCAGAGCAGGGACTTATACGGTACAAGTTTGATACTGGTATTAGGTCAACAAAGTTATACCAAGACGGTATACGGTATACGGTATTATTTTGGATATTTTCATAAAATTTTAACATTTTAATGGAATTGAAAAATCACTTCGGTATTTCGAACTCTATAAGTTGGTTTGTATTTTGGTAGAAGTCCCTGGCCCAGAGGTATTCAGGTATATTCCATTCTCTGTGACTCGCTCCGAACGATTCATTATTATTTTCGTGTTACCGTTTGAGATTTTAATTTGATCTTTATTTATTTTTCCATTTGCGTGTCCTCCTTGTTAACTGTGTGCATGCTAACCACCGTATCCAGAAAAAGTAAATTTCCACAAGACAACCACGCCGAAAACGATCCCCAAGAAAAAGTTACCACAGCACCGTCAATTGTACAATAAAACGTGGCAACATCCGAGCACCCTTTTGGGTCACACGATGTCGGCGTTCACACAGAATCCGCCGCTCTCCATTAGCCCCTCCGACGATCCAGCAGATCTTCCTGGATCTATTCGATTTCCTAACTCTCCTTACGACCCGAAATCCCATTTTGTAGACGACACAGAGAGCTTGGAGTCGATAGAAGGAAGCGTTCCCTCAGCCCCGAGAAATCTGAGTCTCGTCATTGTCACCGCACGATTTGTCACCTTAAGGTGGCAAGAGCCGGAAAACACGAACGGGGAGATTGAACATTACAAGATTTATTACAAACAAGAGGGCGCCCAGAGGTGATCGCAAAGTCTTTTAACTCGTTTGAATAAAGAAAAGATTCGATTCGTTCGTTTGTATCTCATGTATGTTGTCTGATCAAATTTTCCAGAGAAAGAGTTGTAAACACGCATCAAAAGTTAGAAGCTATGATACCGGGCTTGCAGCCAAGTATGACGTATCAGTTTCGGGTGGTAGCCTCAAACGCGAGAGGTCCTGGAACGTCCAGTGAAGTGTTGCAAGTCGCTACACTCACTGAGGTCTGTTTAGAATTTCGAAAAGAACCAGCGAACATTTGTCTCGGTTTACTGTGTTTGTTATAATTGCTCTCTTGTAACAGGCCAATGTTCCCGGATCTCCATTGAACTTAGAAGGTCAAGCCACGAGCAGCGTGAGCATCACATTGTCTTGGGAGAAACCGCAAGTCGTTAACGGCAGAATATCGAAATACTTGATCACGTTTGTTGAGGTATAGAAAAGCTTTGCCGTGTGAAAGTATCGATGATTGTTAACACTTCGAGTGCCAACCAGCAGTCTTCAAAATTCTAATCTCCTTGCATTTGAAACGAATTTGCTACATTCGATACATTAACGCAAAAATTCATTTGTGAATCTAGACAAATAATTTCGTCTCCCATTTCCGGAAGATGCGGCACTCAAAGTGTTGATGGAGAACAGAAATGAGTATTTATTGTTTGATTTTGAAGGGTGACAATGAGGAAATCATTCGCGAGACCACTAGTACCATGCACGAATTGGTAGACCTCGTGCCTTATACAGAATACAGTATTAGAGTCCAAGCCGTGAACGAGCACGGCCCTGGCGCGTTTAGTAGAGATATCATAGTGAGGACTTATAGTGCACAGCCTACTCAACCACCACACAATGTTACAGTAGAACCAGCTAGTCCTACAGTGCGTATTATACCTACGATTCTTAACACTAGGTTTACGGAGCATTAAAAACGACTGTTTTCATTACTTTGTAAAAATAACACGAATTTGTCTGTCCAAATTTTTAGCCATTTCTTAAAAATAATATATACCCACAGAAATAAATTTGTAGTATAATTCTCTACAATAGTAAATTAAAAATACTAGAACCTGCCATTTTGATGGGTCCCTTAAACCTAGTGCTGATGTACTTGAAGCGCGTATCACTTATGTTTTCTTTTCGTACGTAGAGTATTATAATAAGGTGGGAGCCTCCATTGGAGGGAAAAAATGGAATTATCACTGGTTACAAGATCCGCTATCGTCGACACGATCGCGGCTCACAGCCGGTTACTATAACTACCGAAGGAAGTCAACGCTCAAGAGTGCTCACGGGACTTGAGAAACATGTCGTTTATCAAGTTCGCATTTGTGCCTTAAACGTGAATGGTACTGGGCCTTGGACGGAATGGATACAGATAAAGACGTACGAAACCGAATCGGACGAGAAGAGAGTGCCGAACATACCGAGCAGTTTAAAAAGTTAGTCAGACTTTTATACCTTTTGCTACAACATTATTTTATTTTCACTCCACTCGAATCCTTAGTCATGAAAGAAAACTTTATTTTTATAAGTCAGCCCATGAAATGTTTCATTTGCACAAACGTCCATAGTCTTGTAATTAGATTCCTTATTTACTATGTCTTCTTATGCGTCGCAGCAAAAGTGAAGTCAGACAGTATACAAGTGTCCTGGAGTTCGCCGAAGGATCAAAGTATCAAAGTGAAGGGGTACAAGCTAGGATGGGGTAAGGGCTTTCCTGATGTTGAAGTACGGCTCCTCGATGGGAAGGAACGTTCTTTCACCATAGAGCAATTAGGTACGTCTTCAGAGTCTACAAAACTAACAATAAGAGAATAGCAAATTTAATAGCTTGGTTACTTCATAATGAAGTGTGCACCTTGCACTACAATTTAATAACATTTTCTAATAACACTGTATACTTTTATAGACCCAACAACGGAATATGTTATAAGTTTGCGAGCAACAAACGACGCCGGTGACGGCCAGCCGGCTTATGCGAATGTCCGAACAAATGAACGTTCCGTATCTGAATCCTCTGCACCTTGGATACCGCCAGTTGGCCTTAAAGCAGCTGTTTTATCGGATACCACCGTAGTATTGTACTGGACCGACACAACATTACCAAAAACTCAGGTATGTTGATAAAATGTTTTTTCATTGTCCGGAATTCTTCACTAAAAAGAAATTAATTGATGTTGCAGTTCGTAACGGACAATCGTTACTACGTGGTACGTTACATGAATCGTCATAGCAGTACCCCCCGTTACAAGTATCACAACGCTACTGATCTCAATTGCATGATACATGATTTGAAACCGAACACTGTCTACGAATTCACAGTCAAGCTGGTCAAGGTATGTATTTTAACCAATCATTCTTGCTTCTTCAACACTTTGTGTGCCTAGAAATTTTCGATAAAATCAAAGTAATTTATTAGATGGAACAAAAATCGAAAGGTTGAAGAATAACTCTGAGAATACTCTTCCACCATTTTAGCATTTTGCAGATTCTAACCAAATTTGCTACACTCGATAAAATAACGTAAAAATTCATTTACAAATCTAAACAAGTAATACTGCCTCCCATTTTTGGTAGACGCGGCACTCAAAGTGTTCAAAGTGATTAAGTGTTATTTTTCTTTAGGGGAAGCGAGAATCGCCGTGGAGCATGGTTGTCATGAATCAAACGCAAGAAGCTGCGCCAAGTTCTGCACCAAGGGATTTGTTGATACAAACAATTGAAGACCGTCCGACTTCAGTCTTGCTACGATGGCAGCCCCCTAAGCAGCCTAACGGACCAATCACAGGTATTAATTAATTTTTTATTTGCTAGAAATGTTTGAAACAAATTCGAAACTATATGAACCATTTTCAGGATATATTATATTTTATTCTATCGACAACACGAAGTGGGATCGCGACTGGCTGATCGAAGCGGTTATCGGCGACAAGACTGAGTTCATCGTGAAAGGCCTTAAACCAAACACAACGTATTACTTTAAGATTCAGGCACGAAACTCAAAGGGATACGGTCCATTTTCAACCACCGTTCCGTTCAAAACACCACCGAGTAAGCACTCCCACGTATTAAAGAATCTCCATGCACGCACTCGGCAATATGTTGGTCTCGGACGAGTTTGTTAAGCGTTGCGTACAGTGTTATCATCACCTACAGCAATTCTCGTTTCCTTTGATCTCTTTATACCGTCTGTACAGTATCGGTGTGTGTTAATTATTACTTTTATTTTTTTATTTCTATGCTAGGCAATGGCATGGATGTCTATGATGAATTGCATGGTCGAGGTAAGATATTATTCTCTCTCAGATCATCCGTTATGATAGAATTGCATGAAGTAATGAATGTCTAAGTAATGCATACAGTAAAATTTAAATCGATATTTCATATTCATTGCATATGTACCATAGAGTTGAAAATTTATTTTACGGAGATAGCAGCGGCCAATACTGAGGAATTAATTTAATTTGCAGATGGACGAGGACTATCGAATATATTGATCTATATCATTGTCGGCTGTTCCATTATTCTGATTCCTGGTGTAGTGGTTGTAGTGGTAGTGATGTGTTGCAAACGCAATCCAGATACGCCAGACCGGAAGAAAGGGTGTGTATTAGATCCCTTGTTGTGTTTTATTACGAAATCGGACACGACCTTTTGCACCGACCTAATATTTTTATGAAATACATTCTATTCAAATCGTTTAGATACGCGAAAGACGTGAATCAAAAGACCAACATCAAACCACCGGACTTGTGGATTCACCATGACCAAATGGAGCTGAAAGCTCTCGAAAAATCATCGATAAATGGAGAAGCATCTACCAGTGGCGTGGCCAGTAACACGTTGCCCAGGCCTAGCAATCAGGATTACAATCAGGAGAACGTACACGGGAATTCCAGTTCATTGGACAAACGTACTTACGTGCCAAGTTACATGGGTAAGCACCTGGGAGGAAAATTACATGCTACAGTCACTTATCGTACCAAACACACCTTGCACAAAACTTGGTTTGTGTCGTATTCTTTTATGATCATAGAAACGAATACAACGTGCTTCTAACATCGTTCAGTACACAGTTTTAATGATTTCTGTATGTACAGTTTTTTGGCGTCCTTGGTTAATGACCATCACCATAGAAAAGATAATTATATTTCGTTCGCTGTTTTCCTGATTTCTCTTCGGTTTTTGTTCGTTCACTCGATATTAGGTAACACTGACGAGAAGTGCTCGACCCTGAGTAGGCAGCATAGTCGAGGAAGCCACAAACCTAAACTCATTACACTGCCTGTTGACAGTGCGTCTTTACACCAACGTAAGTCAATGTTGAATATAATTTCACGAATTTACAGTGAATGGTAGACGTACTTACAGTGACCAAAATTAACATTCGGACACTCTTAAGAAGACGATCATTTTAAGAGTGTTCGAATGTTAATTCGAGTCATTATTGTATGCTTTGTCTGCGACAACGAGACAGTTCTCGGTTTTGTGATACGTAGTAGAAGTTGTTCGGTCGATGTTGTTAAGCTCTGTGACAAAGATTTCGACTTGTTACAGCCATAGCGACTGCTACGCCGATCGTGAACACGAGCATGTCACAGCCGACGATTCACACCTCTTGTAGCGACACACCATCCGTGAGACAAAACTACCCTCGAACAGTGGCGCAATATAGCCTAAGTCGAGCACACATTACGCTGGAACCGACTCCGGAATCGAGTCCAGACTCTTGCAACATTTCGAGCTCGTACGAGCCGTTGCAGAGCCAAGTAAGACGTTCATTCAATATTTTCCAAAATATTTGAACCATTCTATATCACGTTGATGCACATGAAATGTCGAATTTGATGGGTCATGGATAAATGCATGAAAAATAAAAATTTTACATCCAGTAGAAATGGATTAACAGAAATAGTTTAGAAAATTCGAAATTTTATGTGCACCAACCGAATGGTAAAACTGGATACACTGTATAAATTATTTGATCTTGCAGCCACTGTCGTATGGAGCAAGCGGACAGTCGTACACCGGAAGCACTCAGTATGCTTCCGGTCATTACGGCAACAGCAATCAGCCGTCAAGTAGCAGCGGAGGAACCGACGGCAGCGGTAGCAGCAAAAGGATGCAAGGACATCCTTTGAAGAGCTTCAGCGTCCCGGCGCCTCCACCACAATCCGCTCCTTCTACGCCAGCGCAACAAAAACATGGTAGTTTGTCTCAATATATTCGGATGTATTTCCGTCTCGTGATTCATTGCTACCTGCGTATTGTCATTGTCGATCTTTTGTACAGTTTCTCAAGTAACGGTGAGACCTACGATGTCCGGTAGTCCTTACAAAAAGCCACAGAGCACCACGCAATTAGCAAAGAACCGATTAGCCTCGGTTTCGAACCCAATGCATACATCGGAGGAAGTTGAACGATTGAAGGTAACGAATCTCTTAATTGAAATCTACTCTTGACGATGTAAAACGGTGAGAATGGCTGCTTAGTCCCGTATTACAAAAAACACTGGCATGACAACCTCGAATATTTAATTAGTAGACTGCAGGTAGCATGCATTTACGACAAAAATGAGTAGATGACATTTTAAACAGTAAAGGGATCACAAGAACTTAATCTTCTTGAAACTATTAATCCCTAAGAAATTATGAATTACAAAGACGTGTTCTAATCACTGCAATCGTAAAATAAATCGTAGTACAAGGGGTTAAAGAAGAAATGGTAATTTCATTTGGCTTCTGTTCGTTACAATCGGTGCAGACAATTTTTATTTTGCATGAAGACCCGCAGTCTATCGATTAGACACCAGGCTTGGCTTTAGCTATCAGTTTCTTTGAGTAGATAAGAACGCTTGATTAACTTTTATCACTTTTTTTCAGCCTTCGTACAGCACAGAAGAACTGAATCAGGAAATGGCGAACCTGGAGGGTCTGATGAAAGATCTGAATGCCATAACAGCGTCCGAGTTTGAGTGCTAGAAGAGGTTCCTAAACCTTGTGCCATCTCAATTCAATAGACTGCAATGATACATTCTCAATGTTAGTACCTGAGAGATATAGGTGTGTGACGATCACGTTACACGATAACAAAAAAGGAAAAAAAAAATATAGAAAATGAAAGAGAGAAACTCCTCCGCGGGGATCATGTTTCGGCACATGGAAATGCAACGTAATTGGCAACGGACATGTTAATCGACGAGAGCCGATGAACGGCGTCAGTATCGAACGGTTTCCGAAAAAAAAAAAAAAAATAACGGTTCGCCTGCAAAAATGATCATCGTCAAACCCAGTGTGATTGGACTGGAACGAGAGTGTTTCCTAGTCAATTTGCTTTTTCCTCCGGTACTAACGTTGTTTTATTACGGTGAAAGCGCAGAAGTATACTTGCCAATTGTAACTTGACACTGCCACGCTCTTGTAGTGGACTTGTAATTCACAAGACTGTGAGTGGTACGGTTTTACAGTGAATCGACGCGAGAATAAGACGTTTTATTACGAGCGTTTGATGGTGTATGTGTTCTTTTTTTCGGCAGCATGAGTGCATACTGTGTGTGCAGACGACACTCGAGACGAAAGGCAACTAATAAGTTTGTACCTTATCTGGGATTACAGGCAACGCGTGGGATAGACCTGTCTGTTCAATATATTTTTATATCACGCGAATGTGAGTGAAAAGTATTCAAACTTAATTTTGTCAAGTGTAACGGGATCATGAAATACAAAGTTACACGTTGAGATTATAAATGTTTTTTTAGATTAATTAATTTCGACGGTCCGGCAGCTTCTGTTTTTAACGATAGGTTTACGGGACGCGTTCTAACAATTTCTATTTCCGACTATCGAGCACGAAATTTATATCTTTGGGTGTATATTGTTTAAATGTAATGCAAAATAGTCACTTTTAGTGCTGCATAAACGTAGTGTTAATGTTCTCGAGAACAGATCATTTGAAAGATTAGGTCTATCCTGTACGCCGAAATCCTTTCTCGCAGCTAGAATGTGTTTACGTTAATGACACAACGGATTTATAGCGAAGAGAAACGGTTTTAACGTTTCTCGATTCTTATACGTGTAAAAGTGACTGGTAATCGGATTGATTGTCTTTTTATATGCTTCGGTAAAACGGACGATCTTGCCTAAGGAGAATAGAGAAGGAAAAAGAAAAAAAGGAAAGAGGAATTCGTACTATATCGAAAAGCTCACGTGCTCTTTGCCATGGTTTGTAATTTATACTCGTAAGGAGTACATTTTCTATATCGATACTGTCGACTGCCATACTTACGCTTAGGATGGCGAGATCACGTGAGTCTCTTTAAGTGTGAACAATTTACGGTTCAGTGTGTGAGACGAGAAACTAGAAATGTCGTTTCTATTTTTTCATCCATCAGAATTCTTTAACGACCGTTCCGATGATAGGTTTTCCTACGGTACAGTACTTTCAGATTAGTTAATTTAGTATTAAATAAAGAGAAATTCATTTTTAACACGTTGACTGGCTTGCGTCACCGATGCTTCGTCGTTAGACGATCTTTATGCAAACTTTCATTAAGGTTTATGAATGCAAACAAATTTTTTTAATGATGATGTGTCTCATTCAGAATTTCGTTGAACACTGATCCGAACAGTCGACGTGTTAGGCTACTTTACGATCAGCTGTCTGTAAATTTCACTGAAACATTTGCCTGTGATTCTGCGAGTTTGATTTGACAGGCTGAGAGAGACTTTTCCACGCTGAACCTTCCGTAAACGGCCTTAAAAAAAAAAAAAAAAACGTTCGCGTTCGGTTGCCCTGTATTCGATGTCTGCGGCAGCTCGCTAAGGAATTTCATACGCACTAGAGAATGATACGCGTGTATTATTCTAACCGAGACATTTGTAGTATTACGATCTCATCGAGAAACCTTATTTTAGAATTAAAGAAATGATAGGAAGGAGAGACAAACAAACAAAGCGTACATCGAGTATGGGTATTACGGTAGGCTTTACTACGTCAACGTGACAAGAGGATGCGTTTTTTACCGTTTCGATAGTTGATTTACCTTAAAGTAACGATTACGTTCTAAACGTCCAGTTAAGGGTACGGTCTAATTGAATAGTGTATGTATAAAATTAAATTCGGTAGTCGAGTTTCGCGAGCTATTTTTTAACAGATGTTTACAAATTGTTGTTTGTAAGGTGTGCGCGTATACGTTGTTTTCGTTTTTTCGAGGACGCCGCGAGAGTGACCGTGGTCGCTTTGAACATTTTTTACTGTCACACGTACATTAGATACACCCGACAACCGCATATTTACAATGGAGAATATCTAACGACCGTTTTTTACCATATCCGTCGAGATATACATATATAAATAATAGAAATAATATTTCCTTCCATTTGCTAGGGATTTGCTACGTATAACTTTTGTACACGTTTTACGGCGACCATCATTGCGGTCTCTTTAGTATTAACAAGATTGAGATACCGGAGATAAGCAGGATCACGTGACAATTCACGCGAAGAAATTGTGACGCGATCGAGGGCGTACGTCGCTTGTAGTATTCCGTACTATATACCATCATTTTTAAGCACTTTCGTATTTTCCTAAACGTTGAGTATACAGGGTAACAGAGACACCCTGTATTGTACAAAACAGTCCTGTACGCGATGGGTTCATGCACCGACGGGGGTTTCCGTTTTGCGGCAGAAGTCTAATATGGATATAGTACAAAGCAATATGTGATACTCCCGCTTTAGGAATCGTCGGGCCGATGCCCAGAGTATTGCATATTACTCGAATATTTGATGCCGCGCGTGAAACACCGAGGTTTTTTTTCGAGAGAACACGTTCTTTTTGTCGTCGGCTTAGCTCGGTTAGGGTAACGCGAGTAGTATTAAGATGCCCGTAGTCGTGCGAGCACGAGTTTAGTTGATTCCGTACATTTGTCTTTTTTTTTTGTTTTTTCGAATGGACGAATTTACACGCGATCGAACAGAATGGTCTCTCCATGGAGAACACCGTGCGAACATCGGCCATTTCGTTTGACTCAAACTCTCTTGAAATATTCCGATGTTATCAAGACAATGTCAATTCGCCCGCCTAAAGGGTTTGTTAACCGAAGAATTAAGTGCTTCGTTTAGTCTCGTGAACTTTGAAGATTGTAAAATCATTTATAGTATATGAAAGTTGTATGGAAAGTCTGCGCGGAGTCGATGGCCGATGTTGGCGAGGTCTCTTAGAGCGAGCTTTCTGTAATATTTTTTTATTCGTTTCAAAATCTGAAGTATTTTGTAAAATGTTAACGATTAGCAGTGACGAGAATGCGTAGACGCGTTTGAGCTATACCGATAGGAAAAGAACAGCTTGTACATTAAGTATATTATATATATAGATATACATATATATATGTAATATATACATGAGAATTTGTAATTATTGCGCTGTTCAAGGGGCGATTGGCTCTTTGTAAGTAAAGTAAAAACAGGCCTACGAAACGGCCTGCGGAAATATTTTACCACAAAAGTATAGTAGGATAGCTCTATCCTTCTCTATATAATTATTATTTATTGATTTCTATGTATGCTGGGTATATCGAGGATAAATGAATGTTGCGAGATGCCAGAGGCTGGTTGCTTTTAATCATTTCCATCGACATCATATATTGTAGTCATAATCTCTATCATCGTCATCATCCTCACGCTCATCCCATTCTTCTCATTGTCATTCATTCTCATTCGTCTGTTTGATCAACGATTCACGGACTCGCTATTGCTGGTAACGAGATCCGACGATAATCAAGAATAAAGTAAAAAAAAAAAAGAAAAGGCCACCGATGTATGTAAATAAAAACACCGCCACTTTATAAGATAATTAAGTATTTATATACATTATATATATACACACAGCCATTATAGAATATAATTATTATATTTGTACGATACGTATAAGGCAGCCATCTCCAATGAAACATTCATAACAAGTGTGTGATAATATTTGTAAACCTTGATATCCAATAAACAATCTTATGTTCTTTACAAATATAGGCTGAACTTAAGATTTACTAAAGGAAACAGTTCCGCGAGGAATTGTAGGTAGACTGGGGATTCTTATGCAAAATGTTCTGCATCGATTGCGACCAGCAGGACATAAATGTAATTTTATTTCTTAACATTCGCGATAAGTGAAAAATGATAGTGATATTTAATTTTTGTGGTGTTTGTACTATTTTCAATTGTATCTACTCATTTCTTTCTATAAATGCATAATATTTGTAAGAAACACAATTCGGTATCAATACATTTGTATTTCGCGCCTTCCAATTTCGAATTTAATTTTTCGCGTAACCTAGTTCCGGCGTTTGCCTCTAGATGGAACTCTTGACCTTCTTGCCGCATTCAATTTGACAATCGATCAATTAATTAATTATTACACGATTTCTGGAATGTTTTATCACTTGAGGAACATAACAAAATATTGTGAATTATGTTCCTAATAATTTTCGTTGTGCTAAAGTTTCTCCATCACCACGTATAAGACTTAAGTTACAAAATTACCAATTTAATTCCTGTTATATGGCAACAATTAGATTCCGGATTTTATGCATTTACGACAAAAATGAGTACGTGTAATTGAAAACAGTAAAAGCATTAGAAGAATTAAAAAAAACAGTTTTATTAATTCTAACCAATTAAACACGAAAGAAAATAAATTTCTCTTTCACTCCAGTTCGTTTCAATTCAGCTGGAACATTGTTATTTTTCGCAAAGATCCGTTGTCTAGTAATCCTTATCAGACAAAAGGGTTTATGAATGTTCCAGATTCGCGCCAAAAGTGGAATTTAAATCGTGCCTCGCAGAGCCATCTGGGAGGAACCAATGGCGCCCTCTGGCTGAACGATTTTTAATATGTCCACGCGTGGACAGATAGCGTTACCGATAATCTGTGCACGTTTAAAAAAACAGCAAAGGACAACAATAACGCGATCCCTCGAGAGTGCGGTGAAAAATCGGTGAAATGGTGGAGTTGTGTCGCGGGTATATTTAGAAGCAGGTAAGCGGATTAGCTGGTTAATTAAATCGCCCGTTTCGTGAACTGTCCTCCGTGCGAGAATCGATGGTGTCGGTGTGTCCGAGCGATTTTCTGTTTCTTTTCGGCCGTCGCTTTGTCCGTGCGACGGTTCACGCACCACCGTGTACAGAATTCGGTGGTGAGAACGGGGCTTTAGCAGGCCCACTACTTATGGGTGTCTCGCTGTCCGAATTTCGACAGCGGGTTTTTAAGAATGAAAATCGTTCGCGCGACACCAGTCGAGGGGCATATCGCTCGCTTCGTTCACGAAACAGTTCGTGCTTGTCGCTCGTTACCATGCACCTTCGTGGATCATAACCTCTTCGCACGCCACACATAAGATCCGTGAATCGTTTCACACATGCTCGCCGACGCCGCATACCTGTACGTACAAGCACTTTCTACCCGTGTCTTGCCTTCTTTTTTCCCTCGGACGAAACCAGTCCTGAACACACGAAAACGCGTACGAAAATAATGGAGAATCGGGACTAAAGAGGAACGGTGGCGTAGCAAGGCTGCTCTCTTGTCAACTGTTTGTTTTCGGAGACGGTGTTATCGTTTCTGTTTCCCTTCCTTTTTTTCAGAACATTTACATTCGTATCTCGATCGCGATCTGTTCGTTGACATTGGATTTGTGAACTTCCCAGCCAGAATCACCGATGAGATACGACGTTTAACAGAATTCCAACGAATAGTCCATACGAGGATCGATAAACAAGAGGCGATGTTAAGATTAGTTTGAACTCTCGCGTTCACAATCCTCATTTGTTTTCGCGGCGATCTTGAAGAACGGAAGGGGGGGGGTGAAGGGTGAGAATAATTTTATTCGAGTAATAAACGTTGAAAGATCGCATGAGCGGCTACGCGAAATGAAATATCGCTCTGTTTCACGATTAACATTCTCGCGGTTATCGGCGAACTTTTCCCAGCCCGTGGTTTTTATTTAAAGTAGAACGATTTTATGGATCTGGGAAGGTCACGTGACTCGGTTACGTTTTCGGAAAGGAAATGCCCCCGTATCTGCTTTCTGAGAAGTTCACCGGGGTTTTTATTCAACAAAATAATCTGGAATGACGATTAAAACTACGAAGCTTATTAGACGTATACGCTCTGAATCGATACGAGCTTTCTAATTATAAAATAAAAGTACATTCGAACTTGCACTTTGCTTCTGTTCGTCAGTTGTTGCTCGAATTTGTTTGGAGAACGTTGCTGTCAGACTGTGAATACTTTTATGATCTGGAACGGAAATCTGAAATATAAATTAATTTCATATATTCTGCATGTTATGAGATTTTAAATGGAATAAATGGGACGCTCAATTTTATTAAAAGCTGCACAATAATAAATGGAACAAATGCATAAAGGCTGCAGTCTGGTTATAATATAACTATTTCATACTGAATGCTGATGGGAGTTTTAATTAATTACTGTGAATGTGTTCATGTATTGTGAATCAGAAGCAAAGAATTATTTATCAGCAGACAGTATGGTTTGGTCCATTTATAATAATAACAAGCGCTTACAATATTCAGTGTTTTAGACAGTTTCTATTTCAATTGGGCCAAAAATAGGTCAAGAAGGATCCACTGAATGTAATAGGGGTTAGATCTCGTCATCCACAAATTAAATATTTGTTACATTGTCGTAGAAACGTATAAAAATTTGTTATCCAATGGTAGAAATATTTGTGTTGGGAATTAGTCTGAAAAATGGGTCAAGAAGGATCCAGTGAATGCAGTAGTAATTATATTGTCTGCAAATTTAATATTAAATATTTAAAATGGTTTTCAGAGTGTTGAACAATTTTTATCAGCGATTAGGCGACGGGAACGGATGGGAGAGGTGCATGGTCTGGTTAGGGACGGCAGGGAGTCGTTCGAAATGATATTTTTTCGTTTCGGAGGTGGTCCATCCCCTCCAGAGGCGGTCCGAAATTCCACGGTGGCTTAATACCCCCCAGCCCCCACCATGATCCGGCCTCTATTGATTGCTCTACCGCACTACTGCCCTACTTTTATGACTTTACTCGAGCCCCCCGTCCCTCGCCACCCTCTATTCGCACCCTCGGTCGGTCGACCCCTCCTCCCACCCTTCCGTTGTATCGCGGGGGCAGAGTCATGGACTCCGCGGCGGAATCGAGGAACTTTCTGTTCTGTTTATCGAAGACGGCTTTTCGGCTGCACCACTATGCGGAAGCGTGCCGGTTTTAGCTGTTCCCGGAATTTCTGAAACACGCTTCCGCGGTGCACGTCTACGTGGCGCTGCGCCGTTCTCGTGGCTCTGGAAATCGCCGTTGCAACGAAAATTTCACGCATCCTACTCGTTATTTACGGTTTTCGCGAATGCGAATGCCAGGGAAGTGCTAGGACGCGAAATTCGCCGCTGATTTTGGGAAATTTGTACCTGTAGAAGGGGTTGATCACGGTTTTTTCTAATTCGAAGTTGAAATTAAATTTTGGCTGAGCTATACAGCGAATATTGCAGTCAGATGACTGTAAATGAGGGAAAGTAGCGTTCAACTCCAATGTAATGTAATTAGAAGCCGAAAGGTGTTGAATAGTTGACTGCAAAGTCTATTAGTCAATTTGTCAGTGAATATTGTAATTAGAAAACTGTAAATGTAGAAGTGTTAGGATCTAGCAAAATTAACGGAGTTTGATTTATTGAAGCGGTTGAATTGTAGACTGCGAACCCTGATCGTTCATTTTTCAGTGAATATTCTAGCTGAAAAGCTGCAAAAGAGGAAACGTAGTGTTAGAAACCAAAAGATTAATGATGCTTGGTCTATAAAAGGGGATGAAGTCAATTTTTTGTAATTACGAGCTGAAAGGGGTTGAATTCTAGACTGCAAAGCCTAGTGGTTAATTTTTCCGTGGATATTGTAGTTGGAAACTTGTAAATGAGGAAAAGTAGTGTTATGATCCAAAAGATTAATGACATAAAAGGGGATGGATTCAACCTTCTGTAATTAGTAGCTGAAAGGGGTTGCTTTTCACGAAATATTTCCATCGAAATAATATAGAGAAAATCGCGTTATAATTTTTCGGAAAGTTAGAAACGTTTATTCTGCAGAACGGGGTGAATTCAATTTATTTTACAACTAATAACTAAGCGCGGTTGAATTGTATATTCCTGAGTCCAGTTGCTCGTTTGCCGATGAACGGCTTGGTCAGACAATAATTGAGGAAGGTCAGGGAGGTCAGGGAGGTCAGGAAGGTCAGACCTGACTGCAAAAGTTTAATGGAGTGTTTCATCTGTAGAGAAGGATAAGCCCAGCTCTTTATAATTAAATTCTGAGAGAGCGTACAGGTAGAAAGGATTGTAGATTACGAGCCTTAATTACGCGTTCTCAAATGAATATTGTAATTAGAAAATTGTTCAAGGGAAAATCGTTTGTGATATCCGCAAGATTAATGGCGCTTGATCTCTACGAGCAGATGATTCGAATTGTTTTCTGTAATTACGAACGTTTTTAAAGGTATGCAAGTAGGAGAATCGTTTTTCTGTTGAAGTAAACAACAGTGTAGGCGGCACGAGGATGTCTGTTATAGTAGACCATTGCGGAAGACGAGTCTCAAAGCTTTCCCAACACAAGGCTAAATGGGTGTAGGTGTGAAGGATCAGATTCTCCAATTGTATATCGGATATCCGAGCACGTAAAGCATTAGTATCACATTTTTCACAATGTGGTATTGATTTGCCAACCGAGGAAATAGCCCGCGCCATTTGCCATCGCTTACCACCCTGTAATTGCCACCGTAGGATACTTAATGCATCTTTTATGGGAATTGCTCGAACGTAAGTTTCATTGTAGCAAAACTTTTAATTTTACTTTCCCTCGTACCGCGAAGGTTTGTGCACCTCGCTCTTGCGATTATATATTGTTT
This sequence comes from Seladonia tumulorum, assembly GCA_913789895.3. Lineage (NCBI taxonomy): Eukaryota > Metazoa > Arthropoda > Insecta > Hymenoptera > Halictidae > Seladonia > Seladonia tumulorum. The sequence continues at coordinate 10,152,586 of OU565266.1, forward strand.
CATACTTCAAGGAACCGCTTGCCAAGCATTAAATGTATTTGATAAACGTTACCTCATAACGATGGCAACACTAAATTTATATTTATTTTATATTTTATTTTGTTCGCACAACAAAATTTATTCCATTAACCCTTCGCACTCGGCGCTATTTTCATTCGAAAACTAAATTTTTCTTCCGTCTTAGAATATTTTCATTTTATTCATACGAAACTGATCCGATTTACTCTCTCCACCGCATAAAAAAGGTTTTCTTTAATATGTTGCAAAAAATTATTTGTTACAGCTATTCATGAAGTTTCTGAATATTTTCTTTTCGTGTGGTTGCTTTTATGCGGTCCCTATTTACCGCACAAAAACAGGTGTTCGACTGTACTAAAAATTTGTTTTTATCTAAATAATTTCCCCATTCATTTTAGACGTTCTTCGAAAATCTCAGCCCCGCTGTCGCCTTGCAGAAGGCTGCCTTGCAAATTGCTTCTCGTAATCCTGAAACTGGGAAGAGCCTCTAATTTCCGACCGGGTTGAAGTAACCCCGAAGAGTGTTGCCTTCAACTCGAGGCTACCAGACCGCCACCCCATTGTCTCAAACTCGATCAGTAGGGTAAAGGGGTGGTTCACACCGTGTTCCTCGGGGTCGCATGCACCGGGGGTTCGCGCGCGTTTGCGTCTCTCTCTCTCTCTCTCTCTCTCTCTCTCTACGTCCGAGGTCTGTGCAATTCGAAAGCCACAAATCGCGCGGCCGATCGTAAATTTTCCGAAGCCTTACCCCCGTCCCCCGTGCCATAAATCGGCCTGCAATATTATGCGGTGCCGGTATGCGGCTGAGTGTGCACGTGCGTGTGGCCCGCGCCGGCACCGGCACCGCTTACGTGTCACATGTGTATGCACTGTTGCGTGCACAGGATCAAGGCTGCACGTGGTGCAGGTTTATTTTCGAAGAGGCCCTGTAGCCGCGCACACCGTCGTGTCCGGAGGTGCAAGGCTTTTTTTCTCTCTCTCTCTCTCCCCCCCCCTCTCTCTCTCTCTATTCGTTTCTCTCCTGCCCCTTCTTGCCAGTGTTCGCATCGTCTCGCGTGCAGCCTCGGGGATATTTATACTGGTTCCCCGTTTTGCCACCGTGTCGAACCGTTAATGTGTCTTCTCCGCGCGCGCGGCTCATCCGACGTCGCGAGGCCCGTTTTTAGGTCGAGTGACTGCTAATTAGTCGGCTTATCCACTCGCGATTTCTCTGTCGGCTTTCCCCGTCTTCGGCCACGATCGCCCGACGATCCATGCCTGCAATTATCGCGCACGCCAAATCGTCCACGCGGTTGCACTCCTTTTTTCCTTTTTCTTTTTTTTGGCTTATCGATTCGCGCATTCCCGCGGATTCTTGTCGATCCGAGATTCCTATTTCGTCTCTGGATCCTTTGGATTCGCGTTAGTCGATCCTGAAGAGTGGGATCCTCTTTGCGAAGGGACGAGGACTCTTTCGACCCCGTACAAGCAGTATTGGGGGGTTCTCTTATTTTTTAACAGTAAAGCTATCAAGCACTAAATGCAACTGGCATACATTGCCTTATTGCAACAACAAAATTTTAAAATTCTAAATTGTGTAGAGATTTCGTAGATTTTATAGATTTCGTGTCAATTTAAACCAGTAGAGCATTAAAGTTATTAAGATTGTTAAAGAAGTCGAAAGTGGTGTAGCTATTGTTTCTTGCGATTGCTTGAGAAAATATTTATTTTGTATAAAGTACTGCAATCTACTTGCTAGAATTCCCTTTACATACTATACAGTTGTAATACTGATATTTAGACTGTGGATTTTATGGATTTATGGCAGAAACGAGTTGGGGCAATTTAAACCACTAGAGCATTAAACCCATTAAAATTGTTAAAGAGAACAAGAGAGGTCTAGATATTGTTTCTTGCCAACAATTTTTATTTTGCATAAAGATCCGCAGCCACTGATATTGATGCATATAAATCAGTAAAAAAATGCGTAACAATTGTTGCAAAGGTTTGTCACGGCGTAGGACCGCGGAGGGTTAGCAAATAGGTCATTTTTTGAGTAAAACTCATTGGAACGTATGGTCGCGGAAGGAGTAAAAAGGAAGTGACTTAGGCGACTGTTAAAAAGCGAACGAGCTTTATCGTTAATGCCCTCGTGTCAGGGTATTTCCTCGAGCAGTTCGAACCCCGTAAAACAGAGCCACGGGCTCGATCGTTGCGGAAACGTTTCCGGCCGTTCCCTGGAATCGTTAAATGTTCATTAGCGTACGGTTTTTTTTCTGTCGCCTGCGTGGGCGATCGTGACTCCTTGCAGTGGGTTAGGTCGGCACGGTGTCAGCCTTTCGTATTTCCACCGTGTTTAGGGCTGCGTAATACAGTAAAGATTCTACTGAAGTCAGTACCGACGTTCCCTACTTATGACAGTGGAACACCTCACACCACTCGAGAACCGTCGTGTCGCGGCCACAACATTGTCGGCTATATCGGTGTGAGACCAGAAGACCACTACTAATCCAATTACAAAACTTCTTTATTTTTCATTATTTTTTTATGAAACTTTTACCAACATATTCGTGGCATTTTTCTGATTAAAATGATACCAAATATGACATAATTCCGATGATATTTACCTGTATAATGAGCGATGAAAGTTACTTCCCCTAACAATTACATTGACGGAAAATTAGTGTAAATGTGATCCAAATTATATCGCGTTTGGTATCATTTTAACCAGAATAATGCCACAAATATATTGGTGAAAGTCTCATAAAAAAATAATTAATAATAAAGAAGTTAAATTTTTCATTTAAAAGCCTGCGCTCACGCCAGTCTTTGATCTTTTCCGAACGCTTCGACTCACCGCGTCTCTTTCTTTCCCATACGCTGTCCTCCTCTGCGTTCGAAACTTTTATCGCTTGTTACACAAGTAAATAACATCGGAATTATATCATATTTGGTATCATTTTAATAAAAAAAAAATGCCACGAATATGTTGGCAAAAGTTTCATAAAAATATAACGAAAAATAAAGAAGTTTTGTAATTGGACTAGTAGTGGTCTTCTAGTCTCACACCGATATAGCCGACAATGTGTGGCCGCGACGGTTCTCGAGTTTCGCTGTCAGCACCTCCGTACAACATTGTATTTCAAACGCGTCGCCGGCGAGTACCTCCGACGTTCCCTACACAAGTCAGTAAAAAAGAACCAAAAGACTGACTTCAATAGTATCTCTACTGTAGTCGGTCACGCGGTGACCCTGTTTCAAGTAGTGACGCCCGGGGACTAGTCAGACGGTCACCGTACACGGTGATACACTACTTAGTTTAGTTAGTCCGCGGACTTCATTGATGTTTTCATCGCCGTTGCGGGCTTCTCTTCGTCTTTCGGTGGTATGCCCGAAGGCTTACACGATTATGTCTCCTGGTGCTTCGTCGAGATTCCTTAAGACTTTCTGTCTGACGCAAAACTGTCATCGCTCTAACCACTGAACTGTGGAGCTCAATTTCAGAAATCGCGGAATTAAAATCATGCAATGCGGAATATACACGAAAAAAAAATAAAAAAAAAGGTTCGAAGGGGGGGGGGCAGAGCAAGGGTTCAAAAATTACATTTTTATTCGATAAGAAATTAACAATTCGTTAACGTTAACGGCACCGCAATAGAGTTTTGGATTGACGTGTATACACGTCAAACACGCTTAACTGTTTTAAGGGTTTCGAGATACAGTAAATTCTCGGTATATGTCAACAACACGGGACTTGTCAGCGTCGGGTATCGTCCAGGAGACATACCAGGCCTCTCGAGCTTCGTGACTACCTCGCGGTGGTAGGGATAATTCCGCGACGTTTATCGTCCAGGCTTTGGCGACATATACAGTCGGGGATAATATTAAGTGGACACTCTTAAAAATTGCATAACTTTTTTAAAAGTGATCCAAATGATCTGATTTTTTTTTTAGATATTACGCTGATTAGTTTGCCAGAAAATAAGTAAACAAAAATGTTTTTAGATTGCAATTGGTTGGAATGATAAAAAAATGAAAAAATGATGAATTTTTAACTCTGTTATTAATCGTTTATTAATTTTTTATGAATGAAATCTACACTGAATTTTGTTCGTAACACACGCATCTACTCCATAATGAATGTATTACTATCTTTATTGATGAACTGCAGAACTTCATGCATTCATAGCGTGCACAAACATTGCAAAAATGATGAACTTCTAGATTTCGTAGAACATAATACAGTTTCGCTTTATCGCGAATTATTCGATTTTTCATGTTCTAAACAAGAGAAAAATGCAATTGAATGCATTTGTTCGCACCAGGTTTAAATTTTCAGCAATCTAATAAACACTAGAATTGTTCTTAATTGTTATAAACAGACTATGGATCGTTATGCAATATAAAAATTTGATTCTTTAATTGCAACAAACGAGCCAGATTAAAATGTGATTCCTCTTTAAATAATTTCAATGTATAAACACTAGAACTATCGGATGGGTCGAAATGACTTCCTCCTAATTTTTTCTTCTAGAGATATTGAAATTATAAATATGTTTCCATGAGAAAATTTTTTTAATAAACTTCTCTATCGGAGTAGATATTTAAACAAAGCTGATACGAAATCTAAACAAATCTTATTTCGTTGTAAGGCAATGTATGCCACTTGCATTCAGTGTTTGGTAATTCCAGTGTTAAATTTCATCTAATTTTTCTCAGAAATGCATAAAATCCGCGGACCAATTATAATATATTTCTTTTCAGGAGGTTGTAACGGTTGTGCAATGTTTAGGAAATATTCAAGGGCGCGGATCTATGGGGAGGAGCGTAGGTGTCCCTTCAGGGCCGAAAGGTTTCGATGGAACGGAGGTAGGCGTGTTCGGGCAAATAGCGGCTCCGCACGGTATAGTTCGCGACGATTTCGCGTAATTCGTCTCGGAGCGGATCGATGCGGCCACGATTCGCTCAATGGCGGAGGCATTCGGCGAATCCCGCGTGAGTCATCTCGTTTATTCGCTTCGACGATGACCTTGTCGGATAAAGACAGTGCACTGCGACGGCCGAGTACTACCTGGCCGTGGTAGTCACGACTTTCATCGACGTTTAATCCTCGAATCGCGGCTGTTGCACGCGACCACTGCGATTTTCGATGATCCACGAGGATCGATTCTATCGTGTCGCGTTCACCGATCACCCGGACACGCGGCCGACTGCGATCCTAAACCGGTTGGGGAGCCGTCATTTTACTTATCGCCGTTGCCAACTTCCAGTCACAACCACTCAACCGCGGGCTCTTTATGCGAAATTGAAATTCTCTCCGTCGACTTCGACGGGCAACCAAAGACACTGTTCTCGACGTGTTTGAAAACTTTGTGACAGAAATGCGACAAATAGTGTACAGACACCGTTCTTTGATCCGCCGAAGTCGAACGTAGAAAAGAATAACGAGTACACGAAATCATCGAGCTGATACAATGTTAACCCATTTGCATCGTAAGAAAATATGAAAAGAAGACTAGGTTTATTACCAGACCTTTTTGTTTAATTATATTTCAGTACAAAAACGACTACAAGTAAGAGAACTTCATATTTCAGCATTATAAGAAAAATTCAGAATTACTACTTCCATCTCCGACAACACCGTACATTTCTATTTTTTAGCTAACGAATAATGATAGTGACCAGGATAATTGAGCGTATACATATATACGCCTCCGGTGATAGTGACCAGGAAAATTGAGCATATATATACAGGGTGTCCCGTAATTGGTGGTACAACCAAGCAGCGGGTGATTCTACATGAAAAACTGAGATAATGAAACATAAACAGACAAGACAGTGTGTCTCAACTGATTGAAGTCGTTTTAAGTTGTGGCCTGTCAAAATGACGGGATCTAATATTTATAATTTACAATTATTGACATTGTGAAGACACGTATCCATGGGGAATTATTCAACAAAATTATTTTTTTTTGGTATATATTATTTATAAAATTGATACAAATGTGGATAGACACGTTCTTGTTGTTTTTGTAAAATAATGTTAAGTAGTCAGTTTTAGTGCTGTGTAAATCTAGTGTTAAAGGGACATTGAAGTTGCAAAATATGAAAGAAAACCTTGCATCCAATATTCCACATACGAATAATAAAATATAATACTAATGTACTACAAACTACATTATAAAATACTAATGTAAAGTGTACTTACTTCTGAATCTTCTGTACCTCCGTCGGATCCACAGCACACAATTATTCACTCACGAGAATAGGTCCGAATAATATTGAACAACGATCACTAAACAACACACACACACACACTTAACGAAATCGTGACAGCAGACGAGAAGATATTACTCCGACCACGAATAAAATAATACTGCGATTTTAACCGTCCCCCTCCCACGGACGTGTGATACGAAAACAGGAAATTCCGGGAAATAGGGTCGGCGCCCAGCCATAATTTTTTTTTGTTGGTTTTGTATCTAGTGTTTATGGACCCTCAGCGTCTAACCTTCCTAGGATAACCTGACCGTACCACCACCGTGGAAGGGATCATTGTTAAAATCGCAGTATTATTTTGTTCGTGGTCGGAGTGACATCTTCTCGTTCGTTATCACGATTTTATAAAATGTGTTGTGCGTGTGTGTATTGTTTAGTGATTGTTGTTCAATCATTCGGACCTATTGTCGTGAGTGAATAATTGTGAGCTGTGGATTCGACGGAGGTACAGAAGATTCAGAAGTAAGTACACTTTACATTAGTATTTTATAATGCAGGATTAGTATTCGTATGTGGAACATTGGATACAAGGTTTTCTATCATATTTTCCAACGTATATTAACGATCATTAATTATTTGGTATGTAGTATAATTTAATGTGGTTCAAATAAGATACTACTTTAAATCAAATATTTTTATTTTGATAACCAGATAGATAAAATGAAATATTTTTATTTTGTATTTCAAATATTTCCTTACAATGAAAATAAGTTGAGCAAGTAGTTAATATTATAAATTATAATTTTTAACGTGAGAAGCTATAATAGTCAGCAAAGTATTATTTTTAGTTTAATTACGAATATGTAACATGTTGATAAACAGACTACAATATCGTAATAACATTACAGGCAACAAAATATCATAAAAATATAAGTTACTGTCAACTATTTGAAATACTATTTTACACAGTCCTACACACACCTATTCCGATCACTTTTTGAGATGTTGAAACTTTTTTGCGAATATCTCGGAAACTAAAGTTGAGCGGCGGTAACATGTATTTGTTGACAACGTATTTCAAGGTCATCAAAATCGGTGAGGAAGCCCCTAATGTAAATAATTACCCAAAAAATTTTATTTTACATTTTCGACTCAGTTTTTCATGCAGAATCATCCCCTGCTCGGTTGTACCACCAGTTACGGGACACCCTGTATAATACGGGAACTGTTGTTGTTCAATTATATTTGCAATAATTAACACCTTGCCCTACGATATCGAGTCAGACTCGTGATGAAGATTCTGAACAGGGTCTAATAAATATGTTTCTTATTCATTTCCCTTAAAACGAAATAAAATTCTATTTTGGCGTTGTTAATATACAGCTATCGGAGAACATTTAGACATACAATAGATATAAATTTTCTTCTTTTTTTAGGAAATTATAAATTACAAAAAAGTGTTCTAATCACTGAAACCGTGAAATAAATCGCAGTACAAGGGGTTAACAAAATTAGTGCTATCTTTTTGTCGCGGAGTGTAGGAGAGACAAATCGTCGCGGGGCGGGTTAGGATGATTTCCGTCGGTGAGATTCGCACGCGAATCGCTCGATTGCATCGTGGTTGGATGAAAGGCCGGGTAGGAGTCACGCCAACCCTGCTCGGCCCTTCTTAATGCGGCATCACACGTGTGCCCTCCAAGAAGGTTCTGTTAACCTTCTTTCGGGGGGATTCCCGGCGTTGGAGGCTCGATCGAAGGTAGCCGTGCTGGGTGAAGGTCAAGTTCACCAGTCGGACTCGGCCTATCTCCTCGATTCGAGCATCGTTGCACACACACAGACACAGACACGTATATACATACACATTGTTGGGCTCTCCGAGCCTCCTCATTTTCTTGATTAATCCTCCCCCGCCCTTCGAGCCGCCCGGGCTGCGATTATTACACCGGGTGGCTCTTAATTACGCGACCGTGCTCGCAGCCGCGAATCTGGGACGGATTGTTGGTTTGCTCGGTGGTAATGCTGCCATAATCCCGGCGAAACAGAGCCGGTCATTTGTGCGAGCAGCTGCTTGTGCACAGACGAGTTCGATTAGGCTTGCAAGGCATTTTAACGCTAACCTTACCACGGTCAAATGACCGACTTCGCATTTTTTATTTCACGATTATTGAAATTGCATAGATTCTTTCATTGAAAGTCATTAAACTAATTTTTTAATTCGAGCACATCTCTAAATCTAAATAAATTTTTATCAATTTTATATAAGAACGCGTACACGCGCGTGCTCGGCACGGTTAGTTTTAAGTCTAATTACTAGACATCGGATGTTTATGCAATTTCCAATTTTTATAGAAACATTTTAAGAAAGTGGAATGAAATAAAATTTTATTTTTAATGGGGACAGCCTTTGTAGATCCAAAGCAAATAAAAATCGTGTTAAATTCTCTCGAATTTTATATTATAGCATTTTTTTAACATTTCCATAAGCCATAAATGCATAAAGATCCGATGTCTACTAATTACTAAATTTTCGAAATGTAAAATGCAATGTATATTAAGAAAATACGGTTAAAAACCTGGACCGCATAAAAGAAAGCCGCACAAAATGAGTATTCAGAAACTTCATAAATGGCTATAACAAATAATTTTTTACAACATATTGAAAAGAAAATGTTTGTTATGCGGTGGAGAGGGACCGCGTAAAATTTGCAGTAGATTATTTTTTCACAAATAAATCTATTTGTGTAATAGGCATTTTAACACTAAACCCCTACCAAGCATTAAGTTCGTAATTTTCAATATAATAAATGCTCGGACAAGGAAATTTATTCCACTATTTTCTATAAATGAATTTTTTATAATTCCAGTAATTGTAAAACATAAAGCCGGTCATTTGACCGTGGGAGGTTGTAAAATCGTTCAATTAAATTCGGATTAAATGGAAGGTAATTTCGTAGCAAACGGACGGAACGCGCAATTTCGAGCTTATGGTTATCGTCTTCGATCCTCCGATGTTGTCTTCTAATCTGGCCTCGGGGTCAGCCGATTCTCCATTATTAATGGAGTTTTGGCCAGCGGTCGCGTAGATTAGGGGGGACAGGAGCTCGGGGATCATTTCTGAACGATAGATCGACGTCGAGCGGTGATTAACGGCGGGACAATAACGAAAAACAGTGATCAGCCGTAGATAAAGACTCCGATAAGAGATAGCGGGACGTGTAGGAGGGCTTCTCGAGGTCCCTGGAGATAAAAAGTGGCTGCAGTGGCCCTCGATTCGACGAGGGTGGCGTGTTACGGTTCTATAAGAAACCGAATTGCTCCTCTAAGGACTTACCCGTCATCCCCTTAATGAGCTGTTGGCTTCTTCCACACCTACACTGTCCAGAAATCGACTTCTCTCTAACGAGACACCGCCACGGCTCGGCTGTACCCTATTTGAATCGGGTCCGCAACTTTGTTGAACTACAGTCGGTCAAAAAAGTCTCCGTTGAAAACAAAAAAACTTTAACCCATTACCCGCCGGAATTCAAAAATAGAAAGAAAATTAAATTAACTGTATATATCAATATATTGACCAACTGCAACTATTTTTGCTATAATTCTTATTGTTTTCATTTAAATATGAAAATTAAAACGTGTCCCAATTTCTGGACATTGACGGAATGTCCTATAGTACATTAAAAACACAAAATTAAATTACATATTCGTTTTATTCAGAGTCCCAAAAATGGGAAACGATTTGAGTTTGAGATGTTAAAAGGACTGCGGGATTTTTACATAAAAATTCGATTCTTCTCTTAATTATTTGAATCGATTGAAAATAATGCAATAGCATTTAAAATTTTGTTTCTAATTTTCATCGTGAACGCATAAAACCCGGGTCTACTTATAACAAATTTTGCAGAAAATTTTACCGTGGAAGAACTGCAAAAAAATAATAAAATAAAAATTTGTACTCACAACTCGCCGAGCGTTTGAAATATATTTCAAGGTGATCAGCGCAATTTTAGAAAAGTGTCTAACATTTTAGGATCATATAGAGGCACGCAGACTTTTTTGACAGACTGTAACGTCCGCGAAAAGTTTCAGATTTATTAGCACACCGTGTAGAGAAACTAGCAGGTTCAACGGAGTCGGAAAAAATGTATGCAAGCGTAGACAATGTGTTCGACAAACTTACGGATAATTCAGTGGACGATACATCGCAAAACTATATTTGAGAAAGTTTCGAAACGTACGTGGTAGTTTAGACATGCTACATTAAAACTATGCTCGGGAAAGTTTCGAACAAATTTGTGGGAGCGTGAGCAATTTATTGACGTGCGCGGCATGGAATAATTACAACGCTCGGCGTAATTATCATCGTTATTGCTGGAAGTGTGGGTATATGGAAATAGAAATTTCAAACAAATTGTTTGACGTTGCTTTAAACACGCACGGTTCAAAAATTTATCACATCGTTTTGCAATCTTCTGTACAAAATTCCCCAAAGTTAAAATGTTACAATCTCTGCAGAAAAATTAACACTAGAACTACCGAGTAATAAATACAACCGATGAATATTGCTTTGTAATGACGACAAGACTGCATCTATTCAAACTTAATACCATTCTTATTCTAACACGTGCTTCGCGCGATGAAAAAGTTCATTCAAAAAATTCTGACGAAAACATTTTCATAATTTCAGTAATTGTGAAAGAAAAAATTAGGAACCAGTCATTTTCACTGGTTCGGTAGTTCTAGTGTTGATAAGAGTAAAATTGAGAAACTCTTGGGAATTGAAAAATACTCGAACATGGCTCACGGGGAATAGGAAGAAATTTTTCAAAAAATCGTCGGACGGTGTTGCACGTTGCGTAATCGCGGAAATCAACTTCCGGCGTGTTGTGTACAACTTTCGGTCGGCCTGTGTCACGTGAGTGGAACACGTGCGCCTATAGTCAGACCGCTATACCTTTCGCCGAGTTGTCTCGCAAAACATGGTTGTCCGGGTATGGATTCTGAGTCATCGGACAGGCAAACAGGGTCACGTTACATCATTAATTTCCTCGACGTTGACGTTTCGTGACGATTGCTCGTCTCGGTGGATTTTAACGACGACAGACGTTGGCTCGTTTCGCGGCCGAATCGCCATAACTCTCGTGCACCCGGATCGGTTAAAGAATTCCTTTCATCTCGATATCAGGCCGAATCGCACGGAACTCCGTTTCAGCTCGCTTCGAAATGAAAATTAGAATTTTCACGAATTTTTTAACCAATCGTTTCACGAGCCCTTTAATTGCACCTATCGAATCGGAAGCGTTCGATATATCACTCGATATCGAATGTAGGCAATGCGAGAAAGGACATTTAAATGTTACATGGTTATTTGACATCGTGACGCGCGATGTAAAATTTAAACGATCGGTTACGACATTGTTTTTTACACGTTTCAACGATTTATGAGCGGGCCAGTTGCATTTGTAAAATGTTGCTGCTCGGGGACTCGCGTGAAACGAATGCTCGTAGCTAGATTGTTCGAGCTCGTATCTGTATAGATTTCACTTGAGGAAATCACGTTTGTTGTTTGCAAATGGACGGAATTTTTTTATGCGAGTTTTTGACGCAAAGATTCAGCTAAAAATTAGGAGAATAACATCACATAAACACAAAGTATACGAAGAGCAAAAAGAAATATAGTGCAGGTATACCGCAGCAGAATAATAGAAAATGAAAGATAATTTTGAAATTTAAGTAGCAGTACCGAAATGCACTGATAGAGTCAAAAATTAGTTGAAGAAGAAGAGATTAACATGGTGCAGTTATCGCAGCAGAGTAAGATGAAGCAAACAATAAGCTTGGAACTCGAGAAGCAATTCTGCGTTTATGTTGAAATTGGAGCCAATTTTGTCCGCGAAGATTCAGAAAGAAATTAGGCACCTCCGAGCGGAGCGTTCGATTTTCTTTGTTTAGAAGCATTGTCACAGAATTCGCCAAGGGGCGGCTAAAATTGCTATTAAGCCGGATAAGGACGCCGGTTGACATTTAATAAGGCGAAATGCCATTGGCTGGGGCCGAGTCAGGGTCGTCCGTTGAAAAGTTCGTCGAAAAGCGCGTGTTCGCCGCGAGGAAGGGCGGCCGATCGCGTCATGGCACCGTAATAAATTACCTGTTCGGCTCCGTGTTTTCCATCAGGGTGGTCGCGTGCGTCTCGATCTCGTCGCGAGAACGTTCCTGGAACCGAACCGGGAAAAACTCAGCGGGAAAAAAAAATCGTCGAACGATTGATCTCTGTCCGATACCTGTTTCATTTTTTTTTTTCACCGGGGGTCAGTTTCTCCCGCCACGAGAAATACCACAGGCGCGTGCACGGCGTTTGCAGGGACAACGACCTAAAATTTCCATGACCCTTCCCTTGCTCCATCACAATCCATCGGCCGACAGGATCGCGGAGAGCGCACGTGTTCGTTGCATTTTTCATGCGACAATTGACGTTGGCTTTGCTGTCGTGGAAGCAGGAAACGGACGGAACGCGTCTGTATTACTTCGCTCGGTCAATTTCCCTTGTGATTGGACCTTATGGCTTATGGGGCGTTCACAATCGAAACCCCTTTTGCACCCTCGGGAAATAATTCGACGATTTATCCGCGTTCGATTTTTGATCTCAAAACGACGAAACCTCGGGACCTGCTGTGAACGGTAGAATTTATTATAGAATTTATTCATCAGATTTTAGATGTGCTATAGAATTTATTTATAAGGTATTTTATACGGCTGAATCCGTGAACAATTTATTTTCAAGTGGAGACTCAGCATAAGCTAGCCTCGATAGTTTTCTTATGTGGATACGTAGCTTTACCTTTTACATACTGTGTAATTTAATATTAGAAAATTTAGAGATGGGTACAGGGGTGTATTTTCAAGTGAATACAACGCATAATAAACACAGTGTGTCGATAATTGTTTATCTGTGGAGACGCAGCATAAGTTAGCCTCAATAGTTGTCTTATGTGGATAAATAGCTTTACCTTTAATGTACTATAAAATTTAATATTAGAAAATTTTTAGAAGGATACAGGGGTGTATTTTCAAGTGAATACAACACATAATAAACGCAGTGTGTCGATAATTGTTCATCTGTGGAGACGCAGCATAAGTTAGCCTCAATAGTTGTGTTATGTGGATACGTAGCTTTACCTTTAATGTACTATGGAATTTAATATTAGAACATTTTTAGAAGGATACAGGGATACATATTTTCAAGTGAATACAACGCATAATTAATGCAGTGCCTCGATAATTGTTCACGTGTGGACACGCAGCATTAAGATTCGTTTCAAGACCGCTCCCACCGAAGTCACTGTATTAGAATGTTTTTCCTAGTATAATTTTATGAGTTATTTTCATTCAAGCGAATATCAGACATAACAGACTTTGCGCACAGTGGCTCGATAACTGTTCATCAGCGGATACGCAGCGTGAAGATACTTTTCAGAACGACTCTCGCTAAAGTATCAGCGTGTTTTTCCCGGTGTGAACGGAGCTTAAGGATCGAGTGGAAGTAAATGACATAGCACGATACGTCTGCTTTCTTTCACATGTGCCGACGAACTTCTAGTCAACGTGATATGCCTCATATCAGCTGAATAATGCAACAGCGGGCTGCGAGATGCACAGGAGACTCGTGCATCTATATAAACGTGTGAATCGCACGATCTTCGCCATCAGTCGAGTGCCAGCTAACTGGTTTTCCTAGATCGAAAGCGTTGATCTTCCACAGTCGAAAGACAGCTGTGGCTCGTCTCTTCAGCAGCGCATACTGTGAACACATTCTTCAAAAAACGAAAAAAAAAACATCTACCGACACGCAGACAGATACGTTGAAGCGAATTATGCATTAACAAAAGGTAAACTTTCGGACACTTATTTTTAATTGATCGCACAGCTCGCTCGGGGAACAGGAAGTTAGTTCGTAAATCAGGGACGGTGAAATTGTTTGTTTTCGTGTGCTTCGCTGTATGCTCGTCGTGGGCCCCGACTCGCGAACATGTACAGAGGTATTGACGTGTTCTAACCGAAGGGAGAAACAATAAACGTTCATGCTTGAAAAACAAAAACGACACGGAGCAAAGTTATCGTGTAGATAAACGGTAATAAAATGTTTTCTGTCATGTTTCGCTATATGCTCGTGATGCGTGATCATGTACAGAGGTATTGACACATTTTAATTTAAAGAGGCTAGTATAAATATTAATCAAGAAAAACGAAACGGAGCAAAGTTAGTATAGTGATCAGGAATAATATAATATTTGGTGACCTGCTTCGTTATATGCTCGTTGTGGGACCCGACGAATGAACATGTAGAGAGGTATCGACACATTTTAATTTAAAGAGGCTAGTATAAATATTAATCAAGAAAAACGAAACGGAGCAAAGTTAGTATACTGATCAGGGATAATATAATATTTGGTGACCTGCTTCGTTATATGCTCGTTGTGGGACCCGACGGATGAACATGTAGAGAGGTATCGACACATTTTAATTTAAAGGGGCTAGTATAAATATTAATCAAGAAAAACGAAACGGAGCAAAGTTAGTATAGTGATCAGGGATAATATAATATTTGGTGACCTGCTTCGTTATATGCTCGTTGTGGGACCCGACGGATGAACATGTAGAGAGGTATCGACACATTTTAATTTAAAGAGGCTAGTATAAATATTAATCAAGAAAAACGAAACGGAGCAAAGTTAGTATACTGATCAGGGATAATATAATATTTGGTGACCTGCTTCGTTATATGCTCGTTGTGGAACCCGACGAATGAACATGTAAAGAGGTATTGACACATTTTAATTTAAAAGGGGCTAGTATAAATATTAATCAATAAAAGCGAAACGGAGCAAAGTTAGTATAGTGATCAGGAATAATATAATATTTGGTGACCTGCTTCGTTACATGCTCGTTGTGGGACCCGACGAATGAACATGTAGAGAGGTATCGACACATTTTAATTTAAAGAGGCTAGTATAAATATTAATCAAGAAAAACGAAACGGAGCAAAGTTAGTATAGTGATCAGGGATAATATAATATTTGGTGACCTGCTTCGTTATATGCTCGTTGTGGGACCCGATGCATGAACATGTACAGAGGTATTGACACATTTTAATTTAAAGGGGCTAGTATAAATATTAATCAAGAAAAATGAAACGGAGCAAAGTTAGTATATTGATGAGGGATAATATAATATTTGGTGACCTGCTTCGTTATATGCTCGTTGTGGGACCCGATGGATGAACACGTAGAGAGGTATGGACACATTTTAATTTATAGGGATTAGGAAAACACTAATGGCGTAAGAAAAATGAAACGAAGTAAAGTTAGTATGTCGATCAGTGATAATATAATATTTGGTGACCTGCTTCGTTACATGCTCGTCACAGGTCCCGACTCGCGATCAAGTAGAGAGGTATAGGGGCATTTGTAGGAAAAGGAAACAAATGTATATTTTCCTGTCGAACCTAACGACCTGATAATAAATAACGGTACTGAACTTCCAATAATATTGTCGTTTCAATATTGTTTCAAATTGGCGACGGAAGTAATTCGCACCTGAGGCCGTCGAGGTCCGCGACAAAACGCCGGGTTACGTAATCGAAACGCGGACGGATCGACGCGATTGGAGGGCGTTCAGTTGAACGTAACCGTTCGGTAACGAGGGGATCTAACGGCGAGGACTATCGCGCTTCGCACGGCCAAGGAGCTCTCGGTGAAAATCGCTCCGGCGTTAAAACACCCGCGTTATTTTTGGTCCACAGGCCTACAGAGAGATATAACCTGTCAACTCTCGCTCAAGCGGTTTCTCGCCCTCTCGCTTCCTCTCTCACGTTCTTTCATTGATGCTGGCGTCAGAGACGATCCTGACGTAGCCCTGGACCGCCGCCAAAATTGACCAGGCCTCGCCGGGAACGTGTACGACTTAGTGGCGGTTACTTCGTTAAATACAGTTGCTACACTGTCGGGGATAGACCCGGGTGTTGTATTCAACGGAATCAACAGGGCGCCCTTGTCCTTTCTTTCCTTTCCTTTCTTTTCTTTTCTTTTCTTTTCTCTGGCCCGCCCACGCTCGAACTTGTTCGAGCACGCCCGGTGTTCACGTCACGGTTAGTTTTTCGTAATAATGTTCATCGATTCCTCTCTCGTTTGTCTCGGGATCTTCGACAATTTTTCAGTCTTTCTCGCGTTCGACTTCGATACCTTGATATCTTCAATGATGACGTTTCTTGGGGACACTGAGTACTTCTATCGAAGCACTACTGTAACTTTCTCTTTTAACGCGAGCGAACCCATTGGTGGCAGCGAGCTGTGAACGAGGACTTTTATGATGAAAATGTAATTAATATGTATTTTGTGTAACCAGAATATTACGTTTTAATGCAATCACAAAATTATGGCACACGAATTTGTCTATAACCAACTCTAATAACAATTTCACGATTCTTCGCGGGAGGTCGACAATTATCGAGGCACTACTGTAGTTCTTACATAGTGTAGAGAAGGTACAGAGTTAGTACAACGGACAGTTATCGAGGCCTTGCTGTAGTATTGTCTCTTTTTTTCGTGTACATTGTACAAATTTCGTGTCAAGCGAATAGAACATTCTACAATATAAATGTTGTTGCAGTTCTTTTCGACATGAATAGTTTGGAGGGTCAAAAATGTGCAACGATCGAAGCACTACTGTGGTAACTTCTTCTTTACATAACGTACATTATACAAATTCAATGTCGAGTAATAAGTATCCTAGCGTTTTCGAATTTTCTAAAATAATCGTACAATTTCGACATTATACCGATCGACAACTATCGAGGCACTACTGCAGTGTTACGCAAACGCTATGTCGAGTGAGCGGATAGCCATAGAAACATTTCAGCAGTTCTTTTCTAACATTGATCAACAGATTCGATCCACAAATGGACAATTATCGGGGCACTACTGTAACAATTTCTTCCTTAAATAATGTATATTATACAAATTCAATGTTGAGTAGACAGACAATCATTATAGAATTTTCAAATTTTCTAAAATAATCGTACAAGTTCGAGGTGACACGAATGGACAATTATCGAGGCACTACTGCAGTGACATTTTGTATGTACAATATGTGCAGTACATGAATGCGATATTAAATGAACAGATAACCATACAAATCTTTTAGCACTTTCTTCCCAAGATGAATGTTCAATTGACAAATGGTCGATTATCGAGGCACTGAGGTAAAGGCATCAGTAGTTGAACATTTTATAGAAAAGCATAAAAAATAAGGTTTTTATAAGCGCACTTATAAGTGCATTTTATAGAAAAACATAAAAAATAAGGTTTTTATAAGCGCACTTGTAAGTGCACATACAGTCGAGTCGGAAAGTAAGTTAACGACTGGTGTATGCAGGCAAATGAATATGACATGTCTTTAATCTTTAATAATGATAATACATGTTTTATTAACATATTTGTTTATTTCCTTACACCTCCTAAATAAAAACAATACAATAACTTGATTTTATTCATCATATTCATTGCCTACATATCACCAAATGTTAACTTACTTTCCGACTCGACTGTAAGTATTGTTTAAATTTCAAAACAATAAGAACATTTCGAACCTTACTTTTTATGTTTTTCTATAAAATGGTCGACTGCTGGTACATGGTCAACTACTGGTGCCTTTACCTTACTCTGATTTTCCAGAAAAAATTTTAATTACCAAAAAACCGAGAAAAACCGAGTATACGGTTAACGAAATATGCGGTTGCGTGGCTAGAACCGTACCTCCGCGTCTGTTATCGAGGTGTTACCGTAGACCGTGCCCGTTGGAATCCGCATTTCCATGCGGGAGCACGCGAGGTTCGTTTATTAAGCGTCAGAATGTCGCGTATGCCGTTGTATCATTCCCCGCCGTGAATTTCGCAGGCTTCGTTTCTATTTAATGGACTTTAATGCGAGCCTGTCAGCGGAGTGGACGTTGGTAAGGACGCGGAATGCGACTGTCGACAGAGAGGACAACTGGATACGAACGGTATTGATCCGGCACGAGCCAAAACCCGCGGGCTTCTCTATAGCTCCTTTCAATTTCAGAGCATTCTTCCGGGCCGGTCGTCCGTGAATTCATGTACCTTGATGAACGGTCGCACGTGTTGCTTCCCTAACGTCTCGCCTGGCTCTTTTCTCCGTACGTTTCCTCCGTTTCTGTTATTCGATTCACCCAAGCGAGAGAGAGCGAGAGCGAGAGACAGAGAGAGAGAGAGAGAGAGAGAGAGAGAGAGAGAGACCCTTGTGCAAGCTCGATCCGTGGAAAACACGCCAAGGAATTTTCTCTCCTTCCATTCAACTGCCGGGCCCCCACTTCGTCTGATCGGTCAAAGGATTTTTGCTTCGAACGCAAAGTATGATGTGGAAGAAAGGAAAAAAAAATGATCGATCGCACGTGTGCTCGTCCAGGTTGAAAATAGTTGGCTCGCCTACGGGGCTCCATTCAGAACCGGCGACGTGTACACCTAGCTTTGCCGCACGCTCTGCCTGTAACGACGAAATCGACGTTTCAATTAGACCGTCCCAATTCGGGGACGAAATCGCGACGAAGATAAACCGCGAGAAATTCGCACGGTGACGTATTGTATCCACCGGGACGTTATTAGAGCAACGATCGTGTTAATTAATCTCCGGAGACCGTTCCGTGCCCCCGGAGCCAGCCGCTCTATCATTTATTTCGGTCTTTTAGTATTACTCGACCGAGGAGTACCTTATTCATTACTGGCTCGAAGTTGCCGTGCGAATATACGTAGCCCCGAACCCGGAATTCGAAAACGAGATGAATCACGGGTGAACTGCTGTTCGGTGGCTCGTGCTTTCACTTCTGGGACTCGAATCCACGAAAACTTGCTCGATCGTCGATGGAGATTTAGCGGTATAATCGTTCTCGGGGGATATATCCTACGTGGAGACCCAGCTTTAGTTTTTCAACAGTCGTAGACCGTTTGGTAGCGTTTAATATCGACTTTTTCTACTCACGCGAATATGTTTTACGGATTCCAAGTGTCAGAGGGCATTCAGTGTTAAAATTACCTCGATGATTGCTCTGAAGTGGAGACAGCATTAGTTTCCAATAATTTTCAGTTTTGCGAGATTATCTATTAAAATATTTTCTGTCTTCAAGAATGAACTTGACAATATTTCACTGTGAAAGCACAAGCTACCCCCTCGACAATTGTTGTCAAGTGGAGACACAGCATTAGTCGCCAATAATTTTCACTTTTATGAAAACGCGAGATTATTTACTCACTTTTTCTACTCACGCGAATATGTTTTAGGGATTCCAAGTGTCAGAGGGCATTCAGTGTTAAAATTACCTTATGATTGCTCTCAAGTGGAGACACAGCATTAGTTTCCAATAATTTTCAGTTTTACGAGATTATCTATTAAAATCTTTTCTGTCTTCAAGAATGAACTTGACAATATTTCACTGTGGAAGCACAAGCTACCCCCTCGACAATTGTTCTCAAGTGGAGACACAGCATTAGTCGCCAATAATTTTCACTTTTATGAAAACGCGAGATTATCTAGTTAAATCTTTTCTGTCTTTAAGAATGAACTTCACAATATTCTGCTGTGAAAGAATTGGTACACGTACAAGCTACTCTCCAGAATTGTTCGCAAGTGGAGACACAGCATTACTCTGCAATACTATTCATTTTTACTCATCGAAAGTATGAGATTACAAATCTCTTCTGTCTTCAAAAATGTACTTCACAAAATACCACTGTGAAAGAAATTGTGAAAATACAAGCTATCAGTGTTTACTCGATAATTGTCCAAAATACGGGTCTAGCCAGCGACATATATCGGCCAGGACATAATTCTTTGATCCACCCCGAACGTAAAAAAGGACAGCGAAGCTCTAGAAGTCTCAGTTCATGTCCCCTGGCGGGATATACCTCACGGTAGTGGGGATAATTTTGCGACATTTATCATCCAGGCCTTGGCGACATATATAGAAAACTCATTATAGTTCCGGAACTTTTATCGGCTAGACACTGTAATTATTGAATTACAATGTAATTCAATTACAAAGTATTTTGTAATTGTACTCCATTGCGATTACGAATTACATTCTAATTTAATTTGAATGAAGATCTGAATTATAAATTACAATATAATTACAATGTAATTCAATTACTTTATAATTATAATTCCTGGAGTAATTCAATTGTAATTCCGCACAACTCTGTCCGGGGTGCGGATCACCGGCCCCGTGGAAACCAAATCTTTCGAAAAACAAATTCGCTCGATACGCCGTTGGGATGCGTCCGTCTGTATATCCTGGACTCGAATATTGGGTCGCGATTGCTTCCCGGAAAAACAATACTCGATGAAATTGAAGGGAAGACGTACCGGGAAAATAAAATTTCCACCGCCGCACGCGGAGAACGCGCGGACGAGATTCGAGGCTGCTCGAGGCTTTTTCGTTTTGTTTGTTCCCGGCTCCGGGAAACGAGAAAAAATGAAAATCGGACGTTAAACCTCTGGGGGTGTACAGGTTGCTTGTATTCGTCGATCTCCGTTCGTCCTGCGGCGCTGGAATCGATTCGATTTTTTTTAATGGAAGGCGGAGACTGCGCTGCTCGACGTTTCCGGACTGTAGTTTGTTAAACAATTTTTTCCTGCAGCTGCACGGTTTTCAAACTACACGCGAACACATCGATTTCTCTTTCTTTTCACTCGTCAATTTCGGAACTTTTGTAGTCTGTATTCTTTTCTGTTAACGTGGCTCGCGAATTCCATACTATTTTTTTTTTTCATTCGTTTTTGAAGCATTTCATTTTCCAATATTTCCGCTCTTCTGAATTTTACCTAATGCAGTTTCATGCCCAAAACTATATAAATTTTATGCATTCATGACAAAAATGAGTAATATTTACGGTGAATATTCCAGAACAATTAATAGACACCGTTCCATTGTTTCCGAATGATTGAAATTGCTAACAGAGGAAATACATTTTTATTGGACCTCTGTCTCTCGGAATTGACCAGGGCGATTTTTATTTTGCGCAAAGGGCCACAGTCTGTTAACGCTAAACCTACCGAGCCTTAAATGTCAATAATATATGTTGTCTTATAAAAATTACGAGATTGAGTTTAATTGAATTTTGTTATTTTCGCGATCTTTGCAATTTCAGTAATTGTAGAATAAACAATCTGGAACCGGTTATTTTTTGACCAGCGATGGTAGGTTTAGCGTTAATAATTTTCCAGGGGGAAGAAGTGAGTTTATATTTACCGTACGCCTACGTAACAAACAAATACAATGTCACTTCGATTGAGGAGAATAAAAACAAAACATCCGTATTTAACAAACGCTGTCCTTACACCGAGTCCGACAAGATATAATAAGACAGCGGTTTAATTGATAATTTAGGCTCGTCACAATGGTTCAGAGGGTGTGTTCCATTTTCTATTTCGACCACGAGGGAGTGAAGTCTTTTGTAAATCCTTGGAACAATGCGACGTCGAGATTGTTTCGAGTCGAGTCGAGCGCGAGAGATCCTCGAGCGAATATTCGCGCGACCGCGGTCCCCCGACGAGGAACCGCTTGTTAATTGTTTATCGTTCGCCGGCGACGGTAAGGGTGGTAAAAAGACGTCGCGAGATCGATGGACGTAGGTGCTAAATGCGTCTCGAGATATATATCCGTCGATAGATACGTGGGCAGCTCTCGGACATCGTGGTTGTCGTGAAAATATTTTCATTATAAATAGCGGGCGACCGGCGCGGAAGCCACTCGCGGCTCTTCCTCGCGGCGAGCGCCTTCTCGTCTGCTCGGTTTGTCGTCGAGAGGAAAATCTTTTCCCCGGGACCAGTGTATACAGCATTTTCCGCCGTTATCCGTCCCGCTCGAAAATGGATTTTCTCCTTTCGAGAGAACGTTCGCCGTTTGACGGCAGAACCGGCCAATTCCGCGAACCGTTCTGGAACCAACCAACAATGGAGCCACCGATGCCGAATGCCATTTCTAAGGGACCAAATGTATTTACGTATTAAAACATTGATCGCCACGCTCGTCACACGTGACGCAATTCTCTGTTCCTTTTCGAAAATTAACCCCTTTGCCCTCGGAGCTACATGAACATTCTTTAAACTACTATAACTTTTTTTTAAATTGGATCGAACGACCTGACATTCTTGAGCGATTAGAAGAATTGGTTTTCCAAATGATGTGCAAACAAGATTTTGAAAAAATTGCAATTGGTAAGAATTACATGAGAAAATGACACTTTTTACAACTGTTTTTATTTGAGCATATAATGAAAATTTAAAATATGCGTTTTGTAGATGTATGTTAATTGTACACATGCTGAAAATTTAATCTGCTTAAAATCCACTTAAAATCCACAAATTCTAACATCTTTAGATGCATGTCGATGAAATTTTCAGTATGTTTATAACTAACATAGATCTTCAAAACGCATATTTTAAATTTTCATTACAGGCTCAAATAAAAAAGTTTTGGAAAGTGCCTTTTTCATTTGCTCTTATAATTCCTAGCACGTCATTCGGTAAACCAATTCTTTTAATTGCTCAAAAAATGTCAGGTCTTTTGGTCCAATTTAAAAAAAGTTATACTGTTTTAAAGGACGTTCGAATACTTCCGGAAACACGAGCCGGATATTTGATTTTCCTTTAATAATTTTACCAAATCAAAAATAGTACATTGGTGTACCTAGCACAAAACCAGCCGCGGTAAAATAACCTGTTTGTTAACTTTACAATAATTGAAAATGTAGATGAAAAAAAATGTGGAAAAAAACAATTAATTAAAATTCTTCCTTCGAGCACATGTTACAATAAAATTTGCACAAAGTCTAACCGAGTTTAATGTTTCACACAGTGCAGTGCACGTCAGTCGATTTTACTGCTCGGTAGGTTTATTGTAAAATCATTTCAATCGTACTATTATTATAAAATGTGCACCTATTTTGCTATAAATGCATCAAATCTGCCCACTAATAATCACATACATAAAAGTGAGAGCATTGCCGTTTTTCACGATTTTCGACTCATAATCGAACCTTTAATTGTTTACAACTCGTAAACGAATTATCCAAAATTTGAGAAATTTTCAGCATGGATACAATTCATTCTAGCTAATAAACCACACGTTTTAAATTTTCAATACAGGCTCAGCTAAAGAAGTAGGAAAAATCAATTTTCACTATTTCGCTCGCGATTCCGACTAATACAAATGTTTTATTTTTCAAAAATGGTTTTCGCCTCGCCCAATAAACTAATCCTTCCAACTTCTCGATAACATTCGAGCCACATTCGAGCCACATTCGATCTAATTTGAAAAAAAGTTATGTTGTTTCAAACAGTGTACAAGCATAATTGTATCACCTTTCGCCCACTAAATCTATCAAAAGAAAATCGATTTCACTGCAGCGCGTTGCGATCGCGCATTTTTCTAATCTGTTTCAATAGTAATTTTCCAAAAGGTCAGTTGTGCAATATTAAATACAGGAGCGAGCAGCAGCTGTATCGAAGAGGCGTATGATTGATAGCGGCATCAGATCAATTAACCTCAGGCGGGCAGGAAAGAACGGCGACGTGCAATATTTCCCGGGGCAACAACGAGAGTCCGAGAGAAAGTATACTTAAACGGAACCGGATGTCTCGGATCAAGGGAGATCCTGTTCATTCGACGGAATCGCGGAAAAATCGTTCGACACTCGTCGCCGTAGCGTGGGAGAGCTTCATGGTGGGGGAGTAGCTCGATCTGTCTTCGTCGTTTATTCTCTGCCCCATTTGCTGGAATATAGGTCACGGAGTTCAGCAACCCTCCTCACCCGGGTCGACCACTGTACGGGTTGACCTGAATAAAATTTATCCGGTACACCGATTCCCCATGATTCCCTCTCCCTCTCTCTCCTCTCTCTCTCCTCCTCTCTCTCTCTCTCTCTCTCTCTCTCTTCGTGCTCGCCCAGGCCACAGTGTCTTCTGGCATCCTGCGAGAGGATTCATCATCTTTCCACCTAGAATTACTTTCTCTCTCTCTCTCTCTCTCTCTCTCTCTCTCTCTCTCTCTCTCTTTCTCGCGTTTGCAACGATGTAGAACACTCTGGGGTCGCGCAAGCGAGTTCTACTTCTACACTTCTCGTTACATTTTCTTGGCCAGCCAGGTGGCAGTAATTTGTCTGATCTGCCCCGCGCGCGCGGCACGCTAGTTTTTCGTTAATTAGGTTGCTCGAGCATGGCCGGGGTTCGCTTCAGGCTCACCGAGTCCAAGGGTGGACCCTACGCCTTCGCCTGTTTATTGTTGAACTTAGGGGAGTCTCTGTAATCCCGTTTCAGGGATTTATTCGCTCCGTTCTCCTCTCCTCGGCTACGCTTTGAATTTTATTTCCCCCCTCCCCCCCGACTCTGTTTCGTAGCGTGATTTCTTCAGAGACAAAGGGAATCCGTTAATCCTGCGTCCGCGTCTTTTTTTCTTTTCTTCCTCCTGGAATATTTTCCGCTGGCCTGCAGTCTTTCGAAAAATTCCGTGGGTAATTCGATCGGGACACTTTCAGGCTCGACGTTCGAAGAAATTCATGCTTGTTATTAGTTTGCTGCACTGGGAATATGGTCCCTGTCGGGAGATTTTTTAATGCTTCCCAGAATCGGAAACGTCTGCATAATGTAGATCCATTTCCTCGATCGGACTCGTTTCTTTGACCCGATCTCCCAGATTACAATTTTTTTTTTTTTTTTTGTTTGTTTGTTCAGATCGAGGAGATATGGGGATCGAGACATTTGCACTCTGACGGAATCGATCTGACGGAAATCTGCAGCCATTTCTGTACCGTTCCCAATAAAGCTCTAAATTGACAAAACCCTGGTCTGATTACACTGAAAATCCCAAACACAAGCAAGTATACGCCGGAACGAAAAGATAGCACAAAATTCTTCCCTATCTTTCCTTGTTATACTAATTAATAACTTTTCTGTCTCGAATTCTCACTTATCTTCGTGCACGTGTTTCTTCTATTGTCTTATGTGATCTCTATTACCGACAAAGTTACGCGGCAAACTTCAAGAGGGTTTGTAAAGTAGTATCTGTACTACTTTATATCTATGTGAAATACATACAATATTGAGGTTAAAGGAAGAACGATATTCAGATGAAAGGATTTTTTACTCGCCCCCTCTTACTTTTGCGACAGAGGCAAACAATTTTTACTTTGCATAAAGATCCAATCCCCTAATTATTACATGTACGCTCTATGTATTCTGTAACCGATATTTATTATAATTTTCTAAATTGCTCGCGGTGTTCTCGAGCGAGGAACAAGTCGGAAATTGTCTGGAGCAGGATCAGTCGGCTCGAGGACGACATTGGCGGCAATAATCCTAATTCAAGACGGCCAGGCGATCCTCGCGGTGTAAACCGATCTGGAGATTGCGTTCCGGTGGCGTAGCCAGACGCAAAATTATCGATCGCCATCCCGGAATAGCGGGAAACCGCGTTCGGACCCCCTGTTTCTCGGTTGATTTGTAAGAACGTGCCGCGGAGGCAGCTGCTAAGAACGAAAAATAAATTCTGCCGATCGCGTCGATTTCCTCGTTCTGGACCTACGGAGGAACGCCAGGCTCGCGGCGAACTTGCACGCCGGTTAAAAAGACAATGGAGAGAAAGAGAGAGAGAAAGAGAGAGGGAAGCAATAGAGGGAGAGAGAGGCAACAGAGGGAAACTGTCCGACAGAGATAGAACGAACGAGAGAAGGAGGGAGAGACAGAGAGAGAGAGAGAGAGAGAGAGAGAGAGAGATGCAACAGAGGGAGAGAGAGGCAACAGAGGGAAACTGTCCGACAGAGATAGAACGAACGAGAGAAGGAGAGAGAGAGAGAGAGATGCAACAGAGGGAGAGAGAGGCAACAGAGGGAAACTGTCCGACAGAGATAGAACGAACGAGAGAAGGAGGGAGAGACAGACACACACACACACAGAGAGAGAGAGAGAGAGAGAGAGAGAGATGCAACAGAGGGAGAGAGAGGCAACAGAGGGAAACTGTCCGACAGAGATAGAACGAACGAGAGAAGGAGAGAGAGAGAGAGAGAGAGAGAGAGAGAGAGAGAGCGAGAGAGAGAGAGATGCAACAGAGGGAAACTGTCCGACAGAGATAGAACGAACGAGAGAAGGAGAGAGAGACAGAGAGAGAGGGGGGGGAGAGGGAGTGAGAAAGAGAGAGAGAGGAAGAGAGTGAGAGAGTTGAGAGAGAGGTAGAGGCTGAAGAACAGGCAACTAGCTGGCGACTGGCCAATCTGTATTATTTTAGCTGTATATTCTCCGCTATTAGCCGACGTGTCGATCGCCTATTACGACATTACCGCGATCATTCACGCTCGTTGCCCTGGTAATTTCGATCACCTGACCTGTGTCGATACCCTCAGGCTCCATTTCAGGAACCCTGCGATATTCATGCACGGTCCGAGCACGGATCCGCCGTGTTCTCTCGGCGAGATCTTCCTTTCGCTTCGCAGGGGGGAAATTCTGACGATAATAGAACGCTCTTGGTCGATGTCGTTCGGGAAATCGACTCGATGCCGAGGAACCTGGCAGATTTCGGTTCGTACGATCGCGCCACTTTTAAACCAGTGAATTCCTAACGTTGAAACCTGGATTTTTGACATTTTCTCGTCGAAATCAAGATTTATATAAAAAAACCAGTTAAAAATTTCTGGTTTGCCAAGGTGAAGTTTTTTAACCTTCTCTCGAATCACCTTCGTAGACGCTTCACGATGTTTTAAAAAACGTTCTTAGACGCCGAGGAACGCAGTAGTATTTCTCCAAGTTTTCGGCGATTTATAGACTGTGATGATTAGACTGCGGATCCTTGTGCGTTTATGACTTATGGAAATTTTCAAAAAATGCTATAATATAAAATTCGAGAGAATTTAGTACGATTTTTATTTGTTTTGGATCTACCAAGGTCTTTCTTAAAATTTGTCTGTGAAAATTGGAAATTGCATAAACATCCGCAGTCTAGTAACGGTGTTAATTTATTACAGCCGTAGAATTGTTTTCCATCGATCGGTCTTCCTAGGCGTCGGTTTGGAAACGTTTTTGGAGCCGGAGGAACGTAAAATATATTTATGTTTTGTCACCTGCTAGATCAATGCCTATCATGTTTTATCAGATAGAACGGTAAAAGCGATTAGAGTTTTTAAAACGTGATTTTTAACACTAAACCTACCACGGTCAAAATGACCGGTTTTCTATTTGATAGTTATTGAAATTATACGAACGTTTTCATAGAAAATTGCCGAATTGACTTTTTTATGTAAGTACATATTATAATGAAAATCGTTGAAAATTTAACTAAATTCAATCTTCTCCCTTCTCATAAGACACTTTTATATGATTTGTGCTTGGTAGGTTTAGCGTTAAACGCCTGGCTAAGGTTTGCTGGTTCAAGGGCCAAGGGTTGACATTCTTTTCCGTATACTTCCTGGCCGCCAGACAGGATTCGGAGGCCGTGTCAGTGAAATTCGGTAATAAATGCGGTTTGTATCGGCAGCGAGTGCGTGCCAACGAAGCTTGGCAGCGTGTCGCAGTAATTAGGAGCCGCGAACGAAGTGTGTGTTAGGGGTAGAAAGTGGCCGGCGATGTTCTAAACTGAGTCAGAAACTGAGCTAGAAACATTCGGTTCGATGGTTCGACTACTCAATTTCCTGTACACGTAGTTCTCTGAGCACCGGATCGACGTTTCGTCGAATACACTTCGAGCATAATCAGTGGATCATGTCAGCCTGGATTCTTGATATCAGAGCGACTATATTAACACTAGAACTACCGGACGAGCCAAAATGAGTTGCTCCTAATTTTTTCTTTTAGAAATCCCGAAATTATAAATATATTTCCATGAGAAAATTTTTTAATATATTTCTCGACCAAAGTAGATATTTAAACGAAACTAGTGCGAG
Organism: Seladonia tumulorum; assembly: GCA_913789895.3. NCBI lineage: Eukaryota > Metazoa > Arthropoda > Insecta > Hymenoptera > Halictidae > Seladonia > Seladonia tumulorum. The sequence continues at coordinate 10,180,793 of OU565266.1, forward strand.
ATCTAAACAAATGCAATTCTGTTGTTATTACAAGGCAATGTATGCCAGTTGCATTCAATGCTTGGTTGTTCTAGCATTGACAGTACTTGTGGTAAATATTGCCATTATAAAAATGCCAACCCTAAATTTATTGAGATTGAAATTTATCCTACCATTTTCCATAAATGAATTTTTACAGTTTCAGTAATTGTAAAATATAAAATCGGTCATTTTGACCGTGGTAGGTTTAGTGTTAAAATGGTTAAAAAAATGTCATGATTTTGAAACCGAGTCATCACTTATGCGCCACTCTGTGGAATACGGTTGCTTCTAATTAGACAAATAGAACACGACAGCACACAATTAGGCAAGTAGAATATGACATCTAATAATTGGACAAGTAGAATACAATCTGATCCGTTGAGGCTTGCGGTTATGACAGTCCTTGGCAAATAAGCATATTACTAATTAGACAAGAGAAATGGGACGTGTTTGGAACGACAAGTGAATTGGGTCGTTCATGATCAGACAATAAGTGGAAGACTGTTTCTACGCAGACAAGTAGTACGAGATTGCTTGTGGTCGGTCATGCACAATCAGTCGTGGATTAGACCAGTAGAATGTCCCTGCTCTTGATCAGACAAGAAGAAGAAGAAGAAAACTATCATTAATCGGTAGACGGTGGATTTGATATGTTTATGACAAAAATGAGTGAAACAATTTAATTTATCATCAGTTTATTCAAATTCTCAAGCGAGTAAACAAATTCTGATCTGGGCCCAGTATCTTGTAATTGACGCAGACAATTTTCATTTTACAGAAAGACTCGCAGTCTATTCATCATGCAAGGAGAACAAGTTTGCTATTACTAGCGAAGTAGGATTATTTTTGGTCAGACAAGGGGAATAAACAGGTTGTAGATCAAGCAATGCGGCTGTCCTTGACGAGACAAAGGTAAGCCTGCAAATCGTCAGACACGAAGAACAATATTCCGGTTCGTTAGACAAGAGAAATAACATTGGCAATAATCAGTCAAGGAGAATAAAACTGCAAAGAGAATTAGACAGTGAAGTAGAACAGTTTTTGATTAGGCAAAGGGAGTAAACAGATTGTAGAACAAGCAAGTAGAATGTTGCTGGCCCTGATCAGACAACACCAACAAGACTAGCAATCTGACAGTAGAATAGAACTGTTCTTGGTCAGGCAAGAAGAATAACACCGTAATTAATCAGACAGTGGTATCGGACTGTCTGTGATCAGACAGTCTTAAAGAATTATCTCTCGTAGAATAAATCTGTCTCTGATCCTGGCAGTCAGAAATATTATATTTGAAGGTTACCTTCAGTTCTATCAAAATAATGTAAATAAAACAAAAATGCATATGTCATTGTGTTGCGCATAAAAAACAGTACTACTTTTTCCTCTGTCATTTTTTTCTAATTACTATTTACAAAAAAAAAAAAAAAATGCTGGTTAGTAATAGCCTGAAAACCCTGTATAATAAATTAAGAAACAAAAACTTGAATGTCCTACAAAGTTTGTTTTAGATTTCAAAATAATTGATTACTTATGGGCCCCCCTAATAGATAGCGGATCTTTATGCAAAATAAAAATTGTCTAATTCTAAGAAATAGAAATCATGAATTATGATCAGACCAATCGCACAAGTAGAATACGCTGATCCCTAGCTAGACACGTCGGCCATTTCGAACCTGCAAACACCGACCTAAACCGGTCTTCCGAGAACGAGGTCAGGACTAACAAAGTTCAAAGAGTATCCTACACATCCTCGTCCCGCGAGGCACCTCAACAACCCCAGGCATCAACCATAAAACTTCTCAACCCTTTCCCTTCAACCCTCCCCAGCCGAACCGGAAGCAACGAATCATCCCGTAGCAGCGTACAACAAAATTTCCCCCCGAGGTCTATCCTTCGAATCTGAAATTCTAATGGTTGACGATACCCCGCATCGGGTCAGCGTGTCGAAGTTTCTAGCTCAAGATCACCGGGTGCAACGGCTATGGTATAGCATAGTCTGCGATCAGCTGTCGTCGCACGGCTGCTCCTCGAGCAGAGTGGCGGCCGAGGGGGTGCGGGAGGGTGACAGAAGGGTTCAAAGAGCAGCAGATATCCTTTATTCGACTGTTTAACACGCGGAGGGCGGCCGATGCGTCTGTCCAGGGAGAGTAGGTCGTTTCCATGGCGACAAGGGGTGCATCGGACTGGCACGTATCGCTAAACCGAACGTACCCCCCTGGCAGCCTCTAACCTACCCCCTCCAACGGGACCCCGTACAACGTTCCCACCTCCTGCGGAACATCCTGGCGTGCTCCGGCTACCTCCTCGCGGCTGGCTGGGTCATCCCTCCCGCAGGAATTAGGTTACTTCCTGGAATTGGGTTTTCCGGGCGATTCCTCGCGACTGAAAAATTCACCTTGCGCGAGATCGGCCCCTTTCGACACCCGTCGGCCAAACCTGTTTCTCCTGCACGACGGCAGAGTCGGGTCTGTTTTGACCCGGTACATCCAATCATTCTGTTTACGGAAAATCAATTAACCCCTTGCACTACTATTTATTTTGTGATTATCGTGATTAGAAATTCTTCATCGTTCACAATTTCATAGAAAAAAAAAAATAGTTTATACTCATTGCATGCCTACGTGTTCTCCAAAGGGTACATATCAACTGCAACAAAAAAGAATTTTATTTTGATTTAAAGAAAATTAATAAGAAACATATTTATTCGAGTCTGACTCGATATTGTAGGGCAAGGGGTTAATAAATGACTGTAGCAGGTACAGTGGAAAGATTAACGTGTCAACGAGGAGTATCTTTAATAACGTTTTTTTTTTTAAATTGTCTACATACAAACAGTTCTACCGTCAATAATTGTATAGATCCGAGTAGGCTGTGGATTTTAATTTATAACTAGACTGCGGATTTGATGCATTTATGACAGAAATGGGTAACCACAATTCAAATCTGTGGACATGTTAAAAAGACTTAAGGATATCAACCCGATTGGTTTCAACTTAATAAAATAATTAAAAGAACAAATAGATCTTCATTTCGCTCCTGCGTCTTGCAATCGATGCAAACATTTTTTATATTGCATAAAGACCTTTTTATAACAGAACTGAGTTGGCGCGATTTACCACAATAGACAAATTGAAGAACAACGATGTACTATTGTGAACGTATTAACCCTCTATGGGCCGAATTTTGTTCCGGTGGTTTCTATTTGCAGACAACTTGCAAGGCATTTACTTTTATATTCCAAATTGTTGGTGCTGCTAACCGTCATCAATATTGTTATTGGTTATCTCAGATACATTATATAATTAAGACGTATACGTCATCTTGTGAAAAAACCGAAATTATTTGGCAAAATGTCGATATATTAGCATGTGACCTGAAAGTTACATGGGCCCATAGAGGGTTAAAATTATTAAATTATTTTATCGCCTGCAGTTGATGTAGAGAAATGTTATATTGCATAAAAATCCGCAGTCTGGTTGTAAGAATGATCGGTAATAATGTCATTGCAGGCTGCTTAGAATTATTGCAGCCTTGTTGTTCGTCGATATGCCGTTCACTGGAACATGCTAGGTGTCAGGATACTTGTCGACGATAGCGTAGCCGGTGTCTGTGGGAACACTGTGGACCGTTCTTTGGAACAATAGCATGCGGCCGCGGACCTGTGATTTCATCCCCGAAACCATTAATTACCATCGGTCCCGGTCGAACCGCTCGATGGAACGAATAGAAGCGTGATTAATTCTGCGCTACTGATAATAGCTCTGACCCACTTTCCTCCTGTCGCTTTTTTTTTCTCACCCCCTCCCCCCCTCCCCACCCTCTCTCTGTCTCTTATTCTCGTTCGCGCTGTTCCCTCGTCGGCGTTCACCGGCCAACAACTGGACCGGGGTCGGTTCTCTCCAAGGTAAACCTTTGAACTGCCAAGATCCGATCGCGATCGAGAGATTAGCCGTTCAATCTACCCCCGGTAAATTTAGCATCGGGGCTGACAACGCGTCGGGAAGGACGTCGGAGAATTTTTCTTTGACGGGATTAACCCGTCGTTTGTACCTCATCTCGCTCAACCTAATTTGTCTTTTCGTGTTGAGTCGGTGGAACGGTGATGGGAATAACGCAGGACCCCGATGTAAGCCCGAAAAGGATCAGTTCGTATGGGCAAACGAGAAAATAGACGAACCCCCCTTGTAAAGTTTGTTCTTTGTCCTTTATTCTCGCTCGCGACGAACAGAAACGTCAAATATTATTCGGACAAATATAAATAGTTGCGTAGTTGAATAAATACGAAATAGTTCAAGACCTATCGGGTTTCTAGCAAAGTTTATCTTCCATGTCCAAACTCGTTCCTTTTACCCTTGTTCCTGTTCACTTACAGTGCGACAGCTAATTAACCTCTTAACGAACCGTCCGCAACTCTATCTCCCAGGGACGGCGCGCCTGGGCGCAGCTAGCAAAAAAGCCACTATAGTGGTTCGTAACGTTCCAACTGATGCTTTCCACGGAAGCCGTTACGCTGTGTCGCGAATGGCCATTTTAGGTGGAAAAAAGTCATGTCAGAAAATAAATACAACATTACTTATAACAGTACTTATAACATTCGTATATTTTCTTCAATATAAATATTATTTTTAATGGTTCTACATATGTTGAATCTCATTTGATGACCTAACAGAAAACGATCTATGATTTTTTTCCACCTAGAATGGTCGTTCGCGACACTGTGGAGCCACTATAGTGGCGTAATAGTTGAATAAACATTCGACAGCTGGGTCAAGACCTACCTGGTCACAAACAAATTTTATTAAAAATTTTTCATTTGTCTTTTCTCGTGTAGGTTCTCCTTTGCACAAGTAGTTCGAAGCGACTCTATATAAGAACAAGATAAATTGTTATAAATATTTTGATTAGGAATAAATGTCGAAGCTTCTGTGCATTCGATCGACTTTCCCGCATTGTTGATGAACAAAGTGCGAATCTTTATGCAAATTTCTATTTCCATAGGTGGTTTAAAGGAACTTCGATTAAAAAATTATTGTCTGTTTGGGAGATGTATGTGATTGCAATCGGCGAATACCGGTGAATTTTTCAAGTTATTTGCTTCATCAGGAAAGATAACATTTGTTTAATTGGAAAATGGCGTCGAGGCGCGCACGGATCGATCCGTTGAAACCAGTTTCGAATAGATTTTCCGCAAGATTCGCGAGCACCGGGCACCAGGGAGTTCTGTTCGGCGGAAGAGAATTTTATTTCATGTTACAGGATGGTAATCCCGCGGATTACGATGGCTCGCAGCGTTAATTGATGCAAATTGTAGCTGACGACTGTGTTCAGTTTCGAGCATACTTTCTCGAAACTCGAGTCTGTGCGTGTTCAAAGCTGCTAAAATATTTTGCTTTGGTCCGGAGAGGATTAATTCCTCGTCGTACACTGTCGGCCATCTTGAAACGCGAGGATTTAATCACTCCATGATTGTATCAAAACAGCACTTATTACACGAATTAATCATCAATGAGACGCAGCAAAAATTTAATATCCTGTGATCTAAAACTTATTTTCCACAGAGGCAGTTATATTGTACCAGGTCAGCACAAAATTCCGTGCTCGAATTAAAATGCAACAAAGATTCGGGCACGAACGTAATCAATCTCACAGTACAATTGAATAGTCCTTTCCTTCTAAAAAGCCGCTATGCGCAATCTGCATGATCACGCTCTTCCTCGGGCACTAAAAAATTCTTCAGAAATTCATTTCGAGCTCGTTAAACTTCCAACGCTTCAGCATAATCTCCTTTAACGTTACAGCAACCTATCTCCTATCAAAGGCAGCCATCTTGTATTCGGCATACTACTGAATGGCACTTTTTCCTTCGAAATACCCTTTGCAGGAACAACACCAACCTTTAGAAACACTGAAAAATGCTTGAAAAGGCTCAATTAAATTCATCTGTAATTTGATCTCGCGGAGTTCTAAGCGCTTTGTCATAGTTCTCTTTGATCTCAAAGAGGACCTTGCATCGAAGAACAGCAACGAGCTGTGTTTCCAAGGTATAGTTCGTTTGCAAAACGTTCATCCTTTCGCGGAACCCCGGGGCCTGGGTTTAACCGCGTTTCATATAAATTCAATTCGACTCGATTCAGCCACTCAGCCGTCGATAATCGAAGGATTAATGTCCTGTCGGCTGGTTAAAGGATCCCGGTTTCCATTCGCTGGAACGGTGTATCGATCGTGCTCGCTGGTTTTTAGGGTCGTGTCGGGAATGTTTGCGCAAAACCGGCGTCGAGGCATCGGCAAACGGAGCGCGCCCACATCGGCGCTCGTTTATAGTCTTTTAGTCCTTCCGCGGGGCGTGATCCTGCGGAAAGCAGGCCGCAGTTAGTATCCCGGCTGATTCAGGATGCGTCATCGAGTGGGAATAGCCTGGTCGCGTGTCATAAACGATCGAAGAAGTTGAAGGTAGTTCGCGATGAATAAAAGATCAGATGTAATTTTTCTAGGGCAACCGGTGGCCTTCGAGTGCGCGCTAAATGGTTCATCTTTCCCTTAAAACGCCCGCCAACGTTTCCAAAAATTTTTTTCTCCCATTAAATCGCATTTAACTCCCATTTTTCTCCCATTTAACACGAACTGAGAAATTAAGGAAATCCATGTGTTTGGAAATTTATAGTACTCAACACAACTTCTACATTACTATATTTTTATATAAGAAATTGCGAACAATTTAACACAAAAATTTAGAAACGTCCGCCAACGTTTCCAACAAATTTTTTCTCCCATTAAATCGGGTTTAACACCGAACTGAGAAATTTATGGGAATCCATGTGTTTGGAAATTTATAGTACTCAACACAACTTCTACATTACTATATTTTTATCTAAGAAATTGCGAACAATTTAACACAAAAATTTAAAAACGTCCGCCAACATTTCCAAATTTTTTTCCCGCTAAATTGGTTTTACACCGAACTGAGAAATTAAGGGAATCCACATGTTTGGAAATTTATACTGCTCAACACAATTTCTACATTGCTATGTTTTTATCTAGTAAGTTGCAAAAGATTTGCAATTTTCAAATTTTTCTTTTCTGCTAAATTGGTTTTACCACCGAACTGCGAAACTTAACCCTTTGCGCTCGAAGCTATTTTAACTCCAAAACGAAACATTTCTTTCGACCTAGAACATTTCCCTTCAATATATTTATTTTTTAATTTTATACATACGAAAATGTCGCAATTTACTCGTAGAGTACTAAAATGTTTAGTAATTTATTAAATACAAACAAACTTAATAATGAAAAAAATATTTTGAATAATGATGCAGCAATTTTTAGTGGCGCCTTACGGTCGCCATTCGAGTGCTAAGGGTTAAGGGAATCCACATGTTTGGAAATTTGTACTGCTAACGCAATGTCTACATCACTATATTTTCACCTAAGAAATTGCAAAAGATTTACGTGTTGTAAGTAGGAGTAGTAGCAACAAACTCCATACACATAAAAAGAAATAATTCACATAAACATTATTCATTGTTCTAAATGGAAATATTCCAATTCAAAAGATGTTTTGATTTTGGAACTAAACCGAGACTCGAAAAATTGCTACCAAAAATTTCATCCAACAATCGACCTCTTCGGAAGTGGGTCATGGAGGGTAGCCCTAGTGAAACGCAAAAATCAATTTCTTAGCCCACAGATCAACCTTGAAGTCATTCCATAAAATCGTTAATTTTGTGCAAGTCTACCGAATTTTGGAAATAATCGTGCGGGTGGTGTTGCGTTATCGAACGTGCGCCGCGGTGTTTCTAAAAAGAGGACACCCTGTATTATTCCAGGGGATACAGAGGTGCACGACCTAGTTACGCTTGGGCGTGTTATATGGGTCATAGACACCATTCGCAGCCAGTCATACGTACACGCACGTGCATACGGTGGTACACGTACGCGCGCGCGCACACACACACGTGGAGGACGTGTGTATGTGTAGGAGAATACCTGCGCGAGAGGTATCCAGGAGTATAGTAGTTTCCAGGGAAACGTGGTCTCCCGAATATGGGACAGTAAAAGTTTTACAGCTGACGTATATAGTCCTCTCCGCAATTATCAACCACGATCAAACGGATTGTCCCCGGGAACCGGAAACACGGGTCACGAAACGAGCAGCGCTGAAACGGGCTTGTTCTTTGCGATGCCTTTTTCCCTGCGAATATCTTGGCAACGGGCCCTGAAAATCTACTTCCCTCGCGGGAACATACTGTTTGTCATAGTCGCCGATTGCTAACGAGCTGCCTCGATTTCTAACTCAATCTGCTCCCACTATCAACTATTTCTCTTATTGGCAATTTTTTAATCTTCGTTCTATCCACAGAAATATTAGGGGTTTTTCATTTTCATTTTATAATTTATTGTATTATCTGTAGCGAATTTGGTTGGGACCAGTATCACGCATCTCAACTTCTCCGTTTTTATTTTAACCAATTTTTCAGACTGCTGAGCTGACACTCAAAGTGTTCATTAACACTAAACGTAAAGTACCCAATATGTACATCTTATCTTATAAAGCTGATTTATGCATTTATGGCTTATGGAAATGTTAAAAAAATGCTATAATATAAAATTCGAGAGAATTTAACACGATTTTTATTTGCTTTGGATCTACAAAGGCTGTCCCCATTAAAAATAAAATTTTATTTCATTCCACTTTCTTAAAATGTTTCTATAAAAATTGGAAATTGCATAAACATCCGATGTCTACTGATAAGATTGAATTTATTTGGATTTTGTACGGATCGTACAAAATAATGTATGCTCTCTTAAATATTCTTCATCCGAACTTTCATCGTTATTCATCAAATGTATCTTCACAATCACTTGCGTAGTAATCTTCATCCAAACCGATAACATCTGAATCAGTTTCAAAGCTTAATAATAAATAATTTCAGTAATTGTAAAATGAAAAAACTGGAACCGATCATTTTGACCGGTGGTGGTAGGTTCAGTGTGTTAAACGTCGAGTAACAAATTTTTGCGGCACTTGAAGACCGCACGAGGGTTAAATTGTGCACCGAACAGTGATACATCATTGTCGGATGGATAGGACGTAAGGGACAGGTGTTATTTCGAGAACGGACTAGCAGCGAGGCTTTACCGTACTTCTGGAATTTATCTCCCAGCTTTCCGGAGCTGTTACAGAGTCATTTTGTGCTCGAGGTTTATTGGAAATCGCTTAGAGTCGCTAAACAGACGATACATCGCTGTTAAACGCGTTTTGAATCGCGGTGACCTACAACACGGGCGTTACCGTTGTTCCGAAATTTATGTTTAATGCTCGCGTGATATTAAAAGATGATTGTTTTGGTATTTAAGTTTATTGGAAATCGTTTAGACTCGGGAAAAGTATCACGCGTTTCTTAATCGTTGGAATCTATTAAAGAGGCATTACCGTAGTCCGCAAATGCATATTTAATCTTGCAATGTTGCTAGATGGACTTTTTTTTAACGTTCAAGTTTATAGGAAATCGTTCGGTGTTATTAAGAGTGTGCTGTGTTTGCAGTCGATTACTTCTGAGACTACTAGAGAGACATTACTGTACTAGCAAATGTGCGATTCTTTGCTTTTGCCGTTTTAGTAACAAATATCGGTGTTAACGAGCCTTTGAAGAGAGATAGACATTACTGGAATCCCTACAATCTGTACACTCAAATAGAAACCACTAGAGAGGCGGTACTGTACTTTAAAGCCACCTACCAAAGATCTCGTATAATCTGCAGATCTAATTAGATTCATTTCAGGATTCGTTATCTCTTTGTCTCCTCTGTTGTCGTAATACTTCCTAAGTGACTAGCAGAGAGGCACTACTGTATCATAAACGCACGATATTCCTCGGAGAGCAGGTAGAGAATCAGTACTGTAATTTTATCCATCTCTCAAGAACAGAGTCAAACGAAAGTCTACAAACCGAAATAGACACACATTTGAGCATTCGTTAACTTGTTGTGTCCTCTATCGTCATGATACTTCTCAGAAGACTAGTAGAGAGGCACTACCGTGTTTCAAACTCATCTCCCACAAAACCCGATGCAGTTCTAGACAGATGTATTCGAACACTCGCAACCCTTTTCTCTCCATCTTCGCGATATTCCCCGGTGAACAATTAGAGAGGCACTACCGTGCTTCAAACTCACCTCCCACACGGCTCTTAAACTGACTCGAAGATTCAGTGGCCTCGAGTAAGCTTTATTAAAGAGCAACTGTTACAGAGATTTATGAATCCTCGAGCGGCCATGCGAGAGAGAGAGAGAGAGAGAGAGAGAGAGAGAGAGAGGAGGATGAAAGTTTTTCCTGAAACAGATTTCTCCGGTCGTTCTCGCGAATTGCTTTATCGTATCGATTGGGTTGTACGAGGGCTTCCCTCCTGGAACACCGGTCTAAGAAAAAAGGAACCCTGCGACAATCCCCTCTCTCCCACCCCTCTCTCTCTCTCTCTCTCTCCCTCTCTCTCTTTCTCTCTCCGGGAAAAGCAGCTTCAACCAGGACCTTCGGTTTTTCGACGTTCCAGCGGCGGCGGCCGTGAGCATAAAAGAGAAAGCGGCGCTCGCAATTTTCCCTCCGTCGGTTAAAACACCTTTTCACGTCGACCTCCATATTTTTCCCGAGGCTCCAACGTCGGGAAAAAAAGAGCATCGCCGAGATTCGTCATCCAGATCCTTGTATGCACGCTGCCGGGGCACTCGCGTGCGCACAACAGAGTAATTTGTAGCGTTCTGCTTGCGCCACGAGAGCCTCTGTTAACATCGATCGTTTCCATTCAAATCGTTTTGCGGAATAAATTTCTGGTAATGGCCGACGCGGAAAGTCTCGTCCTCGAGGCCCGCTTAATTACCGCCGGATGAATAACGACGCGAAATTGTCAACTTCCGCACAAAAGTACACCTCTCTGTTGAAATAGGAAATCGTCGAAACGGGAAACTGGGAAGAGTTGCCATAGAGAAAAGGCATTTCGAGTTTCGATCAGCGGAGATTTGCGACGAATGCCTTGTTGTCTTTAATTATTTTTTCGCGAATCTTGTATCGGCATGTTCGCGTACTTTTTCCGATTAAAATGAGCCCAAACACGGTGTAGATCGGAGCTTATTGGCTTGTTCAATTCACGATTTTGTAGAACCTCGATTATCCGAACCGAAGAGTTTTTCATCGCCCCAATACGTGTCTCGGATGCGAACAGCTTCAATCTAAAGCGATGAAGGAATTTTATGATTAAAATTTTTGTGATTCCTTAGTTGTAAAATAAATTACTATTAATCTCCAGTAACGTATGCTTTGGCTGAAAACAATTTTCTAAATTTACAATGATTCGCAATGTACTCATCGTCAGATTGTGTCAATATCTACAAACTATCCAGCCAAAAAAAAAAACAAAAAGAAAAGAGATACATCCGTCGTTTCATTGGAGACCAACGTTCCCAAATCTCCGAGAAGATGTTCCCCCGCAGTTTCAACGGCCACGAAGGTCAGTTCAACGTCGCGTAATCCATTTGTCCTGGGCGAAAACAAAAGGAAACAACCGACAGTGACAGAAGAAGCCGACTTGATTCCAGCCCGGTGTACAAACACAGAAAGCATGTCCCGCAAATGAAAATGCAGAGTGAACGTTATCCTTAATCCTGTGGACCTGCTTTCCCACGGAGGCGGAAACTCGGCCAAGAAAAAGATGCAAAAGAAAATCTTGCGTTCCCGCTGTTCAATGGTATTGCGCCCCGGTATTAACGACGAGGAGGATCCTTTTTATCGTCGAACTTCCCTTTTCTATCTGTCCTCCTCCTCGTGGAATGGTTACGGTATGTCCTTGGAGATCACGGTGTCCTATTTCAAATGTCCCTTGGATCTCTTAAAAATTTTTTAGAACGCTATTCTGTCTCGAACGCGATCGTTCTGTAATGTTCGAATCGCAGTTTTTTGGTTGGGAAAAGGTATTCCGTGATGTAGCTCGATCTTGCGCTTCATCAACGTGTTCGCCATGGTTTTCCGGTTGAAATGATTCCAAACACGACGCAGTTTGGATGATTTATACCTGTTTAATCCACGATATAGTGGAACCTCTATTATCGGAACTCATTAAAAGATTACAATTGCTCGTGTAATAGAAGACTTGGCTAGCTACAGTGCTAGATTGACTCTTTGCACTCGAAGGATGATTCTGCCATTAAAAATTGTCATTAACATTATTCAAAATAGTTTTTATATTATTTACATTAAATCTATCACCGTCAAGGCCCGAGACATTGGACCATTGGCTCGACTTGAATTATAACCATCATTCAAGGCTTTCAGTGCTCATCATAATACAGTTTTTACTTTCAGGTGCAATCCATGACCTTACAAAATTGTTTCCAGTCGTTGACAGTCCCAAGCCATTCGAGTGCAAAGGGTTAAAATTATTCATCGTTTGAGGATTCAAGTTTAAAGTGATCTAGGTTGTTATCCTAGAATCGTTTAGGCAATTATTTCAGAGGATCCGTACGAGGGTTACAAAGTTAAAGAACTCCAAGGTACATAGAAAACATAATTGATTGGACGACGCGGCGAACAAAGTTCCGAGACGTTCAACCATCAGCGTCAGCTTGAATCGGCCATCATCATAATAAGAGGATTCAAGGCTTTGTTTCGAGTTCACTCTGACCTTTTCAAATTGTATTAAGTAGTCTCAGATCTCAAGTCTCAAGTCCTAAGTTTCAAGACTTAAGTCTCACATCTCAAGTCTGAAGTTTCAAGACTCACTTAGCAAGTCTCAAGCCTCATGTCTCAAGTCTTCAGTCTCAAGTCTCAAGCCTGCCGTCTCAAGTCTCGATTCTCAAGTCTTAAGGCTTAGGACTCAAATCTCAAGTGTCAAATCCTAAGTTTCAAGTCACACGTTTCAAATCTCAAGCATTAAGTTTCAAGCATCTCGTATAAATTCTTAAGTTTCAAGTCTCACATCTCAAATCTCAAGTGCCAAGTCACGTATCAAGTTTCAAGTCTCAAGCCTTAAATTCAAGTCTCAAGACATAAGTTTCAAGCCTCAAATCTCATGTCTCGAGTCTCCAATCTCAAGTCTGTTGTTTCAAGCCTCATGTTTCAAATCTCAAGTCTGAAGTTTCAAGCCTCAGGTCTCAAATCTCAAGTCTCGAGTCCCAAGTCTCAAGTTTCAATTCTCATGTATCAAGTTTCAAGTCTCACTCAGCAAGTCTCAAGCCTCATGTCTCGAGTCTTCAGTCTCAAGTCTCAAGTCTCAAGCCTGCCGTCTCAAGCTCGAATCTCAAGTCTTAAGTCTTAGGTCTCAAATTTCAAATCTCAAGTCTGAAGTCTCAAGTCTCAAGTCCGAAGCTTGAACAGTATGCCGGTTACGATTCGACCGTAAGACGGTGTCCCTGAAACGCAAGTTCGCTAATCGGCCTCGCAGCACTCGTAAGCCCAGCAAATCATCCGGTTGGCAAACACGTTTCCATGAACTCCCACGCGGAAGTATCATCGAGCATCAGCGAGAGCACAATAACGTCGCGCGATCATCTACACAGAGCGGAGAGAGCGGTTCACTCCACACCCGGTAGACGTTGGCTGCTGTTGCGCGTGCGCGAGCTGGTCTCTCTCTCTCTCTCTCTCTCTCTCTCACCCTGCCTCCCTCGCGCTCTTCTTGTAGCAGGATTTTTCTTCTATCCCTGGTTTCCCATTTCTTTTTCTCTCCTCGTCTCAAAATTCACAACATCGGTGCCCCTCCGCATCCCTCGCCGTGTCCTCTAGGTGCCTCGGTTCCTCTCGTTGGCGACTGGTTCCTCTCTCTCTTTCTCTCTCTCTCTCTCTCCTCTCTCCTTCTCCCACGACTAGTTCTATCCTCGTCGACGATCAGAGGGACCGCCGAGCGCGTTTCTCTCCCAGTCTCTCGCGCAAAGCGGTTTCGTGGCGACGTGCGCCGCGTTGCACTCGATAGATTGCGGCTGGTCCAGGTCTCTGTTCTCTCGTTCCTCTCGCCGGAGTTTTCCCGCCTTCAGACTCCCATCTTCTTCTCTCTTTCTCTATCTCTCTATCTCTCCCCCCTCTTCTCTATCTCTCTCTCTCTCTCTCTCTCCCCCTCTCTCTATCTCGAGATCTTCGTCCCTCCGAATCAGCCTTCCCCCGCCGGAAAGGGGATGCAGCCTCTTGGAAAAGAAACGGCAGCTCGGCCGAGATAGCCGCACACCGACAGAGAAAGAGTGTACTGCTATTTTCGAGACGCCGTGGAGCCCGGCCAACGCGCGCGTCCGGTTCACCGGACGAAAAAAACGACGGGGATTCGCGGGTGGAAGGTCGTCGGATGATCCACGCCGAGATCCACCGCTCCTGGATCCAGAGAAACCCGGATATCCCGCGCCAACGATCTTCGCTTGGTTCACCTTGCTTCGTTCACCTTGCTCCACCGACTCGAAGAGGAGAGCATTCGAAGTTTGAGGTCTTCGGCCGGTGATCTAGCCAGTCGCCCGAGCGATCGAGCCGATCACACGATCCCCGGGTGTTGACCTGCATTAACCCGATCGACTTCGGGAAATTGGCCGGCTGATTGCTATTGAGGAATCGGCCCGACCCGGGCCCGACTCGATCGCCTCTCGCTCGAAGATTCAGAACTTTGTCGCCGCGATCTCGAAACCTCCGAAGATCCTTTGGGATGGTTTTTCTAGCCAGTGGACAGTGCGATCGGTTGAATACAAACAAGAGAGTCTGTGCGTGAGTTTTTTTGTGCTCGACGATGCTCGAACTGCAGAGCCCCGGATCTACTGTTTGCCGTGCTGAAGAGTAGAGTTGTCTCTTGTTGTGAAGAGGATGCGTTCGACGATGATCTGTTTCTGAAGTTCTCTCGCGGAGATGGTTCCCGTCGTTTGTCTCTTGATCGTCATGGAGAGCGGTTTCTGGAGGTTTGTCGTGGATTTTGTCGAGGTGGTTCGTTTTGTTTTTTTTTTTTTTTTCATCCTGATCGAACTGTGCGATCATACTTGACGATGGTTCAGAGACTTCCGTATCCGTCGTGTTCGAACTTGCTGAAACCGTGTTAATTGATGCTTCAACGCCGGAGTTACCGAATTAATTGAATGACCGTTTTTTTTTCTAATTTTTGCTTCCGCAATTGCTGAAATTGTGAAAATGTTTTTTGGTCAGAACTTCTTTATCGAAGCATGTTGTATGACGTTTGACTAGATGCAGTTTCGAAGCAATGTACAATTTATTGCTCGGTAATTCTAGCGTTAAAGGAGATGTGCCGATTAGTATCCGCTTATGCTCGGCTTGAGAAGCAGGGTTTGAACGAGTTTGATAACGTCCGACAAGAAGTTCTGAACCCCATTCTGATGTCTTGAGAGTTTATCGAATTTGTAATTCGTCATAGTGTTCGTGGGTTGGTGAAAGAATGTCTGTACTCGGTGACTTTCGCAATTTTAACACTCGGACAATTTCCATAAACGAGACCAGCACTGATTATTTCGAAGTGACGATTTCTATCCTCCGGGTCAAAGCAGACCCGAGCTCGAAGAATTGAAGTTTGCGTCAAACGTGATTAAAATCGCCGAAACAGCGGCGTCTATTAATTTTTCCGGGTGGGTCGATTGATTATCGCGCGGTCGAGGCATAAATAAAGTTTGATAAAAGGTCAAACAGCTATTCCCACGAAAGTGGCATTGATACATGAATCCAGAGAATTATAAATAAAAAGTGGCCAGTAAATTATGCGAAACATCGTGATAAATCTCCGCGGGAAAAGTATAATAGTAGGAGAATCGATAATCGAGAAAAGGGGTGGTTAATAAATTTAGCCTGAACGAAATATCACTGACTCCTTCAAGTATTTAAGACTAGATTGCCTAAGCAAGTCATTTTGACTGCTTTTGAATTTCATTTTTTGTATTGCTAATACTTATTAATAACTTGTTATATGACTGTAAGTGATATAAAATATATTAAAAATTACTGTTAAACAAATTTCTTTGCGCATTAGTTATTTTTTCACAATGCAGTCATTTTTACTGCTTTCAGGCAATATAGGTATATACTAAGCTCCCGTCTTTCTAGTGTTAACACTATACCTACCACGGTCAAATGACCGGTGAAATTTTAAAATCCGTTTAAGGAAATTAATGGAGTAATTATTTTTGTCCAAGCATCTGTTTATATTGTGAATTACGGACATTCACAATAAATTTTTAGTGTTGCCATTTTTACAAGTTGACGTTTGTTGAATAGTTTTAGGTAGGTTTATTGTTAACGTCGGGTGTCGTGCGAGGAAAGTCTTCCTCGTGTTCTCGCGCGTTTGACCTGCTCATTGTCGCAGGTTCGACGAGTCGAAGTATTGTTGTCGATGACTAACGATACTTCCGGATCGCGCACGCGTTCACCTGAAATTACGCTGCTTTTAGTGGGCTCCTTAAACCCCGGTGCAGCCGAGTTCGCAAACTAAACTCGTTACCCGTTCGCGACAACTTCCTCCTCGACGTTTTCGAAACGGGCCAAATCCCGAACTTGTCGGACTTCCATTTTCGAATATGTTACATTGATTTTTCCTTTGACCCGTGTCGTTCCCTCCTGTCGCGTTCTCGGACCCAATTTTGCGATTCTGCCAATCGAAAGTCCGAAAAAGCCGCGTTTGCGTTTCCTGTCCGTAAATCAATTTCATTGGACAATCTACAGAATAACGTTCATTCCGAAGCTTGAATAAATTCGCACGCGTGTGAGAGTGGCTTGGAAATATGTTATAAAGTCTTTCTTCTATTTAAAGAAGGAAACATTTTGGAGCATTGCATAGAAGAACTCGAATAGATTTTGTACAAGCGAAAACGCAGCTTAAGAGTATATTACAAAGCTTCATTTCCACTTGGAAAGCAAATTTTTAAAAGTCAGAGGGTAGCTCAAGGATACGTTTCCATATCTTTTTCGTGATCGAGTAGGTCGAGAAAAAAATATTTTGAGACCTTAAGGACGTTTAAAGTATCAAATTTATTTTGTATAAGTGGAACTGCAGCTTAAGCGTATGTTACAAAACCACAACTAAAATTGAACATAAAGCCTCGAGTACTTTTAAAAAATTGAATTATTTAGTACAAGTGGAACGTCAGCCTAAAAATATGTTACACAGTCGTAACTCTACTTGAGAAGCTCGAATAAATTCGCACAAGTGGACAGGTGGCTTAAAAACATTTTAAACGAAAGCTTTAAGTACTTTCAAAGAAATTGAATATATTTAGTACAAGTAGAAATGCAGCCTAAAAATATGTTTCAAAGTCTTGACTACACCTGAAAAGCTTGACTAAGATTGTACAAGTGGAAATGCAGCTTAAAGACGTTTTCGAGACACTAATCACTCTTGGGAAGCTTGAGTAAACTCGTACAAGTGGAGAGGCGGCTTATCATGACGTCATAAAGTATATACTCTCGAAGAAGTTGAAATTAAAGTCTTAACGGCACTCGACTAAATTTATACCAGCGAAGAAGTGGCTTAAAAATATTTCACGAATCTGGCTCGAGGAATCTGAACTTCCATACAAGTGGAGATGCAGCCTGAAAGCATGACTAAGACCTCAACTATGCTATCGGTACTCGAATAAATGTTGCAGCAGTGAAATCGTAGCATAAAGCTGCGTCCACACTGAACCGGCATGAAGCAACTTTTCTCGATGTTGCTTCAATGTGGACCTAGCTTATCATAAAGCCTGTTGTACGCTTGAAGAACGCACGAACGCCCGGTTATTAATTATTTACGAATTAATTTGCAATCGTGCGAGCATGTTTAACACTTAACAGCGTCCTGTGTGTTCGCAAACGAAACGAACAAATCGTTGACCGTGTTTGTATCTGCTTCCAGAGTGTACGATGTTGGAAGGTGGACGTGCAGTGGTCTGGCTCCTTGTATCAGCCCCACGAGCTGCACGCCACCCGAACGATTCACGTACTAACCCAATTACACCTGTTTGAACCCACCAGTTGCAGAGTCCTGCACCGTAACCCCATGACGCATTTAACACATGGCCCGCCTGGAGAGTAAGTGCCGCTCACGATTTTTCGTCCTCGTCCCGAGCCCCTCTACACCTTTTGCGTCCTTCCTCCGCATAGTGATTCACGCCCGCTATTAGCCGTCTACGGCGAGAGCTATGCATACAATTTGCGCCAGTTCGCAGAAAGTCCCTACCATAATGAACCAGGTGAATCACGACCCGGAGCTTGAATACTTTTGCTAACCACCCAGTCGAACTGCCGATACCTTTGCTATATTTGCCTCGACCAGTTCAACAAATTCCTCCAGTTTCAAGAAACTCCTGGTTCCTGATCCCCCTTTCCTGATTCTCGGATGGCAGTGCCTGGATCTATCTAGACTCCTTTTAGATAGTGAGTCATTTAGGTATAGTAAGGGGCAATAGCAAATTTTCAGGCAGACACGGGCATTGTCATCGAGAGATTGTAGCTTTCTGTTGATTGTGTCCCTCAGGAGTTCCTAAGAGTCTGATCTCTGGATGGCAGTGCTTGGATCTGTCCAGACCTCTAGATCTCAAGCTGAAAGAGACCATTTCGCGTTACTCTTGGTAAACATTTTTAGCCATTTTTTAAATAATATATACCCAAAGAAATCAATGTGTCGAATAATTCCTCGTGGATGCATCATTGCAATCTTAACAATGGTAAATTAAAAATATCATATATTTGAAAATTAATAGATGAGTAAATGTTTAGATCTGCAGTGATTTCTCTATATATTCGGACTCCGTGGAGTGTAAACATAACACGGCTCGGTTACGTCTCCTGGACGATACGTGTCGCTATCAGGGCCCGTGTTGTTGACATGTATCGAGAATTCACTGAATCGAGACCCAAGTTACGGAGAAGCTTAGAGATTTTGGATCTTGCAATGCCTAAACACCTACGAAGAGAAATGGACGAGTGTCTAGGTGGATCCAAGCATTGTCGTCGCGAGATCATCGCTTTCCATTGATCGTCCCGGTCCCTAAGTCCCAACCGATCACGGTCGGAGAAGATCCATCAGAGTTCCATTTGGTTGTTGCAGTACCAAGCATAGTGGTGCATAAAGGCAGCAGGTCGCACAGCCGGCCTGAGAGTCCCACGGTGGTCGTGGGAGGAGGAATGCCCTCACTGCCGTCTTCCAGGCAAGGCTTCGTCATAGGTGGCCCGAACGCGTCATATCAGAGCAACTCGGAGTCGGATATGATAGACGGGAATGCCAATCCCAATGTCGGCTCTTCACCCTCGCTTCATCGTACCTCGCCCTCCTGTCCACCCGATAAGGCCGACACTGAGAACAAGAACTTTCGTAATAGGGTATGTCTCGATGATCCAGAATCGATTGTACAAAAAGCAACTTTTCTGTGGACCCACCTAGCTGGGAGTTACCTGGTCAGCTAGTTAGCCAGGTGACTCTTGGCAACGCTAGGAACAGGAAAATGTACTTGGAAAGGGCTAGCATAAACCATTTTCTTTCTTTTTTTTTTGGTGTAGTTGAAATGCTGAAGACAATCCTGAAGATTGAACTCTTGACAATGCTAGGAACAGAAAAATGTACATGGAAAGGGCTACCATAAACCATTTTCTTTCTTTTTTTTTTGGTGTAGTTGAGATGCTGAAGACAATCCTGAAGATTGAACTCTTGACAATGCTAGGAACAGGAAAATGTACTTGGAAAGGGCTAGCATAAACCATTTGCTTTTTTTTTGGTGTAGTTGTTGAGATGCTGAAGACAATCCTGACGGATCGTACGGTCACACTAGGATTTGTCCCTTTTTGTGTTGTTACCTTTCAGTGTACAAGGTTCTTACCTGACAGTTTTAGTTTTGTTCAAATGTCTTGTCCCTCTCTCTCTCTCTCTCTCTCTCTCTCTAATTGGATAATGTATTTTTGCGAAGGTAAAGTTGCTGGTCAGGAGTCATGCCATGAGAGAGTCGACGTCTCCCCCGAGGGAGCCACACAACGGTTCGTCTTCTCCGCACAGTCCTCAGTCGGTGGACGGGGAGAGAAAGCACGCTGGCAACCTGTCTCCTAACTCTACCAACGCCAAGCTCAACAACAACGAGTCAATGTTCAACAGCAATCTCT
Source organism: Seladonia tumulorum (assembly GCA_913789895.3). NCBI lineage: Eukaryota > Metazoa > Arthropoda > Insecta > Hymenoptera > Halictidae > Seladonia > Seladonia tumulorum. Next base: position 10,200,891 of record OU565266.1, read on the forward strand.
GCCCGAACCAGTCCCCGAAGCAGATGCGCAACACGGCTACTTCACCTACCTGTCGAGCTCCGTCGCGAAACGGTAACTTCCAGCGTCTTCAGCTACTGCAAAGACTCATGAGCTTGGCAGTAACTGGAACTTCATATGCTCAACTTACTCTGATCCTTCTGAAGCTCACTCATCAGCGAATAACACCTTATTTAAAGGACTCGGAGGATTGCCAGCTCGATAGTAACTTCAGGTTTATATTTCCAGGTCAATCTAGTCCTTCTCAAGTTCACTCACCAAAGAATAACACATCCCCAACGAACGGCAATAAGTCGGAGTCCCAGCGTTCCAAGATGACCGGTTCGAACGTGATTCAGAAATGCAATAACTGCGTGAAGAACAATCAAAACGACCGGCCCGGCTTGCTGCAGACGCCCGTGTCGCCGACGAAGTCCGGCCAGGCGTTGCAGCACTCGCCGAAGAGCATCAACCTGGCCCAGAACAATCAGAACAATCAGAAGTCGGAGCAACGTCGACCGAACACCCTGAACATATGCAACAATCAGTGCGGCACGCAATGCGGGAACACTCTCTCCGTGAGCAGACCGGGTTCCAGACACAAGCTCAGGCACCAGAACTCTTCCCAAGGCAGTTTCGACAGTGCTTCGCCATGTCTGTCCAGAGGTCCGAACTTTCGCCTAAAAATTCACTAACATTTATTATCATAACTCATCAATTATTAGCTAACTCGTCAAGTACATTCTATTTAGTCTTTCTCTGTATTTATCCTAGTTTAGATTTAATTTTGGCGAACCTGCAGAACAGCTACCTACCGAGCCAGTCCTGACATTAACTTTTTAACTCGACGTACTGATTTACAGTGCGTTTGACAATAATGTCAGAATTTCAAGGCATGTAACACCAATTGTAATATTTCTCAGCTGTTCTACATAGGCTAGCCAAGCTATATTTGGGGGCATAATTAAATGACAAGATGTTGAAACAAGTTTTAAAATACAAGAGAGAATTTACTTTGGATCGCAAAGGTTTAGCAGAGCACTTCTAGAATTCAACCATACTCTGATAAATTCCTTTCACCTTTTCTATTCGCAGACAGCAGCACAGAGCTGTACACAGACAGCACCGGCATAGATTTGGAGCACTTCATCGCGGAGACCATAAATCGTAACCAGAAGGACCGCACCGTCCTATTGAAAATCGAGAAAGATCTAATAGAGTTCGCGAAGGACACGCAGAAGGTCTGTCACAAGTTCCCGAACATGTCCTCGTACAACAGGATGCTGGTACACCGTGTGGCTGCTTATTTCGGGATGGAGCACAACGTGGATCAGTCCGGTTCAAGCGTGGTAGTCACCAGGACGAAGAACATGCGGATCCCCAACACCCGTTTCAAGGAGCACATCAGGGACGATCTGATCCTGTCGGAGGAGCCGCGTAGAAGTATCTTGAAAAGAGACTCGAGCTCGTTCGAGGACAACTTCAACTTCAAGTCGCCTGATAGATTGTCCGGGGACTATTGCCGACAAAGCAAGAGCTTCGAGGAACGGGAGGAGGAGTACGAGCGTGCCAGGCGAAGGATATTCAAGGACAACAGTAGAGACAGCAACGAAGTTCATTCCTGGCCTTACTGGTCCTCTTCGGAGAGCTCTGACTCTGCCAGATACCGTCTGCTGCATCCTTCGGACCACATGATGAGGTGAATAAAGGCATCGAACATGCTCGCTGTAGGAATGTTATTCACTTGATAGTCAATTTACCTAGCAGGAGTCTATCAATAGGCTTCGACCGAAGCAATAATCTTTAACCCTCAATTTTCTTTGACCCTAATCTTTTCCTTAATTTTTAAGGCAAACGAAGTTAATGAAAGGGGAGTCCTTCGACGGGAGAGAGTCCTGTCGAAGCGGAGTTCTGAGGCCGTCCGTCTCTAAATCCTTCAGTTTCGGTGGTTATACCAGAGGCATGCTGTCTAGAGGTGACAGTGTCACATCTACTCATAGCGCTGGTGCTCGTCTTATGAAGCAAGGTTTGCTACTCTTCGTATTATAGTGCAGGGTCCCCAAAAAGTCCCGGAAAGACCGATTATCTCAGAAACGGAGCATTTTGGAAAATAAATGTGTTCAACAAAAATTTCAAGGTATTCTGAGACAATCAAAGGTTCTTTTGGAGGACCCTGTATATGCTTGTAAGAAGCCTATCAGCATCTTGTCTACAGAATGGACATGTTGCAGATTCAGGTGCTAGCATGTGTTCACGGCTGAGCCCCTCGAGCAGCGGCTACAAGTCGCAGAGTCAGCGCAGCGACGCGACGATATCCCCGTCGCCGTCACCGTCGCCGGTTGCGAACATGACGTGCAGCCACACCCAAGTATCTAGTCAGGACCTCGCCTCGCCGGAGTCGAACAACCAGACGGTGATGTGGGCGGTCACCAGTATATCCAGCGTGCCGCCCGGTAGCATAATCATCAACCCGCAGACGAACCAGCCGTACACGAATCCGGACGGCTCGATATACCGTTTCGACCCGGAGAACCCCCCAAAGTTTTATACCGCTGCTGTGTCGCCGCATGACAACGACAGGAACGCCGTGTCACCGAAGAACACGGAACCGTCCGAGCCATCCAAGATGATCCACAACAACGGGAGGAACGAGGGTCGAAAGAGGTCACAGCTAAACAAGAACAACAACAACAACAACCACAACCATAATAATAACAACAGTAACGGTGGTAATGCAACGACGGTCACCCACGTGACGAACAGCGCGACCTCGCCTAGTTTACCCTTCACGCCACCTCCTCAGCTGACTCCACAGCTTCAGCCGCAGCCGCCGCAGCAACAACATCAACATCATCATCAACATCAGCCGCAACCGCAGCTGCAGCAGCAGCAGCAGCAACAACAACAACAACAACAACAACAACAACAACAACACCAGCCACAACAACAAACTCTAGTCAAGTCGTCGTCGACGGTGCAATCTTGTAACCACAACCAAACGGCTCAACCGTATACCACATACATACCTACCTCAGAATCGTACAACCCGGGTGTTTATCCACCCCCAGTAGGGCAGCAGACTGTGATGATGGCTCCTCATCCGAACCAGGGTCAGCCGAATGTACAGAATAACGGCCAAGCGGATGTATTTAATCAGAACTCGGTTTACGCGAATTATACAGTACCTGTGCAACAAGGACCAGTGTCGCAGACAACGGTAACGAGCGTTTGGGTCGGTGGTTCTCAACCTGGGGAACGCGAAGTGATCATGACAATGCTTCTTGGCAGAAAAAGGATTTTTCTATAACACGTGATATTTCTGTCGTAGCGAGAGGGTTAAAGAATAAGGGGCGTGTCAAGAAAAAGGTTGAGAACCACTGATTTTGCTGACACTGTATGTGCAATGTCCAATTCAGGTGTTGGAACAATGGTGTTGTTGACTTCAGGAAATAACGGAACTGTCTGGATATTTTATGGGTATGAGTATCTACGATCAACGTCTGTCCGGTGATAATCATTCGACGCCACCGCATTCTTATCCGCAACCGCAGCCGTCTACGCATCAGGCGGTTCAAAACGTGCAGTCTATGCCGCAGAACTATTGGCAGCCGCCGCCAACCTCAGTCCCGGTACACTTGTTATAATGTCTGACAGTCTTAACTACCTATCGGCGAATATTCAACAGTTTTTCAAATTATGCGATTCACGGTTGAGGATTTTAATACAGCTTTAACTAGTTAGAGAATAAATATATAAAAGAATATTTTCTGGTAGGTAGAGCGTTAAAGGATTCAATACTCGGTATATTGTTATCGAAATTTTTTTATTTCAGGCGCAACAAACAATGTATTTTGTACCACCGCCTGGTACAGCACTTTCGGTCAGTCAGGGTCCAGGTGATAGACAACCGTTGCACCAGCAACAAAGATACACGACGAATTATTCTTTTAACGCGCAAACTATGACGCCTCCGAGCCAATCAAATTGTGAGTCGAGCTTCTCTTCTCGGAAGTATCCCTCCCTGTATTGATTATTTAATTATACATTTTCTATTTCAGCCAATTATGTGGGCAGCTACCCAGTTCCTTACAATTCGGTGCCCGCTGTGACACCGACACCGGGAGAATACAGCTACCAGCCACCGGTTCACATGGTCCCCACGTATTACCCGCCAGGTCAAGCGGCGATACAACCACAACCTGTCATGTACAGAGTACCCACGCCCCCAAATACCCCGACTTCCAATCAGGTACTTCAATGGTCGCCTTTGTGCAGCTATCAGTATAGAGGAGATCTCTAGTAGGATTGCTGAATTCAATCATTATTTGCGAATGACAAATAATTTTCTATACGAATAAGAAGAAATGATTTTATTCGTTATTCGAACAAACTGTTACCGAGCTCTGTCATATACGGAGCGTACAAATTTTAAGGGATAATGCTTGCAGATGCCACAGATGCCGTTGATGTACGTCAATTCAGGCAACTATGCACCGCCAACGATGGTGTCCAATGGAACGTTCGGTCATCAAGTCGGGCACAATGGCGCATCCCCCGCGCCACCTGGAACATACATGACTTCTGCGCTGGTTCCTAATCTCGTTATCAGGCAAAACGGCCCTGTAAGTGTTACTCTTCACGCCTGAGTTTGATTCAATTATGCGAACAGAACAGGGTGTGTTAAAATGTAGGCCTGTTTGCAGGTCGTTGCTGGTGTTCGAGCTTCGACGCCAGGCAACTCTCAGAGGACCAGCAGGTCGCCGACTCCAGCACACGAGCTGTTCGGAAGTGGGAGCGGGGACAGAAGCGCACAACCCCAACCACGCTACCCACTGCCAATGTATCAGGGTGTCCATCTTGTTCAAGGTATACAAGCCACCTCGTTAAATGAGTCCTTGAATTATTGTTAGGATGTAAAAACGTCTACGTCGTTTCTAGGGGATATGAGATTGATGCATCCCGGAGTATCAGCTAACCCGCGGCTGCAGTATGCACCAGTACCATCACCACCTGTTGTTCAAGGTTGTCCACGACCGTATCGACCGCCTTCGTACTCGTCGAACACCTCAGGCGCTGGCACCCCCACCTCGTTCGATGGCAGAAATCAGAAAATTCGTAAACAGAGGTAAGGCTTTGCTGTTGAAATGTCCGATCAACACTTCATCTGCCGGAAGCTTGCTATCAGTGAAAAAAGCAACAACCACGGTACAAATCATATGAAATTAGATTGAAAAATATGTTGATAATTGAATAGTTGCCGGTAGGTAAAGTGTTAATAAAGTGGTAATTGAATTTTCGTGATTGTTGATGGGAACTTGTTGATCAGGTCCAAAGTAACACCGTTGCCACCGGCAGGCCCGCGGCCCAATATTTATCAAACTCCTTCCATGCCGTCGCTCTCGTCCAACGTGCCGAAAGATCTCAGAGAAGGTAAGGATCGATATTAATACGGTGATCTAGAATCAATAAGAATTAGATGTTCGGCTCGTTTCGGTACGTTCTGCTTGGAAAGCTCTCTCTCTCTCTCCCTCTATCTTTCTTTCTCTGTTTACGTTTTTTCTATCTCCTTTTATTCCGCTTACAAAAGAACGAAAAAAAAAAAAAAAAAGAAACGAAATGTAACACAACTTTTGACACGTATCTCTTGTGTATCCCCTTAAAAGCGAGACCTGTGGAAGACAATATGATCTAAGGTACAGAATCTTCATCAGTAATAAAATACTACAACGAACACGGTGTAAAACCACATCGTTTACCATAGACGCTTCTTTCACACCGCGTTCAGTTCGCTTTTGGTCGATATTTGTTCGTGTGGAAGTATGCCTGGAAAAAAGCTTCCTATTTTACAATTCTTATAAGTGGGATTCGCCAAACCAGCTTATGACTATTTATTATAAACACACAAAGTGGGAAGCTTCAATTTTCTGAGCATTTTCGATACAACAGTGCACTGTCCGCTTACACGCTCATGCGCAGAGTCGATGTCACAGTATTTTCTTCCTATAATCTTGCGGTTTTTGTCATTTTTATAATCGTTCGTGAAGGATCGTGAAAAATTAAGTGACCACCTTGGAGCTCTAAAACAATTTGCAATGGAACATGTTGGTAACCAGTCAGATTATTCATAATATTATTTTTATATAATAGCATAATGTTTGATTTTGTAAAATTCGTTATAAAAAATATTTATAAAAGAGTGTAGTTAATGGCTTCATGGGTTATTGTAGCAGCTCACTGATTTTCAATTGAAGTGGAACCTGTAGCGAGGAAATACTGTACTATGCAGAAGTATGCCTTCAGACTAGTCGAAGTGAATGTCGTTTCCGCACAATTAATACATTTCTTATTATCTTTTCTGTTTGAGTGAGACTGTGTAGCGTTGGGCTTTGTATCGCACGATTCTCGTGGTAAATGCCATGGTTCACCAATAACAATTTCGTGTTGCGATATACTCAAAGAAGTCTCGATAGTCAAAGTGTTCAGCAAGGTATAATCAATATTTCAAAGCATAATTCTACGAACTAAAATAAAAGAAAAATCAAAAGTAAATTCGGTTTTGTTCTCAAATCAGTAAGCGTTGCCCCTGGCGCAAGCAACCGGGTACACAGGTACGCAAGCACTCGTTAATCATACTTTTGACAATTTTTGTATGTTGTTCTAAAAAAAATTAGAAAATAGTTCTGAATATTCATTCTTTAGACAATGTTACATCGATCTATGATTGCAAAAATACAGATCTGTGCGTAAAATATTAAATGCTGAAGCTTTAAAATCAATTGTGCATTGTGGTTGCCTGCGTAAGGGGCACTGTGTGCAACTCGAGATCAGAGAGCGCGGGAACCGTTTCAAATTTGAAAACAAAGCCGAACAGCAACGCGATCACTCCCGATTTCTTTCTTATTTTATTTCGTCTAGATTAAGATGCTTTCAAGTATTTTCTGCCGATAGTGGAACACTCTATACACCAGTGTACTTCTCGCAGTCGTGTGATTTGCACAAAAAAAAAACAACAACAACAACAAAACCCACCGGCATTGTATGTGACGAAGACAAAGAGCGTGGAAATCGGCCAACGCTGCTCTCAGAAGTAATTCTTCTCATCTTGCAGGGACCGTGAAGGTGACAATCACCCGTCGAAATCAACTGGTACAATATTAGGTAGCTGGTCCAGCCGTGAAGAGCGAGATGAAGAGGAACGATGAAGAGAGCAAGAGGAAACCGTGAAGACGGAGGAGGAACATCGTCGAAGGCTGACAGTAAAAAAAAAATCGAACAATTCGAGCTGAACGACGAACCAGTGGTTCACCGACACGAAACACGATTCTTATTAATTAAACGTACTTTTAATCATCAACGAGGATAGGGTACGCGAGCGCACACCGCCGCCATGGAAAAATATACACGAGCAAACGGAGAACGCTCTAATTATCGAACGATTTACAAACAACAATACACACACACACACACGTAGGCATACACAATACACACACGCAGACACACATACACAGACACATACATGCAGTCACTGAAAACTTTTTGATAAAACGACCGAATATCCGAGCAAAAAAGTCATCTGTATCGATTAAGAAAATTCGAACTATCATCAAGATCAATTGGGGATCGGGAGGGGTGGGGGGAGTCATTCAAATAATTCTATATACACGTGTGCGCTAAAGAACAGATACGAATGTGCGTTATTCTTATTTTTTTTTTTCATTTTTTTTTCGAAGGCGTAGGGCACGATAGACACACAGTGGTACACCGTACAGAGAGTTACTGAACAGAATTTTACCTATTATAATTATTATATATATATATATATATATATATATATATATATATATATATATTATATTATTATATATTATATATATATATATATACAGTATATTATATCTGGAGATATTTTAATCGCGGTTTTACAGATAACTATATGAATGTGAGATTTAATTTTAAGGAAAGGTGAAAGAAGAGGTACTTTTAAAAGCGGACACACGCAAACACAAACATAAACAAAATACAAACGCATACGAGAACACAACGGCAATGACCTGGACCAACCGTACGGGGTTGCCACGGGAGTCAGTATATAAAATAATAATAAACACGTAATGTACGAGTATTGTAATGTACGCGTTTACTGAGTACGTTTACAATTTGCTGCGAATCCGACTGGATTGGCCACAAAAGTTCGTTCAGGGACATTGCTCACCGATTCTCCTGCGTACTGCCACCAAAGAGTTGCTTTAACCCTAAACGGGAACGAAGAAAAATCGCTGCCGGCCGCGATCCAGAGCGAAATTGTTTGCTACCTCAATTTTGATATCGAGAACCTTTTAGAAACCGGCTTTCACCGAGGGCTCATGGCGACTCGGCGAAACCCGGTTGTTTTGCGACGAGATCCAGGTCGTTCCCGAGCCTTTTCGCATTCGTTTCGTTGAAGAGAACAACGATTCATTCATAGACTGTGGAACTCTATGCATTTACAGCGAATAAATATCTTCTAGGAATAATCTACAATGAAAAATTCAATGGCACTGAACACTGCTTTATCTGGTCTTCAATTCACTGAATCTGTTCTGAACAAAGATACAGTTTCATTTAACTGTTGTTGCTTTAAATGATCTATTTATAACATCTGATTGTCAATAAACCTTCAAAGTATTATAAAAGAAATAATTGAATGCGATTGAATACTGTTTTATTTTCAATTTACTCAAACTGTTATTGCGGGAAGGATTTTATTAGGTCAGTTCTAAAGTTCGTGTAATTGTTTGAAATCTGTGTTCTATGAGAATTTGAATTTTTGTAAAGTTCCACTGTTTAACGATTTTCGCGGTGAAAATTTTGTGATCTTGAGGATATTGTTTTCTGATTTTGTGGGAAAAAGATTCTCTATGGAACGACCTGCATCGCTGTCGAAGTTGGAGCGTTTCCCGGAAACGCAGCGTGAACCACGTGTCTAGTTTCTTTGACGCCATTGATCTTGAGATCTTCGACGATCATTTCGGTACAAGTTGACGCCTCTCCGAGTGAACCTGTAAACGTATTCAGTATATGGTCTATATATCTAGTTCGACACAGAGTAGTTAAGTAGCGCGAAACCATCACAGCTTAGCAGTCGAGAGAAAGAGGAGCCTTTTCGACATCGTTTTTCACGTTTCGTTCCGCCTGTCTAGAAGAGAATCGATATCGACGTTCAATCAGAGCGCTGCCTTTAAGGGGATTCACCAATATGAACTTCGTTGTCAAAGTGTTGTCAAAACGGCTAGAAACAAGCCTATAGTCAGCTACGCCAATGAGACTTTTAACGATTGAACAGACTTGGAAACGTTTGCTTAATTATTCAATTTCGATTAGTTAATCCTGGCTAGAAACTGAATATTGTTTGAGACATCTTAACACTTTATCTACCGGAAACCTATTAATAGTATTTTCAATAATTGTATTATACCAAAAGGAAGTTTAAACATCTTTTTTTACATGATAATCAAGAACGAAATTATTAAATTACGTGACTGAGGGTGAGTCATTGGTTCACGGTTGAAGTTGCTATAGCTGTTGAAGGATTTGTTAAACGGAACACGAATTTTAAAAAATTATGAAACAATCGCCGGTCGATACTGCGTTAAAAAATCTGTTTTCAACAACTAACTGTCAGAATTGTTACCGCCCTTCAACGTGGACAATGGCCAATGGAAACAATACGTGCCCTACATTTTCCTAAGAAGTATCTTTCATAGTAGTTTTACCAAAATTGGCTTGTGTGTTACTATGTTATTAACACTATTCTTTTTCTTATGGAGAGATATATCGTTCCTGATTGTGAACGCGAAGTATTATTAGTAGACTGCGGATTTGCATTTATGACAAAAATTACTGAAATGAAGGAAGGTATAGGAAGTTTAAAAGAATTAAATAAGTTTGTTAAAATGTGGTCTAAATCCTTGTTTTTCAAGGAAGAAAGACTTTTCTTTGCCAATCTAAGCAGAATACGTTTATTTCACATAAAAATCCGCAGTCTACTTCGAGGGCTCCGAATCAACGAAACAAAATACTGTTCTTTCTTCATAGTGGTAAAATCCCTTAGCCAGTACGATTCTAACCGTAAAAGGAGGAACTCGCACACGGTGTAACTATGATTCGTCTTCCAAAGCTTTTCACGGCACGCTTCTGAGTCACAGACACACAGACCCACGGGGACAGAAAGAGGGACACAGGTACTTACACACAGGATGTCCGAGTTAACGAGAGATCATAAAGAAATCTGAAAAAATATTCAGTGTATCAGTTCGTCAGCGGTGATGGTAACGCGTGATCGTCGTAAATAAATAAAAAAAAAAAATAAATAACGTCTCCGTCTGTGAAAAAAAAAAAATTAACAATTCGGGGACCAACGGTGATCAAGCCTCGCAGCTTCTCGACAAAGCTTTTCCGGTTTTGGGGATGTTGAGGAACCGATTTTTCGGATTTGTTCTTCAGGAGCTGATGAGCGTTTGGTCCCCGTTGGTTCCCGATCGGGAAAAAAACCAAGTGGAATCCATCCAAAAGCTTCGCTTACGGTGAATTGTACTTCAGGACGTAGGTGAAGGTGTGCCTGTCTTTTTACGAGATCCCGGAACCGATCGACGAAATGGCACCTTCGAACAAACTGATGCCATTTTGTTCTCGCTTGATCCAGACGTCGGATAGATCGCGTGGTTCTAAAGAGACGGGCGCACAACCGTAGTGTTTAACTGTACCTAAAGTCGTCGTAGAGATTAATGAAGATAATTGTACCTATAATGATGAAAAAATATACATACATACATACACATACTCATACACAGACAGACACACGTACAGATACACACACTTGAAAAAAGCAGTTCACGAATCTCTCTAAGACATAATTAACAAAAAGCGGAAAAGAAGCAAAAAAATAATGAAAATGGATTATCGGCTACGGAGGGAGCCACCCACGAGCAGCGTCCGATATTTTGTTCTCTCTGGATCATTGTCTGTATCATTGCGTGCGCAGGATGTCCTATGATGTTTGTAAACTTTACGGAGCACGTTAAAAGTAGCGGCCATGCTTAGAAAATGGTAAAATGAAACTTTGACCCAAAAGATTGTTTACATTTGTGTAAACCGTAACCACAAATAACAAATCGTTTCACTAGTTTGAACGTATGCTTCGAAAAAGGCTAGTTCAGAAAAGTAATCTTGAAGTGAACGGTGCTTAAAAGTATCTATAGATTATTGAAAATTGAGAAGAGGAAGGTTCCATGTTTAGAGTTTCAGGAATTAATTCTCTTCGGTGTTTGCTTAGAGTTCTCGTCTTGGGACACCCTGTACGCTTCTGAAGGCAACCTGTCCGCGGTTTCCAATGGTTTCATGAATGATCAAGACCAGATGCCAATGAAATTGAACGAAGCCCGTGAACAGGTGCTCGCGCAAGTTCAAAATGGTGGCTGCTCGCGGGCGGAAGCGCGTCGAAACGCGACCGGAACAGCTGAACCAAAGTCGTAATTCGCCAATTGCACGGTCACGTTTATTTATTTATTCATTTCGCTCGCGTGTACGCTTTTATCGAATGCTCGACGCCCCTGTATTCCACCTGACTCGATTATTCGTACACGTTCGACGACCATCGACTCATTTATCTATAGACTGCTGGCGATTATGCACTTCATTATGCAGAAATTCATTATAACAGAAATGAATTTCTATTTCATCGTCCAATGATCTTTCTACGATCTTCGCCGTAGTCCGTTGATCAGGAGCAATCATCTGGAATAAGCTGATGATTGTAATAACGCTCCAAGTCTGAAGTAATGGTAGTCTTAAGTTTGTCAAAAGAATACATCTGGAATAAGCTCATGGTTTTGTAATAATGTTGCAGGTCTGAGCTGATAGAAGTCGAGTGGATGATTATTAGGACTATGAGTGAATTGTAGGCGTCATCAGAGAAACAGACTGCAGCGAATTAAATTTTTCTGCTGTTCTGATTTTTGTGAAATGGAGAAAGAACGTGGAAGTTTGCGTAGCGGTCGGCAGTCTGTTCATTTCTATTTATTTCGATACAATGTATGTACAATGACTTTGAAAGTGGAAGACGAGAAGGACACGTCCAGGTGGTCGGGCAGGTGTGTCGAGCACAATCGCCACAAGTGATTTCGTAAATTCGCCTGGGCTATTCTAAAAAACAATGCTAGAATGAGGGACGGGGTGGGGAGGGGGGAAACGAGAGAAAGAGAGAGTGAGTGAGAGAGAGAGAGAGAGAGAGAGAAAGGGAAAGAGAGCACACCGAAGACGATGATGGCATCCGGTCGTCGGATGATCTGAGGAACTATTTAACTAACGATCGAGGAGAACGGGTGATAAAAAAAAGTCATTGTAAGTTTCGCAAGACCTCACGTTCGTTTCCTACTATTTTTGTATGCAACATAAAACAAAAGGAGATTGATGGTAGCGAGAGTGAAGAGAAAAATTCGCGTGTGAGAGAGAGAGAGAGAGAGAGAGAGAGAGAGAGAGAGAGAGCAAACAGAGCATGCGTTTCATTAGAAGAGGAGACGAAGAAAGTTTATTTATGACGCTTCTCGTTCGGGAGTCCACATCTTCCTGATCACCTTCCGTTGATTGCACGTCGACGACTCGCTAAGGAAACCATTTCTGTTTTGTCACATGCGTTGCTTAGTCCATTCTACACACATTTAGCTGCAGATTCATTCACGACCATCATACTCGATCAAGAAGGAATTTTGTTCATTCGACGGCTCTGCGAGAAGCCATGGAATTTTTGAATTTACCGCGTCGATTTCGCGCACTTCCGGTTCTCGCAGAGGTCAATGACCTTGGGTCCTCGTTGTCTCACTCATTTGTTTCTGTTCGAAAACTGTGCGGGACACAGAAAACAGATTTAGTCGTCCGTCACTGACCTCCTCGATCTGTCGATGGACAAAATTCCATTTTTCATATGTAAATTATAACAAACCGAACGTTCATTCAACAATTTTTCTTAGATCATTACTAGACTGTGTCTCTTATGCATTCATAGTATTCTTGGTCCCCTAAAACTCATACGATCTATCTATTAGACCCGTCGGCAAAAGAATGAAAGTTTTCAGCCCGTAAGAGATTATAAGAACAATCCATAAAGATCTATATTTGCATAAAGATAAGCAGTCTAATAATTATTTACAAGGGAAGTTACATATAACACAGAACTCGATGAACATCGCCAATTTATTCATGTTCAGGGAGTGGAAACAGCTCTCAAAGTTTGGGACTACAATATCTAAGAATTCCTTTTGATTTCATTAATTAAGAGATAATTTTTAAAGAGTGTTAACTTTTTCTCGATAGTTATTGGATTTTAAGACGAACAATCAAGCATGGTTTACAAGCCCAACTTCAAGGTGTGTATTTTCACCCCCTATTAAAAATGCTACTGAGTTCTATATTATATGTGAACTTCATCACAATCAGAGGGGACCACTTGGACAACAGCCCCTGTTAGAACAACTCAGAGATCAGTTTTGTTATTTATTCAAATGTAAGTATCTTGTTTTCTGATTAGACGTTTTATCTTAAACCCTGCTGCAATTTTGTTTGGTGTTCTCCATCAACAAAATACGAATCGACTAAGCGAAGAGAATATGCAATCGCAAAAGAAAGGAAAATGTGGTCGAAGAAGACCAAAAGAATGCAACAGGGTTAATGGACGAGCGATCTGCAAGTTTGTTAGTATGTTTTATTTTCTTGAGAGCTGTTTCGCTTGAAAATGTTGCCCATCTCTGCATCAGACGTGTTAGCTGGCGTGAACTCAACGTTTCGTTGTTGAAGAGCGAAGTATCCTGCCACGATTTTGCCCTCGGTGAACATGTTTGAGGCTGACACCCCTGGACCGGTGTGAATCAGACCGAGTTCCAAGCTGACCGTACACTCGCATTCTTTCTAGATCATGCCTGATTATTTGGTTTTCGTTTGGACATATCACACGGTACAAGAATAAACGATGGCTGTGCCTTTATGCTTAACTCTGTAGCTTTAGACTTGTTCCTTTTTTAACTGAGCTTGGTGTGCGGTCTCAGCTGGTCGCTTGCGCTCTGTCAACCATTCAGATTCGAGTTGACTATGGATTGACGAGCAATTTATATTTGTTTCGGGTGGAGAAGACAGTTCAGACATATTCACTGATACTTTGCGGGCCAAACACTGTTAAGATTGATGTTAACTCTTTGAGGCCCAGGGCTGGCAGGCATTCAATCCAGGTGGATATGCGTTGAACATGGAATTGTACAATTTTTTGTGTGTTAATTAGTAAGACGTTTTCTGTGACGTTGCACAGAGCGATCCGTTAGTGACAGAGCTTCGAGAAGAATGATTCGTTTCACAATGCAGATGTCGAGCGGTGAAGTAAGATGTAATTATAATTTTTCTACAAATGTCCCTAATTATCTTGAAGAAAATGGTCTTCGAGTAGAGTTTGTTTTCATGCTGTAAAATCGTTTTGATCATTTCGAGTTGTAATAGGTTCTCACTCTTGATGGATCATTCTGTGCAAAATAAAATGGTACAAAGTAGTTGCAGGATTGGTGAAGCTGTATGATCCTCAAAGAGTTACACGGAGGACATGTTGATGGAGTAAATGGGAAGCGAGAGTGTGTGTGCGTGGGATGGGAGGAAGAATAGCAAGGAATACTACGACGAATCGGAGAGGATTCGTTTTGCGAAACGCATCGCGAAAGGTGACCGAGAAGGTGGGAGTGAGATTAGATATCGCATGATGGAAACAAAGAGCTATACTACCAACCCAAAGATGCACAACATCATAGAGAGCCGGACAATTTGATAGAACTCATGTCAGTCTAATTATATTTCTTGTTATATTATATACATATATATATCATATTTTCCAAAAACGAATTATATATAATTCAATAAAAAAAAAAGACACTCTCGTTTGATACTTCGCGAGACCTTTCAATTATTCCTCTGTCCAGTTGAAACAGTTATAATTTCATAGTTTTAAGACATTATCGCTAGAAGTAGTCGTGATTTTCAGTGCTGTAACACTAGGGTACTTAGGAGGGATTTCGTTTAATCGTTAATTCAACTTAAAATTTGTTAGAAAATGCTAAACGTTGATAATTATTGATAAGAAAATTTATTTTAAGTACATTTGTTATAGTCTTATATAAAATTTTTATTTAAATTAATATGTGTTTTAATTAGCAACATTTATGCAAAAAATAATAAACAGATGGAAATTTTTGTTAGCAGAAGGAAGATACAGTAGAAAAATAGGAAAATATATAAAAATGAAATAGGAACCCAATATGGACGGCATAGAATACAGCCCTGCAGAACAGCGCCTTTAGCGTCATTTTTTGAAAATGTTTATTTGTAATGGTTTCGAAGATAGAAGAGATCTCCGCATCATCCGCTCAAGAAATTAAGGAAAAAAGAAATCCAAGTAATGTTTCGAGGATCCTGAACGGTAAGGAAACAAGTCCTATTAACTCTTCATCAATTTATGTATAAATCATTAAGAATGAATGCAAGGTATCCTTGTTTGATCGTCTAAAAGAAACTTGACTGACAAGACTATGAACATCATGCATCCAATTGTGAAAATTCCGATTCATTTCATTTTGTAATTAGTGTGCATGGGGGTGTGTATGCAAAACGATGGCGAGAATGCTGTCGATGATCCTGATGACTGCGAGGATGCGAATCAAGTCGTTTCAGCCTGCAGATTTCAACTACGATCGACGAGGACAGTGGTAAGTCAAAGTCTTGTCTATGATCCAACATGGCGTCTGGCGCGAAAACATTTTCAGTGCCCACTAAAATTTAAATTTGTTTGATTTTGTAACCCGTGTGTGTGTGGATGTGTCTATGAAAAACGATGGTGATGATTGAGATGATAACGATGATGAGGATGGGATGACATCAGATGAAGATTTCGAGCGAAATCAATGGAATTTAAAAATGGTAAGTCAGAATTGTTTTGATTGCGATTCAACATGGCGTCTGGCGCGAAAGATATGCTGTTACAGTTAACATTCATATTTATTTTGTATCTAGTGTGTGTGAGTGCGTGTGTTTGCTGAAAATGATGGGAAGAATGATGGTGACGATCAGGATGATAACGGGGATGCTGATCAAGGTTGCACGTATCAACTGTAATTAATGGACGCCGGTATTGGTGAGTCAAGGTTACTTTTTCTGTGATCCAAAATGGCGTCTTCTTTTAAATTTTGTTCCTTTATATCGATTATTTTTTTCTTATTTAAGCGTTTGATGCAGTAGAACCTCGTTTATACGAACCAATTCACTATTACAGAGATGGTAGTGCATTAACTGATACAATGATGCTTACCGCAAAAATGATTACATCGGCGTGGGTAAAATGTCAAAGGATTAATTCAAGAAACTCGTTGGTTTATGGTTACAAGATTTATTACGTTTTCGTTATTTACACAAGTTCGTTGTAGTTTCTGTTGACAAGGGTCCAGAGAAACATTGCGGGACATCAGTAGTTTCGCGTGTCCTTAAAAAAAGTCTCTATACAGGCATTTTCGTCCCCAATGTCGCTATGAACCAATGCCAACTGCCACGAGCGAACGCTGACTTTCACGTTAGTCATACACGTTCGTCGGGTGTTTCCAATCCGCGACGGAAGTCCTCAGGATCGTCGATCGCTCGACGTTATTGCACTTGGTTCCAATTTACGGAACACCGCGTCGCAGAATTTCCAATTAATCAGTAAATTCCATATCGATATTTTATCATTAACCGATACAAATCCAATTAATTATTTGGAACTCAATTCCAAACTGTTCATACAAACTCAAAAAATGGATAATGCCTCAACAATAATTGAAGGTTACAATGAAGAATTGTTATCAGAAGAGATAGAAGCAATTCCTCGATATGCTATTGATATAGAAATTAATTATTTAAGAATAATTGGAAATTTGAGCAACACTCTGTTCCCGTTAGACATAAAAAGCAAAGACGAATCCTCGAGAAACGACCGTCGCCAGCGTATAATCGCCTCCGTAAACCGAATCGAAATTTTTTTTAGATAACTTCGTCTAGATCCTTTTCGAATCTATGGGTTACGAGTTACACTGGCGTGTCCTCCATTGTCACTCTTTAAATGTAAATTTTACGATCTGTACCCACCACCACGTTGGACCCAGTTACGCGACTGCTATCCGCAGTTTGTTCTCTCGTTCGCGACGATTAACAGTTAAGAACGGTTCTAACAGTCGGTTCTCCAGCTTCTCCCGATTCTCGTGCACGGATAGCGCTATTGAAACCGGTGCAACAATAGTGCTCGGCACGAGAAACCTATTCCTATCGATCTTCGGTTACGGAAGAATCGATGGAACCTCCGATTTCGGTGGACAAATCGTTCACAATCTTGGAAATTAGATCCTCTGGTTAACTTCACAAGGAATTGAATGGACTTTGAGTAGACCTTGATGAGGCATTGATCAGGTATTGATGAGACCTTGATAAAATCTTGGAGGAGCCTAAAATTTATGTTGAGTGGGCTTTGAAGAAGTCCTGAATTTTATAAAGAATTAAGTAGGCCTTGAGCAGATCTTGAAATTTATAAAGAATTCGGTAGACCTTGTGTAGGCCTTGAAGAGACCTTGAATTTTATAAAAAATTGAGCAGACCTTCAGTAAATCTTAGGTGAACCGTGAAGAGGCCTCGAATAGACATTGTTGAGGCCCATATACATTTTTGGCAGATTCTGACTAAATGTTTGTGTTTAGATGAAAGCAGGAGCTATTTCTGGAGGTTCAGCGAGTTCGTCCACGGAAAACCGGAAGCGGTCCGCTGAAGGAGCACCGACATCGGAGCAGCACCTCGATTCAATTAAACTATTTTACGTTTAAGCGTTATAAATGGATTACAATCGGATTATACACTCGCTTTTATGCCACACTCATGCGTTTGGCTCTCGTTGCCGGAAATACGAATCGTACCAACAGCCTGTGCTCTCTATCATAATGATCTGATAATTGGTAGCTATCGCCTGGATCAGCTAGATTCCCTCGTTTTTACGGCAACGTAGCCTAATCTCACGTAACACGAAGCACGTCGCCTCACCGGAAGCACGTAATAACCAATACATCCCGTGCAACTATCAAGTTGCCGGTCAGGAGAACTATAATTCGCTCGAACTTGTGGAAACTAGTCTCGGATTGAGCCTGATTCTTCGCTGTAATTAAAAACGCTACCGGACGTCTCTATCATTCTTTGTGATCAATGAAATGCTTTCATTGCCCCAGAACAAACAGATGATTGCAAGGAGCACTGGAATTTCTTTTGTCTTCTGGTTCGATATTTCTGGAATTCCCTGCAAATTAAGCTTCTTTAATTAGGCCAATATTAACGCGTTCACTGTCGAACAGTTGCAAATTATATTTCATGCAGTCTCAGGAATTTATTCAACACTTTGATTACCAATCGAGGACAGACAGTTGTAAATGTAGATTTGAGAATTGAATTTAAGAAGACAACGAAAATACATTTTCTGTACTTGTAGCGAACGAGTTAGCTTCAAAATCGTTTTAAACGAGGATTTTGTCAGATTTTCTCAGCTCGGCCAATCGAAGACAGTTCTCCACCAACGTAAACAGCACGAAACGTTCGGGTGACTATAAATAAGAGGGGAAAATGGTATTGCTATGGACGGAGGACAGTGAACGCGCCACAGTCGGCGCGTCAGTCGAAGAAACAAGGAGATTCGTTACGTAAAAGATCACTGGGGCGTTTGATTCGCTTAAGACAGTCCCTCTGTACTAGCTGACTTCACCTTAAACGCTAGACCGTGGTCGTTCTGCACGGACGATTTAAGTTAAATTACCGGGGAATCATAAACGGTGATAGACATGGGGGGGGGGGGAATATCCGTATGGTGCTCGCCATATTTCATTTTTTTTTTTTGTTTTTAGTGCGGCTGCTAGTGTTTGCTAGGACAGCGTATACCGGACTAGTATACAGTATGTATAGAATAATAATAATATTAATTATGTATATATAACATACAGATATCTATATTTATAGATTTATATATATTAAAGTTTAATCCTACAAGTTCGTGTCGATTCGTTCCAAGTAAGTCGGGGCTAGGCTACGATTTTTTCTCTAGGGCGTAGGTCGCGACACGTGCTCGAAACGATAGTTCAAGGGACACCATGGAATTTTAGGGCATTAGTAGTCCATGGAATTAGGGCATAGTACGACAGTATCGAAAGGACAGTGAAAACTGCGCTGCGGGTTCGAAGGGAAAGCTTTTGTTCTTTTCCACGAGGGGGCAGACTTTTCTCCGCGAAAGAGCCACTGTTCTGTCCACGTAATTTCTAAATGACTCCCCTCCTCCCTCGTGAAAGTGATATTTTTCTCCCCGAGAAAAGAGCTACCAATTTCTACGCTGGACAGCTCTTCTTCTCTTTCGCGAGAGAGCAATTTTGTTTCCTCCACGAAAGAGCAATTTTTGAGCTCCTTCAAAGAGCTTCCCACGACAGAGCAATTCTGTTTTCCTCAGAATCTTTTGCCATTATCGTCTGTCGGGGATTAGAATGCACCCACGCGAAAGAGCAATTGTATTTTCTCCACGAGAGAGCAATTTTTCCTCCTCCCTCAAGGAATTCTCCACGAAAGAGCAATTTTTTCTTTCTTGGGAATGTTCTGCGTATGTGAGAAATTAGAGTGGACCTCCGTGAAAGAGCGATCGCATTTTCTCCACGAAAGAGCAATTTTTCGTCCTCCCTCAAGGAATTCTCCACGAAAGAGCAATTTTTTCTTTCTTGGGAATGTTCTGCGTAAGTGAGGAATTGGAGTGGACCTCCGTGAAAGAGCAATTGTATTTTCTCCACGAAAGAGCAATTTTTCGTCCTCCCTCAAGAAATTCTCCACGAAAGAGCAATTTTGCGTCCTCCCTCAAAGAATTCTCCACGAAAGAGCAATTTTTTCTTTCTCCCTTAGGAATGTTTTGCGTAAGTGAGGAATTGGAGTGGACCTCCGTGAAAGAGCAATTGTATTTTCTCCATGAAAGAGCAATTTTTCGTCCTCCCTCAAGGAATTCTCCACGAAAGAGCAATTTTTTCTTTCTTGGGAATATTTTGCGTATGTGAGGAATTAGAGTGGACCTCCGCGAAAGAGCAATCGCATTTTCTCCACGAAAGAGCTACTTCTCTCTTTAAAAATTGCCCATAATTGCGTCCAGCGACCTTGAACATGCACGTATTCAAATAAAAGCATTTTTCTCGTGGAACCCACAGCGAGAGTTACCAAAACGACGGCAAGACCTCCATTAAACGATACGAAGACAGTGTTGAACACACGTTTACTCGTCCTGATACCTTGTTCGCACGTGTCCGGACCCATCTACTTCCTCGATGAACAAACAGAGACAATAGCATCGGAAAAGTTGAGCAAAGGGTATCTCGTTTAATAATCCACCTAAATTCTCTGCACCTCGCCGCGACCCTAGAACCGATACTCTTTTTCCCGGAAGATCGTTCCTCAAGGTCGTCGACTGAATCGACTTCTCTGACAGAAGCTCGACCACGTTTTCTCGAGCTTCTTCTCTTCCCTTTTCGATTTCGTCTGCTTCTCTGCTACTTCTTCGTCGTCGTTTTCGTAGATCGTCTCTCGTGTTCTCTTTGTTCTTCGTAGTCTCTTCAAGGTGAACAATTAACTGCTGTGACTGTACGCGGTGTTCGTGTACGGGCCACTGTAGATGGACGAGCCTGTCGTTGAAACGCTCTTATGTCGTCTCTTTGCGAGCAGCACCAAAATGGCGGCCACCACTGCCAGCATGAGAATCAGACCGGCGATTGCTATGCCGATGGCGAAGCTCCTCTGCGAGATACAGATGCTGTCCGAGTCGTCGGTCGCCTGGAAATAAAATCGTTTCTCTGTCAGTCGTTTATGCGAATTTTTAAACAAATTATCTTTTCATTTCTGAAACCTCTGTGAAGGTTTATTTCTACATACACAGGCGTATTTTAAAAAATTCTTCGTACGAGTCGCGGGAAATTGGGACCAAGTAAAAAATTCTTTCGGTCTTTAATAACTTCAAAAAGCTGACAATAGCCCTTGAATTCTCTTAATCATTGTATTCTTTTAACACGTTAACTACCACGTCAGTCACACATGACTGACAGTGATTTTTTATTGGGTTTAAAAATTCATTTTTATTATGAGATATCCAGATAAACCGAATTTTATTGGATTCTTTCGAATTCAGAAGGCTTAAGACAGCATCCCCTATAATACATTTTTAAATTTATAGTTGCGGTTACATTAATTAAATTACTCTGATGTTTTAAGAATTTCTGGGCTTAATGTTCGGCGCTTAACGTGTTAAATTGCACAGTCTAATGAAAAAATGTTTAGAAACGATTTTTGTTTCGCTTAACCTCTTCAACGAAAGCCACTATAGTGGCGTACAGTGCTTAAGAGGTTGAGAAGATTGTGAATAAAAATTGCTTGAGCCGCAAGGTTCTGTAACAAGTGCAAACGGGGTCTAATTTCGTCAATTCGTTTTTCAGGACACTCGGTTGCAAAATCACCGTTTGCCAATCGGCTGGCAAGGTCGGCCGCAGTTTCGAAGAACGATCATCACTCGAATCACGAAATCGTACGAACGAGACTCACCCTTTCTCTGACGACGTCATCGGCGTAATCAGACCTGGAGCCAACGTCCGAGGCTTCGTTCACGTATAGTCCGCTGTAGACCTCTATGGTTGCTGGTGTACCACCGTCCAAGCCCTCGACAGTTTTCACCGCGTTGTCATTCGCAGTGTCCCTGCGTCGCCTCGACACCGAATTGCAAGCTGGCGGCTGCAACAACGGAATAGTGATTGCCTCTTTTGGACAGGCTCCAAAACCTGGAATCCTCGATCATGCGAACGGTGGAACGGTCGCGTAACACGCGGCCCGGATTCAACGGAATTTTTTGCTCGATTTGCGTGCTAGTTGCAGAAAGACGAAACTTCTTGACGATTAATAACATTCTTACTACCTTCATTTTACGTTTCTATCTCGATTCAGACGATTTTATCAAATTTTTCTACAACGAAGACCAAGTTTAACAGTACACAGGAAACGATTTATTAAGCTAAACGCTGATTAGATTTAATTAAAAAGTCGAGTCGATCTGTCCGAACAAAGCGAGCAAAATTCAAAGGAACTGCTAAGCGATCGTTTTCACTGAGTTCCATTGATACAGAGCGCATTAGATAATCATGTGTAATTAAACGATCGTGTGTAAGAACTCCCAACCGGACATTCCGTTCCCGTTTCGATCGAGGATCCTGTGGTTATAAATAGGCGTTAGGAGAGGATACGGTTGTTTCGCTATCCTGTAGCCATTCGCAAGATTCGATTCCCGTTTGATCCGATATTGCTAAATGATTATTATACTATTAAAAGATGATCATCGTGTGGGTAATTCATGGTGGCATGAAAGGCGAAGGGATTATGGGGGATTCTCTGAGCCGCGTGAACCTAACGGGTTGAAAGCGGAATTTTCTTATTACCGTGTTGGTGCATCCTCCGTCGTGTTTCACGCACAGCCTGACGTTGCACTGGTAGTAGACGCTCGCTGTGTAAGGGAATTTGTGCGCCTGGAAGTTCACCTTCGCCTCCGTTTTGTCCTCGTTGTACGTGAATTGTCCCATAATCTCGCCGTCCACCGGGCAACTGGAATAGGAATTGAATTTGCCATAATTAATACGCTGCGAACACGAATTACTACATTTTATCCCGCTAATAAACTACCATGCTCGCGAACGAGCAGAAATCGATGGGACTCCGTGCCTCTTCTTCAACAGAGAGGTTCTATCTTACAAGCAGCTAAATCTAGGTACTCATAGTTAGTTCTTTGAATCTTTTGTCATGCGTTCGAATTTTTATTATTTTCGGGCACGTTGGAAGGACTTTTTCATTTTTGGGACACTAGTCTGATGACGAACGGAGTTTCATTCATTTTTGGAACACAAGGTTCATGATAGAAGGGTTTTTTCTTATTTTTGGGACTCAAGTTTGCTACTGACAGGATTTTTCTCTTATTTACCACACGAGGTTGACGATGAAATGGTTTTTCTTATTTTTAGGTCACTAGTTTGACAATGAAAGGACTCTCCTTGATTGTTAGGATACAAGATTAGTGATAAAAGGACTGTCTTTGATTTTGAGAATACCAGATTGATCTTGAAAGATCTTTCTCCTATTTTTGGGACACGAGTTTGATGATAAGTTGGTTTTTCTTATTTTTAGGTCACTAGTTTGACAATGAAAGGACTCTCCTTGATTGTTAGGATACAAGATTAGTGATAAAAGGACTGTCTTTGATTTTGAGAATACCAGATTGATCTTAAAAGTTCTTTCTCCTATTTTTAGGACACGAGTTTGATGATAAGTTGGTTTTTCTTATTTTTAGGTCACTAGTTTGACAATGAAAGGACTCTCCTTGATTGTTAGGATACAAGATTAGTGATAAAAGGACTGTCTTTGATTTTGAGAATACCAGATTGATCTTAAAAGTTCTTTCTCCTATTTTTAGAACACGATTTTGATGGTAAGTTGGTTTTTCTTATTTTTAGGACTCAGGCCTTAGGTTGAAGGGACCTTTTTGACTTTTAGGACACGTGTGTGACGCTGAAAGGACTCCTTCAATTTGTTTTTAGGACACAGGGCTGACGTTGGAAGGACTCCTTTAATTTTTAAGGCACAAGTCCGACGATGGAAGGTCTCCTTCGGTTTCTTCTGCTTTTTAGGGCACAGAAATTGAAAGTAGTCGAGTTGTGACATAAGTTTCGGGTGTCCCCTTGTCGCATTGAACAAGTCGAGAGGGAAAGTGTCCGCGCGGCAACCTGACCGCGTCACATCAGCTGATTTGCTTATGAAAAGAAGTCAGTGAACCGACCCGCTTTGTACTTTGAATTCCGGCTCTTGAATTATTCATCGGACGTTGTGACGTGGTCAATACGATCATATAGATAGTAGAATTGTTCTTCGGAACGGTGTTTGTTAACAGACGTGGCGGGAATCCGAAGAGTAAAGAACAACAACTTCCAAAAGAATCCTGAATACTCTTGGAAAATAAAGAATACAAAAGTTGTTGACCATGGAATATATACAAGAATAATTCACCAGGACTGAACCTCGTGGAAAAAGTAACAAATGCATGAAATTAGCACATTGACAATCGTGTTGGTCATGCATGGGCGACACTATTCTTCAACTAGACTTCATAAATCAATTTTTTGAATTTGATTAAAATTTGTCAGATACAAAAGGCAGAAGTATTTATTCAGGCAACAATATTTATTAATTGAAGCGTGCATGATAAACTATTACTGTTTTTCCAGTAATATTTCCAACTAAATTATTTTGATATACTCAATTTTCAGGGCAGTAGTTCAACAGTCAACGTGTTAATACTAAAATAGTTGAAATACATTGCGAAACAAGGAGAGAAAGAAATGTTGAGAAAATGTTGAACAAGAACTCTACAGAAAACAGGAACCAATTCATAATGGAAAAAATTGTGTAAAACGATGGGGAAAATGTTCGCACAGCGCAAAACCTGTGGAATTCGCAGAGAATTGAAAGACATTCGTGAGGCTAGGATAAATAGAGCTTCAGAAGAAGAGGAAGCGCAATAATTGTAGAAAATAGGTGACCCGGAGCCCGTGAGAAACAGGGAAGCGTAACTCATGAAAAAATCACGAAAGAGAAACTCGTTGGATGTAGGCAATAAGTGATTCACGGAAAATAACGTAATATGAAATTACCCTTCATCGTTTATGAGCCTCTGCTCCCCCCATCCGAGTCCGTCGCGCACCAGGCAATCGGAGATCTTCAGCCCGAACATTTCCTGTTTGTCGATGCTAATGACCAAGGTCAGGGGGTCCCCGATCTTCACGTTTTCCGCCACTCGATGCCTCGTTGGATCTCCGCTGAAGATCTTCATCGTGCATCCTGGCATAGGAGCTATTGCCTGTCAAGAACATTTGTTGGTTGCCTCTTAATGCTTTTTAGACCACGATCCTCTATTTTCGCTGCAAAAACCTCCGTAAACACGACGCCTACCCGTCTCCCTTTTCTATAGACTTGGCAAACTTTTATTCAAATTTTTGCGAATCTTCATTCTTATTCAAATTCTGCGATTCCTTATACTTATTCTGTAATTCTTTGTTCTTATTCAAAATTTTTATTGGGGAAGAACAGAAAAGAGAATGTAGCTTAGCATAATATCCTTTGCTTCAGTACTTGCTCTTTCGAAGAACGTATTAACCCTTAGCACTCGAGTGGTGACTCTGAAGCACCACTAGAAATTGTTGTGGCATTATTTCAAAGAAATTACAAAAAATTTTACAAAATATTTGGTACATTACAAAATTTATATTGAATAAATTACTAAACATTTAAATGTTATATGTGGAAATCGAATCAGTTTCGTATGAATAAAATGAAAATATTCTAAGACGGAAGAAAGATTTAGTTTTAGAATGAAAACAGCGCCGAGTGCAAAGGGTTAAATTTTATTTATGAATAAGTCTTTCATGCTGGAAGAATTATCAACATTTTAGGTGCGAAGGAAGTTTCTGCGACTTCTATTTGTTTGTAATTTCTACTTTCTAAATTTTGATAAGGAATCAATTAACAAGGTGCTTTATATGATTTGTGAATTTTTTATGGAATATATTTCCTTCTACGAAATTTTCGAGTCTCCATACAGTGAGGCACTATTGTATCGAGAATTGTGTGTATCGAGAGAAAGAAATGCATTCTCACCTGCAACGGCATGGACTGCAACATGGCCACGTGCGTCTGATCGTTCGTTACCACTTTGTCTCGCGTCTGGTACCGACATCTCACGTGAAAACCTCTGCCTTGGTTCGTGACCAGCTTCAGGTGTGGCTGCACCACTATCGTATTGAAGTATTCGATACCGCCGTCATCCTGTAACAGAATTCAAAAACGTCTCTATTTAATTGCTGTATTGACACTCCCACAGACGTGTTGCGTGTTCTGGGATGTTTATCTAGACTTCGGGAGACGATGTCGTGACAGACGTGACATTAATTCATGATTTTAGGGTTGTCCGTACCAACGGAGGGTATTGCATAACTTATTTCTTCTGTGGGCACTTGGTGTTGGCAAAAATGCTGTTGTAATTGCGAGTTTTGAATGTCCCAACATTTAGAGGGTCCGATGGCTCAAGTGCAAAAAAGTTAAAAATTTGAGGTGTTCCAAGGTTCGAAATTTTAAATATTCTAAGCTTCAAAGGTTCAGTATTTCAAATATTCAAAGGTTCAAATTTTTAAATATTCAAATATTCAAAGATTCAGTCTTTCAAATATTGAAAGGTTTAAAATTTCACTTATTCAAATATTCAAAGGTTCAGTCTTTCAAATATTGAAAGGTTTAAAATTTCACTTATTCAAATATTCAAAGGTTCAAATTTACAAATATTCAAAGCTTCAAAGGTTCAAATTTACAAATATAGGAACATTCAACGGTTCAAAATTTCAAATATTCAAAGGTTCAAATTTTTAAATATTCAAAGTTTCAAAGGTTCACATTTTTAAGTACTCAGAGGTTCATAATTCCCATTATTCAAATATGCGGAGATTCAAATTTACAAATGTTCAAAGCTTCAAAGGTTCGAAAGTTCAAAATTAAAGGGTTGAAAGGTTCAAAGCCTGCCAAAGGTTGAACAGTTCTGATTCCAAAAGCAACTCGTTCGGCGACTTTAGTCTTCGCAAAGCAATTTCTCGGGCCGACGTGTCTGGGTCGTTCCGATCCTGCGGCAAGGATATAAACTAAATCAAGTCACAATGTAAAACCGATTCCACTCTCCGCTCCCTTTCTGCCCCATGCTATCGTAATTGTTTCAGTCATTGTTCGCAACCCGGCGGACGCGTTTCGGTGTGCCGACTGTTGCAATTCTCGGACGCGTTTACGAGCCATTTCGGTCACTGTAATCGCAGTCACCTGGCCTGAAAGTTCTCCCAGTGTTCCGTTTGTCCTTGGACCCTGCTAACAAAAACCTAATCGTTTTGCCTTATTATCTCCCGGTCCCAAAGAAACTAATTTCTTCCTCCAAATCTTATTTTTACGAAACGATTACTGGAAGGCAATACGTTTCAGAGTTCAAAGGGTTCGAAGGTCGTTAATATCCTTCTTTTCTACATTTCCACGTTTCCTGCCCACTTGTTATTTAGATGTGCTCTTTTTATCATAATCGCATGCCTCGGTAGAAATACTGTATATTAATTAATATATTTAAAACTGTGGTTTCAAGTCCAGATATTTTCTGACGATGATTAACAAGATGGTTCTTGAAACATTCACTCTTCCATTCATGTTCGTCGATGCTTCAGCGATTTTTCAACGCTCTTCATGTTCCTCATCCGGCACAAAATGATCACATATTAATTTCCCGAGCCGAGGTTGCGGTCTGTGAAGAACGTTTCCTATCGAATACCCCTTCATCTTTTTCAAGATTAATTTTTCATCTACAATGCGTTACCGCTCGTGGCTATTTAATTTTCTTCCACGACCGAGCTACTCTTCGGCAGCCCCGGCAACCTCTTCAAGCCAGTCATTATCATTAATGCGAACGATAATCGCCGTTAATGAGGTTAATTCGCAATCAAAGCTTCCGCGGGCATTGGATATAATGGGAGGATAATGATCGTCTTTAGGGGACGCGGATGATCTTGTCTAGCCTCGATCGAGGGCCCCCTTTAAGTGTGTTTGCTTAACCGAGCCTTTCTGGAAGATCGATTATCCCTTAACTGCTTTTTCTGATCGATCGGTCGACTATTCGCTAAAGGACCCCGGTTCCTCATTATCACGGACAATTTACTGTGTGCGAAGGACATTCTATTTTTGCAAGACTTGTCGTCGGTGAAACTTCTCTGAAGCAAGTTACAATTTTTGCTACCGTTTCCTCACGAATATTATTCTTATCAATTTTTAAGAATTTGCCAGGGATTTTGGAATTTGCACCTTCCAACAAAATCACAGTTTCAAGTATCAACATTTCAAGGACCCCATGGTTCAAGGGTGCACAGTTTCAATGAGTGTCCAAGTTTCTCAGCTTGAAAATTTAAAAAACTCAGGCGTTCTAAGTCATCTCAATTTCATTAATTTTCAAATTGAAACTTCAAATAATTAAACGTTCGTGGATTTAAGGGTTCAAGTCATCTCACTTTTACTAATCTTCAATACAGTGTTTACTCGATATTTGTCCAAAACACGGGTCTATCCAGGGACATATATCGGCCAGGTGATATTATTCTCTGATCCACGCCGAACCTAGAAAATGACAGCGAAGCTAGAGGCTAGGCATTTGGGACAAATATAGAGTAAACACTGTAGTTTCACAATTTCTAGATTTCAAAAACTCCAAGCTTTAAAATTTCAAGGGCCTCGTGGTTCGGGGAGACAAAGGCTCAAGCCCCTGGAAATTTTAAAAATTCAAGGGTTGAATGGTTCAAAATTTCAAAATTTTAAATTTTACAGAGCGAAGACTTCAAAGTTGCGGTCATGGTCGAGGCTCCAATATTAAAGAAGGAAAAGGAAGATTATTTATCATACTTATTGTGGCCGATGCTCAAATATTAAAAAAGGGATATGATGACAATCCTTGATCATATTTACCGTGGACGATGCTCCAATATTAAAGGAAGAAAAGGAAAATTATTTATCACATTTATCGTGGACGATGCTCAAATATTAAAACAGGAATACGATGATAATCCTTGTACATATTTATTGTGGACGATATTCCAATATTAAAGGAGGAAAAGGAAGATTATTTATCACATTTATCGTGGCCGATGCTCAAATATGAAAACAGGAAAATGATGTGATAATCCTTGATCATATTTATCGTGGACGATGCTCCAATATTAAAGGAAGAAAAGGAAAATTATTTATCATATTTATCGTGGACGATGCTCAAATATTAAAACAGGAATACGATGACAATCCTTGATCATATTTATTGTGGACGATATTCCAATATTAAAGGAGGAAAAGGAAGATTATTTATCACATCTATCGTGGACGATGCTGAAATATTAAAACAGAAAAATGATGTGATAATCCTTGATCATATTTATCGTGGACGATGCTCCAATATTAAAGGAAGAAAAGGAAAATTATTTATCACATTTATCGTGGACGATGCTCAAATATTAAAACAGGAATACGATGATAATCCTCTTGTACATATTTATTGTGGACGATATTCCAATATTAAAGGAGGAAAAGGAAGATTATTTATCACATTTATCGTGGACGATGCTGAAATATGAAAACAGAAAAATGATGTGATAATCCTTGATCATATTTAGCGTGAACGATGCTCGAATATTAAAGGAGAAAGAAAATTCTAGCGCGCGTAAGACCGCGAAGAAAAGAAACGTACCAGCAGATACAATAATGGTTAACGATCGACCAAGGATGATCCACTAGCAAAGATTCTTAGAATGGCCAGCTGAGCGCGGAAAACCACCGGATCTGACCAAGTAAGAACATAATACAGAAGAAGCGCGAGCGACTTCAAGGAATAAATTCCTCGGCGCGAGAACCGCAAGAAAAATCGATGCTCGAGGGAACGCGAACTGGCAAAAATTCGTCGCATTCAACAGGGTGGTCTGAAGAGACCGGGGGCCCCCTGAGGAAAAAGGAAAAGGACGACGAATCCTTGCTAGTTTTGCACAGGAGTCTGATCGGCGTCAGGATCGTGTGACACAGCGGCGCGCACGCGGCTTTAAGTTGTTTGCGGTGTAGCCGGAGAGAAATCATGCTCTCCGCTGCGATCATTCGAGCATCTTCGCACTTGAACCCATATCGGTGAGAATACTCTAGACTTCATGCCCACAACTGCCAGAAGTATTGAAAAAGAATTTTTCGAAAGGAGAACTAGGAAAGAGTTATCATTAGACTGCGGATCTTTATGCAAAATAAAATTTTTATGCGTCCATTATGAGATACAGGAGTCCGGTAAACATTTATTTCCCTCATTAGTAATAGTAATATGTTAATATATCGATATTCTCGAATTCTTTGAATTTATTCACTGTTTTAAATTGCATCTACTCATTTCTCCAAAGGCGCGGTCTAGTTATTATACTGTGACTCTTTTTTGTATGTCTCTTCCGTCGTCGCTATTTCTGTGTAGGCAAGATTTTTAATGTTAGTAGATCAACTTTGCATTTTTAATCATTTTCGTGTAATTCTAAAAAAATTTCGATTCAATTACATGGAAAGATTAGTAGAACAAGAAACTGAGAATCATTTTGTTGTGAATTTTCTAGGTTGAATACAAAACAGTAGCAACATTTAGGTTGCGTTATTTTTCACTGATTAATGTTGCTAAGAAAACAAATAAATGTCTAGATGGGTTCTGTATCTTGTCACGAATGCCGACAATTTTTATTTTGCATGAAAATCCGTAATTATTGGAAATATCGAATATGTCACTGGTTGAAATCGTTGATACAATTCCAAGGTCAACTTTGTTCTACTGGGTCGATTGAACGTAGTACAGTATAAAAAATTGGGAACAACTACTCGCAATTTTTGAACACATTTCCGACAGAAGTGAATATTGGACGGTCACTGTTATGGTTGAAATAATCGGAGCGATTCAAAGGTCGACGCAACATCGTTCGAAGGGCGGAGCATTTTCATTGGATCGAGTGTGCTCGAATGATATATCTGGCCAGTAAATAGAGGGCCCCCTGTTTGTGTCCTAGGCACAGGAGGCAGCTGTGGCTCGTTGCTAGGTGTGAAACGTAAAGTCACCGATCTGACGGGCCTCTCTCGGGCCTCCCGGGCCGATGCACCGCAGATTGCGAGTATCCTTGCTGAGGTCGGACGCGGGGATCCTCGAAGGTCGTTGCCTGCTCGATATATACGGTGTGCGTGGAAAATCTTCGCTCAGCATCCATGCTTCCTCAAAGGATCCATTTCTTCTCAAATCGATTCCAATCCACAGCAACGCAACATTCAATTTTCAACTACACCAGCTAATTGACTTAATTATTGGAGAATATGCAAGAAATTGTCCTCGGGTGTTCGATTCTACAGATGGCTCCAAATCTACACCTTCAATTTGGCGTCTACTAAATTAAAGGACTCATTAGATCCTGAGGGTTTGATACTTAATTTAGCTACACTTTCCTCTAACTCAATTGAGTCGTACACAGGCTAAATGTATAGGCATATGTTTATTATTTCATATCATTCCTCCACTTTCTGTTTTATGGAGTTAATCAATTTGGCAAGTTATCAAAGCAGCAAGAAATTATTTTTGGGTTTTCAATTCTATAGGTGCTTCTAGGTACTCTTTGGATCTAGCTACTCCTGAACTAAAATTGATTTGTAAAGCTTTCATTTTGTATAATAATCAGCATTAGATGCAGCAAACGTAATGTATTATAACTTGGTTCGAATTTGAATTTAAGGAACCTGAAATAGTTTTTCTAAATTCAGTTCTAAATTCATTCAATTTTTCTAGGTTCCTTGAATTCAAATTTGAACCAAGACGTATAGAAACTTAAAATTACATACATACATGTAGCAAGTAATATAGTCTTGATTCGAAAAAATATTTGTGAAACAGAAAGCGATACAATTTTTCAAAAACGATGAGGAAGAAGTTGCAAGCTTTTTGGTTTATCGATGGTTTTACTTTTTAAACCCTCGTACTGAGCTCGACATTATTTACCTGCACGCTGCACCGGATTCCCAGAAGCGGCTAACGCAGGAATTAGGCGAACGCAATTAACCCCGGGGTTAAGTGGGCAAAGATACCTCGGTAAACACTAATTTTCGCGTAACAGGATTCGCAGGCTAACGCTTCCTGGCGTTGTCTTCATTAGGGGGCCGAAAACGACAGAAGCCTCTTTCCCAAAGGACACAATCCTTCCTCAGGAAGTCTCATCCTGGAACACATCGTGTTCCCAGTTCGCAGGAGATCCTATCTCCTCTGTTTGTAGCCTAATTAGTGGATTCACGAAAAGGACCTTTTTTTCGAACGATCGTTTCCCGATTAGTTGGTTATCGTTCTTTGTTTGCAATTTAATAATTCACCGGGGGAAGAAAACTTGGTGCATGAGAGGATGGTAATTAATCTGTGTTATCTCGTTACTTTAATGACGATAATGACAACGATCACAGTGACTCCGATAAAGCTCATGCTGTTCTCATGCGAGGTTCGTTGAGAATGGTTTGGAAAAATTGTGTAATGCACTTGACACTCATCAATATCTGCGTTTTTAGGATATCGTTATGGTCGAGGAGTGGTTGTTAAGATCATTTTACGGTTTTGTCCTTGTTGGTCGTCGCCAAAAATCGACTCGTTAATGACTGGTGGCCTCTTTGGACCTCGTTACGCGGACGATTATTCCTTAATGACTTGATAAAGCGTCATGGACGGTTTCGAGATTGATACAGTCATCCTGCGATAATTCTGTAATAATCCCAGAGGACTCGATCATTTATAGACTCTTTAGATTATTTGAAACTCGAGCATTTATGGACTCTTTAGATTATTTTATACTCGATTATTTATTTTCGTAGACGTATTTGGTTTCATTTAGTTGGTCAACATTATTTTTTAATGAGAGGGGGTAATATAAATTTCCAGAGCACTCGAGTGTCGTTAGTATACAGGTGAAAATATTTTCCCAGTCCACCATGCAGCTCTTGGTTAACATGCTTCACAGTCTGCTAATTAATTTCTAGTTGACGTGCTAAACGAGTGGTTTACCGTTCGGCAATGGTAACGACAATGTTACAGATTGTACCTGGGATTTGTGCATCGAATTCACAGTGAAACTAAAATTATTGCATAATTCATGTTCCTTTACTGTTAGACAGTCCATCTACTCGTTCTTTTCGATTATCATAAATTCAATTGTGGGCTTTAATCACGTCATGCGTTTCTTCTCGTGGGTGCAATAATTTAAATTTTAGATGCAACTCACTAAAAAAATTAGAAGGCTATACTTCATATTAGTACTCTTCTTTATTTTATTCTAGTGGCTCAAGATGGTAGGGAATCAGAGTTTCCAAAATTCTAAGGTTCGAAAATTTCAAATATTCATAATTTCAAATTTTTATATTTCAAATATCCAAATATTCAAATACCCAAATATTCGAATACTAAAATTTTCAAATATTCAAAATCTCAAATATTCAAGGCTTTAAAGGTTCAAAATTTCAAACTGAAATTAAAAAAATTTTAGGGTTAAAAGATTCAAAGTCCTCAAAATTCGGAGATCCAAGGATTCAAGGTCTCAAAATTTGCAGGTCCAAGGATTCAAGGTCTCAAAATTCGGAGGTCCAAGGATTCAAGGTCTCAAAATTCATAGGTCCGAAGATTCAAGGTCTCAAAATTCGCAGGTCCAATGATTCAAGGTCTCAAAATTCATAGGTCCGAAGATGCAAGGTTCCAAATTCACAATGACTCAGAAAGTGGAAGCCCCAAAAATTCAAGGTTCCAAAGGCACAAGCTTGATAGTTTCCAAAAACTGTCAAAGCTCCAAAATTTCAAAACTGAAATTAAAAAAATTGTAGGGTTAAAAGATTCAGTCCTCAAAATTTGCAGGTCCAAGGATTCAAGGTCTCAAAATTCGCAGGTCCAAGGATTCAAGGTCTCCAAATTCGCAGGTCCACGGATTCAAGGTCTCAAAATTCACAGGTCCGAAGATTCAAGGTTCCAAATCACAACGACTCGGAAAGTGGAAGGCCCAAAGATTCAAGGTTCCAAAGGCACAAGCTTGAAACTTTCCCAAAACTGTCAAAGCTTCAAAGATCCAAAGCTCCGACCGATATATAAGAAACTATCGTATCGAACGTTGACTCGATAAATATGAGTCCGTAAATATTCCACGAAAGAGTTCGGCATTAGCATAAACGTCCATTGGCAATGGCGGTGTCAAATAATGAAGGTAAACGGTCGTAGGAGGTGTTAAAAATGACTAGCGTCTCGGGAGCAGCTCGCAAATCGCTAATTCGCCTCGGCAATCATGTAGATTCGAGGCTGGGCGGTGCTCAAACGCCCCGGATCGAGTTTGCCGAGCGAGTGCCCACACCTGAATCCGTGTTACCACAAATTGCAACGATCATTACCGGAGCCTACGCAATAAACCTCGCCGCAGCAGCGTTGCTAACCACCGGGAGGTGCTCACTGCTCGGATGAAGTCACGCTGGTCCCCGATTAATCCGATCTGCGTTACACAACCGTCGCTCGCTGTCGATATTCCTTCGAAATCATTATGATCGCTTGATCGAGACCTTTCTTCTCCTACCGTCAGGTCCATTTTCGTTTAAAACCTGTCGATTTTATCAGCGGAATTTCAACAACGTAGAAGCGGTCCATTTTAATTCATGTACAAAAAAGGCAAGGATCAATATAGTTACCTTAATTCATTTACAAAAAGCTAAGAATAATTATGATTATCTTAATTCATTTATGGAAGCTAAGGATAAGAAGGATTACGTGAATTCATTTATAAAAGCTGAGGACAAATATTACAAAAGCTAAGAGTACATATGATTATCTTAATGCATTTACTAAAGATAAGGATAAATATTACAAAAGCTAAGAATAAATATGATTATCTTAATGCATTTATAAATGCTAAGGATAAGTACGATTATCTTAATTCATTTATGGAAGCCAAAGATAAGAAGGATTATGTGAATTCATTTAAAACACCTAAGGATAAGAATGATTCTTTTAATTCAGTTATAAAAGCTGAGGATAGATACGATTATCTTGATTCATTTATGAAAGCCAAGGATGAAAATGGTTATGTGAATTCATTTAAAAAAACTAGGGATACAAGTGATTATTTTACTATAGAGAACCATAGATTTTGTCTAAACGTCACATGCCAGAACCGCGCAAGTGACTTGTATCGGGAATTCACTGTACTTAGAAGATAGCCGATAAGATTTTAGTTTCTATTCATTCGAGTTGATGGACCATCGATCGGACATTGTAAAATTATGATCGCGAAAATAGAATGACGGAGGATACAGAGTTTTCTGCAAGCGTTGAGGAAAGATATGTATCGAGTTTAGTTAAAGTGTTAAGTTTCTATCTGGAAGATAAGGTTAGAGTGCTCTCGAAGGAATTTGCCGAGACGTAGCACAGAGTAGACTGGAAGTACGTAGAGTTTACTTAAAGCGTTAACTTTTTATCTGGACGATAGCGTTGAATTGCTTCGGATGGAATTCCGCTGGGTATTTTCAGTTTATCGCGTCCGTAGCGTCCGGTTAGGGTCTCTCGGAGGTATACCCGAGGTATTTAGTAGTCAGTGGCCTTTGGTCTCTTTGGGATCCGTCTGCTAACCCCCGGACTATCCTGGAAGGCGAGGTTGGTAGTTTTCGAGGTCGTCGATATGGGAATCCTCCTACACGAACGGGTCCAGCCGGGTTCGAGGACACAGAAGAGAGAACTCTTCTCTTCTCTCTCTCTCTCTCTCTCTCTCTCTTTCTGTCTTTCTGCATGCCTTTATAGATGAAAAGGGGGAAGGAACAGCGAAACGAGCAAAAAGAGGATCGGACCTCACGGTGAAGAAGGGACTCGGAGATGCTGCGACCAGGGGGACCGACGACAGACTGGCTGAAATCATTCTGACGGACGCGTAAAACGAGCTTTACGAGCAACTGTGGATTTTAGTGGGGACGATCCGGAGTGGTTAATGATCATTTAAGCAGGAAAATTGAGCGAATCCCTTGGCGGGATTCCCTTCTTAACGATAATTGCTGTTCCGCGGCGACGCTCGGGACCTTTATGCATTCGCGCCGCGACTGCATGTGCGAAATCCGAGGTTATTAAATTAGTAACGTGCGCTGCTGTGCTCCTTGGTCGCTCTCCCACCGAGGTTTACCGACAATAAACTCAATAAAGAAAATAACATTTTTACGTAAAATTAACAGGAATGAATTTTACATACAAATACATATAAATTTTACGTAAAAATAACATGAGTGATTCTATCAAAATTTGTAGCCGTTTCTTTTCATAATATAAGAAAGAAAAAAGAAAAATGATTGATTTTTGCCAAAGAAATCAATATTTTAAAGTAATTCCTCATAGATGCATCTTTGCAGTCTCAATATTCGTAAATTGAAAATATTGGAATCCGTCATTTTGACGGAAATCTAGTGTTAACGAAGGAATGTTTCTTTATAATAGTCTTACGACTCTGGGACGATCGTTTTCTGTCCGAGGAATGTTCCGAGAATTTATGTGCACATTGGTTTTGTGTATATCGGAGCCCAAGAATGTTTCTTTATGTTTTGTCGTTTGATTTTTTTATTGGAGATGCATACGAAAGATTTTTATGTAAAGCGGGACGAATGTTTCTTGTACCGTTTTCAAGCGGATTTTTATAGAAATCGTTTTGCAGACATCGGCTCAGAGAAACATTCTTTTCAGTACTTCATCAATTATGTATGAATTTCTTCGCGAACCTTGTGACATAAAATCTTTATAATATATGACGGATTCTTTTAAGTAGCGGATTTTATCGGAATTCATAATGGCACCTGGCACAGCGATACCGAAGGTAATTATAGCCTACGTGGCAAAACAAAAAATACCACTTATAGAAAAGCATTAGTCGAAGCATTAGCTGCAATATCTGGAGGATTATCAAAAATTGTACTGGAGCAACTGCAGCTAAGAGCAATGTTTAAAGCAATGTTCAAAAATTACAGTACCTAATACATTACTGTCCAAGGCAGTGCTAACACAACCAACAATGTTTAAATCTGCAATTGAATCAACAACGGTTCACTACCCGAGCAACAACCCCTAAACGAACAGTACCTGGCACTATCAGAAATCCCCGGTTAATCAAAAACTGGCTGGACCAACTGCAGTTCAAACTGCTTCACGATAAAATGAGACAGCAATACAATAGAATTACAGTGTTCAAGTTAGGATATACGTCGTCGAGACTTCTGAGTTAATTGTCGCGGAATTATCCCCACTACCGCAGGGTATATCCCATGAGAGGCCAAGAAGCTCGAGGGCCGCCTAGGGTATACCCTGCGGTAGTGGGGATAATTCCGCGACATTTATCATCCAGGTCTTGACGACATATACAGAGAAATCACTGTATTTTGTTTCTACTTCAAGTACGACAAAACTTTCAGTCGCAGTGTAGTGATGTTACGTAGACGACGAAACTGTTCGGTGTGAATTAAGCTAAAAAAATGAGTTACAAGAGAAATAGAGTGATTGTTACGTTCGAAAAGAGAATTGAAGCTTTCTGAAGAATAGATTTCTAGTTTCTGGCGTCAGAATTCACGATATCGATAATACAGAGCAAAAAAATGTGCAAGTTTAGTCACAGACTTAGGACCCGTCGGATCGAGACCAAGACGGAGCTGAAGCCAGTGGCTGAAGGCTGTGAACGGAAATTATACAGCAGTTACCGACCTGTTGACTCTGCAAAAGTCACGTGATTACCCTTTGCTCTTAAGTTAGCAATATTTTTTGCAGTAACGCCCAGTACTAGGACAACCAAGAATGTTTAAATCTGAAATTGAATGAACAATAGTTCACTGGCCGCGTAACGACCCCTAATTGAACAGTACCTGGCACCATCAGAAATCCCCGGGTAATCAAAAACTGGCTGGGACCAACTGCAGTTGAAACTGCTCCACGATAAAATGAGACAGCAATACATTAGAATTACAGTGTTCAAGTTAGCAGTACAGTGAATCCGGGATATACGTCGCACAGTGGGCAAAAACGGCCTTTTTCGATTCAAAATCAAAGAACTTTCGATAGGAATGAGGTAGAGCGATGAAATTTTTTTTAAACGAAAGCTGAAACTTTGTAGAATATGGGAAAAATAGGGAGATTACGGTACGAACGTTTTTTTAACCTTGAGAAAATTCGTTAAAGTTGCACAATTTCAAGCAAATTTTGTTTTTGTGGCTAATACGCGCGGAAAATTTTTCTTTAACATGCTATATATCGTTTCCCGTAGATTTTTTCACGCTAATTTCAAATCTGTTTTGAAAATTTGTCTACGACCTCTGGTTTTTGAAAAAAATAGATTTTTGTGACACAAATTAATGAAATTTTTTCGTTAAAATGACTTGATAACACACTAGTTTGAAAGTGTATCGTATTCTCATATATAAAACACAATAAAAATAATAATAATGAAGTATTTTAACGTTTTGAGTTACTTACGAAACATGAAGCATTTCACATCTCGTCATCATTTGACGTATCGCTGTCATTACTACTGGCACTTTCTTGAAATTGTGCAACTTTAACGAATTTTCTCAAGGTTAAAAAACGTTCGCACCGTAATCTCCCTATTTTTCCCATATTCTACAAAGTTTCAGCTTTCATTAAAAAAAAATTTCATCGCTCTACCTCATTCCTATCGAAAGTTCTTTGATTTTGAATCGAAAAAGGCCGTTTTTGCTCACTGTGCGTCGTCGAGACTTCTGAGTTAATTGTCGCGGAATTATCCCCACTACCGCAGAGTATATACCATGAGAGGCCAAAAGCTCGAGGGCCGTCTAGGCTATACCCTGCGGTAGTGGGGATAATTCTGCGACATTTACCATCCAGGTCTTGACGACATATATAGAGAAATCACTGTATTTTGTTTCTACTTCAAGTACGACGAAACTTTCAGTCGCAGTGTAGCGATGTTACGAGTACCTGGCACCATCAGAAATCCCCGGGTAATCAAAAACTGGCTGGGACCAACTGCATTTGAAACTGCTCCACGGTCAAAGCGAGCGGCGAAGAATTCGCTCCGGTTCGAAGCCGACACACCCACCAATCACCGCCGCGAGAAAACCCGTCCTCCGGTTCGCGTAGAGCGCGAACTGTTACAACGTACGGTGAATCGACCGAAAGCTGGAATTCATAATAAAGTACCGTTGCGCTCACCGATCATACGCGGACGGTTCCGTTTTCGCAGCGCGAAGGTCGAGAGAGAGAGAGCCCCATTGTGTGTTCAGTATCTCTCTTTCTTCATCTTCATCTATGGTTGTGTTCTATAACGGTTCAAAAATCCATCGAAATCGCCGTCATCGTGCGTTGTTGCGTGCCGCGATGCTATACCGTTTCAGCAGGCTATACACACAGAAAGAGAGAGAGAGAGAGAGAGAGAGAGAGAGAGAGAGAGAGAAGATGATCGCGAAGAGGGCCCTGTCACGGGCCAACAAGAACGACAGGAGTCGGATTCCATCAACCGGTGCCGAAGAGTTATCAGACCGCAAGGCATCCACGGTATTCCCTTCTTGCCTAGTCACGGACGTTCGACATCATCGGATGTCGCGTCAATTCCCACCAGGATGCTACGTACACACGATCCTCTGTGACGACTTATTCCGAGGAGAACGCGATGATCGCTGATTTCATTTCAGCTCTACTGATTACTCTGCTGATGGAGTCTGTTTCGTTAGAGGATCTCTACTCCAGCGAAATCAATTTTGTTTGGCACGTGTGAATCTTGACGAATTTTTTAGGCGAACTTTGCTGGACAAACATTTGGTTCATAGGAACCGGAGAAAGTGTTGTTTCAGGGGCTGACTTTATTGGAAGAAATTCGAACAATTTTTGTGGGAGAAATGTTATTCAACGAGGTACTTAATGGATTTTACAAACTGAAGTGCTCTATGGATTTTATTCAAGGAATGAATGATTATTCACTCTGGACGAATTTGTGAAAAAATGTTACTCAATGGCGCACTCTATGTTGATTTTATTCAATGCAATTCAAACAATTTTTGTACGAGAAATGTTATTCAACGAGGTACCCAATGGATTTTACAAAATGAAGTGCTCTATGGATTTTATTCAAGGAATTAATGATTATTCACTCTGGACGAATTTGTGAAAAAATGTTACTCAAT
Source organism: Seladonia tumulorum (assembly GCA_913789895.3). NCBI lineage: Eukaryota > Metazoa > Arthropoda > Insecta > Hymenoptera > Halictidae > Seladonia > Seladonia tumulorum. Next base: position 10,240,851 of record OU565266.1, read on the forward strand.
GGCGCACTCTATGTTGATTTTATCCAATGCAATTCTTTGAATGAATTTGTAAAATAAATGTTCTGAATAGATTTTAATCGAAGAAGGATTCCGAATGTCATTCAGAATGAATTTTATTCATACAAACATTCAGAATGATTTTTATTCAAAGAGATATTCAGAGTGGATTTTCTTCAAACAAATGTACGTGATGAATTTTTGTAAAAGAAATATTCTGAATGAATTTCGTTACAAGGAACATTTCGAAAGAATTTTTGGAATATTTGAGTGAACTTTGCAGGAAGAAATATTCATCGCCGATGAAACTCGTCAGCTAAATTGATAAACCTGTTTCAGTTGTATTCTACTTGCTTTGAAAATATTATCTCCAACCAATTAATCCCGTTTATCACCTGAATATAATCTAATAAGTACAAAATAAAATAATCATATCTCATGATTATCCAAGAGACACGTAAAAATGTCCAGAAAACAATTCTATAAACATCATGACTGACGTTCCCAATAAAACTAAAATAAAATATTACTTTGTGACACGTACAAGTACTTGGTAATTTTTATAAATCACATCAAGAACCTTACTGTTGGTTCCCTTTTGAGATTCGTGTACAAAACATCGGTGTTAGCATAAAGACGTGCAATAAACAGAAAAGAAAGCTCGCTGAAAGAGAAGAATAAGTTTAAACGAATCGGACGTCTTTTGAATTCAAGTCAGACCCATGTTGAAGCGTCCGTAGCGTGCAGGAGGAAATGCCGATATTCACGAAGGAAATCGAATATCCCTAGTGGTAAGGAGGAACACGCATCGAAGGCCGATCGAAGTCAAAGTTGAAGCCTGATACACACAGGCTCTGTTACTGGCGGCGCGGTAGACCACCCAACGCGGAGCCGCGCTAAAAATCCTGCAGCTATTCTTGGCTATGCGAGACTCGTCCTGGCGTTCCCTCAAAGACACGCCAGGCATCGAGGCATGCGTTTCTGATGTTCGTCGGATGCTTCCTGGACTGTTTATCCTGACCGTGGATCTTGAGGCGTTCGACGGCTCGGTTCATCCGTGCATCGATAACGATCGCCAATATGTCGACTCGCGAGATGCTGCTCGAAGCCCTCGACTTGGCGACTTGGCGAGAAGCATGTGTCGGAAAATCGAGAAACAAGAAATCCTGGAAAATTCTATAAGGATACTTGCAACTATGAAAACAGAGATTCTGTGGAATTTAACCCTTTGCACTCCGAACCATTCTGGCAGAAATTTACAAATCCTCGTATTATTTAGTATAATTTTGGAACCAAGTAACGTATTATAATGATATTGGACCCATATGAATTGGTTGACATCGAGGAATATATATTTGCAAAATAATCAATATTTTATTTAAAGTTGCGCTGGAATAAATTAATTCCCCGTAATCGCTAATAAACTTTAATGTCCCATGAGAGGGGACAGCGGAGTGCAAAGGGTTAACACTTTGACTGCCAAACTAGAAACCTCATCAAAACAGCTTATTTAACACTTTCCCTGCCAAACTAGAAACCTCATCAAAACAGCTTATTTAACACTTTGACTGCCAAACTAGAACTTCAAGAATTCCATAAAATCAAACGTTATTTAATGAAATAAAACTTGAAAAAAAAATTAAATATATGATATTGAGTAGTCCTCCATCTTTCTTGCATTGTACAGATCCCAATCAAATTTTTTACAATAAATATATTAACGTAAAAATTCATTTTTAAATCTGGACAAATAATTCCGTCACCCACATATGGGTGACATGGCAGTCAACGTGTTAAAGAAGTTCAGAACTAGAAGAGGAGATTACAGTATCGTTTGCAACATGGAAATTCGAGCTTTGTTGTTCTCAACTATTTTTCTTTTTTATGAAATTGTTACGTATTTATAAAGTTTTTCTGGTTAAAACGACACCAAACACGATACATTTTCATTACGATTATTTTCGTTTTACTATTACAGTGTCTTCTCGATATATGTCGCAAATTCCTGGCTCATAAAAGTCGCAGAACTATCCCCACCACCGCCGTAATCTATTGGGTTGGCAACTAAGTAATTGCCGATTTGTTCAATGAAATAAAAGAGTTTTTTTTTTACTTGGAATGAACTTTAATGTATGATGTATTTTCCATTTTGTTCGATGACCTTTTGCCATCTTTCTGACAACTTGAAAATTCCACGCTCGTAGAAAGTCTGATCATTTTCGGCCAAAAACTGAGTCAAGTTATAGTTTCATCTATAACTGAAATCGGCAATTACTTAGTTGCCAACCCAATAAAAAATAGCACACGATTGAATTAAAACACCGCCGGGGGGAAAAAAGAAATAAAAGAACATCGTTGCATGCGTTGTTCTTCGTGGTCTATATGCGTCCGTTCTCGACTGTTATCTGCGCAACGAGATGTTTTTACGAGCGATCTCCCGGACGATTTTGACGAACAGTTCTGTGATTAAAATTACCCTAATTACGGGTGTGGGGCACGATAAATGTTGCCCGGGAACAGGGCAGGCAACGCGGGTGAGAAAGTCGCGGGTAACATTAATAATAAGAATCAGGGGGCGGCACTGATGAGTCCTTCTGATAGTTCATTTGCATGAAACCCCCGGCTACCGGGGCTCGTTCTCGTGCCAGGGGCCAAAAGGTGTTGCGCATCCTGCGCGCATGGTTTTGATGAACGCTGTATCCATGTTCCATGCCCCGGGAACGGGAACGAATTCCTGCGGACCGTCTGCAGATACCAGATAGTCGGACTGTAATAATCTGCTGCTGCAACGATTTATTAAAGACCGGCCTGCACTGCACGGACCGTGGAAAAAAAAAAGAACGAATCTACCGATGGAAACCAGTCCTGGAACGTTCCTCCGGATAACTGTGTCCCCTTTGGCTTCGGAAATCTCTTCGGATTTCAACTACCGCAAATGTTAGTCGTACCATTTTCTAACATTCTTCTTTGATTTTTGAAAATTCTGGTATTCTTGCTATTCTGGAAGGTGTGAAACATTATTTGACACTTGAAGGCTGCGTCCATAATCCTCGGACACGCAAAAGGTGTGAAACCGTAACAAAATCAACGTGCAGACACGTTCTTAAAGACGAAGGATTATGTTGTGCAGCGATGTGCTTTTATTGTTCCACTCTGTTCTGTGTATTAAGTTAGTACAATTTTATTTTTTAGATTGTGCTGGTACACAGTGGTTGCATAATTAATTCAAAGATTCTCAGATACGTAAAAGGTGTGAAACCGTAACAAAATCAGTGTGCAGACACATTCTTAAATACGAAGGATTATTTTGTGCAGCGATGTGCTCTTTTATTGTTCCACTCTGTTTTGCGCATCAACTAAATTCAATTTTATTTTTGAGATTGTGGTAGTACACGTTGGTTCCGTAATTAATTCAAAGATACCCAGGTACGTAAAAAGTGTGAAACCATGGCAATCGATCCAAAAGCCGCATCCACAAAACCAACGGAGCATTTCGCACAGCTATTTTATTGTTTCACTCTGCTGTGTGTATTAACTTAATACAAATTTTATTTATGAGATTGTCTGGTGCACAGCGTTTCCATAATGAACTCTAAGATTCCCAGGCACGTAAAAGGTGTGAAACCATGAAACAAGCCTAAAGGCACACTCGGAAGTACAAAGGATCGTTCTGCGCAGCGATTGTCTAATAATTTCACGTTTGGTTTGAATTAGATGAAATTCGAGGCCGCGATAGCGCCTCGAGGGGTATGATAATGTAATCAAAATGATTCTCGGAGGTGTAGAACACGTTGCGGAAAGCGTTGTTTTGCTAGAGGGGTGTAGGATTCGCGAGAACTATACCCGGGGAATGCACGCGATAGGCCGTACACGCGCGTGAACGCGCCACAACGCGGTGCAACGCGTTGCAATGGGCCGGTGCAACACGCCGTCGCGATTCTTGTCGGAGATTTATATTCACCCGGGACAGTGATATTAATTCCGCCACGACCAGGAACCCACCGGAGATCTTATTAGCCAGAATTTACGTAACGGCCGCGAGAATTGCTCGTTTCCGTGACTCGCAGCTCCGTGGCCGGCTGCAGGAAGCTTTCCGATATCCTTGGAATGCACGTGGGTGCAGTTGATGCACGAACAAATCGAGCTGCGTTAGAACGGCCGTAAAGATGTCCTGCCGCGGTATCTGACGGGACCGTGGACTTTCTGACATGGGTAAAAACCGTTCACGGCGTGGTTATAAAGATTTAAAATATCTTCCAAAGAAACTTATGAAAATCCTATTGACACTGTAGAGCCTTCCTGCTTGTTGTCTTCCTGTTCGTGGAAGAACATTTTGTAATTGTTGAACAGCTTCCTCCATATTGGGACTACAAAGGCGTCCTTCCAAATTTTAAGAAAATCCTATTGACACTGTAGAGCGTTTGTTGTCTTCCTCTTCACGGAAGAACATTTTGTAATTGTTGAACAGCTTCCTCCATATTGGGACTAGAAAGGAGTCCTTCCATAGAAATTTACGAAAATCCTATTGACACTGTAGAACCTTCCTCTTTGTCGTCTTCCTCTTCATGGAAGAACATTTTGTAATTGTTGAATAGCTTCCTCCATATTGGGACTAGAAAGGAGTCCTTCCAAATAAATTTACGCAAATCCTATTGACACTGTAGAGCGTTTGTTGTCTTCCTCTTCATAGAAGAACATTTTGTAATTGTTGAATAGCTTCCTCCATATTGGGACTAGAAAGGAGTCCTTCCAAAGAAATTTACGAAAATCCTATTGACACTGTAGAACCTTCCTGTTTGTTGTCTTCCTCTTCATGGAAGAACATTTTGTAATTGTTGAATAGCTTCCTCCATATTGGGACTAGAAAGGAGTCCTTCCAAAGAAATTTACGAAAATCCTATTGACACTGTAGAACCTTCCTGTTTGTTGTCTTCCTCTTCATGGAAGAACATTTTGTAATTGTTGAACAGCTTCCTTCGTATTGGGACTAGAAAGGAGTCCTTCCAAATAAATTTACGAAAATCCTATTGACACTGTAGAGCGTTTGTTGTCTTCCTCTTCATGGAAGAACATTTTGTAATTGTTGAATAGCTTCCTCCATATTGGGACTAGAAAGGAGTTCTCCCAAATAAATTTACGAAAATCCTATTGACACTGTAGAACCTTCCTGTTTATTGTCTTCCTCTTCATGGAAGAACATTTTGTAATTGTTGAACAGCTTCCTCCATATATTGGGACTACAAAGGAGTCCTTCGTTCTTATGGAGAACAGGCTAGGTTCAATCTTTTTAGAGGATACAATTTGAAGAGAACCAAACAAACTGAATCATCAACTTTTCAGGTTCCACAACATCAACATATCCGAACCTCCTGGCCTAACTGGACCTACCATCGACAACCGCAAAATGGCTGCACTAACAGTACCCTGAGCAGAATTATGTCGCTCGGGCCGAAGGATCCCGGACGATTTTCCGGCGATCCACTTGTCGGCAGAGGAGCATCAGAATCCCGTGGAATCCCGTCCACCGTTAAGACAACTTTGGCAGCGATACGATCGGCAAGCAATAATCCTAATTAGCCTCGGGGTGTACCGCCATAACCAGGAACAGAGAAAGAGAGACAGAGAGAGAGAGAGAGGGAAAGAGAGCTGTATCGCGCTCGGTGGCTAACTATTTATAAAAGCCAGCTAATAATCGAAGGCGTCACGGTCGAGGAATCCCGGCTCGTTAAAACTGTTCAACCATGGACGATCCTTTTTCCCCCGCAGCGATTAGAAATTGGCGGTGTTCGGCCCGGGAGAGCCCGAGCTTGGCAGCGAATAGACAGGGGAACGAATAGGGAAATGTTCGCGCGTGTTCCGCGCGCGGACAGCGGCGAAAAGAGGGTCTTGGAAGGCAGCATAGAAAAGTGCATAGAGGCAGCTAGCAGGAGAGGATAGGAGAGTCAGCTGGCCAGGAGAGGATATCGTGTTTACAAGGATTACAGTTCCTCGTAGCGCGTGGCGTAAGATCGAGGCTCGACTGGCAACGGCTCGGATGCAGTGCCTAGATGCAACCAGCAGCAGCAGCTGCAGTTGCAGCGCAGAGCGCTCGCAGCCCTGGACTGACCGGACGTCGAACCCGAGAAATGCTTCAGCCGGCCAAGATACATCGTAATAAGTACACAAAGTAGCCCGCGGCCAGGGCGAATCCCGGGATAAGCCAGTCGTATTTACATACGTCGCTCCATGAATCTCCCGGATCCTCTATCCATCTTGCCCCGCTCCTAGCAGATCTCTCTCTCTCTCTCTCTCCTTCTCTCTCTCTCTCTCTCTCGCCTAGGAACAAGCACCGACCTTAGAAATCCCATTTCCTCCGGGAACACCGGTGCAGCTGGCCTCTACACGCATGTAGATCCGCTGATTCTTCGGTTACATGCAGGATATTGGATGGGGAGGACGTTGCTGGTCCTACGGGTGATTGCTGACGGTGTATAGGCTATAAGGAACTTCCTTCTCGGTTGGGGAAGTTGGACGATTGTTTCCTCTCGAGAATGAACGAGGAGTTTAGGTTTTATTTCTAAGGGATGTTGTACTTTTCAATTGAAACTGATACCTAGCAATTAATGCTAAACCTACCGAGCTTTAAATGTAACGGATACCTGTTGTCGTATGGAAACGACGAGATTGAATTTGTGTGGATTTTGTGCGGTTCGTATTATAATACATCTTCTACTAGATATATTAATTAATCGTTTCCCAAATTATAGAATTATAATTTCAGTAATTGTAAAATACAAAGTCTGGAACTGGTCATTTTGGCCGGCGGTGGTGGGTTTAGTGTTAAGAAATTAATATTAGTCTCATTTCTATGGAAAAGCTCTGGATCGTATCGTTATATCCTTTGAAACCTACTGATAATTGGTCTGATCCTTGAAGAAGGATCCAATTTTGATCTTGCATTACTGTTACAATTGAAACTAGTTAAATCCATCTATACTTCACCTTAAGAAACCAGAAATTGTTAATCTTTTCTTTATATAATCCCATAGCTTTTTGCGAGAAAATGTCGAAATCTGAGTACATTCACAAACGCCTAAAATCGCTCAACTTTCGAACTACTGATCTCCTAGGATTAAAACTTAGATTTTCAGCATTTTCTCGCCAAAAGCTACCTGCTGGATTACACTAAAAAAAAGTTAAAAATTTCTGGTTTCCCGAGGAAAAGTTTAACCTTAAATCCTAATTCTCATCTAGAATCCGGTAAACACGAACCTTCAGCTCTCATCCTTAAATTCTTAGAGACTCGATTCTCCTCGAAGGATACATCTTACGAATCACAGTGCACAGTTGCTTGAATAAAAAATATTCGAATAATTTTAGCATTTCTTCTCGTTCTCTGCAAAAACCGTGCGAATTTTTCGGACTGTCGAATATAATTTTCGATCCAGCAGGATCTTCCCCTATTTCGCACCACCGGGCAAGATTAATAGTTCACAGTGGCGGTGCCATTAATATCAGTCGAAGCTGTCGGAAGCTCGCCATTCATGAAATCACGTCAACGGGTACAGTTATAGTACAATTTCGTTGATCGCGCCTCGCTATAAATAATTCTGACGCGGTTCGCGTGTTCCCAGGAGTCGGCTGTAACCGATGATGTCATGCTGTCCACGTTGCTGAATGACAAAACCGTCGCGAACAAATTTCTCTCGTCAATATTTGCCGTGCGTTGCGCATGCGGGCGCGTCTTCTTGGCGCGACAACTGCTTCTCGGACATGCTCATGAATAGACGCATAATCATTATGCAACCGAGGCGGTCCGACCATTTTCTGAAAGACCACAGCTGTTTCCTGCACTCTGTTCTACCGAGCACAGACGCGTGGAAAACCATCTACCGCGCATCAACGATCATTCATTTTAAAAGTCCATTCCGTTTCTAACGGTCCGAGTGAAATCGAATTTTAATCGATAATTTGTTAGGAGGTGTTAACGCTCGAATCATTGAAAATTAACTAAACAGCCGAATCATTGACAAATTAACTAAACAGCCTAATTGAACAACACAATTAAATAAACAGCCATTAACATTCTTTAACATTCAGACACACAACAGAGACTTTGACATCCATTTTATTAAATTTAATATCTCTTTTCTACTGCTGTTCTCCATCTTCCGCTACCTTGGACCACCACAAGGACTTACAAATCTGTCGTCATCTGTTTGAGACACCGATGAATTAACTATTGTTACAATTATAATGCACGAGTCTAGAAAAATATTTCACAGAAGAGGAACTAATATGTCCATATGTTTTCTATAATAATCGTATTACTCTTCTCAACGGCCTCCGCCATTGTGGAGTCACGGAAGGCAAGGAAAAATGCTTAAATTTAAATTTCCTGTTTCTAGACTGAATAGACAAGTCGAAGAAATATTTAATAGCGCGAAAGCTGGTAATAATTGATATTTTAACACGTTGATTGCCATGTTACCCATATGCGGGTGACGGAATTATTTGTCCAGATTTTAAAATGAATTTTGACGCTAATATATGAATTGTATCAAATTTTTTAAGGATCTGTAAAATGCCAGAAAGTTGGAGGACTACTCAATATCATACGTATAATTTTTTTCAATTTTTATTTCATTAAATAACACATTAATTTGATGTCATTTTTGAGGTTTCTAGCTTGGCAGTCAAAGTTTTAAAGAAAGAAAATGCTGATTTCGTTCTCGAACGTCCTCCGCCATTTTGGAGCCACGAAAAGATTGGCCAAACGCCTAAATTTTAATTGCGTAATCAGCTTTCCGAGACAACCGTTGACTAGACCAACTAAACAAGCATACAAATAAAGTTAACGATAGTTGAAGTTATATTTTTCCACGATTCATCGTCCAACCTCCGTATCGATTATGCGAGCGTAAACGCCGTATTATTCTGGTTCTACGGTGGAACAGTCACGTTTTCCGTTGGTCGGACCCAACAGAGAGAACTTAATCCGTGCAGATAGCATCGATCCACGGTGCATCTCTTTGAATGCAGGTTAATTGCTGGATGCAATCGAGATCGGAAATTAAACGACACGCGATAGGTCCGGGTTTGACACGAAGATTGGAGCCGTACGACAGCCAGCGTACATCGAATATTGAATTTCCGTGCGACTTAATTCTGCCGGATACTATAGAATATTCATTAAATCGCTATCATTATGCATTTAGTCCCCTATTATGCGTCCCGGTCATTATCGCGCGAAAGAAAGCACAGACTGGATAACGAACTCGGTCATCCGCGCTCATTATACTTTCCTATTCATCCTTGTTTGAGCTTCGTTAATCGAAGATCAACATTCTTACTGATACTGCATAATCTTCGTATGTATATGTTTCATCCGTATGCAAACGAATGTTTGAATATGTTCGAACGGGAAATGAAATTGATTAACTTTGTATTATCCAATCCTGCATTGTTGGTACGAAGGAAAATTTTGACCATTATTATTCACTTAATCATGCAGTTAATTTGGTACCATGTAATTCTACATTATTATTAGAATTAGATAAGCATTTTTTTAGAATAAATTTTTAGAATTACAATTTACTTTTAATGCTCTATTAATGTTAGAACAACTGCATTATGTATATTAACATTATTATTATTACAGAATTATTACAGTATTGCAATCTACTTTTAATGCTCTATTAATGTTAGAACAAATGCCTTATGTATATCAACGTTAGAACCAAGAATTAATTCTATAAAATTTGTGTTTATATTAATTTCATAAATTTCTAGGAATTTTCGATTTCGTGCGCGTGTATATGATCATTCGTGTCATTTTCTGCAAGTGCATAAATTGTGTAAATTATTATTATTCTCTCATTTCCTTGGATAAATTATGGTGAGATGTTCTTGTACGAAACGAACCGTAAACGATGTAAAATGATTGCGATCATCGTTGTAGGAACGGAGCGTACCGTGGCCGATGTGTGTCAATGCAATTCGAAATACGCCGTGGCACGCGTGACAATGAGATGCGACATAATGCGACGCGTACGTGACACCTGCAATGGCATAGAAGCATGCTCGGAAAACGTTTAGGCCTTTCCTGCATCGGAGAACTGTAATTTCTTGCATAAGTGCTCGGCACAACCTAATTCACTCTGAATCGCATCTAATTGACGAGAGGACACTCGCGTTCTAACTCCTAAAAATTCCGAACACGTCTTCCACGTTATCTAGTTAATTAAAGCTTCCATAAAATATTACCCGGGAAAAGATCTATGAATTTTTATCAACACTAGATTTTCGGAACCCGTCAAAATCACGGATTCTAATATTTTTTATTTACGAATATTGAGATTGTAAAGATGCATCCACGAGGAATTATTTAACAAATTGCTTTCTTTGGGTATATATTATTTAAAAAATGGCTGCAAATTGTGATAGATACGTTGCTTTTATAAAGTAATGTGAAATAGGAATTTTTGGTGCTCCGAGAACCTAGCGTTAAACGTATTTTTGGATTTTTCAAAAATGTTAATTATGCATATATTTGAATCGAGCAGGGAAGAAACCATCGTTCGCATAAATATAAACGTTGATTCGCATAAACATTCGTAGTGTACGGAGAGGTTCTAGAGAGGTAACGGTCCGGCGAAATTTTACAGCGAGTGAAATTATTCAGTGAAATGTCGCTCGACTGGTCGAACGCTGGAGATCGAACGTTCGAAAGTATGGTTTCAGGTTTTTGCACGGATTTTAATCGACCTGCGACGAACTCGCGACTCTATAATCAATTTATTCATCACAATACAATAAATCTTCGACACGAGGACCAAAAACACGAACGCATCAGAATAAATAAATTGCCTCTGATTTTATCTGACTTTATTTATAATATCTATGTAGATAAATAACTAAAATGAAAGGTCAGAAATCCTGCGAATAAACTTTTTTATTCCAGCATATTTTATATTAAAATCGTCATTGTTATAAATCAATGTACAGAATGAGTCGATAAAAAGCATCCAAAATAAACCTAAATTTCGAGGGACTCGTCGAATTTCATATTTTCCGAGACATCGAGCAGGCTGTGATTTTTAAATAATTCTTACTGTATGCCCATTAGTCGCGTTTACAACTTGGAAAATCCACTGTCAATATTTAATGCAATTGGTTCTCGGTTACCACAAGGAAAAATTCGAGAAATCGTAAGATGCTTAAAGTTAGCATCCCACGTGGGATGGATCGATACGTGGGCGCAAGGATACATCCTTGCGACGTAGGAGATGAATCCTAATCATTAGGTGAAAGTCTAAATCCTGTTCGGAGTCCTCAGCACTGTCCAAAACAGGTCTTCCCGCGTGGGCGTAGATTTTATTCGGAAGATTATGATTCTGACCTATCTGCTGGCCTTGGATCTCACCTTTACAGAGAAATCAAGTTCCCTGACTCGCGACAAAATTGTCTCGAACTACCTGGTAGCTTCGACCCACGCACGTGTCTCTTTTTTCGCTTTCTTTTTTCTTTTCCTCCATTTCGCATCCGTTTATCGGATTGGGCGCGTTACTAGTATGACATCAGACCACATTATCCATAAATAGATCGTGGATCTTTATCTGGAAACAACAGTCTCTGCATCATTCGAACAGTACCATTCGAAGTTTTAGTTAGCCATTTTTATTTTATTTTTATATATTCTATATATTTTTTTATTTTCATATATTCTTTACTGTATTTCTTTGAGATTAAGGTTGATCTTATTTACAGTGATATCTGTATATATGTCGTCAAGGCCTGGACGATAAACGTCACGGAATTATCCCCCCTACTAATAATTGTAGTACATTCAAGAATATACGTATCATGGTGTTGTTAAATGTTCTGCGATTTTAATGTCGTTTCTCGTCTTGCTTCGATGCCTCCAGCGTTAACGATATTATAATTATGTGAAAATTCAACGAAACTCATAAATGTTTGATGCGTGTCGTAAACATTCTGTGAAAGTTATGTAGATTTGCAGTTTAGTGGGCAGATTCGAAGAAATGTAAATCAAGAAAGATCTTCTTTCGTTCGTTAATGACTTCGGTTTCAAAAAAAAAAAAGAAAAAAAGAAACGAATAGGCATAAAGCTGTAGGTTTATAATTGCAGTGAAACTGTGCCGGTTCGAAATTTTGTAAAATTTCACGATTTCTAGTTATTAGCACTCGGTTTCTTCCAGATTAACGCTTTCCCAGCGAATTGAATTTTCTCCGAATTTTTCAATCACACGGTCATTTTAAGATAAATCAATTTATCTTAAATCATACAAAATATTATTCTATAAATATTATATCGTGTTGAAAAGCATTATCATACTTTTAAACATATAATATTGCTGCTTTTCATCCATCACGAAGACCAGTTTCAGATTTTCAGCAGCACAGCACGCCTCAGAATTCTGGTTCTCGGAAAATCATCTTAATTACACAGACCGCCGATTCCGTAACCGAGCCCCGAGCAAATATTAGCTTTGCGATCGACAGGATTCGCGCTTTGCATATCTTCGAGGAGCTACCGTGGCGTTTCATAACTCTGCGCAAACAAGATCCTCCTTTAAAAAAAAAATGGAAACATTTGGAATTCAGCAAACATCGTCTCTTCCTAGTTTCGATCAGTCTTGCCCCACTGTAAACGCTCTAAGTCACCGCTCAGGATTAATCGCTAACAATTTGCACGTTGCTTTTGCAAAATGCGCGTTCGAGCACGTGAAAACATTCTTCGCCTAATTTTGTCGCTCTACCTTATTTATTAACCCTTTGCACTCCGCTGTCCCCTCTCATGGGACATTAAAGTTTATTAGCGATTACGGGGAATTAATTTATTCCAGCGCAACTTTAAATAAAATATTCATTTTTTGGCAAATATATATTCCTCGATGTCAACCAATTCATATAAGTCCAATATCATTATAATACGTTACTTGGTTCCAAAATTATACTAAATAATACGAGGATTTGTAAATTTCTGCCAGAATGGTTCGGAGTGCAAAGGGTTAAATTTATTAATTACCTTATTTTGAATTTACGTAATCTTGGCTCTTAAGTACTGTAATTCTAATGTACATTGGGGACTTCGCCGGGACCGAAAAAAAAAACTGAAAACGTAATTTATATATACAATAAAATTCCAGATTTTTTATGCCTATTTTTTGTATATTTTTTCTCCACGCGAAGTTAACAGCACTAAGAAGTTTCTCTACTTCTGTTACACGTAAATAATACAAAACACGTGTTCTTCGCAAAGGTAAAAATAATGTAAATGACAACATAAAAACAATGGAGAATCATATCCAGTGTTGTCAGAATAAAAACTGAGACATCTCTCACCGTGGAAAGAAATTCCTATCCTTGTCTCCCGAAATTACCCTAATCATAGAAGACGTTCGCTCCCCGATGTTCCCAGGAATAAACGATCCACCTATTCAGGATCGATCCTGGATCCCATGACTATCATTCTCCAGGGGTAGGGTTGCTCCAATGAGCATTAAAAGTGTCCGATCAGGCTAATCCAGCCGGCTAAGTGTCGGCGAATCGTTGCAGGGCGCAACACCCGCTAGGCAAGGATTAATTGCGAGTAACGTAACACCGAATCACCGGCTACGTGCGCGAGGATAATGATAGATCCTTTCCGGCGTGGCTGCTCCGGGACCCTATAGACTCATCCTGTGGCCAGATGACGTATCTGCCGGGATCGCGTTCGATCGTAGAACCGGATCTTCGGGAAATGAGCGGATCGGGTTCACCGATTCCCCCAACCATAGTCAGTCGGGTCCCTTCGCTATAAATCGTTGCGCCGGGATCACCAGCCGCCCGGATCAAAGGACCAGAGTCCTATGATTATAAGCGTTGCAACCCCTTCTCGCCGGCCAACAAAGGACAGGCGAAACGACACGTTGATTAAGTTATACCCCTCGACGAGTCGACCACCGCCACCGGAGGATTTATGCCCGATTCTCTTCGACACGAGGGCCTTTTCTTGGTCACGCAGCATCCCGCGAGCTGCCTCGCTGCCTCGCTGACTCGCTGCCCTGCTGATTATTCAATGTTCCACGTCCGCAGGAAGTCGACGATCCCGGCCACGGTTACTTTCTACCGTGCCCATTGCTTTTCCATCGGGTCCCCGGCAAATAAACAGCCAACACTAGACTCGCGATAAAGTAGAACGACTACGTTACCGACGAAAATAGGCGAAAAATAGCGGAGATATTTTCTAGCGCTCGCTACTCTCGATTGTCATCCAGAAAAATGCTTCGATTCCATCGTCAATTTTTGGTCCACTTTTAATACAGTTGCTCATACAGTTAACACTAGAACTACCAAGGACTAAATGCAACTGACATACATTGCCTCATAATAACATGAAAAAAATATTTGTTTAGATTTCCTATCGGTTTGGTTTAAATATCTACTTCGATAGAGAAGTTTATTAAAAAATTTTCTCATGGAAACATATTTATAATTTCAATATCTCTAAAAGAAAAAATTAGGAGGAAGTCATTCTGACCCATCCGGTAGTTCTAGTGTTAAACACATATTTAAGGCATGGCTACAAATTTTTTTACCAGAAAATATCCGGCAGAAATGAAGATAAATGAACATTTGTGTCTTTTGGAAAGTACGGTCTTGAAAGGCCTGAAATCAGGACGACACATTAGGTTTTTTTTTTAAACAAACTGCAGAGCCGATTTTGTAGAAACTTCTGGAACAATTGAACACATATTTAAGGCATGTCTACAAATTTTTTTACCAGACAATATCCGGCAGAAATGAAGATAAATGAACATTTGTGTCTTTTGGAAAGTACGGTCTTGAAAGGTCTGAAATCAGGGCGACACATTCGATTTTTTTTTTTAAACAAACTGGTAATAAGTCGAAAATATAGAATAAACATTTTTGTCATCCGAAGTTTCGTTATCGAGAAAATCGAGTTTGAAATATGCAGCGAATACGCATGCTATTCGATAGGAATTGTCTGACGCGTCTGATCACGACCAACCAAATCTACTTCCTCCATATACTAAAGCACGCAAACCTGACGGGTCTTCAAAGTCGATTTTCTCGAAAACAAAGCCTCGAACAAAAAATGTTTATTCTATATTTTCGACTCATTCTTTCATGTAGAATCACCCCCTTTTCGCTTGTATTACCAAATGCCTGTATTACCAAATGTCTGCATAATCTCGTCAGCTCATCATTAGCACGCGCTAGGTTGAACCTTCCTATTTCGAACGAGTCTTTTCCCAGCCGAAAAATATTCTCATGTAAGGACGAGAAGTTGGGCCACGTCAAACCATTTTTCGGCTATTTTTGTCGGTAACTTGGTGACTCTACCTTATAGCAAATCTATGGAATCTTGCCAAATTGAGATCGGTAGTTTCGAGCGCGGCGCAGAATTCAATTTTCATTAGAACTCTCGCGGAGGAATTTCGCGACCGTTCTCCAGGAGGCTGCGCGCCGGGCGAATCATAGGGGCAGGATATTAAATAGAGAAAATGGAGGCGAAGCGGACGGACGAGAAGAAAGCAAGCAAGCAAGCCCAGCGACAACGTTAAAGTCACTTCTCCGCGTTCTCGCGTCATTAACTCGCCCCCTACCACTCTCTCTCTCTCTCTCTCTCTCTCTTTCTCCCCCACCCCTCTCTCTCTCTCGAGCATGGCCCCAACGTTTCCATCTTTTTCTTTCTATCTTCGTCAACCCGTTCCCTGATCCCTGCGACGCGATTTTCTATTTTCCCCCTAGCCTACAATCGCCTTCCGTGTTCTGATAGCGCAGCCTCTTTCGCTTCGGCGAGCTCTAACCGAGTTAGAGCAACGAGACTGCTACCGCACCGCTCTACGGTGCGCGTCTTCCGGAAATTTCAATCCCGGTTAATCAACGGCCGATCCGGTTATCGTCGAGATGATTTTTAATCACTGTGGAACGCGACGCGTTCGATAACTAGCCGCCGATTAAATACTCCTGGGAAACGAGCACCGTTCGATCGAGGATTTGTCTAATATATCAACATTTTACCAAATAATTTTCGTTTTTTCCGAAGATAACGTATACTACGTCTTAATTATATAATGTCTCTGAGATAACCAATAGCAATATTGACGACGGTTAGCTGCACCAACAATTTGAAATATAAAAGTAAATGCCTTGCAAGTTGCCTGCAAATAGAAATCAACAATTATTTTATTCCAGCAATGAGATCGCAGATTTTATGCATTCGACTGATCGAGACCGGATCGATCGCCCTTCGCGCGAGGTCTCTCGCAGGCTAGCCAGGAAACTGCGATCGGATCGGATCCGTCGGAGAGAAATCGGTGGAGTGTTTTAGGGTTAGGCTAAAGAAGAAGATACTAATCGCGGTGCGACGACCCTTGGGTATTCGGGGTCGTCGATACCACGGCACGGCACGGCACGGCACGGCGCCAGCATTGTCCGGCGGATGATCCGTCGGCCGGACAAGGATGGGAGACAGTGCCGGGAACAAAGACGGCGAGTCCCTTCAGCAAAAGAGGAGACGCGATCGGAGACCGGTCTCCTCTCCTGGCGAACTTGTGCCGTATCCTTGCGAGAGCGTTGCGAGCGTCCTCCGGCTGAAAAACTGGCCGGCAGATATGGCTGCTCGCCCTCAGTCAGAGGTCAACAAGGTTGGAGGACCTGTACCTTGATCCAATACTAGCGTACCCGGGTCCCTTTCTCTCTCTCTCTCTCTCTCTCTCCCTCTCTCTATCTCTTTCCCTTTCTGTCTCCCTTTCTCCTTCGCAGTGGTTCTCAGGTAGTTTTCGACCGGTGCGAAAAGAATGAGGCTTTTCGACTGATTCTGGTCAACTTCTGGATCCTTGTGTGCTAGTATGATGGATAAAAAGAAGATTCTTTCAATGGAACAAGTGGAAATTGCTCGACAGAAGGGGAAGCTGAAGAGTATGAAAGAGAATTAGATTCAGCGTCCTCGAAGTGTTTCCATGTCGGTAAAAGAAGAGGAATATTTTTTGAAAGTTGTTAATCGTTCGACAGAAGGGGAAAGAAATGATAGAATTTTTCTGGAAGCTGAAGAGTATGAAAAAGAATTAGATTCAGCGTCCTCGAAGTGTTTCCATGTCGGTAAAAGAAGAGGAATATTTTTTGAAAGTTGTTAATCGTTCGACAGAAGGGGAAAGAAATGATAGAATTTTTCTGGAAGCTGAAGAGTATGAAAAAGAATTAGATTCATCGTCCTCGAAGTGTTTCCATGTCGGTAAAAGAAGAGGAATATTTTTTGAAAGTTGTTAATCGTTCGACAGAAGGGGAAAGAAGTTGGAGGATTTTTCTGTACCCTGAAGAGTATGAAAGAGAATTAGATTCAGCGTGCTTGAAGTGTTTCCAGAGCAATGAAAGAGGAGGAATGTTTTTTGAAAGAAATAAATTGATTTTTCAGGGCTCAGGAGGAAGAATGAAATTATGAGTCAGAGAAAGTTTAAGAAGAAGAAGAAGGAAAAGAAGAATTAGAACGAGGTCGTTCAGAATTGAAAAGAAAATCTCCCAGAGTACTAATAGCAATAAATTTCAACTGAAGAGTAAGAAGTAGAGTAGAAAAAGGAATGCAATTTATTGAAAATGTAAAAATAGAAGCTCTCAGGAATAATAGTGCTAATATATTTTTGCCTGAAAAGAGAGAAAAGTCGAGGAAGAGAAAGAACTATACTTGGAATGCAACAGAAGAAGGTCTCTCGGTAAGTATTAATAAATGTTCCCGGAAGAAGAGGAAAAAGTGTAATAATCTAGAAAACGAACAAGTAGAAGAAGGAGGAGGGATGAGTGCCTCGGCAAGAAGATAAATCTCCAAGTCCCACAGTTTTTCCACAGTTCCGCGGTTTAACGAAGTTCCAATGGACTGTTCTCCTCGGGCTCACAAAGGACTGTAAAATAGACCTATTGCTACCTCGGTGGCAGCGCGCTGCATCCTAATGTAACAGAGAATTTTCTTGAAGAGAGAACACAGAGCTTGAGGAATACAGGCCGATTGTTATTCGAAAATGCTTCGGCATTGAATTTTATTTTACTATTTTTTTTTTTCAGGCGACTCGGTGTGTCCTAGTGGCGGCAGTGGCCGCGTTAACAAGCAGAGCAGCCTGTTTAACTTCAAAGGGCCTGAAATTGCGAACAATAGGCCATTTGACGAAGAGCACCGACCGACCGTCCTACCGCTGCAAGCCTAATCCACTGTGTGGGCAAGAAATATGCAGCTTCTTCTTCTTCTTCTTCTTCGACCCTAGAAGGCCTGCGCCGCGGTTCGAACGCGCCAGTAGCTCTCATCCTGTCACCCGTTCTTTCCATTCGCACTTTCGCTGCATAATATCTGTCCGCCCAACGCATCATCCTCTGGACAAATATTTGTTTACTATACTGTACCTTTTCCGCATCGATTGCAACAAGTAGGAGCCAACCAAAAAGTCTCTAGTAATTTCAGTAAGTTCAGAATTTGCTATCTCTAAATTTTCTTCATCTCCTCATCATCTTAAATCTTGTCTACACTGAATTCGCGATATATGTCAACCAAACAGGTCTTAACACCGACATGTATCGTCCAGGAGACATATACCCGAGCCGTGTTACGTTTACACGGCATCCGAGCTTCGCGGTAGTGGGGATAATTCCGCGACGTTTATCACCCAGGCCTTGGCGACATATACGGAGAAATCACTGTACTAATTTTTGTTACGAACGTATCAAATCGGTTGTGGCAAGAATGGATGGACACTCGAAGACACTGTCGTTACTTTTTACTTTACATTATTATTTCAATCAAGTTAGAATTAATGAAATAATTATCATCGATCGATTCGCAATACTAGAGAGGTTAATCAAGCTATACTTGAACCTCAAAACAAGATGGCTCGGAGACATTCTTTAAACTTCTTCAAACTAAAAGACAATCCACGGTAGAAAATCTAAAAGATATAAAAAATCAATTGGAATCCTCGAGGAACGAAATGATTAAAACAACACGTCCTTATCTCTTTATAGAACGTTACGGTACGCAACGTCTTTGCGCACTAATGGCACGGATATTACGGGATATAGCTCTCGGAGGGAAGAGAACGCGGACGCACCCCTAAGCCAGCATGATTCCCGTGCCGGGGACAATCGAAGGAAGCGAGCATGATCCTTTATCCTCGAGCAGCCACGTAGGATTCCTCGGTCAAGTGTCCCGGGCCGTAAACATCGCAGGAAGTCGTTCGGTTCTACGGCCGATCGATTTTTCCTCGCTCGATTATTCCTCGACATAATGAATCGATCCGCTTCGAGGGGGAGGGAGGTGAGGGGAGGAAAGAGGGGAGGGAGCTAGAAGGGGACGCGTTCGCCTCACCTGGAAAATGTAACGGGTGACGTAACGGTGTTTCTATTAGAGGGGTAACGCGCCGTGACAGAGAAGCTCTGGCGCGGCCATTAAAATTCCCGATGTTCCTTTTTGCCAGGACGGCCATTATGCCACTTAGGTTGCACGGCGTTGCCGGACCGGTGACCTTGGGCTGATTGGAAGCTGCATGCGCGCCTTATTCCACCAACAAAGCGACCGATTCCAGACGCGGTTCACCCTGATCTTTCAGTTTAACACCTTGTCCGTACGGAATCGGGCCCGGATTTTTCGAAATTCCCCTGCGAGCGATTTTTTCCCCCGATGATCGAACACGATACCCGCATTCCGTGTCGTTCGCAGTATCGGAAGTATTAATTGCGATTCCATCAGTCGATTCCGGCTCGATTTACCGAGGATTAAATTTTTATGTCTTTGCCGTTGCGCATAATATATACTACATTTTACAACATTGTACCATGTACAATCTTAACGATCCTACCTTCGGCTTTTATTTAAATAACCGATTTAGTCTTTCCAATTAAACAAGTGGGAAGATAACGTATCCGAGCGTGGTGCGACGATTAGACTGCGGATTTTATTGCCAAAAATAGAACCGTAAAGACATTACAACAATTTAACACTTTGATCGCCAAACAAGAAAGCTCAAGAATTCTTTTCATCAAAAATAGTTATTTAATGAAATAAAACTTGAAAAAAATTAAATGTATGATATTGTGTGTAGTTCTCCAACTTTCTTGCATTTTACACATCCCAATCAAATTTGGTACAATGAATATGTTAACGTAAAAATTCATTTTAAAGCCTGAACAAATAATCCCGTCACCCATGTATGGGTGACATGGCAGTCAACGTGTTAAAGAAAATATATTTTCATTTACCCACTGTTTCCTACAATCGACTCGGTACAATTTTTATTTTGCACAAAGATCCACAGTCTGGTAATTACTGTCGCAAAACAACGAAGTTGCGAATAACGATTTTCGTTTCAACAAACTTTGACTTCTTCGAAACCATTATGGTCCAAAAATATACTATGCGTATTAACCAATTAAGCGCGTTTGACGTGTATACACGTCGGACCAAATCTCTATTGCGGCGCAGTTAACGTTAATGAATTGTTAATTTTTTATCGAATAAAAACGTAATTCTTTCTCATTTTGCTTGACTTTTTTCGTAAAATTTATAACAGCAGCAATTGTCCTGCTTTCGACGTGTATATTCGTCATTGTTTGATTTTAATACCGTGCCGCGAGGGATTTTCAAAATTGAACTCCGCAGTTAACTGGTTCGACTCTCCTCACTTTCGAAAATGCAGTTGTTCCGCGTTTTCGGATCGAGTGCTCCACCCAAGTTGAGACGTAGAACGATGAAAATTCAGAGCGCCCCGAGGCGACCATAATCCTCGTAGGTAATAAATCGCGACAGCACTGCCAAAAGACTATTTAACCCTTATGTGGGCAACCAAACTTTTCACGGTTGTTGGGCAACCGGGGTACCCGGGTACCCCGAGCGTTCGGTGCCGATATATAAAAAATAAAGTGACAATTTTACTTTCATGCTTTCCCATAACTTTTAGTTTTTTTGTCTATGGTATACTAAGTATTATTTTAAACAGTTTAAGTGAAGCAACTGCTTCAAAAAATAGTATAACTCAATGCTAAGATCAAACTTTTATGCTACTCGTATGTGGACGTACGGTATTTGACTCTTCGACTTACACAACAGTACAACAGTATTCAACTTTATTTGGTCACAACCAAAATGTTACAATATATTCGTATGTGCCAAAAAAAAAAAGAAAAGTTTGTTGTATTACTATCCACAATGCACAATGATAATGTTGTTTCTGGGCCAAAGAGGAAACCAGAAATAGTCCACTTCTATAAGAAAACAAAATCTGGTGTCGACATGATGGATCAAATTTTGAGACAATACAGTATACAAAGACGTACTAACAGATGGCCATTAGCATTTTTTTTTTTACATAATTGACATTGCTGCTCTTGCCTCATACATCATATATATTTCTAATAACGATATGTTGCCTAACAAATCCAATAATCGCCGAATATTTTTACACCAAGTGAGAGAGGAACTTTGTCTTCCAATAATTAAAAGTCGATCAACCAATATTCAAGTGATGAGACATTTCTCTTGTAAATTAGCAATAGAAAGCATGCTGCATAAGTCAGCAACAATGACCGACGTTCCTTCAACTTCGGGCACTGTACAACAACGAGATAAAACTGGACGAAAAAGAGTTGTAGGCTCATGTTATATATACCAAGCTGACCCTGATAGAAAACGTAGAAAGACACGAAAATATTGTCAAAACTGTATAAAACCAGTTTTCCGACGAACACGCAAATACTCTGACAGTTTGTAAAAATTGTCCTATTATTGGTTAATAATAGTAACTATACTAATAATAAAATATAATAATACCAATTGAAAAAATTTGTATGTTGTATGATTGTGTTGTAAAACTTCCCTTCATAAGCATCCAACTACAACTTCCTATGTATGGGTACCCGGGTACCCGGTTACCCAACAACCGTATAAATAAGATTGAAGCCTTATTATTTAATATGTTTTGCATCGATTTTAATCCTGTAACCATAAATCGACAGAGAACCTTCTAAATAATGGGGATCCAAGGCGGTTTTGCGATATCTTCATAAAAACATAACAAATTATTAGAGCAAACATAGAAAGGGGTACCCGGGTACCCGGTTGCCCACATAAGGGTTAACTGGTTCGACTCTCCTCACTTTCGAAAATGCAGTTGTTCCGCGTTTTCGGATCGAGTGCTCCACCCAAGTTGAGACGTAGAACGATGAAAATTCAGAGCGCCCCGAGGCGACCATAATCCTCGTAGGTAATAAATCGCGACAGCACTGCCAAAAGACTATTTAGCTGGGCGCTATAACAATTTTGTATCGCAAGACCAGTCGCCGGTAATATCCTCGGTGTGCTTGTGCATCTCGCGTCAATTTTTACGAAATAAGCCCTTGTTCGGTTAGGCGACGGCTTGTCCGTGACGGATAATATCTTCCTAGTAGCGAGGTGTAACCACCGGTTTGCGAGCGAACACCGGGAGATAGGTGCATCGACATCCCCGGAGGACCAATTACATCGTAAAATCCGCGGACGGTAAATTGCACGGGAGTTCCACCCCGCTGAACGACAGCTTAGCTTCCCCCTCTCTGCCCCTTTTCTCCCGGTCCCCTGAGCTCTCTAGGTGCCCTCGGGAACCCCTCCTCCCGTTTGCTCTTGCCCTCCCCCCTCGGTGCCCTCTGGAGCCACACGGTGCCCCGGATTTATCGCCGACCGTGTACGCATTCCGGGACACCCCGAGCCCCTCGGGGAAAATTGTTATTCCCCCGGGGAGCAAGATGCAACATTGTCCATTAACGGACTTCCTGTTTTACGTGTACCCCCTTCTAAACGATACGCGGAGGTTCTTCGAAGGATATCGGGAACGATGGAGGCGAAGGATGGCCAGCAAAAAGGGTAAGGGATCGAATTGTAGACCTTGTCAGTTGCGTCGAGTGGAGAATGTTATTAAGGGTTTCGCGGATGAATCGAGGAAATAATAGCAGACACGGTACAACCTCGGTAGTTGCACTCCCGACGCATGCACGCGATCTTTGTACGTTGCGTCTCGTCAAGACGCGGTGGGAATATCGTTTGCCCTTCCACTTCAATAATAATACAATGTATAGTATTAATACAATGCGCTTCTCGAGCTAAAATAAATGCAAAATGCTGCTTGATTGTACACAGTATGTCCCACGAGCTCTGTCCACTCGAATATCTTGGTTATTTCAAACAATACGAGAAAATGTTACTCACAAAAGTTGTAGGGTTTAAGAAACTACATAATACAAATGATATTCTTGCAAATGGAGGCATAAAGAAAATATAGAGGTCACCTTTGTTTTTTTTTTTTTTTAATTGATTAATGATTGCCGTATTCCGAGTACAAAAGTACTAAAGTGTATTTGTTCTAAAGTTTACCTTTTACACACCTTCTCTGCATTTCCCTGCAAGTTTGACCTTGAACGACCTTGAGTCATGACGGTGGATAAAAAAACATCATTCCATTTGAAAAAAGAAAGTTGACCCTCACCTCACCTTGGAGTGTCCACCGGGATAAACAAAAGTCCCACCACATGATATCACCCTCGATACTGAACAACTTTTATCCGAAACATTTTTCAATATTTTTGAAGATATTCGTCTGTAACGGTTTATAATTTTCACCCTGTATAATATAGAAAATGTAGTTTAAGATACTTTGGCGGAACCATCGGAAATTATAATTTTATAACGGGGAAAAAAATGAAGGTTTGGAAAAGAACAATAATAGTGCCAACAACAACAATAGTATCTAGCACCGGTAGAAAAAAAAATCAAACTTTCTTGGCAGGATCGTGATAAATACTAATAATGGGAAAAAGTGAAATGCAAGTATTCTTGGCGCAATTGTGGGAAGCAATCGAGATAATGGAGAAATTAGGATTTAAGTGATCTCGATGGAACGATGGGAAACGACAATAATAAAATGTGTACGATTACTATTGTCACTTATACGATGTAGTATACGATTACTCGGGTGAAAGAGGACACAATGAAATCACTGATTAATGGACAAGGCTGGGCGAAGTTTAACGGACGAGGATAAAATTAAAGACAGCAACGACACGGAATCATGGTTTCCATGGTTTCCACGAAGATTTACAAGACACACAGTACCGATGCATTACCGGCTGCCCTTTTGCGAATCCTGTAATCACTGACGTGTAGTATTATCGTGAGAAAGAAAGGACTGCGCGATGTCCAAGGTGGTCATCTCGTGATTATCCATACTCGCTGGCTTCGCAAGGATTAATGGTCGACTTTCACCTCTTTCCTATCCTCCGGAACCACTCACGACCTCCCTTTTGCTTTCCCGTCAAGTCCACCCGTTGCCTTACACCATAATTCCCCAATCTTTTTCTTCTCGCACAATCCTTTCGCATAGCAATCATTATTTTACAAAGTTCTATCGATGGACCATCGACTAAAATGAACAGGAACAAACATCTTAGCGACTACAGTGAATTTCCGATATAAGTCACTGCGAGCCTCGCGTTTAACCAGTTAAGCGTGTTTGACGTGTATACACGTCAATCCAAAACTCTATTGCGGTGTCGTTAACGTTAATGAATTGTTATTTTCTTATCGAATAAAAATGTAATTTTTGAACTCTTGATCTGCCCCCTTTTTTTTCACAGTTAAGTGGTTAAAGGTCACTGGAACTACCCACACCACTACGGATATAGTGACTTTTGAATTTCCATCGTTTATTGTGTATTTCAAATGCAACGTTCGGCGAGAACTACAGATTTCGTCCAATTGTCACTGGCCAGAACCGCGCAAGTGACTTATATCGAGAATTCACTGTTTCTTTTCTGAACGCTTGCAGAAAACTCTGTATCCTCCATTATTCTATTTTCCTAGCATGGTTCGTCTCGTCGAAATTAGATGAAAAATTCAAATACCGTCTGAAAATTAAAAGAGTATCTCTTACATTTTATTTGTCACGCGTCGAAGTCTCGGAGGTCTTTCGATTGATAATTTTTGTCCTATTTTGAAACGAATCGGTTCGACCGATGAACAGTAGTGTTCTTCGGTGAATTTTTGGATTGCGCGAGAACTCGTCACGAGTTTGCAGCCTGAATGTTTAAGATTTGTTGGTCGTTGAGAGTGACTTAATTTATTCATCGGTACTTTCGATGCCACTGACACCGGGATTTCCATGAACCTCGCGAGTTTCTATCTCGTCGATCCCGCGGACACAGTGTTCACCTATCGACTTTCATCTCGATTGCCTCCCAGGACACTAACTCACCTTGATGAACACTTCGTCGTGCCTTGGAATCCACAACCGTTTCGGGCGACGCTAACATTAACCGTCCCGAGGGAAAATCTTCTTCGAACATTCGTGTCTGGCGTAGACACCAATTCCTTAACCGTACACAGAGAAATGTTAATCGGGCTCTACAAATCACTCGATTTAGACTCAATTGGAATTCTCGATGCGGGTTTCAAATTTGTCCCAGTTGCAAAAACAGGAATCGATTATCATTCGCGAACGTTGTCATTCCTTGAAAACGGTAATGGAGGCTAACGAGAACTCTCTTTAAAATAAATTCTTCAAAATTATACTTAATACAGCGATTTCTCTATATTCACTGACTCACGAAAGTGTTCGAACGCTCTTCAGAACAGTATAACTTTTTTTAAATTCGACCAAACGACCTGACTTCTTTGAACAATTAGAAGAATTGCCTTACCACATGACGTGCAAAAATGATTTTTAAAAAATCTCAATTCAAGCTCGGAATTATAAGAGCAAATAAACAAGGCATTTTCCAAAACTTTTTCGGGAATTCACTGTATTCGAAGGACACTAAACAAACAGAAATGGCTCGTGATGAAGATTCTGAACAGAGTCTAATAAATATGTATGTTATTAATTTCCTTTAAACCGAAATAGAATTCTATTTTGTTGTAGTTGTTATACAGGGTCATCCGTTTTTAAACGGCCGAACGTCAACCAGCTATAGAGGGCCCCAAATGGAACAACTTTCACCCCTAACACTTTCTTTGATTCGGTCTTGATTTTTAAATAATTGCAAAAACCCGTCATTTTTTGCGTTCACTTAAGATTAAATATATTAGGACTGCAATTATGTATCTTGATGATTTTTCCTTTGTTTGGTTTAAAATAAATAGGGGCATCTTTTTCATTAAGTCAACTTTTTTGTATGACCTTCGGATCTTGGTTTTGAATATATCTTTTGGGTACGTATTGTTTAAAATATTTTCAAGAAATCAAGGCCGAATCAAAAAAAGTGTTAGGGGTGAAAATTGTTCCATTTGGGGCCCTCTATAGCTGGTTGACGTTTGGCCGTTTAAAAACGGGTGACCCTGTATATATCCTTCGGAGAAACCATAGGCATAGAATAAATATAAACGATTTTCTTTTTCTATGGAATTCTGAACGACGAAGAATTTCTAATCATTACAATCGCAAAAGAAATAGTAGGGCAAAGGGTTAATATTTCTCTAGTCCATAATCAGTCGGAATCCAGACTGTAATTTTTTTCTGCAAGATCCAAGGACCTAAATAGGAGCGCGGAGAAAAGGTAGAATAAAATTTTCATCTGGAAGCAATTAAATCACATGGCCCGAGGCTTGAAATGTCTCAAGGACGCCGCCCGAGGAAAAATGGTAATGAAGTTGTGGAGGATTCCTTTTCAATTTACAACCAAATCGAGCCCCGCGTAATCCTATAAACGTTTCAAATTTATTCCGGCTGCAAAAACAAGTCTCCCGATCATCTAGATTTGCATGTAAACTCGAGTCGCGCCAGAGGAGCGTCCAATCGGCGGATATTTTTGCTACATATTTCATGAGTACCGGGTCCATCAATCATCGAGGATTCAAGAACGCTACACCGCGCGTACATAAATTCCGCCACCTAATGATCGCTTGGCAAAAGCGGGCAGAGCGTTTACGGCTGCCATGCAAATGCGCAAACCGCGGCCACGAGTTTTAATAAAGACAAATAGCCCTTTCCCTCGCGCGTCGATTTTAACGAACCTCTCGCCCGACGCAATAAACTTTTTCCGCTATCTCGCGCTTTATTAAATCGTTAAACGTTCCCGGAGATTTTAACAAATACCGGCCACGGTACATTTCCTTTATCATATTAGGGCGACCCATAATTAATCAATTATTTGCAAAGAATTTGTTTCGCCCTTAGTTCTGTACCGATAGTTGAAGTGGAAACACGTATTCATTTACAGTTTTTAATAAAAAAATAAAAAGTATAATTTTTTTTCCATATTCGTCATTGATAACGATGGAGATTATATAATAGATTAAGAAATAAAAACTTGAATTTACTAGAAAGTTTGAAAATTAAATTTTAGCTTAATCAAAGGGGTACACTATCACGTAAGTTTAAAATTATCGATAAGATTATAAATTGTTTTTTCAAGTATCTGTTAAATGAAATGAGAATATCTTTTTAGGAGACATTTAGCAATACCTTCTTGACTTTCCTTTGATATTTTTTTCATTACCTAGAATTAAAAAATAGCGACGTTGAATATCCTCCAAAGAGATATTTTCATTTCATGTAACCATAACCGAGAATAATTTTAAACTTACATGTTGGTGTGTCCCCTTAGGACAGATATCCCGAAAAAACTGTCATCTCGGAACGTCGGAATCGCAATTAATGTACTGGATACGCATAATTGCCGTGAGCACGCTTGCAATTAATTAATGAACCGACGTTTATCGCAAAAAAAAAAAGGAACATGTAACTCGTCATTTTAAACGGAATAAATCAAGCACCGATTGAAGCTCGAAACTGCAATTAATACTTCCGGTAATAACGACGAGGCCAGGGGTTCGATTGACCACGGAAAGGTTACAACTGAAAAAATTTTATCGCAACAGACGCAGCGTTTGCAGTATCCAATTGCATTGAACGGACATTAAACAAATCGTTAACCAGGCCTCTTCTCACATCAACGTCCGG
Source organism: Seladonia tumulorum (assembly GCA_913789895.3). NCBI lineage: Eukaryota > Metazoa > Arthropoda > Insecta > Hymenoptera > Halictidae > Seladonia > Seladonia tumulorum. The sequence goes on from OU565266.1 coordinate 10,268,819, forward strand.
AAATTAATTAAGGCGGACAAGGGTGACTCATCCGCTGAACGAAATAAATCACGTACTAATTGAACCTGCGAATGCAATTAGTACTTTTAATTGGCGGTCGGGAAACGTGGTGGAGAATTTTTGAAAATTAACCCTTTGCACCACAAACTTTTGTTCAATTACGTTTCCAACAATTTCCTGTCAGTTTATGTGTTTAATTTTGAAAGTGTATCGCAAAGATCCTTGATCGGTGCTAATTTTAAACAATGTCGTTTACTAAGTATTAGTGGATTTTATGCATTTAAAATTTAATTTTGTTAAAATTTTGTATACATACAGTTTATGCATCTGTTTATTCGTAACAAAAAACTTACTGCAGAATCTTACATGTTTCACTTGATATCAGCAAATTTCTCTTATATGCAACGAGGGTACGAATACTTATGAGACCGACTGTATATGTAATAATATATATTATATTACTTTCGACTCTAGAAAATATTTAAAGGCAGCATGGATATTTTTATTTGGCTCCTATCTCGAACAATCAAGGCAGGCAATTTCAATTGTTTCAAGAATGTTGTATACACCTTCTGTGTTTGTCTTGTTCGATTCTGTTCAGTGATTGTTTGACGGATCAAGGGGGAACGTCTTTCACGTTCCTCGGACGAGAATGCAAAATGGTGTTTCCCAGACGTTGCCCAACATCAAGATAATAATTTTTCATTTTCCTGGCTCGACAAGTCGTCCAGCTTTTCCGCCGCGGTATCCTTTGTCTCGTCACACCGGTTAATTTGCATTTAACGAACGGTGAAACCGATCGTTTCCCTGACGATCGCGGAAACATCCCTCATACTACTGTTCACTGGTGTCCCACGCCTGTTAATACGAGTCTTGTTGGATCGACTCGAACGAGATCGGGCTTGATCGATCGCTGTGCTTGATCTAGGAAGATCGTACACTCCGAAGGAAGCGTGGACGAAATATCTCTTATAAGGACGAAAAGTTGAGTTGCACGTAAAACCATTTTTCGCATATTTTTGTCGGTCATGTGGCCCCTCTGCCTTATCGCGAATCTACGGAATCTTGATTTTCGAAATCAAGGTAGATAGATTGACTATAGAAGGTAGGTAGATTGACTATATTACCGTCAAAAAATGGTTTTACGTGCCTCAAGTTTTCGTCCTTATACAGGGTGTTTGGTAAAAAGGTGGTGAAAAGGGGGTGATTCTACATGAAAGAATAAGTCGAAAATATAGAATAAAATTTGTTCATCCGAAGTTTCGTTATCGAGAAAATCGAGTTTGAAATGCAGCATGCTATTCGATAGGAATTGTCTGACGCGTCTGATCATGACCAACCGAATCTACTTCCTGCATATACTAAAGCATTCAAACCTGACACTGTCAGGCTGACAGATCTTCAAAGTCGATTTTCTCGAAAACAAAGCCTCAAACGAAAAATGTTTATTCTTTTACAAGTTTCGTCACAGACCAAGACTCAAGTCTGTGTCTGAAGGCTGTGAATGGAAATGATTAACGCTTTGACTGCCAAGCTAGAAACCTAAAAAATTCCATCAAATTAATGTAAGTTATTTAATGAAATAAAAATTGAAAAAAATTATATGCATGATATTGAGTAGTCCTCCAACTTTCTGGCATTTCACAGATCCTTAAAAAATTTCATACCATTAATATATTAGCGTAAAAATTCATTTTAAGAATTTGGACAAATAATTCCGTCACCCACGTATGGGTGACATGGCAGTCAACGTGTTAATTAAAAAGTCACGTGACTATCCCGGGCTCTTAAGAACTGCATTATTATTTTTCACTACTTTTTTACCGTATTATCATTTTTGTTAAAATGATCGGAGAAGCGAATATTCACCTGGATTTCTTGTCTAACGCGACAGAAGCAGGCAATATTTATTTTGCATAAAAATCCGCAGTCTGGAGATCGGTAAACCAGCGACTCGAAAAGGAGCAATGGCGGCGGCTACGGTTTCCGGCGCGTTCAACTCTCGGCTAACGCGAATTTCCGGCGCGGAGCAAAGCGGAGGCGCGAAACTGCGCTAACTGTACGCGGCGTACCTTTCCACGAGGATGTATCGTTGCATTCGTTGCACACAGGTGCAACGACGCGCTGGCAAGGCCATCGTCAAGGATACCGTAGCCACGAGGTAGTTAGAACTGGATACACTGGCGTGCCGACCGCCCATTTTGCGATTTACTGCGGCTGTCGAAACGATTCTCGCTCCAATGTTGTTCCCTCTTCGGCAACGCACAACGCGCACGTGTCGCTTCGCCGCTAGTTGGATGACACGTCAGGGCGATAGATTTTTCCGATGAACGCGGCGCGACATGCGCCCGCTCTTGTCTCACATTATTTTTCAACCGATCGGAAATATTATTTATTTATGGTCGATTTCCTCGAAAAATGGGACAAAAATGAAAAAGAATTTCTTTAACCCCTTGTTTCAGTGATTAGAACTTTTTTGTAATTTATAATTTCCTAAAAAAAAAGGAGAAAATTTATATCTATTGTATGCCTATATGTTCTCCGATAGCTGCATATTAACAACGCCAAAATAGAATTTTATTTCGGTTTAAGGAAAATTAATAAGAAATATATTTATTAGAACCTGTTCAGAATCTTCATCACGAGTCTGACTCGATATTGTAGGGCAAGGGGTTAAACAGTTTACTGTGGAATTTAATTTTAAAAATCCCTCACGGCACGGAATTAAAATCAAATGATGACGAATATACACGTCGAACGCAGGCCAAATTCCGCTATTATAAATTTTCCGAAAACCGTACAGCAAAGCGAGAAAAAATTACATTTTTATTCGATAAGAAATGAACAAAATTCGTTAACGTTAACCGCACCGCAATAGAGATTTGGTTCCAACGTGTATACACGTCAAAGGTGCTTAACTGGTTAAAACATGAACATTTTTATGTCATTTGATTTATCAATTTGTAACGCGTAAAACTGATAAGTAGACTGCGGACGTGTTTACGAAATTTCCAATTTTTATAGAAAAATTTTAAGAAAGTGGATTGAAGTAAAATCCTATTTTTAATGGGAACAGCCTTTGTAGATCGAAAGCAAATAAAAATCGTGTTAAATTCTCACGAATTTTATTTGATAGCATTTTTTAGTTTAGAAATAAATGTACCAACAGAAAGCAGGAATTGAATTAAATTAGACTTTCTAATTCACTAAAAAGTTATTCCATTAGCACGTCACCGTGCAAAAATATAACAGCGCAATAGCAATTGCAAGCCCGATAGAACTGTCCAAGACCGAATTTACTGTTCTTTAATTTCCTCTAAAAATTGTATAATCCTGGCGCAGCTTTAATCGCAACGCACGACGCAGTAAACTATACTTTTCCGTAATTAACCTGTGTCTATTAATTTCTTATCTGAATCTCCGCAAGCGAGTAATCCCCTAGTTTTCTAATTTGCGTTTATTCCAGAACAAACGGAGACCGCCGGTGGAACACGAATTACAAATATTCTAAATAATCGAAATATAGTCGAGGCTCGCAGGATAAAATAGCGGGTTCTTATTTGTACACTTAGTGCCGTCCGGATCGTTTTTACGGGGGCGAGAGCATGGTTAAACTCGTCGATGATCCCGGCAACGGGATACTTGAAAACACTTAATTTGCTTCTTGTTAAACGCGCCAGGACGACCGTGGAAAAATGGAGAACTGGTTTCGCTGAATACTTTGTGGCGCGGCCCGTATCCTTGAGCTCGAGGAATTTTCTCCAAGGATCATTGAATTCGAAAGGATTCGAAGCGTTGAAATTCGATAATCGTCACGGTGGTATCCTTTAATCGATTCCATTTTACGGCGCTCGATGCTCGCTCTCGAAGCTGTTTTTTGCCGGGAACAGATATTTATTACCCGGCACACACGGTTTTTTTTATCGCGCCGGAAGCTTGATTAACTCCTGGATGATCTATCAACCGAATGCTCGGATCGATTTCATTTGCTTCTTGTCGAACACGGGCTCGGGGAAAAATGTGGAACTGGTTCTGCTGAATACTCCAAGAATTTTCCGCGTGCAGAGGATATTGAATTCGATAGGCTAGCGGCGGGTTTGAGTCGCTTTCGAACAATTGTCTTCTGGATCAATTGGGGACAATCCGGCACAATGAAGCTCCTAATATAGAAAATTGAAATGTCATTGTATAAAAGTATGCGAAATGGCTAGTGAAGGATTCGAACTATGAAAATTTCAATATTAAATTCTATAAGGTAGTGAAGGGTTTGCGTCGCTTTCGAACAATTGTCCTCTGGATCAATTGGGAACAATCCGGCACAATGAAGCTCCTAATATAGAAAATTGAAATGTCACTATTTTATAGGAGTATGCGAAATGGCTAGTGGAGGATTCGAACGATGAATTTTTCAATATTAAATACTATATGGTAGTGAAGGGTTTATGTCGCTTTGGAACAATTGTCCTCTGGATCAATTGGGGACAATCCGGCACAATGAAGTTCCTAATATAGAAAATTGAAATGTCACTATTTTATAAGACTATGCGAAATGACTAGTGGAGGATTCGAACTATGAATTTTTCAATGTTATTCTATAAGGTAGTGAAGGGTTTGAGTCGCTTTCGCACAATTGTCCTCTGGATCAATTGGGGACAATCCGGCACAATGAAGCTCCTAATATAGAAAATTGAAATGTCATTTTATAAGAGTATACGAAATGGCTAGTGAAGGATTCGAACGATGAATTTTTCAATATTAAATTCTATAAGGTAGTGAAGTGTTTGAATCGCATGTGTACAATTGGAGCAATGAAGTTCCTAATAGAGAAAATTAAGATGTAATTATTTTATTATGTGACATAATAATTATTAGTGGAGGTTCTTAACGATGAATTGTTACTACCACTTTGTTTTTATCTTGACTTTGTAGATTTTGTACATTTACAATTGTGAAACGACTCACTTTGCACTATCGTTCGAAAAATATTTAGGCGAACGAATGTTAAAATTGTTTAAACTGAAGAACCACTGGCCCGAAGTATTCTCGAATGGGCGGGCGTAGAATTAAATGCAAAAGGAGATAAACAAAGGAGACGTGGTTCGCATAATCGCGGGGGCGGGCAACCTGTGGCTCATCAGATTCGTTAGATCGATAAAGTCGTCATAGATCCTTTACAGGCTTGTTCAAAATCAGCGTGAATCTGATTTCATGACCAAACAGAAAATTTCAATCGGTTCGAAGAGGCATGAAACGATCTGTGATTTTTTTCTACCTAGAAATGGCCATTCGCGACACTGTCCGAGGGTGTGTTTGGCCCGAAAACGTTTTTTGAAAGTTCGCCGATGGAGGAAGTTACGTGGCGATCACGAAATTTCGCGAGGTCAATTGCGTCATGGTCTGGAAAGTTTGGAGAACATACGTGGCCGGTCCACCGGTTTTGGATGAGCCAGGGAAAGTTATCGATTTCGAAAGAACGTCTGACCGACTTCGCCTCGGCTCGTTCTTCCCTCGGCCAGAGATTTCGCGACGTTGATTGGCGAATATGGATGAGCCGTTTAACGCTCGCGAAATGCTGAAATCGACCTCGATGATATCGGCCGATCGGCGGAACACCGGAATCGGCTTACGAAAACGTTGAGCGAAGATAATCGAGCTGGTGAACGCCATTTTTACGCCATCGATTCGGTTGTTCAATCATTTCTACGTCGCTCTGTTTTTATTTAATTATTTAATGCAATTAGGATCTCAAAGTAGAGATTATTTTGCCATACATCATTTTTCTATAGAATCATCGGAAGGATTTTACGGATCACTGAAAGTGCTCTAAAAGTATTTTACCTTAGTTTACAAGAACAAGAAAAGTGTGTTTGTCCAAATTTTTAGCTAGTTTTGAAATAATTATACACCCGAAGAAATAAATTCGTTGAATAATTTCTCCGTGCATACGTCTTTACAATTTCAATAATCGTAAAACTAAAAATATTAGAATCCGCCATTTCGACGAGTTCCACTATTGTTAAAGCGTGCACACAGTTTCGATTACTATCATTGTTTTTTTTTTCTCAGAAAAGGTATTTTAAAAACGGCCCAGAAATTCCACAAAAATTGAGAATGTTCTCACAAAGTAGTCCTAAAAATAATCACGAGAATAATTAAATAAAGATTCGTTTTATAATGAGAAAAAAATATTCTATTTCTAATATGAAATAAAGATTCATTCTATATTTAGAAACAAAATATTTTTCTCGTAACATGGAGTAGATATTTCCTGCATATTTGAAAAGAAAAATATTTGTTACTTGATGTAAAAGATAAATATTATATGTAGATTTGAATATTAAAAACAGATTCAATCTCTTTTTAATAACATGTCAATATGTATACAATATTTTGTACCATGTTCTGATAAGTGAAAAATAATCCTGACGATTATACTTCAAAATTGTCCTACATATTTTCGAAAAAGTAGTCTGAGGGAGCGCTCGTAAGAACGGTCCTTTTTTTAATCAGTACTTTCCGCCGTGGTTTTCCTTTGTTCTTTCCGATGACCTAACCCCAGCCATTGTAATACTACTCGCGAGGCTCAAGATCGATTGAATCAGCCTCTATTCTGACCACACACGGAAAATCTTGCGTCGAATACGTAGAATTGCACAGCACGCCGGCCGTATACACTTTTACTTTTACGAATCGCGCGTGGGCCGTCGTTTGCTTAGCTGCCCACAGCATGTCAACCCACTCGATAGTCGCTATAGTCATTTTAAGGACTATCCGCGTCGGCGGGTCCGCCGAAAAAGCGGAACGACCTTCGCCGTAAAAAACAACAAGCATTGTCTCCTATCCTTGGGAATTTATCGCACGATCTCGGATTACGCATGAAGCTTGCGAAAGGTCTTGCCGAAATTGGAGTGATCTGAATTTAAAGGCGTGCAAACATTTAAGAGTGACGGACAGTTATCGATACACTGCGGATTTTATACAATTAACGCTAGAACTACCGAGTAATAAATACAACTGATGAATATTGTTTTGTAATGACGACAAGACTACATCTATTCACACCTAATACCATTTTTACTGTAACATGTGCTTCAATGAAAAAGTTCGATCAAAAAATTCTGATGAAAACATTTTTATACTTTGAGTAATCGTGAAAGAAAAAATTAGGAACCAGTCAAAATGACTGGTTCGGTAGTTCTAGTGTTAAGACAAACACGAGTAAAAAAAAAAGAAAATGGCGAGCAGTCGGGAGTGGTATTTCGCCGGCGAATTCTCTCACGGTGCACGGGCCATTAGCGAGAGAGAACGATTCGGTTCCACTCTCCACCCTCGGCGTTGCAGAGAGACTCGGTTAGGTTCGTTCGGTACGTGTTTCGCGTGGAAATACAAATGGCGGCGAGAGAGCCGGCCCACCGTGCCTGTAGAACCGCGCTATGCTATAGTACACCGAGATACGGGTGCCGTTAATGAGCAACGAGCAAGCGAGCCAGTTATTTCGCATGCATGTGCGAATATCCGACTCTACGAAGTTTGCGAAACTCTGGGGAAGAGCATCATCCGCTCGCATAAACCGCTGCCATTTTGACCAATACGAGGAATCGTTGCGAACCGACGCGACGCGGCCAGAAGAAATCGATCGGCAAATTCGATCATCATAATCAATCTTCGAGCATAACTAGACTGCGGATTTTATGCATTTATGACAAAAATGGCTAACCACTCGAAGCAGTGAACCATATTAAAAAGATTTAAGAATATCAACATATCGGTTTCAACTTAATAAAATAACTAAAAAAAGAAATAAATCTTTATTTCGCTCCTGCGTCTTGCAGTCGATGCAAACATTTTTGATTTTGCACAATAGATTCGCAGTCTAATCGCAACGATACAATGACAACATGATTTTTTGTGAATATTACTTTAATACATTCGAAAAATCCTAAAAATGAATATCACGATCTATATGTGTACCATTTCAAAGCATTCTGAAAATCCTGAAAAATATGTGACAATTTATCCGTGTACCATTTTAACGCATTCCGAAAATCCCAATAAATGTCTTTTCAAGCGAATACGCTATAGCATAACTTCCAGTTATGCTCAAAACTGTCTTCCACAGTGGCACGAACGATTATCGTGATTTGGAATATATGTTCGGAGCGAGTCCGTAGAAACAGCGGAAACGTTTCTTTCCTATGATAAATGGCCCCGAAAGCCATTCTTGTTACATCGATCGCTGCGAAACGAGAGATTTTCTTGCCGGCCGACAAAAAGGTACCATTTCCTCGGGAGAGGAACCTACAAATTGCCGGCAGTCACGCAAAAAACGAACGACAGATTAATGAAAGAGGCAGGGACCGTTCTCGAGAGCGCAGCTGCCCCGGAGTGCATAAGCGCGCTCGACCGCTGCGAAATGGTCATCGTCGAGTCTCCGTTACGTAACGGGCAACTGGATCGACTCGCGGAAATGGCCGCATGGGAACCGATTACGTAACCGACCGAAATCTTGGCCCGGCTCGGCCGTATTTGGCCCGCGTTTCGACCGGTGCCATTTTGTAATACCGCCGCGTCCCGTTATCCCCCTCTGTACAGCGCCGCACGAAAATTATCAGGATGATGCAATAATATAATATTCTTTGAAACAACAAGCTGGAGACAAACATTTCATTCTTGATTTAATAGTTTCAATAAATCGAAAATGGCACATCGATACGATTGAATTCTTTTAGCCTTTCTAAATTTTATTTCTTTACCCGAAAGCTGTGGTTTTGGGAATTTTATAGACATCCGGAATGCGTCTGTTATGGTAAACATTAGACAGCTCTTTACAAAATGGCACTATTTAACCCTTTGCACTCCGATTTCCCCGTCTGAGGGGACATTATGAGAATCGATGGATCCGAGTGCAAAGGGTTAACTTCACTAAAATGGCACTATTTAATCTTTATGCGTTTGTACGGTAGAATTTTGTGAAAACTCGTGCACAAAATGTCCAATGATCTAAGGAAAAAGAATTATTTACCATTTTAAATAAGATGATACTTAAAAATTGAGGGAGAAAACTTTCATGGAATTTGAGCAGTAGAATTTCTTCGGATTTGAGGACTGAGGTGTTTGACAATCTGCACGAGTTTATGCAATAAAATTTCCGCAAAATGGTGGACAAAAAATGTCCAGCGATCGAAGCGAAATAAAATCGAGAATTATTTGCCACTTTAAACGAGATGATACTTAAAAATTGAGGAAGAAGATTTCAATGGAATTTGAGGGCTGAGTTATTTGACAATCTGCACGAGTTTATGCAATAAAATTTCCGCAAAATGGTGGACAAAAAATGTCCAGCGATCGAAGCGAAAGAAAATCGAGAATTATTTGCCATTTTAAACGAGGTGATACTTAAAAATTGAGGGAGAAGAGTTTCATGGAATTTGAGGGCTAAGTTATTTGACAATCTGCACGAGTTTATGCAATAAAATTTCCGCAAAATGGTGGACAAAAAATGTCCAGCGATCGAAGCGAAATAAAATGGAGTGAAGAAGCGAATGGTGGCTGAAAATATCTGCTGCAGTACGCATCAACAAGCGGAATGTTTATCTCGGATGGAAGCAGCATAGTGAATTTTTTCGCGTGAGAACGATGCACCCAGAAGTGAGATATCCCTAGCACGGCGGATGAGTCATCCCGCATTGTCCATTATAATGATTATGGACAGCTCTCGACGGTGGCCGATGCGATAGGTGATTCGAAAGGACGCATCGCACGGCAACGACGAAAGTACCGACACGCCGAGGTTGTTTAATTTACGATTCGCATGAGCGTGTTCGTATACAAGCTAGCCATCGTCCAGGATGTGTCCGGGCTGCCCACAGTTCTCTCCCTCGAGACGCCCACCACGATCTCGAGGGATCGTAGAGGTCAAAGACACTGTTGCTCACCTTCCTCAACCTTGTCCCGGGCCTAGTCGGGCCGCGGCGCAAGTTTCTTCCTTCCCGGGACAAATTGTTCCCATCGGCATACCAGCCCTTAAATTATGCAGACCCGACTTAACCGTCGCCATTTACTCTCGAGGGAGTCTCGGGACCTTTCACTTGACCATACAGTTGATGCGTACCCCCCTATTCCGCCTGGGTTTCTTCTTTTTGATCCCTTCGAAGCGTAATTATTTTCGTCGTGTGTGTGCGGCATTTTACTGCATTTTCTTCCTTTCGACGCGTTCGTGCATTATTGTTTCTTATAGCCTCCACCATCTCACGTACAAAATTGATTCCAATCGTGTCTGCTATTTTACAGTATTTTCTTCTTTTCTACCCATTACGAGTTAATTCATTGTTTCTAATCCTGTGTGCCATTTTAGAGTATTTTGTTCCGTTTCGATTCTTGACGTATATTATTATTACCAACCGTGTGTACCATTTTACGGTATTACCTTCTTTTTCACCCATAGGCTATTTAAATAATTGTTACCAATCGTGTGTGCCATTCTACAGTATTTCCTTCTTTTTCACCCATTGGCTATTTAAGTAATTGTTTCTAATCCTTCGTGCCATTTTAGAGCATTTTGTTCCGTTTCAATTCTCGACGTATATTATTATTTCCAACCGTGTGTGCCATTTTACGGTATTTCCTTCTTTTTCACCCATTCGCGATTTAAATAATTGTTACCAATCGTGTGTGCCATTCTACAGTATTTCCTTCTTTTTCACCCATTGGCTATTTAAATAATTGTTACCAATTGCGTGTGCCATTCTAGAGTTTTTTCTTCTTTTTCACTCATTGGCTATTTAAGTAATTGTTTCCAATCCTTTGTGCCATTTTAGATCATTTTGTTCCGTTTCAATTCTCGACGTACATAATTATTTCTAACCATGTGTGCCATTTTACAGTATTTCCTTCTTTTTCACCCATTGGCTATTTAAATAATTGTTACCAATCGTGTGTGCCATTCTACAGTATTTCCTTCTTTTCACCCATTGGCTAGTTAAGTAATTGTTACCAATCGTGTGTGCCATTCTACAGTATTTCCTTCTTTTTCACCCATTGGCTAGTTAAGTAATTGTTTCTAATCCTTCGTGACATTTTAGAGTATTTTGTTCCTTTTAAATTCCTTATGTATATAATCGGACCCTTTATTTTGAAAGTGGTACAAGTGCATTTTCTTTTAATGAGATATCACATGATTTGTACATTTGTATCTTGTTTTTATCAACAAAAAATGGATCTGCACACCACTTTCAAAATAAACGGTCCAATTATTTTCAACCGTGTGTGCCATTCTAGAGTATTTTCTTCTTTTTCTATTTTAGAGTATTTTGTTCCATTTAAATTCTTGACGTGTATAGGTAATTATTTCCAACCGTGTGTGTGTCGTTCTAGAGTATTTGCTTCTTCTTCAGCAATTGGTCACGAGAAACCTAAGCGTACCATTGGTCGAGGAGATACTTCTGATCGGGGAAAGAAAGACAAACGAAGAGAGAAACCCGTGAAAAGGAACTGCGGATCAATCGAACAACACGGAGTCTCTATGGGAGTGTGGCTCGTGATGCGGCGGTTGATTATCTGCAAATGGCAGGAACCAGCGAAGCGGTCCGTTAAGGACACGAGCATGCGTTTGCATGGCGGTCTGCATGTATCGCTGACATGAGGCGTAGCAGAGCCCAGGCTGCGAGCGTTAGGCTTGCGGCACGGCCAGCACACGTCTCTCTCGTAACGCTCGTAAGAAGAAGGCCGTAAGTCCGGTCACATAACGGTCCAGTTATGGTATGGCGAGGAAGAGATCTCTCGCCTCGAACACACGATTCCCTCGTTACACACGGATAGCCTATTCCATCCACCACCAACACACCATCTCTCCTACACCGTCGTCTTTATTTCTCCTCTTTCGTCTGTCTCCTGCACGACTCATCTATCCCGTGTGCGTTCGCGCCTCTGATCCGTGGAATGGAATAAGAAAAATCAATCGCGTTCCAATGGAAAAGGAAGAGCGCAATTCGCTGCATTGCGAAGTGCACCTATTTATTACTACTCAGAATTTTATGGACAAACGAAAACGATAATTTACACTCCCGCTCATAGGTCTTAGGACAATCATGATATTCGTATTCAATTTTGTAAAAATGAAATAATCGTTGAAGGATGCGAACAAATTTTTTCTTCTTCAACACTAGAACTACCGAACCAGTCAAAATGACTGGTTCTTAATTTTTGCTTTCACAATTACTGGAATTATGAAAATGTTTTTGTCAGAATTTTTTGAATGAACTTTTTCATTGAAGCACGTATTAGAATAAAAATGGTATTAAGTTTGAATAGATGTAGTCTTGTCATCATTACAAAGCAATATTCATCAGTTGTATTTATTACTCGGTAGTTCTAGTGTTAAAAGGTTTATATGTTAAAGAAAGGATGCTGCTCTCTCATGTATATCAGAAATCTTACTAAGAAGTAAAAAAATTTATTTTCTTTTCATAGAAGAATCCGCCACGTTTCTTTATCACAATGTCCACTGTTATTGGCATCCGCGTGAATAATTTTTTCATACTTTCTGTTGTTATATCACTCCATTCTCGTACCAAAATATTCCATAAATGTGTTTCGCGAAGCAGGGCAAAAGTACCGTACCCTTCTGTCCAGTTTATCCCTTAATTTTTCTATGGAGTTGAAATCTGGTGATTGGTGTGGCTATTTCATAATTTTTAATGAATTATTAGCATTGAAGTTGTAATTATTGCTGAACATATCAGGATATTTATATTATTGTAGTTAATACAGTTAAAGGTTCATAATCTATACGAAATAATTTCTCCAAAGGATATACAGTACTTGCGATAATCTGACAAACAAATATTTGCAACAAAAGTTGATCAGTCTTCGATTGGAAATACATCGCAATAAAGAAAAGTTCGAGAAAAATTTTTCTTTTAGTATTGTCAAGGTCACCTTCCTTTTTTTTCAACAGCACTTTGTATTTTTGACTCGACAGTATTACAGCCCGTATCAAGATGAATTCAACGACCTGGTATACCATGACCTTCGGATGACCTTGAAGGCAAAGAAATGACAGTGTGTGCTTGAACGTCGGTAACGTAGTTACTCTACCTTATCGTGAATTACGGAGTTTTGTTATAAGCTGCTACAGAGAAAAGTGACCCTTTTTGTCTGTATAAAAAGAGATAATTTTCAGAATTTACCGGAACAATACTCTTTCTAAACTAAAGAGAAATTGTCTTGTTAAACAGCATAAGGAAAATGGTCCTGTATGTTTCAGTGTTCGAGAACCTGGTAGACAATAGCCGAGTCTCTCTGGCGGAAGAAAGTCTGATGCTTTGGGAGAGGAGACCTTGAACTTGGTGTTTAATGGCTTAGGGGATCATTAACTCAGAGTCTTTAGAGATTGTTGAACGCGTTGTGCTTCGGGTACTTGAAAGTCAGCGTTTCAGACTTTATAGCGGGGAAAAGTGCTTGGATTTGAAGGAACAGGTTTTGAACTGAAGGGTAACTTAAAGAGATCTACCATCTCACAAGACTTCGGTAATTTTCTTCAATTGTCTAAAAAAATTTGAAATAGCAAAGTATCGCATTGATGGAAAATGGGAAAGTTAATAAAATTAGCCTTGCCGTCCGACACTTTAAAACTCGTCGGTATCGTTCTGTGATATTAATTTCTGGCGAACGATACCTTAATACCCGTCACCAGAAATTATTATCACAGACTTCTCGTCACGATTTGTGCTAGGATCGCTTAATGCTCTGCACACCTCGCAATTTAATTCCAGGCGCAATTATCCCTAATAAATAAAAATCAGGTCCCATAACTGGCAGCATAATTCGCTAACATTGCTATCGATTATTATCATCCCGAACTATGCTGCGCTACGATCGTCTGGATCGCAGAATTTGCGCAATCATCGAGTCGGCTACCTAACGGCCTGAACAAAGCGTGCCGAAGACACGCCTACCAGCGGGGAAACATCGTGGAATCAATCTGGCAATTTCGACTCATTAATCAAACTAATGGGTTATTATGCATGCCCGATTCGCGCTTATGGTTACCGCAGGGGCCTGTGCTTGCTCCGAGGCAGTCTGCGCGTGGTGGGATTACAAGTTGCCAGGTTGTCACGACCCTCGCGCATCCCGATGGGAAGACGAACATATTATTTCTTTCTTTTCCTTTTTTTTTGTTTTTGTTTTTGTTTTGTTTCGCTCGAACACCATAGAGTACTTACCAGCGCGAAGGGCATGGTGTTGCAAGACCTCAGGGGCAGGTTGTAAGTTATAGGGGCTGGCTGGCTCCTGTACTCCTGCAGGCAGGAGCTGTTCTTCGACAGACCCCGTGGATACACCAACCCATGGAAATCCGTGTTGTCCTCGGTCGAGATGTGAACGATTATCGACTCGCTCGCGCACTCGATCTGCACTGTGCTCGCTATCGCCACGGTTGCTGCAACAGACGAAACGTAAATGTGTCAGCGGTTTTTGAAAATCAGCATTCTGTTCTGTCATTTTTCATTCCACTTGGCCAATTGTCCGTCAATTTTCTAAAATTTATTTTTAATATTTCCACCCATATACAATAGTCCACCCACCCATATTTTTCTACGAGCCCCAAACCAACGTCGCTTAATCTCAAAAACGATCACAATTCCACCACTCGAGCCACCAACTTATCGCACCCAATTTATTAGTACGAAATTAGTAGCTAGCCGATGCCTCTGGAATACTGGGTCTAAACGGACCCGGGCCCCGCTATCCAAGTTTCATTGCAATCGATGCAGGCAATTTTTATTTTCTACTAAGAGGGGAATCTTGTGTAAAATGAAATTTGTGAACGTTTTTATTTTCGTTTAAATCGATAGGAAATTTCCTCTGCAATACCATAAAAAAAGTTAGAAAGCGATATTGTTCTAAGTTCGTTGTTTTCAAAATAATACACCATTGTTATTAGCAACTGAGATTCATAAAAAATATTTTTTGACATTATAACATTAATTACATGATGCCACAAATTTTAAATTTTAAATCAATCTACACGTTATACGTTTCGAAAAATAATCCTGGAAAACAATCTTTGCACTGAGAAATGAGCTTCGCGGATAAAATTGTAAATTATTTAAGAAGAACAGTCTTCTGCAATGATTCGATTGAATTGGATTTTTGGGAGTCATCGTGTCAAGCTCCGTAAGAGAAATGGTACCTTTGAGTTGGATAAAAAAAAATGATTTGTCGAATTCAGACAATACTATTCTTTTATGTAGCACAAGATCAAGAGATAGGAAGAATGCTAGAGGAATAAGAAGAATGAGAAGACAATGTTAAAATGAGAAGAATGCTAGAGGAATCAGAAGAATGAGAAGACAATGTTAAAATGAGAAGAATGCTAGAGGAATCAGAAGAATGAGAAGACAATGCTAAAATAAGAAGAATGCTAGAGGAATGGTGTAATCTGATAAAATCGATGATCCAATTCCCAAAGAATCGCTAACAAGGATCAAAGCCACACCTCGTCCGCTAACGAGACACACTCCTCGCAGAGTACTCGATGACTTATCAATTGAAACACAGAAGACGTCACGATGTACTCGGCTAACTGTAGATCGGCTGACGAAGTTCGGCCATGATGAAGTCTCGAAATCGTTGCCGGGAGTGTGAATGACATAACGGTACCCTTTCGTCGATCAATTATAACCAGTATCGCACTTCGATTCGCGCGATCGTGCGATACAACGCCCTATTAGGTTCATCGAGTCCTATCGGACTTCGCAGAAAATTATCGTTAATCATGCTGTTCACGCTTTCCACCGGTAGTTTCGAGGTCGATGAACCACCGTCGTTTTTCTAATCAGAAAGAAAGCCTGAGCGGCTCGTTTTACTGGAGCAAAAATTACGACAATGCTAAATCTAGCATTAAAATAATTAAATCGGAATTAGAACTTTTATGCAAAATAAAATTTGCCTGCATTGATTACAAAACACAGGAGCTAGATAGACATTTATTTCTTTTATCAATTATGTTAGCGGGTTGAAGACGATGCGACAGTACTTTTAAATTTTTTAAATGTTTTTACTATTTCGCATTCGATCTAGCCATTTTTGTCATAAATGCATAAAATCTGCTGTGGAATCATAGTCAAATCAAATGTACTTATTACCGTATGATTATTAAATTCAATGGAGGCTCGCGTATTATATTTAATGATAATTAAGATAACATTTCATATAATAAAAAAATACAAAAATCTTTGCGTGGAACTGTACGATGTCCGATTGTTGTGCGCATGCGCACGTAGGAAGGTAAAATTTTCTGGAGCAGCACCACCGATTAAATTCTTCGTGCACAATTGAAATGGTGCCTTTCCGAATTTATTAATATAATAAAAATTCTAAGGGTTTCGATAAATTCCTCGATGGAATGAAATTCTGAAAAACTGCTCGCCAGTTCCTGTACCGAGTAAAAATCGGTTGCGCCTTTTTCAACGATTCCGCAGCACGATTCAGAGTTCGTTCGCCCTGTCCAACGATCCAAAGTCTCCCGTGGAAAATCACGAAGATCGTTGAACGACGTTTTTGCGTGTTCCCGCGTGGAAGTGGACGATGAACACGCACTATTACGTGGTCGTTCGTTCACGGTTCATTAAAACGTTCTGCCGAGCGATCGCCGATCGAAAAAAAACACGCCGATCGAACGAAACCAAAAAATTCGATCGTTCCTGCTCACCCCCCTCCACCCCCCACCCCTCTCCGACTGGGAACGGTTATTTTTTCTCTAGCTACGGGATCGGTTGTGAAAAGAAGGAAACTGTACCGTTTTCCGATATAGCGAGAGAAAAAACAACCGCAATTCGATTGTTCATTCGGTGACCTGCAACCAATTAGACGCACGGGTGCGTTCACCCTAATAAAATCGCGCACCGGTACTTAATCCCCCTTCCCGATGCTAATCACTCTCGTCATTAACGCGATCGGTGTGCCAGACGTGTGGAAACTTTACTCCAAATAAGCTGGAAAAATTTCCATTTCAAATAGGATCGAAATTGTTCGCATCGTTTCCACCGGTTCAGCAGTTTTCTTTTCAAGATATACCGTGAAGGTAACTGCGTTTCGAATTAGTTCATTCGAATTAAGCAATTGTACTGTTCGAGCAATTCTCAAGTTTTTCTTGATCCTGCAAACACATTATTTACGACATTATTTGAGATTTTATTCGCGGAAACGTTTATTTAAATACAAAATAAAATAGCTATTATCTTGTTCGTTAGGCTACACGAGCTACCATTTTATTTAACAGCCGAAGATACAGTGATCACAATAAACACTATTGCTTTTTTTCAAAGTAAATCAAAGCACAACGATTTCAAGGTAGCATTCAGCAAAACACAATTTTAATACGGAACAGATATTTCACTCTGATTACCATGTCCGATCAAGACCATCGAGAGTAGACGAAATAATTCATTTTATTCCAGATGCGATTTTCAATTTGAAAATTCAGCATTTTCTAATCAACTGTACAATGTTTCCCCATAAATTATTCACGTCCATTAAATGTCTAAAACTTTTGTTTCTTCGTCTAGAAAATCCTCACAAGTCTTCGTACGTCTTAATCAATTGTACATTGAAAAATTGTAGATTACAGATTTTGTGCATTTATGACAAAAATAAGTGCAGGTGATATTTTAAGAAAATCGTCTTCGTACGTCTTAATCAATTGTACATCGAAAAATTGTAGATTACAAATTTTGTGCATTTATGAGAAAAATAAGTGCAGGTGATATTTTAAGAAAATCGAAAAGCACCCACAATTTATTATAATTGTTAAGGAAAGACAATTTCTGAGGTATCTTGCAAACACATAAAATTCGAAGTTTACATGGAAGATTTTTAATTGACCTTGAAAAGGGAAATCTGATGAGATTCGTTCGTGCAGTTGCTACGAGGATCCGGAGATGTTTATATACGTCCTGGTTGTAATTGTCGCAGCGCTCTCGATTACGAAATGACGTGAACGGTAATTGTTAGCCGAGCGGCCGCGAATTAAGACTGGATTCCATCGCTTGGTTCCAGCTCGCGTGCAATTAATTCGCCTGCTTAACGGCGGGGCTCGTTTAGCTAGACGATCCCCGGCGAGCCTGACGAGCCAAATGACAATGATCATCGTCGCTTTAGCATTACCGTCGACGGGAAGACAGACAATGATGAGAGAGTCGTGAACTTGACTCCCCGTGGCGTCCTCGGTTTTCTTCCGGACCGAATCTAGCCTCGTTCGATCGATGACGGTAAGAACATGTGTCGCTACTACATCATTGTCAATATATAGTTCAATTCATTCAATGTTTAGTTTACGTCATGTAGTTCGATTCATTCAATGTTTTGTTTACGTCATGCAGTTCGATTCATTCAATGTTTAGTTTACGTCATGTAGTTCGATTCATTCAATGTTTAGTTTACGTCAAGTGTGAAATAAAAATTGTAATAAAAATTGGAGCACTCGGTCGGAGCACGATAAAATTGCCAGTATTTTATTAGGTTGGCAAGAAAGTAATTTCGGTTGTCACTAATACCTTATGTTTTGTTTGATTGACTTCTGTTAACGTTGCGTTGTTTTTTATTTCTTTCTGACATTTCATAACTGCATCTTTTAGGTTACTTTTGAAGCAAATTACACGCAATTTTGCATCATGTGTCAATTTGACACATGGAGTGCAAAAACGAACATTATGGGCACATATTGCTTTTTTATTTAATTAATTCGATTGGAGGTTGAGGTTAATAGAGTTTCTTCGGAAACACGAATTTGCATAAGAATGTAATGGCGTTATAATCAAAACAAGAAGGTGTAGCATCAGGGCATTAGCTACGGTGGAGATTTGAATGGTTGGAATTGTCGTCTGTCGCGTTGGAGACTTCGATGCATGATAATACACTGACTATGGCATTAGAGATTTCAATGCTTGGTGACACGGGACCGTTGCATCGGAGATTTCAATGCGTGGCGCCACAGCACTGTCGACTTCGACGCCTGCTAAATTAGCGTTCACCTACTATAAACTAATAATCTTCTTTTTTCCCACAGATCTCTCCGAAACACTATCACCGAACTTCCTCTAAAATTTTCGAAGCCTCCGCGTGATGCCTCAATGTAAGTAGAATATTCAATATTTTTGCCACATTTTTATCAACTCGTTTTCTTGTCTGTCTGTTAGGTACAAATTTTGCAATTAATTTTAAACTTCCCGATGAGCTAGAGACTCGAAACTTTGAACATAGCTCAGAACTGGACGACAACGCACACGAGACTAAAAAGCAGAAAATAATTATTTGACTAAAACCAATTTTTAATATACCACGTTTTTTAAGACAGACTAAAAGGTATAAAATAATTTCTCCTAACCGCATACAGATTCCTAACCCCGTACAGATTCAGAATTTTGAATAGCTATGAAAATATTAATACTTGTCAGAATTAAAACGAGAAAGATGCATGGATAGTTCACCTAAGTCACCAACAATTTTATTGCACTACAAATGATGCGAACTGTTGTGCGAGGTTTCGCAATGGTAGCTGCTCTCTACACTCTTTACTATTAACACTACCGAGTACTAAATGCAACTGGCATACATTGCCTTATAGTAACAACAAAATTGCATTTCTTTAGATTTCGTGTCAGTTTTGTTTAAATATCTACTTGAATAGAGAAGTTTATTAAAAAAATTTCTCACGGAAACACGTTTATAATTTCAATATTTCTAAAAGAAAAAATTAAGAGCAAGTCATTTTGACTCATCCGGTGGTTCTAGTGTTAACTTGCGCCCCACGTTTTCATAGCTATTAAAAATTACAATCACAAATTTTCAGGACTATCTGTATGGGGCTAGGAAAAATTATTTTATACTTTCTGGTCCGTCTTAAAAACGTGACATATATAAAAAATTTTAGTATTTGTTTCTCATTTTATTTTTTTTTTAATTTTCGAATGAGATCGAATCGCGCGTCGGAACAGCGTCGATCAACGATCGGAAACGGCGGATCGAAGTAGAGGAAATCGTTCGGCAATTAGTGGTGTTCGCCCGTGATTGGCACACACATTTGGCGATATTTCAGGTGGACAACCCTTTCCCGGGCGTCATTCGCAAACGACACGAAACGTTTCTCTGCGGAAGAATCATCGTCTCGGAGGGGAGGGGGAAGCAATTAGCCGCACGCGAGTATTTATCCGTCGTGGTAGCGATCGGCTCACGATCGTTTCGTTCTCGGCGGAAGTATCGGCGTCGGACCTCGAAATAAAAACGGGAAAAAACAGAGAGAGATAGAGAGAGAGAGAGGGTGGGGGGAAAAAAGGACAAAAAACATTGTGGGGAAGACAGAAGAGGAGAGTCGCGTCACGCGGGGTCATCGACCGGCGATCATCTTCTTATTTCTCCCTTCCTTCGCGCTTCCATAGAGGCTCGTTTCGGGTTTTTCAACGGCGTACCCCCGTAGCGGATCCCCGGACGAGGAACACGGGAAAAACGCTCCCGCGGACCTTCACCTCTTTCCTGGTACCGTGATTCCAGCAAACGCCACTTTTATGGGGATCTGAGGAATCGCTGCTGGCTCCACTCGAGCAAAAACCATGGGATTCCATTTATCGGAACGACAACCAGATTTATTTCGACGATCCGTCATCGGAATGCGAATTTGATGCGGCTCCGAGTAAAATGAATAGGCGAAACGCAATAAAAACTGAACAAAAAATGCGAAATTGCTACGAGAACGTTGGAAGAATCTAAAATTGCTCGCATCAACGACGAAGCACTAGAGACAGTGTTTTCTAGATATACACTCACGCTCATAAGTCTTAGGACACCTCTGGTTTTTAGTGAAACTCTAGTATTTCGTATAGATTGTGAACCTTTAACTGTATTAACTACGTAATATAAATATCCTCGTATGTTCAACAGTAATTACAACTTCAATGCTAATAATTCATTAAAAATTATGAAATAGTTACACCAAGCACCAGATTTGAACCCCATAGAAAAATTAGGGGATGAACTGGACAAACAGGTACAGAACTTTTGCCCTATGGAATATTTTGGAACGATAATGGAATTACAGACTGTTATTGCAAAGTTTCTTAATTGCAAATTGTTTTTGTCAAAGGGTTCCATTTGAATTGTGCAAAAATATACGAGAAATTCGACAATTTTTGTTGTATTTAAAATTTCGTTAAAAATTCATTTATCGTGTATACTTTATTATACAATATTTGACCCCTTTATATCGAGTACAGACTGTAATTGCAAAGTTTCGTGACCGATTCGAAAGTACAAATTGTTTTTCTCAAAGGGTGACTCCATTTGAATTGTGCAAAAATATACGAGAAATTCGACAATTTTTTTTGTATATAAAATTTCGTTAAAAGTTCATTTATCACGTATATTTTATTATGGAATATTTAACCTCTTTCACTGTACTTTATTTTTCGATTACAATCTTCCAGAAAAAGCTACTCCAACTATATAATTTTACATTAAACCAGATAAAGGAAGCTAGCCTCGTAGAAACCGATGTTTTAACACTAAACCTAAAATAACCGGTTTACCATTTCACAATTACTGAAATCGTAAAAACGTTTCCATAGGAAATTACTGAACTGACCTGTTTATTACAGCACATGTTACAATAAAAATCGCACAAAGTAAATTCACTCTTCTCCCTTCTAGGGTAAGGGATCCAATTACTACGGGGCTACCAATTACTGCGCGTCTATTAATTATACTTCTCTTTAAAGCATAACGAATATTTACAAAGAGATATTAAATTTTTTCATTAAAATTAGTTAATATAGATATTACATATATCTTTTCTTCGATATTCATTATGCTTTAAAAATAAATGTAATTAATATGGGCACACTAATTGGTACCCTTACAATAATGGAGTCCCTTACCCTATAAGACGTTTCACTTTTGTATGTTTTTTGCCGAGCAAGTTTATCGTTAATTTCGGCATTTAGCAGTGTTTCTCACACAGCAAGCGTTCAATTATGTATAACTCGTAAGACGTTCGCGGAAATTTCGTTCATTTATGGCAGGATTCGCGGAAGATTGAGCAGGTTAGGTGTCCGATTCCTCGAATTCGCGAGGTTGAAGAACCAGGATTCGCGGAAAAAGGTTTCTTTTTCGCGCCAGCCACGTTTCCTTCTGTTGGTCGAGTCGGAGCGGCGAACGATAGAGGAGGAAAAAGGAGTCTCAGACCGGAAACCGAGTGGCTCGCGTGTCGTTTGCAAATCGTGGCCTCGGCGTGTACACGCCTTTGTCTCACCCCGCGCGAAACCCATCACTCGATGACTCAGGTGTGCGGAGGAAACGACGCACGATGATGCCTGGCGAGATCTCCTCGAGGTAGGAGAAAGGGAAATCGAACATGTCCGCGAAAACGGTTTTTCGGATCGTTTCGCTTGTAACGAGCTGTACCCAGGAAACGAGAGAGTGGGGAGGAAGGAGGGAGAAAGACAGACAGACGCTTCGGTGCTCATGAAAGCGGACCCTAAGGTCAAGTACCCTTCGACTTCCGGCGTGACTTACGCCCGGCCGCACGTGTCTACGATTTAACCCGCGAATTCCGCTCTCAGGGAAGAGGATTCCTGAACGGGGAACGTGGAAACGTGGAAATGAACTCCCGCTTGGTATTTATGCTCGATCTCTGGGGGACTCTCCTTCCCCGAAGTGAGTACAGTGGATCCAAAAAGTATTTTCGAACACTTCTATTTCCCATTCCCGAGAAACTGTCGACGAACTGTGTGATCATTTCGTTGAAAAAAATAAAAAACAAATAGCGCGATACACCTCCAGACTCATTTTAAAGCTTGAAGCCTCTACTTTCGCCATCCGTCGTCCATTTTTGTCGAAAATATTTTCTCTCGGCGAGTGAGAAACTGAAGACAAACAAATTGAAACGGCTATGAAAACATTGACACATTTTTCTCGTGACCGAAACCACCGCAGATTTAAAGATCGAACCTTCCCCTTTGCAACGAATTTTTCAAACTTGATCCACGATTTTTCCTAGTCGATTTATTCAGCTTTGAACGAAACGTGTAATGTCATCTTTACAATAATTTATGGAACACCAGATCATGTACAAATATCCTAGAAAGAAAAAAATGAATAATCTCCAAACTTTAAAATCAGTCCATTATTATTGTACTATTTTAACGAAACTATCATAGCACAAATATTGACTTTAATATGCTTCTGTTAATGACAAACAGAAGGAGGGGAAGAAGTAGAGTAGGTGGAACGCAAAATCGAAAGAACGTCGAATTAATTTAACCCTTTGCGCTATTTTAACTCCAAAACGAAACATTTCTTCCGACCTAGAATATTTCCCTTCTATGTATTTATTTTTTTTCACAGGTTATGCATACGAAAATGGTGCAGTCTACTCGTACTATACTGAAATGTTTAGCAATTTATTAAATACAAACAAATTCAATAATGTAAAAAGTATTTTGAATATAGCAATTTTCTGTGGCACCTTACAGTCGCTATTCGAGTGCTAAGGGATAATAACATTGGTACATTATTTACAACCAATTGAAATTACTAAGAGAAGAAATCAATTTTTATGTAACCCCCTTTTCCTTGCAATTGACGCAGACGATTTTTATTGAGCATAAGAATCCACAGTATCGATCAAGAATGCCTGTAAGATTCGTAAGGGAACGATATAATAAATGATACGATGAACGACATAATAAAAGGCATTAACCCCTTGCACTACTATTTATTTTGTGATTATAACGATTAGAAATTCTTCATCGTTCAAGATTTCATAGGAAAAAAAGATACTTTATGTTTATTTTATTCCTATCTTTTTCTCCAAAGGATATATATCAACTACAACGCGAAATAGAATTTTATTTCGCTTTAAATTAACATACATATTTATTAGACTCTGTTCAAAATCTCCATCGCGAGTCTGACTCGATATTGTAGGGCAAGGGGTTAAGAGTCAAGGGTGGTCACGTGACTTTTGCAGAATCAGCAGGTCGGTAATTGCTGTATAATTTCCGTTCACAGCCTTCGGCCACTGACTGATCCGTCTTGATCTTGATCGTGAAACCATTTTTCGCCTATTTTTGTCGGTAACGTGGTCACTCTACCTTATCGCGAATCTACGGCACTCGGCACTATTTTAATTCTGAAACTAAATTCTTCTTCCGTCTCGGAATATTTTCATTTTATTCATACAAAACTGATCCGATTTCCACATATAGTATTTAAATGCTTAGTAATCTATTGAATCAAAATTTTGTAATATTTTTTGTAACTTCTTTGAAACACAGTGCCACAAGAATTTTCAGTGGCGCTTCAGAGTCTCCACTCGAGTTGATTGCGTCGAATATTTTTGTAACAAGTAGAAATAAAAAATTCGTTTCGCATACGGTTGTGATCACGGTGCGACGAGTGTTAGCCAGATCGGTGAAGGAACATTTGACCGAGCCGAGGATCGAAAAGCTGCCGCACCGGGACGACGCACAGTTATGCAATAGCTCTGCGCGGCTTCCGTGCGTGAGATTTTAATGCACCGTGATGAACACGAGCCGCATAATACATTGGCGACGTAACCGATCCACGCCACGCGACTTCCTGTCACCGTCACGAATCCACTCTATCGATTATATGGAAAACATTCCGTTCCTCTAATCTCATGCTATCCTTGGAAACGAACGTTGAATTACATCTCGTTTTATCGATGTGCTATCCCCACTGGCCAGCTTTTATTAGTCTCTTATGCAATTCCTGGTATTGAGCGCTATGGGTCATTACCGCATAGCTATTATTTTTAATCGGAGTTCGCGCATTCTTGCGCACGTTAAAATGAAAATCTTAACGTGCTCCCTGGACTTTTTTTTATAAAACGTTCCAAGCCAAATACTAAAATTCCCACTGAACTTAAATAAAAGTGAAAATCGCTCGGGAAGTTAATAAACGTTCCTGCAATTCTTCTAAAACGTTACAAGACAGTTACGTACTTTGACTAATCGATGCTCGAAGAATTAAACATTACAATTCTCGCAACGACTGACACTAAAAATAAAAATTATACAAGATACCGATGAGCAGACGCGTGCTTGCTATTTTCTAAAAATATTAGCAGGCAGTTACTCTTTAACTACTTGATACTTCCAGGGTTGAACATTAAGATTCTCACTAGATTTAAATAAAAATCAAAATTATACAAGATCCTAATAACAGACATTCCTGCAATTTTCCTAAACCGTTAGCAGACACGTACACGCTTTAACTACCGCTCGGTACTTCCAGGATTAAACATTAAAATTCTCACAAGACCGACACTAAAAATAAAAATTACACCGAGATCCTAATAAACAGACATTACTGCTATTTTCTTCAAATATTACAAGGCCGTTATTTTAACTGCTCGATACTTCCAGGATTAAACATTAAAATTCTCACAGGATACCTGTAATTTTCCTAAAACGTAGCCACACAGTTGCACGCTTTAACTACCGCTCGGTACTCTTTCAGGATTAAACATTAAAATTCTCACAACGATTATTCTAAAAATAAAAATCGCACGAGACCGTAATAAACACGTTCCTACAATTTTTCCCCTCGCATGATATTTAACTTCAGCATTAGGTACATTTCATTAGCTATTTCTTCGAATACCTCGAGGATGCACCAACAATAAAATAATTTCGCGTAGTTTCGCGGATCTGTTCATTAAACTGTCAGCGGGGTAAAGGCTGTATCATTCAGATTATGAACTGCGAATAATCCCGTGAAACGTCGACGATTCGCCATGCCGCGTTTCTTATCCGACAATAAAGCTGCGAACGTTGCTACAGAAAAAAAAAACGAAAAAAAAATCACGGAGTTTCGCGGTAGCCTGAGCGGAAAGGAATTCGCGCGGACTCATCGGGACTCGCAGGTGAATCGTTCCAAAGCTCTCTGGGAAGCTTAGTCACCGTTCCAGGATAGAACTCTTTAAGCAATTTTTCCCCGCTGCGCAATCTCTAATTCACCTGCGCCGCGCCGAGGCGGAGAGGCTGAACACCTGGCCCTGATTGCAGGCCATCTTCCAACTGGAAACGGGTTAACGAGCCCGAAATTCAGTAACGAGCCCGATTAGCATAATCGCCGGACCGCGTCTCTCGCCGCGGTCTCTCCGTGGTTGCGAAATTACCGCCGCCACGATTTTTCTTTGTTTCGATTGCAGATTTCGGTGAAGAAACGCCCGGCAGGCGACCATTTGCATATCGCGAGGTCCTTCGAGCTTTTTCGCAAAGTGCGAATTTTCGGTTGCTTTTAGAATCACGTTTCAATGACTGTCTAAGCGTTTCCTTGTCTTGAAACTGATTGGGTGATGGACAAAATTCGTGCTCCATTTTCTCAAGACCTTCGATGACCACGAAATGCTGATTGATTGATGACATTTTTATTTTACAACGTGGCCGTTTTATTCTCTAATCTGACGACAAACTTTGGCGAGCGCTCTGATATTTAAAGACAGTATAATCAATCTTGTATTATTGGACTGCGAATTTTATGCATTTACGACAAGAACACGAGTAGGTGTGTAATTTGAAACAGTAAAACCAGAAGAATTTTCAAATGCTGTTACATTATTTTCAACCTGTTGAACATATTAACACTTTATCGACCGCTCGTTTTTGAGGCTGCCACTCACCAAGTACTGGCTTAGTCGCGCGCGTATTTACTCCTAGTACCGGCTAAATTTTCGCTATTTATTGTGTTGTGCTTATTCCTTTTGTTTCAAAGGAGTGTAATTTTATTGATATTTATACTTTATTTTGCATTTATTTTATATAATAAAGGACCTTGGGAACTAACATTCATAAAATAAATAGCGTTGGCAATCGGAAAGCCTATTAATAGGCTAGCGGTCGATAAGCGTTAGAAATCGGAAAGCCTATTAATAGGCTTCCGGTCGATAAAGTGTTAAGAGAGAAAATATTGGGTTGGCAACTAAGTAATTGCCGATTTCAGTTATAGATGAAACTATAACTTGACTCAGTTTTTGGCCGAAAAGGATCAGACTTTCTACGAGCGTGGAATTTTCAAGTTGTCAGAAAGATGGCAAAAGGTCATCGAACAAAATGGAAAATACATCATAGATTAAAGTTCATTCCAAGTGAAAAAAAACTCTTTTATTTCATTGAACAAATTGGCAATTACTTAGTTGCCAACCCAATAAATGTCAAAGATCCCAATAAACCCAAAGATCCGCAGTCTAATAATAACAATGCGGTGCTTGAGTCTGAAGTTGACCGCGAAAAAAAACTTCGATGAGTTAGGAGAAACGCCCTGTATTATTCCCAATCTATTCAACATAGTGAAGTAGCCTGCGTAGAAATACAATTACACGTCCTCGGTTGGGAAAAAAAACGAAATTCCGAACAACCCAATAGATTCGTTTCGAGATCTTGATCGAGAATCTGATTCGATGTTATAGCGCGAGGGGGTTAATTATGAGGAGGGATCGTGGAGACGAACATGATTTTGCGTCGATTTAAACGAGCGTAGACCGTGTATTAATCGGCGAGTAACGTTGCCAGGAGCTTCCGGTTGTTAGCGGGACCGCGACGCGCAGGATGCAGACACGGGTCGCGTGCAATATGACAGTTATAATGCACAGAGCAAGTCAATGGAAACGTTTTTTCCCGAGGCTAACGGAATTCCTGTGCTCGACTGGTCGGGCAGCAGCTCGTTGTCCATCATGTTTCCGGGGACCTTGCGCAGCCATCGAACCGAAATCAATTTTAAATAATCACTGCTAATTCAGCGTCGCACTTCCTCATAGAGCGTCAGCTTCTCTTTATTCCTCGCCGGTCCATTTATACGTTAGAACATTTAGAATCAGTGACATTTTTTAGACCACAATTCTGCCATTCTAAAATGCAGAATCTTCTCACAATTCTAAAATAAAGTCCACGAAACTCTTTACGATAATAAGTGCACCATGACAAGTAGACTGCGAATAAAAATTTGTCTATCTGAATTGCAACAAACTTGAGTGAAATAGAAATTTATTTTGTTTCTTAATATGTCGAATAGATATTGTAAAATGCAGAATCTTCTCACAATTCTAAAATAAAGTCCACGAAACTCTTTACGATAATAAGTGCACCATAACAAGTAGACTGCGAATAAAAAATTTCCATCTGAATTGCAACAAACTCGAGTGAAATAGAAATTTATTTTCTTTCTTAATATGTCGAATAGATATTGTAAAATGCAGAATCTTCTCACAATTCTAAAACGAAGTCCACGAAACTCTTTACGATAATAAGTACACCATAAGAAAAGTAGACTGCGAATAAAAATTTTCCATCTGAATTGCAACAAACTCGAGTGAAATAGAAATTTATTTTCTTTCTTAATATGTCGAATAGATATTGTAAAATGCAGAATCTTCTCACAATTCTAAAATAAAGTCCACAAAACTCTTTACGATAATAAGTGCACCATAACAAGTAGACTGCGAATAAAAATTTTCCATTTGAATTGCAACGAACTCGAGTGAAATAGAAATTTATTTTTCTCGTTATTAGACTGCGGATTTTATGCATTTATCACACAAACGTAAGTGGGCCCAATTCGAAAGAATGGGAAGATTAAAAGAATTTAAAAGTAACGAAGGAAATTTCTACTTTTTGCCACTGTGTCTTGCAATCGAAGCGAACAATTTTTATTTTGCATAAAGATCCGCGCAGTATGGTTATTACATGTTTCCACAGCTGATATAACAAGGCTTGTTTCTGAAAAAGTTTGTTTCGTTCTGCGCAATAGTTTTTGCTTGTCAAATATGAAAAATCTAAAGCAGCAGTTTCGGCAGATTTCACGTTTTTACTATCGGAAAGGTAAAAGAAATGCTGTTCAAGCAAGGAAAAAAGTTAGAACAATTTGAAAATTGCCCGAAAATATTAAAAATTGTTTATCACAACTTTCTTGTTGGCCTACATTGAAGATTTAAACAATACATTTCGTAGATCCTTTTGTAGAACCTCGAGAAAGTTCTAATCACTGTACCACTTTCTATAAATGTATAATATACAATCGGATATAGAATCTAGAGTGTCTTCACGCACGGACAACAGGAACGACGAATACATATATTTTTTCGTACAAAGCGGATGAGTATGCGTGTCGTTCCGGCCGAAGACGTTAAACAATGGTTTGATAATTCGTGCCGGCCACGCTGGAAATTACGAGCGTTCTCGGCGATACTCGGAACGTTTACCAATCCAATGCATTTTATAGCGTACTCAAAGGTATTTACTGGTTCTCCGATGAATCCAGAGTAAATCGAAAGTGTATGCTGCTTATTACGAACGCGTGCCCCTGTGCAAGTTTTTATACGGGGCATTAAACAGAAATTAACACGGGAATTAACAACATCCAGCGCGGAGAAAGAATTCTTCATTTTGCTTATTTTCATAAATTATTCTACGCACGATATATTCTTACCGATTTTAGATTTATTATTAAGCGCTAAGTCGCGTCGGTTTCCGAGGGCCGGGCACAGTTATTTCTCTATATATGTCGCCAAAACCTGCGCGATAACTGTCGCGGAATTATCCTCACTATATACCACGTGAGTATATCCCAGACGCCGGGGAGTGTAAACTTAGTAATTTATTAATTTATTAACTTGGTAATGTAGTCATAAAGATTAGTGTCATAAAGATTAATTGTCATAAAGATTAGTGTGCAATTTGTTTCGTGATGCCTACTTTATACAGAAATCTACAATTCAAAATTTCCGTCGTCTTAAACCGGAATGAATTTGATATTTTCCCGAAATTCTGAGAGATTTTGAAAATTGAGCAGCTAGTGGAACATTGTTACAACATGATTAAAATTGTGATTGAACTGAAAATTGAATGAAAAACAATAGCAAGACGCCGGGGAGTGTAAACTTAGTAATTTATTAATTTATTAACTCGGTATTGTAGCAATTTATTGTCATAAAGATTAGTGTGCAACTTGTTTCGTGATGTCTACTTTATACAGAAATCTACAATTCAAAATTTCCGTCGTCTTAAACCAGAATGAATTTGATATTTTCCCAAAATTCTGAGAGATTTTGAAAATTGAGCAGCTAGTAGAATATTGTTATAACATGATTAAAATTATGATCGAACTGAAAATTGAATTGAAAACAATAGCAAGAAGAAAGAAGGAAAATTAAAGCGACAGTAACACCTGTATTTTGCGGAGGGATTTCAATGATATAAATATAAAGGAGGGATACATATTTATTTTTCTGTTGTAGCTTTTTGTACCAAGGATCGTCGAGTATCCTTGATGCGCGAAGGATTAATATGTGTTTAACGAGTTTCACCTCGTGCTATAATTGTAGATTAGGCTCATCTAAATCGCGGAGGAGTTATCGATTTCCAATCTCGTAAGCACACGATGCTTACCGATTCAATTAGTTTGCCCTCCCCGGGGTAAGCGTAACTAAGTCTTCATTGTGTCCGATTAAATTGTTCACACTCGGCTGCTAATGAACGCGATACGAACAGAAAACAGAGTGTTATATACGTTAACTCAGTTCCGCGGGTTTGCCGACATCCTTCCACGACATCCTCTTCTACTGTGCTATCCTGAACACACGTACATCCGAACCTTGTACATAACGATCAAACCGTGATGATTCACGCTGTGATTTGTTATTATCTACGGTGGATTGAATTTTCATGTTTTGTAATTACGATTAAGATACACCATCTCGGGTATGCGGTCTCCTTGAGTTATTCAGTGCATACCTGCTAATATTATTCATTGTTCTTCCACCAGTTCCACAGGATATCCTTCGTTTATTAGACTCCTTTGTAATGGAAAACATTGTTTTCACATTCCCCCGTTCCCAGAATTCGATTGTTGAAAAATTCTTCGGGGAAACTAGAAACCTATATTTAATCGACCATATTTCTGGTTACACATTGTGTACAAAAACATTTGCTATTGATTAGCTGTATTTAATATCCCCAAATTAAAAAAAAATAATCTATATCGAAGGAACTTTATTTGTGGTCCTCCAATTTTCTACTTAAAAAATTCCAAGTCTCCATAAAATTCTTTGAAGAAAAATTAAAAACATTTGCTACAGATTAGTTGTATTTAACATCCCCGAATTTTTACAAAACAATCTATATCGAATAAACTGTATTTCTAGTTCTCCAAAGTTTCTACTCGCAATATTCCAAAATCTCTATAAAATTCTTTAAAGGGAAAGTTAAAAATCTTTTCTGTTAATCGGTAGACACAATTTATTATAAATTAGTACGACTAATGTCCAATCATAATCGTTAGAGTTTGAAAACTTCGCAAAATCGTTCCTAGATTTCACTCTGTGCCTTTTGATTTTACTCTCGCCACGCTAAAAGAAATATTTTTGAAAAGTTCGAAAAATCATCTATGTTTTGACAAGAGTTTCTACTTTCTATGAATTACTTTTGGATTATCTAACAAGTATAACAGGATGCGTAGATTGCATTTGCACTAGAATTTTTTGTCGATCACGAGGATCGACAGCGAGGACGCGTGATCGAGATGACGCGTAGGATCCACGGAGCTGCGAGATAGGTGTCCGGGATCGAGATTACCATTCCACTTGCATAAGACGAACGTGTCGTGCGTTCGGAACGAGAAGAACCAGTCCCCGCGGACATTGAAGCGTTTCAACCGACGGCGAACTCGTAAAGCACTCTGCGCTACAAACCAGATAGAAAAAAACCGGCTGCGATCTGGATCATCCGGCATTCTAGATCGTTCATACCCCTTGGGAGCCTCTTAGGAAGGTTAATCGATATCTCGGAATGGTCACAGACGCACTGCAACAGTGTTCGATCCTCAAAACTGTCGAAACCATCCGTGCACGAATCTCACAATCGTAAACATAAAAATTCTGTCGATTAACTAACAAATTTTCACGGACATTGATATTAACAATTGGTCGTTGATAGTTTTGCCTGAATCGATAGTTTCTGACGATCAAGAGAAATGAAATCGTCATTAGCTTCGGTAAAGAATCAATGCACACTAGAAAAATAATTCAATTTTAATCTGCATTTTTGCAGATTTGTGCAGTGGTTATATTCTATACTGTAATGCATGATTGGTGATTTTATGCATTTATAGTGAAGAGGCCGTGATCTAAGCCCCATACATAATATATATATATACAGGGTGTCCCACCTAAATGGGAACACCGAAATATCTTTCGTATTTACAGTCCTATCAGAAAACTTCACAGGACAAAGTGACGCTATTGCAGGAGGCCATTTTAGTGGTGAAGAAAAAAACTTTTTATGTCGTGTTTTTTAATGAAATTTCAAGATCACCGATGTTTTTTTAAATGGAATAGTGTATTTTTTTACTATAGCATGATAGACAATAAAAAACTGAATTTAATGGATACCACCTTTTTGACCTTGAAATGACCTTGAGCAAGAATAATCATATTGAAGCGGATGAAATGTGGATATAATATAACAAACGAGTCCGTGCTGTGACGTAGAACGTGTAAGACTACTGACTAAAATACAGAGATACTGTCTAAGATCGTGTAGCCTTAGATCAAGACTATACTGGATAACAAAAGTGAATAGGTCAAATATAGAATTGAAAATACGGTAAAATAATTTAAGGGCATCGTATTCAACTCCTTATGATGGGAAGGGAAAATGCATTCCTGACTTGGATAATTTTTATTTTGCATAGAAATCCGCGGTCAGTGCGTGACTAAAAATTTAAATTTCCGTAGAGAATTTTCAGAAAGTCTAAAATAATGATTCCTACAAAATTTCTCAAGCACACGTTTCTATTAAAACGTCCTATCGCGCGCGTCTTTTCTTTGAGCTTCTAAAACGACGGTAAAACTTCACCATCGTCACCAGAGCAGCATGAACGTTTCAGAGGTGAACTCGGCTACCCTAATCTCGGAAGCAACAGGTAGAAGGCAGGGGCCAATGGCAGCACGGTAAAACAATCCTCGGTCGTTCCCGTGTACCATCCACGATCCACGGTTATTAAAGGACCCCCTCCGAACAAAAGGGGGAGTCTCGCGGAAGCGATTTCCACGGAGATTCCAGCGAAATTGGTCGGATTGTGTTTCGCTATCGCAAAATGTTCGTAGAAACGGTGTCTACGATTCGACCGATTCCACCACAGGGAAACACCGATTTCCCAGGAACGATTCCGCTGGCGTGCCAGCGTAATCGAGCTGGCCTTGGTTGGAAAATTGGAAGATCGTCGATGCCCCAGGGCTTGGGATCGACGATCGCTCGATCCTTAAGCTCCCTGCACACTTCTCGGGAGCCTTACGACTGCCCAAAGACACCCCAGTTCGAACGAAACCTTATCTTCAATTTATTTGGGGGACCCATAAGTAATCTCTCTCTCTCTTAAATTATTTTGAAATCTAAAACAAACTTTTTTAGTAAATTCAAGTTTTTATTTCTTAATTTTTTATATATAATCTTCATCATTATCGAGGACAGCTTGTCATCTTTCCTACAAATTTTCAATCCCCCCTCTTGTAGAAATCCAAGGTTCGTGAAGCAAAATATGACTCAAGGTGTGCCTCCTTACATTTTCTACAGAAGCGAATGTTTTATTTCTTAAATAATGCTTCAGTTTTTATTTTATTTCTTAAGTAATGCTTCTGAACCAACGTTGACGCTCGTCGACCTTCAATACATCTCCGTAAACATCGCAAAAATTTTCTTTGTTGTTA
The DNA here is from genome assembly GCA_913789895.3 of Seladonia tumulorum. Classification (NCBI taxonomy): domain Eukaryota; kingdom Metazoa; phylum Arthropoda; class Insecta; order Hymenoptera; family Halictidae; genus Seladonia; species Seladonia tumulorum. The sequence goes on from OU565266.1 coordinate 10,302,594, forward strand.
CCATTGCATTAAATCGATGCATTACAGTTACATTAATTAAATGCAATGACGAATATGATCCTCGGAAGATACGGACGCCGCCATTTTATTACAGTGTTTGTAAAAAAGATTATACTTTTTAGTATATTTTTGACACAGGCTGCTTTACCGAGAAACTGTAAAAGAATACGTGTTTCCTCTTCAACGATGTCCCAACGCTGATATCCTTAAATATCCTTAACACGTTGACTGCCAATTTTAAAATGAATTTTTACGTTAATATATTCATTGTACCGATTAGGATCTGTAAAATGCAAGAAATTTGGAGAACTACACAATATCATACATTTAATTTTCTTCAATTTCTATTTTATTAAATAATTTACTTTGATTCTCATGGAATTTTTTAGCTTTCTTATTTGGCGATCAAAGTGTTAAATATGCTTTAAATTGTAGTTGCCCATATTTGCCATAAATGCGTAAAATCCGCAGTCTACTGATAATATATCATTAGCAACTGCGTCGAATTACAACACAATAGAGAAACGAGAGATAAAATTCCAAGATAAAAGTCTGAATGAAAGAGCATTTTTATGAACGTCGTTTTTTGGATCCGAATAGGACTTTATTGGAGGTCGTTTCGCGGAGTGGAAACGCGGCTTAACGAGTGGTTGCACCGAGGTGCGGAATAGTAACGAAGATTACCGTAACTCTACCGTAAGCGGCTACCACCACGGTCATCGAGCTCGGAGCAGAGCCCGGACCGTTATGAATCAGCATGATTTTTGCGAGAAACATGGCAACGAAATCGCAACAGCTCTTACGGGCTCTCGTATCTCGAAACGTTTCTCCGGTTTCAAATATTTAAATTTGCTTCTCCGGAACGAAGCAGTTTGCGTGTAATTAACGGAGACGCGCGACGACGAGCGCACGCGCGCACGCGCGCTCGCAAAAGGCGAACCGTTAACATTCGCGAGAATTTTAATGCTGCTGCAGATACGCGTTCGCGATTTTTTTTTTTTGCCTAACTGGACCCAGTCCGTTCAGAAAACCGGCCAACGATCTCGACTGTCGAGACTTCGCTTCGGTAAGCCCGAGGATTGTAAATACGTCTGCATACGGTATACTAATTGATGGTTCTGTTAGCCATGGACACTCTCTGAACGATGATCGAGCGATTTGTAAAATGTTGGGAAATTTAACGTTGCCAGTTGCTCAACCGTTACGGCGATTATGTGGGCTTAGTGATGTTCTAACTGTGAACACTAGAACTACCGAATCAGTCAAAATGACTGGTGGATGATTTCTTCTTTCACGATTAGTGAAACTACCCTAGTAGCACAAAAATATTAGATAGATATTTTTTTCAAATATTGGAAAAATATTTCTTAAGCCACATTTTTTCATATGAGAAAAATATTGGATCTGAATATTGTATACATGTACAAGAAATATAAATTGAATTTTTAAAAAATATAAGCTAAATATTCAAAGGATATAAACTAGATATTTAAAAAATATAAAGTAAATATTAAAAAATGTGAATTCAATATTTGAAAAATATAAATTCAATATTTAAAAAACATTCAATAAAATTTTCAAATTTAAGAAAATATAACAAAAATTAGAAACTATGAATATGTATTACTTTCTGCGCATTTCTTGTACATGTATACACTATTCAGATCCAATATTTTTCTCATATGAAAAAATGTGGCTTAAAAAATATTTTTCTAATATTTGAGAAAAATATCTATCTAATATTTTTGTGCTACTAGGATACAATATTAACTACTTGCTCAACTTATTTTCATTGTAAGGAAATATTTGAAATACAAAATAAAAATATTTCATTTTATCTATCTGGTTATCAAAATAAAAATATTCGATTTAAAGTAGTATCTTATTTGAACCGCATTAAATTATACTATATACCAAATCATTAATGATCGTTAATATATGTTGCAAAATATGATAGAAAACCTTGTATCCAATGTTCCAGATACGAATACTAATCCTACATTATAAAATACTAACGTAAAGTGTACTTACTTCTGAATCTTCTTCCTCCGTCGGATCCACAGCATACAATTATTGACTCAGGAGAATAGACACACACGACACACACGACACACACGCACAACACAGTTTATAAAATCGTGACAACGAACGAGATGTCACTCCGACCACGAACAAAATGATACTGCGATTTTAACAATGATCCCTTCCATGGAGGGGTTACGGTCAGGTTATCCTAGGCAGGTTAGACGCTGAGGGTCTATAAACACTAGATACAAAACCAAGGTAAACAAATTATGGCGGGGCGCCGACCCTATTTCCCGGAATTTCTTGTTTTCGTTTTTCAAACGTCCTTGGGTCCGAAGCGGTTAAAATCGCAGTATTATTTTTTTGTTCGTGGTTTTATTCGTGATCTTCTCGTCTGCTGTCACGATTTCGTTAAGTGTGTTGTGTGTGTTGTTTAGTGATTGTTGTTCAATTATTCGGACCTATTCTCGTGAGTGAATAATTGTGTGCTGTGGATTCGACGAGAAAAAATATTTTTCTCGTAACATGACATAGATATTTCCTGAATATTTAAAAAGAAATATTTGTTACGTAATATAAAATAAATATTATATGTATATTTGAATATTAAAAAAAGATTGAATCTCTTTTTAATATTATATGAATGTGTATACAATATTTTGTGCTACTAGGGTATGAAAACATTTTCACGAGAAATTTTTTAATATATCTTGTTTGGAGTACATGTTACCATAAAAATCGTATCAAACCTGAGAAAATTCAATCTTGCTATTATTATAATAATCCCTTTATAAAGGGATAAGTCTAAGTCGCGTTTAGGGCTCGGTAGTTCTAGTGTTAAGTCATCATTTTGCTGACTTCGAATTTGTTCAGAAGGCAACAACCCTTTTTTTGCTACAGATTTTCGTCGATTCTCACGGAGGAACTTATCGATTCCCCTATTAATTCTCACATGTTAATTTTTGTCTCGGTAACTATCGGCCGAATTGAATTGAATCTTTTATGCTCAAATCTATAAGGTTTGACGTATAATCACGAATTTTCTCATTCGAAGAATGTGTCGGAAAATAATTTTTTCCGATTACGAAGGTCCACGTCTAAACGCTGCAAGACGGTTAATAACAGCTGTGGAATATTAACACTAGAACTACCGTACCAGTCAAAATGACTGGTTACTAATTTTTTCCTCCACAATTACTGAAATTATAAAAATGTTTTCATCAGAATTTTTTGAATGACCTTTTTCATTGAAACACATTAGAATAAAAATGGTATTAGGTTTGAATAGATGTAGTCTTGTCATTATTACAAAGCAATATTCATCAGCTGTATTTATTACTCGGTAGTTCTAGTGTTAAACAACCACTTTTCGTTTTCGACCAAATCTTTTTACAGAAGCTAACGGTGCTGCGTTTGCCGAAGATAGTTAAGATTCTTCCGAGAAAACATGCAGAAACATTAAAAGGCCTGGAATACTTTAGTCCAGAGGATCGTCGAGTAGAACAGACATTCGTCTTATCTGGTCATAAAACATCTGCGGAAACGTCACAGATCCGTGGAAATAGAAGACGCGAGCACTAAACCGGGAATTTACCATCCCACCGTGCAGAAAAGAAAGAGAACCGTTTAATGGGTCGCAGTATGCTTGCGAAAGGATCCGGGCAGTAAAACAAGAACTTATCTTAGAGCGAATAGTGTTAGGGCTGGAACACTGGGATTCAGTACTGCAGGATTTAACTTGTAAAAATAGAGTTTTACGAGCGCATCTAGCTGATAACGAAAATTCTATGGATTTTATGGTGCAGTTCTCGATAGTCAGAAAATTGGGATTGAAATGCCGCAAGTTAGCTGGTCGTAACGAAATTATTCCACTGTCAAATCAAATACAAATTCTGCGGATTTACTGGCCTGGTCATGCAATCTATGAATAGTATTAGTGATTGAAAAGGGTATAGCCGGATAAGATAGTCAAAAATGCGCTTGAACCGAATTTATAGAGCACCAAGAAAAAACATACTGTGCAAAATTTCCACCCTGTATCTCGATCGGGAGGGTAGTTATGGGGTAAAATCGAAAAATCAGTTTTTGGACTATTTTCCCTAGTTAATGATGCATAGAAATTCTGATAAAAATCTGACACATGTCATGAACCCTAATACATACTTTGCAATTGGTTTCAGATTTTTAAAGTGAAAATCCTGCTTGTAAAAAATCAATAACCTCAAAAAAATCGAAAAAATGCAGATTTCACATGGAAGTTCTAGAGCGACAACATTTATATTTTTACACTAGCGGTATATTGTCATAAGTATTGTTCATGAATTTTTTCAGATTTTTTGGTTTGGTGCGCCGTTGTTAAAAAAAAATAAAAACAAAGTAGGAAAGATGTCAAACTGTCCTTGATAATGATGGAGATTATATAATAAATTAAGAAATAAAAACCTGACTGAATTACTTATGGGTTCCCCTAATATAATGAAGATTAGGCTTGCTTCTTCCATTTCAGGCGAATTGTGTTCTTTGGGAGGTATTCGCTCACGGGACAGGTCATCCTAGGTATTGACATTAAACATTGAAATTATAAGAAATTATTATTCCCTGACCGAAGCATTGCGATAAAAATTGTAGAAAATCTGATAATCTTGTCATTTGTTCATTAGTGCTCGGTAGGGTTTATGGCGGATGTATGAATCAGTTCGATTGAAAAACGCCATAATGAATTTTGTTAAGTAATCCATGAAGACATAGGGAACCTCGATGGAACATTGTTTCGAGCCGCACGCAGTGCCGGGACGATTTTCTAAGCCGAGGAACGAGTAATGTTTCGATAATGGCCGGTAACCATGGGAAATTACATCGAGGAAGGCCTTGATCGATCCTATCGGCAACGGGAAAACGTGCCGCGATTATGATAATCCAGAAATCACCGGCGGTCATGCGTCGAATACGTGGAACCACGTGCAATTACCGTTTTCTGTCTGTAGCTGAAACGGAACGAGAAATGGTACTTTTTAACGCAAAACGATCGTTGTCAAAGCGTACGCGGCCTTAATCAACCGATGAAATTGCTGTAATCTGTCGAAAAGGAACGATCGGGACACCGAACGGAATGTCTTAAGTATAATACGATGATGGTTTTATATAGAGCGGTTTTTACAGGCATGGGTTATATCCTAGTCATTATCGAGTCCACGCATTAACCGCGCTATCGAAAACGATTATCGGGAAATTACCACGTGCAGGAGAGGACGACTATCTTCCCTCGATACCGTATGGGGGATCAGAGGTCGTGCCGGAGTTATGGTGCGAATACTATGCGCGCGTGTTGCCTCCTTTCCTCGCCGCGTTTTCTTTAAAAATCTCACCGTGGGACCATCGAGTTCAGATCTCAACTCTTGCGTGTCACATGCTTTTGCCGATTTTATGGCCACGTACTGTTTGCAATCATTTCAAGATGCAGGAGCTGCATAGTCGCAGCTCTTTTGTATTTTTAACCCTTTCGCGTCGAGCGCCGCACATATGCGGCATCCACTCGACGACCCGTGGGTACGAGCGCCGCATATACGCGGCATCCACTCGACGACCCGTGGGTACGAGCGCCGCATATATGCGGCGTCGAAATAATCTGTACCAATATACAGAAACCACGCGCACTGTGCATATTTTCGGCGCGAGTTTCCGTTCAGTGACGGCACTTCGACGGACGGGGCTGCCGAAGCGAAAGGGTTAAAGACTCTCGATCTTACAACGTTGAAATAAATCGAAGCAGGAAAGAAAATTGATGAGACAACGTTCTTCGCAGAATTTCGAATCACGGAAGCAGATTTTTCTAGTGAAAAAATCAGTCTTTGAGAAAATTTCGTGCAATAGTGTAAAAGTAGAGAATTTTCGCTTTAATATGAGCCCGGTTAGAATGTCGCAAGATTTTTTTGCGTGGAGTTACTGAAGCTCGAATATCAACAATCTATCATTCATAATTTAGCACTCTTTTAATGCTAAACCTGCCACGGTCAAAACGACCGGTTTTCCATTTCACAATTATTGAAATTATAAAAACGTTTACACAGGAAATTACTGAATTCAGACTTCTTTCTCGAAGATCGTGCAAAGTTTAACCCTTTGCACTCCGAACCATTCTGGCAGAAATTTACAAATCCTCGTATTATTTAGTATAATTTTGGAACCAAGTAACGTATTATAATGATATTGGACTTATATGAATTGGTTGACATCGAGGAATATATATTTGCAAAAAAATCAATATTTTATTTAAAGTTGCGCTGGAATAAATTAATTCCCCGTAATCGCTAATAAACTTTAATGTCCCATGAGAGGGGACAGCGGAGTGCAAAGGGTGTAGTAAATTCAGTCTTCTTTTTTCTAGAAGATTTTTACAGTGATTTCTCTATATATGTCGCCGAGGCCTGGACGATAAACGTCGCGGAATTATCCCCAATACCGCAGGGTATAGGGGCCACGAAGCTCGAGAGCCTCGGACGTCGAGGTGTGTAAACATAACATGGCTAGGATAATAAATGTCGCCGACAAGACCCGTGTTGTTGACATACATCGAGAATTCACTGTACACGTTTTGTGCTTGGTAGGTTTAGTGTTAACTCGCACTAATCCGGAACAAAGCAGCCATAACAGTTATCGAACCCTGCAACAGTGAATCCTATATTTTTGGAATTTACAGAATTCAAAAAAAAAAAAAAAATTGCAAATAAAATTGCAACTTCTCGACCGATCCAATATCGTCCGCTCGTTGATCCACGAAGAGCCAGCGTTTCCCGTCGGGTTTCGTCTGGATCCTCTCGATCAGAACCGATCTAGCCCGCGAGCGAAGATAAGCGCATCCCCTAATTAAGGAGCTGGCTGCAGTGGTTGCCACAACGATACGCAACTGGCCGCGACTGGCAACAACAATGGCCACACGGCCGGCAAAGATGAAAAACGTCCGACCCACTTTCGAAGCGGCTACCAACCTAACCAACTTGGCTGGTTATCGGCCGAGGATCCTCCTCCGCACGCACAAAGCCACCGATTGCTCGCGTGCTCCTCCAGAACCGATGCCTATCCGCCTATCCACCGACGTATCGATCCATCAGCAACGGCCCTGGCCCTCGTTATCTCTCCGAGTCTCGCGAAACCGGCCGATGCTCCTTCCCCGGACACTGCAGCACACCGCGATGATATCCTTTGCAGCCTTGCCTCGGCTGCACGCTCCGATGAAGGAGCATCCGCCTGGCTGAGATCTACCGAGTTACTGTTTGATGGTGTTCCGATTGCTAGATCCGAGACTCCGTAGATTCGCGATAAGGTAGAGCGACCACGTTACCGACAAAAAATAGGCGAAAAATGGTTTTTTTTACAAATAGTTCTTCCGAAATTTTCAATGCAAGTCCACACAAAAAAGTTGCAAAATACAACTTTTAGTTTTTTCTCTGCAATTTCGACCAATTGCAATTTTTGTGAAAAAAATTTTTCACGTTATGTAACGATCCAATTGTTCTAACTTCTCGAAAAAATTCAAGTAGCATAGTCCAATGTTGACAAAGTTATGCGATTTGTAAGAGTGTACGAATATTAGTTGGAGTTACTGTAAGTCAAATAGTCACCGACAGTTTGTATTAAAATCGACTCCCAGAGAATCGTATAAGGTCGAAATAAATTCGCAACAATATTAACGCTTCCTGGACGGCTAAGCTGAAAAAGAATCCAGCTCCTGGAAGAACGATCATGCCACGGAATGGCATGTTCATCTTTCGCCGATAATTTCACGCGGAGCGTCGGACGCGGCGCGCATCAAGGCGTCCAGCTAACAAGGAACTAAATCTCGCGGCGGAAACGAACGTTTCTCGTGTCGTTTTCTTGAAACGAGATACCCCGGTGGCACCCAGCGTCTTCCTGCTAACAAGCCCGCAGCTCCCCGACGTTTGTCATCCGGCTGTGTTTCGTTCTTCCCCGTCGGCATTCCAATTTCCCGCTCGTAAAAGCCGCCTATCGGTTCGGTTTTAATTAACCGCCGCGTCACATCGCTATTCCTCGCGATTAATCGCCCAAGGATCGCCAAGGATCTCCTTCGATCCGATCCGGTCCGCTCTTCAAGGACCTCGTCGGGCTTCGGTGGTTTTCGTGCGAAAATCCTTCCATACCAATCAATCCGCAATCTCTTTTTTTACCAATCTCTGGCAAGATTTTATACGTTCTGCTCGTTGTGCTAATCAACGCATCAGTTAGACGCGAAAAATTAAAATGCTTCCAGCATTAAAACCCCTTGCTCTACGATATGTCTAATAAATATGTGTGTGTTCTTAATTTCCTCTAAACCGAAATCAAATTCTATTCTTGTGAACCCCTTGCCCTACAACATCGAGTTAGACTCGTGATGAAGATTTCGAACAGAGTCTAATAAATATATATGTTATTAATTTTCTTTAAAGTGAAATAAAATTCTATTTCGTTGTAGCTGATATATATCTTTTGGAGAAAACATAGGCATACAGTAAATCTAAACTATCTTTCTTTCCTACGAAATCCTGAACAATGAAGAATTTCTAATCATTATAATCACAAAATAAATAGTAGTGCAAGGGGTTAATGTACACAGTTATTGAAGAAATTACTTTTTTTAGGAAATTACGAATTACGAAAAAGTCTCAGTCACCGAAACCGTCAGATGAATCGTAGTTGAAGGGGTTAGGAAAAATCTTATCGAACCGAAACTCAGGACATTTCGCCTAGATTCCAAGGAGATTCTAAGTAATCGATGATGAAGTCAGTGATCGACACATAGAACAGCGGAGCGGATCTCACGTTGCACATCTAGCGGGCAGGAGCCTTGACCACGAGGCACCAAGAGAGAAGACAACGGATTCAGCGAGCAGAAAAACCGCAAGCGTAGGATCATCGTACGCCCAGGAATACCGTTCCTGGCCGACGGACGTGTATCCGAACACCGATAACGGGACAGCTCATGTAGAATCCACGGACAATTCATCCGTGCCGGTTCGCGCGGACGTCGCTCGCGTAAGAATCAATTTGGCGAGAAGCCGTTAGACGCGCGCACACGTGCTTTCATTCGCTTTGCTCTGATCCGCCTCGCTTTGCTCTGATCCGCCTCGCTTTGCTCTGATCCGTCTCGCTTTGCTCTGATCCGCCTCGCTTTGCTCTGATCCGCGTCGCTTTGCTCTGATCCGCCTCGCTATGCTCTGCTTCGTTTTGCTTTACTTCGCTTTGCGTTGCTTTACTTCGCTTTGCGTTGCTTCACTGTGCTTTCCCTTGCTTTGCTCCGAATTTCTTCGCTTTACTTTGCTTTGCTTTGCTTCGCTTTGCTTTGTATTGCTTTGCTTTGCTTTGCATTGCTTCGCTTTGCATTGCTTCATTGTGCTACTCTCATTGTTTTCCATCGAATTGCTTTGTTACGCTCTGCTTCCCGTAGCTTTGCTTCGAATTGCTTCGTTTTGCTTTGCTTCGAATTGCTTCGTTTTGCTTTGCTTCGCTTTGCATTGCTTCGTTTTGCTTTGCTTCGCTTTGCATTGCTTCACTGTGCTTCACTCTTTGTTTTCCTTCATATTGCTATGCTTTCCTCTGCTTCCCTCTGCTTTGCTTCGAATTGCTTGGCTTTGCATTGCTTCGCTGTGCTTCTCTCTTTGTTTTCCTTCAAATTGCTTTGCTTTGCTCTGCTTCCCCTTGCTTTGCATCGAATTGCTTCGATTTACTCTGCTTTGTGTTGCTTTGCATCGCTTTGATTTGCTTCGCTTTGCATTGCTTCACTGAGCTTCTCTCTTTGTTTTCCTTCAAATTGCTCCGCTTTGCTCTGCTTCCCTTTGCTTTGCTTCGAATTGGCTTCGCTTTGCATTGCTTTGTGTTGCTTTGCATCGTTTTGCTTCGCTTTGCATTGCTTCACTGTGCTTCTCTCTTTGTTTTCCTTCAAATTGCTCCGCTTTGCTCTGCTTCCCTTTGCTTTGCTTCGAATTGGCTTCGCTTTGCATTGCTTTGTGTTGCTTTGCATCGTTTTGCTTCGCTTTGCATTGCTTCACTGTGCTTCCCTTTGTTTTCCTTCAAACGTCTTCGCTTAGCTGCCCGCGCTTCGTTTTGCTTCTCGTTGCTTCATTTGTTTTTGCTTCGCTTCGTTTCGCGATGCATCGGTTACTTCGGCGGGCGTTTTGCTTCGTTTTGCATTGCTTCGTTTGATTTTTCGTTTCTTCGCTTTGCTTTGCCGAGGCGGTGTTGTGTGCACGCAGCAGGATTTTTCTCGAAACGCTTCCTCGGTCTCCTGGCTCGTCACGGAACCAACCTGACGGGCTAATTAACGTGCCAGGTGAGACGAGCGAGATGCTCGTCAGACGCGGCCGATTAACCTGTGCACGAAACGCAAAAAGAGCATTCATTGTTCGAACACTGTATTTTTCTCGATGAACAAAACGAAACTCGAAACTGTTTCCGAAACTCTTTCCGGCGGCCTGAGCTCGCAAAACCATTTCCACGGTGGAGTCACAAGTGGAGAAACGAGAACCCGATCGGAACTGCATACGTGCATCGCAAGAAGCGCAGTGCTCGACACCGGCCATTACACACCGGCGAAGAGGTATTGCTCCGCGGCTGTCGGTCGACGATTATCCGAGCTGGTGGTACGAGCGTGCAATCGAGGATCATCGATTTTTCCGTGAAAGAGGAACGTCGGATGATTTCAGAAACAGACTGGTTTCTCTGCGATCGAGGGATAGACAAGGAAAAACGGAACGAGGACAACGCGAGCGTGGAAGGATAGATAGGATTCGCTATTCCGCGCGAACCAACGCGAATTCAAGGGCCCCTTGCCGCCTATAGTTGAAGAGGACGCAAGCTTCCGTAGAAGGGGCGCAATGGATCGTAACGATCTCGTGGATCCCACCGGGAGAGCCGGGGCCATCGATCACCGGCGGCCGATCGCACGGAAGATCACTTCCTAAGTGATTCATTGTCTTCCACCGGGTTTACTCGTGACTTATACTCGTGGTTTTACACTCGTCAGGGAAGCTCTTTGTTCGGCGACGACAAATAATGTCCCGCGACCCTGCACGAATAAGAGATGCTGCAGAGATCGTGCAGCGTCATTGGCAGATCATCGACGGATTCGGTCCCGGTTCGATATGATATCTCGATATACCCGAACATTTTTGGCACTGAAATCTTACTTGTTCCGTGTTACCATTCCTTTGTTTCGCGCCACCAAGATTTAACACTTTGATCGCGAAACAAGAAAGCTTAAAAATTCCATGCAATCAAAGTAGAATAGAAATTGAAAAAAATTAAATGTATGATATTGTGTATTTCTCCAACGTTCTTGCATTTTACAGATCCTAATCTTTGGTACAATGAATATATATTAACGTAAAAATTGATTTTAAAGCCTGAACAAATAATTCCGTCACCCATATATGGGTGGCATGGCAGTCCACGTGTTAAAAAAGAATAACCAACGAAAACAACGTCGGGGAAACGATACTAATTCAGTAACAGAACTCTTTTGTGTCTGATAATTTTTTCGTGGAACCTTTTTTTCGTCAAACTGAAAGGGAAGGTCACTTCAAGGCCATGGTGTTTAGGTCGTCGAACTCATCTTGACGCCGACTATCACATCGCGTCATAAACAGCATATAAAAAGGGGAAAAAATGCGATGACCTTGAATGAAATTACCTTCGCAGGATTTTTTTCCCTATTTAGTCATTTTTTTCTTACTTTCAATAGTAACGGAAATAATTTCGATGCTCGAGTTGAAATTAACAAAAATTAATTTTAAAAGTTAAAAGTAAAAAGCGATTACGCAAGGCCGCGTACCAGCGTTTACAACCCTCGTGACTATAAGGGATGGTCAATCAATCATGCTCGGCATTGTGTCACGTTTCGTCTGGTTTTAATCAGAAAAATGTCACAAATATGTTGGTAAAACTTTATGAAGAAATAATCAAAAGCAAAAAAAAATGTTATTGCTCCGCAATCGAAGGTTTAGTTCTCGAAAGATCAAGATGGACAAGAAAATTATGATGATCTCTCTGCAAAGACGCAGGAGCCGAAGGATCTTGGAATAATCATTTGAATTCCTTCGGCGTGGGATATTCAATTGAATGTTTAATCATCGGAAGATTCAGTTGAAGGATGAGAATATTGATCGCCAATCTGTTTCAAGGATCTTGGAACAATCGTTTGAATTTGAATCTATTTAAAAAGATTGTGTTAGAAGATAATTAATCATGGAGATCTCTGACGATTCAAGGACCGTCCGAGAGATGTGTATCGAGCGAAACTTCAGTGTGAAAAGCTTAATTGAAAGTTTAATTATTGAGAGAAAAAAGAGAAGTAAGGGGATTGAAATAATTATCGCGATGGTATGCGAAAAAAACTGCTTGAAGGATTCGAGTGTAATCACATGAATGTGTTTCTAGTGTGACAGGTATAATATTAAAATTGAAAATCTTAATCGTAAAATACGTTGCATATCTCGGAGGTTGTTGAAAACAGATTTTAAAGTGGTAACGCAGGTTTTCACTGAGATGTGATATAGAAACTGAAGAAGTTGTAGGAGACGTAACATTTATCTCGAAGGTTACGGAGACCTAATCTCGTAACGATTATAAATTCTCCCAGTGAAAGGTTTAATCAGCACAAGACGAAGAAGAAGCTGAAGAAACAGCAGAAGAAGAAATTCTAACCTCGGAACGAATTGAAAGCAAATCCCAGAGCAATACTAAATTTTTCCACGGCAAGGTTTAATCAGCGAAAAATGAAGAACAAGCTGAAGAAGCTGTAGAAAAAGAAATTCTGACCTTGATGGTTACGGAGACCTAATCTCGTAACGATTATAAATTCTCCCAGTGAAAGGTTTAATCAGCAAAAAGTGAAGAAGAAGCTGAAGAAGCAGCAGAAGAAGAAATTCTAACCTCGGAACGAATTGAAAGCAAATCCCAGAGCAATACTAAATTTTTTCACGGCAAGGTTTAATCAGCGAAAGATAAAGAACAAGCTGACGAAGCAATAGGAGAAGAATTCTGACCTCGAAGGTTACGGAGACCTAATCTCGTAACGATTATAAATTCTCCCAGTGAAAGGTTTAATCAGCAAAAAGTGAAGAAGAAGCTGAAGAAGCCACGAAGACTGCTTGGAGGGTCTTAGAATAGTTCCGGAAGTTTTCAGAGAAAGCTCCGGATTGGCTAGCAGAAGTGGCATACCTGCGTACTAGCATCATCTCGGCCGGGGAAGAGCAGTTATCTAGAGAATCCGATGAAGGCTTAAGTGGCACTCGTGCGCAGGCTTTTTGCTACCATCGCTACCGGAGTAGTTTCTGGAGCCGAAGCAAAGAAGTTCGCTCAAGGGATTCAACCTTGGAAAATATTCTGCTTTCAGTCGAAGCTAGCAAACAAGCTCCGCAAGGTCCCTCCGATGACTCTTCGGCAGCCTGGTGTCCGGTAATTGCTACCTCTACAGGTAATACGAGTGTGTGTCCCGAAGCGATGAACTTCGGGCCGAAGGTACTGTGACTTCAATTTAACCGGGGAAAATAATACACAGCAGCTCTTCGATCATCCTGCAGCCGAGTAATAACTGGTAATTGCCGGTTTGCCGGAATGTACAGTTCGTTACTGTTTTAATGGCTCTATCGGCTATTAAGTTTAAGTAAATATGTCGTCTGTGTCACCGAAGATCGATGATAGTACACGCCCCCAATCCTAAACAATCTATCCACCGATTTTTCAAAAGATTTACGTTACTCCATCGATTTCAGCTCCGTTCGTTAGGGTTGGTAGAAGCTACTTTGCCAGCAAATTATTCTTTCAACCAAGGTCACGCGGTAATTATTAACCCTTGGCACTCGAATGGCGACTATAAGGCGCCACTAAAATTTGTTACATTATTAAATTTGTTTGTATTTAATAATATTACTAAACACTTCAGTATTGTACCAGTAAATTCCACCATTTCCGTATGTATAACATGAAAAAAAATATATATAGAAGGAAGATATTCTAGGTCGTAAGAAATGTTTCGTTTTGGAGTCAACATAGCTTCGAGTGCAAAGGGTTAAACCGTATCTTCAAATTCACCACGAGACTCAAAAAATTTAATCATTACATTTTATCACGACAAAAAAATATCGACCATCTCCAAGAAAATCACCTTCAAGATGACCTTGAGAAAGGTCATCCTCAAGGTTTTTACCATCGTAAAACGGGATATTCGAAGCGATCGAGTTACGTTCGGCTTACGCGGCGAAATCTAGGATTAAAGGATCGATACATAGATCGATCGCAGCGTGTTCATGTTGAAGAGGGCGCATCAGTGGGGCAACCGTTATCTTCGGTGACCCCTTCAGGTAAGAGAGAGAGAGCCCTGGTCCCGCGAAATATCCGTATTTCTGTCCTAATGCACGGGTAATAACGCCGGTAACTGTACGTCCCGCGGGACCATAATTATCTGGCTCGACCCACGGTCAGCTGGACCATAAATAGGAAACGCGAACAGGGGTTATAAATGATCCTGGCTAATGACGATCGCAGGATTATTAAGCGGTCAACGACGCTTCCTTCCTCGGCCGGCGTGTTCCGTTAGACGCGAATTTATTCGAGGGGATCTCGTGCAGGACGCGGCCACGGCTAATATCGGTTTTCTGGTCCGAGGCGAATAGGATCCTGCGTCCTTATCGCGCGACAGGATCGTCGATCCGTATCCTTCCTGTCCTGCTTCGAACACGCGTACCAACCGGGCAATTTATTGTTGCTCGATCTAACTGTTGAATATTATTGATCGCTAGTTCAACGCGCTATCGGGTTTCTGGTCTGTCTTCTCGTATTTCTGGAAATTAAAGGTGTGACATAAACGGCACAATGATTCCCCTAATAGTACAGTAATGTCTCGGTACGTGTGGAAACTTCAGGATCTAAATGTAACTTATCTCCTGCATAGGCATCGATGAAATAAAACATCTGCAGCAGCGTACAGGTGAAACGGTAGTAATTTTTGTTATAGAAATTCATTGTTTTTGATGATTATTTTATAGAACGTTTACCAACGTACGCGCGACACTTTTCTGGTTAAATCGATACCAAACACGACACGGTTTGGATTATTTTTACTTGTTTAATCCACGATATACTAGAATCTCTATTATCCGAACCAATCGTTGCCTATAGCTACACTGCTGAATTAAATCTGTACCGATTTGTACAATGATTGGTAAAGATTCTTCCAGCACATGGATCAATTTAAGTTGAACTGGTTTATATTTGGATAATGAAGGCATTCGATATCAGTTCGGATAATCGAGGTTCTACTAAATCGTGGATCATGTAAATAAACAAACGTGTACCGAATGGTGTCGTGTTTGGACTGATTTCGATCAGAAAAATATCGCGAATACGTTGCACATCGAATGAATATTCAAGAGCAATACGGTATGATAAATAACCCAAGCAAACAAATGAATTTTAATATTATTCACAATGTCCACGGTTCAGAAAAAAATTAAAATGGGCTTGTTTAAATGCTTCGACCAAATCGTTCGATATTCTAGTATGAAAAATAAACGTAATTAAGAAATCCTCAAGATCTTGCAGGTCTGTAACAACTTCTTTTTTTTTTAATCGGCAGAATTGTTTATTCTGGAGCTCCTCCTCCGGATATGAGCTTCAACGAAATTTTCTGTTTTACTGCGCTCCATGCTTTATGCATTTATTACGAATGCACGAAGTAAAACGCTTTTTCCTGCAGGACCAGTTAAATAAAATATTCACGTCGCAATTTATGTCCAGGAAAATTGGATAAAAATCATAATTTCATTTTATCTCGGGACTTCGGTATTCATGAAGCAGCATTATCCAATGAAACTTGCATGCTATAAGCGCCTCGAGTTTTTGCGACTCGATCAGCGCAGACCATAAAGATTTAGCATAACCAGAGTATCAACATAATAGAAGTATCGACTCTCCCGGAGGATTTCATTTCCCTGTCAAGATATTGGAGTTCCTGATTTGTAGTTTGAACGAGAGGGAATAAGAAATGGCAACGCGAAATTTTACATATGGGGGAGAACAGACAAACGGCCTTGGTGTTTTACCTTCGACAAGCGATACAGGCGAATGAAAAGTGAATGTGTGCGGTCAGGCAAAGGGAAATCTTTTGCGTGTTCGCTAATCGAGTAAACGGACAGTTCCCAGGCTGGTAACAAAGAAATCATAAACGGAACGCGCATTAGAAACTCACGAATTTGCTATGAAAACAGCCTCACAGAGACCGAAGCAAATACCTAACTAAACCATCAACGTAGCCACTACCAATTCTTCGTTTCCACACCGACAATTTCCCCATTTCTATTTGCAAAATTATCTGGATAATTTCGTGACTAGATGAATGCAGTTTGCAATGCTGAATTTATGCGGCGAGTTGGGAAAATATTTTTTAATTGGTTCGCAATCGTCTTCAATTTTTCTACGTCCTCCATTTTTATAATTTTCCAATTTTTCTTCCTATTAATTTCTCTACGCCCTCAATTTTTCTACGTTCCCCATTTTTTTACGTTTTCAATTTTTCTTCCTATTAATTTTTCTACGCCCCCAATTTTTCTACGTTCTCCATTTTTTTTACGTTTTCAATTTTTCTTCCTATTAATTTTTCTACGTTTTCAATTTTTCTTCCTATTAATTTTTCTACGTTTTCAATTTTTCCACGTCCTCCATTCTTCTACGTTTTAAATTTTTCTTCCTTTCAATTCTTCTCTCTGTCTCCATTTTTTCAAATTTCTTTTTCAAATTTCTTTTTCAATTCCCATGTTTCTGTACCCATTAAAATTGCTCTTTAACTTTCACAATTGTTTCCAGTGTACTCTCCGTTTCTTTTTAAATCTTAAAAAAAAATAATAATAATAATTTTACTTTTTCTTTCTAATTTCCTTTACAATGAATGTGATCAAACTATTAGAGCCAGTTACATAAATTAATGATTTCACATTGAAACAGTCAATTATTAAATGAAAATCCTGTCACAATAAATTCGTATTATTCAACAATATACATTCAGCAACAAACAAGAAACACAATATAAACATGTTTTCCATACATCATCTCTAACAATTTAATGAACCGCAATACTTCTTTAATTCGCCTTCAATGCTTCCAATTAATTCATTCAATAGATTCTCTCACCTGACCCGAGTTAAAGTCCTCGGAACGAAAAGTGCAAGTTCCCAATTAGAGCCAATTATGAAAAGAGAATCCTCAGTCTAATTACCACAGATCATCGAACCGAATTCGCCGGTAAACTAATTAAGAGGTGACTGCCACCGAATGACTGTGCGAATCCTCGAGTCCTCTTCATTTTCTCAAGACTCTCTCTCTCTCCATCTCTCTCTTTCTCTCTCCCTCGAGAGAAAGAGAGAGAGAGAGAGAGAGATACCCGAGCCGGACTATGTCAAATGTTTACTATGGCTGCCGTGCCTACTCGCAGAACCTATAAACGCGACGAAGACAATGCTTCACGGTGAGAATAATGGCGTACGAACGCGAGAGAATGAAACTCTTTTCGCATGCGAGGCTGCGCGAACTCAAGAAAAAAAAACCACTTTCTTTCGAGGCGCGGTTTCACTTCGAGAGCAAACAACAGCTGAGCCCCGACCATCATTCTGATCAACAATGACGCGGACGAGCCTCATTTCGTGCCGGGATCATCGCGAGATTGACTTTTCCGACGAGAGGAACCTCGAGAGCACGCGAACCGCAGGAAAAGCGTCGTCAACGATGAAAATCTTGCCTAATTGCTGCCAGCTTTAACCACCGGTTTTTTTCCGTAATTACGCTGAGAGTATGCAAATGTGTCTCTTTTTCTAAATAGTCCGTACCTGGAACCAGGTGCTGGGCAAAACAGTATTTGAAATAGAAAATAGTAAATAGTTGATTTTATTTTTGAAAGCATACCTATAATCATACAAACAAATTGTTTTACTTATAGGAAAAAATTTTTGAGGTACTATTGAAAAATTGTATTTCATTTGGAAAATATTGAAAGTAGTGAGACATATTTTTTGTAGGACTGTGTAAAATAGTATTTCAAATAGTCGACAGTAACTTGTACTTTTCTGATATTTTGTTGCGTGTAATGTTATCACGACATTGTCGACTGTTTATCAACTTGTTACGTGCTAATATTCGCAATTAAGCTACAAATAATACTTTGTTAACCATTATAGTTTCTTATGTTAAAAATTGTAATTCATAATATCAACTGTTTTCTCAACTTATTTTCATTGTAAGGAAATAATTGAAATACATATTTGAAATACAATATTAGAATATTTTATGTTATGCATCTGGTTATCAAAATAAAAATATTTTATTCGCCGAAATTTTTCGTTCTATTTAAAGTAGTGTTTTATTTGAACCACAGTAAATTAGACTATTTAAAATGTATAAATAACTTTCATTTGACCGTTAATTGACCATCGGTTTCGAAGAACATTGGACAAAATTTTTCGGAAAAATCGTAGAGAGTGAAAAAAAGTGGAACACGTTCGCTAAAATCGCCAGGAGTAAATGACAGTTTAATAATCGCGATCTGCGTGATTTTCAGGGCGGAACACGGTTTACCTTTTCTGTGTTCACCTAAGTGTTTGTTCCCGGTAAAAAGTAAAAGTTGAGCAAGCTCGGAACACTTTTGATCCATCGATCGTTCCGGTATCGACTCGCTCTCCTCATTAATCGATCGACATGCGAAGTCGGCGACGTAATCCGTAGAAAACCGTGACACGTATCCGTTACATTCTATTCCTAACGTTTTTCTTTCGACGATTCTCTGTTTCTCTATGATCCAGTGATCTACGATCGACAGCGGTTTTTCTGAATCACGTGAGCCATTTTACAGCTCACTGTCGGACCGACCTGTCTGTTCTTCGCTGACCGTTTCTACTTATCTCGACCCGAGAGTACTATGCAAATTTATGAACCCGTGCTCATTTTAGAAAGCGCAAAGTGCAGCGCTGTGAGGTCGACAGGTATTTGTTTGCTTCGAAAACCTTACTTTACGAGCCATTTTTGTTTCAGCAAATTGAAATCGGGATCTATAAATCCCCGACAGCGTCCCCGGGCTGGGTAATTGATTAACTGAAATCTCAGATCAGCAAGATTTTATGCTTCCATAATTCCATAAACGGCTGGCTGATCTTAAACATATTGATCTTACTTAATTGAATCTTACTCCGACATTAATTTAAATCTTGTTGTAAAAAACAGTTTAGTGGGATTTTACGAGGGCTCGCGTTTCTTTGGATCTCCGTTGGACGCTCCGTTGGACGCTCCGTCGAGAAAGCGATCTATATTTTTGTATAAATATTGCAAACCGAAACTCGAGCTTCGAAATTTTTCTATTCGAAAATTATTTGTTTTCTGGTGATTAGACTTCGGATCTTTATGCAAGATATAAATCTTGCGCATCGATTGCAACAAATGGGAGTTGAATAAAAATTGATTTTGACTCCTAATCATTAATTTAACATTTCAATTAAATTTTCCGAACGGGTTGACACTTTTTTATGGCGAATAAAAATCTGCACTGGTATATAAAAAAATATACGATTCGATTTGAGATATGAAAGTTGACCATCATGAGTCCTCGGCCGCGTCCGCTTACAAAAAAAAAAGAAGAAACTAATAACACTAGTATGTGTATTGAGATCATGTACGTCTTGAAACAATTTAGTGGTTTGCTGCGAATAATAATATCTCTTGAGACACTCTAAATAAATTCTTCTTGGGATTCAACCCCTTGCACTACAATTTATTTTATGATTACAATGATTAGAACGTCTTTAGTGCCTACAATCTACTAGGAAAAATAGAAAATTTATATTTATCGTACACCCACGTGTTCTGTGATGGCTGAATATTGACTACGATAAAATAGAATCTCATTCCAATATAATAATATACAGTAAGGAGCAAAACCTTTTGTCGCCATTGCTAAACGAGGAGACATTCATTATTGAAAGAAAAATTCTTAAGTTACTTCTAACTATGATAAAAATAATTATAATGTTGATTTTTTGTTATTCTTCTATATTCCTAGTAATAAATAATGATTTATACGGAACTTGTGGCTATTGGTTCAGTTTTGCTCCTTACCGTGCATATTTAGAAAATTCTGTTCGAAGTATTCGTCACGAGTCTGACTCGATATTATAGTGCAAGGGGTTGATACGTTCGATGCTATTACTTCCGATTTCGAGATCCTCTGAAAAGGAGTAGGTGGTTGACGAATAGCTCCAGCCTCGTGGGAGTAGGATGTTAGTTCACGTAGCAGGAAATGGCCGTTTCGAAAGAGAGAACCTTTTGTAAAATCGCGTAACTCGACTGCGAGTGAAATGGCTGCGGGGTAAGCCGCGACGGTAAAAGGTAAAAGGCTGAAAGTGTTCGACCGCTGGTTACAGGGACTTTCGATTCGCATCGATGTCGAGAAGGAAATCGTGTGCTCGTCTCTCGTTTATAATCGTCATCTCGTTTCGTCCCGCTCTCGTCTCTCTTTCTGCCCTCTTTCTCTCCTCTCTCTCTCTTACTCTCTCTCTCTCTCTCTCTTTCTCTCTCTCTTGGCCATATGAGAATCTAGGTCGCACGGCCGCGTTCACCTTCCAGCAAAGCAATGTCTTCCAAGGAAGGTCGTCGCTCGTCTGGAAAGCCTCTCTTTCTTGACCATTCTTTTCCCTTTCTTTCGATCATCCTCGCGGCGTCGTTCCCTCTCGAACGAGTTCGATTAATCGCTCGATTGTCAAGGGTACGAGCGTCGCCTACTCTCCTCCCCGGGACACACGCGTACAATCGTCCACAGTAATATTCGGACACTTTTAACCCTTCACGGTCCGGAAATATTTCAAGTTTACTTCCCACCAGGTACAAGCTATTTTTCGTTTTTTTTTTTTTTTTACGAAGAGAAACCGTGGACTCAACATTTTTACATCAAGTATAGAATGGAAAATATTTCGGAAAAATGTAAGGAATGCTTTTCGCAACTCTTTTGACCGAGCCTACAACGAGAATTTATAAACACTATGATATCTCTATAGCTCTATATGTGTATCAGGTACACTACCGCTCAAAAGTATCCGGACACTTGCGAAATATGTATTAGCATTGCACAAAAGTTATTTCAGTGCCTAAAATAGTGACTAAAATCGATTTTTATTAGTGCTTAGTAATGTTTTTATTAATGTGGTATATACGACATTCTGAAAAATTTGATTAACGCGGAAAAAAGGACAGGCATGGAAAGACGCGACTATCGCGATCTTTGATTTCGAAGAAATTTTCAGAATGTATCTAATTAACGTACGTTTTGAAAAAAATTGTTTTACGTCAGCTAGTAAACTGATCCTAACTTCTCAGAGAAACCGAAATTGTATGGTTCGATGTTAAACAAGTTTTGTCTTTTTAACACTAAATCTACCGCCGCCGGTCAGAATAACCGGTTCGAGATTTTTTATTTTATAATTACTGAAATTATAAAGATGCTCTCGCGGGAAGTGATGAAGTAAATAATATATTTAGTATAGCATATATTATAATACGAACCGTACAAAATCTAAATAAATTCAATCTCGTCGTATTTATAAGACAGCATGTATCAATTAGTTTTAAGGCTCGGTAGGTTTAGTATTCAAAGTGTTCTAACTGCGAGCGAAATATAACAGCGAGCGTCTGTGTAGAGCCACCATAGCATCGTTATGGTTCTCCGGTTTCCACTAAAAAAAAACGAATCAAACGAAGTTAATTCAAGGGCAAACGGTTTATAACTTATGGCACCGGAATTTATTTATAGGCCATAACGTCTACAGGTAAAATGCAGTTCTTCTTTGTTTTGCAGAGCAGCGGTTCGCTTGTTGGAGAATTTACTGTTTTCTTGCGTATACGATTGGTTATTATTAAACGCGTTCTCCTCGATCATCTCCTCGAAGGCTCGTCGTTGTTTATTTGACGGAACAAACAAGGTTCTCTAATTGTAACCGATCTTTAAGGACTTTCCATTTCAATAGAACAGGTTAATTTGGTTCATGTTTATTCATAGAAAAGAAAAAACCACTTTCGTCGATTACTTTCATCGTCTCAGATACCATCGCTGTACGAGTTTAAAACAGCAACGAGGAAAAAACAATGCTTAAGAATATATGTCTTTCAACTCGTCGAGATCGTTACGGAAAGAATGAAATTTCTATGCGGCTCATGTTTGTTGCAATTGACACAGAAAATTGTTGTTGTGCATAAAAATTCCCTGCTCAATAATTTGTCACTAGAACTGTAATGAAACATCATTAGAGACCGCGGATTTTATGCATTTATGGGGAAAATGAGTAGGTAAAATGGAAAACAGTGAAGAGATTACAAAAATTTAAGAATGTCGTTACGTTATTTGGAATTCTGTACAATTTTTAAAGACTGGAAGATATTTGTATTTAGCTTCTGTTTCTTCCAATGAATGAAGAAAATTTTTATTTTGCATAAAAAATCCGCAACGCTATCATATTACATTCAGTTTACTCAAATAATTAAGAACGGAAATCAAACGGTATTTAACTTCCGTTCTTTGCAGTCAGTGAACAAAGTGTTCATTTTACATAAAGACCGACAGCCTGGCAATAAAAACAGCAATTTTCTGTTTAACTCTTGCTCCTTGCGATTCGCGGAAAAAATGTCTACTTAGTAGACTTAGATAGTAGACTTAGATTAGTAGACTTAGATGGATTTAGACTTAGATAGACTTAGACTTAGTAGCAGAGCTTTATGTAAAATAAAAATGTTATGCGTCGATTGCAAGACATAATTTGTCAAAAAAGTAGGCCAAAGTAGATTGAGATATCGGGCTCTAATTGATCGTCGATTCCGTCGTCCCGCGAACGACGCACCGACTGTTACCGCGACGAGTAATTAATTGACCGTCCGGATCAATCAGCCGACCGCTCCCTGTCGCGCTAATTAGGCGCGCTCATAAGGCCGGTTATTGTTCCTGGAATCATTGTCATCGCGGCGAAGCATTGTGCTATTAGAAAGCGCACCGCGAGTTCCATGGAAAATCGTCCGCGATCTTCTCTGTTTCTCTTTTTCAATACAATCTGATCGCTAGGAAATCATTTTTGACTATGGGGAAAATTCGCTTGCCCCAAAAATTCCCTAGAATTCGATTAATCGACCTCGGCTAATTAATTGTCGTACAGTGCGTCGGCAAATGGAACGTCGAAACGAAAGTTATGACTAAACTGCGGATGTTTATGCAATTTGCAATTTTTTTTTAGAGGTATTTCAAGAATGCGGAGTCAAAGGAAATTTTATTTACAGTGGTAGCAGCCTTTGTAGATTTGAAATAAAGAAAAATTCTACTAAATTCCGTCGAATGTTATATTTTAGCTTTTTTTTTTTTTAATTTTCGGAAGCCATAAATGCATAAAGATCCGCAGTCTAGCTATGACTTATTCAAAAATATTTTAAATATGTATTTTTAGAGAACGTTCGGTAGTTAACAACAGTAAAAAGATTTAAAACATTGTAAAATTATTCGAAAACCTTCTAAAATTGTTGGAAAAAGAAATAAATTCTAAAGAGGTCTTTGTTGCAATTGCAGAAAATTTTTGTTTGAAATAAAAAGTTGCAGTCTACGAATAAACTATTGTACCGTGTGCTCTAATTTTCGACTGTAGTCCATTAATCGACGCACTATGCGACGGACAATTAGAAAGTTGGAGCAAACAAGTGCTATACTCACACGTCGCCGGCTGCTGGGGTATTTGGGCCGCGTATACGCTGCTGTGCCTCGCTATTGTGATCTAGAACAAAAAATAATGGCTGGTTAGATCGGCTAGGGAGTATTTCGTTCCTAGATTTCGCTAGAATAACTAGGCGGCGTGCGGTCGCAATTAAAAAATGTTTAGGCGCGCTCTTGATCCTACCGCGCTCGCATAAACATTATTCATTGTGTCATAGTGACTCTGCTTTTATCCTGCGTGTCGTTGACTCGATTTTTTTTTTATGTAACTCTGCTTGCATAACTCTCTCGTCACCTGTTCGTTTCGTCTTTCGTGCCATTTACCGGAGGATTAATTAATTTTCTGAAGCAATTTACCACATAAGAAGTTCGAAAAAAAACAGCTTGAAGAAATTCTTTCTTACTCGAACTTTTACGTAAATGAGATTACAGCATAATATTAAAACGTTGCGTAACTGTTTCAGCATGAAATTGCTGATTTTCTGTAATTGTTGGCTATTTTTATATTCTTTCTATTCGCACGTGATGAAAGTAGGAATGAATATAGATATAAAAGGAAAACGTATGCAAAATTAACAGAAATAAATATGAAAGGTAGAAAGAGTGTCTATCCGATCGTATTCGCGCGAAGTATAATTACCTTCGCTTTCAATAACTTTCTCTACACCGTTAAAATCGCCGAAAGTTCAGAGTGTACGGCACGTGTTCAAAACGCACGAGCGTATTGAAATTATTGAAAGTTCTAAACGAAGTCGCAATCGAATTAGCTGTATCGATTTATCGGTTCTGTGATCGGCGATCGACGCACAGATTAAAACCGCGATCGTCATCGATCGAGAGAAGTCCTTGCGAAAATGTCAGGTAAACTTGATCCGCTCGACTCTCTCCGCTCGGTCTATGAATCATGCGATCCGAGACGCTCTAGCATGCGCGTGATCGAGGCATCGTTTCTCATCGATTAGGCTTGATTATTTAGCAGACGAATCTCCGTGGAAAAGGTGTCGATGGAATGCAATTTTAATGACAATCGGCAACATCTTATCGCGTGGAACGAAACGCAAGGTGTTTCTCAGCGATTATGCTTTTATTGGTTTAGCCGAAGGCCGATCGAGTATAGAGAATTAACTATTGTTTGTTGCACGATCATCTAGTGTGTGTGTGTGTGTGTGTGTACTCATCGGAAGGTCCTTGATAAGTATTAAATAATCAAGGAATATATGAAACCGACGAATTAGTATGATTTGGTTTTGTTCCCGCGGTCAAGGACGAAACGTGTTAAAACCAGGGACCATAACTATTACAGCTAGACTATGGATCTTTATGCGAAATAAAAATTTTCTACCTGAATCACAACAAACTGGAGTGAAATGGAAATCTTTTTTCTTTCTTAATATGTTTAATAGGTTGAAAATAATGTGACAGCATTTTACAAAATAGATTACAAAATACTAATGTAAAGTGTACAGTGTGCGAGATGGAACATAATCGTGTGCGTGCCTCAAGACAAACGAAATTTGACAGTAGATTAATATTTATAATTTACAATTATTGACATTGTGAAGACGTATCCATGGGGAATTGTTCAACAAAATTATTTTTTTTTGTATATATTATTTAAAAATTTGATACAAATGTGGATAGACACGTTCTTGTTATTTTTGTAAAATAATGTTAAGTAGTCAGTTTTAGTACTTTGTAAATCTAGTGTTAAAGGGACATTGAAGTTGCAAAATATGAAAGAAAACCTTGCATCCGATATTCTATATACGAATAATAAAATATAATACTAATGTACTACAAACTACATTATAAAATACTAATGTAAAGTGTACTTACTTCTGAATCTTCTGTACCTCCGTCGAATCCACAGCACACAATTATTCACTCACGAGAATATGTCCGAATAATTGAACAACAATCACTAAAAAAACACACGCAACACACACACACACAACACATTTTATAAAATCGTGACAGCAGACGAGAAGATGTTACTCCGACCACGAATAAAATAATACTGCGATTTTAACCGTTCCCCCTCCCACGGACGTGTGACACGAAAACAGGGAATTCCGGGAAATAGGGTCGGCGCCCCGCCATAATTTTTTTTCCTTAGTTTTGTATCTAGTGTTTATGGACCCTCAGCGTCTAACCTGCCTGGGATAACCTGACCCTACCACCTCCGTGGAAGGGATCATTGTTAAAATCGCAGTATTATTTTATTCGTGGTCGGAGTGACTTCTCGTTCGTTGTCACGATTTTATAAAATGTGTTGTGTGTGTGTGTGTTGTGCGTGTTGTTTAGTGATTGTTATTCAATTATTCGGACTTATTCTCGTGAGTCAATAATTGTATGCTGTGGATCCGACGGAGATACAGAAAATTCAGAAGTAAGTACACTTTACATTAGTATTTTATAATGTAGAATTAGTATTCGTATGTGGAACATTGGATACAAGGTTTTCTATCATATTTTGCAACGTATATTAAAGATCATTAATGATTTGGTATATAGTATAATTTAATGTGGTTCAAATAAGATACTACTTTAAATCAAATATTGTTATTTTGATAACCAGATAGATAAAATGAAATATTTTTATTTTGTATTTCAAATATTTCCTTGCAATGAAAATAAGTTGAGCAAAGTAGTTAATATTATAAATTATAATTTTTAACATGAGAAGCTATAATAGTTAGCAAAGTATTATTTGTAGTTTAATTACGAATATGTAACATGTTGATAAACAGACTACAATATCGTAATAACATTACAGGCAACAAAATATCATGAAAATATAAGTTACTGTCAACTATTTGAAATACTATTTTACACAGTCCTACACACACCTACTCCGATCACTTTTTGAGATGTTGAAACTTTTTTGCGAATATCTCGGAAACTAAAGCTGAGCGGCGCACAGTGGGCAAAAACGGCCTTTTTCGATTCAAAATCAAAGAACTTTCGATAGGAATGAGGTAGAGCGATGAAATTTTTTTTAAATGAAAGCTGAAACTTTGTAGAATATGGGAAAAATAGGGAGATTACGGTACGAACGTTTTTTAACCTTGAGAAAATTCGTTAAAGTTGCACAATTTCAAGAAAGTGCCAGTAGTAATGACAGCGATACGTCAAGTGATGACGAGATGTGAAATGCTTCATGTTTCGTAAGTAACTCAAAACGTTAAAATACTTCATTATTATTATTTTTATTGTGTTTTATATATGAGAGTACGATATACTTTCAAACTAGTGTGTTATCTAGTCATTTTAACGAAAAAATTTCATTAATTTGTGTCACAAAAATCTATTTTTTTCAAAAACCAGAGATCGTAGACAAATTTTGAAAACAGATTTGAAATCAGCGTGAAAAAATCTATGGGAAACGATATATAGCATGTTAAAAAAAAATTTCCGCGCGTATTAGCGGCAAAAACAAAATTTGACTTTAACGAATTTTATCAAGGTTAAAAAACGTTCGTACCGTAATATCTCTATTTTTCCCATATTCTACAAAGTTTCAGCTTTCATTTAAAAAAAATTTCATCGCTCTACCTCATTCCTATCGAAAGTTCTTTGATTTTGAATCGAAAAAGGCCGTTTTTGACCACTGTGCGGCGGTAACATGTATATGAAAAAGTTCAGAATGATAACCTTGACAACATATTCCAAGGTCATCAAAATCTGTGAGGAAGCCCCTAATGTACATAATTACCGATTATAATCAACTCTTTATGAATGATTTTTATCGTAGAAAATTTTAGAATAACTGTTACTTTTGATTCCTGGTTAAAACTATTTTTAATTAACCGAGCGATCGGAGAACAAGTCCTCGGAACGAGTAGGATCGTTCGCCGAGCAGAAAAACCGGGAAACTAAGGGAACCAGTAATCTACATACAGCCGCGCCGACTATTATCTTATTATTCCCCATCGATCGTGATTATTATCATTAATCGTATAAACCCGGGAGCGGCCATTCCCCGTCTATTTTAATAGGAAAGTCGAGCTCAATGTTCGTCGAACAACCGATCAGCTATTTTCGATGGTTACATCGGCGTCCATGGTACTACATCGTCGACGATCAAATACATAATCCCTTACGATGATACGATCGCTCATGCGTGCATATTAAGAGCGGACTGATACTCGATTAACCATCGTGCTGCGTAGACATTGAAAATTGCACTACTGCTGAAGAAGATCTCACGGATCGTCGATGATATTGATTACCATTACTATTTATTCATTTATTAACAATTTTCGATCGTTCCCACTTTAGATGCAAAGAGAATCGACCAGGATTGTCACCTGTGACGTAACGAGTTGTGTTCACTCACTCTGTCAGAAAATGTTTTAGGCCAGTGTATTTTCGATTGGACTAACACATTTGAATATTTTCTTTTTCGAATAAGATATATTTTTGTTAACAGTCGTAGCTGCTAGAACGATTTTAATAATGTATAATAACCTGACCTTCAGTTGACCTCGATCCAAATCTTCTTGATATCTCGGAGAACATATAAGGCACCATAAAATTAAAGGTACAAAATTGACGATGTTTAAACTGTGATCGTTGCGTTATAAAAAATAATACAATAACAAACTTGGTGTCATTTTGAAGCTAGAAGCTTCGACATTCAGAGGCTCTGATTAATCAAGCTCACAAGAGTTTAATTATTTTGATCTTTATACTGCTTCGAACTGCAACTGTTTAATATTGTTATTTATGCATCGAATGAGCGGTCTAATGATTAACGAGGAAAGTTCATTTTTGCTCGGCTCTTGTGGCTTGCGATCGACAAATTTTATTTTTGCATCGAGATACACGATCGAGTTATGTCGAACGTAGAAAGAATTGAGGGTAGAAAATCGCGTTTGGCCGAGACCCTGGCAATCGCGAGTGAATTAATTTAAATCAGAGTCACCACGATTCGATCCGATCCGATGAATAATAGCAAACGAAGCGGCCGGATGATTAATTCCGCCGTTGAAACCCGAGAGCTCCCCGGTTTCTAGCCGCGGCAAGGTTGTAAATAAGACCTAAAGACGGCTGTTTGTATACGGCCGGCGACTGATTGGATAACGAAAAGGACGAACGTGTTTCTCAACCGAGTTAGCTCACTCCTAATTACCCTATCCGGTAAAACACGTCGTCTCGAGACTATTTAGCGATTAGCGAGCGGTTACATGCGTCGGGTGATTGCGTCGTTGTCGCGAGTCGTCGTTTATCGCGAACAATCGACGGCGAAAATAACCGTGACGCCACCAGGAAGAGGATTGTCATCCCGTGTTTGGTCCTTGAAGAGGATTAACGAACATGGTAACATCTAATCAACCACTTACCGGGTTCTATGCATTAGAACCGAGAGAAAATTAAATTAAGCGGAATTAACACTTTGACTGCCAAACTAGAAACCTCAAAAATTCCATAAAATCAAAGTAAGTTAGTTAATGCAGTAGAAATTGAAAAAAATTAAATGTATGATATTCAGTAGTCCTTCAACTTTCTTACATTTTACTGATCCTAATCAAATTTGATATAATGAATATATTAACATAAAAATTCATTTTAAAACCTGGACGAATAATTCCGAATAATAATAATTAATTATGGGTGACATGGCAATGAACGTGTTAAATATTCTAATAGACTGCGGATCTTTATACAAAATAAAAACTTTCTACCGGAATTGCAACAATCTGGGGCGAACTAAATATTTAATTTCCTGCTAAATATATCGGAAATAATATAATAGTATACTTAAATTCTTCAAATGCTTTTACCGTCTTCAATTAGGCCTACCCATTTTTATTATAAATGCACGAAATCCGCAGTCTATTCGTAAAGCATAAATCTTACAAAACTTTTTTTAAAAAACAATTTTTTTTAGAACAAGTTAGTGAAAAAGAGTATGGGTTCGAGGAGACCCGCCCTTGACGAACGAATTTGATAATTTGTTAACACTAAACTTCTCACGGTCAAAACGAACGGTTTTATATCGTACAATGATTAATACTATAAAAATTCTCTTACGGAGAATAGTGGAATAAATGTCTTTGTCCAAGCGTTTACTATATTGAAAATTATGGACAATCTATTATGGACAAAAGAAAAAACGTCGCAGTACTTATCAATTGTTGTAGCTGACCCCCAATGTCATTTCATCGCATAGAAACGTGCACCAGTCATTTTGACCGGTACTGGTATAAGTGTCAATAACAAAAAATGTATTCGTTACGAATACATATAAAATAATATAAGGTTCATACAACTGATTTGTTAGTTATGGCTACAAAAGTCATGATATCATTTCGGAAAAAAAATGTTACGTGCAGTAGGAATGTCGAATTGAAATTGCAAAACCAGTCATTTCGACTGGTCCGGCAAATCAAGTGTTAATAAATAGAACGAAGAACGGAAGGATAAACAGAGAATAATTGCCAGGTGGATACGTGTGAAGAAAATATTGCGAGGACGGCGGATCGAGAAACAAACGGCGATCGCAACGATCGCGTTAATCGGGGTCCTCCGAGGGAAGCACGCGGCTCGGTTAGGTATAATTAGAAATTTTTTCAGCATAATGACCAGCGGAACCAGTTCAGGGTTGCGTCGATGTGCCTCGGAGACATCAACGCCAGTCGAGCTGCGCGAGAAAAACGAGGCAGACGTAACGCTTGCGTCTGATCGGCATCGGCAATTACACGCTCGCCTGGCCGGTCGCGACGCGAGGCGACGCGACGCGACGCGGCTCTCCTCTAGACAAGCCGCGCCACTCGTTTCTGCCGATACCTAAATCGGCAGCGTTCGGAAAATAAAAGTGTGTCGAGGGAAGTAAAAGGTGTCTCGACTTGCCCTTGCCGGCGACCGACGCCATTACTCGACACCCGAGAACCCGCCAATCTGTCGGAACGCTCGCATTATGTTCTTTTGCTCCCTTCCCGATCGTTCCATTGTCTCCACCTTCCGCCATTAACTCGCTTATTGCTTTATTCGATGGATTAATTTTTTTCCCCTCTTTCAAGGGAAGTGGGAACCTTCGGCTTTGTGTTTCTCGAAATTTTTTCAAATCAGGTTGAACATCGTTCTGTTCAAATGAAGTACATTAGTAACAATGCTAAATAAAAACTTCTTTCGGTTGAAATTATGTTTTGTCAATCTTTCAGCAATATATTTATCACTTTTTTCTGGTTGAAACGACTCCAAACACGACAGAATTTGGAGCATGATTGCTCGGTTTAGTTCGCGATATAGCAGAACCTCGATTATGCGAACTAATCGATCGAGTCGTGAATTTAGCAAGCAAATACAGTGATTTCTTCTATCTAGCAATAATATTCGGACGCTTTTAAAAATCGTATAACTTTGTTAATATTGAACCATACGACTTGGATTTTTTTTTAAGTGAGCACAATTGATTTGGCATATAAAATGAACAGAATTTTTTACAAAAATTGCAATTGGTCGAAATTGCAGAGAAAATACTAAAAGTTGTATTTTTCAACTTTTTTATGCGTGCTTACATTGAAAATTTAGAAAGTACGATTTGTAGATCTGTATGAATTATACATATTCTTGAGAATTTCATCAAAATCGGTCAACGTTGCAATGAGCTGCAGGACAAGGCCAAAATTCTGCTACTTTCGCCCTTAAGTTTTCATCGTTAAACGTTTGTAGCTCAGTGCAACGTTGATCGATTTAGATGAAATATTCAGAATATGTATAATTGATACAGATGTACAAAACGTACTTTTTAAATTTTTAATATAAGCACGCATAAAAAAGTTGAAAAATACAACTTTTAGTATTTTCTCTGCAATTTCGACCAATTGCTTTATATGCCAAATCAATTGTGCTCACTTAAAAAAAAAATCCAAGTCGTATGGTTCAATATTAACAAAGTTATACGATTTTTAAAAGCGTGCGAATATTATTGCGAGTCACTGTATAGCAAACAATGTTTTAGACGAAGTTGAATGGTTTTGAGAGGGGCACAATGATTTTTTTACACAAAAAGATTAATACTTTTTTGTAAAGAATATGAAGGAGCATCAGCTGATGTGATAAAAAATATATGATTCCATTTGAAAAAAACATTAATGACCTTTGTATGTCCTTTACACGTTCACCTACAAAAATAATGTACCATCAGAATGTGCCCATTAAAGGTAATAAATAGTCAGTGCCGTTGATTCCATAAAAGTTTCTTTTGTTTCTTTCTTGTTCTCGAAAAAAAAAGAACGGAATCACAGTCTTTTCACTTTTCCACCAGAGACACTGCTCTCATTCTGCTCCACTTTTCGATCACTTTTAGGAGAAATCATACTTTCGTCGGGGAAAAATCCAACGAGCGGTATTGATGCGTGATTGTATCTTGCGATCCACGTTTCGAGAACGGAATTGTTCGTGAAAGTCTTAAATTTTAATTGCCCTAACTTCCCCCGAAAGAAACTGTCCTTAATACTACTCCTTAAAACGTAAGTTACTCCTTACAGAGACTAAGACATCAATTTCAAAAGATGAAAATTTTTGTAGACATTTTTCAAAATTTTGTCGAAACGTAGTCAAATTTGAACAAATTCTCATATCACCGTTCAGCTGTGTAAAATGTTCAATTTTAATTATTCCAACGTTTGCCTATATAAAAATAGAAAACCTTCAGAAAATTCTCATTTCATCTTAAAACAGCAGTTTCAAAATTTGAAATTTTGTATACAGATTCCTCAAGATCCTATCTGACTGTAATAAAATTTTGAAAAGCTCACACTACACCGTTCAGTTATTAAAAATTCGTGAGGAAGCGCGTTTCTTCGAACGACAAATCACAACAAATGAATCTCGATGCTCAACGAATAGATATTTTATCTATGTTAATCAGCCGGATCTTTAATTCCGTTTTACCGTAATCGTATCCATAATAAGCCAAACGAAGGCTTCCGACGAAGTTTATTAAGTCATAAATTCAAATGTCTTCTGTTATTAATAACGCATAAAGCACGTATTGCTTAGCAATAGATCATAAACGGGCAACGATGCGCGATGCAGCAATAACTTTTAGAGACATTTAGAGGTGCTTGAGACCGTCTTGGTGTTCAATTACTCAATTTTCTAAATTCATCTGACATCCAACGATCACCGTTTCGGTAGAGAGCGATCGAACGAAATCGAACGTTTTTTATTCCCGATTAATTACGAGCATGCGTACAAATAAATAACCGTAACCAATTAACTGATTAAGAGATCGCGGTAAAAAGACGCTGAAATGTAACACGGTCTCCGAGAAAGAAAGCGAGATTTCGCGATACATATACCTACGTTTCTCACGTGCGCCGTCCACGGCCGTATTAGAGAAATTGTCTAATAAACACCGACACGACTGCGTTGTTAACGCCTGTGCACACTTATCGGTTGCACGCCGATGAAAGTGGTTTAACGAGTCAGCAGCCATTTCGTGGATACGCGAGGCACGCGTTCTCGGTGAACTGTAAATGTTCTTTCCTACGTAAAATCCATCGGCAGATATTTCAACATTTCTTTCGTCATCGCTCGATCCTCGCGAAATGCCAGATTTTTAATCACCACTTCGAATCAACGTAATGCATATTGCAATTCATTAATTCTCATATATTCTTCAGAAGTCGTTGCATAAAACCCATGTTTCAGTCATCCGGCAGTAATTCGACCGATTGTGTTTTAATAACATCCTAACTTAACAATTATTTTGTAAAAGTGTGTATTATATTATATTATATTAGAAGTATTCTCGGACTTTTAATTTAAGAGATTAATCCTAAGCCCCATGGCTCCAAAATCCCAAAATTGCAAAGTCCCAACGCCCCAAAGCCCCAACACTCCAAAATCCCAACTACCCAAAGTCTCAACTTCTCAAAGTCCTTACGCCCCAAAGTCCTAACGCCCCAAAGTCCTAACGCCCCAAAGCCCCAACGCCCCAAAGTCCCAACGCCTCAAAATCCCAACTCCTCAAAGTCCCAACTTCTCAAAGTTCTAACGTCCCAAAGTCCCAACGCCCCAAAGCCCCAACACTCCAAAATCCCAACTACCCAAAGTCCCAACATCTCAAAGTTCTAACGCCCCAAAGTCCCAACGCCTCAACGTCCCAACTCCCCAAAGTCCCAACTCCCCAAAGTCCCAACTTCTCAAAGTCCCAACGCCCCAAAGTCCCAACTGCCCAAAGTCCCAAAGACCTAAACTCTTACAATCGTAATTTCCAAAGTTCCAAAGTCCCAGAGTCTAAAAGTTTGTGCAATATTTCGTACAACGAGCATACATGTACATGTGTAGGCGATGCGATCATCGGTACCGCAAAAAATGCAATCGACACTCCGCAAAACGCGTAATTAGATGCATTTCGGTCGCGTGACCGCGAGCCAATGGGACGATCAACGTTGCAGAGATCTCGCGGCCGTGTGAAAAAGTGAGGCATCGTCGCGATGATCCGACGTCCTCGGCGGATTCCATCGGATGATGGGAGGACTGCTTGGTGCCTTATATGGCTGGGGAATCATCGAGTTGTTGCGGTGAGCCACGCAGAAGCCTTGTTTTCATCGGCAACGCGGCAGCCGAACGTTTCCACTCACGTACGTCGTGTTCGATCCAATTATACATAATCGCGAAGCCTCGCGGTGCAAAGTGCAGGTCCCGGTTTCGGAAAAATGTCTGGGTTGTTGCCTGGCCTGTTGCCTGGCTTGGTCAGACTCCTCGAGGATCAAGCTGATCGATGGGCGGTCTGTGTGTAAACTGCTCACGGACCCACTTCGAGGGACCCGTTTATCTCGCACACGAGAATAAGACTTTGACGGGACGATCGAGAGGCAGGTGGATCGCTGGATCGAACGTGTCTCGGTTGTTGTTTGCTGTCGCTGATGTCTTACCAGCCGGATACACGAGTTCCTCCGACGTTAACGCTGTGGAGACTTGTACGCAGATTACAGGCCTTCTCATTGGCTCTTACAGGAATCCTATGACTCCCACGAGTACAGATTATGGTAT
Organism: Seladonia tumulorum; assembly: GCA_913789895.3. Lineage (NCBI taxonomy): Eukaryota > Metazoa > Arthropoda > Insecta > Hymenoptera > Halictidae > Seladonia > Seladonia tumulorum. Next base: position 10,337,395 of record OU565266.1, read on the forward strand.
CCTCAGATTTTCTGGGGAAACTTTGTATCGTGTTTGCTGATTAAAGAGACATGCTAATCACCTAGCGAGCATTTGTTGTGGGACTCTAGTCATCGGGTTTGGAACTTTGGGATATTGGGACTTTGGGGTATTGGGACTTTGAGGTATTGGGACTTTGGGGCTTTGAAACTTTGGGATATTGGGACCTTGGGCCTTTGAAACTTTGAGGCTTTGACATCTGGGGCGATAGGACTTTGAGGCTTTAGAGCTTTAAGCCTTTGGGACTTTGGGGCTTTGAAACTTTGAGGCTTTGACATCTGGGGCGATAGGACTTTGGGGCTTTAGAACTTTAAGCCTTTGGGACTTTGGGGCTTTGAAACTTTGAGGCTTTGACATCTGGGGCGATAGGACTTGGAGGCTTTAGAGCTTTAAGCCTGTGGGACTTTGGGGCTTTAGAGCTTTAAGCCTTTGGGACTTTGGGGCTTTGAAACTTTGAGGCTTTGACATCTGGGGCGATAGGACTCTGGGGCTTTAGAGCTTTAAGCCTTTGGGACTTTGGGTCCTCGGAACGGTGGGACTTTGAACCTTTGGCTAAACTCGGCAAGATCCTTGATCTACCGTGTCCCTAATTACAGCAGCAACACGTTCCGTGGGATCTGGCACGATGTTTGGCCATTTATGGCAGAGCATGTCAGCTGAAAATAAAAGGACAGTTCTCGCTGACCTCGACGACCGACTCAAACGCATTCTATCCGAAAGCGTGCGCAGCGCTGACGTCACCAGACTCTACACGGCACTGGCAGTAACTGGCAGCGCTCGCTCAGAGAGCCCAGAGTGACTAATGTGACTCCTCGAGTTATGGCAGCGTGGACCGGAGCGATGGGTGGCGTTCTCAAGGAGATCCCAACCTACGCTAGATCCGCATCGATCCGATTACCCATTGATCCGCTCGATAGCCACGATGGATTTTAATGTACGAAAATGTTGGGTTTGCCGGACGGACCGTGGCCATTACGTTGCCATATACATTCACATTACCTTTCACGCATGCTTTCCGCCTACAGGAACCGTGTTCGCAACCCCTTCGTGTTTACGGGTAATTATTATTATTTACCGGCAACAACAAAGCGAACAGAAATTGTTCGAGCCGGTCTAAACGCGAGCTTTTAAGATTTACTGCAAGCACGGGCAAACTTTTACTTTTTGTTCCTCTTACAAGAAGAAGCCCGTATAGTTTCACTGCGTTATAAGGCTTATTATATTGCGCAGAATTAGGCTTTAAGTGTGCTGCCGTTTTAATAACTCACGGCTGAGGAACGCAATATAATCTATGTTGAAACTGTAATTTTCATCTATATATTAGATGTAACTTAAAAATCTTCTTCTATATAATAATTAGAAAAGCGATTATTAAATTACATTACTGGGGATGCGAATCGTTGGTGTGCAACTAGTAATTCCAGTTACAAAAATTGTTTAACCATTGATCGATCACATGATTTACGACAGAGTTTAATATTTTTCTTTAACTGGCAATATTCTGATGTTTCGTTTGAAACGAAGCGTTCGAATCAATTGGATATGTTTAATAAAACAAATAAAGCAACTGAAGTGCATTATCATTTATTGAAAATGATTTATGGATTGTCGGAGACATCCTATGCTTCTAACGAAAGGTTAAGACATTAGCTATGAACGAATAGACTGCGGATTTTTCTACAAAAAATACAAATTGTCTATGTCATTTGCAAGAGACACGAGCCAAACAAAAAATGTCATTAGTTCTTTAATAGTTTTTAACAACACGAAGAAAGTATTGTACATCGATGTTTTCGAACCCATTAATCTTCTCACTGTTTTAAATTACAGCTACTCGTTTTCATGATAAATGTATAGAATCCACAGTTTAACTATGAATCATAGACTTCAAACAATTATGGAACGATGGCTGCTAAGCAATTCTTATTGGAAAATTATTAGAAGACAGTTTGAAAACATTAATAAACACCATAGCGTAATAACAAGTTTCTACACGTTAACACGTTGACTGCCATGTCACCCATATATGGGTGACGGAATTATTTGTTCAGGCTTTAAAATAAATTTTTACGTTAATATATTCATTGTACCAAATTTGATTAGGATCTGTAAAATGCAAGAAAGTTGGAGAACCACACAATATCATACATTTAATTTTTTCAATTTCTATTTTATCAAATAACTTACTTTGATTTCGTGGAATTTTTGGGCTTTCTTGTTTGGCGTTCAAAGTGTTAAACTAACAAAAAACGTTTCTGCTTCAGATGCCCTGGAACAAGCAGCTCCAAACATGCACTGAACTTTAAATTGCGGAACGTCAAGAATGCAGCTCGGTGAGTCTTCCTCTAATTGCAATAACTTTCCCCATAATATGCTATTAATAATTCCCTGAACTGTCGCGTTATATTACCCATCACGATTGAGAGTCGATTAAAGATGTGTCCGGCAGAGGATGTTCGTAAAAAGTAGAGACCAACGCGGTCGAAGGAAAAATCAACAAAAAACGAGATTCGCCGAGCATCATCGAGGTTACAACGTGGGTGTAGCGAATGATTATCGAGCCTCCGTGAAATTCCACGCTCCGATGGTACACGCCCACAATGTTTTCTTTGACGGACAACATTCCGACGACGCCAAATTCGGCTTCTCTCATTAATACGATTCGTTTCGAAAGTTGCAAGACGGACGTCACATGCTAGGTCTGTTACGCGTGACGAGTCGATTCGACGAATCGGGGAAAGATCATTTACGCAATGCGAGTGTTAAACTTGGCCGCGGACTTTCTCTCCGGTTAAACAAACGCTATTTTCTATCGGCCGATCGCACAATATGTTCGATTGAGTCACCGCACTTCCGGTTTTCCTTCGACGATTCCTGTTACAAACACCGGGCCAGCTTTTGGAATTTTTTAACTATTATAATTATCTTTATAAATTTTAATTTATCAAGTTTAACGCCTTATATTTTTACTCCTTCAAAAAAGACATTTATCTATTAATCTTTCTTTATCTTTAAGTCTTTGAGTAAGATTTATATTAAGGTAAAGGCACCAGTAGTTCTCTGTAATTTCGACCAATTGCAATTTTAATCAAACATTTTTCTCACGTTATATAACGCTCCAATTGTTCTAATTTCTCAAAAAAAAAAATTCAAGTAGTATAGTCCAACATTGACAAAGTTATGCGATTTTTAACCCCTTGCACTACTATTTATTTTGTGATTATAATGATTAGATATTCTTCATCGTACAGAATTTCATAGAAAAAAAGAAAGATATATTTATCGTGTGCCTATGTTTTATTCGTAGGATGTATATAGTCAACTACAGCAAAATAGAATTTAATTTCGGTTTAAAGGAAATTAATAATATACATGTTTAGTAGACTCCGTTCAGAATCTTCATCACGAGTCTGATTCGATATTGTAGGGCAAGGGGTTAAGAGTGTACGAATATTAGCTGCAGTCATTGTACGAACTTTGGTAGAAATCTGGGACTCTCGAGGTTGCAGGAAAGTTTTTGGAATCTACTGTAGACTCGTCCCTAGCAAAGGTGACTTTCAACAAAGACAAGTCCCCGATCGTTCACAGTAGAATGGGCAGACCGAATTACAGCATGATCGAATTAATGTTGCTCGCGTTCACGAGGAAAGTGGCCTCAGTTTTCCACCGTCCGTGAACGTGTGAACTGCCAGGCGAACCACTCGCTTCCGGTATCGGGTCTGGTGCAGTGAAACGTCTGCGAAAACGGGCCCCAAGCCTCAAGATAGATCCCGTGCCGATATTTAAAAGTACGGCCGAGTAAAAGTGGGCGTGGCTGTTCCGAACGGATTGTCTTTCCTTCTCCCCACAGTATATACCCACACCTGTGCGCCCGTTTATGCGACTGTCTGCGTATACGTTTACACGTGCCTGTGTGCCCATTCACTTGCCTGCGCATGGCACGCTCGCGCAAATATTTACGAACTCTTCGAAATTTTCTTCTCGGTTCGAGAACGGCCATTATTTACGCTTCAACCTGTTCCGTCGGTTTAACCGCAAAAAAATGCCAAATATTTGAGAAGATCGAGAATTTGACATTTTTTCGTTTCTATCGGCTCGCTGGCGACGCCGTTCGCATATTTGCACGCACTGGACATTTTCACTGAAAAAACATTGCCTCTTCGCGCCGCTTTTGTTCTCTTTTTTCTTCGCGCCACGGTGTTCCCTCGAATTTTAATCTCTCTTCGAGGCTTCCGAGACGTTTCGCTAATACTTCAGACCTCCCGTGAGATTCTTTGCAGTGTACAGTGATTTAACGGGAAAGTTGACTTTTGTTGGTTGCCGAACAGAGCAGAGTTCGGTGACCTGTTCACCGACTTTTGGAAAAACTGGGGAGACTAGGAAGTTGAAAAAAAATTTGAAATTTTTCAGGAATGTAACAATATTTTTCTTCCGCTGAAAAATAAAGGGATGAAAACCCTCCTTCTTCGGATTACCATTGTTATTAAAATATTTCGAAACCTGTTCAAAATACAGGAAAGAAGTCAGATAAAAAATCGTAGTGTTCTCTGTGTACTACAGTGAATTTCCGATATAAGTCATTGCGAGTCTCGCACTTAAAGGTCACTGGGACTACCCATACCACTTTTCCAGCTTGCAGCGTGTATTTTAAATGCAACGTTTGGCGAGAACCACAGATTTCGCCTAAGCGTCACTCGCCAGAACCGCGCAAGTGACTTATATCGGGAATTCACTGTATATTGCAAAATCTAAGTGACTCGTATCGGGAAAATTCACTGTATATTGCAAAATCTAAACCGTGAACAACTTGTCATTGATGAAAGTGAAACTCGATGTTGGAAATATTTCTCTGAAATCTCGAATCCAGGCTGTATAAACAAAAAAAAGTTGCAAAAGAAACGCGCGGGGGTTCCGAACTTTCCCCGGAGAGCCGAGCGGCAGATTTCTGCGGAGAAAATTCGCGTTTGTCGCTCGGGGACGATATCAAATACCATGTTTTTTTTCTGCCGTGTGTAACGACCGTTACGAGACAGCGCTGCGCTGAGAACGGGCCCTGTCGGACCGAAGGTTACGAGAGAGATAATTCGGGGAAACGTTTCTCGTTTCTCTCATGGTAATCGCTGCGAAGCATCGTGTCGCGATAAACAGTGAGAGAGAGAGAGAGAGAGAGAGAGAGAGAGAGAGAGAAAGAAAGAAACAACGAGAGAAAGAAAGAGAGAAACAAAGGCGGCGTCCTCTTGACAAAGACCGGCGGATTCGAAGTCGTTAACCCATTCGGAAGGTTGCAATCCCGGGTGCTTGTGCAACGCTTAATAATTGACAATTACGCTTAAACTTGGCGTTTACGCCAATGGGCTGGTGGTTCCCTCAAGTGCGCGTAATTAACTAAAACGAGAGTCGCTCGCTCGCTCTTCTTCTTCTTCTCTATCCTAGATATGCCACTGCTCGATGATTCTAATATCACGATTTTTTTTTTTTATATAAAGTCACTCGAATGAAAATCGATGCAGATTTGTCGTCCGTAATTACTAAACTGCGGATCTTTATGCAAAATAAAATTCTTACACATCGATTGCAATCTATAGGAGCTAAGTAAAAATTTATTTTGTTCATTAATAATTTTTATATGCTAAAAACGATGCTATCAACATTGTTAAACTTCTTTAATCTTTTTTATAATAAATGCACAAAATTCGCAGCCTAGTAATTACCTACTGAACGACGGACATTTGTGCTTGTTAATAGCAGTACGGCAAATGGTACTTAATTGGAGAAAGTGCAACAAGGATTTATTGATTAACTTGCACTGACGTTCGTGGAGGTCATTCTTCATAATTTCAATTTTTATCAGTCTTTGCAAATAGATCTCCGTTCGTTTAACACAATTTTGTAATGTAACATTAAAAGGCACGTTTTTAAACATATTATAAAAAATCGAAATTAAATAACGATCTTCTCCCTTCGCGAATGTTTTCATTAAATTGATCATATTATGTAGCACGAATTTTTATTGTATTTTTGGGCAATATTTTTAAATGTACAGGTAAGAAAATTTTCACCAAAAATTACCATTTTCTCAATGAAATAGTGCAGCCATCCTTTTCCACACATTCTTGCAAACTTTAACGTTAACCATTAGCTCAAAGACTATCTGAACTAAAATTGTAGTATTGTCCTCTTGACATTATCATAATTTGTCATTCATCGTTGATGTGACAATTGTTAGATTTTAGTACTAGTCAAGTTCTAGAAAAATGGTACCTTTAGATAATTTTTCTTATTCCATCAGCCCAAAGAATCGTTAGAAAAGAAACTAAAAATAGCTCTTATATCAGTATGAAAAGATCAATTTCTCAGCTTGTACCAATTAGAAAATTCTCACCAAGAATTACCGTTTTCTCAGTTAAATAGTGCAGCCATCCTTTTCAGCAAATTCTTGCAAACATTAACAATAACCATTGGCTCAAAGACTATCTGAACTAAAATTGTAGTATTGTCCTCTTGACATTATCATAATTTGTCATTCATGATTGATGTGACAATTGTTAGATTTCAAGTTCTTAGTTTTTCAAGCTGTAGAAAAGAAGATAAAAGTTAAAAAAGAAACTAAAAATAGCTCTTATATCAGTATGAAAGGGTCAATTTCTCGGCTTGTATCAATTAGAAAATTCTAGCTTGTATCAATTAGAAATCCTTTCCCCCAACGGGCTCTCACAGTTATCGGCCAATCGGGCAAGCGATTAAAATGTCCGAGCAAGCCACCGTGAAAAATAACTGAAGCATCATTCTCAGAAATCGGAGATATAGTTTCCGAGCAAGCCCCCGGGCTGCCATTCACTTGGCGGCCGAAAAGTTGCGAAGGAAAAATTAATGTTGCGCGGGCTCGCTCGACACAATTTTCCCGACAGACGGTTCTGCGGGACGTTGTGCCAACAAAGGATTACATAATTCCCCGCATTCCTGGCGAACACACAACAAGAGCCGGTTGTGTCTCGTGTCGGAACGATACGAGAGAGAAAGTATTGTGCACGCACGAGGGCCTGGATCGAAATCGAAATCGAGATCGCGATCGAGAGAGAGAGAGACTCGGGATTCGGTCGAAAACGAAGGGAACTGTTGCACTCGGTCGTCCGGCGATAATATGAAAGATCTAGAGGGGCCCCGGGGGAATTTCATAACGCGTTGCACTCGTTGCACAATCCGTTACAGAAACTTTTTGCCTCGCGTGTCTCATAATAATTGATAAGCCGAGGTCTAATTGGATTTTCCAGCGTTCCCTCCCCATTAACGCGACGATTTGAATTAATTGCGCCCGCGGGCAATTAGCCTGAATGTTCCCAACAATATTGGACAGTTTAAGTCGGAGGAAGAATTTGATTTTTTTATTTATTTTTTTCTTTTCTTTTCGTTGAGACCGAGGATCGAGGATGTTATTTCGCGAGGGATAATTAGGGCTGATGATACAGTAATGAATTTGCCGGCTGTTTCGTCGAATTTATCTTTTATCAGAATTAATACGGTGGCTTCGTTAGAGTTCGTCAAAACGGCCAGTAAATTAATTACCACACGCGAGACCCATTAGTTACGTTTATCTTTTATCGGGTTCGAATTACAGTGGAGGCTTCATTAAACTCTCGTTCCCTTCTATTTCCTTTTGTTTTTAGTTTTTCTTTTTCATCCGCGGGAGGTTAGACTCTGTAGGGAAGCTCGGATTTGCATGAACATTCGCGGCACGATGGAAATGCAAACCGAACGGATACGTAATTATCTGTTTCTCTGCGCCGGGCCGAGGAGAAAGTGTCTCTCAGCGCATACATACGTTCGGAGCTAACGAGAAAACAGTCCGAGGAAAACTGATTGTGAGCTGAGAGTTGATTGTACTCTACTATCTTGCCTGATCGTTCTCATCGAAGCAAAAATTGGTGTAAAGTAAATTCCTTATCTGCAATCCAAAAAATATAATTCTCAGCTCAATTAATTCTCCCAGGCTTCTGCTACACTCTTTACCGTAAGTTAAACATCTGACATTTTTACTCTTTAATCCAACCAATTTAGTTTGATCTGGATTCATCAGAATCCTCATTTGCTACCCAACTTTTAGTATCACTAAAAGACTGAGAACAGCAAAATGAAATGTTCGATATTGTTAGTCGTTGGTCACATAATGTTTACTCACCAATAGAAACGCCAACACGACCCTCCGCCAGTCCATGGCTAAAATAAAAGAGAAAGTCTGATTAATAACTGGGTCGAACTCCCATGAGTACGATCGGCCGCGCAAACGTCTATCGCGCGAGAACACTTGCCACGAAAAATAGTTTCTTTTCTTAGTCCCTACTTCCTACGATCACATTAAAATCGTTCTCCATTCATAAGATGGTAATTAGAGTCTTCGAGCGTCCTCGAGGAAGTAGATGTTCGTTAATGTTTCCACTCGATGTCCAGGCTATTCGAACCTCTCTGATCGGTCAGTGACCGTTGAAAACATCTTCTGATCGGTCAGTGACCGTCGAAAACATCTTCTAATGGGTCAGTGACCGTCGAAAACACCTTCTAATCGGTCAGTGACCGTTAAAAACGTCTCCTAATCGGTCAGTGACCGTCGCAAACATATTCTAAACTAGTTCCTCTACTATGCATAAAAATTGCAACTAGACTCGCGAAGACGTCTCCGAAAACCTTGGATCAAGTCGACGAATAAGCACAAGTTTGTTTTGTTCGGTACCCTCTTTCTCTTCCACTTGATATCCTGAAAAGATGACAGTACGTCTGTAACCAGTCAGCGATGGCTGTGAACCATACTGCATTCTTTAACTGCGCTCCGAAGGTGTTCCCCATTCATAAAATGCTAACTAGCGCCGTAAAATTTCTCAGAAATTGCTTCCCATGAAGTAATACGGTCTTTTCGCTAAGTACTTCTACTCGATGTACAAATGACTTCATCGAAATTTCTCTAATCGGTCAGTGACCGCTGCAGACAGTTCTCTAGCCTCTTCTTTCTACAAAAATTGCAACTGGGGACTTGAAGCATCATTGAACTTATTTTCCATGAATAATAAATATTGTCTTTCGTGCTCGATACGTCCACTCGATGCTTCGAAAACCTTGCAAAACGTCCCTAATCGGTCAGTGACCACCACAGACATCTTCTATCGACTCGTTCGTCCCTATACGCGTTCTCCATTCATAAAATGGTGATTAGACTTTAGATACCTTTTTAAAATCCACTATTTATGCATGAAAACGCAGTCTAGTATCCTCAACAATCGCACTGGAGCTATTAAAAACCTCGCATAACGTCTTTATGCGGTCAGTGACCACCGCAAACATTCTCCATCCACAATATGATCCCTCTGACAAATCACTGTCCACGTACAAAGACACAGTTTATTGTCCTCAACACTTCCACCGAGCCTTCTAAAAACCTGACAAAACGTCTCTAAGCGGTCAGTGACCATCGTAATCCGTCCTCTGTCCTGCGTCTCCTCTCTGCGCGCGTCCTCCATTCATAAAATGGTACCCGCGGCGTCGAGCGTGTGTAAAAATCGCATTTCTCGGAGAAAGCGGATTCATAAGGTCATAGATCGACGTCCCGATCGACGTTAGGCGACATCCTCGATCAATAACGATCCAGAGCTCGTTCCGGAGTGCGAACGACAGTGGTTTTCGAGCCGATTAGCTCGAGAAAGCGACGGCGACGCGGAGTTTCGCGAGCACAACGCAACAACGTTCACTTTTTCGAGAAGCATGAGAGAGACCGGTGCGAGGAACAGTATCGACATAATGCACACTGGACCACCGTGGTTGACCCCGGGAACAGACGGCGGCCATTTTCGCACTGTGCACCACGCGCGTTCTTTCTTTCCACGGTTTTGTTCGCACTCTCCTGTTGTTTCACGGGTGTTTCACCACGGAAATCGCGACCACACGAATCGCGGGATTTACGTGGCTGGTCGATCGACATCCCGCGAGGTTCTGGCCACCTTCTTTCCACCTTTTCTCGCGGACGGGAGGAGGCAGGATCGTGCCGAAGAGATCGGCGCACCTGGGCGAAACCAGGGCCGTAACACGATCGCCACCTTTCACCTGTCTGCCGCACGAGGAAATGGATCGTTTGACGGTCTAGCAGCGAGACTGGAGTGTCTTTGTTGGGGCCACGGATGGTTGCGGAAGTGTAGATCGTTCGTGGATCGTTTTATATTTTCTTTTTTTTTTTTTTAATAATTTTTATTCAGGTTCCGAAAGCCTCCGAGGCCAATAAATGCGGCATAGTTGCGATTAAAATTGAATCAAGTGTTTTTTATAAGGCTGATAAGCGATGCTGGGTGGTTGTTCTAGGTGTATCAATATGTTTACGAAGATTTAAATATTCAATTCTTTATTATTGTTCCCCTCAGGGTTACAACAAATCCTCTATAGGTTCACACCTATGCGATCACCCATCTTTCGATGAGCCCCAACGAACATCGCTTAACCTCAACGATCTGATTGATCTCATTTTTTTTTTATTAATTTTTAAGTGGGTACAAAAGCCTCCAGTACGAATAAACGAAGCGATTGTGGAACAATCATGATTGAAATGAATGAAAATAGTGTTCGAGGGCAATTTTCAAGTGCAAAAGAAACGATAAACGGTTGAATAAATTACGAAAAAAAGATCTATCAGTGGGATAATATTAAATTAATCCGGAGTAAAAAATGGTCACAAAAAGAAACGAAAGAAATACAGAAATGAAGTGTACGAACGATCCATATTCACGATTTCGCAACGCTGAATATGTACAAACGAATGCCGATGATCTAACGAGGACAGACGAATCGGGAAAGGTCAGTGAAGAGAGAAAAAAAAATGGAGAAACTTTCCAGTGGACCGGACGGTATTGTAATTCCAGTGAAAGTGTGCGTTTTCATGTCGGAAGACATTAGATTTTTGGGCTAGCTGCGTCCATCAGTCCGTTTCGAAATACGCACACAGGCGCCCGTTACGCGTTAGGGCAACGCGTAGGAATCGGAAGAGTATGGTCGTCACGTAGCGTGCCCACGTCATGGCTTGTCGCGCGTTGAAGTCACCGGCGACTAGGACGGATATAGTCATCGATATACATCTACAGTTGTGTGTACGTTCGCGCCGTTACGACATCTCGAAATAGATTAATACGTTTAACGCAGAAAAAGAATGCCTACTGTCAATCACGACGCTGTTATTTCTGCTTTGCTGACACCATACACGCTCCGTACACCGTGTACAATAATCAGGCTACCATTGAACTTAGCTCGGCCACCCGGATACGATGCTTCGATCCAGATCTCGATCGTAAACCCGAGTACTTTCGGATTTTCCAAATCGATACGATTTTCAAATAACAGAGTGTCTGTAAACTACGTGAAACTTTTTACAGTACACGCTTCCACTCTTTTAATTCTTATCGGTCAAATTTTCAGCTCGCAACGTAACTTATAAACGGATCGCGGATTTTATGCATTTATGACAAAAACGGTGAAGCACAATTTAAAATGCAGTGGACATATTAAGAGAGATTTATGGACGTCGTCGTATTGGTTTCAGCTTGATAAAACAGTTAAAAGAATAAGGAAATTTTTATTTCGCCTCCGTGTCTTGCAATCGATGCAAACATTTTTTATTTTGCATAAAGATCCACACAGTCTACTTATAAGAAACGAGAATTCTTTGTGATTTTAGAGTAACATCAAAATTTTTCAAATAAATGGGAAAAGTTAATCGGTGAAGTATTCGCCGTTATTATCACTAGTCTGCGGATTTTTATGCGAAATAAAAATTGCCTGGTTTAATCACATGACACGGGATCTACGTACACATTTAGTTGTTTTCCGGTTAATCTTGATGAGAGCCGAAAATAGTTCAATCTTTAAATTCTTTAAGTCCCTTTACCGTTTTGCATTCGATCTACTAATTTTCGTCATAATTGCATAAAATCCGTAATTGTTACTTACAACATCCTATGAAAATATAGCAACAAAATCCTACAGTTCCCAAGAAAACGCGACCTATAATCGGCTGGGAGGTCGCACAACTTTCCTGGCGGTTCGAAAATTATGATTTCCAGGGGCTACCGTTCCACAACGATCGGGATCGATCCGTGGATCGCGTGGGCGGCTGGATCCTTGGCGGCCGCGTATTTGGTCTCGCGCTACCTACGGCGAGGATGAACAAACGAAGCCTTGTGCTCGTTTTCGCGCTCGAATCCGTTGCATAACTTATGTACGCGTTTCATTAAACCGTCTATTAAGCCCGCGTTGTCCATTCAGCCGGTTCTGCCTGGTCAACGGCGACGTTTTACCGTGCGGGTCTCTCGCGAGAAAGGAAACAGCCGCCTCACAGCTGTCGCACGCCCTTCCACAACGCCCGTACGTTTTTGGAACGTGTGCACACGATTATGCGAACGTACACGAACGTTTCACACGTGTGTCCGTGCACCGCGTACCTCCCCCGCAGCAAAATGCTGCTCCCTCGTTTAGGCGAAACAGCGCGAGTTGCCTCGAGAGACGACGATTTCGAACAGGATAATCGACCGGTGGCGTTATCACGTTAGTTTTCTCATTTTTCGACTATGGTTCCTACGGAAAAATTCCTCCCGGTTCAGTGGGGGAATTTTTTGATATTTTTCGAGCGTTGTATTATCAGGATTTTCAGTAAATACTAATTATTAGTGGTAGCCATGTGTAATCAATTATTTGCAATGAATTTGCTTTGCCTTTAGTTCTGTACCGATCGTTGAAGAGGAAACACGTGTTCTTTTATAATTTTCGGTAGAGCAGCCTGCGTTCAAAATATTCTAAAAAGTACAAATTCTTTTTTACAACTCGGAATATTAGTTTTGTATTTTTTGTTTCGTATTTTCACAACAAGGAATATCGGTACCGCATCAATTATCTGAGACCAGCAAGAATATTCGTCGATCAAACACACAGCAAACTGTGCTTGATCATGATGGAGATTGTATAATAAAGTGAGAAATATAAAAACTTGAGTTTACTACAAAGTTTGTTTTAGATTTCAAAATAATTGATTACTTATGTGGCTCCCCCTAATATTTTGCAACCTACTTCTTTTGAGATCAACATTAATCTTATTAAGATGTTAACAGAAAATTCGAATTTAGATAGAACGTTTGTAACTCCGGGTCAAAATGGACGTTCTAGAATTACGCAATAACCAGTAGTAATTTTATGAGCTGGGACTGAAATTTTCTGTACAAATCTATATGAATTTTAAAATGATAATTTTACACTCCGGAATTTAAATTTTCCATAAACTGCAGATCCAAAGCCTGCAGATCCTAATGTAGAAATTTCGAAGCAGTAATTTTACCTTTTTGGACCTGAATCGTTCATGCAATTCGAAAGTGTTCAATATGCGTTATAAATTTTGAAGAATGCAGATCGGTTCGGTGAAACGAATAAAATGGCAGGGCCAATTGCAGAGTCGTGCTGGAACGTTGAGAAACGGCTCGCTTTCGACGACCTTGACGGAGAGAGAGAACCATTTGAAACGCGAGCGTGCGTAAGTGACGAGGATGACGTAAGCCGCGAATTTTTCCTGGGATCGTTATTTTCCGATCGAACTCTAGTCTCGTTGTGTTCTCCAGGAACTCGTTCGCCAGGCGCCTTCGCGCCCTTGAACGTCCGCCAACGTGGTGGTCGTCGTTGACGCAGTCTTTCCTCGAGCAAGAAAGTGTTGCGCCATCTTGGTGTCACCGTGATTGGAAGCGCAAAACTCATAGAGACGTTTCGCAGCCGCTCGTTCGCTTATCTTTTCCCTGATATCTCCGATAACATCACCGATAATGTCCGCGCCGATCAATATTACCGGTCGTCGGAGTTAATCGATCCCGGCTAATCGAGTGGAAGTATTGTCATTCTCTTCGAAACTCGGATCAACATTAATTTGCTCTTTCCTGCGTGGACTATATACCGATTCTGAAGAATTTATCCTTTTTTGTTCGATTGCTTCACAAGTTTCTTTTGCAACGTGCGCGTTTAACATTTGTTAAACTGCTTATTACTAGAACTACTATTGGTACAAATTAATTCGTGGCCCTCACCGTTAATTAGCAGCAACATTATTTTAACGCCAAAAACCTACCGCGATCAAAATGACCGATTTTATATTTCACGATGGTTGAAATTATAAAAATTCATTTATGAAAAATAGTGGAATAAATTTCCACGTCGATTTCGATTTTTTCAGCTAACGAATAATGATAGTGACCAACAAAGTTGAGCGTATTCATACGGCTCCGGTGATGGTGACCAGGAAAATTGAGCGTATATATACGCTAACGATGCAAATGGGTTAATCAAATTACTCTGATTTTGTAAGAATCTCTGGGAATGATATTTGCCGCTAATTTATTTCTTATGGTTCAATGAATTTTGTTCCGGTAGTTTCTATTTGCAGACAACTTGCAAGGCATTTACTTTGATATTTCGAGTTGATGGTGCTGCTAACCGTCATCAATATTGTCATTGGTTATCTCAGAGACATTATACAATTCAGACGTATACGTCATCTTGTGAAAAAACCGAAATTATTTGGCAAAATGTCGATATATTAGCCTGTGACCTGAAAGTTACACGGGCCCATAGAGGGTTAACTGTTTTGACTTGTAGCATTTTGCGGTTAAACGACTCTAATCTGATAGATAGACAATTCCGTCATGGCTAACACGGTGGCCAACGAGATAAAGAAATTCTTTAACATTATACGGGTGTCTACGGTAGATCACGTGTCACAAACATGCGTCACGCTGAATCCAAACGAGAACGAAAGTTTTCACTGGTTTCCTCGAAAAGTGTAAAATGGTAACCGGATATTTACCTGTCTCGATCGACGTCCCAGCGTGCATGTGTCCGGAATAGATCCTGCTCGGTCCAGAGCGAAAACGTCGAAAAATCCGCTCCAACTTTTTCTCGTGGGCCCCGTTGCGAAACGTTCGATCGCGAGTCGAGCGTGAAGCGATCTAAGGAGTGTGTGTGTGAGAGAGAGAGAGAGAGAGAAAGAAACAGACAGAGAAATAGAGGGACAGAGAGAGAGAGAGAGAAAGAGAGAAGGAGGATAGGGAGAGAGACCACCACGAGAAACGGGAATAAAACGCAGTCAAGAAGAACAACAATCTAGAGAGGGGGATCACTGTTGACAGGCTCGCGGGTTCCTGGTCAGTTTGGTCTGGCACTCGTCCATCACCAGCACTTCCGGTAGCACGAGGGGCGGCTGCGTTTTACGCGCGTCCTCGCGGGCCACGAAGTCCTCGCGCGCCTCGACATCCCCAAAATCTTGGCCGATCGATCGATGACCTTCGGGGTCAGTGGTGACCACTGTGTCTACCCTTTCATACACCGCAATCCCGAGGACAGATCATTCTGGGAGAACCGGTCCGTGTATCCCGGAGGCTGGCAGTTCCGCGCGAACCTAAGCGAAGTCGAGGAAACACCTAACTCGAATGAGTCTTGCCGAAGCTCCCGCCTCGAATAATCTCCGCTCTGTTGCCCAGCTGGGAAAGACTTTATATCTAGCTTTGTGGTGGGCCCTGTCAAGGTCACAGGTTGGGGTCCTTCATGGTCCGGAAACTGTCCCGAAGGTGTTCGAAGATGTTGGGATTTCAGCGGAAGCTGTGCGCGATGTTCTCGAGGTTCGTGCGAAGGGTTCGTCGAGCGGATTTGCGTTTAGGTTTCAGGCGGAGGCGAGTTTCTCTGTAGTTTACCCCTCGAATTTCGTTCACGTTTTCGCCACTGCACCACACACCTGCCGGTTCGTCGATCCGCAGAGAAGCAGCCGAGCATGAAGAGAGCCGCGGGAAAGAAAACCGTTGCGGTCGACGCGAGGCTCGAGACTGCACTGTGCTCCTCGTCCTGTGTTGTTCCGCTCGTGGTACACGCAGGGTACCACGAGGCGGAGGAACAGGGAACCGGTGGGACGAGAGAGAGGGAGAGAGAGAGAGAGATGCAAGAGAGAAAGAGAGAGAGACAGGTAGAAAGAGAGGGGCCAGCAGGTTGGACGCTGAACAGAGATGGAGGATTTGTGGAGGGATACAATAGCGATAAATCGTGATCAAAATTCGGAGAAACCTAGTGGCGGGTTTTGGAAACCATTTTTGGAGATGGCGAATCATTTCTGGAGGATCATATAGTCTAATATAATTGCTAGGCGAATTTAATGAAGTAGAGGCCCGCAGGTTGGGCGATAAAGAGAGATAGAGGATTTGTGGGGGGATGCAGAAGTGAATAAAAGCGATGAAAATTTGGAGAACGCTATTTGGCTGGTTTTGAGAACCTCTTTTTGGAATTGTAGAATAATTTCTGGAGAAGTATCTAGTCTAATATAATTACTAGGCGAATTTAGTGAAGGAGGGAGCGCAGGTTGGGCGATAAAGAGAGATAGAGGATTTGTGGGGGGATGCAGAAGTGAATAAAAGCGATGAAAATTTGGAGAACGCTATTTGGCTGGTTTTGAGAACCTCTTTTTGGAGTTGTAGAATAATTTCTGGAGGAATATCTAGTCTAATATAATTACTAGGCGAATTTAGTGAAGGAGGGAGCGCAGGTTGGGCGATAAAGAGAGATAGAGGATTTGTGGGGGGATGCAGAAGTGAATAAAAGCGATGAAAATTTGGAGAACGCTATTTTGGCTGGTTTTGAGAACCTCTTTTTGGAGTTGTAGAATAATTTCTGGAGGAATATCTAGTCTAATATAATTACTAGGCGAATTTAGTGAAGGAGGAAGCGCAGGTTGGGCGATAAAGAGAGATAGAGGATTTGTGGGGGGATGCAGAAGTGAATAAAAGCGATGAAAATTTGGAGAACGCTATTTGGCTGGTTTTGAGAACCTCTTTTTGGAATTGTAGAATAATTTCTGGAGAAGTATCTAATCTATTTTTCTATTCTATTCTTTTTATTATTATTCCCCCTTAGAGTTACAACAATCCTCTCTACTATAGAGTTCAACACCTATGCGGTCACCCATCTTTCGACGGGCCCCAAACACACATCACTTAACCTCAACGATCACCATCCCACAACACCACCGGACGAGCCACCACTCGCCGGCGAGAAGTATCTAATCTAATATAATTATTAGGGGAATTTGATGAAGGAGGGGCCAGCAAGTTTGGACGCTGAAGAGAGATAGAGGATTTGTGGGAGGATGCAGAAGCGACTAAAAGCGACGTTTTCGAGAAAGCTATTGGCTGGTTTTGAGCACCTTTTTCGGAGATAATGGATCCCCGAAAATCAGAAAAGATCCCCGGTGATCAGGACATCCTTTTGACGTCCTTCATACAGGAGCGAGAAATGTGATGAAAATTTGAAGAAAGCTATTGGCTGATTTCAACGTCCATTTTCGGAGTCGATGTATAACGTTTGAGGGATTAGGCGAATTCAGAAGATCCTGGTGATCAGTACGGTGGGACACTGTGGGTTTAAGATGGAGACAGAGCTGGGAGTTATGCAGAATTAGGATGTCCTCTTGAAGTTGCGGATCCATCTGAAAATGGTAAATTTTCATAAATGTAGTAAATCAAATGGTAAAATATGAATCATTAAATGGATTAAAAGAATGTGATAGTGTCGTCACATTATCGTCAACTTATTAAAATTATTAAAGAAAGAAATCAATTTTTAGTTGCCCCAGTACCCCGCAGTTCATGCATACAATTTTTATTTTGCATTTTTATTTTACTTCGCCATCTATTGATTATATATGGTTCGTTGAAAGAGTAGTTGTTGAATTATGAGAGAAAGGAAAGAAAGTAGTATCGATGACGAAAGTGACAGAATTGCTTCGGAAGGAAGAAGTGAGAGAAAGAATTTTCGAGATAGAAGATCCTGTTGAAATATATCTCCGAGAATGTTTCCTGTATAAGGATATTTTTCTATCTATATTTAAGATATGTAAAAATTTCTTTGCAAGGATGTGGAAAATAGAGAAAGGATTCTTGAGACAGATGATCCTTTTAAAATTATTTTTCCAAGAAACAATTCTGTGATTAACAATTTTATGCATGGGTATGGATAGTTGAAAGAACGTTTTATTGATAAAAAAGTGAACGGGAGATCAAAATGATGAAGACAAAGATAGAATTTTGTTTGCAAGGATAACGAAAGGGTTTTGTAAGGTATTGGATCCTTTCTAAAGACGCTGGAACAGGAACAAAGGATACAGTGGAAGTAAATGACAAAGACCAACATTGGTGAGAACGAGGATCTGCAATGATCTACGGAGTGATTGAACGATCGACCGATAGAGCGCGACACTGAAAGGACTTTTATTTGCTCGGCGCTGGATCTGCGATAGCGATGGGAACTGTAATGACACTTCGATAAATGATATTCCAGGAAATTTCAAAATGATCATTTAAAACCAGAATTTTTAAAAAATTTTTTAATCTTTAAAAAACTTGAAAATTGAGAAAATTCTCGATTTTATTCCCCATTAATCAATTTCATTCCTTTCCTATGCGTCTGCCTATTAGTTGCTCCCATTGTATCAATGAAAGAAAAATAACAAGAACATTTATATCAATAAAAGCAATTATCCGTTTAATTGTGGTAATGAAAGAAAGTAGTAAAAGATTTGAGCTGATGGAACAACTCTTCGTCTTTAAGTCAGAATTTTCAAAATTGCCGAATCTAATTAGCCCTTGAGCGTTAAAATAGTTGGGTCCATTTTCGCCCAGATTTATAAACGTTCCATCTGAATAAATTCTTGATCTAAAATGAATCCTCTCGGACTCTGTATAGTTTGTTGCAACACTGTCGGCGTTACGAGGACGAATTCTCATCTGCTCTTCATTTTGCCAACTTAATATGTCCCTTGATATCAAATTAACCCAACGGTGAATGATCAATACGATAATAATATGTAAGAACGATTTCATTAATTCCTCCTTCGAAGATGAACAAATAAAATAAGGCGATTAATTGAACTATGCAATTATTCGCGCGTCGTTTGCAATTGGTTTCCAATCGTCGTTCGGAGTTGAACATACCGAATCGGTTTCTCCGAATCGGTGAAAAAATGTATGAAATCAAGTTGGGGCGCGAGAGAGTATTGAGTATTTATGAGTATTGAGAAAGCTAGGTTGGTTTATTCTTTACTCTATTATACATAGAGATGGCGTTGGAGAGCCGGAGCTCTATCTGCCCAGAGAAAGCTAGGAATTTCGGAAACGTTCGACGAGACTCGAACCCATCACTACTGACAGAAGTCTCGCGAAAAAGGGGTAGAAGGAATAAAGCGTGAGGAAGAAAATGGCCGCGGATTGTAAAAGGAAGAGGACAGACTGCATTTACGTCATCGCCCGGGTTAGATGCTGTGCCACGATCCTCTCGAGGGATGTAGACTTCTGCGATTCTTCTTGATTCCCTCCGAGTAAAATACTTTGTAACCGATCAGGCGAAAACCTGTTGCGCTCCCGATGTTTTTTTTTCCCCCGGTGAAAGAATTGGTCTCCGATACCTGCATCATCGTGTATACAGAACAAACGGACATTTCTAGACACCGAAGAAAGATTCAGACCATATTTCAGCTCTCAGTCCCTCAATTTTTTAATTTTAGAAAATCGTCCTTAGAAAATCGCAGATTAAAAATTGGACGATTTCTTTGATCAATTTCTCAACTGCGACTGCAGTTTCATTCGTAATAATTTGTTTTCAGGGTTGATATTTAGAAAAAGACTTTTAATAATCTCTTCCAAATAGCACACAGTCGTTAAAAAAGTTATTAATAAAATATCGTTTGCAAAGAAACCTCTAATTGTAAGTTCAACTTCTATCTGAAATCGTATAAGATTAATAAAATAATTGAATAATTAACAGAAAGTTTAATTAGCTGTAGTCAGCAATAACGTGATGAAAAAGTTGTTTAAACAGACTGCATATATGTATCTTTTGTGGCAATAATCGCAGAATCTAGTAATTGTAAATTCCAATACATTTACAGACGAACTCAATGTTTTTAAATAATTTTTTAATTATGTTATACGGGTGTCTATCTTTCTTAATTTATTTATTTTTACTCCATTAAAGAAATTAAACGGTAAATGAAAAATTGTTTCAATAAGTGTCATCTGTCGGTGAACATAGATAACAAGTTCCACGCGGATAGGGCTGCCATCTGTAAAATTACTGATCCAACTCAAAGACTTCGCACATTTCCATTTGAAACCTAGTCACTTTTTGAAATTAGAAATGTGAATAAAAATATGAAACTAATATGACATTTTACACGAAGTAGGCAAAAAAGAAGTATTGATACTCAACTAAGAAAATCAAAGCTGACTACTTCATTATGTGCTGTTAAAATATTTTCAATATATTCATTTTTAACTTAATTTGCAACTAAGTTAACGGCAAGGAGAGCAAATAGAAAACCTGGATTATTACAGATGATTGCTCCAGATGTTCCTGAACACCATAAAAAATGGAATCAATCCGAAGAAACAAATAGCTTATATACGGATGATAATGTATTATTGCTGGCAGAGTGCAAAGTGTTCACCTTACCACGTGCTTGGAAAAATAGCATAACACAACTTAAACATGGCTCCTGCCTACCGTATTACTGCAAATTTTTATCCATTATTACATAGCAAATATTTAAAATGTTCAGTAAATATATCAAGGTTTAGGTCGAAAAAGAGCTTCGTACGAGAAATTCGATCAAGTAACTATGTTTACACAGAATTTACTCATTGACATCATAACCTCAACCACCATATTATTACTTGTTTTCTTTCATACCCTTTTCCGTCACCTAATAATGCAGCTTGAACGATAAAATATCATTCATTTAGTTTTGTTCTCTATGCTTTTTTCTTTTAATATACCCTTAGACTTTTTTAGATATCCTTTCGTCAATTCTAACCTATCTTTTTTCAAAATAGTTACGCGGTTAAAAAATATTATACATATATAAGTTATTAACACATTGATTTGTTAAAAAGTTGTTGATAAACATTATTATGTTAATATATTTATTAACACTAGGTTTACGGGACCGGCCAAATGAGGGACTAATATTTTTAATTTACGATTATTGAATTATTCAACTAATTCATTTCTTCGGTTATATGTTATAAAATCAATTGCTAAAAATTTGAACAGATACGTTCTTATTACTTTTATAAAGTTTTTATCAAAATAATCGCTTTCAGAGCGCTAAATTGCATTTCGTAGGTTTAGAAAAAGATGAATTACCTATAGAGGAAGTAAACTTTTACCAAATGATTCAGCGGAGACAACAGGAAGCGAAGAGGACTGTTATAGTGCAACTAAATAAATTTAATGATGCTGCTGAATGCACAGCATACTTAAAGACATTTGGAAAACTATCTTGTATGTATCATTATGTCACAAAAATGCGTAATGTATGTATATTTTTTTGTAACTGTTCTTGTAAAATTACAAAGGAATTTTTAACATGATTTTATTGTAATTTCATTTGTAGCCAAACATGTTATTAGTGCAATTCAAAATAAGGGAAGATGTGGCAAACTTATTGAATTCAGTACGATATTTGGATACCTCTACATATATGGGTGTACCTACAACAGTAATGCAATATGAAGCTGATAGTGTACAAAGTCAATCACTGCAGATGAGTAGCAAACTCACCTTTCGAAAATATAGTCATCACTTTCCCACCTGGGTTGTGATCAAATCGAACCTATTGTTTTCAAAATCTGTAATGTATTACTACTTCATGCATATGTACAACTTTAATGCGATAGTAAATTAATATTCGAATTTTTCCTTTCAGATATCGGAACAAATGGTAATACTGTATAAGACACTGAAACTCTCAGATATCGATATAAGATTACGATTTTTCACCGCTCATCAGTTATGTCTGACCTTGGGTAAATTGTTCCCGACCCTTTCCATCTTACCATTTGGTTCATCCATATCCGGTTTCGGACAGCTAGGAAGTGACCTGGACATAGTATGTACTACTACAAAACGTGTAGTAACTCAAAATGTAAGTGTGCATTCTGATTTCCTTTTACATTTTCACGTGATGTACGTCTCTATAAATTTCGTAAAAATTGACTTTAGCAAATATATTTTCTCAAAAGATCTCAAGACAACTAATATATTGTTCGAAACCATTTTCCGCTATGGAAAGGAGTGAACAACAGGACTTCCTGAAACCAATGGCCATGTTGCTGGACAAATTTGTTCCTGGTATCATCAATACACACAGTATTCTCAAAGCTCGGGTCCCCATTATTAAATTTTCCAATGCTCTCACAAACATGCATTGCGACCTTAGTAGCAACAATCTGTAAGTATTATGTGCTCGTCACACTTTCACATATTTAATTCTCACCAGTAATCTGTATCTTCTTACTCGTGTTCTACAGATCCGGTTTCCACATGTCCGAGATTTTGTACAATTATGGTGTTATGGACTGCAGAGTAAAACCATTAGTGTTCACATTGCGCAAATGGGCACAAGCTCGTGGTATAACAAGCGAAGTAGCTGGCCAAAAGCTAACAAATTTTTCTCTGACCCTGTTAATAATATACTATCTACAACAAGAAGGGATTTTGCCTCCAATGAAGAACATGCTTATTACATCGAATCAACTAGGTGAATAGAGAATTTCTTTCGTTTGTATTCGAGAAATTCGCATGTGCCGTAAACGCTTCAAAATCCATAATTTATAATATTGACGGATAAAAATAGTCACACGATTGACTCTAAATGCTCTTCTTTCTTTTCTCTTCCAGGTGAAAATGAATTGGGACCAGTGGTCCGGTCGTATATCGATCGTACGTGTTCGAACAACAACACATTGGAAGATCTCCTGTTCGGTTTGTTCCAGTTCTATGCAACCTTCGACTTCGGAATGCACGCTATATGCATGCGGGAGGGGAAGACCAAGAAAAAACCAGATATCTCACCTCTTTACCTTTTGAATCCGTTGGACCCGATGTTGAACGTCAGCAGGAACGTCAGCGCCATCGAGTTGAATGCGTTTGTTCGACACTGTATCAGTGCGTTGAACATGTACAACGACAACAAACTCAACTCCATTGTAGATCTAATAGAGAAATTGGATTCGCATAATAATCTGGTTGACAGGGTAGCCGAGCCGGCGCCCGTTACAGAAGTGCGAGAGTGTGAAACCGAGAAAGACGATGATTTGGATCAGCCAAATAAATTAGAAAAGATAATAAAATAATAATGAATTAAACTGCTGTGTCATTCTAGCATAGCTCTCGTACAATCGAATATTTTACGATTCTACCAGGTTCTTCGTTAAGTATAATGATTCTCCGTGGCCTTATAAACTATTGGTGTTTCTTGATCCGAAAGCTTCGCAAAAATTTGCAGAATATGTAACGGAAAATTAGGGGGATGAAAGAGATGACACCGGCGTACTCGGTAACTTGTATATTTCTCTATTATCAGCGATTCGACAGTTCTCATATATGCTTAATCGTGTACATTTTCTATAATTGGTAACGTCCGCGCGATCCGTCCTCGGACCATGATCGTTCTATCGATCGTGTTCTTCTCTCGCGAGGATCGTCCGCGCATCCTGCTGGAAGCTTGATCGTGTTCGCGATCGTTCTGGCGGACGATGGATCCCCGTGCGAGTACGTTCGCGATTAGGCTATTGTTGCTCCTCGAGCGGGGGAGTGTCGTCGTTTAAATTCGTAATATGTACTGTGGCTGGCAGTGTTTAAGTTCGCTAACTACAACGTCCTCCTCCCAACGGGATAAATTCGTCGCGCGACGTTCGACGCCGGTGTACACGTTTCTGTGACTGTTTCTCCTTTTTTTTTTTTACCTTTTCTTAATTATTACAAAGTAGCCACGTCGCCACGTATTCCGTGTATATAAACTCTAATTACAATGAATCAGTTCGATCGGTCAATTTCATCTTGAGCAGCTTCGGAGACCCGGTTCACAGCTATGGAACCGGCGATAAAACGTCCTCGTGGTTTGACCCCCGATTTCAGAACCTGTTCCGCCTGGTTCGGCGATTATTAGGTGCAGGAAACATTCTGGAGGCTTGAGACTGTGTAAATAAGCTCGATCGTTCTAGCGCTTTCCGATTACAGTAGCCGGAGGCTGCGGATCCTGTGCATTCGTATCGTAACCGAGCGAAATACGGTCGAATAAGGTGTTCACGCTTCACCCACCAGCTATTCGATAGTTTTTAAACATATTTGTTACTAGTAGACTGCGGATTTTTATGCGAAATAAAAATTTTCTAAGTCAACCGCGAGCAGTGGAAGTCAGATTAAAATGTATTTCTTCTTTCAATTATATTTTAATTGTACATCGAAAATGATGTAACACAGTTCCTTAATCCTTCTAATGTCTTCACGGTCTTACATTGCACTCACCCATGTATGCCATAAATGTGTAATATCCGCAGTCTAGTTATTAGCAATTTTAAATAAGAGATTTTTGGTAGGTGAATCATTAACAATGTGTTCATCGAAGCAATAAATTGTTATCAAGTTTTAAATCTAGTTTGAACGTTATTGCGATTTTTATGCGTCATTCTTTTGTACGATCTTCTTGTCCAGACTCTGTCGACAACCCATTTTTGCATGAAACATCCGCGGTCTAGTGATTTCAAATCCAGCGAGTAGCTTTTTGGTCGAATTCCCATTTTCAAAACGTTTCATCCGTTGACTGAAATATTTCTCGCTGTGAAAATCAAATTAATGTTTCCGTGTATACACAGCCGTAAACATTGACAGAGATGTTTTAAGACTGCAAAAATGATTGTCACTCAGATAATTGAATTATTCGCTTGCAACTTTAAAAGTGTTATCCCCACTTCAAGATTAATTTTTTACAAAACCAATAATTCAATTGCAACACCGACGAAAGGAAAAATTTTAGTAGATTTTTAACGGAGCTGCAAACAAAAGGAAAATAGAAATTTGAAGCCACAGAATTTGTTCCAACACCTAACAATCTTGTCGCGCCTAACGAAAATACAAAAAAAAATGTCAAATTCCTGTATTTTGCGAGAGTCTTCAGCCATCAAAGGGTAAATTGACGAGAAGAGTATAAGTCCAAGCTGATTTCGAGTCGAGTCTCCGTTTTGGAACGTCGCTGGAAGTGTTTCGTCGTCGACGAGTATACCGGGCGACGCGTAATCGTTCTCTCTTCACCCTCTTCCTCTTCTTCTTATCTTTTTCCTTTTTCTCAAAATTTTCTGTTTACGTATATTACTCCACTATTGGCAGCGATACATCGTGACCTTCGGCGCTTCAAAGTGCAATAAAAAAGCTATTCAATAAAAAACGGAGAAGCGTTCTACGCTGAAGGCTCTGGTGACGACCCTGAAACGACCCCTTGACCAGACACAAAACAGGTGTAGAAAACTCGACGAATTGGTGGATCGACGAGAACGAAACTCGGAAACAATTTTATATGCTGCGGTCACTCGCGAGAGGTGACGTTCGTTTGAGCTGGCCGCGGATGTTTATGCAGAAACAGATAAGATCTTCGACAACGAACGCTAAGATCTTCCAAATTAGATTAATGCTTTGCCAACCCTTATGCACTGCTACATTAATTCGTAAACCAACGCTTTACCTACCTGTGAAAGCAATTTTGTTTCTAAACAATTTGTCTCGAGAAACGAAGCGACACCTTTATGGATTGTTATTTAGAAAACGAAAAAAAAAAGATAAAGCGTCAGTTTATTCTCAATAGTTCAAGTATATGTTAAGATCCTAAGTAAAAATTCATTTTTTCCGTCAGTGTCATTTTCAACCCCTATCTAAGCAACCTATATCTAAAATTCTTGTAAGAATTTTTCACGTTTCAGTGGAAACGTCGCGAGTCCTATCTTTTGAGCAGTGTTCTTCAGTGTAGATATTTATGTAAATATTAAAGCTTCAAACTTGTTTATCCCGGTTGCTCACAGAAGGGCTGATTTGTTTCGATAAAATCTTAACGCGCACGACGTTCGAACATTGCACGAGGGTTGCGGTTCAATTGGACTGTCCACGGAAATGCGTTTTTCAACAACAATGTACGCTATAAATGCATAAAATCCGCAGTCTCTAGTTTGACGAGTGCGCTTCCTCGAAGGTGGGGCGTTTTCTCTTCTTTTTTTTGTTTTCTTGCGCATCTGTCTCTTTTGTCATTCTCTTCCAGGCGAATGATTCTTGATTCTCATGATCGCGTTCGATTCGTTTCTTTTTTTCAATGCGTACCATATATATTTATACACGTCACGCGAAATGCCCTTTGATCGTGTCCGTATATCTCTAATAAAACGCTCAAAATGGTCGAAAAGAATCTTGTGGAACCCTTCCGCGTAACAATATTCCTCTACTAATTAACAATGTACTAATGATCGAAAGGTATAGTCCTTCGATTATACTTTCCCGAATGTACGCTAGGTGTTTGGAGGGTTTTCGATTCCCCTCCCAGATAGCCGAACACCCGACCGAGTCATCGTGTCTAACGTAAATACTGTGTTTTAGGTTCGCTGTTCTGGCCACTGACAGAGATCGTTAAGAGACTAACTTAAAGCGAAACTTAGTTCTGTACAAACGGAAGTGAACATACTCCTCTGTTCTGACAACGTCGATGATGGTACCATGGACGAGTGATTCCCTGAAACACTGAAGAAGCTTCCAGTGTCACCTTTGAGTCCAGAACACAGGCAGCAATTTGTCTCGATTCAAGCCATTCATCATCTGGACTGGACATTGTCAAAGAAGCTGACTGAGCATCCGTGTTAGCTCTTCTCGCGGTAAGTAGAAGATTCAATCCATTTTTATTAACAATTCTAAAGGGAGACACTCGGATCTCATTTTATGTACTGAGGTCTTCCAAGACGTTCTTTGAACCTCAATTTAATTTTTTCCACAGTGAAAATGAATCGAGCTGCTTCTCTTAGGTATGAAGATACTTAGACTTCAATTGAACCATCTCCTAGACTGGACGTTCTCAAAAAAGATTGTTGGACATTCATACTAGCTCTCCTTGCGGTAAGTACCAGCTTTGATCCATTTTTAAACATGTTTTCTGGACCTTCGTTTTAATTTTATTGGCAACGAGAACAAACTGAGTTGCTCCTCATGGCAACAAAATTCTCAAACAAGAATCCTAAATGGGATGACCCTAAAGAAGCTCATCAACTCTTCACGCTAGCGTTGAGGTAAGTTATAGTAGACTGTGGGTCTTTATGCAAAATGAAAATAGTCTGCATCAATTGCAAGACACAGTAGTCGTTTAGAAGCTGTTGTCTTTGTAAGTACCCTAATAAAGTCTAGTTGTAAGCATCAATGCATTTTTTTCAACAATTCTAAAAAGAGAACACTCGAGTCTGTTAATTTTCTGGTCCAGACTAGTTCAAAGCAAACTACTAGATTGTTGCGTACAATATGTCCGATTTCTAATAGTAATATTAAGCATCATTTTGTTTTCATAAAAAAAAATTGCTAAAAACCTGCTAAATTGTTTGAATATTTCCTACAGGAGGAGCATTGCAGAAAACATTTCGACGACGAAGACGAGCGACGAAATAAATGCTGGTAGCGAACGTGTTAGTATGTAGGTTTCCGGTAGGTAAAATGTTGAAAAGTGAATTAATAAATCTGTAAGCTACAATACTATTTCTTGCTCAAAATTTTCCAGGACAATTGCGTTTTAAAATCGCACATTTCGTATGCAACAATCTAATAATCCTGGGTTACCCTTAAATCACCGACAATCATTTGGCCGACAATGTTCCCACCGACACCGAATCGGTAATTTCGAACATAACCTCTAAAAAAACAATATTTTTGTACAAAACAGTATTAAGTAGTCTCCCGAACCTGCAGCCATGTACTGAGCAACATAGGTGTACGAAGTTACATGTTATTATCAGTCAAATATTGACTTGCGCGAAAACGACATTACTTCCGGGCCCCCCTAATATTTCACCGACATTGTTTTTTGAGTAGTTTTTTTTTTTATAAGTAGACTGCGGATTTTTAAAAGATTCTAAAAACGTTGTCGATCAAATGATCGTCGGTAATCGAAAGGTAACCCAATAATCGTTTACAGTCAGGCGACCGTCAACAATGGTACCATCAAGGAGTTCAGAGAAGAGGACCACCAGCCGAGACAGACAACGAATCGGCGGCCGTCCGACTATCTGGTCTGGACACCTCGGAAAGCTCCCCGAACCCGCACCCTGACTATCCCCGTGTCGACTCGGCGCTTCAATTCGTCTTGCTCTTCCGGTGATGACGGCGATGATGCATGTAGTGATGGTACTCATGCGACCTGGTCTCCTGCACCGCCGCTACCAAGTTGCGCACGTCCTCCTCGTGTCCCTCGAAGCTGTCCGATTTCTTGAGCTGGCCGAGGGATGCGGTTGCGCCCTCGCTGCTCCGTTTATTCTTAAGCCGGGGGAACGTTTCCCAGGACCGCTGCTTCTGCACCAGAGACGACGACTTCGATGTAGGCCCGATCAAAAGTACCAATGTTTTCCTTGGTTCCTGCGCGGATTGACCTACCGTCCCATCGGCGATGCTCGAACGTCTGCTGCCGGATCCGGTGGTGCTCAGGCTGTCGCAACTCGCGCGACGACGCCTCCTCACCTCCGTCGACGCTTTGTCGTCCGCGTAGAACACATCCTCCGAGTCACTAGCCGGGTACACTTTCGTGCCCTTCGCGGACGGGATCGGTTGGTCGTCCGGGACCGCGTGCACTTGCGCCTGGACACGCTTCTTCGCCTCGCCCATGCTCGACGCCTCCGAGATCCGCTGGTACTCCCCTTCTTCGCCTGCTGGAACAAGCAGCCCTTCAGCGTGCGTACAGAAACCGATGGTTATCGGTTCTACAGGTGATGTCCACACCTCTGAATCGGCAGACATTGAGAGAACTCCAACAAAAATTCGTCGCTGCGAACGCAACAGCTTTTCGTATCAACAAAAGTAACAGAAACGTTAAGAAACCCGTGATAAACGAAACACCCTGTAGTTCAGAAAAAATAATGGGATATCCGTCTCACATTTGCTGAAGTAATATCGAAGCTCTTCGTTTATTCAAATTGGATTTGCTGTCCCGCTGTGTAACCGGCTTTGAACGTACAGGATGGTCGAATACAGGCGGGAGAAAATCTATAGGGTGGTTTTCCATGACAATATGAAACGAAAATGAAGAGTAAAAAAGTTTCGATTTCGACTTCATTTGTCAGTTATTAACACCAGAACTACCAAGCACTAAATGCAACTGGCATACATTGCCTTATGATAACAACAAAATTCCATTTCTTTAGATTTCGTGTCGGGTATGTTTAAATATCTACTTGAATAGAGAAGTTTATTAAACAAATTTTCTCACGGAAACATATTTATAATTTGAATATTTCTAAAAGAAAAAATTAAGAGCAAGTCATTTTGACTCGTCCGGTGGTTCTAGTGTTAACTATCAAAAATCCGCCTGAAATGCGGCAACCCTTCCAACAGAGGTGTGTACGTTGGGTACGTCATAGAGGCGCCCGACAATCACGTAAACAAATATGTGCATTTTTGTGAATACTTGCACCTGCGAGGATTACATTCAACATTTATCCCTTCCACTCGATAATTCCATAGGGCGGATATTAGAAATGCCCTTGTGGATGTTAACAAGTGGGCAGGTTCAATGTCGTCCGACGCTCAATCTGAGAATCCTTAAAACACCTCGCTGGGGCCACAAATGAGAACCAAGGTCAGTATGTATTTGTCACGTGATTGTCGCGGGCCTTTATGACGTACATCTCTGTTGGTCGGGTTGCCGCATTTCCGGTGGACTTCGAATTGTTAAAAGACGAAGCCGAAATTAAAAATGTTGTATTCTTCAGTTTCGTCTTACATTATCAAGGAGAACCACCCCCTAAATTTTCTCCCATCTGTAGTCGTACACCCTGTATAACCCACGTCAATTTCAATATCAGCGTGCGAGAAACCTGAGTAAAAATTGTTGGCAAAATATGGTGGAACGCGGCCAAAGTGTACGGGCGAGCAAACATGCGATAAGTACTCCTTAAATTCCGAGAATAAGATTAATATCCGAGAGAGGAAGAGGGAGATAGCCGTTCAACGGCATGAAGAAATATTTTTCCTGCTTTCGACGCCGGAGCTCTGTAGTACCGAAGCGAAGTTACCCTAACACGTTCGATTTCCGATAGCTCGTGCGCCTCACACATTTTGATCTCCCGGGGGACAATTAATTGTTCCGACGCGGGCGTAGAGTACACAGAATCACGTTCGACAGACAATCCAATCGGACCACGAGCACCGTTTCTAATTTACTCCCCCGCGCAAAGGTGTTTGTCTGATCGTTTTATACCATTGAATGGCGCCGAGCCGCGGAGACAATCGAGCGCTGGTTTTAATTAAATCCCGTCCCGCGCCCGCACGCGTTGTTTTAATTGCGATTCTAATGGCGTTCGATCAGGTGGACACTCGAACGGCCGGAGGCCCGTCGAACAAAGGTAACCGTCTCATTATACGCGCGAGGAATTGTTCCAGCGGCCCGTTAAATTTATTACACGAGCCCACCGAGTGGTTCAATCAGCCTGTTTGTCAACTTAACCGCGGATAACAATCTCTCGCGTGCTCGCCAAAACTATCGGGGACAATCGCAACTTTTTTTATTGTACTCCCGGGAAAAAAGCGTCGTCAATTCTCATCCGACGGAATTGCACTATCCAACGAAGTATTTTCTACGTCGTCCTCGATTCATAAGAAACGTAACTGTTGAGTCAAACTCAAGAAAATTCTCCGCGTTCCAACTGTGCAAGTTCTTGCGATTCTGCTCTCTCAAGTGTAATAGTAAAAACGCACTTCTTATGAAACGGCGGTAACGGAGAAGAACAGATTAGGTCTTCGTTCGACATGTTCACCGGTCGCGGTAGCAGAAAACTAGGGGAAAGTTGATACATTTTTCAGTTTTTAATTTCTACAATTTTTGTTTGAATCGATTACGGAGAAAAAAGTATGCTAAAAGATTCGTTGAAGCTTCCTCTTTATACATTGCAAGCAAAACTTCCAGAAAAATACATTTAACATTAAACGTAGCGAGCTATACAAGTAACAGGTACATGTTGCCTTATAAAAATGACAAGATTTAATTTACTTGGTTTTTGCACGATTCTTATTGTAATGTGTGCACTACTAAAGTAATAGAAGATTATTACTTTGAGAATATCCGATTAATTATTCATTTTAAGCCCTGTTTGGTACAATAGGATCCCCTTTCTACACGGAATTTGATGTTTTATTTGAGAGAAAACTAAAGGTGAGCCTCATATCTCCACAAACAAGCAAAGTAACAACAAACACATTATAGCACTGTATTTTAACATTCGCTTGAAAAATTTGTTGAGATAATTGTATGTCAGTATCAACTTTCCCCTACACGTTGGACAGTGTCGCTTAACAACAAAGAGAGAGAAAGAGAGAGAGAGAGCCAGACAAACACTTTGCACGTGGTCCTGAATTGGGCACGAACGAAGTATAATAATTCTCGTGTGCGTTCATCAGGGTTTTATTTCCATTGAATTTATAATTGCTATCTACATAGTCCTGTGGTGGTGGTTGTGTGTGTGTGTTTTCAAAAAGAGAGATATATGTATTGAGCGAGAGGGAGGCGGGGGAAGGAGGGGGGAGAGAGAGAGAGATAAAGAGTCGTCTCATCAGTTTCCGTCGGATCATCGGCAAATCCGTGGTCACTGTGTCCTAATTCGATCCAGGCCCACTACCATCGCGCTTAGTTAGTCGTGCAAGCGATCTTCACGGATTTGTTCTTACCAGTCGTGTGTGACTGTGGATGCTGGGAGTCCGCGTATCTATCCGGTTGGTCGAGCCCTTCCGCGGAATTGTCGCCGCTGCCGCCCTTCAGGGAACGGCACAGGGAGCGCATCTTGCTTGTCGAATGGCCAGGCGGTGTTTTCGGTTTCGAACCGTCCGGCGATTTCCTCGATCGTCGGCTCTGGCTTCGATCGCGGCCGTCCTCCCTTCCCGGCGACTTCTTCCGGTCCTCTTTACTCCTAGCCTTCTCAATCAGCTGGCTGAGGACTCCCCGCTTCGGCTCGGAAGACTTTGTGTTCCCGTAGATCATGATGTTTCCGCTGGAGTCCAGCACAGCTCCGATATTGGACGGGGTGCAACAACGCGGCGGCATCTCCTTCGTTTCTGCAAAAACCGGTCAGACTTAGCACCCACTGACAGCAGTCCTGAGTCCGCTTGTACGTTTAACAGATCCTATAGTACAGTCGAGAAACAATAGAGCACAGGGACGATTAACCCTTTGCGCTAACGATTTTCTTTACTTCTGCAATGACTACGACTTCTTTGTCGTTTAGAACTCCCTAGAAGAAAAAGAATATATATGTATATTGATTGTATCAACAAACAACATTGTGACAACGGAATTGTTTAGTTGCTTCTGATAAACTCGATGTTGTAGAGCAAGGGGTTAACGTTTTGTATAGACTGAAAGTACTTTCTTTCTTTAATCGTTTCAGAATGTTGTAATATGTACATTGGCGTTCCTAACTTTTCTGAACCTTCAGAGGACCGGCATTGTTCTATTGAAAACATGAATTTTGCTTTATGAAAAATTTATATGGCGACGGAAGGCTCACACTGTATATTTATTTATACTGTGTACATACAACTAACATGTGCAAAATTCCCATGTTTGTTCCTAGCCACTATGGTGGCTAGCCAAGTCTTCTGAAGGTTAATCTTCTCTCTATTTTAAATGGTACATATCCATTTTTGTAGTAAATACATAAAATCCGCAGTCTACATTCGTTTAGCCACTAAAAATTGAAAGTTGCATGTGTGGCGATCTGATGATTGTTTTTTATACCTTTCATATAGAGAGCATTGTCGGCACTGGTGACTGTGGACCGCGGCTGACGGATGTCCTTCACCGGCGCTTGGGTCTGAGGCTGCTGCGGAGGTTCCTGCATCTGCATTCGAAACAGCTGATCCAGCAGCGCCTTTAGATCCTGATTACATGCAGCGTCTGAGACCGCCATGCTCACTTCACCGACTGTGACCCCTGTCGTGTAGGACTTTATGAATGGCTCCAGCTGCTGGGCTAAGTTCTGCAATTGCTTCATCTGGTTCCTCAGGGACAATATGTCGTCCATCTAAAACAGCATCGACATAATCGATCAGGTCAAAGGTACGCGAGGGTTCTTCCTCGAATAGGGGAAACTAGGTGAATTTAGACCAGTGCCTAGATTGGACCTAATCTACAATTCATGAACAACGAATACCGTTAATAGTACTGTGTATATTTCTCTTCCCCAAGATATGTAGAGTAGAACACTTTTAAAACGGGTCAGGGTATCGTTGTAGTTCAGCTTGAATGACCTTGAATGGCCTCTGCAATTTGGGTCATTCCATTCTATTTAAAAAGGAAAACCAAGGTTGACTTTTATAGCATCTTTAGATCTATAAACGAATTAGCAACACTAAATTATAGGACTTCCTTGAGAGAACTATAATTAGGACTTAGGATAGTTTTGGGTATTCTGGTTTTTCATTTTCAAAAAATCGATGCATTCTTTTTCCTACCATCAGTAACAAACTAGATATCCAGGTGACCTAGTTTAAATGCTCCACCCTGTACAGCTTACCCAGGTCCAAAGCATAATACATAATTGACTAATACGATTAGTAACACTGCAAGTATTTTTCTTTCTCGAGATACTATTAATTAATTTGTACACCTAATATTATAGTTACACATTGTATTATAGTTATGAATTTCTCTTTTTCGATTCGATTGTAATAGGATTTGCATTTAAAATTTGCCATTGTGCAACAATCTAACAATACCTGAGAGTGGAAAATCTCCTTCTCCATATGAATCCTACACAATTGTTCCTCCCACAAGCCGTCGAACACGTTCCTGAGCCTCTCTAATTCCAACTGATGATGCTCCAACTGTCTTTCCAGCAGCCGACAGTCCTTGACCACATGCTCGTAGCGTACACCCAGGGGTGGAGCGTTGGCCCTTCTCAACAGAGAAACGTCGTGATGAAGCTCCTCTAGACGCTCTTTCACCATCAGCAACTGCTGGTTGAGTTCCTTGAGCCGAGTGTCGAACGTCCTGCAGTGGTTGCTAAATGGTTCACCATCCATTCCGCCTTTCGTTGGGATCCTCTGCGGAGCTTTGCTGCTCTGCTTCGAAATAAAACGCGTCGTATGATCTCTAATCGTTGATCCGATCGTGTATCATCGATACGGGTCTGAGTAAATCGTCTGACTAAGAACACATCCTGCTAAGAACACTAGCGGGAAACGAAAGTTTTCTGTCTGGCGAACCGCCAGTTGCGCTACGAGAACGTACTGGATGTTCTATGGCAGTATTTCCAGAGTGGATTTGGCAATAATTAGCTCCAACGATCGGTACAGGTGTCTAGCTTCAGATCACAAAAGTAGAACTTGTTAGCTACGAAAGGAGTTAATTAGCGACGGTATCGTCTACGAGTTCCAATACTCTGGTTTTTTGACAATGTCACCGCTACCAAATCCAGCTCCGAGTTAGGTCTTCCTTCCAGCCGAGAACACCCAGCACAACAGTTCTAATCTGGCTACGGACTACCACCATATACCAAGTACAAGCCACATCATATTATATCGAGAGTAAAATCCTGTCAACGAAAATACTTACACAGAAGTGTGCACGAGAAATGCAGTGAAAAAGAAACTTGTAATATGAACGTAAAGATGGAGAGAGTTTGTAAGTCGAGAGAGCTGGCCAGGCCGAATGTGGTTAGCTACCTGAATCACCGGCGGCTCCGGCTGGATGATCCCATGAGTCTGATCGTACAACGACTCTTTCGGGGTCTGTGCCTGGCCTACGAACGGCTGCAACACCCTGGCGAACTCGTTTCTGTAGTTGGTCTTCGGGTAGGCGGCCATTAGCGGCGGCCTGGATGGATGACCGAGCTGAGCGACGCGATTCAATCGTTCCAGCATGGGATGGGCCAGCTCGAGAAATTGATATTTCGTCGCGCTACTTGTGAACGCGGTGCACAACATCAGGTGCATCCGCAATACAGGAAGAGCGCTACCTAGCGACAATAGCTGAGTCTGAACCATTCTGTCTTTTGTCTCGAACTGTCTCTTGAGCTCTGTCAACACGCTCCCATGAGTCTTGGTTATAGCTTCCTGCATGCCCTGGCAAAACGAGTTCAATGCCTTCTTCTCGGAGTCTAGATTGTGCTGCAGTTCCTCCAGCTGCAACATCAAAGCCTTCACTCCGTCCTCCACTCCAGCTTGCAGCTCCCTGATCGACTTCACCGTTCTCTCCAACTTCTTCGATGCTTGCTGATAAGCAGTCTCAATGTCCGCGCAGTGTATCCTGGCTTCAGCTGGTGTGTCACGGAAACAGGTGGCGCATAGCATGCACTTTGCGGTCTGGCAGAACATTATGTACTGTTCCCCATGGGTTGAGCAACGACGCTGGGTGTCCTTGGTGCACTTGCTCATATGCACCACCTCGTGTGAAGAGAACATTTTTGCACGGTGCGTATGCTCTCTACAGTGCGTGCAGAGGGCTTGTCCTGGAGAAGATTGCACAGTTGTATTATGACACAGTGTTCATAGAATGTTATATGTAGACTGCAGGTCTTTATGCAAATTCTAAATTTCATGACTTATTTTATCAATTCCAGAAGTTTAATTTATCAATTAGAAAATTCCTTAAGGTAAACGTAGAGTAGACATGTCATAAAGGTTTTCTTGTATTTTAAGAATGTGCATATACTATAAATGCATAAAGATCTGCAGTCCAGTTATTGGGTACGAATTTCTGTTACACACCACATGTTGTACAAAAAAACATGGTAGTCTTGTCTCGCTTATCGCAGTTGGCACATGGTGGGTTCTTCGAGTTGGCCAACTCGACTAGCTGACGCATC
The DNA here is from genome assembly GCA_913789895.3 of Seladonia tumulorum. Taxonomy (NCBI): domain Eukaryota; kingdom Metazoa; phylum Arthropoda; class Insecta; order Hymenoptera; family Halictidae; genus Seladonia; species Seladonia tumulorum. Next base: position 10,373,367 of record OU565266.1, read on the forward strand.
AGCTGATCGGACGGTGGTAGTTGTGCTCCATCACCCAGTTGCGTTTGTTGCCTGTGCACAGTAAGATTTTCTATATTTTAGCAAGCCAAAGCAAAACATCAGATTACTGGTACTGACTACAGGTACTTTCATGTAGGCAGCAGAAATTTGTAGATACTGTGTACACGAAAGAAAAAGGAGGTTTTGAAAAATTACTACAGTACGTGCCGCAGTAGTTTCATAGCATATAGTAATTCACACCATGCATATGTCACAATAATGTCTTGGCAAAATTCTAGATTCTGTGTTGAAAAATATGCGAAGACCCTTCGAATACCAGATTGACCAGAGAACACAAAGCGAACAGCCAGAGGAACAAAAGACCTCAAATAGTGTGCGGTTTGCAAGAGTATTTCCAAACTGATACAACTGCGTATGACAATGTACTAACAAGGTAATGTGCTTTGCAGTGTGCAGATGGAACAAAAGACTTGAGATAGCATCAGGTTCGCAAGAGTATTTTTCAAACTTATACAATTGTGTACGACAGTGTACTAACAATTCAATGTAATATGCTTCGCAGTGTGTACGCATTGATTCAGAGGAGATGTACAAAGTAGTAGAAGACAGTGTGATGTGAATATTTTAACCCAGACCAGGAATCGTCGTCCACCCTGAGGATACCATGCAATAACAGTCGTGATCTACCTGCAAATAGAACAGGTGACTTTTCCATCGATGCTACGGATGCAGCGAGCACAGAACGTGTGAAAGCATGACAGCAGACAGGGGTCGTTGTAATAATCGTGGCAGACAGTGCAGATCAAAGGGTTCCTGGGTCCGCCACCGGGTATACCTGTCGTACCGTCGCTTTCGCCGACGCCGACACCGACCCCGTCGACGGCCGACCCCGAGCTCGCCATCGTCGGCCAAACCAACGGCGGCCACCTGGAAACCAGAGAGCAGTCAGACCACCCGACCCTCTCCTGGACACTCCTTGGACGTTTCACATTTCACCGGATCCAGTTACACCCTCAACGCCGCCGAGCCACCCCCGTTGCAAAAGCACAAGCACACAGGGGTGGTTTTCGCGAACGTAAAGAAAAAAAATTACGTGTAGGTATCCGTGTTTACCCTAAGACCGTTGGCCCGCCCGCCGCAGAAAACCCTGATGGATAGTTTATCGGCTCGTCATTCTAACGTAGTTTGGTGGGCAACCCCGTTTGCGCCTGACGATCGGCTCTGACGTCACTGAGGCGCCACCAATCTCGCTCACTTCCACGCTGGGGTGGTACGTACACAGAGAAAAGGGGACGGGCTGCTGTGCTGTGCTGCTGCACGCGGCTATGGGGGTGTGTGTGCTCGTCGTGCACACACAGAGACCTTGTCACTCCATACACACAGACCCTCCTCTGACGTAAGCGCGAGAGGGTGGTTGTACGCTTACGTGCTCGCCCGGCAGCGATGGCTATGGCAACTTCATCCCCTCGGCGAGCGACGAACAAATCACTGGATTAATCCACCATTGTACGATGATTACGTCTCGCCGTGTAATGCCCGCTAATACCGCGACCATTCTCTTGTGAAATCTCTTCAGACCTCTATCGGGTCCTCCAAAGGGTCTACGTTAGATAATTTCTCAATAGCCGAATGTAATTGCATATACTGCTATCTGGTTACACATAGTTACTGTAATTTATGTGACACCTCTAGAGAAACTAGAAACACGTACTGAAACATCTTATTGATAAAAGATGTATCTACTTCAGTCTTTCTTTGAAATTGATAACTAGACAGCTTTATGCAAAATGAAAATTGTCTGCGTCATTTAGAAGAAAAGGGAGTTACATAAAAATAGGTTTCTTCTCTTAAAAATTTGAATAGTTTGGTATTTCACCTACTCGTTTTTGCCATAAATGCATAGAATCCTCAGTCCACTTGTAACTTTGAGACTATACAAGACTGAATAAAACGTTCTTCTTTGAGTTCCACTGTCTGCAAGGTCTAAGGTTCTTCTCTTAAGGTAACCATAGGTTGCTCTAAAAGTGTGTGTATATATAGGTGGCTCTAAAAAGACTGCATTATAATTCAAACCAATTCCTATTGTACATTACTAAATGTTTTTTGTGTTTAATAAATTGTTAGACTTTCAAATACGCGATAAAACACAGTCAAATGAATACACGATTAGTGTGTAATATTCTACATAGGATAAAACGTCCGAATTGTGTAGTTGAATGGTTTTGAGTGCAAAGAGCTAAGGACAACAGGCATAAGAAGTTTTCTTAGGAGTGGCGGGCGGAACCACAGTACTTGAGTCCCATTCTCCCCTATTGTAAGATACTACCCCATTTTTTCTAAAGAGGTCTAACTGATTCTTGTGTTTCAGCCGAGCCAGCGTGTTCAAAGCCATCGCTAGCAGCGGATTGTAGGGGTGTTGGTGCCACGGGCTAGGATCTATGTGCGTGAGAGTAGCAACCCCCGGCGTCGCCGCCCCTCGGCACCTCCGTCACCCCGTTTTCTGCACTCCTGCAGGGATCTATATGCCCGATATATATACATTCGACCTGCCGACGTGTACATGTGCGAGCTGCTGGTACCGAGAGACGAACGTGTTCGACGCTGTAAGGGAGAGAGCGTGGGCTCGCGTATATAAAGCGGTGGAAAACAGTAAAAAGAGAGAGAGAGAGAGAGAGAGAGAGAGAGAGAGAGAGAGAGAAGGGACGAGTTTCGAGGATGGAGGGACGGTAACAAAAAAAAAAAATGAAAGAAAGAGAAGGGAAGTGGGATTATGCATATCCCCTTTGTATCCGGACGGCTTTTCGTTCCGCAGTTTTCATCCACTCGTCGCCACACGATATTAACGGGACGTAATACTAAATTTGTCCTTCCGCCCTTCACCCTTCCCCGACGCGGGGAGCGTGCGCCCTTGTAACCTACAAAAGCGGGCTGGTGACTGCATAAGCACGCTAACTCCTTCCCGGCAATCTTTCCCCGCGTCTCCTGTCTCCGTTCGCCAGACGATCATCCCCTTTTTCCACCCCCACCCTCTTCCCAGCCTTCCCTCGTTTCAACCCCACCATTTTTCCCCGTTCTCCGTGTTTCTCTATCGCCCGCGGATTCCACGAGAACGACTGAACGGACCTTCATCTAATCGTTCCGCTCGGATTCCAGGATTTATTTGTCTGCGACAATGGCCGGCCTGCAAGCGAACCGGAGCACCACACCACCCCACCAGCCCCCTATCGATCGTTTAAAAGATCCTACGGGAGAAGGACGCGCGTCGGGAACGTGCACTTTGGACCGCCAATCTGCAGCCAGGAATCGACCGATTCGCACCCTCAAACCTGGACCTGGATCTGAACCTGCATATACCCGGAGCTACATCAAACCGCCCTGATTAATTAACCGTTTCGCGGTTGAGCGTCTCCTCAAGGATAATGAGAATCCACTCTCGGATACGGGCGCCGCGGACCAGCAAAAACTTCCGATTGTCGCGCGACGTTAAGGGGGGATACACCTGAATAGTCTCGTAGATTCTTTCCGGGCGCGCATTGTATTAGGTGCACAAATTAATTCGTGGCTCGGGTATTGAATGAATTGCAACTTTATTTTCAATTCGCACCTTTCAACCATTATAGACTGCGGATCTTTATGCAAAAGTTTCTGCATCAATTGTATTAACAATAGAAATCCTATAAACACGCAATACTTTGATTAATAGCTTTAATTGAAAGCAACGGAACATTATTCTCAACTCACTTACACATTTCTGCCGTAGATGCATAAAATCCGCAGCGTAGAAGTTACTTGTAGATGGATTAAATGCATGGACAGTGATGGAGATTGTTTCGGAGATGTATTTGAATTGCGTATGAATAATGAATAAATTCACGAAGAAATGGCTACGAATTAATTTGTACACCAAATACATAAATCTTTTTCTTTTCTTTTTATCGGAGCTTTAAGTAGCATTAACGTCTAAGATCATGGCTTAACGACGCAACATATTTATACTACGTTTCTTGTTTGATTCTAATCGTATTGCATGTTGTACACTATGAATGTTCAGCCAAATTCTTGCACGTTATCGCGAATGCACGAAATCCGCAGTACACTGATTATGATAGCAATGTATACGCTCCTTTGTTGGGCACCTTGAATGCACCGGTGGGTAGTTATTTCGTTAATAATCCCTCATGAGCGCCAGCTGAGAGTGTCCAAGGCCATTGAATTAGTTCGAAACTCCCTAAGTTCGATATTCCACGCGTTTCCCGAAAAAACACGGCCTACGGTGCCAGGGAAATATCCGACGACCGAAGAGTGGATAGCTGACCCCCGAACGGGTCAGTGAATGCTAATTCCGCGACCCTTCCTCCCCTCTCCGGTAACCGCAATGTGTATCTCCTTCGGGCTGCACCGGAACCGGTCCAAAAAATCCATCCCCGTAGAAGGCATCAGGGAAATTACTGCGTCTACGTTTCTGTAATGCCTCGTATGATCCCGTCTCGAGCCTCATCTTCGCCGTCGTCCTTTTGTGATGCGCCACGGGTCACGGGTTCCAGACCAACCCTTGCTGAATGGCGCAATAGTCATTGTACTGCGAGATTTTTTGCTCCGAATGCACCTTCGGCCGCGATGCAAATGTCCGGCTCTGAATTACTTAAAATCGTGTGCGCTGCACTTCCTCGAACGAGGTCCTTTTTAACAGAATAAGCGAATTGAATTATTTCAAGTGTTCAGGACTAGTATGCATGATAGTAAGTGCTTAATTACAAGTGAGAGCAAATACTAGGTTCCCTACGCATAATTTTCTATTAGTACTAGGTAGTGCAGTTGAGTAAATCCTTTGTACACATAGAACCAGGTATTTGTTTAAAGAAATCAATAGTAAAAGGTTTTGCTCGCCTTTATGCATACCTTCAATTTTATGCCTACATTTAAAAAGTCAGTCAATGATCGGTGAAGAATGTTGGCTGAAATGCTACGGGCCACAAAATTTTTGGAAATTAGTAAATAGTTGCGTTTTTTAATGTCGTGTGTCTAGCGAGCTGCTCGAAAACTGCAAAATTGTAATAATCAAGGCGGACCGAAGCTCATAACCGGCGTAGCAGTAATAACTGCAGTGGGGTGCAAGGAATGCGTCGATTCTCCCGGAACAGCCGCAATTTCCCGCGGAGGGCGTTCTCCGGGCTGCAGTTTTCAAGGGGCGGCTCCTGCGAAACGCTATTTAATTTTTCCGTCGTCACGGATTCGCGAGAATTAATATACGCCAATGGCTTTCGATTAATTAAAAGTAACTCCGACACAGTTACAGGGATAATTATTTGGCCTACGGGCGTCGCGCTCGTGTGTGCTTGCTGATTGCGAGCTGGTGTGCGCGTGTACACACGCGTCATTGTAACTGGTCGAGAGTGTTCCACGCGCTTTTGATTCACCGATACCCAATGTGCGGGGTCTCGGTTCGTGTGATCCGATCGACCGATGAAATTTCACCGTGTTCGGGTTTATTAATATTCGTTTAATGTAGCGGCGACGATTATCGGTGGAACGTGAACTTTACCGGTGAACAGGTTGCTCCAAAATTGAAGGCCCAAATTAGGAAACGCGTTTCGTTAGCCAGCTCTTTAAGAAGCCAAGATTAGGTCGGAGAGTCAATTTTAAATGAAAGCTGCGAAAAATACGTAGGGTATGAAATGTATTGACGCCTTGTTTACCAGGAATCAACTATGATGCTTTTGAATAATTGTTTTACATAATAAGGTAGCTACAATTGAATTGCTTAATTGACATTAAGGGGAAAAGTCTCTATAAGTAGCTTGTTCTTTATCAATTTGTACAACAAAAGCCGTTTGTAGATATGTCTAATCTTGAGAAACTAATTTAAAAATGACTGTAGACTTCCACGAGTATATTGTTTCATTTCTGCGTTAGGTGATCAGATTGTGAAAGTATGAATTTAGTAAGAGCAATGTAGTTCCTATGGGATCGGTATTGTATCTCATTTGGGGATTTTGAAACTGCCTGTACAAAGTCACCAGCGAAGTTATTACATTCCCAGGCAGTTCCCCACGGAATAGCGTTCCATTCTTTGAAAGTTAGTTAACCGGCGGCGTCTGCGGCTCTTTTCTTCCATTGCGCCTCTGCTCTGTATTCTCGCGGTAGACGTGGTCGTTAATGATACGTGGTTCATGGTATTCGCGTCCCATTCAAGATCAGTCTGCGTGTCCCTGTAGCTGCCATTTAATTACTCGGTGTAACTGTCGCTTGAAAATTTTGTACAGATGTGGTGTATAAAAGACGATCCCATTGATACGCAGGCTCCTTTAATTGTATAGAATTTGTGAAATTATGTCAGAGGACACGAAGAATAAAAGTAAGAATAATAATGTGGAGCGAAATACCTAATGAAAATTTTCATTAAGCAACTGTATGCCCGAGGCGTCTACGAGGAATTATAGAACGTAGTTTATAAAATATGTTTTGTAACATTTTCTACCGACGATTGAAATGTTTGGTAATGCAGAGAGTATAGTGATTGTTCAGTGATGCGCTGCATGATGATCAATACTTTCATCTTGTTTAATAAATTGATGATTAATGGAGATAGTATTTAATTGTTGTATGTGTATACGATGCAGGAGTTCCAAAGACTATAACTATTTCATGGGAATAAAACTTTGATTTAGGAACAAAACTCAATCGAAACGCATACGTGAAAGCAGCTAGAGATACATTCTATATTCTCCAATTGCAAATATTAGTGAATGATTGATAGTAAATGAGTTGTCAACCATTTTTCCGTCGATTTGATCGGCGAGTGAGAGTATCTATATCTGTCGTCTCCCTGCCGTGAAATGGTATGCATGTCCTTGTAGGATACCTCCTTGCTTGCCATGTTTGCCTAATCCTTACCAGGAGATTCGAAGTGCCGCGAAAAAGGAGGTAGCACGAACGAGACTTTTGCTGTCCTTGTCGCACCCTATCTCCGTCCTTGTCTTACACATGGGAAGGATAGGGAAATTTAGTTCATAAACTCGCCACCGTAGATGGCGCCACTGTGGCGCTGATAACTTTTTAAGTAACTTGCTAATTGCTAATATATGCGATTGCTTAAACTGTTATCAATCTTGTAATTTAGGATCAGTGGGCAAAATTATTAAATTAATATACAATGTGTTCAGCGTATATTTATTATTATAAATATACTGACAGAATATCAAAAGAGGGTTTTGTTCCATACTAAAAGATGATGTGGGATCTGTTCCATGCTAAAAAGATGATGTGACAAAAGTGGAAACGCCAAAACCCGTATAGGACAGTATAGGAGTAGATCTAATGTACCAAATACATTTTGCATAAAACTGTATAATAAAGAAGTACTAGTTTATTTGTTATATTTTATTCATTTACAATTCGTAGAGTGTATAATTATCAACATGAATTTCCGCTTTAATTATACGCGTACTACTACATGATAAACATCTAGCAATTATTTTGATTAATTATCACGCTAAATCGAAAACACCCGAGTTTCTCCGGTTACACCCGAATCGGCCTCATTTTCTGTATGCAAATTAATTTTGTTGGGAATCGATAGTCGTCTGGTCGATTCTATACGTATTTGCCCGCGTAATAAAAACGAGTAATTAACGCAATTTGAAATTAACTATGCCTTCACGGGGCGAAGACATATTAAAGGGTTTCCAAGTGTATCCTTCTCTATTATATTGAAGTTTAACCCCGAATAGTTTGTATGCATGCTTCTTTAGGTTAGAAGAAGTGAAAAATAAATGCAGTAACGCATTTTGTAATATTTTAATTTACTTATTTATTTTGTGTTTCCTTCACTAAGTAATTTACAGAAATTGGATGAATTTACGAGATGCAGATAGTGGGAAAATATTATGGCAAGGCAACGAAGACTTGTAAGTACAACATAACCTGTCTATGTTCTTTATACTAATGTGATACTATTTGTTTACATTGAAATATATATTTTTTAAAGATCCGTACCTGAAGTAGAGCACGAAGCGAGAGTCCCCAAGAAGATTTTAAAATGTCGAGCAGTTTCTCGTGAGATTAATTTCAGTTCGGCCGAACCTATGGAAAGATTTAGGTTAGAACAGAAAGTATTGTTCAAAGGACGTTGTTTGGAAGAATGGTTCTTCGAATTTGGTTTTGTTATACCAAATAGCACGAACACATGGCAGAGTTTAATCCAAGCTGCTCCAGAAAGTCAAATGATGCCAGCCAACGTGTTAAAGTACTATACTTTTATTATGTTTAAGCTGTGAATGTTTATGCGAATTCCTAATTTCTTTATGCCAACGAAAATAGGAATCAAACAATAATTAAAAGCTCTGTACTTCTATTTTAATATCTTGGAGTGCAATGCATAAAATTCACAGTCTTCTTGTTACTATATTATATATTCGAGTAATTTTTTTTATTTGTTTCTAGTGGCAATGTGGTAATAGAGACCAAATTTTTCGACGACGATCTGTTGGTCTCCACAAGCAAAGTTCGACTTTTCTACATCTAATGATCTCTATTCTATCCTAGCATCAACACTACAAGGGTCCAACGAATGCATTTCGATGCACGAAATTAAGATGGAATACAGAGACTACAACAATTCTAAACAAAGTTCATATTGAACGAATTACTTTATGCACCTACTGTGATATGCACGTGCTAGATGTATTTTCTCACGAGATTCACTTGGCAGAACGAGTGACACACGTTTGTGACTTTTAAATGAGCCGACAAAGACTTATAATATTGTTGAATGTGCACTTTACAGCACATTGCGTTTTTATTTATTAAGTATGGATGAATGTAGTAATTTTTGTACATATTGTAATACACTACACTGCTGTAACAAAGCAATATATACATATACATACAAAACTTGTATTTTAAATGCTATCCCTGCTATTTTATAAATGAATGTTGTAACACATATTTAGTCATCAGAACTTTTATTTTACATTCCTTTTATTGCTTCTTCAGTTCACCGCACCCTCCACCTACCGCTTGAAAAATAAGAATCAGGGTGCATCTTTATACGATATGTGAAAGTAAATATTTAATAAAATAACAAATTTTTAGCGTGGAATTAAAAAAAAAAACATCCTAACTAAGGACTAATTCCCTAAACGATGGCTACTAGAAGACTAGAAGATTAATTAAAATGAAAGAAAGCTACTTGGACTACAGCTCTTATAGGAAGAATCAAAGTGTGAAAATCCATCTTCTTATTGTTGCAAATCCATCAATCGTATTTATTGGAACAGTAAGAAAGACACAGGTGCTTTATTATTCAGTGTGAAAGTTAATTAACACGAGCATAGGTCGACCATAAGTTTCTAACACGTTCGAAACCGTGCTTAATCTCTAATTGCTTTTTGTTGCTCCACCAAAATTACTAAAAAGTGGAGCTCATTGCAGCAGCCTCCTCAATCGTGGTTTCACGATTTTTATAAAACAAACGGGAAAAGCTGGGATATACCTTCACCCCGCTGTACACCCGTGCTATTGATTCCTGGTGTACAAGCAATACATTTTTGAGGCTTCACTACCCCTCTTGAGGGAGTTCATGTTGAATATACTCTATCCCCTACCCTGTCTGCATTGCACAGGTGTAAGGAAAAAAAGGAGGAAAAGAGAAAAGAAATAGCGGGAGTTGCGGAGCCACTGTGGTACCCACACGAACTTCTCAACCTGGTAGTGATTCAATTACCCTTAGCCTATCCTTCATCGGTCCGTCGTACCGGACAGCCTATTCCGATGTTTAATAATTAGTTAAAACGATTATCGTTTGGCGAAGTTTCTCGCGATGGATCTCAAGGAGGAAGACGACGGTGGCAACGATAGTGGCAGACAATTGTTTTTGGTTGGTGCACCCCGTGATCCGTTGGTATCCGCCGGTGCGATCGTCGCCTCTGCTGGTGTGCCAGACGAGATCAACCCCGGTGGAGATCTGCAGTCGACAGCTCTGGCTGGTCTGATAGGCGCGCAATCTTCCTCGGTTTGCTTTCCAACAAAATTCTGTAAGTGCACCCTGCCACCCCAGACCTGATTTAATTAACTGGCGCTCTCTCTACCTGTCGGCCCGCAGCAAGTTGGGGCAGTCCTCAATTAAATTATTGCTAAATGCATTAAGCGAATCGGCAGCCCTTGTTTTAAATAGAGTTAGTGGTAATCAGTTTAACAGTTATGAACCATTTTGCCTCGTGTGAATTCAATGTGATTAAACACGGCGCGTGGCGCGCGGATCACTTCGGGAATCATCCGTTCATCCATGCCTCGGATCTCTAGGCTCGTGTCGTACACGGTTCTGTGGTAGCGTCTTGTAGCCGATTTCGTAATAAGAGAGAGAGCCGAGATCACTGTGATCGCCGAGATCTAGAAGTATGCAAGGACCCGAAAATGTCGGGTACCCGACGCTCGAGGCAGGTCGAGACGAGTCGGGATTCCCAAGCAAATTAGGGTTCTCGAATGCTTTGGGATTATTCTCGAGGATTTTCGAAATTTCCAAGAATATTCGAGTACCCTGATATGCTCGGGAATCCGAAATATTCTCGAGAATAATCCCGAAAATTCTAGACTTGTCCCAAACTTTTCGGGTTCTCGCACACCACTACCAAGAGCATTGCCGTGCTTAATTGCAGCCTATGACTTCTCGCCGAGCCCGGGAAGTGAGGACAGACAGTCCTCCGGTGTTGGTAAGAGAAAACAGCGCAGATACCGCACCACTTTCACTAATTTCCAACTGGAGGAACTGGAGAGAGCCTTTCAGAAGACACACTATCCTGATGTGTTCTTTCGTGAGGACCTTGCTCTACGTATACAACTGACCGAAGCCAGAGTGCAGGTACTATTGTACTTCTATCGCTGTGAGATGTAATCGATGAAAGTTCATTGGCGTGTCACTGTTCACTGTTTTGCTAGGTGTGGTTCCAAAACAGAAGGGCAAAGTGGCGGAAGCAAGAGAAACAGTGCAAAGTGACCACTCACATGCCTTCGCACTTGCCACCATCGGACTGCCAAGAAGTCCAACAGCAACAGCAACAACAACAGCAACAACAGTCGGATCACTTGTTGCTGGAACCACCACTGGGAAGCCCACCGCCCATATATCTTGGCATGGAATGGGCAGGCTTTTCACCATACAGTAATACTGCCACTGCGTCGCCTCTTGTGGTTAACAGTATGAATAAGGCACTGGAGTCGGAGACAGATGACAATCCTTTACTGGATCCGGAGCTGTTGCAACTGAAAACTCCACGTTCCTAATGTTACCAATGCATGCCTATACAGTAGTGTAGCGCGCCAATACTATTTCATCTATTCGTATAATATAAGTATATTTCTTGAATGTGAACTATGTAATACAGCGTGAAGCAATGGCAATTATTGTTTTAACACCCGGAAATTGGAAATTAATATCGAAATGGTAATAATTGCTGCCTCACCCTGTACCATGAGTAATATGACTACTAGTTTTGATCGAGATTATCATTTAAGACCGAGGGACCAGAGACTTTTATCAACGAAAGGAAAATTAACGCTAAAAGTACTTTGGCTATTGTTATGTAGATTTTGTAAGAATATAGGTATAAATTTATTTTTCCCGCGGGTTCGACGTATCACGCGCGAAGCAACGGTAATTGTACATTTAAGAAAGAAAATCAAAATTAAATATCTATCTACGGGAGAAGAGAGACCGTCAAAAAGAAATCGTCCCGACGTAAAATAGTAACGTTAGCTTTATTTCGGTGTGCATATATTACAAATCATTGAGTCAACTAAGTTATTGAATCGGTTGATCTTTTCAGGAGCAAGTAAGTATTTCAGGATGCTTCTTCTGATCTTTCCATTTGAGAGATTCTGTTTAGAGAGCATTATCAACAAATCCTCTTTTCTCTGTTGTTTTCTTATTTATTATTCTTTTAAGAAATATCTATACGACAGTAGACTGTACTTTCATTTAAGTGTTAGCAAAAGGGTTCGTAATATCATGAATGATCAAGCGGAGCATCCCAAACGAAATAAATTAATGATGGTGACAGATGGTACATTGAAATTATGCGACGTACGAATACTCATCTGCCTTGTTCACCGTGCGCTCGATATACTGCTTATCTATGAGGGCGTCGATACACTTTTTGATCATGCCAATCGAGGGAATGAACGTTACTTTTGGTTGACTGAGTACCTGGAACATATATACCATCGACGTTCAATCGTTACAATGTTCTCGCATAACGTAATAGAAACGATGGAGAAATAAACTATTTTACCTCCTGTACCAGTTGATTGTGTGTCAAAATCTTACGGCTCTTCACGATACGGACTATGGCTGCTTGCAGGTACAATTTTCTGTCTTCGTCGACACTGCGATGCGTTGCTTCGGAGTCGTTGTTCTCTTGTTGCACGTCCCGTTGCGACGAACCGGTTATGCGAAACTTCGTTCTCTTATTCGTATAATCGAAGTTCAGCGACAGGACGGTATCCTCTTCTAGCTCTCCCTCCGTAGACTTCTTCAAAATTCTACTATCTACTAAACTAGCTGCATGTCTCATTAGCTGGTCGTGCGACAAATGCAGCGAGGTCGCAGCCTCTCGGCACTGTATCGAGTTGCAGTGTTCGAACAGAAACAGCAACGCCATTTGGTAGGTGTGCAGGGTCACTTGGTACGGCTTCTTCAAGTAATTGAACTTTAGCTCGCCTTGACAAAGGTGATACAACCAAGTGACCTTCCGGCCGTTAAATTGAGCGTGATAAAACGTCTCGAACGCATGTATCGCCTTCTCCAGCTGCTGGGGGATGTGAAACGGTCCTTGCCACGGAGGCACCGCCAACGGCCACGCGCCTGCCTGCAACACGTTCACCGAGAAACCTATGCGCAACTGATTCTCCCTGTCGCTCTCCCGCAAACTAGCAGTGAATTTAGCGTTCAAGTCCGCCGACACCGAGATGTCGGTGAACATCCTATGGAGCTTGTTCGTGAACTCGTATCCGCAAGCTTGCTTCAGACGCTCGATCATCGACTCCTCCGCGTCCATCGACTGACATATCTGATGGATCAATCGCTTTGCCAGCATACGAGCATAGAACTTCTGAAAGACGTCCTTGTCGTTGACGTATTTGAACACAGTAATGCAATTCGCTAGTTTCTCTTCAACTTCTCCCTCTGATACAGCCCTGGCCGATTTCCTCAGCAAGGAGTCGCAGTATCTAGACAACTAAAATGGAAATGTTCCATATCGTAAGAATTGTTATTTGTGGAAACTGGTGGAGCTACTTAGAGGTGTGCGAGAACCATCTCTAGAAACTATCATTCGGTTACTTACTAGTTCCGGTGCTTTGGCTGGCTGCCGTGGATTTGTCTTGTGATTCACTACCGCCGAGCAAGCTTTATCGAGAGCCGCTACGAACATTAAATCAGCTTGGAACACTTCCTTGATTAATTCTGAATATTTTTTATGCACATCCAGCATGCTCTCTACGAATTGTGTGTGTACCTAGATTTACGGATTATTGCATCAGTTTTATAAGTAACTTGAGGAGGAATTCTCGTGTAATTGGTCCGAAAAGTCGATTTTTAAAAAGTATAGCATTTTTACATATAATAACGAAATATTTTTAGTTTTGTTGTCTCGAACAACTACAACCAGAGCTATGTTTCCCATCGTTTCTGGTCGTGCTCACCAGGCATTTAGGAGCGACGCTTATATCTATATACGTCATTATATATATGATGCACATAATTTTATAATCAATCTCATTTTTTTTACTTCTACAAATACTCATCTATGACTGTATAAATTTGCAAATGTGTTTAATAAATAGATTTAGAATAAACATTCCTCGACAGTTGACTTTTCTTGCCGTTTACGCGAGAATCCCCCCTTAATCTGCATTCAATACTATCGTTATCACTCACGTTGTCACCCTGTACATTTTCAATGGCCTTCAGTCCCTGCTGAATGATGTGTTCGGTAAGTTTTTCTACAATAGGAGTTAAACCATCGGGTAATGACCTTAACAGTAGATACAAGAGCGATAGATCCTTTCTACTTTCGTTCTCTATCATACTCTCTGCTTCCGTGTGAAGCCAGGATACGCACGAGGCTATCATTTTATTCTCACAGCACATTTTCACCTGCAAATCATTACTGTCGAACAACCAACTACTTCAAATTAATTGGATAAGTGTGTAACGCATAAGAAAAGGTGCGTACTTTAGGCACAGAACTTGAATGAAGGAACTTATGAGCGCGAAGCTCCTCCAGGGCAAGTTGAGACGAAACTTGTACCATGTAATGCCGTACATCAGACTTTTGTCGCAGGGTAAATGCTTGACTCGTATAAAACTCTCCACTGGCCTCGAGGAAGGGTTGTTCGAATATGGTTTGGTACAACTAAAGTAGAACAAGAACAATATAGTTTCATAATCGAATACACAATTTGGAACGGCAACAAATGAAATGTGAATAATTACTTTCAACTTTAATACCATTGACTTGTACTTTTCAACTTGAACAAAACTATGTATAACACCCCAAATAACGTCTGTATTTGTTATTTGAGCTTTGCCTACTCTGTCCGCGTGAATACAGTCTAATAATTGTGACACCAACTGTTTCTTTAATGGCATGATCATTCGTTTCTTCCAAATATCTAATCCGAGCTCGCCTACTTGCAGTTGCTCTTGGTAATTAGACATTGTGGGAGACGTGCCGTAAATGATATCAGCATCTGAAAACTTTTGTTTTCTAATGTGATGTTCATTCAGATGCAAATACAAGCGATGTAAATACTTGGTGCCCTGAGAGTATTCGCACCAAGCACGGTGGTACGCTTGTAGTAAATTAGATTCATTTTGGGCAGACACTGTTGACAATAACTGATAGACATGTTCCTCCAGAAACTTTTCCGTTTCATTATACAATTCGTTCTCAAACGAATCCGGATAAGCAACACACAAAGAATAAATATCGCTGAAATCAAACATAGATCACTTGTTTACATTGAAGCAGATTCCAGAATTTTTTGTTAGCAGTTAGCACGCACAAACTACCTAAATCTGTCATTCCACACCGCACGTGGAACATTAGACAATGTTATTATATTCTTTATAGTGTCTTGCAATGCTTCCCATGTTTCCTTAAAATTAATGTTCTTGGGTTTCAATGACATCCTTTTTCACAATCGAAAGAGCACTGAGTAATCAATCGTGTAGAGATTCTACAATGTAAATACCAAACTAGTAAACCTAGAAAAAAAAAATTATATCCGTGACAATGCAAGATTTGAAACATTTACATAACAACAAAGAAAAGTGACAAAATACGGAGAAGCTTCTCACTGTGTTCAGATAAAAACGAAAAAAAATCACGAAATTGAAAGACGTTAACTATGCACGCAATATCCACTCCAAGAATAATCTTTTAGCTATAGATAAAGACAGCGAGTTTACAACGCTTTGTTCACGAATTTTCTACATCGTCGGTTCAAAAATAACATAAATGCAAAATACGTTGCTAAGCATTTTCGTTTCTCAGTTATATATCCCTTTCCATCTACCCCAGCAGCAGTTTTTTTTTGGCACCTTTCTTTTGTTATGCACGAGAATTATTTTTCGGTGTATAATTATTGTATCGCGACGAGATCGAACCGATTCAGCACACTCGAAATAGCGCCGTGCAGGTCTCGGTCTCAAACGATCGGAGATGTTTTTTAAAGATTGTTAGACGTGTATCATTTTGCGTATCGGGATCTCGATCTGTTATCTATCGGATTATACATTTGGTTGTGACGTCTCGATTCGATCGTCGAACGAACGATAAGTTGCACGCGTATACGCGTGTTACGAACTACAGCTGACTGGTACCATAGTACCGTATCCAGATGGTCATGATCGGAACCACTAACCAAAAAGTCGTGGAAAGAGTGGTCGGTGCGTGTGTATAGAGAGACACGATTACTGATCGGGTCGGATCTCTCTCAAGAAAAGTCTTTCCGGCACTCTTAACCTTGGTATCCCGTCGGAATCATTCCCTGTCGCAAAATAAATGACATTTACAATGACTCATTTTCATCGAACACATTCTCTCTTTCTTTATCCCTCTCGTCTTCGTTTTCTTTTTTGCTTTCCCTCGCGTGTCTTTTTTTCTCTCTCTCTCTCTCACTTTTTCAAACCATGGACGAATAAATGTTCTCGATCTCTATGCGATGGACAAATGAATTCTACAAGGCACACCGAACTACCTTCAATTTCTCAATAACGTCGCAGAGCCATTATGCCCTTTGCTCTTGACTTTCTGGGATTTTTTTTGGGGGGGGGGGGGGGTTAGCGCGGATCGACTAGAGACCCCGCTCTCTATAGAGAATACTCCATTTTATTTTTTATAAATATAGAGCGCTCTCTCAACGGGGCGAAACTTCTGTCGGAACGTTTGATATCTTTGTATCCCTAAACTGAGTAACCTTGATATACTACGTGCAGACAATGTTGTCGCTTCTTTATGTTCATACTCTTTGGTTCGTATATTTTCATCCCTTTCTCTGGACCACTGGATGAAGAAGGGAGAAGAGACTGCGAGCGAAAAATCGGAAACGTTGTAAAGTGCGGCAATATTTGAAATGTGATATGATCACCGTGTAAGGATTTGCACTATGAATATCATACAAAACAAATTTGGACAAATGAATTATAGATTTTTAAATATGAATACTAACGCTGATAAGTAAAGAGTTAATAATTTGAACAATACAAAGGCTCCAAGACTCTTAGTGGACCTATTTACGGACGTATGCGCACTGGAGATTGATTTTAAAAAATGCCAGTTTCGCTTTTGTAAGAGTATTGTGTGGTTTAAATTAAAAACGAAAAAGATGTTATATATTTTGTCTAACTACATCATCAGGTTTGCTCTCCTCAGCGGGTTTGATTTCCACCTGTTTACACCCGTGTGCGAGATCGGTAGACCGTACTTGTGCACGGGATTTAGAGTCGTATAAAAATTGTTGTTATATGGCATATCTGTAGGTCGCTCCATGCTCCAACGGGCTAAGCTGTTTATGTAAAGAAAAAATATTTTTCATTTTTCAAACATATGGCGCCACGCAGGGCAGGGTCGCCACGCAGGGGGTGTCAGGGGGCGCCACGCGACACGACGCGACGGTCCTCTTAAGTTATAACTTAACCTTAACCCATGTGGTGTGCTCCATGAGAAGAAAAAAAAACTTCTATTCAAATAATTCCGATTGTTCGGTGTTGTTCGTAATTGCACGTAAATGCTCCTCGTGTAGCAGTGCGCGATCGATGATCATCGAGGAAAAACACCTAAACGGTGTGCACGAAAGAGATGTTAAAATTCGGAAAGCAATTGGTGGTTATCGGCGAAGCTGATTTTCGTTTCTCACGGATTGGATAGCAACACGTGCACTGCAGAGAGAATTCTGAAACGTGTTCGAAATGGCCAAACTTTATTCGTATTACACATTATGTCCACTTATCGATCAACAAAATTTGCTAGGTGTTGAACAAGATTCGGAAAGCGGATGTGCAGTTGTGACATTAGGAAGAAATATTGTTATTCGATACAAGGTAAACATTGATATTATTTTCTGGATGTTTTTCTTTTTTTACTTTCCGGTGGGATTATTCGCAACCTTTTCCGTAACCGAACACATTTCACATTCACAGCTACAGGATCCAAAGCAGTTGAACAGTTGGACAAGCAAAGATCGATTAACGTCTCAAGTCATATACGATAAAACAACGTGTCGTTATGCGGCTATA
Organism: Seladonia tumulorum; assembly: GCA_913789895.3. NCBI lineage: Eukaryota > Metazoa > Arthropoda > Insecta > Hymenoptera > Halictidae > Seladonia > Seladonia tumulorum. Next base: position 10,391,164 of record OU565266.1, read on the forward strand.
TTTAACGAGAAAAAGTTACGTCTTTGGTCAGAGAATGAAACTGATCTAAATACTATCAAAGGTTACAAATTTCAATCTCCACTACATACAATACTTACTTCTGAAACATCTCCTTCCGTGCTGGTACGCAAAGACGGAGCTAGTGCTCTGTTAGAATGGGCTATACAAAACAGAAAGAAATCTTGGTCCAGCGAGGGGATATTACATACGGATGAAAAGATTCTGGACTGTCGCTTGATTCGTACAGGCAACAGGACAAATTTGTGCCTCTTGACCGAAATGAAAGGGATATATGCATGCGTCGTGGTTAAATTGAACAACCAAACCTATTCTCAAGATACCGATCGAGCAAGACGAATGGGACTCAAGCGAAGATCCGAAGAGCTTGTTGGTTACACTGTGTTGCAAACCAAAAGCAAAGCATGTTTCTTGACGCTATGTAAGTAAATAAGTATACACTAGTTAATTAAGTATACAGACACGTATCTAATATATGGTTTTCCATTGGTTGTTAGGGTCTCATGGGAGACTATACAGCCATTCTTTGATGGAAACGAGCAACGAATCTAGCTCGTATGCATTGATCGGTATTGTTAGTAAGATAGATACTAAACATCCGGTCGTCATGACTCCGTTAAACGAGACAACGATAGCAATTTATGGTGCTGATGCTTCGGAAGAAGGAGCTGTATTAATGATTTACAATGTTCAATTCAAGTTGGTTCAAGATGTACAGAAATTGAAATTGTATACGAAAGATGCAAAATTGTGGAAAATAGAAGATAAACTGTTACTAGCTGCCAATAGGCATTTAGCGATCGCCCCATATCATCTGGCTCCCCAGAAAATAGCGACATTACTTGGCTCATCTCTGCGTTTCAAAAGTAGCGATGAAAACGACGGGGACGACGACGACGACGTCGTTGTGATACAGGAATCTACGCTGGCTCAATGGGAAAAGAACGAACATCATATTATCGGCGGAAAACAGCCGATTCAGAAACCACCGATGAAAATTTCCAAACAGATAACATCTTACATAAATGAGGGATTGAGTGACGCGGCAATCCAGGAAATATTAATTCCACAGCTGATAGAATCGAAGGATGTTCGAACGATCGTATGGTGTTTAAATGTTTTCAAAGACCTGCCAGAAAAATTACTAATCGAGCTTTTAATCTTTTCCCTTCGAAGTCCCGACGAAACGTTCTTACCAACGCAGAATGGTACGATGGTCGATCGTTGTCCATCAAAGAAGACTCAAACCGACAATTGCTATTCGAGAAATGCTTTTCTCGATAAAATATTCAACCTTACTTATTCCGATGTTTCTTTGTCGTCTTATCTTAAAAGTGGTGGCTTAAACTTTGACGAAATCTTGCGGTTGTTGCAATACTTGATACAAAAATTAGCTGATCGAGATAAAGAATTTTACGACTGTCCTGTACAAGAACCTACAGATAAACAGTTGTACGAATGGTCTAGCCTTCTATTAGAGTCTCACTATCAACATTACGTATTGTCGCGAGATCCGGAAGTGTCAATGCTTCTCAATGAACTTAACTGCGTTTTGGACGATCATGTAAGTATTTATGTCGACCTCTACGAGAGAATTTTATTAATTTTTATCGTCCACTGACCTATGTTTGTTTTAGCTATGTTTACTGAAGGACATGGAAAACTTGAGACCTCTCCTAAAAAGGATCATTAACGGAAAATCGTTGAAATTACTACAGAAAGATCGTAACAAATTCTATGCAATCGAGGAAATCAAACTTTACTGATATGTATAATACAGTACTTAGAATTGACAAAATGGGAACACAGACCGTGAAATAATATTGAATGTTCAAATTCTTCGCGCAAAGAGAAACGAAGGTCTTTTATTTTTTAATGTAAGTCATTTTGCTTCTTGAAACTCAACTTGCGTTCTAAATAAAAGAAACTTGGACAGGGAAACAAATTATCGACAGAATCTGTTCGTATTAATATTTCTTTCTCATCGGATTGATAAACTGCACGGTCTCCGTGTATCGACGGACACGGAATATGTTTTAAATTGAATGGCCTCTGCGTATACATGGACTATCCCTACCTAGTCTGCCATGCTATGTATAGTCATCCCTTTGATATTTTCAAAGTAGGTAAATTTTATCCTTTTTTTCGAATAACTTTCTATTAAATAGAATTCTTACCACTATTTTACTGTGTCTAGGAAGAAGAAATATATTGTTATACATATTGTATAAAACGTGCAACGAACCAACGTGTTTCGAATAAAGAATGTTTATTTTTATCAGTATCTACAGATGACGCGTTTTTTAGTTTTAATCTCCACAGCGAGGGAGAATCTGCGTATTAATTTGGCTCTATTCGTTTTTTTTTTGGAAGATTAAAACCTCCGAATTTATTTTAACTGATCGATGTATGGCACAGTATTCAAGTCACCAATAGCAGCCATGCTTAATTTCCCTTTTGCTATTTTATCGGCAACCTGTAATATGTTAATGATTAGTGTAAAGGTAAGCTGAACGAATCCTCGTCAATAATTTACATACAGATTTCACGCTAGAAGCAGAAACATTTTCAACGTCGGCGATCAACGATGTCGGTGAGGTAATTTGACCCTTGAGCAATGCTTGATATTGTAAACTCTCTAGGAGGGCAGCCGAGTTATCTGCCCCGTTCAAAATTTCTGCTTTCAATATTGCTTTACCGCGAGCAATGTCGCTTTCGGATAAATTCATAGTTTTCAACCAGCTGCAGGCAGCTTTTGTCAACTGAAATGTAGTTACGACAGATATGGTAGGTATTCAAAGTTTATAATTTATACTCTATATATGTAGAAGCTACTCACGGCTCCTGCTACATTGGGTGCTGAGCATAGAATGAAGCCAAACAGTCCTGAATCGGTATAACTGGCATTAAAAGTTGACAAAGCATACGGATCTGAGCCTGCGGCACTCGCTAATTGTTTCTGCAAAGGACTCGCACTGCACCCCCACTTAACGCGCGGTCCTGCGTCAGAGGCTCTTTGCAATACAGCGCATGCGAGGGCATCCTTCTCATTTTTTAAACTTACACCCTCAACGGCAACTGCAACGCTAGTTAGTTCACTGACCCTTTCCTTACGAATTTCTCCACCGCAATACTTGGATGGTTCGACTGCACGATCTTCTGAACCAATTGTTAGGTTGTTTGCTAAAGCGGTAAGTTCCGATGTCGAAACACCCGTCCCTACAACCGCACATTTGGGTCCAGTAAACCACGTATTGACAAAGTGCTGTAACTGTGTGAAAAAGGTAAAGCATTGCTCCAAGAATTGTGGTAATTTCACACTATGACGTGCTTACAGTTTCTGATCCAATTTTTCCTATCTGACGTTTCGGACAATACAGGGAATAGCCCAATCCGGAACGATAGGCAGCTTTGTGCAGGAGCTCCAAAACTATAGTCGTATCGGGCAGGGAGGCCAGCTCATATTGCAGTCTAGGTGCCTGGTCTGATATTTCCCATGGTTTGAAGACTTGCTTAGTCGCGACATACTCCAATAATTGAAGAGCTTCCGATCTACAAAAAGCAAACAAAACAGTGATCCAGCAAAAAACTAACTATACAATGCAACTGTTAATATGTTGTAACAAAAAATATTTACAAATTATCTCTTGTAATTTGTAATGTGTATGCGATACTTTCTCGATCCACGGTAGCCATTAAATTACCGCCCAACTGTTGAAGATTTCTTGTTATGGCAAACCCAGTTGCACAGGATGTACTTAATCCTGCTGCTATCCGTAAATGATGCGCCACGCCTTGCGTGTCATAAGTTTCGTTTCGTGATCCAGTTCTAGAAATAGAAGGCTCTTAAGAAGGAGAAGAAGAAGAAGAGGGTTATTGAAACGAGTATATTCTATTATAAGGTTTGTACTTTAAATACCTGAAAACTATAGACACTTGCGTGATCGGTGAATTATTATCGCAAGCAGCAACAGTGACTTTATTGCCCAAAACTTGACATTCTGCGGCAATGGCAACAGAAGGCTGAGCAGCTGCTGCAGCTACGTAATGCCTGACCTGTATAAAATACAAGGCAACTTAAGCAAAGGATGTATGGAGTTCAGCTGTCTATGCACGGAGAAAGTTTGAACTAAATTAACATTTTAGGGCAAGTATACATATAATAGTTGACAGTCCAAACATTGAGTATCAAATAGAAACTTTCGAACTCTAATTTAAATTCTAGAGAAAGCTCAGTCATTTAATAAGGTCTTGTTCCCTTAATCTGTACGACATAATCTGACATGCAAAATATGATACCGAATCGTTTACATAACACCCATGAGTTTCATCGTTCCATTTATCAGCTACGAGTGATTCTCTTCCTCATTAAAGTGAAATGAAAATGTATAAGGTTATAATCATTACCGTGGAGCCGCGTAATAAGGACGACCGTATGACCGAACAAGCCATTTTCTCGGTCCTCGACGACTTGAAGAGCTTTTTCGTCAAAGTAGAACACGGAACAAACTCTAACGATCTTGCGTTCTCGGACTGTAGATGGCGAACATGAACAACTTTCCGTCAGACCTATATCAGAGAGGATATGAGAGTGCTCACACCGGGGGTTTCGGCGTTCTCGATAAGGTGCTGCCCCCTACTCATTTTGAGCATGCAAAAAAACCTGGGCAACTTTTTAGTATGAACAGAGATTTATGATAGGTACATGGTTTAAGCTTCTTGTGGATCTAGTTCCAACATTTATTGTTTGTCAGCGTAGAGGGCGCAAGTAAACGAGTTGTTTTTGTGTGAGACAGAAAATCCCATATGGTGATTGATCTACTCCTATTCCTCGTCTGTGGTAGCGCGTCGAGCGGTCTCCCCGTGTTTTGTTTGTCGCGTCCTCCCACTACTTCGCGAGAGTATCGCGTCATTCTCGCGCCTCCGCTTGACCGCGTCGGTTTCGAAGTTATCTCCTATTAAATGTTTTTCTAACACACAATTGTTCTCGTTATTGTACTCTCCTGTTCCCTAATCCTAACAGGTTATGGGCCCAGAGATACGCGATTAAAAAGTATTTAAAAATCTTAATTATTCTTCTTCTCGTGAGTGACGTAGCGGTCCACGTGCAGAACGACAATGAGTATACCGGGAACAGTGAGAATCGAACTATTGAATAAGAACAATTACGATACCTCATAAGGAACGATCTGTGGGGCTATGCAAACGAAACGGTTGCAAAACCAGAGGCGACGGACGCGAATGCCGCCGCCACGGACGTATGGACGAAAAACGACGGTAAGGCAATGTCCGACCTTATCTTGGCCATCAGCCCGAGCGAGCTGAAACAAATTAAAAATTGCGAGACGTCAAACGAAATATGGCTAAAGGTCCAAGCCATTTATCAATCAACGGGATCGGCCAGAAAAGCCACGCTGCTGAAGAAGCTGACGCTACAAAGGACAACAGTGACGTGCGTGAGCATTTAAATAATTTCTTTGATACTGTCGATAAATTAGCCGATATGGACGTAAACGTCCATCCCGACTTAAAGTTCTGAAATAATATGATATAATATAATATATATAAGAATTATATGTCACGATGTATGTCCGCGTTTAACTTCTAAACTACTGAACCGATTTCAATGAAATTTGGTACAATGTGTTCAGTTTGGTCAAACTGGAGATATAGAATAGTTTTTATCTCAATTTATAGTCGCAATATTTTTTTATTGCAAATTATTATAATTTTCTGTAAGTTCCATAAGTTTATAAAAGGTGGCGGTATATCCGGGTTGAGTAAGGATCCAATGGATGGCGCTGTGTTAATAGTTCAAACGTCAGTGTATAATTTAAATTTAGGTTTATAAATTTTTTAAATTAAATTTTTTTTTTAAATATTGAGGATTTTCATAACAATTTGATTATAAGAGGTTACAAGACTATACAATAAAATTAAATACGTGTATATGTATTCAAATTTTATTATAACAGTTTAAATTATTATTTTAAGTAAAATACCGCCAACAAAAAAATCCACAATGCGCGGAGCAGAGAGGTAAGACGCAAACGTGTTGAAAGAGGTCTTCAGTCAGCAGAACAAATAACAATGTGCAATGTTCATAATTGATGTAAAAATATTTAATTTTATTATAATCATAATATTGTGCATCGATTAGTGCTCAATTAAATAAAAATTTTAAATTACAATTAAAAAAATGAATAAAATTAATTGTTATATGTTATCAACTAAGAAATTTGTTAATTACTCATTTATTACTAACTATACTTTATCAATCGTTTAAAAATTTTGACCTAAGGTTCAAATCTCAATCCCGTGGGTTTTTGCATCGGCTACAATGTTTTTGTCTTAGTCACAGCAGCGCGCCATCCATTGGATCCTTACTCAACCCGGATACACCGCCATCTGTTATAAACTTATGGAACTTACAGAAAATTATAATAATTTGCAATAAAAAAATATTGCGACTATAAATTGAGATAAAAACTGAATACATTGTGCCAAATTTCACTGAAATCGGTTCAGTAGTTTAGGAGTTAAACGCGGACATATACATCGTGACACGTAATTCTTATATATGTATATAAAGATAAAAATAAAGCTGAGTATAAGCTTTGATAATTGTTCGAAACTAAATTATTCTGGGATCATAATACTTGTAACTAGACTAATGCAATTTAAAACAATAAAAACATTAAGACTATTTAGGAACCATATGTTATTTTCAATTTATTCAAATTTTTAGAGATTTTCTACGAATAGTTAAGATTGTTTGTCCCGAGAGGGTCGAGGCAGCCGTGCTTACAGGGCGCAGCAACTCGAAGCGACTGCAAATAGCACATACAATGCGAGCATGACGGAAGTACGTAAAGATCTTCAGGGAAATTAGCTGCGAATACACGCTTGCATCAGAGGGACCGGGGCCATTGACCGGCTACGTTAAAATATTGACGAGGAACCTGCTATTTCGGGTCCCTGGTATAACCACCAACTCTGCAGCCGCAGCCGCGAAAGATCACTCGATAAATATTTAATCGTCGTTCCGTCGATTACCACCCGGTGAACAAATGTTAATCGTCCTGTCGATGGACTGCGTCGGCACACCGACTCCTTCAACACTATCATCAACAACGAAATCGTTCAATCTGTGTTACCTCTAGTTTCAACGCTAACATACATGGTACGTCTTTTTAGACCTGTTTACGTGCTAACTCAGCTCGTTGGCGACAAATCCTAGAACCTTTCTTAGAACATGTTACGAGACATGATGCAATTAAGGAAGACACGAGCGATCGTACAAACGGTCACCCTATTTAGGGCCCGCATTGTTCGTTGAGCGCGTTAAATACCGTGACCGAGGCCTGAAGGCACTTTAGGGACGAACAAATCAATTTTATGATTGAAACATTTTCGGTATAAAGAGCAAATTGAACCGAAAATTGTATCAAGACTTTTGCAATGATCCGATAGAATATTGTTTGAGCTTGGATTTTTGGCATAAAAAAAAGGGAAAACTTTTTTTTTGGTATATAGAAAAAGATTAAGAATTTTTGGGTTCCTTAAGTGATCGAAGGGCTCCCAAAATGTTGATGGCAAATGGAAGCTCAAAGATTATGGAAATGGCCTGCTTGTTGTGTTGGACAATAGAGAAATAAAACTAGAAAAAATGAGCTCAAGTCCTTTACGAGTCTCCCAAGTGATCGAAGGGATTAATAAGAATAATGTAGAGGAGCATTTCGCCGGCGCGGTTTAACGAGGAGGGAGGGGAGGGAGGGGCGTCGAAAAATCGGCAAAAAATTGTAGGAGGCGTTCAAATCGGCAGAGATCGAAGGAACGTCGGGGTCCGGTCGAGCTATTGTGGTTCCTTCGAAATTCCTGCACCCCGCATGAGATCACGTTTGTGCGCGTCGTGCTCACGTTCGCGTTCGGTGTGAAAGCAGCCTATTAAGGTCGGGCCTAGGTTGGTGTGTTGCTCCGGTGCAGCTTGCCTGGCAGCTTCAGTTCGATGTTTACGCTCGTGCTTTCAACATTTTTCTCCGCGGCCTGTGCTCCGGAACCGAGGCGTCCACGATACTCGAACGAAAGTGCCTTTCCTCATCCCCAGAGGCCCGGGGCCATCTTTCCCTGCGAATCCACGCGTCCTTCGAGACCACGGTGAGTGACTCCACCGACGATCATTGTTTTTCCTTCCTTGATCTCGTCTCGGTGACGGTAATCGTGCCCGGGAGATAGCGAATCGCGTGCGATCGAACTTTCGGAGTTTAGTGAGAGATTTGCGAATTTTTAGCACGGAAACTGAATCTTGTATCTTTTACGAGTAACTTTGATACAGTGAAAGTAATCATAATCTTTCAATCTTTTCAATTTTTTTTTTTTTAAATCGCACCTACTCACATTCTTTCATAATGTTTCTGAGGTTTGTAAATTATGTTAACTTAGACATTGTTGGACAGAGTATCGACCGTTCTAATTGCCGCTTTATGCGAACAATAGTGCAGGGTATTTTTAATTATCTATCAAACTTGACACACGACACGTAAAGAACTCTACTTCGTTTATGCGTCTATTTCTGATCGCAAGTCGAAATGTTTATAAGCGAAACCATTCGCAATCCTCGTTTGTTTACCGAATTTTCGAAGTATATAAAGTGAACCGGCATTTGCATAAAGATCTGCCCTCATAATTGTTCGTGAAGAATTGTTTCAACAAAATTATTCTAATAAATGGATTTCCTGCTATTAATCCTGCTATTTCCTGCTATTAAAGATAGGACGAACTAACATTTAATCTATAAATACGTTCGAATTTATAGTCCGAATTAGTACATAATTGTTGTTACAGCAAACCGCCCCATAAAACCGAATATTAGCATAAATATGCGCAAGCTAGTGATCAGCGAGGAACGTATTACTTTCGACTCGTTATCCCGAAGCCGAGACGTGCATTTACATTCAATTAACACGGTCGATTGTTTGCCAATGAGAGGATAAAAGAGGAACACCGTGCAAACGGTATCCTCCTTTCGTTTTCGACAAAGAAACATGTATGAAACGTCGGCGCGACAGTGTAGAGACATAGCAGCTCGTACAAATTACGAAAAGAATCAATTAAACGCGAAGCAGGAACGAGAGGAGCCGGTGCGATGAAGATTATATTCCTAAAAATAGTATTCCAACGCAATCTGAAGTGTTCGCCGCAGCGGGAACAGGTTTAAGGTGATGCGAAGAGCAAGAAGAAAGTGAGCCCGCAGGAATACTCGCTTGAAAAGTGTACGGGATTCGGGCCCCGACGCTCGAGGACTCGCGTCTACATCAGCCTTGGAAATTACAAGACTTTCTTTTCTGCGTGCTGAATGCCAGATCATCGACAGAATTTCAATAAAAATTTTACCCTGCCTACGATTGTATACCAGTCCTCTGGAATCCGAGAAATCGCTAGCAAAAATCTTTGGACGCAGACAATGGACACACACACACACACACAGGCTGCTGCGAACAGATGGTACAGAAATACTCTCTGGTCACTGGCCATTGTCAACCCTGCTTTAAAATTAGGATCCGGTCACGGCTCTTTTCCTCGCGATTTTAATCTTTAACCATCGACTCTTGTATTTTATTATTTTGCGAATCATCGACTCTTTCAATTCTTCGGCTGTGAAATCTGTAAAACGATTCATTTATTTTATCCATACAAGTCACTCGTATTTTCTTCGGGGTGAAACCATTTAATATTTTCACACGAAATAATTGTGATTCCGAGTATAAAGCAATAACGGGTGAAGCATTGTTCTTTTATGCAACCATTTCCCTTCAGGTGCGACGATTAATTGTCAGATTGCTTCCACGTGATCGTTTTCGTGCAACGTTGCAGATGGATGCTCTTGATGCTTCAGATTTTTTGATATTTTGTCTGTCTTCAAATTCTGGGAGGGGGGTGGGGGGACAATAACGCATGAAAGCACGTCGCGCCTAATCGTTTGATCTCTTGCAATAAATTTCCAAATATTCCTCGCAGTCAGCTCGATGTACAATGCACGAAACGTGATAATTTACAGCACAAGGAATACAGTGCATATAATTGTCTACATGCATAAGCTCGGCAATTTTGTGTCGAGGCAATCGAGTTTGAAGTGAAAGGTCATCTACATTGAAAGTTTACCGATCTTATCGTTGCACTGCTGTTATTTACGATAAATATAAATTTTCTGCATTAATTACAAGGGTACTTGTCCTAGCAAAAATGATCGAGTATATTTCCACATTCAAGCACAAGTTGAAATAAAAGTCGCTAAAAATCTAGATGAACTTTCGCAATTTTCCTGCTGCAACACACTTCGTCATTAGTATAGACTGCGGATTTTATATAACAGGAGTAACTGGGATTTAAGACAGTAAAAATTCGAAATAATTTTTAAGAGATTCATTATAAAACTATATTGTAGAAACATATATTGACTCGAATATTTTGATTACCTAGACTACGGATTTTATGCAGTTACAACAGTAATTAACCAGTTAACTGTGGAGCTCAATTTCAGAAAACCCCCACGGCGCGGAATTAAAATCATGCAATGTGGAATATATACGAAAAAAAAAAAATAAAAAAAAGGTTCAAAGGGGGCGCAGGGCAAGGGTTCAAAAATTACATTTTTATTCGATAAGAAATTAACAATTCATTAACGTTAACGGCACCGCAATAGAGTTTTGGGTTGACGTGTATACAGGTCAAACACGCTTAACTGGTTAAAAACAGTACAGACAGAGGAACTTACATTATTTTCAACCGATTTCTATCTCGCTCGAATTTGTTGCACTGCGGGTAAACAATTTTTATCGTGCAAAGCTCCGCGCAGAGAATGTCTCGGCACAGAAGACGGAATATTCAGCAAGAACTCGGTTCGTTCGGATAATGGATCGTTCGCATACCAGAGCATTGGGATAACGGGTGTTCGACTGCACTCTGATTGAAATATCCTCGATCTATCGCGCGCGCGCGCGCAACGTGATTGGCGATCGAGAGAAAGGGAGGAAGAAAGACGGAGAAATTGTTATTCGCACGAACGGCAAAGGCGACGAGTATAGCGAGCGTCACAGATGATAGCCGCTGTGAGATACGACGACACGCCCTTGAAATTTTGTGTTTTCGCTTGGTTTGCGACACGAGACACGAGCGGAGCTTGTGCGACACGCGACAGGGAGCACAGGCGTGAATGGTGTGTGAATAGGCTCTCGCACGTCAATTACCCCTTTCGTCGATCTAAACGCGTGTCAGCTCCATTTAATTGAGCGACGCCCACACGGCCATTGGCTGACGCGTTGTTTACACCCTCCAGGCGAATTTTCAGCCAATTTTCCTGAGAAAACTAACCCGCGTTCAGAAACTTCAAGGTCGGCTTTTCGTCCAACGTCGCTAAAGACGAGTTATTTTTTTTAGAATCTCTTTCAGATTAACCCTGTGCACTCTCGAAGCTACTTTATCTCCAAAACGAAACATTTCGGTAATTATTTACATTAGGGGCTTCCTCACCGATTTTGATGACCTTGAAATATGTTGTCAAGGTCATCATTCTGAACAACTTTTTCCTATACATGTTACCGCCGCACAGTGGGCAAAAACGGCCTTTTTCGATTCAAAATCAAAGAACTTTCGATAGGAATGAGGTAGAGCGATTAAATTTTTTTTAAATGAAAGCTGAAACTTTGTAGAATATGGAAAAAATAGGGAGATTACGGTACGAACGTTTTTTAACCTTGAGAAAATTCGTTAAAGTTGCACAATTTCAAGAAAGTGCCAGTAGTAATGACAGTGATACGTCAAGTGATGACGAGATGTGAAGTGCTTCATGTTTCGTAAGTAACTCAAAACGTTAAAATACTTCATTATTATTATTTTTATTGTGTTTTATATATGAGAATACGATATACTTTCAAACTAGTGTGTTATGAAGTCATTTTAACGAAAAAATTTCATTAATTTGTGTCACAAAAATCTATTTTTTTCAAAAACCAGAGGTCGTAGACAAATTTTGAAAACAGATTTGAAATTAGCGTGAAAAAATCTATTGGAAACGATATATAGCATGTTAAAAAAAAATTTTCCGCGCGTATTAGCCACAAAAACAAAATTTTCTTGAAATTGTGCTACTTTAACGAATTTTCTCAAGGTTAAAAAACGTTCGTACCGTAATCTCCCTATTTTTCCCATATTCTACAAAGTTTCAGCTTTCATTTAAAAAAAATTTCATCGCTGTACCTCATTCCTATCGAAAGTTCTTTGATTTTGAATCGAAAAAGGCCGTTTTTGCTCACTGTGTGCCGCTCAGCTTTAGTTTCCGAGATATTCGCAAAAAAGTTTCAACATCTCAAAAAGTGATCGGAGTAGGTGTGTGTAGGACTGTGTAAAATAGTATTTCAAATAGTTGACAGTAACTTATATTTTTATGATATTTTGTTGCCTGTAATGTTATTAAGATATTGTAGTCTGTTTGTCAACATGTTACATATTCGTAATTAAACTACAAATAATACTTTGATAACTATTATAGCTTCTCTTGTTAAAAATTATAATTTATAATATTAACTACTTGCTCAACTTATTTTAATTCTAAGGAAATACTTGAAATACAAAATAAAAATATTTCATTTTATCTATCTGGTTATCAAAATAAAAATATTTGATTTAAAGTAGTATCTTATTTGAACCACATTAAATTATACTATATACAAAATCATTAATGATCGTTAATATACGTTGCAAAATATGATAGAAAACCTTGTATCCAATGTTCCACATACGAATACTAATTCTACATTATAAAATACTAATGTAAAGTGTACTTACTTCTGAATTTTCTGTACCTCCGTCGGATCCACAGCACACAATTATTGACTCACGATAATAGGTCCGAATAATTTAAAAACAATCACTAAATAACACACACAACACACACGCACAACACATTTTATAAAATCGTGACAACGAACGCGAAGTCACTCCGACCACGAACAAAATAATACTGCGATTTTAACAATGATCCCTTCCACGGAGGTGGTAGGGTCAGGTTATCCCAGGCAGGTTAGACGCTGAGGGTCCATAAACACTAGATACAAAACCAAGGAAAAAAAATTATGGCGGGCGCCGACCCTATTTCCCGGAATTCCCAGTTTTCGTGTCACACGTCCGTGGGAGGGGAACGGTTAAAATCGCAGTATTATTTTATTCGTGATCGGAGTAACATCTTCTCGTCTGCTGTCACGATTTCGTTAAGTGTGTGTGTGTGTGTTAAGTATGTTGTGTAGAGTTTAGTGATTGTGTTCCAATTATTCGGATGTATTCGCTTGAGTCAATAATTGTGTGCTGTGGATCCAACGGAGGAACAGAAGATTCAGAAAAATTTGTAAGTACACTTTACATTAGTATTTTATAATGTAGTTTGTAGTACATTAGTATTATATTTTATTATTCGTATGTATAATATTGGATGCAAGGTTTTCTTTCATATTTTGCAACTTCAATGTCCCTTTAACACTAGATTTACAAAGCACTAAAACTGACTACTTAATATTATTTTACAAAAATAACAAGATCGTGTCTATTCACATTGGTATCAATTTTTTAAATAATATATACCCAATATTGGGTATATGTTACCCATATATTACAATACTGAGGTGTTTAGTGATTTATTACATATAAACAAATTTAATAATGTAAAAAATATTTTGAATAATGATACAGCAATTTTTAGTGGTGACTCACAGGCACCGTTCGAGTGCTAAGGATTAATTGTCATTAGAATTCTTTTCGATTTAATTTCACCGGAATAATTCTTGTAAAATTTGCTTCGACTGCGATCATCCGTGCACTGCATTCGTGACCGGGGTCAAAATCGACCCCCCGCGGCTCGAGGAAAGTCTCGACCACCGTTACGGCCGGTTAGATAACGTTTGCGACGGATTATAGTTGCGTGTGTAGTCGCGCGCATAAGTTGCGTAGCCGCGCCCACGCGTTCCTCGGAACGCGAACACGAAATTCTCGAGGATTTCATAACGGAAATCGTTACGCGTGGACGTCGATAATTGCGAAACGCGGCGAAGGCAGCTGGCAAAACACACAGCAAACATTCCCCAAACATTGGAACACTGCGATGAGGTAGGAGCCAGGCTGCAATTTGCAATTTGCGTCGCGTTCTCCTCATTCACTCGCTTCTGAATGAACTTTCTCCTTTTGTCGCGCGCGCGCGTGTCGGCCAGGTATTTTAATCGACCGGGAGATTCTCTCTCGCTTTCGCGGCCGAAATTTATTGGATGATCTGGAAGAAAAAAAAAAGAAACACCTGTTTCGATTCGTGCGGCTGTGTGTCGATCGTCGTACTACGATCTACGGTAACATAGAATCCACGATTTTCGATTTTACGATCGCGGGACAGTTTCTCAGCGATTGCGCACGAGAGAGCGACCGGCCTTGACTGAATAGTTGAATAATTAATCGGAGACAGGCGGTTCTGGGCTGATAACAACACCTGACACCGGAGCAAATAATTCACTAGAAAATCCTCTGGAGAAAATTGTTCCCCATGGGGAAACAACAGTTACTCTTTGAAATCGTTGTTTTATAGATCTGATGGCTTGCGGATGAAATTTTTAGGGATGCTTCGTAATCGAGGCTGGAATGCGTTCGCGTGAAAGTTCGTTGATCAGGAATGTTTAATAGCTTGCATAATTAGCGAAGAACTAGGTCAATTATCGTTAACACGTTCGCCACATCTGTTTCGTTGCTCACCGTCGTTCGAATATTTTATTCAAATACAATCGCGCTCCTTTGGTCACCAGATGAGGGGAGGTAGCACGAATTTAAGGGAAAAGCTATCGGTGGAAGGGGAAATTAGAGTGGGGAAACAAGTCTTGATCTGGCGACTATGCGACGCACTTACTCTATGAAATACTAATTATCAATTATGTTGATTTTGGATGGTCTCATCTGAAAATACATTCCAAGCCCCGCCGATATTTTTTCAATTGATCATAACAATAATTAACTTTTCAAATTTAATTTAACTTTTGGCACTAATACTAACCATTTAGAGCGAAAATTTTCCGGAACGAACTAATTATGGCAAGATGGTGGCTGTGTCTCAAGAGCACCAATCCGTAAACTTGAGGAAGAAGTCGATAAAAGTTTATTACGAAATTTGTTTGCTAGGTTTTTTTTCGTTCCCGTTGCAGAACGTTAAACTGCAGATACATTTCTCTCTCTCTCTCTCTCTCTCTCTCTCTCTCTCTCTAATGCCTATCTCAGAGTATCTCGCCGATACGTGGGCACGTGTTCACGCCCGTGTGTGTCTCTTGATATTGTTTCTCTTTTTTTTTTTTTTCGATTCGCCGCGAATCAAACCGCGAAAGCCGCAAACACGGCCCCCGGCCGACAAATCACTGGCTTTCTATAATAGTATCGTAACGACCGTGTACTCTATTAACGTATACAACGACGTCGTAAAACTCGGTAACAGTAAACAGATTATTAAAGAAAAATTTCTTTCGGATAGAAAACCGGGTCGAGCCGAAACGAAAGAATGCAAGCGTTCGATTCGATTAAATGGAAGTTATCTAAATATTAATTATTAAAATATAGGAACGCGTGTAATTTGTCATTTGACAAAAATTATGAACGAAGTCACCTCGTAAGATTCCGATAAAATTACCAAAAGATGTAGTGGATGTTTAACGTTAATTTAACATTAAAAAGTAGAAAGGGCTATACACAATTTGGAGAGCTGTAATTATATTGTATTTCAATTACACATCTGATTCAAATATTTCAATTACATTGTATTTCAATTACACATCCGATTATAATAATTAGTAATCGAATAAATGAAAGGTTTGAATTATTTAAGGGATAGCTGTATTTCAATTATATTGTATTCCAATTACAGATCTGATTAAAATATTTCAATTACATTCTATTTCAATTACACATCTGATTAAAATATTTCAATTACATTCTGTTTCAATTACACATCCGATTAAAATATTAGAAATTGAATAAACGAAAGGTTTGGATTATTTAATTCAATTACGACGTAGTTGAATTACAATGTAATTCAAATATGCAATTAAATTAGAACGTAACTGAATTAGCACAGCTCTGGTTGTATGTATGAAATTGTACGTAGAAGTTTGGAAAGGTCAATTTGACCGGTCGTGGTAGGTATAGCGTTAAAGGACATTAAAAACGAGTCCAACTCGACATAGTTGGGCAAGGGGTCCAAGGGGGTTCAGGGGGGTTGATTCCTCGCGGCCCCCACCCACGGGAAAACTGTTGAGTGACTTTCACAGAAAATTGATCATCGACGGGTTTATACGACGGGAACACAACGTCGGCTATTTTCGCGGATAGTCTCGCAATGTCTCGACACTGGTCTGGCCGGTGATCGTGACCGGGAATGGGGCAACACTCTCGGCGTCGACGTGGTTGAATCAAAACACGTTTCTCTACGCAAATGCAACGCGGTTCGAGCGGTTTTCCGATCGCCTATTCGCCTTTGTATAGCTGCGAATGACTCGGCTCGCCGGGAACCTTACGATAACCAACGGAATCTAGTTCCGAACGCCGGCGCAACCAGTTTGTCGGTTAATTAATGCTGCGAAACTGGTAGTCCTGCGCTTTCGAAGCGTACCGAGGCATTTATCCTGTCGATCGCGCCGCAACAACTATAGTTATTGCTGTTCCTCGGCCGCAATGGTCCGCGACCAGATATACTGTTCCGGAAAATCGAATGGAAAATTATCCTTTTTCCATCCGGTCGCTCACTTATCTATCTGCGCAGATTGAAAACGCTCGGTTACGGTCCAGACAACTACCAGAAAATAAACTCCGCCTGTTTAGAATCGTTGCTTAGTTATTTTATCGAATTTAACCAGCTTAACCCTTTGCACTCCGCTGTCCCCTCTCAGGGGACATTAAGGGGGGAGGGTCAAGTAAACAAGCGTTTCTTCTCGAATTTGTTTTGAAGAGAGCATAATATTTTTTTATTTACAAACAATTGTATGTTATTGTGTAGCATCTAGACAATCTATATCAATTTTGAGATTATAAAAATATTTATAAATAACTGAGCAGCAGCTGCTTGGATTTGGCTCCTCGAAAATGCGCTGTGCAACACACAGGTTGCTCTAATTATCTGAAATCACAAATCCAAAAGTTTTTCGTTAATATATAATAATACGCTTTGCATGAACCTAAAAGTTTTTTTAAAAATTGAAATTAACAATGTTTATAGCCATTTCTTTACGGAAAAAAATTTTCGACTTTCGAAGACTTCTTTTCAAAGTGGCACAGAATTTGTAATTTTTTAATTTTTTTTTTAAATTTAGGTTCATGCAAAGCGTATTATTATATATTAACGAAAAACTTTTGGATTTGTGATTTCAGATAATTAGAGCGACCTGTGTGTTGCACAGCGCATTTTCGAGGAGCCAAATCCAAGCAGCTGCTGCTCAGTTATTTATAAATATTTTTATAATCTCAAAATTGATATAGATTGTCTAGATGCTACACAATAACATACAATTGTTTGTAAATAAAAAAATATTATGCTCTCTTCAAAACAAATTCGAGAAGAAACGCTTGTTTACTTGACCCTCCCCCCTTAAAGTTTATTAGCGATTACGGGGAATTAATTTTTCCAGCGCAACTTTAAATAAAATATTGATTTTTTTGCAAATATATATGCCTCGATGTCAACCAATTCATATAAGTCCAATATCATTATAATACGTTACTTGGTTCCAAAATTATACTAAATAATACGAGGATTTGTAAATTTCTGCCAGAATGGTTCGGAGTGCAAAGAGTTAAAACTGCTCGATCGTAAAATAAAATGTTCGAACGGTAGGAGGAATGATTTTCCAAGTGCAGATATTACAGGAAAATTATTCAATCAATAGACAGCGATTATAAGATTAAATGACACCGTTTCAACGTTCTCTACCCAACGAACTGTATTAACCCCTTGCCCTACAATATCGTGTCAGACTCGTGATGAAGATTGTGAACAGAGTCTAATAAATATCTATGTCCTTTGGAGAAAACATAGACATACAATAAATATAAAACAATCTTCTTTTTCTATGACATTCTGAACGACGAAGAATTTCTAATCAGTATAATCACAAAATAAATAGTAGTGCAAGGGGTTAACACGTTGACTGCCATGTCACCGATATATGTATGGGTGATGGAATTATTTGTCCAAGTTTTAAAATGAATTTGTTAGGCTAATATATTAATCGTACCGATTTTTATTAGGATCTGTAAGAGGCCAGAAAGTTGGAGAACTACTCAGTATCAAATATATAATTTTTCTCAACTTTTATTTCATTAAATCACTTACTGAATTTTGGAAGTTTCTAGTTTGGCACAGTCAAAGTGTTAAAACCTCATTAAATTCTTGGTAACGAACTCCCAGAAGACCACGGAGTGCTGCAAACGCGATAAACGCAGAAAATGTGCAGTCCAGCGAATATCAACGAGCTGGCTCGCGGACAAAGGGTGCAAAAACGTATCAGAGTTCACAGGGACACGAAATAGGAAGCCGGGGCTCGCAGCGTTTCAAACTCCGTCGGAAGTAATTATTGTCAAATTAATCTTGGCAATGGTTTCCCGCATTCAACTGCGAGTCCGGGCAAAAGTGCACTCGCCATTGTTTCGACCTCGTAGACAGACGGCAGCCGACGAGATATATACATTCTGAGCCCGGTCCCCGGCTTCTCTTGCCCTTTGCGCGAAGACCTTTCTTCTTCTTCTTCCTCCTCCTCTTCTTCTTTCACGTCTTCCTCCGTCCCTCCCCCGATTCTCCAACCCTTCTACACCTTTGTGTTCTTCGATATTCCGCGGCACTAGTTCTCTTGAATAATAACTGCATTTTTCACGGTTACCGTCTTCAGTCTCTTTTATCTCGGCCACTTCAGACCGCGTTCCGCGTTTTCCTTATGATTCATTCTCTCACGTTGTCACGCTTCTTCCGCGACTTTCGGCGACTTCCTGGTCTCGTTGCGAAAAATCTGCAGTCTCCCTCTCGCACTTCGTCACGATCCCTGAATAGAGTACGGCGGGGGCGAAAAGTGTTTAACACGTTCA
The DNA here is from genome assembly GCA_913789895.3 of Seladonia tumulorum. Lineage (NCBI taxonomy): Eukaryota > Metazoa > Arthropoda > Insecta > Hymenoptera > Halictidae > Seladonia > Seladonia tumulorum. The sequence goes on from OU565266.1 coordinate 10,410,325, forward strand.
CTGCCATGTCACCCATACGCGGGTGACGGGGAATTATTTGTCCAGATTTTAAAATAAACTTTCATGTTAATATATATTCATTCCACCGAATTTGATTAGGATCAGTAAAATGTAAGAAAGTTGGAGGACTACTCGATATCATACATTTAATTCTTTTCAATTTTTCTTTCATTAAATAACTCGCTTTGATTTTATGGAATTTTTGTCAGATTCCATGCAAACCTTTTCCTTTTCCTCCGCAAAAACCAGAGGTCGTAGAGAAATTTTGAAATCAGCGTGAAAAAAATCTATGGGAAACGATATATGTATAGCATGTTAAAAAACATTTTTTCCGCGCATGGTAGTGGAAAAACTAAAATTTTCTCGAAATTGTGCACCTTTAACGAATTTTCTCAAGGTTAAAAAACGTTCGTACCGTAATCTCCCTATTTTCCCATATTCTACAAGGTTGCAGCTTTCGTTTAAAAAAAATTTCATCGCTCTACCTCATTCCTATCGAAAGTTTTTGCCCACTGTGCGCCGTACGCAATGTGTTAATTATACATTACATTAATTCGACGATCTTTAAGTGAGTAGTTTAAGTTCTTGGATCATCGAACTAGGAAAGAGCACGGTGACGCAACGCTCGCGTTTCACCGATTTCGTACGAAAAGCGTAACATCGTTTCCTCGTTTCGATAATAACAAATTCCGCGGTCGTTAAATAACACCGCTGTCTGTTTCCCTCCCGTCAGGTTCCCGTTCAATATTTCCATGCGAGAAAATCGATCGAACCGGTGAGAACCGTTCCCAAGAAACGGAACGCTCCTTCCTCGTTAATTACCTCGTGATTCCGACGAGTCCAGAAGAAGACAGATTCGAGAGTCACGCTTACGTAGAGAAAACGTAACGGCTGTTTGCCTATCGTAAATTAGCGTTTATTGGAGGCGTCTGGAGCGTGTTATCACGCCGCCGTAATCAGAAATCAAGGCGACGCGTTACGAAAGGTAAATTCGAGATACGCAATACATATATCACAATATAACTCGAGATAGAATGCAATAAAACGTGGCAAGGATGAACGCAAACCTCGCGTTCGATTCCACGGTCGCGGATATATTATTTGTTCGATAACAACAATCGGTGCCAATGACCTCGCTCCCGATCGCGGATCTTCGTCTCGGGAAACCAGAAATTTTTCGCTTTTTTTTATGTAATCCTGTAGATTTTGGCGATAAAATGACAAAAATCCAAGTTTCAGTCCCAGGAGATCGCGTGTAAATATCTACTCGCGCATAACTTTTGAGCTAGCGATCTCCTGGAATGAAAATTTGAATTTTCGAAATGTTCTCGACAAAATCTACAGGGTTACATTTGAAAAAGTTGAAAACTTTTGGTTCCCTGAAGCGAAGTTAAGCCTTTCTTTCTGTTCCAACTCCGTTTAACGCTTATATCCAGATGCTAAATAGTCTGTTCTTCGAGTTTTTATGCTTTGTGCGTTCGATCGTCGTGGAAAGTAGAACTCTGCAATCTTCTCGTTGGAACCGATGAAGATTCTCCGCCGAAGAATCACTGAAGATTTTTCTGAATCGCTTCGGAGTTTCTTAACGAAGTGCTCGCTCAATGCAGCTCATCGGCTCGGCAGTTTATCTATAACTGGAAGGAATAATGATTCTGGAGCACGGATAGCGCCGATCAAAGGAACGATTGTTCTCGGTCGAGGCCGGAGAATAAACTCTCCGTCCGAGAAATCGGCAACGAAGCGATCCCAGTTTCTCCGTCCCGATAAAAGATAATCGAGTCATTATGGCGGGGATTAGGCCGAAGTTTTAAGGCCGCAACCCTAGCCGTTTCGTGGCGGTCGTTTGCGCGTTTATCGTCCCGTAATCAAATGGCAAACACCAACTATGAAACTTGTGGAAAACGGGACCAGGGTTTGTTATGGTGATCTATTATCTCGAGCACCGTGATCCCAAATTGAGATCTAACAGTACGAAGTCTCTTCTGAATTTTTATCTCGGAAACTATCGATCGAACCGATCATCATTTTTTCTTCACCGAGAAATCAGTTTTTTAATGTGTAAAATTCTAGGCAAATTCTTATCTTTAAATCTGTACATTGAAAGAAATTGCTCGTTTAAAAAATGCGATTGTTCAAAACCTAATCTGTCGAACAAACGGTGATTTATCTATAATGTTGTATACATAAAATTAGGGGGGGGGGGTTTAAGTCATCGTTTCAATGATTTCGAATTTCTTTATAAAATACGACCCCTTTGTACAAGTGTTGCTCGTTCGAACGGATGCATAAGCTTGTGAATTTTTATCTCGGAAGCTACTTGTCGGATCGAGTTGAGACTTTTTTTATCTCAACCAGAGAGGCCTCTTCTGTCACAAAAAATGTTCTGTCATTGCAAAATCGATTCTCAAAAATTATAAAAGAATTCTCAATTTGTGTATTTCACTTTAATAGCCTTCGTTTTAGTAGAAGGTGCATGCTAGCTTTACCAGCTAACCGCGACGTTAATTTCCAAAGCCTTCGTCGTGAATCAAAGCTTATCTTCTAGATGAGGCTTCGAAGAACACGCTCTCGTACAGTTTTTTTAATTTTTATAGTAGACCTGTATCCCGAAATGGACGTAATAAATTATAATTAAACTGTAGGTCTTTATCCGTTCGTGGTATGTACATTTTTTTAAATTTCTTTTAAAAAAGAGCGATGATATTCTCAATTGAAACAGACGTACACTGTTCCAATAGTTCTCTGTATACCGAACCTTCAGATACCATTTTGTTTTCTCAAATTTCACGCAAATCCCCAGTTCAATTTATTTCCGGAAGTATCGACGCAACGGCACAGCTGTTCTTACACGAACCATAACGCAGCGGTCCTTCCTCCTGAAATCCGATTGAATAACAACGTCGATCGTCAACGATCGATACTCGGTAACATTTTCTCCATTACCTAAGCGGTCTGTTGAAACTCCCCGGATCATCGATGACGGTCGCCGGCTTTGTCAGTAAAATCGATCGCGGGAAGCAAATTCGATCGGACGAATATGTTAGAAACTACGTGTTTCTGATCCCAAGGTTCTGGGGTAAGTGCCGTGTGGGGTTGATCACAGTCCTCTTACCAAAACGCATAACCTTCCCCACTCCGTGGCCAGATCCTACAGGACGAAGAGTCCTTTGTCTTTGGCAATACGACGTCGGGTCGCTTGCCTTTGTTGTATACAAACGTTAAGATCATCTAAAATCTTCTCATATTCTCATAGTATTAAGTCATCTAGGTACCTTCCGATAACGATTGTCATCGACAGTAAACGTCCCAAAACCCTTCCCAGTGATTTCATCCTTTATTACTCATCTTCAAACTTCGCCCTAAAAATGTCTCATCCCTTACTGACCGCTAGACCCGTGATATCCCCCCGCTCTCCTGATTTTCAACACCTAGGGGAGAGTTGCCGAATGCGTACCACTTAATTTCGAAGGCAGTTTATATATTCTTTAGTAGGAATTTGAGCAAAAATTATGTTTTGCATCTATGTATTAACTATCGAAGTTACAATTTAATATGATTTTTTAAATATTTGTTGATAGATCATTGTGATATGAACACTTTTATAAGATCATGCAAACAGTACGATTTAAGCAACCGGTATCCTAAATGGTACCAGCCGGTTTCCAAAATTGTACCTCATGTGTTGGATTAAAAAGATACCAAAAGATCATAAGAGAAACTGTATTTTGCGTTTAATTTGAGTTTAATATACAATACAACATAAAAATAAAATGAAATATTACGTTACTTAACTTAAATACAACTAGGACAATAATAAATATTGTCTTTTTTCAAAACTCCTCCACAAGCTTCATGTACCCACTTTTGGCACTTTAAGCATTGGATCATGTCTTCTAAATAAGAATTATTGCAAAGAAAACAGAACCAATCGTTTTCATTCTCCACTTCTACGAGAACTGGAGCAGCAGTGCTGGTTGAAGGCGTGAAATCAATTTTTCTTTGTTTCATTTGTTTTGTTTTCATTGCAACTAATTCCTTTTTATAGGGGCTACTGTAAGCTACTTTCCCATGCTAAAAAAATTTGAAATATTGTAAATCGTTTATTTTCGCGGTAAAATTTGAATAACAGTATCTTAAATCTTACTGGTACGATTTAGGAAACCACAGTGTGGTACGATTTAGGAAAAAGACGTCCCGCTAAATAATTGAAGCTAACTTTTAAAACATTATCAGCATGTTTTATAAACTAAATAGAAATAAATAATATAACATAGCTAGTTTTCAAAAATATATGAGACTACCTCAGAAACTGAAGATTTATATTTAATTCAGCCGATTAAAATCGTTTAAAATTGACGTCAGACTTGCCTGATTTCTTTGTGCTTCTGTCATTCACAAAACAACACTTTATGCGAATGACTTTTTGGTCCTACTTTATCGACATAAATAAAAGTTCATATCATTACCACCAAGAGGCATCAAAATGCATTAGTTTTTAAATAAAAGAGGTGGTACGATTTAGGTGACCAGTACGCATTTGGCAACTCTTCCCTATATCTTGCGGGGCGTTTCTGCGAGAAGCAGCATTTAGCATTTATCCTCCGAACAGTCTTTGCAATACCGTTAAGAATCGACTTCAGAATATCTATTGTACGCGCAACCGTATTTCATAAAGTTCCGTGCTTGTACCGAGTTCTTATTAAATATAATAAACACCAGTCAACGGAACACAACACCTTTTCTAAACGTTCTCACCTTCAATAAACAGTCAATGCTTATACAATCGATAGCTGCGAGACCCAAATCTGCCAGGATTGTTTAGCTTCACGGGCCACAGACATTATAAAGCCCTGCCATAAATCTGTCAAGAAATAAACATCCCTTCGACCATTCCCGCCAAAACCTGTCGTTAAAAATGCGTTGACGCTAACAAATAATTCCTGCGACTCGGCTATTTCGCGACCGTGCCGAAGAAAGAGTCATCGAGAGACAGAAACGGAGCAAAACAGAAAGAGAAAAATAGAGAGCAATTCGCGCCATTGTTCGGTGCGAACGAGCGTCGTGTCTCGCTCGTGGAAGACGCGATCCCTGAACGCGCGTGCGACGTCGTTTTACTTTCTCGCGGTGCACATTGTAATATTTTGTTTCGGCAGGAGAAAGAGCGGCGGGCCACGGTGCATTTAAGACGCAAGAACCGTTTAATACGGAATCAGCTCGGCGTGGAAAATTGTCACGCGCCGGAACACGAGCACGATTTCGCAAGAGCCGCACCGATGCAGCCCGCGAAACTGCGCACTTCGGGTTTTTCCTCGCCGGAGAGGTTTCGGTTCGCCAGCCGACTCGCAACCGTTTTTGCATTCCCGATATTTCCGATCGACGCACGATCGATCCAGGCTGGAAATATGCGAGCGAAATTAAACGGTTTCGCGTATAGTTTGCTTTTAGCCGCCCTACCTAATCCGGTTTGATACGTTGCATCGATCGGGTTTGACCCGGTTTGACCCAGTTTTCACGCAGTTTCCCCTGGCAGAGTCCTTTCTAGGACAGAATTTCTGACGCGTGAACAAATTCGTGAGAAACAGTAGCTCTCCTCCCCCCAAAATTTTCGACATCAACCGCAATAAATAGAAAACAAATAGAAAATTATCTCTTTAATAATTTTAATAGATTGAAAATAATCTATTGTCATGCTTCGAATCTTATAGTCCTCCCACTATTTTAAATTTCATCAACTCAATGTTGTCATAAGTGCATAAAATCCGCAGTCTAGTTATAATCGTTGGAATTGAGAAGGTGCTTTTACGGGAAAATTGAAGATTTTACATTGACCAAAGATTAACACTTTGACTGCCAAGCTAGAAACCTAAAAAAGTAAGTTATTGCATGAAATAAAAATTGAAAACATTTAAATCTACGATATATCGAGTGGTCCCCCAATTTTCTTGCATTTTACAGGTCCTTAAAAATTTTGATACAATCAATATATTAACGTAAAGATACATTTTAAAAAACCTGGACAAATAGTTCCGTCACCTACATATGGGCGACATGGCAGTCAACGTGTTAAATAATTATTCCGATTTTTTCTTTCCATCGAGATAATATTCTGTACCCTCTGTGTAAAGTCGTAAAATTAATTTCAGTCTTTATTTCTGGAAATTCACGGAAAGAAATTATGTTTTCAAGCTTTCGCAGAAGAGCTTAGAAAGCTTCTCGAAAGCTGTGAAAAGTTTTTGATTTTTGAACAGTCTACGGTGTTGATCACCGTTATCGGCAGCCACGCGACGCGACGCGAGTGCTATTTTTCCTCGGGGATAGTCATCAGGCTGTGGATCTTTATGCAAAGTGAAATTCGCTTGACGAGCGTAATTTATTGCTTCGGAGACTGCGGTGAAACAGACGTCTCTCGTTTCTTAGATAATTATTCTGAACGGCGACATTAGAGGAGAAACGACTGCGAATTTAGTTTAATTCCATCTTTTGTTGCACTCTTTAGATTGTCAACCTAGCAATCATAATATTATAGTTTTAGAAACGTTTTCATAGGAAATTACTAAATTCACTTCTTTACTTACAATTACGTACAAAGTTTAAGCTCAATCTTCTCCTTCCTATAAGACGTTTCACTTTCATATGTTTTGTGCTAGGTAGGTTTAATTTGAAACATTTTTTTTTTTATAGACACTAAGATTGGGAGAAGAATTTTCCTCTGTGTATAAATTAAATTCCAACATGATTTTATGCATTACGATCGACTAGTAAAATAATCTTTTCCGACGCGAATAAATGCCGAGTTACCGAACGTAAGTTATAACCCAGATAGCACTGGACGGCTTAAAGACGTCTGTTTTACGTCCATTTTTGGTCTGAACGTCTTACGTCCTGAAAAGACGTCTTTAAGACGTCTTAAAGACGTCTCGTAAAAGACGTCGTTTTTACGTCTCATTTCAGACGTCTTTAAGACGTCTTTTACGAGTCGTCTTTAAGACGTTTCATTTCTTGACGTTTTAGTCATTCTAAACTGTTAGAGAAAAGCTTTACAAACTGTACACACGCAACACAATATAACGCAGTTTTCCATCCTTCGAATAGACGTTTATTTATTTAGGAAAGTTAAATAACTAAATTGTTAATTTAGTACTATTATAATATATTACATATATATTCGCAATAGAATTTAGCAATAAATATTGTTTAATAATAAAACTATACATTATATATCACAAATCCAAAATCCAAAATAATATATCAAAATAAATAGATAAATAAATAAATAAGTTAAATAAATAAATAAAGCATAAAATGTTAATGTTCGCGGATATGCTGAAAAACATTCTTTTAATTAATTTTTTTTATTTATAAATAAATAAATAAATTAATTAATTAATTAAATAAATAAATAAAGCATAAAATGTTAATGTTCGCGGATATGCTGAAAAACATTCTTTTAATTTATTTTTTTTATTTATAAATAAATAAATAAATAAAGCATAAAATGTTAATGTGCGCGGATATGTTGAAAAACATTCTTTTAATTTATTTTTTTTAATTTATTTAATTTTTTTTGTTATCAAACATTCAATTTATATTTCTTGTACATGTATACAATATTCAAACTCAATATTTTTCTCACAAGAAAAAATGTGGCTTAAAAAATATTTTTCCAATATTTCACAAACATATCTATCTGACAGGAGATTCGGGATAATAAATAAACTATATTATTATCACACTATGATTAAGTATATATATTAAGTACTACATGTACATTGCGCGGCAGCGTAAACGTGACTGCCGGCATCAGAACGAATACAAACAAAAGAACACTCAGAATCATCCGCAACACGCACGCACTCTTCAACTACACATATGCACATGTCGATAATGTAGTGCACATTTTCTTACACTATCTAATATTTTTGTGGTACTAGGGGTCTATTTCGGGACGTCTTGAATACGTCTGTTCGAGACGTCTTAAAGACGTCTTTAAGACGTACAGTTTTTTCACAAAGACGTTCCAGAGACGTTCAGAAGCCGTTCGGAAGCCGTTCGTAGGACATTCAGACGTCTAATAGACGTCTGAACGTCTTTGACAGACGTCTTAAAGACGTCTTTAAGACGTCTCTGTGCTATCTGGGAAGATTAACTATTTTATTCAAGGTTTCGATTTACCAGTAAGGTAAAGGCACCACTAGTTGACCATTTGATAGAAAGACATAAAAAATAAGGTTTGAAATTTAAACAACAGACAGCATGGCATCCGAGGTTCACTTTCATCAAAAGTGCACTTACAAGTGCGCTTGTAAAAACCTTATTTTTTATGTTTTTCTATCAAATGGTCAACCACTGGTACCTTTACCAGTAATCGTTGTCAAGACAAACATAGTTATCCGTATGATAAATCTGGACAGTGCTATAACCACGCCGCAGTTTATAACTTTTTCGGCACACTCGCGTAACGTAAAGGGTTCCACCAAATTTAGCGAAGTTTTACAAGGTTCGGACAGTTTCGACTCGACATGACCCGGTTCATATACTTCGACCTGGTTTTTCGACGTGGTTCCACTCATTTTCGGACTATAATCCACCTGGTTCCGTTCTCTGCTCGGCCCGGCCTCACTTTTATCCGATTTAGTCTTTATTTCCATCTGGGGCGGCCTAAATCAACGCCCGGGTCCCAGAACGGCTCAAGTACCGTCGCAATGTTCCTAAATAAAACTCTTTTCGCGTCTTCGCATCTCTGTACTTCAACTATTCATTTCTGTTACAAATACCGCATCGCGATTGCTAAGTCCCTGAAACCGTATAAATGTGGCATTTCAAGTTCATTCTTTTTTATTCGTATCGCAGAGCCGCAACAGAAATTCCTAGTTAACACTTCTCTTCGTTCATTAACGAAATATCAATCAATTCTCTATTGTTCCTCTCAGGGTTACAATCCATTACATATTTCTCCCGCCAAGCTTACCCTAACCTTAACCTAACTTACACATCTAACTTATCAGACCTACGCAGAGAGTTATCAACGAAATATAGACTTGCAATAACTTTTCACTCATTTTCCGACGAATTAATCTCCGCATAACGAAAGATATTCATTCTGCCCAAAAATCGTTCTAACCTTAACCTAACTTACATTTAACTTATCAGTCCTACGCAGAGAGTTATCAACGAAATATAGACTTGCAATAACTTTTCGTTCATTTTCCGACGAATTAATCTCCGCATAACGAAAGATATTCATTCTGCCCAAAAATCGTTCTACCAGCAAAGCAACAAAATTCCGTTGCACCAGCAGAATACCTGTGCATGAGAAGCTGCAAAAAACGTGATCAAACACTCTCGAGACACCGGGAGACATGATCGGTAACACGATCATAATTCACCCGAGGACTCGAGAACGTCGAAAATTCGTCGGCTCAGGTGCGGTAGCGTCGTCGAACGCGGAAACACGAAATTTGATCGGTAAACAGACGCAAGTGGAACTTAAAAGAGTGAGATATATACAGGGTGTCCCACATAAATGGGAACACCAAAATATCGTTTGTATTTGCAGTCCTATCAGAAAACTTCAGAGGACAAAGTGACACTATTGCAGGAGGCCATTTTAGTGATGAAGAAAAACATTTTTTATGTCGTGTTTTTTAAATTTCAAGGTTACCGATGTTTTTTTTTAATGGAATAGTATATTTTTTTACGATAGCATGATAGACAATAAAAAACTGAATTTAATGGATACCACCTTTTGGACCTTGAAATAACCTTGAGCAAGAATAATCATGTTGAAGCGGATGCACGCACACTAGACAAATTTTCAAACTGATTTTTCTCGAATACAAAGCCTTGTATTAAAAAATTTTATTCTATATTTTCGACTCAGTTTTTCACGTAGAATCATCCCCTGCTATGTTGTACCACCAGTTACGGGACACCCTGTATATATACATATATCCGTCTCTGAAGTCTCGTGAGAGAAGAGATCGCAGATTCGGTTTCGCTTTTTCCGATTCACAGGTGAGGCGAGAAAACAAAGCTGCGCCGGCACGCTCGCTTTCTAAACGGTTGAACGAACCTAACCGTATGCTGTGCGCGCACCTTGAGAATTTCCTCTCCGAACGCAGGGTGTTCTGGATCGATCGACCGGAACCACCTTGGGAGAAACGGCTTAGACCAGACAAATTATTTGGCGATGCCGGAAGTGCATCGATCGCCGCTACCTCTTTCTCCTCTATACTTTTCAATCCGACTTGATTTCCGGTCTGTCGCGGTCCGGTAGCTCTGCACCTACATAGATCCATCGATCAGATTCTAACCGATCCGAGGCGGATCGTTTTCGGAGCGAACCGACGACGCGACGGCCGTACGTAGGGGAGAGTTGCCAAATGCGTACTGGTCACCTAAATCGTACCACCTCTTTTATTTAAAAATTAATGCATTTTGATGCCTCTTGGTGGTAAAGATATGAACTTTTATTTATGTCGATAAAGTAAGACCAAAAAGTCATTCGCATGAAGTGTTGTCTTGTGAATGAGAGAAGCACAAAGAAATCTGGCAAGTCTGATGTCAATTTTAAACGATTTTAATCAGCTGAATTAAATATAAATCTACAGTTTCTGAGGTAGTCTTATATATTTTTAAAACTAGCTATGTTATATTATTTATTTCTATTTAGTTTATAAAACATGCTGATAATGTTTTAAAGGTTAGCTTCAATTATTTAGCGGGACGTCTTATTCCTAAATCGTACCACACTGTGGTTTCCTAAATCGTACCAGTACGATTTAAGATACTGCTATTCAAATTTTACCGCGAAAATAAACGATTTACAATATTTCAAATTTTTTTAGCATGGGAAAGTAGCTTACAGTAGCCCCTATAAAAAGGAATTAGTTGCAATGAAAACAAAACAAATGAAACAATGAAAAATTGATTTCACGCCTTCAACCAGCATCGCTGCTCCAGTTCTCGTAGAAGTGGAGAATGAAAACGATTGGTTCTGTTTTCTTTGCAATAATTCTTATTTAGAAGACATGATCCAATGCATAAAGTGCCAAAAGTGGGTACATGAAGCTTGTGGAGGATTTTTGAAAAAAGACAATATTTATTATTGTCCTAGTTGTATTTAAGTTAAGTAATGTAATATTTCATTTTATTTTTATGTTGTATTGTATATTAAACTCAAATTAACCGCAAAATACAGTTTCTCTTATGATCTTTTGGTATCTTTTTAATCCAACACATGAGGTACAATTTTGGATACCGGCTGGTACCATTTAGGATACCGGTTGCCTAAATCGTACTGTTTGCATGATCTTATAAAAGTGTTCATATCACAACGATCTATCAATAAATATTAAAAAAATCATATTAAATTGCAATTTCGATAGTTAATACATAGATGCAAAACATAATTTTTGCTCAAATTCCTAGTAAAGAATATATAAACTGCCTTCGAAATTAAGTGGTCCGCATTCGGCAACTCTCCCCTACTATATCTACCTGTGCGAAGTGCACGATTAGATCAACAACCGAGATCAGTTTTGTTTCTCAATCCTGTTCGCGAAACAGACTGCCTTTACTCCACGCATAATTTTCCTGTAGACCACACGTTGCTCGACTTTATCGTTTCCTATGAAATCTTTCTGTTGCAACGGGGGTCTCTCAGGGAAGCGATTGCTTGATCTTATGGGAAATGAGTGTTTCGGTTCGACGAAGGTTTTGTTGGCCAGGTGGCGGGATCAATTTTTTAACACTTTGATCGCCAAAAAAGGAAGCTCAAAAATTCCATGAAATCAAAGTAAGTTATTTAATAACATAGAAATTGAAAAAAATTAAATGTATGATATTGTGTAGTTCTTCAACTTTTTTGCATTTTACAGATCCTAATCAAATTTGGTACAATGAATATATTAACGTAAAAATTCATTTTAAAGACTGAACAAATAATTCCGTCACCCATATATGGGTGACATGGCACTCAAAGTGTTAAACGATACGATACGTGGAGGTGATTTATTAAATGTTGTACATCTGTTCGGTTAGAAATATTTTCCAATTTTAGTTGTGACTCGTTCGAGAATGCGCAGCTGTGATCGAATAACAAATTGCTATAGTCAAGTACCGTCGATTCAACCACTAAATACGGTTCGAATTGTATCGTGTTTAGTGTCATTTTAATCAGAAAAATGCCACAAATAAGTTCGCGAAAGTCGCGCAAGAAAGTAATGAAAAATAAAGAAGTTTTGTAATTGGATCGGTAGTGGTTCACACCGATACGTACACTGCTCGGCGACCGAGGGCAGCTCGAGCTTCTCGCGAGTGGAGGGGATAGGCAAACTAAGATCGCGTAGCTCCGTACGGCTTAGATCGAAACTTTACCGTGCTTCTTTTTTTAATCGAGGATGGTAACTATGACTCCGGTGACCGATCGCAGGCCTTTTGTTTCGTTCGGAAGAGCTCCGAAATGATTCTTCGGTGATGCTTGCGGGAGAGTTTGTCTCCACGCGCGAACGATCGGTCGAAAGTTCCATTGCGTAAAGAAACCGCGGCAAGAAGTGAATTAGAAACGTCCGATTCCGAGATTGTCGTTTTATCGCCTTTCCGTGTAGATTGTTATCCGCGCAACCCCGTCCAGTTCTCTATAAACTGTCCTTTTCGCAGTAAACTGCCTCTGCGACGCGGACCAATCATGATTTTACGATTCTATTTACGATTTTCGAATCGGCGACCACGGAAATCGGATGAAATCACAGCAACTTCACAGAGACACAGAAAATTCATGGTACTTCGATATCACACTCTCGATTTTTCTCCTGAGTATTACAGCGCATTTCTATGCGAAACAGGATTCTTCCGAGTCAGTTGTGACAATCGGAAGTCATTTAAAAATTGCATTCTTCCTTCAGCAATTTCAATAAGTAAAAGTGTTCGAGCGTGCAAGTTTTCGTTCGGTATTTCAATCGTACAAATCACTAAAAGCAGAATGCAATTTTTTAACAACTCCTGATTGCTACAACTGACCCAGAAGATTTCTGTTTTGCATAAAAATCCGCAACCGTGATTTTTAATAATGAAATCATTAATAACGATAATACTAACGTTCTCGATATCAATCTTGCCACAGATGCATAAAAATGAAAATCTACGATGACCCATCAGCCTATTAATAGGATTTTTTAAAGAATAATTTATTATTTATTTCAATCGTACAAATCACTAAAGGCAGAATGCAATTTTTTCGCAACTCCTGATTGCGGCAACTCAGCCAGAAGATTTCTGTTTCGCACAAAAATCCGCAGCCGTGATTTTTAATAATGAAATCATTAATAAAGATAATACTGACGAGTCGGTGGCTCGACCGGTGGTATTGTGGGATTGTGATCGTTGAGGTTAAGCGATGTTGGTTGGGGCTCGCCGAAAGATGGGTGACCGCCTAGGTGTTGTGAACTTTTAATGCGTTTAATAAAGATAATACTAACGTTCTCGATATCAATCTTGTCACAGATGCATAAAAATATGAAAATCTGTGATGACCCATCAGCCTATTAATAGGATTTTTTAAAGAATAATCTATTAGGTTATCGGGGGCAGTGCTTTCTCGAATATTAGAAAATAAAAACGCATGGTGTGCCGTGTTCTCGGCCGCCTTAATTAGGAATGAAGTTACGGCAGGGGGAATCGGAAGGTTCGACGAAAAGCAGAGGCCCGCAACTTTTCAATTAGCCGCAATTTCCGGATCGTCGGGATCGATCGTCGAGGTCGTTCGTCGAGGAGCCACCTGTATCGACGCGACGTCTCATCTCGATTGCCGTCTGCGCAAACTATCGAGCCGCTATCGAACTTTGCACGCCATTAACGCGTTCGAAGCGGTCTGAAAAGTTGTAACTTGGGTGTTACTTTCAAATTCGTAGAAATACTAACTGAAAAACACTGCGCGTTAAACGACGTCTCTCGAGAAGTAACTAACGACACTCTGTGTACAAAAGACGATCAAGTTCTTTCGTATAACACATAATTATTTCGTTTTAAGCGATGTCTTAATAGTATGTATTGACTGTATTTCCATTGTGGATCCAGAATTCGTTTCGAAGAAACAGTCTTCGCCGTAGCTACGACTGCACCGAGTCGATGCCTACACCTTTTGCTTCCTGTTCGTTCGAACCTCCATTTCCTGTTCGACGCCATCTTGACTCCGTCCTCCGGCTCCGCTCTCCGCTTTTATTAGGTTGTCCAATAAACTCGGCAGACTTCTGTTCTTTTTTTCGAATCATTAACGTTGGAACGGACTCGTTGAAAAACTCTTTACGGCTGCTCGCCTCGTTATTAACTGTCCAGTCGGATAACTCGATGCTTCTTCTTCTTCTTCAAATGTTGCGCTGGATGTTTCAGATCTTCGAGATATCTTCCTCGAGATACCGGGTGGGTACTTGGTGCAATTTCTATCGATTTCGAATTTGTTCGCGATCGTTGCCTCGACACGCTTCAACAAACGACTCACGATTTTACGTTTTACATCGAACCTCATCGATTGCCTCGGGTCGATTGAAAACAGTTCCTAATGTTAATGTCATAAAAGCCGGCGAGTGGTGGCTCGACCGGTGGTGTTGTGGGATGGTGATCGTTGAGGTTAAGCGATGTTGGTTGGGACTCGTCGAAAGATGGGTGACCGCATAGGTGTGAACCTATAGAAGAGGATTTTATTGTAACCCTTTTATTGTTAATGTCATAAAATTGTCGCGTTATTCTGCCACACTAGCCTGTTTCACGCGCAGACGAAGAAGAAACGTTCTTGGACCTGGTTTGGTGGACAGTCGAGACAACGGGGACTTTGTTCGTTAGCTGAGGGAAGTAAGAAAACGCGGAAAAGGGGGACAGAGAGCGGGGCCAAGTTTCGAACTAAACGGATAATCAAAGAGTCGTCCCACAGTTCGATAATTATCCTATCGATGGCAGAACTAGGCGGTCGAAGTTCGTCTCCCCGGTGAAAAGATAATCCCGGGGAGCGAACGGCCGACAGAGTTCGAACGCGAATTGTGAATAGACCGATGCGGGCGGCATTGTTAGTCGCCCGAGCCCCGCGGGCACACGTTTCATTGAGCGTCTGCCTCGTCCCGTACCGTTCACCGTCGCATCGCGAGTAATTATTGGCAGATTAATTCCGACAACGAGGTACCGGCTCGATGGAGCGAGAGCCGCATTAAAGAACCGTTTCATTCGATCATTGTTTTCGTCGCCGACCAGACGCTGCCGGTCCGCCGCGCCGATCTTCCCGAGAGCGAGTCGATCGTTCTCGATCTCCGTTGGTTATTTATCAAACAAATCGCACAGTTTAGCAAGTAATCTCCTTCTCTAAGCGTACGTTTTATCTTTCCTCCTGCATTAATGTACGCTCTGTTGATTCACAATCAACATTTTCAACGCTCGGGTGTTAGGAGAAGTTCATCTAAAAGGCCCACAAAAATTTCCCACAAAATAACCCACAGAATACGTCTATAAAAATTCACAATCAACATTTTCAACCCTCGGGTATCAGAAGTTCATCCAAAAGTCCCACAAAACACCCGCAAAAGACATCAAATGCATTCTGTCACACTGCAAATAATATTTTTGACGCCTAAACCTTACCAGCTGTGGTACAGATCCCACAAAAATAGCCCACAGAAAACATCTACAAAAATTTCGCAAAGAACATTCTCAACGCTTAAATCTTATAACAAGCTCTCTCAAAGTCCCACAAAATTGCCCACAAAAGTAACTTGTACATTTACAGTAATAGTTACGTGACATTTTCAACGCCTAAGCCTTACCAGCTCATTCACATTCAAGCCCTCCCAAAAGTCCATTAATGTACGCTCGATTTCCGCGAACCTGTTCGTCGTTCTCCCCAGAGTTATGGCCGAGCCGAAATCATCGGCGTAACGTGGTTACGGTCTCCATAAATCGGTTCGAGTAGCTGTACGCTCTCGCATTTTTCATCGGGCCGAACCGACAAACCGTTCGTTTCGATCCGCGATGTTCAACAGTTTTGTATGTTCCCGCTTGTTAATTCCGCGGCCGGCTTCTTTAATTTATTACACCGCACGGTTCAACGAACCAACTTTATGCAGATTTTCTTTTATCAGGAGAACCGGAGTGAGCTCGCTGAAAATGTTCGATCTTGTCGAGCAAGTAAAATTTACCGAGACTCCTTTCCTTACGATCGAGAATCGATCCGTAAATTAATCATTCTGAAACCTGTTATTTCCATGGATTTTATGGTTTTATTAAATTAGTGAAAAATTGCACGTCCTTCTTCTCTCGGACGATTTCTCCGTGTTTCACGAGTGAACTGTTCCTCGGCGATAGTTCTATCAATAATGTGGCAACTTTCGTTGCAGAAGACCTAATCGCGACGCTCCGACCATCCTCTCACCTTGAGTTTCTTTTCTTCCCTCGCTTGACCGTCGCGTCGTGTGTTTCATCGACCTCGCTATAACTATTCCTAACGACGGGCACGGAAAAGCTTGTTGCGGGACTAATCGTTAAACATTACCAGACGATGCGAACTCTTTCACGAGCAATTCAGCTCGCAGACCAATGGCAGACTTGATGCGAACGCTAGGATTAGATCACCAATAAACAACTCCGACGAAACATTCAACATATTATACATTTGACTCAACTTTAAACGCGCATAACTTTCGAACCAGGAATTTCCTCGCCTTGAAACTTGGATTTTTCGCATTTTCCAGTCAAGATGTGGAGTAAAAATTTCTGGCTTTCCAAGGTGAAGTTTAACCGAGCTGAAGGATTTTACCGAATAGATTTGATTTTATGGAGCTTCGGAGATCGCTAGATCCCCATCGAAGCATTTCAACGTTTCAAATTCCACTAGTATAATCGTGGATCGTGAAACTGGTATATCCTGTTGGAAAATAAAGGATCGCTTTCCAGATGAAATCGAGCAAACCGAGCAAACCGAGCAAGCAACAAGAGACTATCACGACTCGGGAGCACGTGTTCGGTTATCTGGAAATTCTCAGGCCCGAGCAGAGTCGCGTTTCCGTATTAATTAGCATAGACGGTGGACTTCCGGTGATTTGCATTGGCCGTAACGAATGATCGGAACAGGTCCCCTCTGACTTCGCGGGGAGAGTGAAAGTCCGCGTGCCGATCCGCGCTGCGCAGGTGCTTTCGACGAGGATCGGTTTTTACCGATGTCCGAAGCCTCGAGAGGTTTCGATGTATTCCGCCTCCGTCCTGTCTCGATTTCGATCTGGCGAGCCTCTCTCGCGTCGATATTTCCGAAACGGTCCGCTGTTCTCTACGATCGACGATCCTGGAGAGGATAACGAGCGTCGAAACAGTGGCATACTCTTTCCGAGAGACGCGCAATCATTTTCCGCTCGTGACTTCCTCTATCTCGATCGTGCCAGATATATCGTTATCCACGTTTCCAACGATTTCTCAATCGCCTCACCGAATTTCCACCGAGAAACAACGGTCTCTCTGCAATGTTCACGATTATTTGAGCGAGAATATACTAAGGGAATTCAATTGTTTATTATTGTTCCCCTCAGGCTTACAATCCTCTATAGGTTAACCTCAACGATCACAAACCACAACACCACCGGTCGAGCCACCACTCGCCGGCGAATACTAAGGAATTATTTTCATATAAAATACAAAGTGTTTTAATAGAAAAATATTGAGGCTTCGTCGTAGAAATCGTTCCAAGTTCCAGCGTTCGCGTAACTGGTCGCGGGAAAACGAGCCAGTGGAGTGGTTAAGTGGCTAGAAACATGGATGGAAACGACCCGCAATAATAAAGAATGCGAAACGAGCGTGTGCGACAATCCGGTCCGTTGCGTGGGACAGGCCACGCAGAGTTCAGCATTCGTGAGTCCCGCGAGCACCTTGATCTACTTTCCTCGAGCGGTTACTTTAACTTTTAACCGGTCAGCCGATCGGGATTTCGACTTCGAGCCTGTAGATTTTAGTCGAGTTACTACGACTGCAAGAGGTCAAGAGTTATGATACACGGCATTCCACGGGGCTTAGCTTCTTCACGGCAGCGAGGAACGCGGTTTGACAATGACTAATCCTCCTTGTAGATTAGCCTGTCAGACAGACTTTACGGAATTCGGCTATCTGCTATCTGGACACGCAGCTTCTTCAATTGCTTCGGTCAGTGGCGTTCAAACATTCTTCTTCTTTATGCCTCCAGGCCCCAGAAATGACTGTTCCAGCATGACTTGTTCTTTTCAATCCAGTTCTGATGTTACAGATCCCACAAACAAAGCTCCTCGATAAATCTTGCAAACCCCTCGAAAGCTACCATCTCACAAAGAACATATTAAACGATTGATTTGTATGAAATATTTACTCTCCTAAAAGGCCCACAAAAATTTCCACAGAAGACGTCTATGAAAATTCACAATCAACATTTTCAACGCTCGGGTGTTAGGAGAAGTTCATCTAAAAGGTCCACAAAAATTTCCCACAAAATAACCCACAGAATACGTCTATAAAAATTCACAATCAACGTTTTCAACGCTCGGGTATCAGAAGTTCATCCAAAAGTCCCACAAAACATCCGCAAAAGACGTCAAATGCAATCTTGCAAATGATATTTTTGACGCCTAAACCTTACCAGCTCTGGTACAGATCCCACAAAAATAGCCCACAGAAAACATCTACAAAAATTTCGCAAACAACATTCTCAACGCTTAAATCTTATAACAAGCTCTCTCAAAAGTCCCACAAAATTGCCCACAAAAGTGACTTGTACATTTACAGTAATAGTTACGTGACATTTTTAACGCCTAAGCCTTACCAGCTCATTCACATTCAAGCTCTCCCAAAAGTCCAACAAAATTGCCCACAAAAGTGACTTGTACATTTACAGTGAGAGTTACGTGACATTTTTAACGCCTGAGCCTTACCAGCTCGTTTACAGATCCCACAAAAATAGCCCACAAAAAACATCTACAAAAATTTCGCAAACAACATTCTCAACGCTTAAATCTTATAACAAGCTCTCCCAAAAATCCCACAAAAGGTCCCATAAAAGACGTATAAATCAGCCTTACGAACAACGTCCAAAGGGGTTATCCACAAAAATCGTGCGAACGCGTATCCCACAAAATCAAGCCACAGACTCTCGAAGAAGTTTGTTCGCAACGAAAAATCTCTCGAAAAGAAGAAGAGCGGTTTCATCGCGCGTCTCGCTAAGGGAACGAAGGCAATGTCCCGGACACCACGATTGATAAATTAATCAATAGAGATCCCACGTGGTGGGGTCTCGAAGGAATGCGAGATAAGAGGCCTGGCATTATCGTAGGAGTACGCTCGCGTACGGGAACTTGAAAGCAAGTAAGCAAAGGGTCGGTACCCGTTACGACGCACATGGGTCGCACGACCGAGAGACCAGCGAGTGCGCGCTCCTTTCTCTCTCTCTCCTCTCTTCTGTCCTCTCTCTCTCTCTCCCTCTCTCTCTCTCTCCCTCTCCCTCTGTGGCTCTCTGTCCACAGTGTCTCCGTGCTGTCGTCCTGTCAGTTCGCGTGGTGCGCTCGAACGAGCGGCAAGTGCCCCGAGTTGTACGGCCGTTGCACGCCGGGAACAGTGAATACACACTAATAACGCGATCATTTTCCGTCCCAGCCTGGATTGTTACATCGGATATCCGAAGGTACACACGCTTTTTCACTGCCTCGATTAATTACGCGTGGTGCCCCGGACAGAATCGATTCGCGCGGTCGAGAATGTTTGATTGAAAATTCTCTGCGTTCCGATCGCCGAGTGAATTTATTCTTCTCTCGCGAGATCGTCCAACGTTTGAATTAATCATAGCAAAAAATAATAGCGCTTCGACGAACGGGAGAATTTACCGTCGAACGAAAAACAAATTCTGTGGCTGTAGCACAGAGAGTGGACTAAATTGTGATTCGACTGCGTTCCCAGTTGCAAGTCCTGTTGCATAAAACGCGATGCAAGCACCAGCACGCTTAACCTTCGTGTTCGTACGCTGCGTTCGACCCATTCGAGTTTGCTCGAAAGAAAATCAGTCGGTGGCTCGGTCCCGGGAACTCGTTCTCGGAAGCTCGGTGTTGCATGAATGTCCGCAATCTACTGATTACGGATTACTCACGAACCGTGGATCTCGATGCGCGTTTTCCAGCGCGTTCGTATGCGCCGAACGCGATTGGAACAGTATCGGAATTAAAATCACCTGAAACGCGTCCCGCGATTTCTTCGAAATCAGTTTCTAATTAACCCTCTATGGGCCGAATTTTCTTCCGTTGATTTCTATTTGCAGGCAACTTCCAAGGCATTTACTTGTATATTCCAAATTGTTGGTGCAGCTAACCGTCATCGATATTGTTATTGGTTATCCCAGAGACATTATATAATTAAAACGTTACCTTCTGAAAAAAAGTAAAATTATTTGGTAAAATTGTCGATATATTAGCATGTGACCTGAAAGTTACACGGGTCCATAGAGGGTTAACGGCAGATCTTGCCAATTTGTTTTTCGCGTTGCTCCTGGCGCATAAATTGCCCCAGACTGGTAATTACACGTTGCCGACAGCCCGCCAGGCGGATGCGAATATGCAAATTCCGCGACGAATAGAAAATACACTTATGTACGTAAAACTGCGGTAATTACGGTTGCTTGTTTCGACGTGTATTTTCTGTCGAGTCGTAGAGGCTTGTTTTTATCTGCGACGCGGCACACTGGGTGTGGTGTAAAACCGTCGTAAAGAACGTAAACAGAGTGGAGTGTTGGGTGTGCTTCGAATTACATATCTTGTCGATCGGTGGCGCGTTTATTCGACCGTTTGTCTCGCGCGCGCGGCAACTTTGTGGTCACCGGTGTTCGTGAAACGGAAAACGGAAACGATCCTCTGCAATGGTACGAATCTACAGAGTACACAAGTATAGCAAGGAGGATGGTAGCGTTCAAAATCACGCCTCTGATCGTGACACGGTCTGGCGAGAAGTTATGCAACTTCGCGAAAGCAAATAGTCGCGAATTGTTGCAGTCGGTTTGGCGTTGGTGTCATGAGATCGGTTGACATGAGAATGGTTGACAATTTTGTCGATGGGCTCCTGGTAGATCGGACTACACTAATTTACGGTAATCGGTGCGCTTCCGAGCTCAAGACATTTTGCGAAATTAGATGCGGGGAATTTCATTTGCAATGCCCTTTGCAACTTTCCTCGGTCCCTTGGATCGCTGCAAAATTGGGCAACACTATTTTATTTCTTCTACAAGATTTATCACAGCACCGCTCTTGCAATTCTGCCAGATTTATCGTAGCACTAATCTTCTAATTCTGCGAGATTTATTGTAGCACTAGACTTTCACACGTTGACTGCCATGTCAGCCATATATGGGTGACGGAATTATTTGTTCAGGCTTTAAAATGAATTTTTACGTTAATAAATTCATTGTACCAAATTTGATTCTAGATCTGTAAAATGCAAGAAAGTTGGAGAGCTACACACAATATCATACATTCAATTTTTTTCAATTTCTATTTTATTAAACAGTTAACTGTGGAGCTCAATTTCAGAAATCCCCTACGGCGCGGAATTAAAATCATGCAATGCGGAATATACACGAAAAAAAAGGTTCAAAGGGGGGCAGAGCAAGGGATCAAAAATTACATTTTTATTCGATAAGAAATTAACAATTCATTAACGTTAACGGCACCGCAATAGAGTTTTGGATTGACGTGTATATACACGTCAAACACGCTTAACTGGTAAAATGACTTACTTTGATTTCATGGAATTTTTTAGCTTTCTTGTTTGGCGATCAAAGTGTTAAAGTTTGCAGGATTTGTCATAGAGATTGCTCTAGAGATTAGTCTGATGGTTGATACGAAGCAATAAAGTCACAGTAGGGAATGTGCACGGAGTGTACGATAAAGAAAATCTGCGAGTAGCAAACGAAATACATTCGAGAGCAAATTACTCGATAAATAGATCACAAGAACGAACATTATCCGTTTGCCCGTCCCTGCGATAAGAGAGCTTCCGCGAGCAACATAATTTGCGTAGGAATCGGTGGCAATTCGGACATGCAAACAAGCCTAAATAGCGTGCTCGAACTCCGAGTTAGGTCCATTCCTCCAGCTGACTGATTCGCAGAACAGTTGTTGTGATTCGAAGTGGTAAAGCCACTCGCGAAGCACTCAAGCGGGAAAATCTGCAGTGGAAGAGGACGAGACCACGATCAAAGGCGTTGCATGTCGGATTCGCTGCGTCGTTGCACTTCAAGTTCATCCGTTTAGGCCATTTCACAAATTTTTCTTCATTCTTAACCCTTTGCACTCCTATGTCGAGGCTGAGGCGACATTTTACAGGTGTCTACAAAATTCCGGAGTACAAAGATAAATGTCTAAAGACTAATTTCTTGATATGGAAGAACCCGGAGAACAACGAGCCAGACTCGTGATGAAGACTCTGAATAGAGTCTGATAAATGTGAACGTTATTAATTTCCCATAAACCGAAATAAAATTTTGTTGTAGTTGATATATATCATTTGGAGAAAACATAGGCATACAAAAAATATAAACTATCTTTTTTTCTATGAAATTTTGAACGATGAAGAATTTCTAATGATTATAATCATAAAATAAATAGTATTGCAAGGGGTTAATATCGAAGAATATTAATAAATATTGAACAGACAAGTTAGTTGATCGAGATCGAGTTAGATCGGCACAGCATCGTCCCCTAAACACCGAGTTAAGTCTTCTTAATTTATGGGATATTGTGTTTAGGTTCAGGGTTGAATGGCAAGGGGTAGTTTGGCTTAGGTGATTAGCCTATACCTTCGCCGGGAAGAACGTTAGGGGTGAAACTACCACAGGGTTGCGTGTTGTGTTTGCAAAGTTCCCGGAGACCTCACATGTGTACTGGGACGCGACCGCTGTTAGGGGTTTTAGTGGGTAAAAGTTCCTGTAACTTTTTTTTACATCCCCTGTTCTGGGCGGAGGTGTCTTTGGAAGACTTCCCACGCGTTTCGAGGGAAGGGCTGGAATTTACGAGGGTGAATACGCTACGAGTTTCGTGCACTTAGAATTTATAAAAACGTCTGGAAAATTGGCGAACGAGAACATTCGGAAATTCGCGCGCTTTATTTTTATTCAACAAGTTCATCGACGAAGAGGAATCTTCAATGTTCCTTCGTTTATTTATCGAGACTACAGGCATCTTTGAACGCGTTGTGGATGCATTATTATTTCCGTTGTTCTTGACGTGACAGCTGTTCTTTTAATTTAAGGAATCTTCAATGTTCCTTCGTTTATTTATCGAGACTACACGCATCTTTGAACGCGTTGTGGATGCATTATTATTTCCGTTGTTCTTGACTTGACAGCTGTTCTTTTAATTTAGGGAATCTTCAATGTTCCTTCGTTTATTTATCGAGACTACACGCATCTTTGAACGCGTTGTGGATGCATTATTATTTCCGTTGTTCTTGACGTGACAGCTGTTCTTTTAGTTTGATCGCCACAAAAGTTCAGTAATTAATTTATTTTGCTTATGAATTTCATTTTATATTGCTGGATTTAAATTTGCCTCTTACTCGGTTCACGGACGGTCGCGCTGCAAGATTGTATGCGTTCGCACAGCTTGCGAATATCTTCGGACCAAGAAAAACAGCGTCATTTTACTTTCCTTTTAATTCGACTGTTGCCGGGAAAGAAAAGTTCGCACGAAGCGAATTGCAGTCCGCTAACGACTGCGGAGCCTCTCGCGGTGGTTTGTTTCTATTTTCCACCGGTTTTCTCCCAAGTGTTCGCGAAAAACGTGGACCCGTTGGTCGTCGAAACGGATCGATTCGAGGCGCGCTGAAACGTTGTCGCGTCCCGGAGCAATCGTGCATGTGAGCGAAACGAGAAAGTGAGAGAGAGAGAGAGAGAGAAAGAGAGAAGGTTTTGCACGGGTTCGTCAAGCCGTTTTGCAATTCGAAACGCAGCGGTGCGTGCGGCCAAGTTGTCTCGAGAGTAACGCGCCCCGGCGAGCTGGTTTTATTGAAAAATTTACTGGCCCTTCGCTCGCAGATTCGTCGGGCCCGTTACAACCTGTTAATCGTTCGACTCCCGTTACGATTCTGTTCTCCTCTTCATTTTCAACCCCCTCTATTCGATCCTCATCATGGCAATTTTAGTATCCCGACGTTAACACTTTGACTGCCAAGCTAGAAACCTAAAAAATTCCATCAAATTAATGTGTTATTTAATGAAATAAAAATTGAACAAAATTATATGTATGATATTGAGCAGTCCTCCAACTTTCTGGCATTTTACAGATCCTTAAAAAATTTGACACAATTAAGTTGATCCTCTCGGTTAGTAAAAATATTCGACTAATTTTCGACCCCCATCGTTCGTCTCATTCAGAATTCTTTTCCTGTTTAAAATGAGGTCTACTATGGCTGATCAGCAAACGATCACTCCCATCCGATGGCTGCCCATCGGTTAAAAGAAGTAGAATTTAAATGAAAATGTATTTCCTGTCCTAATAATTTTAATACGTCGAAAAGGACAGTGGTTTTCATCTTATCAGGATTGAATCATGATCAGAATTGTTGTTAAATCTAATTGCGTGGTTCCAGTGTTCTGTTATCGTGCGAGTTTTCGGATCGCAATAAAAATTTTCAATGCAGCATGACGTCACGCGTGCAGCCCACGTGTTAATTGAATAATGCTCGCGAGGTTGCGTAATGAAGCAGAATATATTGCAACGGATGACTATTACGCGAGGAGCGTCCCGGAAAAGCAAGGAAAACGGAAGTGATTTATGGGCCAACCCAATAAGTGCAATGCAGCCTCGTCACGATATATTAAGAGAGATCTCTTCTATGCGCGTTTATAGCGCGGCATGGGTTTCGAAATTTTCAATATGCATGCTAAGTACAGCGGCTTAGTGCGTCGTTAAAATGCTTTTACCAACGGCCAGTAGAAAATTTACATAACCGCGCTATCGGATAACTGGGTAGAAACTAATCCAAATTGATTCTGCTATTGGTCCTCTAACAGTTGCTCAATTTACACACCGATGTCATTTGTTTCAAGAAAAGGCGAAGTTACAAAAACAATTTACGTAACTGTATAATTAAACAAATTCCACTATTGGTCCCGACGATAGTCGATCAATTTGCAACTAATCTCGATTATTCGCTCCAACAAGAAGCTAACAGTTCGAACAATGGAATTTCATGTTAACGCTAAACCTACCGAGCCTTAAAAGCGATACGTGTTGTCTTATAAAAATGACGATATTGAATTTATTTAGATTTTGTAAGGTTCGTATTATAATACAGTGATTTCTCGATATATATGTCGCCTAGGCCTGGACGATAAACGTCGCCGAATTGTCCCCACTGAGGCGAAGCTCGAGAGGCCTTGGACGCTGAGGAGTGTAAACATAACAGGGCTTATGTCTCTTAGATGATACACGACACTGACAAGACCCGTCAGTTGTTTACATATATCGAGAATTCACTGTATGTGCTATATACTAAATACATTTATTTCGTCATCTTCCGCGAAAGCATAATTTCGTTAATTGTGAAATAAAAAATCTGGAACCGGTCGTTCGACCGGCGGTGGTTGGTTCAGTGTTAAAGTCAAACGAACAGGTTTGGGGCCCATTAGGGTAACTCTACGGTGTCTCGAGCAGGTGGCCGACTCGGTGGTCAACGAAAGTAACGTTCGAGACACCGAATGTCCGAGAAAAACGCGTAACAAAAGAGATCGATCTTCTGGCGATGGGACGCGCGAAAGTAAGCATCCGCCGGTAGCAAGTCGATCGTCCTAACGAGCAATAATTTCGTTCAGCTTCGACAGACGGCGATGGCGGCGGCGGCTACAGGATAAAACTTAATTCCCCGGGCGCTTTCACCGAAGCTTCAAACCGATACGATACGAGAGATCGTATCGTTCGTGCCCCGGTCTGTTCATTGTGTTCACCGACACGGGGAAACCGGCGGACACGATGGAAACTCGTTCTACTCACAACCTTGCTGCCTCTCCTCTCTCTCTCTCTCTTTCTCTCTCTGTGTGTGTGTGTGTGTCTTGCTCGCTCTCTTTAGCTCCCAGTCTTGACTGAGTCTCTTAATTGGAACTATTTATTGCTTCGACGGTCTGACGAGAAATAACGGCTTCGCCGTCGAACGAGGAAACTGCGCAAAAACTGGCCGGAAAGTGTGCTGCGATTTGCGAACGATACTCCATTGTTTTATGGCCTGCTCGGACCGAGCCCCGTCGATCATAGACCAACGAATTTCTCGTTAACAGGTTTCCATACTGTTCCCCATATTCTGTGGTACGATCCGAGTGCCGTCATTTAACCCATTAACACTTTGACTGCCAAACTAGAAACCTCAAAAATTCCATAAAATAAAAGTAAGTTGTTTAACCGTCTACGGGCCGAATTTTCTTCCGTTGATTTCTATTTGCAGGCAACTTGCAAGGCATTTATTTTGATATTACATATGGATCTATAAAATGTAAGAAAGTTGGAGGACTACACAATATCATATATATAATTTTTTTCAATTTCTATTTTATTAAATGACTTACTTTGATTTCATGGAATTTTTTAGCTTTCTTGTTTGACCATCAAAGCGTTAAAGTTTGCAGGATTTGTCATAGAGATTTCTCTAGAGATTAGTCGGATGGTTGATACGAAGCAATAAAGTCACAGTAGGGAATATGCACAGAGTGTACAATAAAGAACTATTCAAGAGGAGTACTCAATATCATATATTTAATTTTTTTCAATTTTTATTCCATTAAATAACCTACTTTGATTTTATGAAATTTTTGAGGATTCCAGTTTGGCAGTGAAAGTGTTAACAATTGTGAAATAATGATCGTTACGACCAAATGAAAACAACCCCATTTGGGCATGGCAGCGCAAGTTCCAATAAATGTTGAAATTTATTTTGTTGTCGCTGGGAATAAAATATTATTTTGAGATTCGCTTTCTCAAAATTTGCCTACAAACATTGGGAACCGCATAAACGATCCACAGTCTAATATGCACACTCACGTGCAGATGTGATATACATACTCTGAGATCGTTAGTAACCGTGTGGAAAGCAAAATAGTCGTCCGACATTCTAGAAGCGTAAGATTAATCGAACACGTCGCGTTCCAGCGTTCCCGAAAGAGAGACGAAGAGATTAGCAAAGTTAGCTGCGCATAATAAGCCGCGAGCAACGTACGTGGATGCTTTTAGCCTAGTTCTGTTTGTTTGTATTTTTTCCCGCGATGCAGCGGTGTGTCGCAGCTGGAAAACAAGCCAGAAAACACGTTGCGCACCGTTGGGAAAATAGGCGGCAAAGATAGTTGCCGGTGTCGCCGAGTTACGTAAGCTTCTCTCTCGGCCTATGTAGGACAACCTCGTCTTTTGTCCCGATCGTTTTCAAGCACCAACCTGCGAAAGAACACTAACAATGAGCCCAGGTGTTGGAAAAAGCGCGGACGTAACAGGTTTTTCGCTAAGTGCGGCCCGATCGTTGTCTTGGCCTGTGAAAGAGATCTATTCTCTCGAACGCCCACTCGACTTTGCAACGAAAGTCGAATGCTCCACGGCGGAGGGTTAAAAATATTCTGCGAAATCGACACTTCGACTTTGTCATTTAAATATTATCGATTGGTCTCTGTCCCTGCTGGTGAGACACTTTTGCTTCAAGACGGAGGTCCTCTTCTTCCCTGTCGTTCTCATTCGAGATACGCGAAGGAAGCCCTAGGTGCCATAAAAGTAAAATTATTTGGTAAAATGTCGATATATTAGCATGTGACCTGGAAGTTACACGGGCCCGTAGAGGGTTAATTTAATCGCCACAAAAATTCAGTAATTTATTTTGCTTACGATTTTCGAGATAAAAATTTCATTTTACATTGCTGGATTGAAATTTGCCTTTTACTCGGTTCTCGGACGGTCGCACTGCAAAATTGTATGCGTTCGCACAGCTTGCGAATATCTTCGGACCAAGAAAAACAGCATTTTATTTTCCAATTTAATTCGGCCAAATGGTCGACTCGGGGCGCGTCCAGAGCGTCACTTCTAGCAACGGAAGGGTGGAAAACGGTGGAAAAAAAAAAGAGAGAGGCTCCGCGTAGGCGAGAAGGGTACTCGCCTGGGTTCCATGGCGTGTTCACGGTGTGTCCCCTGTTTTAAAGCCGTTTCCATCGATCACAATGCGAAAGAACCAGCCGACAGAGGGGATAACATAACCGGCTCCCCCTGTTCCGCGGGTGACGTTAATATTTTCCACTTCCTTCCGGACTTGCGACCCCCACGGCCAAAGCCGATCATCCTAACTCGTTTAACCGTGGGTCTACCGGTTACGTGTGTGTTACACCGTGGAACAACCGAGCTTGCAAACAGTCGGCAGGAACAGAGGGGGACAACGCGCGCGCGTAGAGCGTTACGCACGCGTGTTCACGCGCCTCCGGACGAGCAATTAGCTCCTGCCGAGTGTCCTGGACATCGAAACCATCTCGTCTCCCTGTTGCTCGCGATTAGGTCTCCGGACCGACCAGCCCTTTTCCCGCCCTGGAGCCACGACAGCGCCGAGGAACCCGAGGAACGCGACTTAGGGTTCGGCCTCTTCCGCGTTCCTTCGAGCCTACTCGCTTCCGGAGCGTTTCAGCGAGCCTAAATTCGCGAAATTCCCGAATTCCGGAGGCAGACTCGCTAATCTTCCGAGTATAGTGGTCTCTCCTCCACTTTATATGGCGTTTCTGGAATCAGAAAAAAGTGTAATAAAAAACCCTTTATACAGGGTGGTCCACTCAACTTCCACACCTATGTAACTTCCAAAGTATGCGTTGCAGGAAAAAGTTTTGTATACAGAAGTTGCATGGTCCGAATGGGTGCACAATTTAGTGTATTTATTTTTTTCACGGATAGAAGTGTTTCGGAGATTTGAAGGTCGAATTTTTTTTTTAGATGAAATACTATATTTTTTATACCAGAATATGGAAGAATATCGAATTTTGAGTAAAAGAATATTGACCTTCATTAGCCCTAAACCTAGTAATTAACGAGTAATTTCACTTTATTTCCTGAAAATTTTCTTCGCGTAATGTCAAGTTGGGAAAATCTGTGATAAGGTTGAATTTCTAATTTGAAGAAAATTTTCAAGAAATAAAGCGAAATTACTTGTTAATTATTAGGTTTAGGGCTAATAAAGGTTAATACTTTTTTACTCAGAATTCGGCATTTTTCCATATTTTGGAATAAAAAATTTAGTATTTCATTAAAAAAAAAAAAAACAAAGTCGACCTTCAAATCTCCGAAACACTTCCACTTGTAAAAAAAAATAAATACATTACATAATGTACCCCTTCAGACCATGCAACTTCTGTATACAAAACTTTTTCCTGCAACGCATACTTTGGAAGTTATATAGGTGTGGAAGTTGCGTGGACCACCCTGTATGTATAAGAATATTTTTTTATTGCAAATTATTATAATTTTCTGTAAGTCTCTCCTCCACTTTATATGGCGTTTCTGGAATCAGAAAAAAGTGTAATGTAAAATAAATTTTTGAGCTAACTATTTTTAAAAATATCTCGAAGATATACGAAACACTGTGATTTATTGACAGTCTTACTGTATTATTTCCAGCTCTGTTAAAGTTATTGTAGAACGAAATAAATATTTTATGTAGTTCCCGTGTCTTGCGAGAACATTTTTCATTATGAAGAACCGCAGTCTAGTGGTTATGTACCGCCATAGCAATCGAAGATTGGAGTTCGAACAGAGTCTGTGTGTCCCACAGCTGAATGATTGTCGTCATTTGCGTCGACTTCCGGTGCAGCCTCTTCGCGCTCGAATATATTATCTCTCGTTGGCGCTCGCGGATTCTTCGCCGAGACTATTGTTTCCAGCTCTTTCTCTCTCTCTCTCTCTCTCTCTCTCTCTCTCTCTCTCTCTCTTCCTAGTTTTGATCGCTTACACGGGGCTTTTCTCCGGTTGATTTTCGAGCAGCCTCTCCCGGAGTCGGTGACCTTTGAATCGCGGCGCTCTTCTCGTCGCAATATCAACGAGAGAGCGGAACAGAAGCGGGAAACAACGAGGGGCAACTGAAAGAGAGCAAGAGAGAGAGAGAAAGAGAGAGGGAGAGAGAGGGCTGTCGTAATTTCGAAAGAATTGCCGTGCCCCTCCGAGTAATTCTAGACTACCTGTTTTCTCCCCCCTAGTTTCCATTATTCTTAACCTTTCTTAGCAAAGTTCTTAACCCTCTCTCGTTACGAGCTCCTTCGATGGTATACTAACTTCAATGCGCGACTGTTGACCCCGTGTGGTGGTCAATCTTCCGACAACCGACCGCGTCATTTATTCTCCGGACGAATAACAACGATTTTAATTGAACACCTCCGCGCTTCGAACGATCAATAATATTTTAAAAATCTGTAAAACTTCGTCGCAGCACAATTTTAGGAAATTGCAAGAGTCTCCGGATTAGACTGAGGGAATTTACGCAATTTTATAACCGAATTGTGACAAACTAGAGTACAAAATTAATATTTGTTTACTTTGAGTGTCGACTCGACTATTTTCAAAGTTCCATAGAATTAAAGTAATTGGTTTCACGGAATAAAAATAGAAAGGTTAATTTCAACCCTTTCGCATTTCGCAGCCCGGTACGCGGAATATATTAATGCAAAAATCCATTTATTGGTCTATCAGTTCCATCTTTCATTTCCGAGAGACCCAGCACTCAAGGTATTTTAATTAATTAAATATTTTGATGGACGAGAATTTTCGGAGCGATTTCAATATTTTTCCTTTCGGCCAAGATACGTCCACGTGGCCCAGTTATCAGCGGGAACTTCCGTCCTCGATATCAGCGGTCGATAATGGTCCCGTCCAAGGGAAAACTATTCTAGCACTCTCTGCCAACTCCGAGCCGATGATCACCTTGAGAATTTCAATGCTACAGTGACAATGATTAGGCCTTTGTTGCTTCGTCGAGTGGCGGGCGGGATTCTAAAAGGAAAAATTGATTTGTCACTCGTGTATAAATAGCTTCGTTAGAGCACGACCTTATTAGCATCGCAGTGGCAATTGTATTTCGCATTCGAGCAGATTCTTTATGTTCTCATAGCATTACGTTCTTTTACAATTTCATAGCTTTCGATTTGACCGTAATTGTATCGGGTGTCGTTCATATTTTGTGTTCCTAAATTGTAATTGTTTTCAATTTCATATTTCTGAACGTTCGTGTCCCCCATTCTAGTTTCTTTTGCACCATTCAATTTTATATTTTGTGTTTCCAAATTGAAATCCTTTTTATTTCATTTTTTTTTAGTATCGTGGTATCCTTTGATCTTGTATTTCATATTTCTGACCGTTTGCACCCTCCACTCTAGTTTCATTAGGCACTTTTGACCTCTTAAATTTTATATTTCGTATGCTTTGTAACTCAATTTTTAAAAACCTCTGAATTTTGTATGTTTTAATTATATCAAGAATGTTTAGCGTCCTTGAATTATCTATATCTCCTATTTACAAATTTTTATGTTTCACAGTTTGTTACAGTTTGCAGTCTTGTACTTAAACATTGAAAAGCACAGTTTTAAGTTTTAGATTTCGTGGTTTAATTATATAAAAAAAAGTGCAGTATTACAGTTTAAGTGGTAAAAAGCGCATTTCAACGATTCGATGCAATCAACCTTGAATCGATCCATAAGTACTTTCGATCTTGTTCCTTAGATTTCTCGTCACACGTGAATCCGTCGGATCGAGAGACGTGTGACGATAGTAATCGTTCACGTAAGTGTCGGACGTTTGACTATTGTCGACGATACCGATACCGTGCGACATTGCTCGCCGGAAGCACCGGTGTTAATAAAAATAATAAAAAAGGAAGAGAAACATGTAAAACTGTCTGTCGTACACCGTTGGGGAACACAGACGCGGAAGAGAGTGAAAGCGAGCGAAAGTACAATGAACGCGGCGCGCAATCGGCAGTTTCATCACAATTAAATGTTACAGCGTAACCGTTCGATCGGTTCGAACGATGTTCACTGCAAACCTAAATTCCCGTGTATTAAAGAAACTCGATGCGTACAATATAGCGCTCAACGATTCGTTCTTACCGGCGAGTGGTGGCTCGACCGGTGGTGTTGTGGTTTGTGATCGTTGAGGTTAACCCCTTGCCCTACAATAACGAACCAGACTCGTGATGAAGATTCTGAATAGAGTCTGATAAATGTGAACGTTATTAATTTCCTTTAAACCGAAATAAAATTCTATTTTGTTGTAGTATATACAGTGAGTAACGAAAGTATTCGAACGCCCTTTAAATCAGTATAACTTTTTTTTTTAAGTGAATCAAACGACCTGACTTTTTTGAGGAGTTAGAAGAATTGGTTTTCCAAATGATGTGTAAAAAAGATTTTGAAAAAATTGCAATTGGTAAGAATTACATGAGAAAATAAAAATGGCACTTTTCACAACTTTTTTATTTGAACCTGTAGTGAAAATTTAAAATATGCGTTTTGTAGATATATGTTAGTTATATACATGCTGCAAATTTCATTGAAATCGATTAATATACACACGAGCTACAACTAGTTAAAAGTTGTGAAAAGCGTAGATTTTCACGACTTTTGGCCAGTTTCTCCTTAAAATCCTCAGATTCTAACATATTTTGATACGTGCCATTTTTATCTGCGTCAGCCGATTTCGATGAAATTTTCAGTACGTGTATAACTAACAGAGATCTACAAAACGCATATTTTAAATTTTCATTACAGGCTCAAATAAAAAAGTTGTGAAAAGTGCCATTTTTATTTTCTCATGTAATTCTTACCAATTGCAATTTTTTCAAAATCTTTTTTACACATCATTTGGAAAACCAATTCTTCTAACTCCTCAAAAAAGTCAGGTCGTTTGATTCCCTTAAAAAAGAAGTTATACTGATTTAAAGGGCGTTCGAATACTTTCGTTACTCACTGTATGTATCCTTTGGAGAAAACATAGCCATACAACAAATATAAACTATCTTCTTTTTCTATGAAATTCTGAACGATGAAGAATTTCTAATCATTATACTCACAAAATAGATAGTAGTGCAAGAGGTTAAGGCGATGTTGGTTGGGGCTCATCGAAAGATGGGTGACCGCATAGGTGTGTGAACTTAATGCATTTAATAAAGATATAATACTAACGTTCTCAATATCAATCTTGCCACAGATGCATAAAAACGAAAAGGATCCTATAGAGGATTGTTGTGTAACCCTGAGGGGAACAATAATAAAGAATTGAATTGAAAATTGAATTGATTCGTTCTTACGTCCATAACAAGAGCTCCTAATCGAACGATTACCCCCTGCAAATGATCTTTCAAATTTGGCAATATGTGGGTTTCGCTTTGCTTTCACTGTCCGACCTCGCCAAATCAACAACAACAATAACAATATTCTAGGAAGTCGCTCGTCAACCAAAAAGGTTGCAGACGACACACAGTTCGAATGCAAATCCAGCCGAGCATATTCGCGCCAAAAAAGGGCGGGAGACCGATTCGAATTCGAATCTTAAGGCGCGTCGCCGGCAAAGGTCACGCCTATTTCCCGCACGAGCGACTCGCGAATTAGCATGCAACTGGTTCGAAGCTGTGCACAACACCAACCGCATACGAATACTCTACTAATTAATAACTGTCTCCGAGCTCTCCGTTAATCAAGCGTATAATTGTTTCAGGTGATCGCTAACGGTTTGAAGAGCGACGCGGACAGCTGCGACGGTTTAACAAACGGTGAGTCACGTTTCATCGATGTATCTTCTCCTATCCCTTCGCCTGTTCTCTCTGTACACTTTTTTTTTCTTCTTTTATCATTGTGATTATGGTACACGATGATCCCGTAGTAAAGAGCCCTAACTGGCAATAAAAGGCGGCGCATCAGATCATGCTGGATCAGTATGGTCGGTACGCTTTGGTCTCATTGACCAAATCTCCCGCGAAGCGTTGTGAAAAGATTGCCCGAGCTTGCCTATAGTGTTCGCCATTGTCTGCACCCCCTGCGCACCCTGAATATCAATCGTGCCGACCGATTATAACCCTTCGAAGTGACCGTGTTCCGTGAATCAGCCCGTTCCCGGTTTGCTAGATTAGTTTCGAACCGTTCAGACTTAATTTTTAATTCTTTACTTTTACCTTTAAATTACAAATTTTCTAATTTTTCGATTTTCTATCAATTCTAATCTATTTCTATAAGACAATACACATACCAGACAGTTTCAATGCTCGGCAGATTCAATTTGACTTGGAGCAAGGGACCCAATTACTGTGGGGGTACCAATCACTGTGCCTATATTGAAATAAAAAATTTATAGGGTGAATATTAAGAAAGGGATATTAAATTGTTTCCATTAAGATTAGTTAATATCGGGGGGGGGGGGGGGCATAAGTAATCAGTTATTTGGAAATCTAAAATAGACTTTGTAGTAAATTCGAGCTTTTATTTCTTAATTTCCGGGACCGCTAGTATTGAAATAAAAAATTTAAAGTGAAGATTAAGAAAGTGATATTAAATTGTTTCCATTAAGATTAGTTAATATCAGGGGGGCCCATAAGTAATCAGTTATTTGGAAATCTAAAACAGACTTTGTAGTAAATTCGAGTTTTTATTTTTTAATTTATTATATAATCTCCATCATCATACGGACGCCGCCGTCTTATTACAGGGTTGTAAAAAAAATCACACTTTTTCGAATATTTTGAACGCAGGTTGCTTTACCGCGAAAGCTGTAACATAATACGTGTTTCCTCTTCAGCGATCGGTACAGAACTAAGGACAAAACAAATTCTTTGCGAATAATTGATTACTTATGGGTACCCCTAATACGTATGCTACATATGTATCTCCTTTTTAATATCCATAGTCGCGAACAAAGGATCACACACCGAGGGCCTCAGCTCTGATCAAAGAGTCACGGCGTCTCTCGACAGCTATCGCGAGAAGAACCCTAACACAGACTGCTGGCAATTTTTCTGGCCCGGTTCGCGTCGAGAAAAACTTCTCTCGGAATTGGTCTTTACCGAAACTAGGTCGATATTAGTATAGAGCCGGAACAACCCCCGATTACTTTCGCCACACCGTGGATCAATTCCAGACTTCTTTCGGTTTAATTGCTCGTTGGCTTGACGCCAGCAACGATGAGGAGGACACACACGTTGCTAATGGAAATCGAAAGCGTCCGAGTAGTGTCTCTGGGACATCCTTTGTCGCGAGAGATCGGAGCCTCGATCGAGGCCGTTTTTCGCTCGGAAAAATTACTTTCGTGCCTAAGCCTACCACTCTCGATCTCCCTCGATGATCGTTTGTCGCGAACCTAATTCCACGAAAGATCGGTTACGAGTGGCACAGGTATTCAGCACGGTCGTCGCGCTTCGCTGAGCAAATTCGTCCGTGAAATTCACTTTTCGCTCGTAAAAATCGAGCGCCTCCGAGAGCCGTTTCCCTTTTGACGCGCCGGCAAGAAAGTTGTTCGTTAGCTGCCCTAAGTGATCACTGCGGAGCTTATGCGCGTTTGTGGCTTCCGAAAATATTCAGAAAATGCTGGAACATGAAACTCTATACAGATCTCTATATTCAATTTCAATTCTTTATTATTGTTCCCCCCTCAGGGTTACAACAATCCTCTATAGGTTAACACCTATGCGGTCACCCATCTTTCGACGGGCCCCAACCAACGTCGCTTAACCTCAACGATCACAATCCCACAATACCACCGGTCGAGCCACCGACTCGTCAGTATTATCTTTATTAATGATTTCATTATTAAAAATCACGGTTGTGGATTTTTATGCAAAACAGAAATCTTCTGGGTGAGTTGTAGCCGGCCTATACAGATCTGTAAAGGCCACTGAAAAATAAGATTTTATTTTCATCTCCGGTTTCTGAAAATTTTCCCCGAAAAATTACAAATTGCATAAACATCGCCAGTCTAGCGACGACTGCTCGCTTTGTCGAGGCGAGATCGATCGCTCGTTCTTTGGGAGGGGAATCGTTGAATCAGAAACTTCGAATTCCGTTGCACAGTTTCTGGAGATTAGAGCCTTTTGTGACGAATTAGCTGACAATGGGCCAGGATTATCCGATGGGCACGGCTGTTTGGAGTCTATGAAAGCATTTAAGTGTGGAGAAGAATAAGTTGATGTATGCGATGGAGTCGTAGGTTCAACATGAAACAAGATTTAGAAGAGAAATAAATTCAAAAGAAATAAATCAGAGAAATAGAGAAAGAAATAAAATAAGAGAAATAAATTATGAGTATAAAAATGTTTGCGGTCTTCGGGAGGATTGGTACAGCCCTGGATAAAGATACTAGCATAAAGGAAGTCACGGATAATAGAATAATTATTTTCCTGGTAGCAAATTGCATTTATTTAGATAACGATTGATCCAATTAACCCTTGTCTGGCCCTCGTTTCCTTAATTCATTTCGTGCCTTGATGCTAAATTGAGCGAAATAAAATAGCTGGAAAGAAAATAAAAATTGTCCGCATCGATCGCAAGAAGCGGTAGCTATAAAGTTTCTTTCTTTAATGATTTCTCAAAGTTTTTTTAAATATATATGATTAGAACTTAGCGCAATTAATCAGTGTTATTTCGAGAGAAGTTACGTTTAACCCTTTGCACTCCGAACCATTCTGGCAGAAATGTACAAATCCTCGTATTATTTAGTATAATTTTGGAACCAAGTAACGTATTATAATGATATTGGACTTATATGAATTGGTTGACATCGAGGAATATATATTTGCAAAAAAATCAATATTTTATTTAAAGTTGCGCTGGAATAAATTAATTCCCCGTAATCGCTAATAAACTTTAATGTCCCCTGAGAGGGGACAGCGGAGTACAAAGGGTTAAACAGTTACCTGGGCCCTAATTCGATTCGGTCCAAGTGTTAATAGAAATGCGTGTTGTACGGTGGAGGAAGATCGAATCGGAGGACAGCGAGAAAATACATGAGGAAATGCGGTTTTCAGCCGGTGGTTCTTCGCAAATCCGCTAAATGGTTACGGCCCTGACTCTGCCCTTCGGTCATTATCATCTGTCGGAGCGGTCGCCGCATTTTCTCACGCTACTTCAGCTGCTCCTTGCTCGCGGAGTGCGATCATCTCCCTCTCTCGTGTACCCGCACATCTGCCTCAAAATTACATCCTGACCGGGTCCGCATATTTTTATTTTCATTCCCTTTCCCCTTTCTTTCTCGTCTCTCCCTTGCTCTCTCATCATTCTCTCCGGGACCCATCGACCGCACGGACATTAATCTCGACGAAAACGGACTACGCTCCCCGAATTCGCCAACTGATCGATCGATCCTATTTTGCTGCTTTTAAAAAAAAAAAATCTGATAAATCACTCCTCTGCCCTATTTCGAGGCTAGGCATAAGGTATATATTATTAAAAAAAAAAAATTGGCTAAGAATTCCCGTAAAAACGAAAGAAACTTTCAAGACAATCCAATTACTGTGCCTATATCAATTATACTTATTTTTAAAGCGTAATGAATATCGTGGAATTTATGGGGATTCACAAATAACACTCCGCGGTCATTTTTCGACTATATAACAAACAGTTTATTTGAAAAGATCAATCGTGAACGTCCCGAGCTTGTTTACAAAACGACGAACCGAAAACAACCACCGCCAACGCACGCGGACTCGGTGGCCGAAAAGCGCCGAAGATTCCCGAGCTTACCCGAGCCCACGTGCAGTTGTGTGGTGTTTTCCATACCAACAAATATTAAAAAACAGATTATTAAAAGAGAGAATATTAAAAAAGAAAAGAGAAAAATTTAATATCTCTCTCCCTTGTTGTATGCTCTTTAAAGTAAGTATAATTAATATAGGCGCAGTAATTGGTGCCCCCGCGGTAATCGGGTCCCTCGCTCCAATAGTTGACGGAAAAATTAGGCTTGCGCAGACTAATTCACGGGGATTGCAGCGAACAAGTGGAAAGATTGGACGAACGAGAATTTAACCGGACCCCGAAAGCGTGAACAACGTGGATTTTACGAAGGATTCGCGTAATTGTTGCAGAAGCACGTGTTCGAGCGCGTTGTTTAGTAGAGTGAAAGAAATAGGAGCAAACACTCGGGGCGAGATAGAATCACGGCGGTGGTATCGAGCAACCTGATCATCGTGTTCGGAATTGCCGGCACGCAACAAAACTCAACGGTGACTCACTTTCGCGACCTCTTTTCCCGCGTCGCGGCGGTTCTTCGACGTGTCGATAGGTCACGCGAGATCCTCCACCCACACGCGCGACCGCTGCACCGGCGAAAAAAGAAGAAGAAGGCACGCGCTAATTGCACAACGCCGCGACGCGACGCCGAGACGCCTGCGACGCGTCATAGTCTGTGCGTCACACCCTCCGACTTCCTACATACCGACGCAAACTTCCAGAAACGATGAATGATCGTCGATGAATGATCGACGAAAGATTCGACGACGTAGAATGTGATCTTCGACCTCTAAGCACTGCACGCCACTATAGTGGCTTTTGTGACATCCGCGGCTAGGTGCGACGCACAGTGGGCAAAAACGGCCTTTTTCGATTCAAAATCAAAGAACTTTCGATAGGAATGAGATAGAGCGATGAAATTTTTTTTAAATGAAAGCTGAAACTTTGTAGAGTATGGGAAAAATAGGGAGATTACGGTACGAACGTTTTTTAACCTTGAGAAAATTCGTTAAAGTTGCAGAATTTCAAGAAAATTTTGTTTTTGTGGCTAATACGCGCGGAAAATTTTTTTTTAACATGCTATATATCGTTCCCCATAGATTTTTTCACGCTGATTTCAAATCTGTTTTCAAAATTTGTCTACGACCTCTGGTTTTTGAAAAAAATAGATTTTTGTGACACAAATTAATGAAATTTTTTCGTTCAAATGACTTGATAACACACTAGTTTGAAAGTATATCGTATTCTCATATATAAAACACAATAAAAATAATAATAATGAAGTATTTTAACATTTTGAGTTACTTACGAAACATGAAGCACTTCACATCTCGTCATCACTTGACGTATCGCTGTCATTACTACTGGCACTTTCTTGAAATTGTGCAACTTTAACGAATTTTCTCAAGGTTAAAAAACGTTCGTACCGTAATCTCCCTATTTTTCCCATACTCTACAAAGTTTCAGCTTTCATTTTAAAAAAATTTCATCGCTCTATCTCATTCCTATCGAAAGTTCTTTGATTTTGAATCGAAAAAGGCCGTTTTTGCCCACTGTGCGACGCACAGTAGGCATTTTGGACATAATCAAACAACTTTCGATAGAAATGAGGTGGAGCGATGAAATTTTTTTTAATTAAAGCTGAAACTGTAGAATATGGAAAAAATTGGGAGATTATATGGTACGAACGTTTTTTAACCTTGAGAAAATTCGTTAAACTTGCACAATTTCAAGAAAATTCTTTGATTCTCTTTGTTTCTTTGAAAGTTCTTTGATTTTGAATCCGAAAATGCCGTTTTTTCCCACTGTGCGCCGTACCTGGGAGTTGTGGACGAGCTTAACCCATTTGCATCATTAGCGTGTATATATATACGTTCAACTTTGTTGGTCACTGTCATTATTCGTTAGCTAAAAAGTAGAAATAGAGGGTGTTGTTGAAAGTAGTAATTCTGAATTTCTTGTTATACCGAAATATGAAGTTCTTTTACTTGTAGTCATTTTTGTACATAAATATAAGAAAAAAAAAGATTGCTGATAAAGGCCTCCTTTTCATATTTCCTTATGACGCAAATGGGTTAAGAGGTTAAAAAGAAAATATTCGACGAGCGCGCGAAGGACCATGAAAAGATCAATAAAAGCAGAAGGAGTCTTCTAGCCAATGAAAGAAATTTTTCCTATATTTCAGTGTTCGCAAAATTGTACACAAAAATGGGAATTTGCTTAAAAACCACAACAGTGACTACAACCGTGATGACTCTTTGGGAACTCTGTTTTCTGAATATGGAAAATATTTGTTAGCGATTACAATCCGCGTGATACATTAGTTTGTAAATTCGCGCCGCGCCATTAGTTTGGACCTTCTGCCGCTGCATCTGCCGCAGCGTTGGGGACCATTGCGGGTCCTATAGTTTTAGGTTTTGTTCTGTACTGTCCGTTCGTTCGTCGCCGTCGTTGCCGCTTGTTGTAAACGATGTTTGTAATGCGTTGTAATCAATATTAAAACTAACAATATTGTTCTGACGATCGTACGGCTCGTATACCGGTTTCGACGCCATTTTAAACGTCAGTGGACGTGCGTGCGGCCCTCGAAAAGATTAGGGACGACTCGAGAAAATTCGTTGCTTTTCTGCAGGTATAATGTTACGGTATGATTGCGGTAATGGGGAAAGCGATCGGTGCAAAGGTCAAAACGAAAAGAGCCCATTGTTTACGTCACCTTGAGAAGACGAAGGCACGCAGGTTCGCAGCAGACGGTTGCACACACGTACTCAACTATATCCGATTAGCGGCTATGCGAAGCCCCTCGCAAAACTATATAGAAGTTCGCTGTTTGATACGGGCCGGCCGTAACAAAAAAATGCCTCAGTGCGATTCGCTGCGATGTGCGAGCAGGCCGAGAGCGTCAGGGCGAGAATCGCCACGTTCGAGGGTGAATAATACCTAAACGAACCGTGAACTGCCCGGGGAAAGTGCATTGCGATCGTGTTCCATTTTTCCACGTTCGCAACCCTCTTCGCGCGGAGGATAAGTTTCGACGGAACGGTTGTGTTTCTTCAACGTTCTCTGCCAAAGATTATTCGTTTCTCTATTTGTTTTAATAAATTACCACCTTGACTGCCGCCGTGAATTTTCTGCATGTCACCGCGAGCCTCTGTTTCATTCGTAGAAACGATCACAGTTGTTAATAATCGTCATTACCTACCCGATAATGGAGTTTGCACCTCAAGCTGTAATTTAGTAAATTTCAGAACGAATAAATATTCGTTCGTAAGGCGTCACTAAAACACATTTTTTGCATTATCACATTTGTGTTTGCATTTAATAAATTACTAAACATTTTAGCATTGTACGAGTAAATTGCACCATTTTCCAGGTCGGAAGAAAATGTTGCCTTTTGGAGTTAAAATAGCTTAATGTTTGTCAATATTGATAGACACGGCATTCGATGAACGTGCGAATATCCCCACCCTTTTCCTCTTTATCCGACAAGATGAATTTTTCAAACCTGTTACGGACGGTGTACATTTCTATTTCACGAATGAAATTGAGCCGCAATTGATATTTAATTCGCGGACTATGACGCAGTCGTAACGTACGAGGGTTGAAAATAGTGTTCTCTCGGCAGCAGGAGGGTAAACTGCACGCGAAAAGCGTCCAGACAATGCACGCCGCCGAAGAATTATTTATGCGAGAAGTTCCGTGGGGAGAATTGCAGAGGCCCCGTGGCGGATGTGCCTAACGTACAACTATGTGCTTTTGCAGGGAGAAACATGGCACCGGTGTTGGGTGTACCGCCTCCGCCACCACCTGCTCCACACATGGGCCCGGATGGCTTGATCTTGCCCAGAAAACCGTACAACCCCTACCTCAGCTCCAGCAACCACAAGGACCTGCGCAGGGAACTGCTGTTCAATCAAAAAGTGTAGGTACATTTGCTCGAAAACCACCCTAAAAGTCACTTTTACCATATCGGAAAAAATGAAACACGAACAAATCAAATTGTGCTCGTGTCGATGCGTCCCTCAAATATAGCATAATTCATTGAAAAGTCTTTTAATACAATATTAACTCCTTGCGGTCGTATCAAGTTTATGCATAGGTATCGTTCTGGACGGAATTAATTTTTGTTGAAGGAACAGTGATACAAAAAAAAAAGGAACAAAATTTATTAATTCTTTCTTAAACTTTAGATACATGTAACACAATAACATGTTTTAATTTTATGTAAAAATTATATTTTATTTAATCTTCTTTATATATGTTTATGGGGATAATATAAGATCATCGTTATTCTTTACCGTGGTGGCTGAGAGCAGACGTACGACCGCAAAAGGTTAATAATTAGTATATTATTAAAAATTAAAGTATATCATTAAAATATGGCTATACATTTAAATTCGGAAAAATCGAGAGCACCCTCCGAAGAGGACTCCCATGTAACCTAGCAATACCAAAAAATACTAGCAAAAACGCACAATTAGAAACGCTAAAAAAAAGATGTTCAAGAACTGGCCAAAAAACGGCCTCGCGAATTCCGCAGCAGAAAAAACGCGTTTTGCATTGAAATTAGCGAGCTACGCACGGAGAAACGAAAGGAGAGCGTCCCGTATGGCGACAGACGCATGATTGCGTCGCCCGAGCCCGTTTTTAAGCAAATCGCATGACAGAAAGCCTAACGGGAAATTCGCTTGACGCGCTTCGCACGCCTATCGCCGAGAAAATCATTTCCTGCCGGCGACGCTGTGCTCTTCCATCTCCGGCGAGTCGTTCCCAGCACGCGGATATTTATGGCGTCGCGACCATAAGCCCGCTATCCGACCGAGACAACTGTTTTGTCCGTTCGGGACTGTTTTTCTCCGTGCATCGGTGCCGGTGACGATTTTCGCGACCGCAGACTACCGCGCGACGATTAGCCAACCAAACCTGTGTTCAATCGGTTTTCACTTTCTTCCAGGGGCCGGAACGTGCTGAATCAGAAGAGCGAGCTGCAACGGGCGCTCGAGAAGCAGAGAGAGGCAGCCTCGAGGAGAGAGGCTGAGAAGAACCGGGACGAGAACTTCAAGGACGATCCTAGAACCGCCCTGCAAAGGGCCATCGAGCAGAGGGCGAAACACGTCGAAATGGCGGTGAGTTTCGTCCTGGAACGTGGCCTAATCGGTGGAACGTTTAGCGAAATGTGCAGGTGGTCCACCAAAAAGTAGCCACCCAAATGTTCCCGTTACAGTTTGCAAAGAATTAGTTTTATTTATGATCCTTGCCATTCGGCTTGGGAGTACTTCCAGCTGCACATCTATCTTAATTACATTAAGATAGATTGTGTCTATCTTTCTAGCTAATTTTTCGGTGAGAATTATCTAGCTCTTCTTCTTTTTCGGAGATAATTATTTCTGGTGTAGCAAGTATGTAGAAATGATCAGAATGTACATGTGTGATCTAGATTCCAATTTTTGTAAAACAGCATATTGTATGAACGTAGTTGGTTACTTCGGTTGAGAGCTCAGGTAATTTCTGCTAAATGAAATTCATTGAATCCCCAGTAAGCCATCTGGTGTGATCCAGCGAATTAGGGAACATTGGAACACTGGAAAAGCATCGGAGAAGAATTCCTCGAGTTAAGGTTCGCTGATTGAGCTCAAGGATTCTTCAGCTAGGACCTTCATCAATTTGCTCTCCAGAAAGTACAGATTTAACCCTCGGAAAGGCTGACCTTGGGTAGACTGTTTTTCCTGGGAATACTTTTCAACACACTCGACCTCCATCCCCTATTAGATCTGACGTAAACGACTGAGAACTTGACCATCGACTAAATAAAGTAGGGGCGCCGATACTCCGTGATACGTCCGTGGTCTCTTTGAACAAAGAGTTGTTATGCTGTTCTTTATAGGTGTTTGTATTTGCTTCTCTGACGTCATTTGGTATCATCTGATGTTTCTGACGTCAAACCGCTCCCTGGGGATAGAGTGCTTAATAACTGTGTTTATACATTGATGTTATAACTGTTGTTCACCCCACTCTAATTATTCCAAGCCCCCATAATATGTTAGGAACGTTAGGAAGGGATAAACAATTGCGACCGTTTGAGTGAATCCCCAGGAATTTCCTTTCAAAAACGATTTTGAACAATCACAAAAATTCCAAAGGATTCTAAGTAATCCCTGGAGTCTTTTGGATGTTTTCAAAAGTTCTACTAGGTCCTTAAGAATCCCTAAGGGATCGTTGGACCCTCTTGGAATTTTTCAGCATATCTCAGACCCTGTAAAGAATTCCTGGTGATCTCAGCAAAATCATCTTAGAGACATTTGAGGACAATTGTGATCCTCTCTCTTTCTCTCTCTTTAAAAATTGTCTAGGGGTCCATAATATCCTATAGGAACTCTGCTACGTACCCAGGGATCTCGAAAAGATCCTTGGACTCCTAACCAGTCCCTAATTCAGTCGCAATTACTTAGTCTAACAAGCAAACGATTTGATTACAGTTGGAGCAATCGCAGCCAACGGCGGAGCCGCCGAGCAACCTTTTGGTGACGGCGAGGGCGAAGCTGAGACCGCGCACAGACTCTCAGTGAATCTTCGCGAGGGAGGCGAGAAGCGCAACGCAGAGACAAAAGGTCGATCGTGTAACGCGATAAATGTCACTGCGGTCGTTTACCGATTGATCGGAGCTTGCACCGCGGTCTCGGACGTTTCATCGCGTTCCTTGTGAC
Source organism: Seladonia tumulorum (assembly GCA_913789895.3). Lineage (NCBI taxonomy): Eukaryota > Metazoa > Arthropoda > Insecta > Hymenoptera > Halictidae > Seladonia > Seladonia tumulorum. Next base: position 10,454,752 of record OU565266.1, read on the forward strand.
TCGACCGACATATGTACATATTGCATACGCGTAATCCGATAAGAATTGATTAAATAATAACAGAGGATTATACAACGCGCGGCCGTTAAAGGAAGCGAGCGTTGCCCGCGAGGAGAGATCGTGCGGTCGACACGATTCATGGTGGCACCCGCTTGCTGGTCCGAGAAAATTAGCTGTCAACTAATTATCCCTTTCTGTAGATTTTTGGGAAAGCGTCGAGCTCCAAGCTTGAACCCTATGATTTAGGGACACCTGCTAAGGACAAAGTATTGCGGTCTGTTTTTTGAAAAATACTGAAGTTACGGAACTGGTGCGATTTACTCATGCAACACTGAAATGTTTACTAAATTATCTATAGGAAATTTAAACGACGATACGTTTCCTCTTTCAATCTTTAAAAATTTGTGTTAGACCGTACATTAATTTTTGGGTTGTCTTCTTTCGAAAAACAGACCACAGTACACTAGTCGGTATCATTAAGGTATTAATAATGGATTAGAAAGTACAGTAGAACCTCGTTTATTCGTTGACCAAACAACCTTTGTCTGGAGCATTCAACGCAAAAATACGCTGGACCGTAGTTCGGATAATAGAGCATTTACTTGTCCATGTAAACGAGGTTCTGCCGTGGAGACATCGAGACACGCGAGAAGCTTGTTTAGCAAGCATGAGAACCACTGTAGGCGGCGGGGATAGAACGATGACGAAAGATGACATAAGAGAATCGACCGGCAAGAGGGTGCCACCGTACACGCTCGGTGCTCCATGTAATCGTACGCCCCTGTAACTAGCGCCGTGTTTCCTCTGGAACGTAGAGAAATTGCCTTACTCTTCCAAAGTGGTCGGAGAACGCGGGACGATCCTCTTTCGTCTTCTCTGAGCGGCGTCGATTAGATTGTCTAGCCTAGTATTAAGAGCGAACCACCTGTACACCAAAACGATTGTTATGCGTGCACGCACTATCGCTGGAACGGATACCTGGACCATAATCTCGCACCCCTTGGCCCAGTAACATTGTAACACACTATTTACCGGTGAACAGGTTTGCCGAAACCGTTGGACTTTCAAAGATAGTACAGTTCCAAGTCCGGATTTTATTTAGAGACTCAATCTGAAGTTCTGATGACACAGAAAAAGTTGCAGGACCATTTTACAGGACCCTGAGAAGGTATTCGTTCCAACGACACGGCTCCAAGAAAGCATGCAACAGGAAATCTCGGTGAAGTAGGCATCCCTACCATAAGCACGACTATGCACCCCATCCTCGGTCCAGCGACCCGAAGATTTCCGACAAGCAGGCCTTACCAGACCGCCTTCACGGGAAAACGGTCAGTCTGGCCGAATCATCAGCCAGGCCGACTCGATATTTTGTTATGTACTGAACTGTTTCAGGGCGTTCTCGTATAGAGACGAAAAAAAAGGAAGAAATAATACCGTTGGTGCACTTAGCACCGGACACTACCTTAGACCAGTCAGACTGGTTCGTAATTTCCTCGAGAAGGGTACGTTTGTTGAGATTTCGCGCAAATAAATTTATTTAAGAATCCCCCTCCGATGTAGCACCGTCACGATGCCTCCAGAGGCTTCGTGGTGAACGAGAAATCCGCAATTGGTCATTGTGACCCGTAGTTGTAGCGTTAAGAGTAAAAGAAACAGGACACGCATTGTTCGTGGATAGTGGATAGAAGTTAAGGGAAAACGTCGCGGAAGTCTGAGTGTCGTAACGTTAGCTTATCGTCGTGCCTAAATTTGTACGGAAAATAGACCTGAGCGTAGATGACAGACGACTGTCTGGTAGACAAGAGTACACGTGTTTCCCCCCGTAACGTCGCGCGACGGTTTTCGAAACGGCCGAAGTTGCGGATCTTTATGCAAAGTACAAATTTCCTGTTACAAGTAAGAGGAGCTAATTTCTTTCCGTTTTTAATAATTTCGGAAAGGCCAAGAATAATGTATAGACAGGGGACCTTCGTGTATATTGAAAATGTTCTAATTACAACAAACTCAAGTGAAATAGAAATTTATTTTCTTTCTTAATAAACTTCGAAATAATATGAGAGTATTTTTTTCACACATACTCGTTTCTGTCATGAATGCATAAAATCCGCTGTCCAATAATTTATCAACACTATCTTTGAATATTTCTATTATAACAAATCGTAGCGAATTTTTTTAGGTAAACTCATAAGATCCGCAGTCTAGTGATTCGCCATGTTGAGAACGGAAACGCGACGCTACGGAGGGAATGCTGTAGTAGAATCGGAGCACCCCCGGGACCATGTGTTTGTATAGCTGTATAGCGATGGGCGAGGGCTCTGACTGTTGGAGACGATAAACATAATTGTAAATTAATCGAGAATGACAACAAAAGATAAAATATCCCGGAAGATATTCAGTTAAACGATACTCGACCCGATCGACTATTAAACGCATCTCGAACGGCCAGAACCTTCGGCCATTGGCAGAAAAGTTAAAGGCGTTTGATACGCGACGTAGCAACATTTATTACACTACAGTGTTCATAGTTCAGGAAAGGAAATAAAACATATATTGTTACGCGACACAGTGAAAAGTATCGACAGCGATCAAGTATTGTAGGAACGTGATCGTTGATCCGAGTCTAGGGATTCCTCTATTGATTACAGCGCGTCAAAGTGTATTCGATTCTGTTAACTCTTCTGAGAACGTAATAAAATGCTGTTTATTATCGTAACAGAAAACCTCACGGACCTGTCGCATGAACAAGTGCACTCGGCTCCTCTCGAATTTTACCGTGATCAAATTAGGCGAGCGTTCTGCACCCTGTACGCATAGTACTCTCTTCGTTTCACTATCTGGATATTCGGATTATTCATTATAACGAGTAGACTGCGGATTTTTATACAGAATAAAAATTGTCTGCATGGATTGCAAGACACACAAACTAAATCAAAATTTCTTTCTTTAATCGTCTAATTAAGCTGATACTAATACACGTACGTATCCATTTCTGTCATAAATGCATAAAATCCGTAATCTAATAACGAGTAATCCAGATATCGGAATAATAAAACTCCTACTAGGTTTACGGGTTCTAATATTTTTAACTTACGATTATTGAGATTGTGAAGATGCATCTATGAGGAACTATTCAACAAATTTATTTCTATGGGTACACGTATATCATAAAAGAAACGGCTAAAAATTTGAGTAGACACATTCTCGTTATTTTTATAAAGTGATGTAGAATAGTCATTTTTAATGCTCCGTAAACCTAGTGCTGATTATGACTCGCGGATGTACTGTGCGAAGACGAGAAGATGATTACTAGACTGCAGATTTTGCGCGTTTATGGCAAAAACGAGTTGACGTTATTTAAAGCAGTGGAAATATTAAAAGGATTTAACAACATTAATCTATTATCTTCAACCTGATCATTAAAGAAAAGAAGGTCTATATAGTTACCGTTTCTTGCAACTGATGTCAACAATTTTTATTTTGCGTTAAGATCCGCAGTCTAATGATTACGCAGGAGATTATGGATCTGATTGGTTACTGGGCGAGTGTCTCGTCATTGGCGGAATTCTGGGGAGGCGTGGCATCGGTAAGCAACTCGTCTCCGTCCAGTACATAGCGCAGCGTTGCCAGGTCGTTTGGAATCAACGTCAAATCGAGCACACAGCGTGGAAAAGGCTCGGTTTCCCGAAACCTTGGACGCATAAGTTCTGTGAACGCGAGCTAATCGTGTTTAGGACTATGATCGTATCGGTATAATTGAAGTATCAAATATATTTTATTCAACATCAACAGTATTACCTTCATTTTCACTTATTCAAGGGGATCGGGCGGTGTTCACCCGTCCACGAACCCCGACGCTATAGGTCGAATGAAAAAAAGAAACGAGTGGTACTGTGAGAAAAACGTGTTTGCAGAATAGAACCGATAACAAAGAGTACCGTCAGGTGTTTAATTAATAGTTTGCGTTGTTAATCGTAAACATTTATCGTTAGTGATTTTACACAGAGACCAAGTGTTGTACATTCCTAGACCGGGAGGGTGCGAGAGTGCACGCGACGCGGTATAGTTGATGTATAGTACAACAGATGCTTTTTTAGTAGTCGTCTCCGCGGGAAATAACTTCTTTACACGTCGGACGCAAGACCAAGGTGTGCTCGAACTGAGCAGTGTAAACGCCTTTGGCTTCGACCAGGGGCGGATACGCGTCCACTGCGCCCTTGTCGCAAAGATCCTTCAGCGCCATTTGGTACTTGGTGCAGCCAACACGATCCAACCATCGTTTGCAGAACGCCAGAGTACCTGTAACGCGATTATTATACAGCGTTCGCCTCGCAACCAGTTAACAAGGAGAGATCGCAATGAGTTTACCACACTGTTGCAACAATAAAGAACTAGGTGTGTAGCGTGGAACAATTAAAACAGATCAACTAAACGTCCCGCTTGCTCCCTATACTCTGATGCCACCCATTCTATTTATAGATGGAGGCATAGCAATTAGACTAGGATATTTATGCAAAATAAGTGTGTGCATCAATTACGAGACATAGGAGCTAAACATAAATATTTTTCGCCGGTAATTTTAATATAGTGAAAGAGACGATATAAATATATATTTTTCTGCGATCTCTCCATACAAGACACCCTCTAAACAAATGCATACTGAAGTGTTTGTTGATAGTGTTCAACAGAGACTTGCTGCTTCGTAATCTCAACGGTACAAAACAAGCATCGAAGCTCTTCATATAATGAGAACAGTCCATGTCATCGTGCACAATCCCCTTTCCAGTCGATCCAAACGTTTCGATGGCATAGAACTCGTTCTCCTCCATTCTGGTTGCTTCGCCACCCCTAACTATAGGCACTGTCTTACCAGAATGAATGCAATACGGGGCGATCGAGTGTCCATTTAGATTTCTAATGGACTTTATCTGTGGATTTTATATTATCAATAGCGACTCAATTTTTATCAGATACGATCCCTGTCCAAAAGATTAGGGCCACTTATAATTTTCCAAATTATACACAAGTTATCAATATGTATGTACGTGCTTTAGTAGTTAATAAAAATTATTATTAAATTACGCTCTGGCCTTTTAATACTACCGCGGAAAATTTGTAGAATTATAAGTGACCCAGGGACTGTAGAACGGAAAAGCGAACGGACGATCGTACCTGATGAGTTTTCCCATTCAGTTCGATCTCATAAGACTCCATAACTTCCTGGATCTCGGCACCGACGTCGCAGAGCTGGACGTCGATCCCAGCAGCCCGGATTCCAGTGTTTGTAGCGTCGCGTACCGCCTCGATCAACTTGTCGTATTTCGGGTTGAACGTGACGGTAAACGCGCAATCGATGATCTGACCGTTTATGTGTGTACCAAAATCGATCTTGGTTACATCATCGTATTCCAAAACGGTCGGATCACCGGTGTTTGGAGTATAGTGAGCTGCACAATGATTTCTGGAGCAACCGGTCGGAAAAGCTAGGCCAGCTTTCAGACCGTTCTCACCAATTAGCTTTCTAGCTGTATCTTCGAGCTCATTGCAGATCTCTATCATTGTCATTCCTGGCTTGATCTACAGAAAACAGAATCGGATAAAAGTATGCTCAACTTTATAAACAGCTACCACTACTACTAATGTAACTTGAAATGTTAAGGTAGTGTCTGACGACTAGACTGCGGATTTTTATGCAAAATAAAAACTGAGTGAGTTGATCCTAGGGAACAGAGGCTCAATACAAATGTATTTTTTCCATTAATAATTTTTAGAGGTGTGTGCGAGAATTTTCGGGTTCTAATAATTTGAATATTCGGAAATACTAGAATACTCTTAGTTTCTTCTAATGCCCCCACAATTTTCTATGTCACCGTTGTTCCCATAAATGCATAAAATCTGCAGTCCACTAATAACCAATAGTAGTCCATGCGATCTTAAATAAAGTTAACAAAAGGAGAGGGTTAGAATTTTAGTCGCTCTGGCGATTTGTAGTTCTATACCCAGTTCATAATGTGCTTTCTTGTTTGCCTGTGAGCTTCGGCCGCGTGTCTAGCATCATTGTAAACATCATTATTCATTCGATCGAATGCACGCGCTTCCTCGCTAGTAAAACGCTCCTTCGCCATTCTATCGTCTACTCCTGCTGCAGGAGGATGCTCCATTATCTGTCCCACCGGGAAATTCCCATCTGGGAACAACTCCGCCACAGGAACAGTCGGAGGATCCGTTTGCTGCTTAACTCCTCCTTTGCCACGTGGCTTACGTTTCTTCTTCTTTTTCTTCGTCTCCTCAGCTTCACCATCATTCTCTCCAGCCTCTGCTGCTCCTTCTGGAGTTGCTTCCGGATTAGCTTCTGTACAATAAAATATATTTTTTATAATCGTTTTTAACAATTTCTCCTAATTATTTCTTTGAAGAAACTGCACCTTCTGCATTGGCTGCATTATTCTCTTTTGCATTGTCCTCTTCTCCTCCTTCTGGAACATCTGCGCTGGCTTCTCCAGCTCCTGAAAACAATGTAAATTAATTGTACAGAATTTCCTGGTCCAACAATTTTCAAAATTAGACACGATGTTCCTCCCATTTGACAAATGAGGTATTATTATAGACTGCAGATCTTAGTGCAATTACCCATTTACTCAAATTACTTTACCCAAATGCCCATTTTAGTCATAAATGCATAAAATCTGCAGTCTATTAATGTGTTATCCAAATTAAGTATTAAGCCCAGGATTATCTTCACCCCAATTTCTTATCTAATCGTGGTTGTTTACTTCCTCGCATCGTATTCGCGAATCTCCGCATTTTCTGCATTTATTTTCGGCGAATATTACATAATTGATGTAACGTGAGAATAGAATTTTCGGAAAATAATATTACGCGGGATGTACGAGTAGGCGACGCTGTTGTAAAAGTTTTATGGTAACAGATTACCGGGTGAGTCCTTGAAAAATAAAAGATAACAGGAAATGCAGGAGCGTAGCGACTTTCACACTTTGCCGATCTCAGCAAATTTTATTCGCGCTTTTTTCGTTTGCTATTTGTTGGTCTATCGCTTGAATTTGACAAATTGTAGGAGAATATAATTCGGCACATGTGAGTTGCTGGATATTGGACGTTTATGGTATTACTTTCGCGGATGAATCCGCTGAAATAAGACATGACACGCGCTAAACTCTACGCTCGAACGACGAGGATACACCCATTCGATAAATTGAATAACGCACCAGCTTTCTTCTTCTTTTTCTTCTTTTTCCCTTTCTTCACTGCCTCTACTGCACCAGCTTCATCCCCTTTGTCGACAATCTCGTCTTTTACCTCGTCTACCAGTTTTTCGGCAGATTTGCCGACTTCGTCCAATACGGCAGCCATTTTCGAGAGGAAACCAAACAATGTAGAACCATGAATGAGGCGTGGAATAGATAGAACATCTCGTGAGCTTTTAATCTTAAAGGCTCGAAGCGCCGATGACTTAAAAGCGTCATTAATTGCAAGTATACTTTCATGACGATGATGAAACTATTTGTAATGATTTTTTGTAATGATGCAGGTTCTGGTCCAGGCTAAAAAGATGATGCACTGTATTAAGTTTGTAATAATTACAATTAAAATTAATTTCTTGGTTCTCCATAGTCGATGGTATTCGAATTTCTAAATAGTTGGCAGTAATCGATTACCAACTTCAATCTATCGAATCTCGAAGTAAGCGATGTCGGTGATATCGGGAGCGATGTCTGCTACTGCTACCGATGCCGAACGAAACGCGCTGTTTATAAAACTATAATTTGCTGACATATGAAACTATTGTCACATCTCCATTGTCAGCTATATTAAGTCATTTATAGAACTGATGTCACTAACAATGTACGATGTTAGACATACTTTTCAGAAGATCGCCTCCCGAAAATCGGCTTTATAAATGTTGAATAGGTTAGAACGTAATACAAAACATTTTTCGTTTTACCATTTTACAAACAATCCTTCATAAATTTAAATATTTCATATACTTAATCATCATGTACGTGATTTAAACAAATCAAATAGTAGTTCTAATTATTGAAACTAAAATTACTGAGTCAAAATAACTGGTTCCAGACTCTTATTTTACAATCATTGAAGTTATGAATACTCTTTCGTTGTTATGTTAATGCATCTTTCGAAATATTGGAATGAACAAATAAACTTGGAATAACAATACAATATTGTTGTTTTTATAAAGCAGTACAAAACAGGTACTATTAGTGCTTGGTTAATTACTTCTTATTTCTGAATTCAGGATAGATCGAACTTATAATGGACCGTGGAAAAGCAGGAATTGGTAGAGGCGCGAAGAGTAAAATAGCTCAACATCCTTCTGACTTGTTTGCACTTGGATCTAAAGGATCTCGCAGTGAAAGCTCCGATGCTAAAAGACCAGGAGTTATTCATTCTAAACCAAGCACTAGCTCCTCTACTTCTGGTAAAAGAAAGCATACATTTAATATAATAATCTCTCCAGAAAAGATTAAGCAACAAATCATTAGCTCTATTATTTACACGTTATAGGCAATGATAGGAAGAAAGAGGCACCATCGCTTCAGTCATTTCAGTACATTCCACCGAAGAAACAGAAGCTTGCAACTCATGTCTCCCATCCAAGGCCACCATTCTCCAGCGCGGAAGCTTGGGAACTGGTAGCCATAGACAGTGATCCAGCTGACTTTGTTCCAATGGTTCTAGAAGCAAACGACAACGACGAGGGAGACAAAGTTATAGGCATTATTTGTGGCGCTATAAAGACTCTGAAGAACCAGAAATGGAAGCCGGACACGTTGATCTACATGGGATTATTGTATTTAGCGAAAATTCGCGCGTCTATTTTTTCACACGACTGTATATCACACGCGCTATCGTCCTTGCTGAAACGAGATCAGGCACACAATTACAAATCCAAGGGGAACCCATTGGTTCCCGTACTCGCTGCTAATTTATTAATGAAGGGATTCCACGAGAAGAGAAATTGGCCAGAAATTTTCGTTAAGGTTGTCATAAGAGAGACGTCAGCGTAGAAGTTTGAGTCCGATTCCGTGTATTTTAATACGAAATCACGAACTTTTGCACTAACGCATATATTTAACTGAGACATTAAAATGAGTTTAAACTAATTCTGTTTTGCTTACAGTTATACATCGAGGATGCTCTCGGGGAGAGAGTGTGGATCGACCATGAAGAGTGCAAAGGCTTCGTGGACAATATTTTAACGGGTTTCAACACGCGGCATCCGCCAAAAAGCATTCTGCAACCGGAACTGTCCGTGTTAACGCCACGCGATTGCCACAGTCCCTCTACGATAGACGACGAAGACCCAAATTCCTCGTCAGCACAGTTTCCCGGTGACAAGGAGAAGATAGACTTCCCCGTGACTCCTAGATACGCTCCTTGTATAGAAAATATAGAGTTCATCGTGCTTGAAGCTATAAAGGAACAGCTAAACAGAAGGCAACCAGAGTCAATTACGAAAAACTTCCTGAGGCTGCTGTCCTCAGCCTGCGGATTCGTAGAGATTAGAAACATAGCTGTCCCGAGACTAGAGATGTGGCTGCACAATCCTAAACTGATGAGACCCGCTCAGGAGTTGCTCAGCTACATCTGTTACAATTGCACTTCCCACACGCAGCGAGACGTGGAAGTTATAAGTCAATTAGTGAAGATGCGACTGAAGACCAAGGCTGTAATTAATTTGTACTTGAACGGCGTGAAGGAGCTAATCGGTCTGCATCCGGAGAACCTGGCCACCATTTTGAAGCACACTATTTACAATGAATTGTCGAACGCGAGGAATCCAAATAACATGCCGATGCTGGGCGTAATGTTCCAAACTTTGCCAGAACAGTCGGCCAAGCTGCTCGCGGAAATATTCCAGGATTTATTGATGAACCGAGAGGACTATCTTAGGCCTCTGCGAGCCTTGCTCAGGGAAATAGTACGCGTCTGCAGACACGATATCAATTTAATTACCTTCGCTCGCACCATGATGGCCGAGAGACAAGACATAGCGCAACAGTTGCTCAACTTCGAGTTCAAAGAACGAGTATTCATGTCCATCGCGGACTTACTCTGCCTGTGCATGTTGCTAGCCATCAGTCCACAAGTCAAAGAAGCTGCAGCGCTCGCACAAAGAGGCGACAAGAAGGACGTAGCATTGTTACATCAATTCCAGAACATGGTAGCGACCATCCAGTTCGAAGCCGTGGTGTGGCTGCAAAACTTGGCACCGCAGATGTACGCTATTGGTAGAAGCGATCTTCTTCATGCTTTGCATAAAATATTAATGCTCGAATCGCCGGAGCAATATTACAAATTAGATAATTGGCCTCCTGAGTCGGATAGAGTGTTTTATCTGCGACTGATTTCTGATGTACCGCTGCTGCAAAATACGTTATTGAGACTGTTATTAATTGGTTACTCGAAAGTGGGTATTTAGAATGCTTTGATTTTATTTTTCCATAAGTACAGGGTGTTGTAGAGGTTTCATTTTCAGGATAACGGTATCACTCATTCGGAAACACTGGATTTGGTGGACCAACTGATACGGAGAGCGGCGGCCAATTCGACTGAGAGTTTTCCGACTTTGCAATCAGATAAATTGGATATAATTGAACTTATCTTTAATTTGTGTGTCTACCAGCCTCCTGGAACTATAAATATACCGTCAAAGTATTCTACACATTTTCAAATCCGACGATATGCATGCGTAACAGCTACGTAAATTACTTGTTTCTGTTTTTACAGTTATGTACCACCAACACTGGCGATATCGAATTTATACTGGAAAGGATGGATTATGTTATTGATACTAGCTGCTCACAATCCGTCTGCTATTGGTGCTGTCGCATGGAAACGGTACCCTATTCTAAGAACTCTCATGGAAATGTGTATCACTAAGTAAGTTCGTAATTAACACTAGGCTTATGGAGTACTAAGAGTGACTGTTTTACATTACTTTACAAAAATAACGAGAATATGTCTACGTTAGAGTTCAATTGAAGAAGTTTATCATTTTACGGTACTTAAACACCATATTTTCCAGTCACTTCTCGTACCCTCCACCAACGATGGCTCTACCAGAAGTGATAGAACAAGAGCGCTCAAAGGAGCTGCAAGTGGAAGCGATCGAGAAGCAAGAAATCCTCGAGTACGAGTCTCATTTGGCAGCTGCTTCGACAAGAATACAAATATCTGAGCAGAACAGTTTACTATTATCGCAATTAATCACCATGGAGCCGACTGGCATCGCAAGGAGACCACCTCCAGCGGTGTTAGAACAAATACAATCGTTGAACGTATCCCACAGATTAGGACACCTACTCTGCCGGTCCCGGAAACCGGACTTTCTGTTGGACATAATTCAGAGGCAACAGCAAAGTTCCTCTCAGAGCATGCCTTGGCTGGCAGATCTTGTACAAAGTAGCGAAGGGTCTCTTAGTCAATTGCCTGTGCAATGCCTCTGCGAGTTTTTGTTGTCCACTAGCACCCAAGCGGTGGAGAAACAACCGAGGCAACAACAATTGCTGGCTCACCTTCAGATGCTGCTGACTGACCCTGATCAAGACCGACAACACGCTTACGAAGTGTTAGAGTACTTTTTGAGAAGATTGAGCAGCCAGCAGACTAACAGCCGTCTACAAGCGATTACTGGTTTGAAAATGGTTTTGGGATCTATACCTACCGAGGAGGAGCCCATGGACATCGATCCGGAAAATGAGAAGTAAGATCTTTCATCGTACCATTCGATATAGGGCCCCCAAAGATAACCCAGCTAGTTTTAGGGTACCCTTTATAAGAGTTGTAGGGTGAACACGGTTTCAATGGTAGTTAATAAAATAAAAAATCGATTTTTACTATCGATTCAATTAAAAATCAAAGAATTTAGGGAAACAGTTTGTAAGACTATTTGGCACAGCCTGCTGCGCCCAAAACTAAAGCATGGTTTCTTTCAGGGAGCTCTGGCTAGTCCGCAAGCTTCCATCTATTCCGCACTTCTTATCAGTGAGGACCTTGGTCTCCACAGCTCTTCGAGGCGCTTGCCAAGTGGAAAACAATCCTGATCTCGTTCACGCCTACATTTCGTACCTCTCAGCCCACACCACCGACGACGAGCTGCCAGAGCTAACAGATCTCGCGAATGAAATCTCTCAGCTGGTAGTTGAGAGGAGCACGATCATAGCAGCCATCTTGCCTCAGCCAGAATGCGACAATCCACAGTCCAAGCAAACCCTGCACGCTTTCATGGCGATTTTCTGCAATTATTTAGAGAAGGCTCGGTCACCTAGAGGGGAAGAGTACACGTGGTCAGAGAGCCAGGACCAGATCCTAGTCCAATGGAGCTCAGGAGAGGAATGCACGATGCACATTCTCGTGGTACACGCTATGATCATTTTGCTGACGTACGATTCTTTCGATGACGACGTCTTGTTCAACGTTCTTCTCGAGACTTGGTTCCCATTGAATGCAGAGCCTCCAAAAGCCTTTTTAGTCGACACCAGCGAAGAGGCTTTGTTGATACCTGATTGGCTGAAGCTGAGGATGATCAGAAGCAACGTGCCGCGCCTTGTGGACGCAGCTCTGAAGGACCTGGAGCCTCAGCAGCTAGTCTTGTTCATCCAGAGCTTCGGAATACCAGTGCCTTCAATGAGCAAGTTGCTGCACACCCTGGATACAGGGGTGCAGATTGATCCCGACTCGGTCGGAGAGGCTGTGCTCGACAAAACATACATGGCACAGTTGGTGGAAGTGCAACACAGAAGAGGAGCCACCGGCGGACTAGTATTCGTGCAGGTCCTGCAGCTGATGGAGCCTCAATTACCTGATGAGAACCCGGTGACCATAGGACAACTGCAGGAACCTCTGCCTCCCAGTGCTATGGTCCAGAAACAGTCTGTCATCCAGTGCTCAGTGAAGACGGATGTTCCCCATTTGATCAACAGGCTGTTCATAGAGAACATATCGATGAGCCAAAAGGTGGACGCGTATCGTCGCTTGCACAAAACCCTAGCGAAGGACCTGCAAAAGTCTTCGAAAGAAAGCGGTGCTGTTGTTTTAGCCATACAGCACATCTGCAGCGTTCTAAGCTCGATGCAGGTGAAGCAGTTCTTGGCTTCGCTCGTTCACATGCCGCAGTACTCGTGCACCTTGATGAGGATTATCCTGTTGCCCTTGAAAAAGTCTTCCACGTCCAAACAGGTCGTGGAACTGACTCGCAATATGTGTTTGAACTTGATACAGCTGATAGGGGACGTGAAAGCGCCGGTTCTTTCTATTCTAAGAGACTTCGCTAATGTACAATTGACGAAGACGCCAAAGAGCATGGAGTTAACTATGCTGATGCAGACCCGCGACCTTGGATCCATTTTGGAAACCACGGATCCTGTGAATCTCGAAGCTGTGGGACGAAAATTGTTGGATATTTGCTTCAAACAGCAGAAGACCGATGTGCTTGTCGAAGCTATGGCAAGGTTGCTGGTGAATGATAGTAATGAAGGTGTTAGGAAGCCGAGAACAGGGTTATTGATCGACTGGCTAGCTTCTGTGGAACCAGAGTTGATCGGTACTTGTCCCAATCTGCAGATGAAGCTTCTTTTCGGGAAGACGAAGATACAAATGAAAGTTGACAATAACGTAGTTAGTTCGCACTCCTTCAGGCCCTACTTGTTGACCCTGTTAACGCACAGAGCGAGCTGGGCTACCTTGCACAAGTGCGTTGGACACTTGTTAGACAAATGTGACGATGGGTAAGTTGTTGGAGACTTGAAGTATTCTCTTTTGTCCCTGTTTCTTACAATTGATGCATACAATTTTGTTTTATTTTGAGATCCACAGTTTATCGATATAACATGGTATCATGCAGTAAAGAAATTGTTGTAATTCCAGGTACGACCCAACGGCTGTGTTAGATTTTCTGTGGGCTCTAACGTGCAATCCGAAGCTGTGGCAAGGCAGAGACAAATTCACGCCAAAGCACTATGTCCCGGAAGATATTTTACTATTGTACGAGAAACAGTTGTTGACTCTCGTGGCGTACATAGTTGCAGAAGCTGTAATCACTTGTAACAGCAACAGTAGAACAAGCGCGTTAGCCAGGATGGATTCTCGTTTGGATTTGTTGTTGCATTGCATCTCAACAGACGACCACTTGGTATCCAGTGTAGTCAGATATTTGGCTGATCGTATGATGAATGATCCAGAGTATGCGATACGTTTCATCTACCATCTTCCTTTCTATTTCACACGCTACAACCTATTCTATGTTATAATCTTTTAGTGTGGAATCCGACATGGCGCATCAATTCTTGTTACACATGTACATGAAGATACCCAAGGTGATCTGTTACCTAGACACCTTCCAAACGAAAAAGTTCGTCGAGGGAGCGAAGATTACAGCCTGGACCGGTTCCGTGCTGGACTGCATGAGCCACTCTTTGCTAACAGCCTTGGCAGCAACGCCCAGGCAAAAATCTTGGAATTCCAGGTCCCAAGAGTTCGAAATGTGCGCTAGAAAAATGGCCGCCGTTCATCCGATCCTAGTGTTGCGCCAGCTTCCAATGCTAGCGTCATCTTTAATGGGCAGATGCTATTTAGACTTCGGTCAATTCCGTTCCGGTCATCATTTGAATCTTTTTACGCAAATAATGGGCCTGCTTGAATTGCTGCAGCCGCATTTGTTTAGGGAAGAGCATCGAGCTGCTTTGGAAGACACGTTGGAGAACTACTTCCAGTGCTTCCAGGTACTTTGAATCACCTGTACAATTCATGTCAAACAACTGATTCATTTTCTCCGCAGAATTACGGCCCGATAAAAGAGATCATACCGCTCCTGAACAGATTCATCACACTCCTGCAGTCGTACATCTCGTACGATCCTCAAAAGGCGTTGAAGTACTTGCAGAAACACGCTCAGCCTCTCCAGTAAGTACTTGGTGCCCTTGGTTTCCTACATCGAACTTCAGACGTCAGCTTACACTTACATGTAGTGAATTACAGGTACACTATCCGAATCTAGTTACACTTCGTACACTTGTATCAGGCATCCCGGTGCCAAGGGAAGGGGAAGATGTGGAGGAAGTTCTGATCACTGTGCCTCCTACACCGCCACCAACGGAGACCATAGTTCCTCAGCATTGGTCCTCGTTGCTATCTACTCTGGGCAAGATGCACGGCGATGGTACACCGTTTTTTTACAAAGTGTCTCAGTTCAAACAACATTTTTCCAACAGAGTCACTTTCTTTTAACTCTTTGCACTATTTAGACTCGAAAATCAAATATTTATGCATACAAAACTGGTGCTATTTACACGTACAATACTGAACTCAGAGTCACCATTCGAGTGCTAAGGGTTAATTTGAACTTCAATGAAGAATTTACAAACACACGCATGCTCTCATTTCAGACGTGTTCAACGCTCTTCAGGAAATCGAGCACTTGTCGTCTCGAAAGCCTTCGGTTCTAGAACCGATCACAGACAACATAGCCGAACTACTGGTATCTCCTCAGGGCAACATAAGGACTCTAGCTCACACCTTACTGGCAAGAGCACTGAAGTATCGTCCAGCAACGAACGCAAACATTTTATCCGCCTTTCAGAGATGTTTGGACAGTCCTAGAGCTGATGTGTTAATGTCTGCCCTAGAAAAGTTACCAGAAATTGTACTTTGCATGCAAGGTATACTTATCAGCAATTGAACTTTTATTTGTTGCTCACTGTGTTCTAATCAATCGTATTTTGTTCCAGAACATGCTCTACCATTGATGCAGAAGGTGTTCGAATTAGGAGTGAATTCGAATGTGAATACTACGCCGTATATAAGTAAGACCATTACCCTGTTGAATACACAGCAAGGCTGTTAGTATCATGAAAATTGTAATTTTTATATTGTATAAAATAAAGTTAATAATTTTTAATAAAACGCAGGTCATTGCATTTATTTTTTTTTCGAAGAATCGTAGGTGCACAGAATTACAGACAATATAAAATATTATGCTACGTATAATAAAACTTCATTTCACCCTCATCTAATCTTCATTTTTTAATCCTAATGCATTCACTTATGTGTATACATATTTGTAGCAGAGCTTGAAGTCACCAAAACAGACAATAGTTCAAAATTTCTGTTTGTCAAATTTATTCAGAATAACGGTTCTTTAAGCTCTGTACCCAGCATCACAAGACTTTCCTTACGCTATACATATTATGCACTCAACTATAAAATACTGGTGGATCACATAAACGCTTCTGGTGGTACATTATTAACGGTGTACATGTTCATGAACGTCGTAATAGCAGACCTTATGTCCCAATTAGCTTCTTCGAGGGACTGGTGGCAGAATTTCATGTTCATTGTAGTCAGCTCGTGCAAGAATGTTAACAATTGTTCCTTCTCAGAGACACTAAACACTGTTGGGTCGTATTTGGGTACAACTTTCGAGTCGAATCTTGCCTCTATGCCTCCCGATAGATTACTGTTAGCGGGTGATCCATCTAAATAGTATTGATCGTTGGTGATACAATATTCATTGTCTTCCTTCTGGACAATGATAAAAGTCTTGTTAAAGAACATCGGTGGGCAATGAATCTCTCTGAAAGAGAACATGCCTTGGACAGAGATGGCTAGATGACTGTCTTCTTCGTATAATAGATCGACGTGAAAAGATTTAAAATTGTGTATCGTGGGCGGCTGATTCCTTAGAGCAGAAATAATCTTCTCGGGACCTCGCAGTAAAAATTCTTGACACTTCGCGTAATCGACGAATTTCAACAAGTTTCTGTTTGTAGCGAACGTTTTAATTACTTGTTTGTGGACATAGTTCGTCAGTGGCCCAAGAGTCATTGAATAAAGTGCGTCCCTGTCGTACAGTCCGTTCATCACTTGCCTATCGTCCTGATCGTACAACGTGAAATAGTGCTTCACAAACTGTTTGATCAAGCAAGTTTTAGATGCGTCCCTCAGGTAATTGATCTGTATGTTTGGAATGAATTTCTGTTCTGTGTCTATAACAATCCCATCCAGTTTCTGCAGATGAGGAAATACGCTTTTCACAGCTTGAATGTAATCCTGACACTTGTTATACTTTGCGCATAATGGATTTCCATCTAGCCAGAGCTCGCTTATCTTGAATTCGCTGAAGTATCGCAAATAGTCCAGCTCGTCAATGTAATTGTACCTTAGGTCTAGCTTGGTCAAGTGATAATTGAAGAATTTCTCGAACAAGACGATAGCTGTGATTTTGTTATACTTCAAGGTCAGCTCACGAATGGGCAGCCTTGAATCACGGTTTGTGTTCAAGATTCCCATTCTGCTGCATCTTAAAACGGACTGTAATACTTTGGGTAAAGATATAGGGCAATATATGAGACCCAATGATTTCTCATTTTCAAAGTTATCGAGATTCAATACCTTCTTTGTGGGCTCGTACCTGAAATACAGTGCTTGAGTGATGACTCTATTAGGATTTATTGGTAAATCTTGAGAATCCATGAATCCCAATACAATGTCAATGCGTAACTCTTGCCCATTCTGCAAACTCACGCATAAACCTTGCTTCACAAGATTTTCTATAGCATTGGCACTACACTTCGCCAAGAAGTGACTTTTGTTGGGGCTCTCCTCTTTGTACCTAGCAGGCAGTATAATCTCAGGATCACAGGCAGTGATGATTTTCTTCATGACATCTGTTGCTTTGTACTTTCCTACACCATAAAGAATAAATTTGTGCCATAAATCCTGACGAGCCGCGAGAGCTGCTTCTTGACTGTTGAATGATGGTTTGATGTGTGTCAGTCGTAGTGGTTCCCAACTAGTTCCTGTACTTTCTGCTACTTCTGTCTTTGCCATTGTTCTTGATACAGCATATAACAAGTTCTCGCAAAAAATAAATTATGCTATACGGAGTAACATTAAATTAAATTACGAACGATTGATATATAAACTTTTATTCACAAACGAATTTCAGAGCGAGCGAAATTTCGGTAATCTGATCATGCATAACAGAAAAACATTCAAGTATATCTTTCAACGAGATTTCCGGGATACATAACAGCATTACAGTATGTACATAGAACCTTTTTGGTAAAATTGGTGGTTAGAAGTTTAGCAACATGGGATTCTCCATATTGATAACTACAATCATTTTAACTTCAGGAGCGTAATTAATGATGATACCTTTTAAAAAAAAAATTGTACACATTAGAGAAAAACTGTAATAAAAAAAAAAGTCTTGTAATTTGAACAAATTTTGGTTGATTTCAAATACGATTTCCACGAATTTATAGAAAATCGCATTCGCTAGAATCCAAAATTATCGAATTAATTGTATGTACAGTCTGTCTCACGTAAGAATATACTCGTTTCGCGCAGCTCGACTGATCTCGGAAGGCGCTGCGAACCTCCCAACTCCCACTCCATCACCTGGTCCATTCTCCCTCCACACTGTCTCGACGCGAGTCTTCATGTACACGGTGTCCTGGAATGAAACGGGTTAGCATGGAATTAAATGAATAGGAAATCAGAATAGGAAATCGTAACTATTTACATTTATTAATATTTACAAAAAATGTACAAATGACAATTGACTATTTAAAACTTTTTTTTTTTTTTTTTTTTTTTTTGTACGAGAGGAAAATGCATTTATGCACACCAGCAGTTGTTCGGCTGGTAGTGTGGGACTCAACGCAGCTCGCGAATACGCAATACCCACTAAAAACCTCTCTTAAAACTATCTACAAACTACAAACTATTTAAAACTATTTACAAACTGCTTAAAACTATTTACAAACTACTTAAAACTATTTACAAACTGCTTAAAACTATTTACAAACTATTTTACAATTTACAATATAAATAACACTAACACTAACACCAAAAGCACTAACACTATAACACTATTAACAACACTTACACTATAACACTATTAACACTGAAAACATTAAAGTCCCTAATGCCCTAAAGTCAAAAGTCTTGCTCATTGTCCGAGTCGGAATGTGCATCGTCAGACGCGGAGATCCAGTCTTCGTTTTCATCGAAGACTGAATCAATTGTCCGATCCACTTGTTTAAACCTTTCTTCTTCTTTCTTGACGTGGGCAATGTAATTCTTCCAGTTTGAAGGGGACACGTTCTCCAGGGCTTGGTCTAAAAGTTCCCGGACATCCGCCAACTGGAATGTCGTGTTACGCGATTTTATAAACTGTTTTATTTGAGCCCACGCGAGCTCAATGGGGTTCAGCTCGCAGTGGGAAGGGGGAAGGCGCAATACCATTTTCCCGTTTTCTTTTGCCAATTCGTCTATAATATAAGTCTTTCCATTCTGCTTATATTTGACGGCAATTTCTAACAATTGCGTCTTAACTAAATTATCCGCATCAAATATTTCCCCCTTACCATGCAGCCATTCCACAATCTTGGATTTCTTCCAAGTCAGTGTTGGATGACGCTCCTTTAAAACGCTGTGATAAGGAGCGTTATCCAAGACGATGACTGCCCCATTTCGCAGCGTGGGCAAAATTTTCTGGAACCATTTAAAGAACGTGTCCCCGTTCATTTCCTGGTGATAATCGCCGGTGGTTTTCTTCGACTCGAAGCAAAGCAGGCCCCCAGGTAAAAATCCGTCTTCTGATCCGATGTGGCCGATGATGAGCCGCTTTCCTTTGTTGGCGGCGGCAGGTATCCCGGTCGATAATTGTCTTTCTTCGGCGTTCCTCGGGCTGGTGACGGTGGTATCCACCCATAAATTGGATACACAGTCCCCTGTGTTATACCACGTCTCGTCCAGGTAGTAGATCGGTCGTCCTTCTTCGCGCAGTTCCTTTATTTTAGACACATAATATTGTCGCCAGTTGACAATATACGCTTTGTCTATAAGGGCGTTGTTCCTCTTCCTTTTCACAAAACGGAACTCCATCCTCTTCAGGAGGCGATGAAAGCTTGCACGGCTGAACGACGGGAGTTCTTCGTCATCGTTAACAGCCTGCAAAATTTTATCTAAATTTGGCACCTCGCGCCGCATCCAGAAATCGTGGACCTTCTTTCTAATTGAAACAATGTCTGCATCGGACGTCTTTTCTAAAATGTTGAA
The DNA here is from genome assembly GCA_913789895.3 of Seladonia tumulorum. Taxonomy (NCBI): domain Eukaryota; kingdom Metazoa; phylum Arthropoda; class Insecta; order Hymenoptera; family Halictidae; genus Seladonia; species Seladonia tumulorum. The sequence goes on from OU565266.1 coordinate 10,474,855, forward strand.
ACGTCGCCTCTTCATATTTGGCGACGTAACAGTCCCTGTACTCCTGTACTCCGAGATTGTCCTCTTGATGCTGACTATTCCAATCCCCGTCTTCTTCGACAGGGATTCTATCATCGTCGCGTAGGGGATGTCGGCGTTTTCTTCTTTCGCCTCCTTAAAGAGATTTACAATGATCTCCTTCTGCCCAGCTAAAACGTACTAAAAACAGAAAAAAATTGAAATAAAGATTTTTAATTCATTAAAGAATAGCTAAAGAAACGTCTTATTTACATTGTCATGCATTTTACAAAATGAGCGATATCGAAGATTCGAATTTCGAATCTTCGACCCTCAAAGGCAAGTAACAGCCCAAATATATAATCGAAATGCATTATTAATATGTACAATGCGTACGTACCTTTCCTCTTGGATTCCGCTTCGGTGGAGATACATTGGATGGTCCTCCTTGCTCCATTCTCTTTCCAAGTAAACACTTGATTTAAAGAAACAACAACGAAACAACTGTGGTATTTATAGTGTGCGTGGTGAAGCGTGTAAATAGGACACCAGGTATAACGCAAGTGAGACAGTTTACAGCGCTGCAGCGCGTGGCGTCGCTTCAGTGCCACTTCGCGCATGCGTTGTGCATTGGGAGTTCTACCAATCAGGGCGAACCTGCGCAGCGAACGACGCAAACTGGTCGTATGCGAAGTATATTCTTACGTGAGACAGACTGTATATAACATACAACTAAATATGTCTTGCTAAAGCACAATTTTTATAAACATTTATATCGAAAGACATAAAGAAATTTACTATTAAAACCAGCAAGATTCGCTTCACCAACAAAGTATGATTTTTGGAAGATATTTCATTAATTAGATTAAAATTCTTTTTCCAAATCATCATAAGTATTACAAGAAAATATATTGTACAATAACAACCATAAATTTAGACCATCAAGTTTGATTAAAGATTCCAACAAGAAATTCTTATTCTCGGTTCTAATTAAGCTTCAAATTCCACTTGTGTGAGACATCCTTATTATTATACCTCAAATTAGGCAATTTTATCTTATTTGAACATGCAATATTATTTCATTATGAAATCGGTTCCATTTGTCAGTGAGATTCTCAATAATTTAGTTCATTGATTCTTGTACATGAAAGAATGAAACTTACTTTAATTATTACAATGTGGATAATTCAAAGAATCATAGATGCATGCTGACGCATGCAACACATCGAACTTCAGGTGGCAGCACGAGTATGATTCACAAGCACAACTGGCAAGTGGGATGGGCGTTGGGGAAATAGTTTTTAACACACGTTGGACGATCGTTTATAATTAAAATAGAATTTTTTTCAACGTCCAAATTATCTCGTTCGACTTAATGACAACATGACAAAAGTGTGGCATTCGTTTCTACTCGCTCTCTATTTTCTGTGGCAAGGTAAGCTTCCAATGAATTTCAAAATCAAACATGATTGTTTACTATACGTACACGATTTCTCCAATTTCAAATGAATTTTGTTGGCAACAAAATTGTATTTTGTCGCAATAAAAAAATTTCATTAAGCGTAAATATTTTTTACCGAAGCGATAACGATTGATTGTAACGATATCACACATTCCTGGAAATTATTTACCAATTATGTTTGTTTTTCAGTCACAGATTCTCTTCAAGAATGTCAAATTCCCTCCGTCATAAGGGGATCATGGTTTTCATGGGAAAATGGCAGAAATACTTTGACAGAGATCAATGCAGAGACAATGACTGACCATGGTTTTTGTATAAATATGCTTGAAGAGTACCATGTTAATTACACGTTGGTATTTCAACACGAACAGTGCTACCACTGTGTTAAGTTCATTGTTCGAACAGTGAATGTATTGGAAAAACTTGAAGGTGGTACTAAGCTTATTACTAGACTGCAGATCTTTCTGCGAAATAAAAATTATTTTCATTAATTGTATAATTACATGTTGCATAGTATAATTGTATTTCTTCTGCCTTAGCAAGCTGTGTAAATTTGCCCAACGGTGTCGAACCCACTGTAGAGAATGTATGCAAAGGTATAAATCCCAATCAACAGTTAATAACATTGTTCTCTGAAAATTACGTGCCTGTGAACTGTAGATCATCTCTGGAAGGTGTTTGGCAATTTGGATATCAGGCAAGATACTTAATTGCATTAAATAGAGATGTGCGCGTACCTGAAAATGTTACCAATTAATTTTTCTGTTATGATTACAGAACCGATACAGATTCAGAGGAGAGTGCAATCATCCGGATGCTCAAATCCGATCGTGTCAAACTGCAGGGACACAGTTCTTAATAACCAATCAGAAGTTTAATATAACTTACAAAAAGTGTTCTGGAATGAAGAATACTTTTGACGGAGGTAATATTAGTATCTATATTCAAACGAAATTTTTATAAAATTGCCTAGCACTTCTAAACCATAAATATTTCAGTGGTCGAGTACAGTTGTCTGGGAGACTGGTTTGTGGACAAGAACCATTTCTTCGCAGTTGCGAATACGAAAGAGTCAAGAAAGGACGAGAAGTACAGGTGTTTCTTGAAGAACCGAGACGACGATCTCTACATCGGAGTTTCTATTACAGCGGAGTGCAATAAATTGAAAACTGTCGAGAAAAGTCCCGAGCGTTTAAGGGTAACACCCGTTAAAGCGGAAGTGGTGGAGCCAGGATGCAGATTGCCGGAAGACATGAGCGGACAATGGATAAATACGGCTAACATTGACGCAGATATATTCATCAATGAAACGCACATCATTGAAACCTGGTATCCTGACGAGGGTCGTTACAGACGTACGATTTACGTATGTCGGGAATCCAGGGACACCAGAGTGATGATGGCGAGATTAACTGTTGATGGATGGTATGCAAACGTATTACATATTTATAATGAAGAATATTTTGAGCTTGCATAAAATCATTTGTAGAAAATATCTCAGTAACTATTAGTTTTTGACCGCATATGTCCCCATAGATTTTAGTCAGGATTCAATGCACTCTTCGACCAGAAGATTAAAATTTACCTTTTACAATGAAGAAACTCAAGGTGATCTTTATATCTTGATACAAAAGTAAAATAGAAAAAAATGAATTATTACATTGTACGTTACTCCTGAGACCATACAATTTTCGTTTCAACCATTTCTTCATATACCAAATAGTTTACAAGTAATTTCGGTAGCACATTTAGCTGAATCACCCTGTACATTTCCCGATACTGTAATGATCAAGTTAATCGCGTTTTCAGTCAAAAAGATTACGTCTGCTTCGACTTCGTACGTCGGCACCATAACATCATCAGGTATCGACGAGGTATTGCAGTAATCAAGGATGATTTCCACACCGTCTGTTCCTGGGTACAGTTCCCCAACAAAGAAGAATGGAAATATGATTTGTTCCTGTGTTAGTATGATAAACGATAGAACGAAAATTTTGCTCTGCATCATTTAACGAATCGAATTATAGCGAAGGATCCTGTACCGGTGCGGTGTCCCGTGGCTGGCAAATACATGTTCAATCAGAAAGGGGATATTCTGTTCGAGACTAGGATTTTGGGTGGAGTAACGTTATCGCCTCGTCCGAATATTTATTGCAAGCAAAACATTTCGGACTTCTCTGTGTGCGATACTGACCAGAAGGAAATCGCCATTGACGAGACCTATTGCCTGTCTGTCGATCATTTGGGAAGACCTGTAGACATTTACAGTAAGCTCTTGTCGCTCGCAATGCATTATGCGCACGAATAAAATACTTAACGTTCGTCCCCTAACTCATTTTTCTGACATGCAGGTCTGCCCGATTACAAAATGAAATGCATCGGATTTTGGAAGGAGAACTTAAAATCATACTTGATAACTTACGACGAGTTGGATCCCTTCAGCAAGTACCGTTGTTGGGTGTATCAAAGAGCTGATTTGAACAAAGTCCTCATGTCTCAGGCTATCGGTCCCTTCTGCGACCTTAAGCAAGATGTCACGAGTAATAATTATACCGAGGGTGCTGCAGTTGCATTAGAAATGCAGGTAAACTACTGCATGCCACTGTTATTGTGAATGTTATTGTTATTAATCATTGCATGTACTAAACGTAATTTCGAATACAGGAGTACGAAAGAGAACGCGATCAATGTCCGATGTACTTTGACGATGGCAGCAACCCTTGGAAAGTAACAGAGAATTACATAAAAATATTCCAGTATGGCAGTGGAGGTATAAAATATTCATATTCGTCCATTATGACGAGTATTTTAATTAGCGTAGTACTATTAATCGGTTCTAGATTTTAGCCGATATCTCCGTCCACTTTTAATATATAAGATCCGTCCATTTTGTGTATATACACTTTGTTAAATTTGTATATTGCATTTTATATTATACAACGTACTCGTATAATGTACATTATTAACGAATAGCTACACACCGTGATGTTCTAACGATGTTAAAGAAAAACATCAAAAGATTTGCCTTATTGTATTTTAATGTTTATCGTTACATTTGTCCATACAAATCAAACACGTGTAACCATAAGACTTTTGTAGTCCATCCATCTTAGAAGTAGAGATCTGATATTTATATTTTTTTATAAACATTTGCAGTAAAGTACAATTTCATATAAGAGCGGATATGAAGACCTTTAAATAATATTGTGATTATTTATGTTTACACTGTATATGTTTAAATAAAGTGCTAATAAACGAGAACGTACACCAAAATAGTTCACTTAGTCCAGCTGACTTTTGGTATGTCAAAGTGTTCTGTTAAACTGTCCAAATGTCTGTTGAATTCTTCTACTCGTTGTTTGTGTGTCATAGAGGCTTTTTGTTTTATTCTTTCAGTTTGCTGTAAATAATAATATGGTAACAGTGCAAATTCCTTAAGAATAAAAAATTAATGTGAAACTAGATTTATGGGACACGTTCTAGTATTTTTAATTTACGGATAAGGGAATACATAAAATAGTCACTTTTTCCTATGACCTGTAAAGCTAGTGTTAAACACGATCACCTACCATTTTTTCTTGCATTTTTTGGAAAGCTATTTCTGCTTTCGTTCTCTTGATCTCCGTCTGTTTGGGTTTCTCTTCTTCTTCAATTTTCGACACTTCTACCAACTTCTTCTTTTTACCTTCCTTGTTTTTTTTCCTAATTGGGAGAAATGCTTTTACTAACTATTTATCTGTACTATACAAAAATATTTCTATTTCGTAAAGGATTGCAGAGCAGAAACAAATGTCGATGCTTGATGCAAATCGAACAATTTTATTTCGATCGTAACCAATCAGTTTAAAAACGAATTAAACTATTGATCATTCGTTATATATTGAAAGACACGCTCTCACAGAAATTCATTTTTCGGAATCATCTGTCAAAACATCTACATAACCTAAAAGTAAGAGTGAAATCCGTTGTTTACGTACTTTTTGCTGACGCCTTGATCGTTTTTCAATTTCAAAAGACCCTTAGCCGCGTGTGCATAGGGATCCTCTTCGGTTGACGCTGGCATTTTAAATATTTCCAATCAGTATTAATGTTTGAAACACTATTATCGTTCTTCGGATATAGTTCGTCCCCCGTGACACATAATACGCAAAATACAAACAACATCGTATATCGAATCTCGACTTAACATATAATCGATTGCACAATGACGTCATATACGACGACCAATCAGAACTCGTCGAACCAGAGTCGAGCAGTCGATTCAAATGTTTCATTCCGTTCAATTTGAAATATTAACCGCCGATCGTCGAATTAAAAATATTAATTACTAACATCCCATTGAATCGTTAATCCAATTGACGATTAAACATATGTTCTAGATTACAATCCGATATAACTGTTAATCGTTAATTGCATTAAACACCGCTTAACTCTGCTTCGATCTTTGGTTTCAATGGTTAAAAATTTTCGTTAAATATTGTCGTTTTAAAAACATACAATATTTTATTTTTCTTTTCTTCAATGATTGTAGAAATTCCTTCAAGACGATCCTCCATTTAAAAAAATGGATTACATCATTTTATTCTTCTCATATTTATATATATATATATACGTGTATATACATAACACAACTGTCCCGAGGATCATAATAAATCGGTATAATATAGTTAATCATTCTCCATTAATTATACAAGTTTACTTAGCGTCATATTCGTGTACATATAGCGATCGAATGTACGTAATCTCTACGCCGTGATGTATTAAATGGTAATTAAATATTTCCGAGAATGTGTACTATATGATAAATTGATATTATTTTGCGCTCGTATTCGTACTAGCTACCATTGTCTCTACGTTAACCGTTTAAATGCTATTTTCTCGTCTGATGGTTTTATGTATTAGAACAACAGCAGTGTTTACTCGAACTGATCACCTAAAAACGCAATATAAAAAAGTTCACTTATCACCTAAAAGTGCTCGCAAGGATGTATTGTATGTGTCTCGGTTACCGTTCGCTCGAACATATTTGGCTTAAGCATAACTTCCTTGGTATTTTTTTCCACAACATTTTCTACAATCTTTTTTTGTTTTCTCTTTATGTATATATATATTCGCCTGAACAAAGGACAGCTAAAGCTTAGATTTTCCGAAAAGAACTTTTTTTCTACGATAATCGCTCAATTCAGAATGAAAATTGCCGAACACTTCCTCGCACGTTTGATCCCAATTCTGCTATCAATATCTTGGGTTATTTCCGATAAGAATGTATAAGAACAAAAGATTTTACACGTATTAGCGAACACCACTTCTAGAATGTGCTATAAGCCACTGCAATGTAATATCGATATTGTCTTTTTCTTTGCACGAGATACTATAGCAACAGATTTCACGATCTTGAATAGCGGCTAGATTCCTAAAACAAGAAGTACATATCAATTATTTCGACGTGCCACATTTTGCATACATTCTATCAAAGAATATCCACGTACATTCTTTCTATGAGTCCATTCTCATCTAAAGCGTGAGATAGATCCCTTTTGTTGCCGAGCACCAATACCGGAATACCAGCCAACTGAGGTTTATCCAACAAATTGTGCAACTCGTTGCGACTTGCTTCTATTTTCTCAGGATCCGCTGCGTCCACCATGTATACTATCGCGTTTACACCTCTACAGTATCTCTCCCACATGGATCTAAACCTTGGTTGGCCTCCAATGTCCCATACTTTTATAGTGACATTGCCTTTCGTTATTTTGCGCATGTTGAACCCTACAGTGGGAATCATGTCCTCGCTGAATTGTCCCGACTGCAAGAAAAATATAAGTCAGTGTCGCGAAAGCTAACTTTTGTTAGTATTCAACTTCTTATCTAGTGCTGTTTATAATACTGTCTCTCTTATACTGTTGCACTCACTGCACAGTCAAAGGTGACAGTAGGTCCACCCTAACATCTGAATTAAATTTATAAACAAAATATGACAGTTTAGCTGAATTTTTCCAAAATGTAGCAAATACGCAGCATCCGTTCGATTACTAAGTAAAACTCGAATCGAAAGAAAAATCAGATTTATGAAGGGTTGATTCAAGGGCGGGTACATTGACGGTTTACACCGATATCATTCGAGTTACATCGAATGGAGTATGAAACCTAACCAAACCGCTGGTGTGTCCCTCATCGGGAAGAACGTTAACGTTCAAAAATCTAGAGATCGTCGATCAGCGAGGACCCGATTAAAAAATTTGATGGATCGAATCGCGAGATCGAACAGTAGCGTTTCGTACCGCGATGACATTTACGAAGGTAGTTTTCCCACTGTACTGCAAGCCGACGAGAGTGAGCTCCATCTCCTCTTTCCAGAAGAGGGACTTGAACCAGTCCAGGATCCGATTGATGAGCGCCAGCATTTTCGCGAGTGTTCGCGGGATGTGTCCAGCTCCTTTGACTCGATGTAAAAAATCAAAGGGTTTTCACTCAAAGTACGCCGCTCACTGGCTTTGACATGTAGTCATTTATGTTCTCGGCTGTACGACGTCAGTCCGCTCGACGTGATCCAAAGGTATGCGTGTGGTGTGTACCGCGCTAGTCAGTGACTCGCGCTGACTAATCGCCGTTGACTGATCCCGAGCCGAAAATTCGCTCGCGGACAACCGGACCGATATCTCGCGCACAGAGCAAACTTTATCGAGGTTGTCACCGTTCGCTCGCCAAGCGGTCTTGACAGTTCGGGCATTGACGTGCAGCAGAAGACGTCCCAAACGGTTCTCAACCAGTCGCCGAACCCTACCGTCCGTTTCCTTAATAATTCAACGGTCGAACCAAACGTTGGCGACCTCTGGGTCCAGGTGCTTCACAATATCTAGAGGATCTATCCGCATTTACTTGACAAATAACGTATTTTTTCAAAGCTTCAAACCATTTTACACGGTTGTTTATTCAGTGATAGCAACCTCTGGAAGATTGTTCCATTAGGGAAATGTCGGTTTGAATTTAAGGTATGAGGGGGAGGGTGTGGTGCATATAAGGACCAACAGCGTTTGTGTTCGAATGCGTACCAAATTTGAATAGTTCGTTTTGGAAGAGTTTATATCGAAAATGTATGTAGTCGTACCCGCTGCTATATTTCAAACATTCCTTTAAATAAAATTCGCACGCAATTCATTTTTATTACCGAATGTAACGACTAATTTCATCCGTATTTATATATGTAACATCTGTACTTTTTAATTTCTTATGTGAAAATACGGCTCACATTTTTTAGTAAAATATTTAAAAAATTCGATTGTTCACTATAAACATAACAATAACAATTGCAGAGTAATTTTGATTCCTCAGAGAGGTTTGATTCCTCTCAATAATTGTAAAATCCTTGATTGCATCAAACACATTGCCCGACTTTGTCACCAAATAAAATCTAATTAGAAAAAATAACAACGCGACGAAAAGATGTAGTGTCCTTTTTTCCTACGTTGTCAAGGTATGCATTTTAATTAAACAACGTGAACGTGCATAAAGATCCGCTACTACCTTTTCCTACTTGCATAAAGATTGCAATGTCTATGGTGCATCTCCAGATCGATTAAGAGGTATATTCCCTGCACGCTATAGTTGATAAAGATTGCAGAAATAGTTACAGACGTTTGTGACGGCTCTGATCGTTTTGATTAGTTGTATTCAAGCAAAGTCGGAATGTTTATTACCTTATTGAAAGTCAGTAATGACCGTCATTACAGGTAAGTCGGTCGCGATAGGTGACTCTCGGCAATTTCAGGTTGCTACGGAACTATATATTGTGCGACAGTGGTTCTCAACCTCGACATGGATGACTCGATGTTTTACGACCTCGTCCTCAACATTTATATTACGATTTTTTATGACAATTTTGAACGTTGAACTAGTTCTCGCAGACTGGAACGGTAAACAACTGTAGACTTTATAAATACCGAGGCGTTGATGCGCGCGAAGTGCATTGTTCAGCACGTTTATTGATCGTACGAATATTTGACATTACGTCGATTCAAATATTGCGTTGTATCGATTGAGGACAATTGTTTCTGTATTTATAGAATCGACAACACGTCCTGCATAGCAAAGACATGGAAATGCACTCGCAACGAAATCGATGCATTTCGTTTGTCATTTGTGAAAAATATGTTACAATTATTTAAATAGGTGGACGGACGTGTCGCAAGTACCATTGAGTTGTATTTTTAGGGTTTTCTATTGACCATTTGAGCACTGCTAATCATCAGGAAGCGACACCGTTTATGCTTGCACGATAATTATGATTAGTTTAACATCCTGTTACAAGGGTCTTCGTTGTTCACATTTCAGTGTGTGCATAATCTCCGGTTAATTTATTTAGATCTTGCGATTTTATTATCTTGTTTTTTTTTTTAATCTTATCGGACACGCAACTGCCCAGTTCCGTTTTGGTTGTTAAATGACACTTGCAGAAATTAATATCGCATTACCATGTGCACATAAATTATCATTTTTTCGTATATTCCATACCTTGACACACTTTACTGACATTTAGATCTTTACAAATTGATATCGAACACAAACATATAACGAATCATAAAAATACAAGGAGAATAAATATTGCTATTTTAAAAGCTTTATCTGAAGGAAAACAAAGAACAGGACGGAGGAAACAATAGGCAATGAAAATGCTATTAAAAGATTATCCAGTTGGTTGAGTCACGTATGTTCCCCTCTAATCTCTTATCGAGTCTAAAATAATATTGAATAATAAGTAGTTCGGAACGTATCGTAATGGAATTGTTTACAGAGGACTATCTTCTCCTCGAGACGGAAGTTGATGATTCAACTTGACAATTATGAAATGAATAATTATTCCTATGACTATTAGTCATTCGACGAAGATAGGAAAAGTAGCGACACAGAAATGGGTTCTACAGGAACGGCATCAAAACAATGTTATTGTTACAGTTTGTCTCTGACAAAGAGGAAAGATATTTCTCGACTTTGTTAGCGTCCTCTTATCAGCCAGTTCTCCTTTTGTATACTATTCCAAGAGGATACGGTATAACAATGAATCTCGACAGTTTCCGAGAATTTAATTAACAGTTGAATTGAATGGGACAGGCACTGCGAAGTCCTTTTGAAAACCTAACCTAAAAACGAGCTAAATCTTTTTAAATCGACAGTACATTAAATTAACAATTAATTGTAATTTTTAATTGTAATATTTGTATTGGTCGAAATTCGATTGTGATTACATTGTAATCGTCGTTATTGCATCGTAAAGATAGTGTCAATAGCAAATTTTTAACAATACCGGTTTACTGGTATCGATACTGTTAGCAGATTAGATGTAAAAATTGATAATAAAGCTACTACTCGTTCTAAAGTACTGTATTTCCCATTGTTATTACTTTTCCTTCAGTTTCTGACGTTCCTCAGCGAATCGTGACATAATATTCCAGATTACCGATGTAAACATTCACGACTCGAGACATACCTATTTCTAGCGACGCCGTGCGGCGATCTAAGGAACTTGATCGATCACCGCTCGATGCATAACTGCGCAAGTCAAATTCTATTCAAATTAATTTATTGTAATTGTTCAACATACTTTATTCAACCAGTCCCATTTATCAATTTCTTTAAGATACATTTTAAAATTTGAATTGTTAAAATGGTGTAACGACGAAATTCATACCCTGGATCAGAGTAGATCCGACCATTGTCGTCCGAGGGATTAAACGAAAGCAGACAATTCCGCGAGAATGATCGAACCATCGGCTTTTCTTAACAACTCTTTATTCATAATAATATCTAGATGTAGATTCCTATATAAATTATCATTATGCGCACGACACTCTCTCCAACTTCCATTCGCCTAACTCCGCCGGGGAACGTGGCACAATGATCGATTACCTCGGGTCCTCATTATTAGCTTACTCTCCTTACGATAGTACAAAACTAAACCTACCTATGTACAAGGTGTACGAAACGTGCAAAGCGAACGAAACACCAAGTGGACGTTTTGTGCGCGTCGATCGTGTAGTTACGCTAGATCGAACATACTTTCTCAGGGGGTTTTTCGGGGCTGGGAAGGGGGCCGGGGATGATCCAGCGATCGTGATCGCGCCCCGAACGTTTCAACGATTGTATATAATATATATGTATATATAATATGTATATATAGATAGACATTAACAATTATTGGTTCGTGTCTGCTGTTTAGGCGATCTCTACGAGAACACGTGAGCAAGTATCGTTACTAGACTGCGGATCTTAATGCAGAATGAAAATTACAATTACCAAGCAGAAATTCTGTATCATTTTAACACTTGAGCTACTTTTATTAGCGTTTTAAGAATTCTTCTAGGGGATTTCTTCATAAATCTTTCAACAATGCCGCTGTTTATGTAAATTCTTGTTTAACAGGAAATTGCTGAGCATCTTCATAGCCCAGTGGTAGACTATTGATAGGCTTCCAATAGCAAAAGTGTTCGGAATAATTTACATTCTTGAATAATATTAATTTTCTCACTGGATGAAGTTCCTCTAACTTGTTTTCGTCGGAAACGCATAAGGCCCGCAGTCCGATTATTACAATTAGACTTAGCACGCTAATTTTGGACACAAAGACGACGATGATTCTTCGCGCGAATGATCTACATCACAGATCTCTCCGGTTTCACGAGCGTTCGGTCTAGAAAAATAGAATGAATAGCGCTCGTCTCTCTAAATTTCGCTGCTGGAGAAAAATAGAAATGCTCGCGGACGATTTCCCTAAAGTCTAACAAATAATTTCAGCATCATCAACAATAACAACAACAAACAACCATGGTTCTGAACACTCTCGACGATTTAGCACTGTTGTGGATCAGGATCTCCGGTCTCTTGGAAACCGGGAGTCCCGGTCGAATATAGATCTTTGACGATCCAGAGTGTCCGACGAGGATTCTCGGGGCCGAATCTTATTGCCTAGATCGCGGAGACGTCAGTGACCTTGAGGGTGACCTTAAGGTGACTCAAAATGGCCGTTCGGTAAGTATCATGTGAAATCGGGTGGTCCTCGAGATATTATCGTACGGACATCCGGATGTTAAGGCACATCGGGTTACTCGCAAGGCACATTACAGGAATCGAACACTCGGTTCTCGAAGACGTAATACGTTTCCTCGGGTTTGTGCGATTCGTACAATAATGTCGGCTGAGAACCAATCAGCGAGAAGCTTCGAAACGGGCTGCACCATTATCTGAACGAAATAATCGACGCTGGATATAAAGTAGAAATTTTGAAAATAATATTACAAGAGTATCGTTCAATAAGAATTTTATATTGAATTTAATTTACAGAAATGTCGCGAATGATATAGACAAGCCTTGACCTTGTGTACTTGTACTGTTTTGATGGTACTTCTAGATATACCATGATTCTTTGATTTAGATTGTTCGCCAGGAGCTAGAATCTTTTGCAAGACCTAAAACATTTCGTTTAGTTGAAGTACCGCCCTAAAAAGGGTCGAACCGCCGATTGTCGGTACAGATCCGTTTCTGTCGCCCTCGAACAACGGTAGGTCGAAGCGTAAACGTCGCAATTTGGTGCATCATTCTACATCTACGTTTATCTATACATTATTAATTAAATCGTTAGGTCGTTCTTATTACCGATTAGTAAAAAACCGCATACTTTGTACAACCTTCCCATCAAATTGAACTCCAATGTTTCCCTTCCATTTTATTTCTCTCACACTCTGTCTCTCTCTCTCTCACTTCCGGTTCCGACTGGCAGGGGAAAATCGCCATCCCGGAGACTCAAACGACTACAAAACTATCAATTTCTTTTGCTGTTCAAATTCATACCGCGCAGTGGTAATCCGCCCTTAAAAATTCAACCATTAATTCTGCTTTACCTCCCAAATTATGTTACCAAAATATTCCGAGAAAGATGACATGTATCTATTGGACATCACTGGTTATGATATAACGCTATACTGGATTTTTAAGAATTAGAAGAGCTATTTCTCTCGCTAAACATTTCACACGGTTCTCGTCAAAGCAACCAAATATTCCGGGGTTAATTAGAACCATTTGAACAGCATGAATTTGCACAGCAAACGAGAACTGCATAATGTACATCTATTTATGCCCTATATATCCCCAAAGTTTCACAGTTATCTATAGTTCCGGGTTGGAGACATAGCCCTGCAAGCGGCTGTGGTTCGAGCATACCGAAACAGGGCGAATTATATTATGTACAATGGTTCGAGCACCTCCCTAAAAATCGGAATCCGTTATGCCATCCGTTCTATCGCCTGGCAATCACTCCTGAGGGCAAATCGTAGCTTGGAACAACGTCGGACCCGTCCCTCAAGCTCCCGAAAGCACAGAGAAATCCCACAAGCTCTGGGAAATCCCTACGGCTTGCAAAGAATCGATAGACGTCCCCGAAGCTTTCGAAAGCTCGGCGGAAAAGCCCAGAGAGTTTGCGCAAAATTCGATGGTAACCTGGAGCTTGTGCAAGCTCTATGGAGCAGCTTTTTCGAAAACTTAATGGACTTTTCGAAAAGCTTGAGAAAGCTCGGTGTACTCTGGGGGAACGTCTACAGCTTTCAAGAACTCAATAACAATTTGCGTACTCGCGAGGGCTTGTGGCATTCCCTAGGAGCTTGCGAAAGCTCGGTGGATTTTAGGGGTACCCACAAGGGCTTGCGGGATTTTTTTATAAGCTTTCGGAAGGTCTACGGAACGTTTACAGCTTTCAAGAACTCGATAAACACTCCTCGAAGAGCTTGCGGAAGCTCCATGGACTCTGGGCGTGCTCGCGAGGGTTCGTGGCGTTCCGTAGGAGCTTGCGAAAGCTCTTCGGAACCGTCGATAATCGTTTTAGACGGGAAATACCTCGGTTTCCGAAGTCGACGAACTTAGCTCGTGCTAAGGTCCGGTTTCCGCTTTACGTAACCCGTTCGAGGAAAGCATAGTGAGTGGGCACACTCGCGAGTGTACACCGGTACGGACTGTCGAATTAAGGTCGTCGCGTTTCTCGATCGAGCGAACATCATAGGAGGGGACACCGAGGTGTCGACGACGAGCCCCCGGTCCTAGACCCACGAAAAAACGAGATCTTCCCGAATTACGTAACGAGATAACGGGCCGCGGCATTGTTGCGTAAACCCGATCCGAAGGTTCCGCCGTTAACGCGCTTATATAATTCCTTGTTTTTATATAATCTATGAACGGCCGAGCCGGCGAGGAAGCTGATGACGGACAAAAACGCCTCGGCCGCGTTTCAAAATTATATAAACCGTAAAAATCCCATCAGACAATGCTCGGTTCTAATGAGAAAGCAACGATTCGAAAGACGGGGGAGGAGATCGTAGTCAATTCCGCGAGCGGAAACGATTTTCACTGTGGTCGATTAGAGATTAACTTCTCCTCCCACGAATCGAGAATTATCGGCAGGTCGATTAGCGATTCGAAGGTTTTCCTTTTCTAAGATTCGATGGTACAGCGTTGAGAAGGGCGGGTCGACGCGGGTACGCGATAACGACAGGGTCTCTTACACCTCGTTTTTTAATTACTTCACCGACACGATTTCGTCAAGCTCGAGCTTTGCTGACAATATTTACTCACCGACAATGTTCGCTTAACAATATTTACTTCTAGCGCGTATAGCAATTGTTTTTATTTAGCCGATGACCACGTAGGTATATATACATGTATTCGTTTTCTTGTGTAAAAAATTACAATGAAAATGATATTGCAAATGTATATTAGGTCGTCTTCTAAGTCGCCTAGTTCTTTCGTGCTAACTGTATGTTTAAAATAAAGATACATTAATATTTAATCGTTAAAGTATTTTTGTCTCCAGTTTCAAGGATAGCCTTTGCTATCTAGCAATCAACATTTTCGTTGTTTTTAAATGTCTGCCGTCGCTTTTTTAAATTTATGCAATATGGCGGAGATGGTTTGCGTTAACGTTTTCTATCTTATTTTT
Source organism: Seladonia tumulorum (assembly GCA_913789895.3). Lineage (NCBI taxonomy): Eukaryota > Metazoa > Arthropoda > Insecta > Hymenoptera > Halictidae > Seladonia > Seladonia tumulorum. The sequence continues at coordinate 10,490,289 of OU565266.1, forward strand.
AAAGTGGGAAATATTAGTCTGAAGTTTCAGTAAAAATATTGTTCCTACCGAAATACGAACGTTTATGTACAACAAATGCGACAAGAGAAACAATATACGACTATAGGACGACCTAATAGTTATTGTCACTATTCACAATTTCATTTTATTAACATTATTCTTAATGTATACTAATCATTGTACGCAGAAGAATATTAACATCTAATTTATATTAACATAACATCTGGTTTATAAATATTTAAACGTGTCGGTGTTTAAATATTATTAAGTTCGATGCCGATGAAATAATTGTCAGTGTGGCAGGGCTTGAAATCGTTCCGAATGGTTTAACGCTATATTACAAAGGTTCAATAATTGAAACAGTTTTGGAGAAGCTTTATACTAACTGATTGTCATAAAGACTCGACAATTTCAATTTTCTTAGTCAGTTATCTGTTCTAAAATCGATTTATTTTCTGCATTCAAATTTATTCCGAGCTTCCGGTGTTTATCAAAGTAGTCGGACATCGTAAATGAGATTCTACTGATTCGCGTAAGTATAAAAAACGATACAAGGGACATTTATTAACTACCCATCCAGAATAATGTAGTCTATGCGAACGTGAGAAATATGTAGCTGCTCGATAACATGAATATACGTTTCCTTCTATATCTTTTTATAACGATTTTGTAAAAAATATATACAATAACCCGCAGCTACGATATTTCGCGGTATGAATTACAGGAAAATTGACACCCAAAACCACCCAGAAAGTATTTGTGAACCGATTTACGGATTGCATGTATTTATGAGAAATTCCTGAGCAGCTCCTGCTTCTTGCAACCGATACGCAGATGTGATTTTGATTATTAGATCAGTGCAAAAGACCTAACATTATCGCATAAAGTTCCGAAGATCCTTTTCACGACCGTTTCCACGATCAAAACGATCCGTAACATTTTTCAAGCCCCGTAGCACGCCAAGAGCGACACAGGCGACACACAGTCCTCTGAGCGTTCTCTATCTTGCTATCTATCTACCTATCAATCTACCTATCTACCTATCCTACCTTATCTATCTAACTATCTATCTATCTGTCTGTCTCTCCTTCGGCGGACTCGCGGAGCAATTTTGTACTCTCTCCGACTTGTTCTTCTCTCGCGGTAATGTGTTCCCTGATGCATAATTGTGTTGCCCTTCGTTTTTTTTTCCTTTTTCTTTTCTTTTTTTTTTATATTGTACACGGTGTTGTTCTCGATGGCCAGAGGATCGGGAGCGTAAAAGAGCGAAGCCCGGACGCGACTCGGAGGATCGATGGATAGGGGGGCGAGATGATTCGATGACGGTCTGACGACGTGGCCGAGGGACCCGGTCACTCGGTCGTCGTGTACGATTTTCGCAGGTTCAGCTCGGAGGCTGCCAGGCTGTCGCCTTTCACGTAATAGTCGGCCGCGTCCCTTCTTCCGGAAGTGGACGGGCCCGTTGTCGATGACGTTGTCGTCGAGGTGCCGTTCGCCAGACCGTTGTTGCTCTGCTGACGTTCTTTCGCTGCCGCGCCGTTCATCATCATCCGTTTCCTCTTCTGCAGGTAGCTCTGCTGGTAGAACTCGTTGAACAGGAAGAAGAACATGGTCGCGTGAAGACCGATCCACCAGACGAACGCCTTCGGATAGTTGCAGTCGATGAACAGCAGCTGGAACGCGTGGATCATAACCGCGATGAACTGGATCATCTGGAACACCGTCAGGTACTTCTTCCACCACAGGTATGGCTGCACGCGGGGACCCATAGCCGCCAACAGGTAATACGTGTACATCACGATGTGCACGAACGTGTTCAGCAGACCGAAGAACGTCGAGTGACCGCCTGAAACATCCAGTGAACTTTGTTAGCTCAATCGTTGAAAAGAAAGGCTTTCGCCCTTTCAGGTACGTCTTTTTGACGTCACTTGACCTCTATTCTTAACCTCTTAACCCTCTATGGGCCCGTGTAACTTTCAGGTCACATTCTAATATATCGACATTTTACCAAATAAATTCAGTTTTTTCTAATGTCTCTATATAATAATGTCTCTGAGATAACCAATGACAATACTGATGACGGTTAGCAGCACCATCAACTCGAAATATCAAAGTAAATGCCTTGCAAGTTGTCTGCAAATAGAAACCACCGAAACATAATTCGGCCCATAGAGGGTTAAGCCCTGTACGCCACTATAGTGGCTTTCCGTGGAAAGCATCAGTTCGAACAGCACGAACCACTATAGTGGCTTTTTTGCCTTTCGCGTCTAGGCGCGCCGTCCCTGGGAGGCAGAGTTACGGACAAACGCGCCGTGCTTGAGGTTAATTGCACCGCGCACTCCGTTAAATTTCGCTTAACAACAAACGCAAATTAATTTCTACGAGTATATTTGACATAAACTAATATTTTACATAACAGGTCAACGCTAATTTTGTCCGATGCCCTCCTCCTTCGAGGAAACGATTGTTCTGGTTTTTTGGATCAGTGTTTCATGTGCTTTTCCAAGGACTATTTTGACATACTATTAGGGGTACCCATAAGTAATATTTTCTAACCCTGGATTTCTACAAGAGGGGGATCGAAAATTTGCAGGAAAGACGGCAAACTGTCCTTGACAATGATGGAGATTATATGTATAATAAATTAAGAAATAAAAACTTGAATTTACTATAATACAAAGTTTGTTTTAGATTTCGAAATTTTCTTGCTATCGAGATGCCAGCTATTCTTGTTTTGCATAAAGATTCATAATCTCCTGACGATCGATGATCTAACGGAGAAGATACAGAGAAGACCAGCACCAAGGACCCCGGCAAGAACGGGGCGACGTTAACGAGAGGAAAACCGTAACCTTTTCGCAGCGTATTTCCAATCGAGTTGGGCTCGCGACTGGATCAGCATCGAACGTGTTCCCGGCGCAACGCTCAAGGACATGCTCAGGAAATGTATCTAACGAGAGACCGCCGCTGCAAGTGGTTATTAATAAAAAGAACGAGGTTTCTCGTTGAAGAAAGTTGCAGTTGGGCTTCGCGTGCCGTGGGAGTTGCAAAACTTGCAGGCGGTTAAATCTTGTCTATTCATTCGAAGCTGTTGCTTTTTTCTTCGCCCGTTTCCCTTGGGAAAAACACGTTCCCCTTTAATCGTACCGGTCCGGGACAGGTTTCCGTGGGGGTACAGACCACGAATTAGGCGCTGACCGACCCAAAACCACGTGCCCGAGCGTTTCATAGAGCAAAACAACCGAATGACACGAATTCCGGCGGAAAGTTGTGAAACTAGACTGATCTGTACGCTGCCGATCGCCTGCTGTCCGTGAGAGTGGACAGAGAATTTGTAAATCATTTTCTAGCATGCTGTTTTTCCTCGCAACACCATTTTCGAAGCTTCTTTTTTATTCTTTCTTCTCAGCCTCATTTTACATCTAATTTTCAGCTCTCATTTTCAACCAACACTTTCGTTCAAATATCCAAGTGCAGCTAAATTTGTAATTTCCGAGTCCCGTAAAAGATTTGAGAGCTGCCGAAAATCATTCTTAACCAGCACCATCAATGACACTGTTCGAGCATTTGACTAATGTTCCGATAATCGGACAAATCCGATTGAGCTGAAATTTGTTAAACGGCTTTATTTTGCATTAAAAACTTCCCAAAAGGATTTTTGGCGGCTCGAAAAATTGTTTCATCATGCTAATATCATTTCCTACCTTATCGGGCACTCCGCTACAGCAAATTCTGCCCTTTTTACACAAATTTTGACCAAATTCGTCGGTAAGGAAGAAAACTATATGATAAAAATTTATTTTCAGTCGCGAAAAATCCTTTTGGGAAGCATGTTGTTAATGCAAAATCAACTTGTTGATTTGAAATGAGAGAAGCTTTAAGTGCAAAGTATCGAAGAGAATTAATTGGTGCTGTAAATGAATTGCGAAAGTTTTAGATAATTTCGTGAAGAATCGTTGGAAGGTATTGTCCACGTACCTGGTGTGAATTTAACGCCGAACCACACAGACATTGGCATGCAACCGTGGTGGATCACGTGCAACGTCGACACGTGGTCATTCTTCTTCCTCAGCACGAAGAAGATCTACAAAGGCGAGCGAACAATGCGAGATCTTAGATAAATCCTCGGCTAAAGAAGATCGGGACGATACCGTCCCCGTTCGGAGCAGGCTTCCGACTACTCACCGTGTCCATGAACTCCGTGAATTTCGAAAAGTAATACCACCAAGAAGCGTGCACCATCTGTATTTTGCAAAACATCGATTAGATCATTCTGTCCCGAGTCGCTCTTGATCGCTCCGATTGTGCCGACTCGGACGAATCTTCGTAGCTTAATGTACATTTATAATTCAACAACCAAGTCACCTCAAAATGACCTTTTTACCGTTATACGTTTTTCAAAAATAGAACTGTTCTACATTACTTTCGACTTGTTAAAATGATTAAAAAAAGAAATCAATTATGTAGCTTCTGTATCTTGTACCGAATACAATTTTTACTTTGCAATGGTTAAAAAAAGAAATCAATTATGTAGCTTCTGTATCCTGTACCGAATACAATTTTTACTTTGCAATGATTAAAAAAAGAAATCAATTATGTAGCTTCTGTATCCTGTACCGAATACAATTTTTACTTTGCAATGGTTAAAAAAAGAAATCAATTATGTAGCTTCTGTATCTTGTACCGAATACAATTTTTACTTTGCAGAAAGATCTTCGATCTAATTATAACGGTCGCGCAAAATCCAAATAAATGCAAACAAATCAAACACAATTTCATCTCCGAAAGTAAATTAAATAAAATAACAATGTTTTCCAATTCCGAAGATTCATCCTGAGTGACTCTAGAAGTAGAATGTAGAAGGCAACATTCTAATATGGGCGACATAAATAATTTTCTTAATAATTTTTCTAGCGTGTAAGTAAAGTGTAGTAGTCTGTGTAGGTGGCGAGTATAGCTTGTCGTCGTGTGGTTCGTGTCTGTATTAAAAAATTTTGCTCCCTCCTTTCTTTCTTTTGTTTTGTTGTTGTTCCAGTGCTGTGTTCGTAAACGGATGTGTTAATTGCATCAAGCGGCTATTTTCGAGTATGTTAGATTGCTCGAGTAACTACTGTTATATCTCCAAACACTACTCGGAGACTTAGCTGTAAAAGGATCCGGTAAACATTGCGCTAACGGAATACAAGGAGAAACAGAAGATCTAAATACTACTGTACTGTACTCGCTATAATCAACTCGTTTTACTTTCGAAATATTCAATTGACACGGAAATCCTTTCGTTTGTATCGCAATCGCAATTCTGTCTCGAAAATAAAAAATTGTTACACCGATTGCAAACGTGCTGCACAATAATAATTTCTTTTCAAGATAAAATTTAGGCGAAGACAAAGCGAGGAATTTTTGTGTCAACTAATAGGACAAGGGACACAATTATTGTAGGGGTGCCAATTACTGTGTCTATATTAATTATACGTATTTTTGGAACGCAATGAATATCAAAAAAGAGATATTGAATTTTTTTCATTAAAATCAGTTGATATATATGTTATATATCTCTTCTTTAATATTCATTTGAAAATAAGTATAGGCACAGTAATTGGCACCCCCACAGTAATTTGGTCCCTTATCCTGGTACTTCTTCTGTTATTAGGCAAACCCTTCCAAGAGACTAACGGGGTTAGAACACGCGGGGTTTACACTGACAAAAACTCGCTGGACCAATTACTTTGGCTTTACGACCCATCTTCACAAAAATCGTTCTGCTCTTTGTTAAATGAGAGGTCAACAAAAATGTGAGTTAAAGGGAAAAACCGTATAAAGTGTTTCACAAAAATCCCACACCCCATTCATAGTTAACAGAATGTGTGGCGAGTGTGTGGTTTAGCGCAGGCATGTCCAAGCTGGGGCAAGAGCAAAAATCATGAGCTCAGAGACTACAGGACGGGCCAGAGCCACGGAAAAGTAGGGGGAACGCGAGTAAGACTGATAGGGAGGGCTGCTTCGCACCGCACAGCGCTCCTACTCGCAGCTTCCCCCACCACGGAGCTTGGGATCCTCGCGAGGCGTGGCTGGTTACGTCACGTGACCCTTGGTGGGTGTGTCCAGCTCTTCGCGTGGCCCCTGAGCCTGCTCCCTGGCTAGAACTGGCTCTCGGAACTGCTCCGGAACGTAGCAAGCCGAACCGAGCTGATTTGGGGCCGGGAGACGAAAGATACAGACTACGTAGGCTTTCTAGCTTGTACTAAAAATTGATCGAAGTCACTGAATTTGGTGTTCCCTTCAATTTGAATCAGGTTTCACAGTCCGATCTTTCATTTCTCGGCCAGAATTCATAATTTTTCGGTTAGAATTCGCAGCTTTTCTGGCCAGATTGTTATTACGGAGGTTTTGGACAAGCGGCAGCTTGGACCTGCTGGGTTTAGTGTATGTTTCCAGTGTTAATGGGGCAATGTGTCACCCACCCTTAGTACATCGGGGCGATCGCTGTAGTCTACGGGTTGGCACCTTAGAGAATACTCGCCAGTCAGCCATCCGGACATTCCTATCTGCAACCACAACCGCCCAGAGGCCATACTCCAATCAGTGAAAAAGAAATAAACGAATGAGACAGAGGAAGGCATCGAAACAGAAAGGTACAGTGACAGTGAGAGTGATAGAGAGTGATATAGAGAGCGAAAGAGAGGAGAAAGAGGGGACGCCGTGTGCACTGTGGGGGGGGGGGAAGAAAAGCCGGGCTACATAGTGATAGAGCTATGCAAGCCGCTGCATAGTGTTGTCGGTCGCAGTCGAACAATGAAGGTGTCGACTCCTTCGTCGGCGGCCCACGTTCCTCTATTTTCGCTTACGTTACTTACTGTTCGCTTCCTCGAACACGATCTCGTGCGTTCACTTTCGAACTGAAAATACGCCAATTAGATCAGACTGTGGAATTTCGACTTTTTTGTTTGTTTGTTTGTTTCGGAACTGTCGCTCCTCCGGGACACCTGGTGAATCTTTGCCCAACCTTCAGCCGCGAGGATAGGACGCAATGATGCAAGCGGAGACAAAAGCTGGTGGAAAATTAAGAGACTGAAGCAGAGTAGTCGAAGGAGACGGGCGAGGCCTCTTGTTCGAAACGAAAGTCTTTTTTTTTGTTGGCTTTAGGTGGCGAACGATTCGGGTCTTCGTTTCGAAAGGATTTTACCGGAGCTTGAAGAATCTTGGGCGTGATTTTTGGCTTGATTCCTTCACTTGGTTTTTGCGGAAGCTTGTGTAACTTTAATCAACCGTTTACGTAAGCAGACGTCTTGGACGTGTGTTTCGTATAACATTGTTCACGTAAGATATTGTTTAATAGTAACGCGGTTTAATATAGTAAAAGGAGGCCCGCGAAATGGCGTTCCAGACGAAACGGTTACGCACGATTCGGCATTGCGGAATCGCATTTTCGCAGCGCGAGATTCTTCGGGCCCGTTGACAAATAAAATGTCAGCGCAACTGGTTGAGAAGAGAAGAGGCCTCCGAACGGAGGATTATTTGACCATACGCGACTCGACTCGAGGAGAGTTTCGAATTCCCGCCCGGCTCCATCTCGGTACAATAGATGCAATCGCAAGATTAAACAAGTATGAAAGCGTGAAAGCGTTTTAGCACGTTTTACTCCTCCTTCGACAGGTTTCTCCGTTATATCCTCCCCTTCAGTGTCCGCCGTCTACAAAAGCATCAAAACAAACCGCGTTATAATAGCGTGGTACCTCTCAACTTCTACTGCGTCCACGTCCAAGCTGGGAACGGTTTTCTCTGTCGTTCAGCCGAATTGGGTATATCAAACGCTCGCCAATTAGGGGATTCTCTGATGGTGCACAACAGGAATCCCATCTAATGCAATTTTGCGTTCTCGGCGGAGACGTATATACAGACACACACGCACACACCGGGACGTCCAGAAGAGTCGCCTAACGTGAATGACGAAATTGGAGAAACCGCGAGAGCAGGGGACACATGATTGCCAGTTCCTGCTGACTGGTTGGACGCATCGTTTCGGTTTTGTGATTTATCGATGCTTTCGGATGAAAAGGTGGATTGATGCTGGGTTTTGATCATCAATGATCGTTCGGATATACTTGGATCGAATTACGACATAGGTGCAGAGAGAACACACGATGATTGATTTCCGCTGATCTTTCCCTCGTGTGCCAGTTCCTGGCGATTACTTTCTCAACCGTTGGTAATTGAGATTTTGTAAAAGTGAGAATTGGAACCGTTTGAATATTTTGAATTGTCAGAAATTCAATTTTCATAGATGGACTAATTTTATGGCATTATAAAAATGCCTCGTTGCGACCGATGCTTTATCGGATTTGAACCCTGGTCAACCGCGTGGAAAACTTGACACGCTACCACCACGCCACGCCGTGGCAAACAGAGTTATATAAATTGTTTGATATTTTCAGAGGCTGTTCCTAACGTAAGGAATGGCCGAATTGTAAGTTAAGCTGTAACGGATCCGCCACCGTATATATTGTTCATATAAATAACAAACATATACGGTGGCGGATCCGTTACAACTTAACTTATTATTACGTTACCATTTATCGAAATCTTAGCTTAGACTAATGCGGAAAATACTAAAAAAATTGTCTAGAAAAGAATGAACGAATACTCGGAGATTTTCCATCGTTATCCACGTTTACCAGCGTTGTTAGGAGACTCCATGAACGCACACAGTGCGTACAAATATTCGTGCGTGAAAAAGATAATTAGACGTTGAGAAATTGGTCGATTCGGTCTCGTTGATGTCCAGCTGAGGAAGAGATTGCGAATATATACACGGAACTTACCCGGATCGCTGTGGGATTGTTGCTATAGTCCACCGGCTGGCAACGGAAACTATACTGGCCCCACCATCCGCCCATCAGGCACTGTTTGTTGGTTTCGGAAAATTAACCTTTTATCACGCTCCTCCAATGCATCGAACGCTGGCCCGAACGAGCTCGAAACCGGTTGGGAATTATTCTAAACGGTTACACGACGTGCGCGCGCGCGCACACTCGCGAACACCTACGCGCGGACTTTTTAGCTTTCGCTGTTTTATGAACATGTTTCTGGCCTGTTCTTGGCCGCTAAAGCTGCTGTCGTCGACTGGAATTCCACCGGTGCATACCGGTGGAAAATATTGTTAATACGCAGGGCAGAATATCGATCGTTTTCCGCCGAAATGAGAATACTAAAAAATCGAAAAATAATACTTTCGAAAGATCCTTTTCTCGGAACAAACCAGTCGCAGAAAGCAATTTTCCACGGACCAAATATTAGGCTGGCAACAAAGTAATTTCGGTTTTCACTAATACCTGGCGTTATATGTTTTGTTTGATTGACTTCTGTTAACGTTGCGTTAGATTTCTTTCTGACATTTCATAACTGCATCCTTTAGGTTACTCTTGAAGCAAATTACACGTTATTTTGATTAAAATTGTTAGTTCTGTGTCAATTTGAACGTGGAGTGCAAAAACGAACATTATAATCACATATTGCTTTTTTATTTCCGTAGAGGTAAACAAGCTCACTTATTAGATTATCATTTCTTCCAAAGTTTACAAAACTCTTTGAATGGTAAAACATTCGCTAAAGGATCAGAAGTTTTATGAGCGAGGAATTATGAAGCTACCAGAAAGATGGCAAAAGATCATAGAACAAAATATTTTATCGATTGAAGTTCATTGCTTTGATCAAAAAAATTAGATTCTATTTCACCTAAAAATACCGAAATTACTTTCCTGCCAGCCTAATAGTTGCCAGTTCGACTGGCAGCAAGTCGGCAGCTCCGATCGCCAGGTAAGTCACGTGTAAAGGAGTCGTTACCGCAAATACTAATCGGCCGACGTCATAGCTCGCGGAGCTGCACCTTGCAATCGCAACCTGTTCATCCACAACACGGTTTCGAGCTCGACCGGACGTTCGACGGGTTCGCAGGAATCGTTGTTTGTCGTGCACGTAAAAGTTTTATGGCAGCTGTTACGCAGTCTCTTTAACGCATGCAACTCTGCCGAATTTCTTCACCTGGATGCGTGTACAACTTAGATGGACTCTCATCCGATGGAAATAGTATATTCGTGCACGTGCTCGGACGGAAGGATAGAATAAGGATAAGCGAGACGGAGATTCGTTCTCTCTGACGGAGAGACTTCGTTACCTCGTAGAACAGCCACGCGGAGAAGAACATCTGGAACATGTTGTAGACTATCAACGCGTTCTTCAGTTGGAACGGCTTCCGGTTCTCCATGAACTTCGGGCCCGCCACCTTCACGAAGTACACGTACGACAGGCAGATGAACAACGTTGGGAACGGGGAGCTCATCATGAACCAGTTCGTTGTCCTTTGATCTGAAATCGTGATTTTAATTAGTCGAGTGTATGGCTCGGGTGGCTGGGTTCGTTGAAGGATTTTTTTTTTAATTTCTTTACGAAATTTAACATCGTCTTCTTTGCGCACAACAGTAGTTTGCAGTGAACATAAAATTCTTTTCAATTCGTTACGCCGCTAACGGTGAAATCGCTTTGAAATGTTCAGGTGCAGAAAATACCGCAAGGCCGCCATATTGGAATCAGTAGGGCGACATCTTGTAGCGTAATTCTCGAAAGAAAACTGTTTACCACTTAACAATAATGTTCTTAATCATGATTTAGAACGGATAAGAAATTCTTCAAGCTCTTAACACGTTGACCACCATGTCAAAATGAATTTTTACGTTAATATATATATTCATTGTACCAAATTTGGAAGACTACTCGATATCACACATATAATTATTTTCAATTTGTGTTTCATTAAATAACTTGCTTTGGTTTCGTGGAATTTTTTAGGGTTCTGGTTTGGAACTCGAAGTGTTAAGAAAAGAAAATCCCAAAGAGTGTAAAAAAACGCGTCTTCCACCGAAACCAAAATAGCGTCCGTGATCCACGTGACTCGGTCGATCGAACAATAGGGAGAGAAGATTGCGTGGATAAAGTTTGTAGGTCGATGGGCTCGAAATGCCAGAGGACACAGCGTCCACCTGGTGCTGGCCGACAGGTAAAAGTGTAATAACCTCGACCTTGAGGTTGTGACGATCCTTCCTCACCCTTCCTGGCCTTCGGAGGGTCAATCAACCATATCGCGTCATCGCATTAAAACCAGTTGTGCGGAGTCCCCGTTTCATTAAATCGTCTCCATCTGGTTTGAACGTCCGCGAGCGACCTTGGGCGGCGCTTTTGGGAATCGAGGTCGAATCGATCCTCTCGATCGATCATTCTCATTCGTTACGGTCGATTCCGTCGGAGTCGGTTTCTTCCACTGGCTCTTCGGCGTTCATCGACCCGTCGAAGAAAACCTTTCCATTGATCGGTTCGATGATCCAGCGACCTTGGACGATTAAGATCCGGACCTTGGACCTCCATTGTGTCTTCAGCATCTTTCGGGCCTATTGAGCAAGCGAGGATCGATAGAAAAGAAAGAGAGAGAGAGAGACGTTCTAGAACTTTTGTCATAAAGAAGAGAAGGTTGTTCTTCGTGGTCAGTGAAGTGACCTTGGATACCTTCATCTGTCTCTTCAGCATCTGTCGGAGCCATCAAGCGACTCGTGTCGTAAAGAACAATCTTTAGAAACTTCTTCGTGGACACAATAGACTCGGACAACTTTTATTTTGCATAAAAATCCGTCTACTAAGTAAAGACTTCCGCAGACGTTTATTAAGCTGTAACCTTTCGTTTGGTTGTCTGGGATTTTTAGGAAGAATGAAATGTGGGCTATTAACCAGTTTATAGGCGATAAACTGAACCGATACTTTTCTAAACCGTTTTTACAGAAGAGAAGGTCAGTCGCGATTTATGTCTTTCACGAAGAGCTTCCAAGGACCACGACGAATGCGCTATAAATTGCGCGAGAAGTTGCTCGAGGTCTCTCTCCTCCACAGAATTATCATTTAAACATCGAATTAAAGCTGGGAGATTCAATTCATCCGTTGCAATCGAGTCTCAAGTTTTTATATCTTCGTTAATAGCTTCCAGAATGCCATAACAATTGTTCGATGTTTTTCCTTCGTTTGTGCATAATTTATTCGGGAACTCTAGCTTCGAATCGAGTAGGTTCAGCATCCAAAAATTATTCTATTCTGCCATCGTTTAATCTTTCATTTTTCCAAATCGAAAGCGAGAAAGGACGCAAGTTGCCGAGGACAGTCACATTTTTCCACCATCTTCAAAATAGTAGTTTGCAACGAACGTAAAATTCTTTCCATTTTGTCGCGTTATTAACAGTGAAACGGCATTAAAATCACGAGGTGGTGAAAATACCGTAAGGCCGCCATATTGAAATTAGAGCAACGAGAGAGTCTACAAAACGGGTCTCTTTGCGATAATAAAGTTTTTCGCTTAACGTTCGGCCGTGAGGCTTCTTCGTCAAGGTCTCCAGGGTCCCGAAGGCCCGTTAAACTACGCCGAAAGGAACATTATGAAAAGTCATCAAGTTTCAGTGAAAAAAAAAATGTCAAACTGTCTTCGGTTTCTCTTCCTTGCTGCTTCCTCGAAACCCGGTTCGGTCGCGTGCATTGAATTATTCATTCCCCTATGCAACGACGCCGGTGTGCGCGGCAGCGACGAGTGACGTTCGCCTAACTGCAACACGATTCTCCTGCCACGACCACCCCGCGGCCTTTATGCTTGTGCGCTCATCGAAGTCTCCGGCGCCGCGTCGCGCGATCCGGATCGACGAGATTATTCTGCTCGATCATTCCTCGAGGACACAATGCAGCTAGTATTATCCTAGGCTCGCTCGGAATCGTACAACCATAAGCTCGGACTCATTTGAAAACTGCAAGCAGACCTCTACTCTCGCAGAGCAGTCTTCGTTTTCTTACATGATGTGAAAAATACCGCAAGTTCGAACGTCTCCAGAAAGTTCGAAAAATTTTTTCGAGAACGAGACTACCACGGATTTAAACTTCGAAGCCTCCTCTTTACAACGACTGCTTAAAATCGTACAACCATAAGTTCGGACTCATTTGAAAACTAGAAGCCTCTACTTTTGTCTTTCGCAGTCTTCGTTTTCCTCTACGATATTCTTACATGATGTGAAAAATACCGCAAGTTCGAACGTCTCCAGAAAGTTCGAAAAATTTTTTTCGAGAACGGGACTACCACGGATTTAAACTTCGAAGCCTCCTCGTTACAACGACTGCTTAAAAATTAATGTACGATTTTTTTTTCACTGTTTCATGGGAGAAAAACGAGGAACAAGTTCGGTCGTGGTTGGCGGTACACCTCTCGTTCGGAGCTCGATAAAACGTCTAAAAAAAATCGTGCGTCAATTTTCAAAACTTTGTTGTAAAGAGGAAGCTTCGATCTTTAAATCCGTGGTGGTTTCGGTCGGTAACAAAATTTTTTAAGGTTTTTGAGAATGGTCGAACCTGCAGAATTTTTGTCGGAAGACGGTTGGTGAAAGTAGAGGCTCCAAGCTGTAAATTGAGACTAAATTTATCGTCGTACGATCATTTTTATCGAAATTGTCACGGTTTAAATTGCAGGAATTTTTTCAAAAGCGTTTAGTTTTCAAGCACTTTTTGTCGATCCATCGTAGATCAAACCTTACGTAAGGATCAACGATCTTCGCGCAAGGATCATGAAAAATCTCCACCCTTCGTCGACCTTACAGAACCGCGCGCAAACAACACTTTTTGCACAATTATTTAAAACCGTGTTGCGCGTCATTCTCATGCAATTTCATATTAATGAGCACTCGTCTCGGCATATTTACCGACCTGTCGTTACGTTGTGACGGAGTAGCAATAAAATGCGTTAAACAGTTCTTGTAAAGTTAATTATTCCTGCATACGTTAGGTATTAGAGAACGTGAATGACCAACAAATTGAATTCTAATGTAACGTAATTAAGACGTGCAATTAACACGTTTAATTCGTTGATTGCTGTAGAGTTTGATCAATGAGTTCGGAAAAAAGTTTCGGTGATCTAACACTTTGTTGTTAACACGTTGACTACCATGTCACCCATATATGGGTGACGAAATTATTTGTCCGGATTTTAAAATGAATTTATACGTTAATATATTCATTGTACCTTGGGATCTGTAAAATGTAAGAAAGTTGGAAGACTACTCGATATCACACATATAATTATTTTCAATTTTTGTAGCGTAATTCTCGAAAGAAAACTGTTTACCACTTAATAATAATGTTCTTAATAATGATTTAGAACGGATAAGAAATTCTTCAAGCCCTTAACACGTTGATTTCCATGTCACCGAGATATGGGTGACGGAATTATTTGTTCAGGCTTTAAAATGAATTTTTACATTAATATATTCATTGTACCAAATTTGATTAGGATCTGTAAAATGCAAGAAAGTTGGAGAACTACACAATATCATACATTTAATTTTTTTCAATTTCTAGTTTATTAAATATTTTACTTTGATTTCATGGAATTTCTGAGCTTTCTTGTTTGGCGATCAAAGCGTTAATAATCGTACATTTCATATGCAACAAGCTGATGCAACTACGCCATCTCTCCGATCGATCGATCGATCGATCAGGCCTCTTTTTCAGCTGTTTAACGTTGTCCGGATTCCAATGAAACACGATTTCGCGTAGAAATCTGCGATTACGACAGCCTTGCGCAAATCCCTACTCCAGAGAAATCCCCGGTTCGCGTACCAAAATCCAAGAAATGGCGGAGAACTCGCAACAAGACCACAAGTCCGCCAATTGGCAAATCGAATTCCGCGCGTTTCGAGAGCGCGGATCTGATAATGATTACCGGAGAATTTGATCCTTTAGCAGAGAATTCTTTAGCAACCTCGTCCACTTTCGCCGGACACGTTCTGTATCGTTATATTCCAAACACATTTTTTTTTTTCTAAATCGAATCACATTCTTTACCACACTACTACCACAGTGGTCACAATTAATCTAACGCGAAAGTGGACGGCCCTGAAGTTACATTTTTCCCAAATGTCCAAATAGAAAGAACAGGATAGTTAGTTTGGATTCTGTGGGCCGATCCAGCGATTAATCAGACTGTTGCGAAAATTTATGCAAATCGGCTAACACCAAAATTGCAGCGACGGGCTATCCTTCTTGTTAATTGATTCAGTGACCGAGTCCTGGAGGGACCGCATTAAATTTTGGTTAAGTGTGCCATGAATTAATCTCCGGAGGTGGCCGCATGATTTAAACGAACGAGGATCCATAGTTCGTTGAGCACAGGATCGAAGCGAGGCTTGATTTTCAATTATTATCTTCGAATTTAATATCAGTTTTTAGACGACGTTTATTATTGAAACGTTTATTATTGAAATTTTTGACGGATTGTCTAAAAAAAAAAGTGCAAACTTTTTTGGTCCCAGAAAGCGAAGTTTAGCCGAACGTTTAGCTCTAATTACGGAAACGCGTACAATTGGTATGTAGTTGTGCAAGTAGTACCGCAACATGTTCAAACACTTATTTGCAACGAAGCAACAAAGTACAAATGAATCACACGATGTGTAATATAGTTGTTACACCATTTAAGAATCGTTTATCGTACCTCGAGGATTCGAGATCCAGCTTCCTGGCAATACACAAAACTATATTTAAACTTATTATCGTGTATCGTTAGCCTATCCGTGATCCGGTAGAAAAACACTGTTAAAAAGTGAATTAGTCGTTCGCGTTTCGTTATGCTCGTGGACCATGATCTTGCTCGAGGCATCACTGACGCCACTCGTAAAATCTAATTGTAAGCGCAAATCTGTTTCCGTGTGTCTGTGTTTATTGATATTTCTTGACACCAACATGTTCCTTTATGTTTTTCGATGCGACGCGAGAAAAACGGATACAGTTCTCTTTTCTTGCTGCCCGTTGCACGCGTAATTAACGACGGATAATTATTGCCTTATTTATTTTGCATAGATCGCGGTACGACGGACACAGGTCGGTTGAATTTTTTCCGAGGAAAATTCCATTCTTTTGATTAGTTTTCCGCGGGCAAGGATCCAGACACGTCGATATTTAACGTGCTTGCGTCAGCTGTTAGCGGCGGCACGAGACGAATATGCAATCGCAATTTACATCATGGTTTCGGTCCATTAGACCACCGTTTCTTCGCGGAAAAATCGTCACGGGGATCTTGGTAAATTGACCGAGCAACTTTTTGTCCTGCGAAATAACGCTTGCGAACGTCGTAGATCGTGTTTCCTCGGAAACTTATGGCGTCTGTTGGCAAAGCGCCGCAAAGCAAACGTTCGAGATGCACTTTCCGTGGATGCACGCCGCGGACTGCGGAATCTCATGCAAAACAAAATGCTTGTGCATTGTTTGCTGCGAAACATATAGATAGATGTTTTTCACATCTTCCGTTAGTAATCGTTAATTGTTGGAAAATACCGTGGACACTTAATTTCCTTTAACACTTTGACTGCCAAGCTAGAAAACCTCAAAAATTCCATCAAATCAATGTAAGTTATTTAATGAAATAAAAATTGAAAAAAATTATATGTATGATATTGAGTGGTCCTCCAACTTTCTGGCATTTTACAGATCCTAATCAAATTTGGTACAATGAATATATTAACGTAAAAGTTCATTTTTTAATTTGGACAAATAATTCGTGTTGCACGTACTTTACAAAAAGTACGTGCAACATCATAGACAATATTATCCATCATGTAGACCGCATAGGGTATGGGACCGAATTACTGTGGGGGTGCCAATTATTGCACCTATATTTCTCTCATTAAAATTAAGTTAACATTTAAATGTCTTAGCGAATCTCTTAGACCGTGTCGATGCATCGTGACCAGAGTTGTGCTAATTCGGTTACGTTGTAATTCAATTGCACAATTGAACATTGTATTTCAATTACATAGTAGTTCATGTAGTAATATGTACATATAGTAATACATGTAGTATCAGTGTAATTCAATTGCACCATTGAACATTGTATTTCAATTATATAGTAGTTCATGTAGTAATATGTACATATAGTAGTACATGTAGTATCAGTGTAATTCAATTGCACCATTGAACATTGTATTTCAATTATATAGTAGTTCATGTAGTAATATGTACATATAGTAATACATGTAGTATCAGTGTAATTCAATTGCACCATTGAACATTGTATTTCAATTATATAGTAGTTCATGTAGTAATATGTACGTATAGTAGTACATGTAGTATCAGTGTAATTCAATTGCACCATTGAACATTGTATTTCAATTACATAGTAGTTCATGTAGTAATATGTACATATAGTAATACATGTAGTATCAGTGTAATTCAATTGCACCATTGAACATTGTATTTCAATTATATAGTAGTTCATGTAGTAATATGTACGTATAGTAGTACATGTAGTATCAGTGTAATTCAATTGCACCATTGAACATTGTATTTCAATTACATAGTAGTTCATGTAGTAATATGTACATATAGTAATACATGTAGGTATCAGTGTAATTCAATTGCACAATTGAACATTGTATTTCAATTATATACTAGTTCATGTAGTAATATGTACATACAGTAATACATGTAGTATTAGTGTTTGTTTAATGAGTCTCGTTAGATGATTGCCGTTATTTTTTCCTTTAACATATATCGTAACCTAGGTAAAGTAGAGACATGTTTCCTGTTCCTGCTTTTTATATTTATGTTTGAAATTTAAAAAATTTGTAAGACAGCAGTTATTTTTGTTCGGATATTATAAATTTATATTCTGTTTGAAACCTTTGCGTGGATTTTTCAACGTCTTATTACCTGTTCCTCTATTATTCTTTTATTTTTAATTTTCATTTAATTACATGGTGATTCGTGATCGATGTAGTTTAATCGCAAAGTATTTTATAACTGCACTCCATTGGAATTACGAGTTACATTGTAATTTAATTGGACGAAGATCTGAATTCTATATTACAATATGATTGAATGACAGTGTAACTCAATTACTTTGTAATTATAATTCCTGGAGTAATTCGATCGTAATTCTGCACAACTCCGATCGTGGCCACAATGCCGAAAAGGGAAAAAATCAGCGAAACGAGAGACTTTCCTGCGGTCTGATAATGAGCTCGCGTCTAGTCACCAGATCGTCGCAGCGATTGCTCGTCAGTGGTCAAGAGGCCCATGGTTAATGGGATCCGGTTAGGGGGTTGGCTCCCCGTGAAGAGACCAAGGGAAAGTCGCAGGAAGTCGCAGAAGGTCTCTCGGAAGGTCTCCTTTAATGGGGTCAGTTCTGCGAGCGGGCCAACAACTCACCTGCATTCTTGTCGAGTATCTCGTGGAGCCGGTCCACGTACTGCATTACGATCGACATTGTTCCTGAATTGTTTTTCCCTAACAGTGATGATCTCGCTGGTGCGTCTTTGCGACTTCTAGGATTCCCTCTTCACGACTGGATTCGCGGGATTCTGCAACAATGAAAGAGAAAAATGTTATCTTCAAGATCACAGTACCGTGTTCTTTCTACCATTGCTTTTTATTTTTATTATTTCTCCACGAACTATCGAGATACCACTGTACCGTCTATCCAAGAGATTTTATCGCATACACTGTTTACTCGATGTATGTCCAAAATATGAGTCTAACCAAGGACATATATCGGCCAGGAGATACTTTGATCTTTGATCCACGCGATATTACACACAGCGATCGAGGTCTCTTGAGCTTCTTGACCCCTCGCGGCGATAGTTCTGGGACTTTTATTGGCTAGGCATTTGGGACATATATAGAGAGTAAACAGTGTGTATTCAATCTCACAAGCAATTCATCGTTTCCAGATATCGCTTTAGAGCTCATGGTGGTTGTTAACCTGAACACCCCTGGGGCTGCGAGAGATTTCGAAATTTTCGATGGAAAATTTATTTTTCAATAAATAGATCATCTTGCGGGGGATGTGACTTTTTACATAAAGAAATAGAAACACATTTTCCAAGAGGGTGCCGATCACTGAAAAGATTAAGAACCACTGCTCAACACTTTGAGACTGCCAAACTAGAAACCTCAAAAATGACATATAATCAAAGCAAGTTATTTAATCAAGTAAAAATTGAAAAAAATTAAATGTATGATATCGAGTAGTTCTTCAACTTTTTTACATTTTACTGATCCTAATCAAATTTGGTACAATGAATATATTAACCCTCTATGGGCCCGTGTAACTTTCAGGTCGCGTGCTAATATATCGACATTTTACCAAATAATTTTACTTTTTTCAGAAGGTGAGGTATACGTCTTTATTATATAATGTCTCTGAGATAGCCAATAACGATATTGATGACGGTTAGCTGCACCAACAATTTGGAATATCAAAGTACATGCCTTGCAAGTTGCCTGCAAATAGAAATCAACGGAAGAAAATTCGGCCCACAGAGGGTTAACATAAAAAATCATTTTAAAATCTGGACAAATAAATCCGTCGCCCACAATGTGTTAAGAGTGTCCCTCTAACTATCTCTCGTCAACGTCATTGCCCCCGGGGGCCATTTGCACGGCTCCCGGAGCACAAGTTGGCACGATAAATCTTGCCCACAGCTTCCAGTACATTATGCGTATGAATCGTGCCAAGGATCGATGTGCTGGCAATAGTGAAAACATTTTTTAAGCGTTATAGCGTACGATATATAACTAAAGTTTCGAACGCGTGGAATCGCATTTCGAAGCGTCGCACAGTGGGCAAAAACGGCCTTTTTCGATTCAAAATCAAAGAACTTTCGATAGGAATGAGATAGAGCGATGAAATTTTTTTTAAATGAAAGCTGAAACTTTGTAGAATATGGGAAAAATAGGGAGATTACGGTACGAACGTTTTTTAACCTTGAGAAAATTCGTTAAAGTTGCAGAATTTCAAGAAAATTTTGTTTTTAACATGCTATATATCGTTTCACATAGATTTTTCACGCTAATTTCAAATCTGTTTTCAAAATTTGTCTACGACCTCTGGTTTTTGAAAAAAATAGATTTTTGTGACACAAACTAATGAAATTTTTTCGTTAAAATGACTTGATAACACACTAGTTTGAAAGTATAGAAGTATTTTAACATTTTGAGTTACTTACGAAACATGAAGCACTTCACATCTCGTCATCACTTGACGTATCGCTGTCATTACTACTGGCACTTTCTTGAAATTGTGCAACTTTAACGAATTTTCTCAAGGTTAAAAAACGTTCGTACCGTAATCTCCCTATTTTTCCCATATTCTACAAAGTTTTAGCTTTCATTTAAAAAAAATTTCATCGCTCTATCTCATTCCTATCGAAAGTTCTTTGATTTTGAATCGAAAAAGGCCGTTTTTGTCCACTGTGCGTCGCTCGCTGGCTCGTTTCGCGAACGAGGGCGCGCGTTACTTCACTCGATTACATAAAACCCGTCGATTTTCAGCCGCGATTTTCGACGCCGGCATTGAATTAGAATCCTCGCGACAACGCCCGGCCCCCCCAACGATCACCCCCGTGTCGTTTCTTGCGAAATTACGCTCGCCCGGGAATTCTTTTTGTTGTTATGGGTCGCGCGCGCCTAGCGATCCGATTCTCGCGCAATTCACCGGGCCCGACCATGAATCGGACGCGGCCTTGAACCACTATGGCACGCCTCCGCCATTACCAATGCCGGTTGAACCAATTTCACCCGCGGATCCGAGCCAGGAATCGCATTCTCTCTCTCTCTCTTTCTCTCAAAAATCGGCTTTCGCTCGCGTTCACCATTCACTTTTTCAGAAACCATAACCGTAGACTGTGGACGCAAAATAAATATTGCAAGAGACAGGAGCCGAAGTCATTGTTTCGTTAATAATTTTAATAGCTAGAAAATAGTCGACGCTCTTCGATCGTTGGTTTTAATTTTTCTAGTGTTTTAAACGGTACTTAGGGTGTGGGACACAAAACATTTATGGACACTATTCGTAGATATTGACGCTTTGCAAGTAGAAATTAAAAACTAAGTGGTGGATCTCCAGCAAATTTTTTGGATGTTGGTGAAAGTGTTAAAGACAATATATGAATTAAAAAATTTATGGGTGTGGGACACAATTACTGTGGGGGTTCCAATTACAGTGCCCATAGGAATTAAAGCAGCCTTTTTGCCATCTAGAGTCGCCACATTTTGCCATCTAGATTTACGTCATTGTTATTAAATGATTTTTTTACGCAAATAGATTAATACTTTTTTGTAAAGAATATGAAGGAGCATGACAGCTGATGTAATAAAAAATATATGATTCCATTTAAAAAAAAAATTAATGACCTTCATATGTCCCTTACACGTCCAACTACAAAAAAAATGTATCATCAGAATGTGCCCCTCTCAAAATCATTCAACTTCGTCTAAAAAATTGTTTGCTATGCGTAATATAATAATGGCGTAAATCTAGATGGCAAAATGTGGCGACCCACCCTGTATAACGTTAGCTGATTTTACAGAAAAGAATTTAGTATCACTGTTTTGTAATATTCCTTATGCTTTCAAAATAGGAGTAATTGATACAGGCTCGGGGTATATGGTACCCAATAGCAATTGCGTCCCTTTTCCTGCTATTTGTGACACGAATGCATAAAATCCGCAGTCCAATTATGAGTGCACTCTGCGGTCATAGTCGTTCGGACTCTAATTGTCCTTTTTATTCTGCGCTAGTGGCAGTTTGCAATTTTTTTCATACAAAGTTACAAACGTCAGACAAAAATGCTAATTTATTCTCCGTAGTAACAAGATTGATTTGCCCTGGTTATTACGGGGTAACGAATGCATAATACTATGCAGATATTCGCAGGAAAATTTAATTCCAGTGGTGTTGAAAGTTGTGAAGCTGACAAACCTGAATTTTCTTACTGAAAAACTATGAGATTTAATTTCCAGTTGCAACGGTGCCGCGCTATAGTTGCAACAATTCTGCACTCTAAGACCGGCACTATAAAAATAATACAACGATTTCGGCCACTTTTCCTCAACGATTACCACAATTACGTGCTCATGGTTAAGCATACGAGCAAATTGCTCGTTACATAAACGATAGAATTAACTATCGGTAAGAACGAGAAAGATTGACGCCATCGCGGCGTCATCGGTCAGCGACGAGCAGCCCTCGCACGACGCCAGAGAACAACGTCATCGGTCGTTACCGTGCTAATGATACCACTGCCACTTGTGAAATGCCAGTGATTCCATTCCCGATCGTCGCGACGGCCACGTTATGCGACCGACGCCTATCTCTTTGTTATAAATTTTGATAGGCTGCGTGAGCGCGTCGTCCGTGGCCCGTACAACGAAGACGCCATTAAAAGGGACGTATCATAAACGCTCCTCTTTCCTTGAAAATAATTGAACGTCTAATGTAGGAGTAATTCCATTTTACTTGTAAACGATGCTGTTAGGACACGACAGAAAAAGAAGAGGAAAAAGAAAAGAAACAACCGTACAACACAACCGAGCAACAATTTATCGAACCGACACTACGAACAAATAATTATACGCTATTTTGTTCACAATGTTTTTCTCGTCCCACTGGCTACGTCTATTTTCTTTTTTCTTTTTAGGCCGATCGTTATAATAAATTCCTTCCGAGTGTCAGTTATTTACCGGAAATACCATTGACAGGCTTTTTTCTAGTACTGTTCTGTGCAAAAAATTGTTACGCGAGCTAGACACGATGACATAAGGTTGTTTAACGTTATCGATAAATTATAGTTATTAAGTATCGATAAATTATGCTTACTTAATTCACCGCGGTGTTATCGTAACGTTGGTGTCGTACACCAGATCGCGGACGCTCGTGCATTTATTAAACATGCAGATTTGTAGGGTGCACGAAAAAAGTGTTTGTCCATGCAACGATTTTATAGCGACCTTTATTAATTCAAAAACGGGGAAAAAACACTTTTAGAAAGAAGCCAGCACACGGAAGCAAAATATTAGGTCGTCCCGTAAGTTCGTGTCGTTTACTTTTGTGAAATTCTCTAAATAAAAATTCTCTAACAAAATAATTAAAAATCTCTAAATAAAATATGTAATCACCCTTTCGTTCCGCAAACTCTTCTGTCCTTTTTCATTGAAACACTTTTCAACGGTGACTAACTTATGAGACGACGTAATGGTAATAAATTGCGAAAGTAAATCGTGAAATGTTGTTAACAATACCGGATGAGAATCATTATCCGAGAAATTACGAACGAACGAGAAACCGGATCGAAAAAGTGAAGCCAAATTGCTGAGGAAAATCGTTTTTTCAAACGGGTATCTCGTGGATCAAAAATTCCGGGATCGATTCCGATAGACGTCCGGAATCCTGATCGTCGATTATTATAGCGGCATAGTGGCATTATTGTTTCCACGAAGCTATTTCCTCGCGTCGGATACGGAGGTCACGGAAGAGGAACGTCGCGCCGCCGGCTAATTGTTTATTTCGATGCCGTAGGTGCCGGCGGCGATTAATTACGCGTCCCTGAACGGGCACTGGTGTGTGGACGATTATGCGAATGGAGGAAGGTGGCATGAGCGTCTGTGTCTGTGTGCGCGCGTCCACCCGCGGTGGTCAGCTGTGGATGGTTTGGTAACCCGTTGAATTTCGCTTTCAATACAACTCGGCCGCCACGCCGAGAGAATTCCCGCCAAGGCCAGCCGGCGAACGGTCTTGAACGGGTGCCGTCATTAATCATCGGCCAGCCCCGCCGGTCACCGATTCGTCCACGAATCCATAAAGAGATCGGCAGCTGACCTACTCTATCGTCCCTTGCTCTTCCGATCTCCCTCTCCGAGGAATATCTATCGCTCTAGTAAATTGGGATACGTGGCTCCCGAGGACCTAGCTTGAGATTCGAACTTTTCAACTAGGAGATTAGGCCTAGAACTAGGAGATTAGGGCTTCAATTGACCTACTCTCTGACGTCCCTTACTCTTCCGATCTACCTTTCCCAGGAATATCCATCGCTCTGTTTAACCTCTTAAGCCCTGTACGCCACTATAGTGGCTTTCCGTGGAAAGCATCAGTTCGAACAGCACGAACCACTATAGTGGCTTTTTTGCCTTCCGCGGCTAGGCGCGCCGTCCCTGGGAGGCATAGTTGCGGACAAACGCGCCGTGCTTAAGAGGTTAATCGGAGAACGTGGCTCCCGAGGACCTAGCTTGAGATTCGAACTTTTCAACTAGGAGATTAGGCCCAGAACTAGGAGATTAGGGCTTGAATTGACATACTCTGACGTCCCTTGCTCTTCCGGTCCCCCTTTCCCAGGAATACCCATCGCTCTGTTTAATCGGAGAACGTGGCTTCCGAGGACCTAGCTTGAGATTCGAACTTTTCAACTAGGAGATTAGGCCTAGAAATAGGAGATTAGGGCTTGAATGGACCTACTCTCTGACGTCCCTTACTCTTCCGGTCCCCCTTTCCCAGGAATATCTATCGCTCTAGTAAATTGGCAAACGTGGCTCCTGAGGACCTAGCTTGAGATTCTAATTTTTCAACTAGGAGATTAGGCCCAGAACTAGGAGATTAGGGCTTGAATTGACCTACTCTGGCGTCCTTTGCTCTTCCGGTCCCCCTTTCCCAGGAATACCCATCGCTCTGTTTAATCGGAGAACGTGGCTTCCGAGGACCTAGCTTGAGATTCTAATTTTTCAACTAGGAGATTAGGCCTAGAATTAGGAGATTAGTTCTAGAAATAGGAGATTGGAGCTTGAATTGACTTACTCTATCGTCCCTTACTCTTCCGGTCCCCCTCTCCGAGGAATATCTACCGCTCTAGTAAATTGGCAAACGTGGCTCCTGAGGACCTAGCTTGAGATTCTAATTTTTCAACTAGGAGATTAGGCCCAGAACTAGGAGATTAGGGCTTCAATCGACATACTCTGACGTCCCTTGCTCTTCCGGTCCCCCTTTCCCAGGAATACCCATCGCTCAGTTTAATCGGAGAACGTGGCTTCCGAGGACCTAGCTTGAGATTCTAATTTTTCAACTAGGAGATTAGGCCTAGAATTAGGAGATTAGTCCTAGTAATAGGAGATTGGAGCTTGAATTGACTTACTCTATCGTCCCTTGCTCTTCCGGTCCCCCTCTCCGAGGAATATCTACCGCTCTAGTAAATTGGCAAACGTGGCTCCTGAGGACCTAGCTTGAGATTCTAATGTTTCAACTAGGAGATTAGGCCCAGAACTAGGAGATTAGGGCTTCAATCGACATACTCTGACGTCCCCTTGCTCTTCCGGTCCCTCTTTCCCAGGAATATCTATCGCTCTAGTAAATTGGCAAACGTGGCTCCCGAGGACCTAGCTTGAGATTCTAGCTCAGAAGCTAGTTGTTATTTAGGGGTTGGAATATTCTTATGGAAAGTGGTTTTTTCTTGTTTACATGGAGATATACCAGGATCGTGGACTTTGTAAGAGTCCTTGAAACTAGGAGACGATTTTTGATCGAAACTACGATTTTTGGGGGATGAAAGATTTTTTAACAGTGGATCGAGTGTCTTCCAGAGTCTCTACAGGGATATAAGAGGATTTTCCGAAAAGTAGAATAGTTTTGGAAAGATTTTTTCTGGATTTTTCAAGGGTGGTCTATCGAACTGAAATTTTTGTTGGAAAGAGGATCGTCTTCACAGGGGTAGAGATCACCCTTAGAGGAACAAAGTGTTCCTACACAGGCAATATTTATCTATATTTGTTGACATTGCGCTTTTTTAGCATGTTGCGCCCTGCCAAAGTGGCTTTACAGAATTATTTTCGATACACAAGAATACCACGAGGGTTCATTTTCAGCCCCTCAAAGTGATTATTCGCTGGAAAAAATCGCTTTCGGCTTCCCGGTCAGCTTTGCACATACACAAACATTTAAGGTGAAGATTTTTTTCACGTTGAACAATAATTAACAATGCAAACGTTGGTCGTATATATCGTCAATTTAAATTGTGCGAGGACGAGGTTTGCTGTGAACTTGGAATTGATGTGCATTCGTACGTTAGTAATCGAATTATGAATGTAAGTGATCGAATGATTGAATAACCAGAAAAATAATGCGGTAAAATTGAAGATGGTAAAAAGATTCAAAGAACTGACATACCCTATTTACAATTTTAGAAACCTCATTATCGGTCACAGACAATTCACCAAAAATTAATTAAGCCAACAAAGTCAAACGAAAAAATTAAAGGTTCATCGTTTCCCACTCGCAGTTTCAAAAACCTGATATCAAAGCACTCCCAAAAACTTAAATCTCCCGACTAAGGCAATCCAAAAAATATAATTCGCTCGCAAAGGTCCAAAATTTACAATTTTAAAAACCTCGTCTCGGTCACCGAGAATTCCCAAAAAATGAATTAAGCCAATAAAAGGCAAACCAAAAGAGGCACGATATGTCGCACCCAGAATACCAGAAACCTGATCGCTCATTCCCAAAACACTAGAGAGAGGCCGTAAGCATCGAGGTGGTCCCCACCATTCTCGACCGATTCGCCTAATCGCAAGCCCTTGCACAACGGCGTGTCCCCGCTCGTAGAAGCATTCGAACGAAAGTTGCAGCGCGTGCTTAGGGTTAGAGAGATCGCATAGGGTGGCGATTTTCGTGCCAAGTGGGACCATCGAACGTAGCTATAGTAATCCATGAAACTATGAGAGAAAGAGAGAGAGAGAGAGAGAGAGAGAAAGAGAAAGAGAAAGAGAAAGAAACAGGGGCCAGGGTCGATTGGTTGGTCCGCGGTGGATCGCGATCGCGTCTCTCGTTGCAAAACGAAAAGTCGAAAACGCGCCGAGCAAGCGAAATACCTCGTCGGATGTGCGTTGCGAAAACCGTATACATTACGGTGGGCCAGCTGGGGCCAGAAAACGGGCCATAGCGATCGTCTCCTCGTCGTCTTGGTCGTCTTCGTCGCTTCTGTCTCCGTGTTACGGTACGTTACGCAAGGAGGAATCGCTCGCTCGCTCGAAGCTGTGTGTCTCGACGCTGGAATCGTCATTAACGATAGGATGAACAAACCACTGACCTCAATACGCGCCGGCTAAATGTTTCGATTCACTGGCAACAATCGCGACCAGCACACCGTCGCCGCCTGCCTGCGAGCTAATGCGTCACGCTGGATCGAGCGACGAGACGGATCCACGCGATCGTCGTCTCGATCCTGCCGATCTTCCTCGATCGACCGACCGATCTCCTTCTATTCTACGATCGCCACATTCTTAACTCGATCGTGGAATTTCTTTGGTTAGTCGATAGCACAGTTTTCGGTCAACTAGGATTTTTTTCTTGTTAACACTTTGACTGCCAAACTACAAACCTCCAAAATTCTCCTATCTATCTATCTATCTAAGAATTTTCCAATCACCTGTTGCGTTAAAAAAAAATGTTCCAAGAGAGGAGCCATTCTCCATTCTCCGAGGAGCCTTTTGACGGCAGTCTGTCCAAACGAATACAGTAAAACCTGTTTTTTTGCGGTCCTTTTTTATGCGATTTTGTTTTTGTGCGATTGGTTTTGTGCGATTTTATTTTTGTGCAATTTTTTTATTATTATTTTGTTAGCACCAGTTAAATGTTTCCTATCAATGTACATATACATGTTGTGGACGAACTCTGATTACGTGGTCTCCTTGACAACGATGTATCTGGACTTAATATCTTTACTGTTCTTCCTTTTTTTTTTAAATTTTTTAATATTTTTACAATTTCTTTATGTCTAATTTAATTATTTAATTTAATTGAAAGCATTCTCTCCTCTATTTCATAAATCATTGATGTATTTTCTAAGTCCGACTTTTTTTATGCGGTCCCCATCCAGCGCATAAAAACAGGTTTTACTGTAGTTTCATAAATACATAAAAGCTTCGTGTGGGAGGTACACACACACACACACACACACACACACAGACAGCCTGTCAGCGAATTTTTGCGACACGCTTTCGGCGTCACCTTGCGCACGTTGCTCCAATAAATTCTGCGTCTCGCTTAAACGACGAGCTATACGATGCGACTAGTTTAGAGACACAGAATGTAGAGCGTACACAGTGTACGCTTACCGCGTTAATTGCTGGCGCGAGGCACGCTTTGATTAGTACGATCCCTCCTATTCCCTTTCTGTGTTTATACTCTGAACCAGCACAATGCTAATCAATTTAACAGCGTCTTCGCAACCTGCAAGATTCAAATCTTCGATGCACCGAATTAAGTGCAACGAGCATTCAATTTTGCAACTCGAATCAGAACATTATTAACTCTCCGACTCCCGCGAGTTCTAGGCCTATGCCGGGGTCATTACGGACCCATATATTTCACTACAGTTTCCTGTTGATATAAAGCGATGGCTCGGGGGACCGGCTCTCGTCGTATATCGGATGAAGAACAAGACGGCGATTGTTGTTATTTCGAAACAAAAAGCGTCGTTTGATATCGGAATAAAATCGTTAACCCCTTGCACTACTATTTAATTTCTGATTATAATGAACAGAAGAAATTCTTCATCGTTCAGAATTTCATAGAAAAGAAAAGATAGTTTCTATTTATTGTGTGCCTATGTTTTCTCCAAAGGATATATATATATATCAACTACAACAAAATAGAATTTTATTTCCGTTTAAAGGAAAATTAATAACATACGTACTTATTAGACTCTGTTCAGAATGTTCATCACGAGTTTGACTCGATATTGTAGGCCAAGGGGTTAACGACCCTGTTCTTGTGGTTTTTTAATTTTTTTAGAAAGAATTGACACTAGCGGCGCTGTATTTTGAATGAGAAATGAGAATTGTTCCTTTTTCGTTACGCCAAAGACAAAATCAAGGTGCAACAAAAATTACCGGACAATGTTCCACGATCTCGGGAGAGTGTCAGAGAATTTTTTCCTAATTTTTTGAAAGAATGTTCATCACGAGTCGATACATTGTAGGCCAAGGGGTTAAAACAGTCAATTCGGAAAGTTCAATGACCTTCTCTCTGCGGCAGAGTTTTTTGTCTTTCCTACATTTTCCAATGCTCCTATAAATTGACACAAATATTTTAATCACTCAGATATTCTCTGGTGTAAACGATGCGTGGGCGTGACAATGGCAGAACACGAGCTCTCGCCGCGTACACGCGCGCTGCAGGAGATAAGGTCGACGGACGATTGTTTACACAACACTGGTTTTATCAGATAAACGAGGTTACGCGATCCGTAATAACGGGATCGATCCGAGAGCACCGGAAGCGTACAAATCAATTTGTTTTGTTGTACCTGTCTATTGCCAGCGCATGGGTCCCGCGAGAGTTCGTTCCGAGGAACACGGTCCTGAAGCGGTCGCGTTGCAAAACTCAGTTGCGTAACGACGCGCGCGACCCGTCGCAGCCGCACGTTAATTACTGGAAGGTGTTCGGTCTCGTCAAGGTTGCGAACCGTAGATAAGTAAAAGCTAGAACCGGCTCCCGAATCGAGTGGATCGGCAAGGTGCACCGTGCAATTCCGCGCGCGCGCACGGGAGCGCACGGGAGATCGAGGCGCGTCGATTCAGCCGAACGAGCCAAGAATCGAAGGGTTCAACGGGTCAAGATGTCTGCTGGGGACACCGGGGGACTCTGGGAAGTCAATTGAACTCTCCGTGTCAGCCACTCGAGTGACACATCTGGTTCCTCCGTTTCAATCACCTCTGCTCTGCTGACAATTTTTCTGCATCGCTCTCTGGGAACCTTTGTTTCCAGGACCAGTTCTCCACCTCTGCAGAAAAATGACTCGCGCGTGGCTCGCGATGGCGATTCACAATTCTTGGGATCCTTTAACACTAGAACTACCGAGTAATAAATGCAACTGATGAATATTGCTTTGTAATGATAACAAGACTACATGTATTCAAGCCTGATAACATTGTTATTCTAACATGTGCTTCAATGAAAAGTTCATTAAAAAAATTCTGAACAAAACATTTGTATAATTCCAGTAATTGTGAAACAAAAAATTAGGAACCAGTAATTTTGACTGGTTCGGTAGATCTAGTGTTAATAAGGGCTACCCATACAGTCAGTCACATACAGTGACTCCAACTAATATTCGTACACTCTTAAAGATCGCATAACTTTGTCAATATTGGACTATACTACTTGAATTTTTTTTTTAGAAGTTAGAACAACTGGATCTTTACATAACGTGGAAAATTTCTTTTACAAAAATTGCAATTGGTCAAAATTGCAGAGAAAAAACTAAAAGTTGTATTTTTCAACTTTTTTATGTGCACTTACATTGAAAATTTAGGAAGAAAGATTTGTAGATCTGTATCGATTATACATATTCTGAGAATTTCATCAAAATCTGTCAACGTTGCAATGAGCTGCAGATGTTAGAAAATGATTACATAACGGCGAAATTCCCTGTCAAGGCCTTTATGGGTCTTTCGCCCTTAAGTTCTCATCTACTATATTCTCTATTATTCTATATTTTACTCTAGAATTCTACTATATTCTTCTATATACTGTATAGTAGCCGTGAGTATAGTACTAACCGTTGCCATAATATCTGCAACCATCAGTTTTTATGGAACACTTTCGAAGCTTCAAATTCTCTGCTAATTCTCTTAGCCTTCTAACCCCTAAGAAAGCAAAAACAATGTTTGTGCATTTGCCGCATAACAATAATCGGTATTCGATCGACAGACTTTTACGATCAGATCTGCATTGATTTTCACGCTAATTTTCACTTGACTTTATGTTAATTTCCACCTCGTTATTTCTTGACATTAACGACAGACTCCTTAGCGTGCGCGCGCGCGTGCAATAAAGACTCAACTGTACGTTTCACAAGTGTGGATTTACAATTCGTAGATAAGTACAGCCGCGAAGAAGTATATAACTATGCCGAGTGTTGTATCCACACCGTCATTATCGTTGTTATTTCAACGCTGCATAATCCGATAAAAAATACGACAGATTTCAGAGAAAGACCACGTTCACAGAAACCTTGCGTAACACACCGATCTACGATTCCTTTAATTGTTTCGCCACGCGAGGTGTTTCACTTTTTCAAGGAATCGTGAAATCAATGATACGAACATTCGCGAACAAAAAAAAAAAAAAATATCAACTAAACAAGAAACGAAGACCGAGAAACGAACTTGTACACTGATGAACATCGTCTTCCACTGTGAAAAAAATTCCATCAACACTTTGACTGCCAAACTGGAAACCTCAAAAATTCCATAAAATAAAAGCAAGTTGTTCAATGAAATAAAAAATCAAATGTATGATATCGAGTAGTCCTCCAACTTTCTTACATTTTACTGATCCTGATTCAATTTGGTGCAATGAATATTCACTAACCCTTTGCACTCGGCTAAATTTTTCTTCCGTCTCAGAATATTTTCATTTATTCATACGAAACTGATCCAACTTCCACATACAACATTTAAATGTTTAGTAATCTTTCAAATACAAATTTTCTACTGTAACAAATATTCTGTAATATCTTTTGTAATTTCTTTCAAATAATGCCATAACAATTTCTAGTGGTGCTTCAGAGTCACCACTCGAGTGCTAAGGGTTAACATGAAAATTTATTTTAAAATCTGGACAAATAAAATTCCGTCACCCACGGGTCCACCTATGGGTGACACGGCAGTCAACGTATTAAATAAGGAACTATAACGATGTTCCCGGAAAAAAATCGGAATTCTGGCACGAGCAAAACTGGAAACAGAAGCACAGACACTGAGAACTGTCACAGGACCGAGCGCACTCACTGTCACGAAAACGAGGCAAGAAACGTAGATGCCGAGGCGAACGGAACGGAAGTCTGAAGAGAATCGAGAGGCGAAGGCATAAACTCCGGGCGCGTGTTGACCCTCCCCGGTTAGGTTAACAATCACACGTTCGCCGAAGCACCGCCGTTTTTCCGAGCGAGACGAGGCGTGTCCGCGCGCGCGAGCGTACACCTCCGCTCCGCTCCGCTCCGCTCCGTTCGCTGCAATCGCAGACGAATTACCTTGCCTTCGAGGACAAACGACCACGACGACGACGACGACGACGACGACACGCGTCTTTCTTCGGCGTTCACCTGAGCTGCCGCGGTTCCTCATTAATTTTTCCTCGGACTTCTCCGAACTAGCTCGCGACCCGCTCGATCGAGCTTATCAACGATCTGCTCGCTGTCTCGGCCCTGTTATCGTCAACACAGATATCTAACCCGTTCCCTGGCCAATACCGGCTAACCAGCTTTCAGTTACTCTAAATTCAAACACTTCATCGATTCAAAACCATTTTTTTCAACAATCTCGGTAGGATCTTCCGACTTTTTTATCTTCCAGCTTCGTACCGGGTCCTTAACCCCTTGCACTACTATTTATTTTGTGATTATAATTATTAGAAATTCTTCATCGTTCAGAATTTCGTAGAAAAAGAAAGATAGTTTATGTTTATTGCACGCCTATGTTTTCTCCAAAGGATATATGTGCCCATAATTATGAAAGTGGTGTAAGTCAAAATTAAAAAAAAAATGAATTTATCACTTATTTCACACGACATGATTTTAAAGTAAATTTATTCAATGTAATTTTTGTTTTTTTATGACGTAGACCACTTTCATAATTATGGGCACATATATCAACCACAACAAAATAGAATTTTATTTCGGTTTAACGGAAATTAATAATACAGAGAACCACGAGGTGGTTCCTTATGGAAAAATAAGAACAAAATATGGAATAAAATTTGTTCATTTAAGGCTTAGTTTTCGAGAAAATCGAGTTTGAAATATGCAGCGAATACGCATGCTATTCGATAGGAATTGTCTGACGCGTCTGATCATGACCAACCAAATCTACTTGCTGCATATACCAAAGCACACAAACCTGGCAGATCTTCAAACTCGATTTTCTCGAAAACTAAGCCTTAAATGAACAAATTTTATTCCATATTTTGTTCTTATTTTTCCATAAGGAACCACCTCGTGTCCGTTTGTACATGTTATTCGGCCGCACCCTGTATATATATTAATTAGACTTTGTTCAGAATCTTCATCACGAGTTTGACTCGATATTGTAGGCTGAGGGGTTAACGACCCTGTTCTTGTGGTTTTTTAATTTTTTTAGAAAGAATTGACACCAGCGGCGCTGCATTTTGAATGAGAAATGAGAATTGTTCCTTTTTCGTTACGCCAAAGACAAAATCAAGGTGCAACAAAAATTACCGGACAATGTTCCACGATCCTGGGAGAGTGTCAGAGAATTTTTTCCTAATTTTTTGAAACACTGACCCCGTCTCAGAATCATTTTAAAAGTTGAGAGATTCCATACCAGCAACGTCAAAATCCTCGCTCGCTTAAAAAATTATTTAACACGTTGAGTGCCGCGTCACCCATACGTGGTGACGAAATTATTTGTCCGGATTTTAAAATGAATTTTTACGTTAATATATTCATTGTACCAACTTTGATTAGAAACCTGTAAAATGCAAGAAAGTTGGAGGACTCACTCAATATCATATATTTAATTCTTTTTAAGTTTTATTTCTTGAGATTTCTAGTTTGGCAGTCAAAGTGTTAAACAAATTCGCAAACATTGTAGTGAGAAAAAATACCGTTGTACTCGGGACAGTCTACAGAATACGTCCAGCTAGAAATCAGCTGCTCCGATCGTTATAGTTAAATCAGAAAAAAATTCCCGAACCTGAAGGAACACTCGTTTCCGTCACAACTTCTCAAGCATCGAGGATAACATCGCAGGAAACATTCCAAGGAAATCGGAGATTAGAGTGTATCAATTTTTTTCCTTGTCAGTAGATTAGGCGAATGATCGATTCATGTCGGCGCGCATCGACGAGAATCCGCAACAGACAAGCATCGCGGATCGATCGACAGGGGAATTTGATTTTCCGGACGGTGAATAACGAGAATCTCAATAATTCAGGGGGATCCGGTCACGAAACACACGAGACTATGGTTGCGCGGTCATTGTTCAGCGATCGTACACGCCCTCTCCCGTACCCTACCTCCCCTCTCCTCGTTAGCCGATAACGAATCGAGTGAAATAATTATGAACGCGTGATATCCCTTCGGAATACCACGCGCGCGCTCCGACTCGGCGAATTCGAAAAAGTTTCTTTTTCTCTTTTCACGGCTCGAGGATTTCCTACGATTGTACGACGCGTTACGTAAAGTTGATCTATTTGCAATTCGAACGAGAGATAAGATATATCGGAGGAATTCGAGTGGCTGCTTTCGCGTCAAAAGATTTTTCGAGGCTCGTCACACGCTGTGTTGCTCGACACGTTGTCAAATGCATTTTACAGTTGTGCGAACAACCTCCAGGTAGTTCAACGAAAATGTAGTTTAATCGACGAGATTGACACTCGATGAGGTTGACATATGGAAAGATAAACTTTGTTACAGCGGATTGTTCGTTTAATCTTTCCGTATCTCTCGGTCCTGATTAAAAATGGATTCGACGTGTCTGATCGTGCTGATTCTACTTCTTGTATAACACTAGTGCATGGGAAAACCGATCCATTTTTAACACGTTGATTGCCACGTCACCCATATGTGGGTGACGGTATTATTTGTCCAAGTTTCAAAATGAATTTTTACGTTAATGTATGATATTGTACCAAAGATTAGAATCTGCAAAATTCAAGAAAGTTGGAAGACTACTCGATATAATATATCTAATTTTTTCAATTTTTATTTCATTAATCCCTTGTAATGAAGATTTTGAAGAGAGTCTAATAAATACGTACGTTTTATGAATTTCCTTTAAAGCGAAATAAAATTCTATTTCGTTGTAGTTGATATATATATCCTTTGAAGAAAATATAGGCATACAATAAAGTATCTTTTTTTCTATGAAATTCTGAACGATGAAGAATTTCTGATCATTACAATCACAAAATAAATAGTAGTGCAAGGGGTTAAATAACTCACTTTGATTGTATGGAATTTTTGAGGTTTCTTGTTTGGCAGTCAAAGTGTTAATGGAGATATTTTACTCGATAAGGAAGTCTTGTTTCGAAAAATTTTATCACATATTTTCTGTGAATTATGCCCTTTTGATATTATCTTTTTACTCCTCGCGGATCTTCGTAGTCTCAATAATCGAGGATGAAAAATATTAGAACGCGTCCTGTCTTGGATAAAATTAAATAAAATAGATTGTGTACGGTCTGTTATTTGAAATACTACTTTACGTGGGAATCAGAATGGGCCAGTGTTTAAGAAGAAGACGAAAAAGTGTAGAAGAAAGCGAAAAAGAAGAGGAATGCGGTGCACAATGGGTCGGAGAAGACGCGCCATCGGCGTTATACAACACCGGTCGTTAATAACGCGAAACAACCTTATTACACTATAGCCGGTTGTTTACACGTGCCTCGGGAACGTGTAATTTCGCGGCGGAGACGATTGTGCCGCAACCGCGCGAATGAAAATCAAATCTGCCTCGAGCTTAATCAACCGCTCTGTTCCGCGCTCCCGCGTTGTAATGAATACCCTCGATTACTATAGTGGGGAGAAATGTTAGGGTTGTTTGTCCCGAGTACTGCGACACTTTGCGAAGTCTCTACGCCGCTTAGGAACACGATTCTGCGTCATTTCCATCAATTAACTCTCTTCATTTCTTCGCAATTCCGCGGAGCGAACACAGTTCCAATTATTAAACGAACAACAAATATATTTTTATGTACCTTTTGCTGCTTGAAAATTATGCAATTTACTACTACGAACAAATATATTTTTATTTAACACTCGGTCCATGCAATCGATGTAGAAAAATTTTAATCACAGCTTGCCTCCTGATCGAACTGCAGCACTTGATTGTAAATGTATAAATAATGTTTTTTAAATATACAGTTAAGGAGCAAAACTGAACCAATAACCACAAGTTTTGTGTAAATCATTATTTATTACTAGGAATAACTAGGAACATTATCATTATTTTTATCATAGTTAGAAGTAACTTAAGAATTTTTTTTCAATAGATGTAAACATACTACTAGAACATCCCAGGTAAACATTTGTTGTCAATCTATTTTTGTCATCATTGCTAATCGAGGAGACATTGATTATTGAAAAAAATTTCTTAAGTTACTTCTAACGATGACAAAAATAATTATAATGTTGATTTTTTGTTATTCTTCTATATTCCTAGCAATAAATTTATAATTTATACAAAAATTGTGGTTATCGGTTCAGTTTTGCTCCTTACTGTAAATAAAGTTTTATAGAGAAATTTGAAGAGCAGAAATTCGTCGAAATGAGAATCGAGTCCGAACAGTGCTCGGAGAAAAATGTTCTGTCAACGTTTATTTGTCGGTGTTGCAAATACAGTATAGCAAATTTGTGACGATACTCGAAAATGAATGCAAAAAACTGTGTGCACCGCAACGAACGATTATGTTCGAACAGATTTGAGCATTGAGGAGTATCGGATGTTCGAATCGATCTCGAATCGAATTTGATCGGTCGAATGTGGCCGATTCGTCCCGGTACTCCGAGCAATAAAGTCATTGTTATTGTTATTACAGTAGGCGCGTGAATCACGTTCGGTTTGGATAAGGTTTCCCACGTTTCGCCGAGCTTCCGACGAGTGACAGTATATTTAGACGAGTCGCGGCGCGAATAGACTGCGCTCGCTGCAGTTCGGGTTAAATAAAGGTGTTCGCAGCTAGCGGTGCAATCGCGGGGGAACTCTTGCCGTGATAATTGTCGTTTAGTCATTCAATGCGAAAAGAACGTGACTGCTGTGCAAACCGGCTGCCTTTTCGAGCGTCAACGTGCTCACCTCATCCGATACAACGTTGCGATTAAACGGAAACAACTTGTGCAATCTTTCGTGTTCCTCGGGACTATTCGCAAAAATTCAAAAGTTGTTCCTTATTCCATCTTGATTTAAAACATTCACTGCACTCGTTGTATCAGTGTATTATTCTTCTGCTAGTGTTCACCGGTGGAAATTGTAGGGCTAACAGTGGCCATTGGCTCTCAGTAACTGCCACGATGGTCAAAAGTCTCAAAAAATATATTTACCAAATGGATCTACAATTTAGAAATTAACCAGTTAACTGGGGAATTTAATTTTAGAAATCCCTCGCGGCACGGAATTAAAATCAAACAATGACGAATGTACACGTCGAACGCAGGCCAAATGCCGCTATTATAAATTTTACGATAAAAGTCAAGCAAAGTGAGAAAGAATTACATTTTTATTCGATAAGAAATGAACAATTCATTAACGTTAACCGTACCGCAATAGAGATTTGGTTCAACGTGTATACACGTCAAACACGTTTAACTGGTTAAATAAGGTTAAATAAATTTAGCTATATAAGGTACGTGATTAGGTAGGGCTAACGTCGACCATGGGCTGTCAATAATTGCCACGATGGTCAAAAGTCTCAACAAATATATTTACCAAAGGGATCTACAAATTTAGAAATTAAATAAGCTTGCTACGAAAAATTTAGCTATATAAGGTACGTGATTAGGTAGGGCTAACGTCGACCATGGGTTGCCTACGACTGCCACGATGGTCAAAACTCTCAAAAAATATATTTACCAAAGAGATCTACGATTTAGAAATTAAATAAGCTTGCTACGAAAAATGTAGATATGTAAGGTACGCGATTAGGTAGGGCTAACGTCGACCATGGGCTGCCTACGACTGTCATGATGGTGAAAAGTCTCAAAAAATATATTTACCAAAGGAATCTACGACTTAATAATCAAATAAGCTGGCTAAGAAATATTTAGCTATACAAAGTACGTGATTAGGTAGGGTTAACGTCGACCATGGTCTGTCAATAATTGCCACGATGGTGAAAAGTCTCAAAAAATATATTTACCAAAGGAATCTACGACTTAATAATCAAATAAACTGGCTAAGAAATATTTAGCTATACAAAGTACGTGATTAGGTAGGGTTATCGTCGACCATGGGCTGTCAATAATTGCCACGATGGTGAAAAGTCTCAAAAAATATATTTACCAAAGGGATCTACAATTTAGAAATTAAATAAGCTTGCTACGAAAAATGTAGCTATATAAGGTACGTGATTAGATAGGGCTAACGTCGACCATGGTCTACCTCAAAGTGCCACAGCAGTGAAAAGTCCTCTAAACCGTGACTGCGCAAGAAGATTGACCCTTCCGAATAATTAAATTAGGCTTGCAACATCTGTTCACCCAGCACAGGAAGCAAGGAACCGCTTCGATGCAAAAACATCTGCTCCGGGAACGCGTGTGGGCGTGACACGTAGCCGAATTCGAGTCGGCGTAAAATCCGAGTGACATAATCGCGACGGGGACAAGATAGGAACCGTCTGAGAAGTCACGTCGACGTCAAACACGTCGACGTCCTCTGCTTTTCGATGGTCGTACGCGGCCGCAATTTTCTCGGCGAGTGTCAACAACGAGGCATGCGGTTCGCTCCTTTCTCTCCTCGATGTCTAACCGTGCTCTCTCTCTCTCTCTCTCTCTCTCTCTCTATCTTTCTTGCCGTTTATGCTCCGTAGCGGCGCTCTCGTTTTCTCCTTTCGCCGGGCTCGTGTTTCTCTCGCATCTCTCCGTTACTCGCGTTACTCAAGGCGCGCAACAGCCTCTGCGGATTACTTAAGAACGCCGGCCCACGGTTGCGTCGACTGTAATAGTTACACTTGCACTTTCATAGCAAGCGGGGGCCACGCGCGCGCCTCGCACTTTCCCGCCATAGTGTTTCGAGAGACCGCGGGGGCCGCTGAAGCCTCTCCGAGAAATCATATATTCACCTTTACGGTGTTCATGTTTTCGGGCTTGTGTCCCAGACGAATTATTTTCGAAACGTTTCGCACACGTTGCAGGCGGAGGACACGTTAGCAGTGTCGGTGTAGGTAGACTCTGGTTGCCGCTCTATATAATTATCAATCTCGTCGTATTTGATCGCGAAGAGCTGCAACTAGGCTAAATCTAGCTCCAGTGCATCGGAGAACCAAAATCGAAGAACGAGACTGGGTAACTTGTCTGTATCAGATGCGGTAGCACTATGTTTATAACATATAATGTGTCCCAGATTCAAAATTTCAAAACGTATTCACGTTTTTGTTTACAGAAGCTAGCTATACATAGGTTCAACAATGACTCTCACTATAGTGTAACCGGGAACCATAATAGCAAGGCCAGTGCATCGGAGAACCAAAACCGAAGAACGAGACTGAGTAACTTGTCTGTATCAGATGCGCTAGCACTATGTTTATAACATATAATGTATCCCAGATTC
The DNA here is from genome assembly GCA_913789895.3 of Seladonia tumulorum. Taxonomy (NCBI): domain Eukaryota; kingdom Metazoa; phylum Arthropoda; class Insecta; order Hymenoptera; family Halictidae; genus Seladonia; species Seladonia tumulorum. The sequence continues at coordinate 10,529,457 of OU565266.1, forward strand.
AAAATTTCAGAACGTATTCACTTTTTTTGTTTACAGAAGCTAGCTATACATAGGTTCAACAATGACTCTCACTATAGTGTAACCGGGAACCATAATAGCAAGGCCAACTTGATAATTTCTAGGCCCTTGTAGCTCCTTCGAGCAACAGTTGTATACAAAAGGTTTTATTTCAGCTTATATCTTGTTCTACAATATCGAAGTGCTGTAGTGGTCGAGTGAGGCAAATCTGATCACGTAGCGCTACCTACAAGTGCCAAACAATTATCTATTGAACAAAAGTGGTCCACATTGAATTTTCTTCGAATCTACATCTTGCCCTACAACAGTAAATAGCTATAATAATAAAATTAAGCAAATTTGACCAGGTAGGGCTACCTAAAAGTATCACAAAAATTTTCTATCGATCAACAGTGGTTCAAATCGAATTTACTTTGAATTTACATCTCGCCCTACAGCAGTAAATAGCTATAAAAATAAAATGAAGCAAAATTGACCACGTAGGGCTACCTACAAGTGCCAAACAATTATCTATTGAACAAAAGTGGTCCACATTGAATTTGCTTTGAATCTACATCTTGCCCTACAAACAGTAAATAGCTATAATAATAAAATTAAGCAAATTTGACCAGGTAGGGCTACCTAAAAGTATCACAAAAATTTTCTATCGATCAACAGTGGTTCAAATCGAATTTACTTTGAATTTACATCTCGCCCTACAACAGTAAATAGCTATAAAAATAAAACGAAGCAAAATTGACCACGTAGGGCTACCTACAAGTGTCAAACAATTATCTATTGAACAAAAGTGGTCCACATTGAATTTGCTTTGAATCTACATCTTGCCCTACAACAGTAAATAGCTATAATAATAAAATTAAGCAAATTTTTGACCAGGTAGGGCTACCTAAAAGGGCCACGAAAATTTTCTATCGAACAAAAGTGGTTCGTATCGAATTTACTTTGAATTTACATCTCGTCCTAACAGTAAATAGCTATAATAATAAAATGAAGCAAATTTGACCAGGTAGAGAGCTACCTAAAAGTGTCACGAAAATTTTCTATCGATCAACAGAGTGGTCCATAACGGATTTGCTGTGAATTCACCCGTGGTCTGAGAAGATCGAAGAGCTATTATCTCAAAATGAGTTCGAATTAACAATTTCTGGAGCCCATAGCTAGCCCCACACGTTCGAAAGGTATGAAAAAAATTCGGAATCGAGCCGAAAGGATTGGCAATCATTCGGATTGCAAATTAACGATCGCAGAGCAACCTGTTTTCCACGGTTGACGGGTCAAACGAAAGGGAAATGCGTTTCTCGACCAAGTAAGAATGAAAGTCAGTCATCAAGTAGGTCAAGCGGGTCTAGTCGGTCAAGTAAGAATGAAAAATGTGGACCGAGGCTAGGACTTCGAGCTCCGTTGCTGCGAGCGTGTTCCAGAACACTTCTCTCTATCCTGACCGACACCCAAATCTATAATTCTAAGAGAATCTCGTAGAGCACTAAACCCAGACGAAACAAGCGGAAAACGCGATCTTCAACAATTTCTCCAGCAATAAAACATTTTATCGGTCCGGTAATCCATATTGCAATTTTTCTACGACCTCTAGAGAATCGACCTCACGTAACAGCATTAAAAACTGAAACGATAGACTTCCTAGGCGCCCAGTCAATGGAACCCGATTACCCGACGGTTATGTTTCACGTAATTATCGACAAGCAAGATGAACCGGTGTCTGCCGAGAGCAGAATTCCTCGGAGCTCGCCTCCGTAATCGCGAGCGAGCAGCCAATACCCGCCGCGACCGGCCGGAAAAGAAAAGAAAGTTTCTACAAACGGAGAAATGCCTCTCGTTACGGAATAACCGTTGAATCACGCTTTTCGATCGTTTGATTTCCTAGATGGAGAACATTTTCACGCGCTTCCTGAACGCTCGACAACCAGAGCTGAATATTCAACGGAGGAATCCTTCGGTTTTCTCGCTCTCGACTCGTTTATTCATCGATCCTTTGTTCATCGCTCTATCTCGATTTCCGCTTTGTTCCATCTTTTTTTATCATTCCGTAGGTACTTCGTTTCAAGACCGAGGAAAGGAGTAGTAGTGCCAAAGATGCATCTGTGTCCGATCAAACGCGTGCACTTTCTTTAATTGCAACTGTACAAAAGAGTGTCCGAAAAGAACGAGACAATTTCGTGGAAATTAGAAGTTTTGTAAAAATCGAGTAAAAATTGATGCTAAAGAATCGAGCAAAAATGATGGTATAATCATTTTTATTTAACGTACTCTCTGTCGTTTTCCTACTTCGAGAAGCTCGAGAGTTTGTTCGATAACTAGACTGCGGATTTCTATGCGACATAAAAATTGTCGTAATTATTTCGTTAAGTCGGAGATAATAAAACAATATTTTTTTAATTCCTCGAATATATTTTCACCGCTTTAATACTGGTCTGATTTTTGTCGATAACTAGACTGCGGATTTCTATGCGACATAAAAATTGTCGTAATTATGTCGTTAAGTCGGAAATAAAACAATATTTAATATTTTTATTTAATATTTCTAGATTCCTGGAATATATTTTCACCGCTTTAATACTGGTCTGATTTTTGTCGATAACTAAACTGCGGATTTCTATGCGACATAAAAATTGTCGTAATTATGTCGTTAAGTCGGAAATAATAAAACGATATTTTTCGATTGCTGGAATATATTTTCACCGCTTCGATACTGGTCTGATTTTTGTCATAAATGCAGAAAATTCGGAGTCTAATAATGATTGATAGTAATGTTTGCGGACAATTTTTAATTCACAACTTTGCCCCGAAGGGTAAAAAGTGCGTTCAACCTGTACTACAACAATTCCTCCGGTGAACGTCGAACGGTTGCAGTATTCCGTTGGTAAAAATTAGGCTAACTATATCCCGTCACGGTCGGTAAAACTGTGGAAACGCGCGTCCGCGATCCACGTAACGAACAGGCGGCGGCGATACGCGAAATCGTCGAAGCGGACTGTGTCGAGGTCAGAATAGTTTCTGTATTCAGAGCGTTAATTAGACACGTAATTTCGTCGTACGCGGAAAGAAAGAGTAGCTGCCGATCCGTTGCCAGCGTCTTCGGCTCGCGCAACCGATCGTTGCTACTGTATGCTTCTGTCCAGTCTGTCATCGATTCATCAGAACTCTTTGCACAACCATAAGCGTTCGTTACTCTGCACCGATCGATGTTTCAATGAAAATTTCTTCGCGCCGCCAAAATGCTCCTTGCAATTCGAATAGAATGCACACTTCAGAAAATTTTCAGAAAATTAAATCGTCATTCCACTTTATTTTATTCAAAAATTTCATTTCGTAAATATAATTCTGAATTTGTACAGAGTACTGTTCGAACAGTGTGTTTCGATCGAGTAAATTGTTTAATAAATTGACTCAGAATCGACCCCAGGTTCTCGCTCCGCTAATAATTTAATCATCGTGATTTATTCGATTTTATTCCAAAATTTCATTTCGTAAATATAATTTTGAATTTGTACAGGGTACTGTGCGAACAGTGTTTCGATCGAGTAAATTGTTTAATAAATTGACTCAGAATCGACCCCAGGTTCTCGCTCCGCTAATAATTTAATCATCGTGATTTATTCGATTTTATTCCAAAATTTCATTTCGTAAATATAATTTTGAATTTGTACAGGGTATTGTTCGAACAGTGTTTCGATCGAATAAATTGTTTAATAAATTAACTCAGAATCGACCCCAGGTTCTCGCCCCGCTAATAATTTCATCACCGTGATTTATTCGATTCAGCAATTTTATTTTTTAAATACAATTTTTCAATTTAACGTAAATATAATTTTGAATTTGTACAGGGTACTGTTCGATCAGTGTTTCGATCGAATAAATTGTATAATAAATTGACTCAGAATCGACCCCAGGTTCTCGCCCGCTAATAATTTAATCGCCGTCATTTATTCGATTCAGCAATTTTATTTTTTAAATATAATTTTTCAATTTAACGGGCACACGGCCTTTGGTAAATTGACTTCGAATCAGCGAAACGGCGCCAATGACGAATCATCAGCGCCCCCGGGTTCTCCATCCACGAGCCACTAAAACCAATCATCGTCCTGCCTTGCTCAATTATTCTATCTTCATTGCGAAACGAATCGGCGGCGTCTATCGCAGACGCTTCTTCTTATTTCACACATTAATTCGGATTAGAGCTGTCGATGATCAAGACAAATTAATTACAACGTTGGACGGACTGGTAAGCAAATCATTTTTCCGTGGGAACGAGTGAAAACCGCGAACACAAGTCCCATATTACTTAATATATTCGCGTCAAGGTCTTACGAATTTCATAATTCTGAAATGCGGAGGACGAGCAGACAGTGTTTCAAACAGCTGAAACACTGAATAATGTTCGTTTAGTTACTAGGGTGAGGGACCCAATTATTGTGGGGTTACCGATTACCATGCCTATATTATATTCATTTTTAAAGCACGACGAATAATAAAAAAAGAGATATTAAATTTTTTTCACTAAAATCAGTTATTAAAATCTCCTTTTTAACGCGTTGACTGCCACGTCACCCATATGGGTGGGTGACGGTATTATTTTTCCAAGTTTTAAAATGAATTTTTACGCGAATATATTAATCGTACCAAATTTTATTAGGATCTGTAAAATGCCAAAAAGTTGGAGGACTACTCAATATCATATCTATAATTTTGTTCAATTTTTATTTCATTAAATAACACATTGATTTGCTGAAATTTTTGAGGTTTCTAGCTTGGCAGTCAAAGTGTTAATATTCGCTATGCTTTAAAAATATAGGCACAGTAATTGGATCCCTTACCATAGACTGCCGATTTTTATGGATTCTTAAAAAATCTAAGAACGTTGTTTTCGATATATCGAAATTATTAAGCGCTTTCTCGATATCGATTTTTATTTTGCAGTCCATAAATTACAAAAGCTCGATCTCGAAGAGCGCTTGGCGATAGTGATTTATGATTTTTCGAATCCCCGGATTATGATTTATGGTGTTTCGCGTCAAGTTTCGCAAGGGAAAAATTCTTTCCTCGGTGAAATATAATTGGACAGGAAACGAGGCGATTAAAAGCTGCGCAATGCTTTCTGGGACACCTTCGCGCAGTCGCGCATAGACAGACGTATTTTCCGCGTGCGAAAACATAATAGAAGAGGTAAACGTAACTTTTTTTTTTCTCTCTCAAATCGCCTGTCGCGGCTCGGCACGACTCGAGTACCACTTAGCCTCTCCGTATAACCCAGGAGTCTGTCCATTACCGGTTATTTCAACTTCGGCCGGTTGTTGTTTATGAATATAAAAGCGAACGATATTTTGCAACGATTCGGCGCGAGATTGACGGTTGGGAAATGTTTTGAGACAGAACGAGCGACGGGCAACGTGTTATTATCGATAGACGAGACTTCTCGAGAGATTTCGAGAGATCAATCGTTTCCGGAGCGATTGCCAGAAACCGAGCACGGAGACATATTTATTTTAATAAGCGGGCTCTGAGAATCTTATGCGAGTTTCAATTTATGCGGGTTATTTTCATGGAAATTGAAACCGCGGTGTTACCAACACAGCAGAGAGGAGGTCTTATGCGAATTTCAATTTTGGTTTGTTTCATGAAAATTCAAACAGCGAACTTGCCAAGCACAGGATCTTATGCGAATTTCAATTTCGGTGGCCATTTCATGAAAGTTTAAGCGGCGAAGTTACCGGAGCAGAGGGTCTTATGCGAATTTTAATCTTTCAGGTTTACTTCATGAAAATTAAAACGGCAAAGTCGCCAAGTAGAGGATGTTATTACGCGAGCTTCGATTTCCGTGGTTTATTTTATGAAAATGACGGAGAAGCTTGTTTGACCAATTAAGAAGTTCTTTGTCGCATTAACGAGGTACATATGCCATTAGTTTATGTCAATACTCGGTGCGAATTATTTATAGTATCCAACCAGTACTCTAAGTTTCCGACTTTCGAGCAATAATATTTCAAAGCTTTCAATGCGGACCATCGAAAGAATGCTAATAGACAACAAATCTACAACATTAAATAAATTTACAACATTACTTCTCCCTCTCCCTAGACCATCGACAAAGTGTCTGTTCGTTAGTTTTACTATCACGAACAAACATCGGAATAAATTAACAAACTTACGCCTATCTTTAGACCAGCAATGTTGTTTATTTGTTAGTTCGAAGATGATCACGAACATCGGAATAAATTTACAAACTTACGCCTATCTTTGGACCAACAACGTCGTTTATTTGTTAGTTCGAAGATGATCACGAACAAACATCGGAATAAATTTACAAACTTACGCCTATCTTTGGACCAACAACGTCGTTTATTTGTTAGTTCGAAGATCACGAAGAAACATCCGAATAAATTCCTTGAATTATGTCATCTCTTGGACGAACAAAAAAATGTCCGATAGTTCAAAGATCAGAAAGAAACATCGAGAAAAAAAATACCTGAATCCTTTTAGGCCAACAAAAAAAAAAATTCCTTTCAATGGTTCAACAATTACGGAAACCGTTGCAATAAATTCTCCTAAATTATCGGCCTCTTATGGGACCGAAAGGACAAAAAAATGTCTGATAGTTTCAAAGATCGGGAAGAAGCATCGGAAAAAAAGCTGGTCTCTTTATGCAAGAAAATTCCAGCTAGCTTAACACGTTGAGTTAATACATTCATTGTTTGGGATCTGTAAAATGCAAGATAGTTGGGAGACTACTCTATATCACACATATAATTATTTTTATTTCATTAAATAACTTACTTTGGTTTCATGGAATTTTTCAGAGCTCTGGTTTGGCACTCAAAGTGTTAATTAGCGAGAATTCGTCGCGGAGTGGTAGAATGTTGATTGTGGGAATAGAGTGGGATATGGAGGGGGTAAATGGCGACTAGGAAACGAAGGATTCGACATTGGAGGCTGGTGCCGATTTCATTGTTTAATTATTTTTTAAAATGTTCAAGGTTTATCAGTGTCTGATAGACTTACAGAACAAATAGGACGTAATAGTTTTAAGGTTAGCTTAGTTCTTCGCGGAAAAAAGTTTTTATTTTTTTTAACAACGGCGCACCAAACCAAAAAATCGGAAAAAATTCATGAACAATAATTATGACGATATACCCCTACTGTAAAAATATAAATGTTGTCACTCTAGAACTTCCATGTGAAATCTACATTTTTCCGATTTTTTTGAGGTTTTTGATTTTTTACAAGCAGGATTTTCACTTTAAAAATCTGAAACCAATTGCACAGTACGTATTAGGGTTCTTTGCGTGTGTCAGATTTTTCTCAGAATTTCTAAACGTCATTAACTAGGGAAAATAAGCCAAAAACTGATTTTTCGATTTTACCCCATAACTACCCTCCCGATCGAGATACAGGGTTGAAATTTTGCACGGATAAGTCCGGCTATACCCTTTGTGGAAAAAACGTCGCCATGTGCGCTAAATGACGATTTTACATGGTCCCCGGTTATGACCGGAGGTGGGAACGCGGTCATGGTGATTCTGCATGAAAAAAGAAGAATTTCTAAACGTCATTAACTAGGGAAAATAAGCCAAAAACTGATTTTTCGATTTTACAGGGTAAAAGAGAGATACAGGGTTGAAATTTTGCACAGTATGTTTTTTCTTGGTGCTCTATCGAATGGCACATCGTTGATAAAATTCGGTTCAAGGGCATTTTTGACTATCTTATTCGGCTATACCCTTTATGCAGCTGCGAGAACTCGTTGCCCGGTCGCCTCTTCACCGCTAATACGTTTCGTGTGTTCGACAGCGTTTAATCGATGGGTGTTCGCGAGAGGCACGTGCGTCGCAGGCGAAGCTGAAGAGAGAGACCGGATGTGCCCGACGAAACGCGACGACCACGGGTGGTCTTTAATACTGCGCGACGCACGCGTCCGCGTGTCCATGTTCGAGTCGAGTCAAGTTCAATGCGCGCTGCTGCTCGTCGCACGAGCGTAATTCGCAAATTCATTGGAATTACTATGTTATAAAACGTGACACACTATTCTCGGACCTTGTGTCACCGTTGTGATGCTTCTAAGAATCCGTCCGGATAAATTATGTCACCTTAAAATAGGAATTCTGGGCGCTGTTCGTGCTTCTTTGGCGGAACTCGAGGAATTCGACAAGCGGAGCAAGGTATGCTTAACGATTACTATACCTGTGATGATACGAAACTGCAAAAATTTGTCAATCCAGAGAAGCTATGTGCGAACATGTCTGACAAGTTTCACGAGGATATGTTAATTGGTTCATCTGATAAAAATTCTGAAATATTGCTATACTAATGAACTCCTTCAGAAAATTTATGAAACTGGAGAACCAGGCAGAGGTATACTTCGATGAATAATTACCATAATTTTGATGGTAACGATCTACAAAAATTCATGAATGAAGGCTAGATATGTATGAACAAGTCTGCCAAGTTTCATCGAGATATGTTAATTGGTTTGTCCCGAAAGAATTCCCAAATACTACTACTCTGACAGACTTGGTCGGATATGAAATTCAGAAGGCATACCTCTTTCGGTGAATAATTAATATAATTTTATGGATAGCCTTCTACGAAAATTGAAGAATGTAGTCTATACATGTACAAACAACCCTGGCAAGTTTGATAAAAATCCATCCTTCGGTTTATTAAAGACAAAATTGCCAAACTGTAGTTTTAAAACAAACCGATAAATCATGAAGAAACCGTTAAGGATCTTGCGTAGCTCGCGACACAACGAACATAACTACGTCGACTGCTATGAAGAGCTTCTATGACGGAAGAAGACAGTCGATAACACGTGGAATCGAGTACCGAGAGAGGACCATTGGCCAGCAAGGTGAACTCCTTGGCTCAAGGTTACGGGCAAATTTCGAGACCGTCGGAGTTTCCTTGTTTAAACAGAGTCGTTTCGTCGTAAAGATCTTGCAAATTGATTTTTTCTGTCGACTATCGATCGTCCGACTTCTCAAGAATTCACTCTACTAATGATCAATTTACCGCGAAACCTTGTTCGAACCGTCTGCAACGTGTCTACGTCTATGGACGATGATCTCACCGTCTCGAAACACAGCTGTTTACCGAAAATTTGGTCATCGTTGCCCGGTGGGCGAAAGACCTCGTCATCGATCGCGATGACAATAAAAATCCTCCTTTTGGAACACTACGAATTTACCCTGAATAAAGGGAGAAGATCTTAACAAGAGACCCTTTTACTTTCGCACACTCTCCGAGAGATTGTTATCCTAATTAACAACTTCCTACTCTTGTGTCTGCTTAATTAGCACCCTGGATGAAAGAGCTGGGCTACTTTTACACTCCTTTATCTCGGCACCGCTCTGATAAAGAGATTTCCGAGTATTCACCCTGAATCGTTCAAAGTGAACTTCTTTTTTACATTTGTGGTTCATTTTTTTAGGCGAGAGACGTGGAGGCTACTCACAGAATTAATTTGTTATGCAACAGAAGCTTCCAAATTGTAGGCTCTGAAAACTGGAAGCCATCAAATTGCAAGCTTTGAAAATTGCAAGCTTCAGAAATTGGACACCTTCAAAATTTAAAGCAGTAAAAATTGGAAGCCTTCAAATTGGGAGCCTTCAAATTGGAAGCCTTAAAAATTGGGAGCCTTCAAATTGGGAGCCTTCAGATTGGGAGCCTTCAGATTGGGAGTCTTCAAATTGCAAGCTTTGAAAATTGCAAGCTTCAGAAATTGGACACCTTCAAAATTTAAAGCAGTAAAAATTGGAAGCCTTCAAATTGGGAGCCTTCAAATTGGGAGCCTTCAAATTGGGAGCCTTCAAATTGGGAGCCTTAAAAATTGGGAGCCTTGAAAATTGGGATCCTTCAGATTGGGAGCCTTCAAATTGCAAGCTTTGAAAATTGCAAGCTTCAGAAATTGGACACCTTCAAAATTTCAAGCAGTCAAAATTGGAAGCCTTCAAATTGGGAGCCTTCAAATTGGGAGCCTTCAAATTGGGAGCCTTAAAAATTGGGAGCCTTGAAAATTGGGAGCCTTCAGATTGGGAGCCTTCAAATTGCAAGCTTTGAAAATTGCAAGGAAATTGGACACCTTCAAAATTTCAAGCAGTAAAAATTGGAAGCCTTAAAAATTGGAAGCCTTAAAAATTGGAAGCCTTAAAAATTGGGAGCCTTCAAATTGGGAGCCTTCAAATTGAGAGCCTTCAAATTGGGAGCCTCCAAATTGGGAGCCTCCAAATTGGGAGCCTTAAAAATTGGTAGCCTTAAAAATTGGGAGCCTTAAAAATTGGGAGCCTTAAAAATCGGGGGCCTTCAAATTACAAGTTTTTAAATTGCAAGCATTAAAGTTGCAAGCTTTCACTTTTAGAAATTGGGAGGAGCCTTCAAATTGGGAGACTTCAAATTGGGAGCCTTCAAATTGCAAGCTTTCTATAATTTCCAGCCATTTCCTTTACTCCAAATTGCAGGCCCTCAAATCGTAATCTTTGAAACTGTAATTTCGAGTGGTTTACCTGGAAACAATAATGTATTTAGCGCACAATTGTGCGCTAAAGGATGTGACAATTGGACGAAAATTGCGCTAAGAGATGGAAGAGCAGAAGACCGAGTCTCAACGGTCCTTGAAATTGGTCAAATCCAATTATCATTAGCTATACTTAACACAATCGTTTTCTCGGTTGGTCTTATACTCGTACCTCCACGCGCTGCTCCATTCGTCATATCTAAACTCCAAATTTTATACATTAAAAAGTAGAACAAATTCTGCAACCGGACTGGAATACAACGGTTCAAAAAGATTTGAAAGAATGTTGAAAAACTTGCGGTGAATACCATTCTCGTTTTCTAAACGCACAAAATTTTGTGAACAGGACTGACATAATCTGACCATAGGTAATTGGTGTAGTTTTTAGCGTGCGGTAGGATAAATTTGCACGTGCCGTTTATGCAAAGTGTTGCACTCAAATTAATATTTAGGTCACGCACGATAATGACTAGCGTCGCGGCATGGCTGTATACTTCACAAGTACAATAAAAACGCCGTAACTATCGAATATCGTTGGAGTCACGATAATTTTTCCGTGGATTTCGCATTCGAGCGATCAACGGCTGTCGCGCACTTTCTAAATCCACGAAAATATTGTCCGCCTAGAGGCTTCGCCCATCTCGTAAACGTGATTTTACCGCGGGGAACACGTTTGTTGCCTTTCACTCTCGAAACCCGCGGAGAACCATTAATATCGATGCGTCGCCGATTCAGACACAATGCAACCATAATCGGATTCGTTCGGCATCGTTCCCACCTAGTTATGCATCTGTCGGTTGCCGAAAACCGCGGTGAAAATTCGTTTCTATAGTCAATTAATAACCTCATTCATCGTTAGAGCAAGAATCTTACAAATTTTTTGCGTGAATTGCAAAAAAAAAAAAATTGCATGGGCAATCAGAACACGATACAACCATAACTGGATTTGTTACGCACCTTTCTCACCTCGTTTTGCATCTGTCCTTCGCCGTTTGTGCACAAAATTAATTTCTTTGGCCAATTAACGCGTCTTATTCTTCATTATGTATCTAACAGATTTTCCGCATTGATTTACAAGAAGGCGGAGCACTGTATCCGCGAAACACGAAATATTTTACATTGTTTTATAAATATACATAGAGCATGTATATTTGTTGAATGTAACGATTCACGTTCGAATAGCAATACACGTGCGAATTATCGAGTAGCGCACGTTGTTAATGCATTTATGGATTGTGCTACACTTATCTACATCCCAATCGATGCAAAGTCCGCGGCACGAAGTCTAACAAAACTTGTCAAAGAGGACGAAAAAAACCGGAGTTTCCTGATAGCAGATTAAAATACGAAATTTTCCATTTTTAGTCGCACCCACGGGTCTGTAAGTAGCGGTCCGGCGTTTGTTTAAAAAAAATTGTTAACGCGATCCGAGCACAAATTCCGAAGATTCTGACCGGTGAGGACGAGGGAATTCTTTCGATAAAGAAAAAACGAAACGAGATTAGAAATCGAATGGTACTCGACAAAATTTGTGACACCACTTTTATTTTATACTGCCAAATTGTATACGGTAAACCTTCGCTATTTCTTTTCTTCTTTCGTCCCTTTTCTTCAAGACTGCGTTCAAATCGTTGAAAAAAGGGGAGAAAAAAGTGTTTAGAAAAATAACTATCATTATTACTGGACTCGTTTATTCATTTATTTCATCGTCGAACACGTGTGAAACACAAGAAAACCTATGTGTTCGATAAAAAATACAGTATTTTTCACTTATTTCTAGCACAGACAATCTGATCGTAAAAAAATTGTTACTACTTTTAGGAAATCACTTTGCAAACCCGTTTGATCGTTACTACTGATTTACCACTTGAACAATTTTATTCACAACGCACGCTAAAACGATCAAACGGATAGCTAAAACGCAACAAGCGTAGCAGAAAGACACATAAGATAGTGAGAAAGGATAATAATGTTAAGTCACTCACTGCCAGTCGAACACTGCCTAAGCTTACAGAAAAAAAAAACTACTAATAGGTTGTAAAACGGGTCCTCGCGACTATGACTGGGAAAATGTGCACCGTGGTTTCCTTTTATAGAGGGATCGCAACACGGTGATGGGTGGAAAAAGATAGTTGCAGACGATGAGCATTATGTAACTGATTAGCAAATATCTTGTGCATTCCTTTTCGCAACAAGAAGTAGTTTAAACAATTTCAAAAACTTGGTTTACACTATCCGGTGTCGAAATATAACACAGTCCAGCAAGTACATACGTTGTAGTACTTCCGGGGTACGCGATTTCTTCTATGTCGAAAAAAATCACCGGATCGGTGGGAAAAAAACTAGAACTTTCCACTTTCGGAATATTTTCCCGCTTGACCGTAACAGATATTCAAATTTATCTCACAGGAAATGGTTCTACACGTTTTCCCAAACAAAATGACATTTTTTTAAAAATACCATTACAAACATATATGTTTAAATAATTTTTTAAGAGGGTGGCGCTGTCTACATGTTGTTTCTCACATTTTCCTATCTATTAAAAAAATTAAAAATCTCACGCAAAAAGCAAGTATTCTATGAAATAGAACAGGCCTTACGTTTTTTAAATCCTGCTTCAGAATTTTTATTTTCAAATTGAATTAAAAAGGAATCCGCGACGAGACCAATACGCTAACAGAGCTGCTCCGGTTCACTTAAAAATTTATTTTAAAAGTTGTAAATGTTCGAATACTACGAAAGAAAATACCATTACATTCAGGAGAGTCTACAGAATCGTTTCCCATAAGGAATATCCCCATAGATCCAACTGTTGGATCAGAAAAAATGTCCAAAGTTGAAAATCGGATAATTCCTCCAAAATCTCTCCAGTCAAAAGGATCTACGGTCTAGTTCGAGGGATGAAGATCCTAGGAATCTTCCAAATCCTTCGAAAAAAATACTATTATATTCAGGAGAGTCTGCAGCATCGTTTCCCACAAGAAATACTCCCCTAAATCCAACTGTTGGATCAGAAAAAATTTCCAAAGTTGAAAATCGGATAATTACTCCAAAATCTCTCTCTCGAGTCAAAAGGATCTACGGTCTAGTTCGAGGGATGAAGGTCCTAGGAATCTTCCAAATCCTTCGAAAAAAATACTATTGCATTCAGGAGAGTCTACAGCATCGTTTCCCACAAGAAATACTCCCCTAAATCCAACCGTTGGATCAGAAAAAATTCCCAAAGTTGAAAATCGGATAATTACTCCAAAATCTCTATTGTTCAAAGGATCTATGGCCTAGATCGAAGGATGGAGGATCCAGCGGATGGGTCCAATTTTTCTCGTGGGCCTCCGAGCGTCGGTTGCCGTCAGAAAAATCGCTGATCGAGTTCTCGGTCCGAGTAAAAATCGACGCCCCATAAAACACCGTCGATCCCGGGGAAAGTGCATAGCTGCATAGAGTGCATAGCTGTGAGTTGCTATAACGCGTTAATGGTACCGCGTGGCGTGCACCGAAGGGGGAGGGAAGGGGCAACGAGAGAATCCTCTTACGCAACGGTCGCATTAAAGTCCTTTCTTAACGTCGATCAACGGTCGCGGAACAAACGCGCGAAATTATTGCAAAAGGTTGCGCCGGCCGCCGTGCGCTCGAGAGAGTTTCTTGCACGGTGTGTGACACAGAGAAAGATATCGAATCGGCGCTAAGATTATCGAATCTGAAATAGGAGAACAGTCGGAGAACTTGGGGCTGGCTTTACGAGTGACCAGGTTTATGGCCCATTAAAGTCGAACGCCGATTAACACTTTAAGTGCCAAATATCAAGCCCAGAGATTCTTACGAAATCAGTGTAATTTAATTAATGAAACCACAACTAAGAATTTCAAATGGATTATAGGGGATGCGGTGTTAACCCTTCTGAACTCGAAAGACTCTAATAAAATTTGATTTATCTAAATATCTCATAATGAAAATCTAAGCCCAGTCAAAAATCACTCGTCATACATGACTGACGTGGCAGTTTAACGTGTTAAACGTTGCTCTAATCGATGGTTCCGCCCGGGAAGAGCAGAAAATTATGTCGGCAGTGCTTCTGTAATAAATCGGGCGTTTTAGGGGGCAACTTCCCCTCTGTCGCTTCACGACTCCCACTCGGTGTCGCCAGATCAAGACTTGTTCCCCCACTACCACTATTTCGCTATTCCCTAAGTATACTCATCTGGCGACACTGTGTGTACAGGGTTCCCCCACTATCAACTATTTCCTAGTTTGTGTGTCCTCCACAGGAGTTTGGTGGGGAGACTCGGGAGTAGGGGAAAGTGGCTCGCGAGCCGCAAATTGCCCAGGCTATAGGGTATGGGAACCAATTACCGTGGAAGTACCAATTACTGTGCCTATATCGATTCTACTTATTTTTAAAGCACGATGCATACTAAAAATCTAGATATTTTCTGAAAATTTTAATGGAAAAATTTAATACAATTGGTACAATTGGTTTCCCCACCAGTCAAGATAAAAATAAAATTGCGAGGCTCTCGAAAACACAGAGTTTATTCTATTTTATTAGAATTCAGTTCGAGACGCAATTTCCAAGAGACACGTTCCGCTTTATTGCAAAGCCGACAGAATTGGCAAAATGGCGACCAACTATCCTGGTTGGAAGTTTAAAATTCCAGAGACGGTGCTCGTCGGCCCATAAAATCTTGGCGCATCGATCATGACAGTGTGAGCTGCCTGATAATATCTAACGATGAAATCTGAATGAAATCACTCGGGCGAATCGTTCGATCAAATCGTTTCGGAGTTTCCTCGTTTCGATTTCTTCGAGGCGTCTGGCATTGAGCGCAACAAGTTACCGTTGACGAAAATATAAAGGAGGGGCGTGCCCGGTCTATCGCGAGATACACGCCGTGTAAGTAGATAACGTACGAATGATAGTACTATGTAAACAACGGGAAAACAGAGGGGGGAGGGGGAATAATTCGTCTCTGTCCGATGGAATTAATTACGATCGTCTGAAGTAGACTACACAGGGGCGAGCACAAGAGCGCAGACTATCATTCGACGTTTACTATCGCGGGCGAAAGGGGTCAATAATGTCGTCGCCGACGCTCATCGCCGTGCTCAATGGAGAGTTAATTGTTCGACGTAACGAGGCGAATTAGAAGAAAGCGGGATTTTCTTCTCGAATGACATTCCTCGGACTTGGTATCTTTTCGCAACCAGTCGACGACTAACTTTTTCTAATCGGTTTTTATCTGAATGTTTGCCACGATCGAAACTTCTAACGTCTAACGATCCGTTTTTAGCGACACTGCAATCTACTTTTTATGCATTTCTGGACAAAACTGGCAGACGCGATTCGAGGATCGAAAGAATTCCAAAGCATAATTTGGTGTTGTTTTCGAGTTTTCGAAGTTATTGAGAAAAGAAAAAAGAAATTTCTGCTCGCTGACAGTTCCTTATTATTAACACTTTGACTGCCAAACTAGAATCCTCCAAAATTTCATAAAATCAAAGTAAATTATTCAAGGGAATAAAAATTGAAAAAAAATTAAATATGTGATATTGAGTAGTCCTCCGACTTTCTTGCATTTTAAAGATCCTAATTTGGTGCAATTTGCATACCAACGTGAAAATTCATTTTAAAACCTGGACGAATAATTCCGTCACCCACATATGGGTGACATGGCAGTCAACGTGTTAATTTTGACAATTTTTAGTTCGATCCGCAGCCTAAGTACAAGAGAAATATAAATCAAGTTTCTTTAATGTTGAAAATTTGTTGCGTTTTTGAGTTTAACCCTTTGCGGTCATATTAAGTTTATACGTAGGTGTCATGCTGGTCGGAATTAATTTTCGTTGAACGAACAGTAATACATACTATGCAAGATTATCAAGGAAAAACAAAATTTATCAAACCTTTTTTCACCTTTAGATATATGTAACACAATATAATATGTTTTAACCCTTAGCACTCGAATGGCGACTGTAAGGCGCCACTAAAAATTGCTGTATCATTAATCAAAATACTTTTTTACATTATTAAATGTATTTGTACTTAATAAGTTACTAAAGATTTTAGCATTGTACGAGTAAGTTGCACCATTTTCGTATGTATAATATGAAAATAAATATATAGAAAGGAAATATTCTAGGTCGGAAGAAATTTTTCGTTTTGAAGTTAAAAAAGCTTCGAGTGCAAAGGGTTAATTTCATGTAAAAATTATATTTTATATTTTTCTATCAGCATTACTCCGATTGAGACATTGCTACAATTAATTTTTCGAATAAATCTGCATCTTGCCGACCAACGTTGATGTCTATCAGAATTACTAATATAAGTATTATCGTATAATATAAGATCAGTATGGTTCTTTACTATGCAGGCTGACGGGTAGACATACGACCGCAAACTGTTAAATTCGAAGATAAAATTGAGATTATTCATAGGTTTGTTCGATCATACAAGTTACCTCAAAAAATGGCGAAAGGTAATAGAGCAAAATGGAAAATAAGTTATCGTATAACTTTATTACTGAATTTCATCTTTGAATTTTAATTTGTAAACGCTACGAGCTTTCCAGGCTAGTGAAAAGTCCCGAATAAACGATAAGGCTCTAAGAAACGAAAAGGAGGTCGAAATATTGGACAGAACAGTGGGTTTCGTTAATCGAGACTCGGGTCCAGCGCAGAAGGTAAGGTTCCTCTTTAACCTCTATTGATCAAAAGTACTCGAGCGCGTGGTCGTTGTATCTCAAAAACCGAGTCGATAATATTTGAACGCCGAAACCAGGTCAACGAGCCCGAGGGAGCCCGAACTTCCCGCCGCCATTTTCCAACGGAACGTTATCGACGCTCCGGAGCGAGGCGGGAACTTTGAAAATGCCACGTGAAACGAGAAAGAAGGAGAGAATAAAGCGAGAGCGAGAGCGAGAGAGAGAGAGAAACTAGTCTTTTGCCAGAAAATTCGTCGAGTGTCGCAACCTTCCTCTCACGTAATCGCCGAGCCGT
Organism: Seladonia tumulorum; assembly: GCA_913789895.3. Lineage (NCBI taxonomy): Eukaryota > Metazoa > Arthropoda > Insecta > Hymenoptera > Halictidae > Seladonia > Seladonia tumulorum. The sequence continues at coordinate 10,546,993 of OU565266.1, forward strand.
GCAAACCTAATCGCGTTTCTCGACCGCGGGAATGAATTTCGCCGTCGAATTTCGGCGGTGTCGGTTCAACGACCATAATCCACGTTGTTTACTGCTAATATATTTCACGGCGGATCGTCGGTGCGCGGGTCACAGAGCTGTTACAGCTTAGCTCCCGGCGATAGTGTCCTCGTTTGAGTATCGATCACGGTTTTAGAGACCTCCTAGACTTAGCCTTCAGCTGCTGGGTTCGGCAACTCGGGGATTTTCTCTGCGACAGCTGGGACGCGGCATTTTTTTCTTTTTTTTTTTACAATTTATCTCAACATTGCGATAGTATTTTTCTGCAGGCAAAAATGTCAATGCTACGGAAGCCTTTCCGTCGAGCAATACTAACTTCAGTTTTTATTTACCCCCTCACAACCATTTCAACTCGAAAACCAAAGGATTCTTCCGACCTAGAATATATTTCCATTCTATGTCATTTTTGTTCACTTGCAATTTAATCGTACCTGAATTTCTAGTAATTTATTAGATAGAAACAAACTTTAACCCTTAGCACTCGAATGGCGACCGTAAGGCGTCACTGAAAAATGCTGTATCATTATTCAAAATATTCTTTACATTATTAAATTTGTTTGTATTTAATAAGTTACTAAACACTTCGGTATCGTACGAGTAAATTGCGAGTAAATTCGTATGTGTAACATGAAAAAAAAAGTATATAAAAGTATATAAAAATTGTTTGTATTTAATAAATTGCTAAACTCTTTAGTATTGTACGAGTAAATTGCACCATTTTCGTACATGTAACATGAAAAAAAAGTATATAAAAGGGAAATATTCTAGGACGGAAGAAATGTTTCGTTTTGTAGTTAAAATAGCTTCGAGTGCAAAGGGTTAATGATGCAGAAAATAATTTGAAAGAGCGAATGAAAATGAGGTGGTGGACAAATTCTTGTAAATAAAACATGTGAATGACCCCTAAAGAAAAACAATTTTTACTACAATGTTACTTCTATCGGTCAGAATGATTGTTTGTTTTGCTGAAATGCTTGTTTAATATTCGTATATTTCGTGTCCCAAATGAATCACAAATAAAACAGCGACCGCTGTTGTCCGTAACGGTACAACAAACTGCCGAGTCAGATATCTCCGAATAGTATGTTTTGCCGCGCGCAATATACATACATGTGTACGGTCGAGGAACCAAACAAGCGAATCAAAAATATTTTCGAACGGATGGCCTAGACCGATACGACCGAGCGAATTAGAAATTCAGCGCAGGCTACAACGAAACTGTTGAAAAAACTTCCGCCGTGTTCCCGAAGGCTGTTTCGCAGCAGTCCGTGAGGTCTCTCTCTCTCTCTCTCTCTCTCTCGACGTTTGTTAGATTTGTTGTTCGTCTCATGATACATGCATCATTAACGATGCAGCATGAATATGCGCGGGAGATTAGTCGCCACGTCGATTAGTCGCGACGTCGATTCAATTACGCTCGCGGCCGATGCACAAACGAGAAAAACATAATCGCCGTGTGCGATAATTGCTGCTAGAGAATCAGAATCGCGGATTTTTTCAATTCAGAACAACAACGAGCAGACGAAATACAAAACTGTAAAAACAGTAGGAGAAAATGTTTCGCAGGATCGACTTAGGACAGTTTTATTTTGCACGAAGACCCGGTTAACAATACCGTAAACAAGAACGTTTAGAATGGAACGAATTTCAAAAACAAAAAAACTAGTTTTCCTGTGTCCCCCAGATTATGAAAACAAAAATATTGAACCCCGTATAAAAAGTGTGATTCCTGAGGCGATTTCGAGTGACTTTTTCCTTTGCGAAAATGTTCTCCGAGACTTCGTTCAGGAGTTATTAACGAAAAACACCAGCCAATCGGAGCGCGGCTTTGGCGACCGGTAGTGCTCAGCGCGGCGCTGGCATTGGCCGAGCCGGAATCGGTCCGCTGTAGCCCCGCTGTGATTGGTCTGCGTTTTTCGTTAATAACTCTTCGACGAAACAGCGTAGAACATTTTCGCAAAGGAAAAAGTTACTTCGAATGACCTTGGAATTCGCTCTGTTCGAGTACAACATTTTTGGGACAGCCTGTATAATTGCAACACGGTAGGAATTATTATAATCGCGGAGACGTTTCTGTTACAACAATTTGCATACGCTTGTTGGCTTTATTAAGCTAATCCACCGTAGTACGTTTCTCTTCGTTTGGCAATAAAAGTCTGACGTTTTATTTCGCTGTTGAGTAAATGAATTATGGACAGGGACGTGACACGGCTTCCAGCGAGAATAAATTATGCAAGTCAACGTAATTTTTTCGCGTCGAACGTTATCCTAACTGTTTATTGGACGAGTCGAGTGACGGACACGTACCTTTCGCCGAAGATAACCAAGTAATAATCGCCGATAAGAGTCTTCGGTCTTTGCGAGTGGTCACTTTCGTGTTACTACACAGCGATATCGTCGAGTATTATTATCATTGTTATGAGTGTGACGTATCCGACCGGCTACCGTGCCAGTCAGGAATCGCGGTGACATAAACCGACTGTCAACAAACCAGAGAATTGCAATTCGAAGAAAAAATTAAATTAAAAACAACACTATCCACCTACTACGTTCCTATTCATTCGACATTATTATTCACTGTCATGCACCGCTCCCGACAACCGGAAACATTCAAACGATTAAATTTTATTTCGATAAATGCGTGACAATTGAAAAGCAAAGAAATTTCATCGCACGCAGCAACTCGACGAATAAATGAAAAATAATCCTAGCCACCCAGAATTATTATAACTCGACATTTCAAAATTGTAATTTTACTTAAAGATAACGCGAGAAAAGAACACAATTGAGAAAGGGACACAATATTTTGCGAGAATTAATCTACGATTAGGATTCCCGCGCGCGCTAAATTGCGCAGCCACGATTTGCACTTCGTTCCGGCGAACAAAAAAGTGAAGCGTGAATTCCGGAGAAGTAAAAACTAGGCAAACTGTTAAAAAACGAATAAATATGTACGGTTCGAGTTCGAAAGAAGAAAGACCGGTAAATCCCCTCGGGTGTTCGGAGCTAATCTGCATAGAACGTGGCATCTATAGCAGACCGCCTGATAAGCGAGTAAATATTTTTGAACGGTAATGTACACACGTGTTTTATCATCGAGGATGTATTCGCATACGAACGACAGAGATTTTGCGGATCGAGCAATCACGGGATGACAAATCTCTCTCTCTCTCTCTCTCTCTCTCAACGACGCGTCCGCGGAATTCGAAAACGTTTTCGGGTATGCTAATCGGCTCGCGAGAGAGCCTTGACATTTTATGATCCTCGCGAAATCTCGTTTTGCGGAAGTCCGGGGGCCCTATGGGATCGTATTCGGGCCTGCGCGAAGGACGCTCGGGATCGAGGATCGAATTGACAATTAATCACGGATGGAGAGCCCACTCGAAAACCTCGATAGATCCTAATCGAGAGCCTCTCTCCTCGCACATTTTTCTAAACCGGGGTCCTCGTTTTGTAAATTTATTGCGGACACTATGTTTTTACAATGTCACGTTCTATCGGTGTATTTACGGTTTTTTTTTGTCTTTCCCAGATTTTTGGGAAGTCGTTTTTCGAAACACCTGCGGTGTCACGGTTTTGTTGGCTGGAGTTTTATTTACAAAGTTTTGGGGACCTTTGTCCGACTGTTTTATTGACCAGATTTTGTGAAAGAATTTTTGTAGATATTTTTGGTAACTCAATTTTATTTTGATTTTTTCGAACACATTTTCTGGGGCCTTTGTCCGTTCTATTGTCACGATTTTTATTTATGAATATTTGGAGAACTTCGTCAGGCTGTTTTATCGACTAGATTTTTATGATAGAATTTTTGCAGATATAATTGGAGACTCAATTTTATTTGGATTTTTTGAAAGACATTTTCTGAGGCCTTCAACCGACTGTTCTTTTCACTAGATTTTTATGAAAGAATTTTTGCAGACATTTTTGGAGACTTTCAATTTTATTTGGATTTTTTGAAAGACATTTTCTGAGGCCTTCAACCGACTGTTCTTTTCACTAGATTTTTATGAAAGAATTTTTGCAGACATTTTCAGTTTATTAAGGTATTTTTTACTGTATTTGAAAGTATAATAATACTCTCCAGAGCTTCCTCGGTTTTCATTTTTCAAATCCGTCTTCTAAGAAAATTTCCTAATGGCTTGTTAGACCGAACAGATCTAGCTAATGACTACAATTAACTGCCATAAGCTAATGATTTGTACAAATCGTTCGATACCGCTGACTCGGAAGAAACAGGAAATTTGTCCAGCAAATGACACGAATAAACAAAACCTGTTCAGACATTGTTGTCAGAGAAGCGTGAATTGAAACAGACAAATATAATCTAATAATTAGCGACGCCTATGAGAAGATGATCATTGAAGTTCCCGCAGATGTTAAAAATTCATCGTTGAGACAGACATTCAATATTTTATTTCCAATTTCCATAATGTTACTGTTATTATTACCATCAGCTGTTTCTATTTCTAAGCATTAATATTTGCAGTTTCAATACTGTTTCAAATATAGTTCGGTTCATTTAGTGTTGCATCGCAAGGGTAACTATAGTCTTGAGCTACTCTAAAATTTGATTCCAATCTAATACATAAAGGGATATTTTTTTTTAAATGTTAAGCAAAGAAATTCGACTCTCGGATATAGCAACAGAATCTAAATTTCGTGCAAACGCGAATGGACCTTTCAGAGACCAAAGAAAAATAATAATAAAAAAAAAAAAATAATAAACAGCCTCTTTTAAGGAGCTCAGCCTCTAGTTTCCTAAATCAATTCTCACAGATGTTCAGATTTCTGCAAGGTCCATTGCCAACCTGAACGACCCTAAATTCTCGGTCGACATGCCAAGTTCATCATTCGACCAGATCATTCACCAGCACGACACGATACAGGAACGAGGAGAATCCATTAACAGAGGGTTCATACTATTCCGGTACTCTATCACGAGAGGCTCGAGGGTCGTTCATTTCGAAAAAAGATGAAAAAAAAAAAAGTACGAAGACGCACGATGCAAATCGACTTGGCCGAAAATAGTCGGGTTCTCGAAACGGTCGGCGTTCCTTGTACGAGGAGACTCAACCGCCGTGTGCCTAGACATTGTTTTCCCGATGCTGCGTGAATATAAAACACCCGTGGTGGTCGCGAACCGATTCCCTGAATCAAGAGAAAAAGAGTGAAAAGAGAGAAACCGGCGATCCTGGATATACGAATCGAATCGAAAGGTTCGGGAACGAGTGTGTACCGGAAACTCTGTGTCGACGACAGAGAAGAAGACGAGAAAACACGGCACCCGTACGAGCCTGTGGTACGTGAAACGAACCTAAATCGGCTGATCGAGGGCCTCGGGTGATTCACAGAGGGGCCTCTGCCCTCGAAGCTACCGAAAACCCGACTTTTACTCGAGTTTAGGTCACCTGGACGACTCTCTTGCATTCGCTAGACCGAATTGTCGATCTATTCTAGTCAATTGTTTATTCCCTTTTATTCGTTTATAAGGGCACGTGCATAACGAGGACAGTTCATCGCGTTGACTGCCATGTCACCCATACGTGGCTGACGGAATTATTTGTCCAAGTTTTAAAATGAATTTTCACGTTAAAATATGTAAATTGTACCAAATTTTATTGGGATCCATAAAATGCAAGAAAGTTGGAGGAGTACTCGATATCATATAGTTATTTTTCTTTTCAATTTTTATTCCCTTAACACTAGAACTACCGAGTAATAAATGCAACTGATGAATATTGCTTTGTAATGATGACAAGACTACATCTGTAAGAAGTTTATTCAAAAAATTATGATGAAAACATTTTTATAATTTCAGTAATTGTGAAAGAACAAATTAGGAACTAGTCATTTCGACTGGTTCGGTAGTTCTAGTGTTAAATAACTTACTTTGATTTTATGAAATTTTTTAGGACTCTAGTTTGGCATTGAATGTGTCCCGATCAACTATCCCCAAATGTCGGGGTCGTTCGTGACCCGTGGAAAGCGGGGATAAGCTCCTATTCAATACGTGCAATTTGATTCGAATATGAGACGACGCTTTTCGTTTCGAAATTTAAAAAATCGATATCCCCTGTATTTTTCTTCTTCGTTCGAAATAAGACGAAAGCCAGGCCCCAGTCTTCCCCTTGTATCGAAAGAAAACTGTAGTGGGTCGGAAATGACTCCGGCTTAGGCCTAGGATTCGTACGAGTCCAAAGGTTAATCCAGTTGTTAACCCACGGATCGTTCTAACTAGACAGCGGACTTTTATGCAAAATCAAAATTGTTCTTGACAATGCGCACGGACGCTGCAATTTATTCCTGTTTTTAACAGTCTCTCCATTGTTTCTAATTGCCGACATTTTTTGCTATGCATAAAATCCGCTGGCCACTTATCATTCACGACGGTTCTGGGGCACTGTTTTATTTATCAATTTTTTCGAACATATTTCCGAAGGTGCAACACACGTGCAGACAGGTCAATAAATTATCGTTTAATTTATTCGCTAAGAGCTTGGTCATCGACTGGGGCTAGCTCAGTATCGCCAAACTATCAGAAACAAATGCAATTTGCTGGTACAACACTGAAGTGTTTAGTAACTTGTTAAACACAAACAACTTTAACAATGTAAAAAATATTTTCAATTTTTAGTGGCTCCTTACAGTCGGCCATACGAGTGCTAAGGGTTAAATAACAGCGTGAATTCAGCTAGTTTTATCGAAACAACGAGATTGCGAGCGTGACACGTGACACGGTGACAGCGAACCCGTGAAAAACATTGCAAAACAAATACACCTTCCCGCGGCATCTACAAAAAGACATAAACAAACACCCTTAACCCCTTGCCCTAAAATATCGAATTAAACTCGCGACGAAGATTCTGAACAGAGTCTAATAAATATGTTATTAATTTTCTTTAAACCAAAATAAAAGTCTACTTTTTGTCGTAGGTGACATATATCCTTTGGAGAAAAGATAGGCATACAATAAATATAAACCATCTTCCTTTTTCTAGGAAATTCTGAACGACGAAGAATTTCTGATCATTATAGTCATAAAATAAATAGTAGTGCAAGGGGTTAACATTAAACGTGCCACCACCGGTCAAATGATCGGTTCTAGATTTTTTATTTGACAATTTTTGAAATCATAAATATGCCTTCGCAAGCAATGATTCAATAAATATCTTTAATAAATTAAATAAATATCGAATAAAATGAATTGTATAAATTATATGTAATAAGAACTGCGAAAAGTCTAAATAAATAAAATCTTGTCATTTTTATAAGGCGACATGTATCTTCCTTTTTCTATAAAATTCTGAACGACGAAGAATTTCTGATCATTGTAGTCACAAAATAAATAGTAGTACAAGGGGTTAACATTAAACGTGCCACCACCGGTTGAATGATCGGTTCTAGATTTTTTATTTGACAATTTTTGAAATCATAAATATGCCTTCATAAGCATTGATTCAATAAATATCTTTAATAAATTCAATAAATATCGAATAAAATAAGAACTGCGCAAAGTCTAAATAAATTAAATCTTGTCATTTTTATAAGGCGACATGTATGTTCCTTTTTCTATGAAATTCTGAACGACGAAGAATTTCTGATCATTGTAGTCACAAAATAAATAGTAGTGCAAGGGGTTAAACCGGGAAAATCAATGAGAGCGCGGTCGTATCTCCGGTTTCATTGAGATTGAGAGTACCCATGGAGGAAGAGATCGAAGTAGAGAGAGAGAGAGAGAGAGAGAGAGAGAGAGAGAAAGAGAGAGGGAGAGTGAGAGAGAGAGAGAAAGAGATACACGCGAGAGTAGTCGAGGCGTGCACACGGTTCTCGTTTCCGCGTGACGGTCGTCTGGTTACGTCAGTAGTGGAAACAAAGTCTGCGGTGTTTCTAATCGGGAGTCTGCGGTCGACGAACAAGCTACTTTCTTCACTTACCGAAGAGCGTTCTCGCCGTCCAGGAGCAGTCGGTAGATCTTTCCCACGTAATCGGCTCCGAAATCGTACACACACTCCTTGGCTCACCTCGATCTAGCAATCTCACTGACGGATCCGGGGAGCCCCTCGGCGATCCAGGACCTCTGATCAGGCAGTTGTTTCCGCGGAAAATCGTCCACGGGAATCTCGAGATTACTCCGGAAAATTAAAAATGTTCCTCGAGAAACTCGTCAATAGAGTAGTTGACGATGGCACGACGGCGGTTGTCCGTTCGCGACTGATCTATCGTACACCGGGGATCGATCTGACCGGCTTCCGGTAGAGTCGGTTGTTTCGTCGATGTCACGACGTTGCTCGATCCGGATGCTGGATCGGGGAAAAAGATCTTCGAAGCGAGAGAGAGAGAGAGAGAACTCGAAGAACGATCGATGGCGAACGACCTTTGCTCTTGACAGATCAGGCTCGTCAAGGTGTTTGATGTTAGTGTGTGTTTACGGTGCACCGATATATATATACATATATCTCTCTCTTGCGATACGTCGATTGCGATTCCGAGTTAAATCGTATTAACGAACGAACACGCTACCGCCGTGCCGAGTCGCGGACTGACAGCGCTTTGCCCGGTGGATTGCTTTTAACCGAGCCGCCATATTGGTACCGCATCCCTCCTACCTTGTGGAACACGCTGCGATCCTTCGTGCTCGTGGCGGACGTCGACAAGGGACCATGCGCGCGCGTACACAACCATGAGGCACACAGCAAATATCTATCGTGGGCACACACCTCTATACCCGATTCCGATTCTGCACGTTCCGAAAGGTGGGGACAACAAAAAAAAAAAATTACTTGCGCGTGGATCGGTTCAGGTGCTGTCAACGTGCACCGGCGGATTTGAATATCGTTCCCGAGTGCTCCGAGCTACGTTCGTTTTTTTTTTCTTTTTCTGGCGATGTCACACTGGTCGTGACTGCAGCACGGACCCGACCGGTAATTCTGGAAATTTCCGGCATCCAGCCCGAGATTTTATTATAAATTTAAATCATATTTTTCTGCCGGTCAGTCAACGTGATGTTGTTCTTAAAGATCCGAGCGAGGTTTTTCCGATTGTCGAAGACTGTTCTACGTCACGGTTCCGAGTTGCTACACGAGAACAATTTTGAGGGAATTTGAGAAAAAACTCGAGATTACCTGGGAAGCTCATTTAAAAATTTATTTAATATTTTTGTGATTTTTGAAGACTGTTCTACATCACGGTTCTGAGTTGCTGCACGAGGGAAATTAAGGGATTTTGAGAAAGAACTCGAGATTCCCTGGGAAGCTCATTTAAAAATTTATTTAATATTTTTCTGATTGTCGAAGACTGTTCTACATCACGGTTCCGAGTTGCTGCACGAGGGAAATTAAGGGATTTTGAGAAAGAACTCGAGATTACCTGGGAAGCTCATTTAAAAATTTATTTAATATTTTTGTGATTTTTGAAGACTGTTCTACATCACGGTTCTGAGTTGCTGCACGAGGGAAAGTAAGGGATTTTGAGAAAGAACTCGAGATTCCCTGGGAAGCTATTTTAAAAATTTATTTAATATTTTTGTGATTGTCGAAGACTGTTCTACATCACGGTTCCGAGTTGCTACACGAGAAAAATTATGAGGGAATTGGAGAAAAAACTCGAGATTACCTGGGAAGCTCATTTAAAAATTTATTTAATATTTTTGTGATTGTCGAAGACTGTTCTACATCACGGTTCCGAGTTGCTACACGAGAAAAATTTTGAGGGAATTTGAGAAAGAACTCGAGATTACCTGGGAAGCTCATTTAAAAATTTATTTAATATTTTTCTGCGGTTTACTCAATTTGATATTGTTGCTGGAGCTCTGAGCGAGGTTTTTCTGATTGTCGAAGACTGTTCTACGTCAAGCTTCCGAGTTGCTACACGAGGAAAATTGAGGGAATTTGAGAAAGAACTCGAAATTACCTGGGAAGTCCATTTAAAAATTTATTTAATATTTTTGTGATTGTTGAAGACTGTTCTACATCACGGTTCCGAGTTGCTGCACGAGGGAAATTAAGGGATTTTGAGAAAGAACTCGAGATTCCCTGGGAAGCTCATTTAAAAATTTATTTAATATTTTTCTGCGGGTCTCTCAATTTGATATTGTTGCTTGAGCTCTGAGCGACGTATTTCTGATTGTTGTATACTGTTCTATGTCACGGGTTCTGAGTTGCTGCACGAGCGAAATTGAGGAAAGAACTCGAGATTACGTGGGAAGGTTATTTAAAAATTTATTTAATATTTTTCTGCGGGTTAGTCAGTGTGATATTGTCGTTAAAGCTCCGAGCAACGTATTTCTGATTGTTGAAGACTGTTGCGCGTGACGATTCCAAGTTGCTACACGAGAGAAAAATTGAGGGAACTTGAGAAAGAACACGAGATTACCTGGGAAGCCGATTAAGAAATTTTTTGGGGTTAGGTTGGCGTCAATTTCAATAATGTTTGGAAGCTTCCGATTTAGGTTTCCGTGGTAGCGTCAGTGTCGAAAACTGCTTTTATACATTTATATGTTTTGTTGGTAATTATTTACATTAGGGGCTTCCTCACCGATTTTGATGACCATGAAATATGTTGCCAAGGTTATCATTCTGAACAACTTTTTCCTATACATGTTACCGCCGCTCAGCTTTAGTTTCCGAGATATTCGCAAAACAGTTTCAACATCTCAAAAAATGATCGGAGTAGGTGTGTGTAGGACTGTGTAAAATAGTATTTCAAATAGTTGACAGTAACTTATATTTTTATGATATTTTGTTGCCGGTAATGTTATTACTAGACTGCGGATGTTTATGCAATTTCCAATTTTTATAGAAAAATTTTAAGAAAGTGGAATGATATAAAATCCTATTTTTAATTGGAACGGCCTTTAAAAATCCAAAGCAGATAAAAATCGTGTTAAATTCTCTCGAATTTTATATTATAGCATTTTTCGAACATTTCCATAAGCCATAAATGCATAAAGATCCGCTGTCTAGTTATTACGATATTGTAGTCTGTTTATCAACAAGTTACATATTCGCAATTAAACTACAAATAATACTTTGCTAACTATTATAGCTTCTCATGTTAAAAATTATAATTTATAATATTAACTACTTGCTCAACTTATTTTCATTGTAAGGAAATATTTGAAATACAAAATAAAAATATTTCATTTCATCTATCTGGTTATCAAAATAAAAATATTTGATTTAAAGTAGTATGAACCACATTAAATTATACTATTGTATATACCAAATCATTAATGATCGTTAATATACGTTGCAAAATATGATAGAAAACCTTGTATCCAATGTCTAGTGTTAAAGGGACATTGAAGTTGCAAAATATGAAAGAAAACCTTGCATCCAATATTCTACATACGAATAATAAAATATAATACTAATGTACTACAAACTACATTATAAAATACTAATGTAAAGTGTACTTACTTCTGAATCTTCTGTACCTCCGTCGGATCCACAGCACACAATTATTCACTCACGAGATTAAATCCGAATAATTGAACAATCACTAAACACACGCGCACAACACATTTTATAAAATCGTGACAACGAACGAGATGTTACTCCGACCAGGAATAAAATAATACTGCGATTTTAACAATGATCCCTTCCACGGAGGTGGTACGGTCAGGTTATCCTAGGAAGGTTAGACGCTGAGGGTCCATAAACACTAGATACAAAACCAAGGTAAAAAAAATTATGGCGGGGCGCCGACCCTATTTCCCGGAATTCCCTGTTTTCGTATCTCACGTCCGTGGGGGTGGGGGGACGATTAAAATCGCAGTATTATTTTATTCGTGGTCGGAATAACATCTTCTCGTTCGTTGTCACGATTTTATAAAATGTGTTGTGTGTGTGTGTTGCGTGTGTTGTTTACAGTGATTGTTGTTTAATTATTCGGATTTATTCTCGTGAGTGAATAATTGTGTGCTGTGGATCCGACGGAGGTACAGAAGATTCAGAAGTAAGTACACTTTACATTAGTATTTTATAATGTAGTTTGTAGTACATTAGTATTATATTTTATTATTCGTATGTAGAATATTGGATGCAAGGTTTTCTTTCAGATTTTGCAACTTCAATGTCCCTTTAACACTAGATTTACAAAGCACTAAAACTGACTACTTAACATTATTTTACAAAAGTAACAAGAACGTGTCTATCCACATTTGTATCAATTTTTTAAATAATATACACCCACAAAAATAATTTTGTTGAATAATTCCCCATGGATACGTCTTCTCTAATGTAAAAACCTCTAATGTAAATATTTACCTTCAAATCTAACCCACACCTACTCCGATCACTTTTTGAGATGTTAAAACTTTTTTGCGAATATCTCGGAAATTAAAGTTGAGCGGCGGTAACATGTATAGGAAAAAGTTGTTCAGAATGATGACCTTGACAACATATTTCGAGGTCATCAAAATCGGTAAGGAAGCCCCTAATGTGAATAATTACCGTTTTGTTTCTTTTGAGGCGTCGTTTCTTCTGATGACGTAAATGTTAATGCTCTCCATACAATAATTGCTTCGAGCAGGACGCATTAGCGGGGGGTCTTGTACTTACAAGAAAAATGATACATATTTATGTGTCGCAACTACGTATTCAATTTAGTGTCTGAACCATGCACTACGAACCGTGCGCTGGCAAATAAACAACAACAGAAATTTTTATCGCGTCGAAATAACAATCCTTGCATGACTGCCGGCATCTTTCTTTCCTGGCGTCGCATAAAATGTTTGTACCGTTATAATTTTGTGAAAAGTGATCGTACCACGATAATACCAGGCTCGTTTCAAAGCTCTGCTTTCGCAGACACCGTCGTTCATTTTTTTCTAAAATTTTTTTACACTTTGTAACAGGCGAGAAACACGAATGACACGCGTTCTATCGCGACAATGTTACAAATCGAGTCGTCCGTGAGAACGTTGAAACATTTTTTTCGGGGCTGAATCGATCATGGGTTCGAAGATTGGACCTTCCTCGTTCCAACGAACCCCTTAAACTGCTTGTTTGTTTCGTGGAACAGACACGGAGGATGAAAAACAATGAAATTTCTTAAATAAACCGAAACCTCCAAGGTTGACTGCTGTCTAAGCCAAATGATCTCGATAGCTTCGGCACACACCTCGGCAGGTGCACTAATGGGCCGGCATATCGGTTTGTATAGATGAGTTTTTTCTACTTAGAATGTCTATTCACTGCGACACGGTTATAAATACGTTTGGGTGCACTCCCGCGGTCGCGACAATTTACGTTTACTCGGGCGACGTTTTACCGAGTCGATCCGAGTGTTCTTGCAATTCCAAATTTTTTTTCTCGCCCCGTGAACATCTTCGTTGCTGTTTGCCCGCCGCATTATAAATTAGAGACACCAATTTCTCACCAGTCTCGGAGCGCAAAGTTTCGAAACGCGAGACTCCATTAAAATGTGTACGTCGCTCGGTTTCACGGAAATCGAAATGGCGAGCCGACCTTTAACCTTCAAAATTCTTTTGTCATTTTCTTTTTCACACCGCTTATCCATACTACTGCGATTAAATGACTGCGCTAAGTCGATCGGTAAACCGATACGTCGCGAACAATGTGCACGAGTGACACTCGCCGGTTTTTTTGTCAGTTAACGTTTATATAATTTCTCTCTTACAATCAGCTTGCAATTCCATTTGACTCGGTTGTCAACGGCAATGGAACATTCGTAACGAAACGCATTAATTCCGCTTATCTCCATTTGCTAATTGACCGGCGTTCTTTTCGTGGTTCTATATTGCATTCCAACGAGTGCACACATGTTTCGCTATGTTTCGATCGTATGCACTTTGTTCCCAGCTAAGTCGTTTTATTGATTTCATTCAATTATCTCGTTCAGGAGCTGCATAAACCTACTATACTCTGGATAGAAAATACTCTGTCAAGCAAATCAAACGTACATCGCTATAATTAATTGCACATTCCGCACGGAAAATATTTTCTTCGACGAATAGATCGGTGCGGTGATGAAACTCGGAAAAGTGTGGAGCTCGTACCATTTTTTTTAAACGGGAGAAAGGGGTCACCGGAAAAATACAATTAGTGGGTGCGAAGATAGAGACATGGCTCTTTAAAATGAGCCTAGGTGGACCACCGTACGATTTTTTTTTTCACAAAGTTAGGGTAGTTCGAAGGTTCTTAATTTTCGAGTCAGAAAAATCTCTCGATTTTTTAACGTGGCAGCGCATTAGAAAAATCACAATGCTTCTGAAACTTTTCAAAAAATTGCAATCCAGAAGTATGGGAATAGGAAAATTGCTCTTTAAAATGAGCCTAGGTGGACCACCGTACGATTTTTTTTTTCACAAAGTTAGGGTAGTTCGAAGGTTCTTAATTTTCGAGTCAGAAAAATCTCTCGGTTTTTTAACGTGGCAGCGCATTAGAAAAGATAACAATGTTTCTGAAGCTTTTAAAAAAATTGCAATCAAGAAGTATGGGAATAGGAAAATTGCTCTTTAAAATGAACCTAGGTGGACCACCGTACGATTTTTTTTTCACAAAGTTAGGGTAGTTCGAAGGTTCTCAATTTTCGAGTCAGAAAAATCTCTCGATTTTTTAACGTGGCAGCGCATTAGAAAAATAACAATGTTTGTGAAGCTTTTAAAAAAATTGTAATCAAGAAGTATGGGAATAGGAAAAGTGCTCTTTAAAATGAGCCTAGGTGGACCACCGTACGATTTTTTTTTTTCACAAAGTTAGGGTAGTTCGAAGGTTCTCAATTTTCGAGTCAGAAAAATCTCTCGATTTTTTAACGTGGCAGCGCATTAGAAAAAATAACAATGTTTCTGAAGCTTTTAAAAAAATTGCAATCCAGAAGTATGGGAATAGGAAAAGTGCTCTTTAAAATGAGCCTAGGTGGACCACCGTACGATTTTTTTTTTTCACAAAGTTAGGGTAGTTCGAAGGTTCTTAATTTTCGAGTCAGAAAAATCTCTCGGTTTTTTAACGTGGCAGCGCATTAGAAAAATAACAATGTTTCTGAAGCTTTTAAAAAAATTGCAATCAAGAAGTATGGGAATAGGAAAATTGCTCTTTAAAATGAGCCTAGGTGGACCACCGTACGATTTTTTTTTTCACAAAGTTAGGGTAGTTCGAAGGTTCTTAATTTTCGAGTCAGCAAAATCTCTCGATTTTTTAATGGGGTATAAAAAATATCTTTTCGGGGTTTTTCTAGAAAGCACGATTAAGGGGTGTGAAAGTAGAGGATTTGCCCTTCAAAATGAGGCGGGTCACGGTTGTTTCGATTCACTATCGTTGCCGCGAATGGTGGCAACACAAAGAGCAAGCCCAGGGACACTAAACTACAATGACGGTCGTCGACCCAAGGTCCCATTCGCCACGGAAAATTTCATTTCCTCGAGGTATCCAGATACATGCCGCCGAGGGCATTCATATTAAACGGAAGATCGTTGATCCTCCGGAGTCTGGCCGAGTCAAGGTCAGACGGGATGTTGCCGTGATCGCGGTTGGAGCCGCACGTGAACCTGGTAACATGTAACGCGCGTCCCCCGCGTTCCGCTCTGTTGCGCAATCATACTTAATTACAATGGGATAACAGTATTTCATCGAAAATCATGGTTCAAAGTGCAATCTCGAAGGATCCTAAACAGTTTTTTGGCAAATTCGTGCTACCGCTTCCTCGATATTTTCAATCGGACGATGAAAACAAACGCTAACGAGTCAACTTCAAACGACTCCGTAGACCCCAACAGATTTTTTCAGGACTTTCTCCAAAATGCTCTTACAGAGGCAATCTTCCCCTTTACAACCACGTTTACAAAATTAAGCTGCGATTTTTTTCAGCCTTTTATCGCAAGTTCATCGAACAAGTGTCACGTAAAAATTGTGTTTGCGAGTTTGACATTTTTTACAGCAAAATAGAGGGGCTTTCGCAAAAGTGCAATTACAGATTGTGACGTAGAATCTTTATCCCTTAAAACGAGACTAGGTAGACCATCGCACGATTATTTTTAACGAAGTGACAGCATTTCGAAGATCTAGAATTTTTCCATTTAAACGTTACCCTTGCATTATTCGTGCAGGAACTAACATATTAATGTAAAAAATCAATGTTTTAGAGGGTTTTCGAAATATCGCGGTTAGGGGATATGAGAGTGGAAACATTGTCCTTTAAAACGAGCCTAGGTGGATCATCGTCCGATTTTGTTTCACGAGGTGACAGCATTTCGAATGTCCTCAATGTTTCGGTCAAAAAATCTGTCGAGTGTTTACTTGTGTTTTTGAACGCGGATTAACTTGTTGTTAAGGAGATCCACTCGACGTTTAAACACACAAAAATCATTGCTTGCGACGGACGGCAGTGTGAAAAAAATATTGATGTTTTGAAAACGTTGCGAACAGTAGTGCGTCCGCAAACCGTGCTCGTTCATAATCGACGACCATGAGCGCTCTACCCACGCGTTCATCGATCGATCTCGCGAAGAAAACACTTGTTGGATGTTGGACCAATCGCACGTTGCCATTGAGAGATTCGGAGGATCGTTTTCCTCGTTGTTTCCCACGGTGCACAGTGACAGATAAGTATAAAAAATGAGACAAAAATCGAAAAAAAAAGAACTATATATTACTTATAGTATTACTCGTAGTAATAGTTTATGCAAAAAGTCTTCCGGTGTTTCGAAAACGTCTTGATGTCACGTTCGAGAATACGTAATCGAAACAACAGGCTTCCAGTAAAACATTTCAATTGTAACCTCTACGTCGCTTCTCAAGGTCGAACGGATTCTACGTCGTAGAACTTTCGTCGGAAACATGTTTTGATATCGCATACAATTTTCGAGTAATAGAAAATTTCATTCATGTATATGCGGCGTGAAACGTCGAGACATCTCGATGTATAAAAAAAAAAAGTAGAGCTGGTAATTGTCGATCTTTTTATAGTTTGTTACATGCATTGATCATCAAACGTCCCGGTAAAAAATGACGACGGTGGCGGTTACCAGGGGAAAAACTCTCGGAAAAATTTGAATTCGTTACGTGCTAAGCGTGGAAAAACAATCTCGATCGTTTCCTTACGTAAGCGGTGACGATAATCCGTTCCATCGGAAATGTACCCTTCGCGCCTTTTTGTTCCAATATCATAGTTAACCTTTCGCACTCGAAACTATTTTGCATCGAGCCCGTTACGTTTCTTCCGATTTAGAATTTATTTACATTCGAAATTATTGGACAATCATTCGACACTTGAATTGGTAACAACACATTCGCGCTCGACCGTTTCCTGTAAGGCATCGCGAAAAATTTGTATGCCATAATCCATAACGATTTCTGTTTTTCGTGTTTCATAAATTGACAAAAAGGTTCTATGCGACAAAAATGAGTCGATATACGACTTTTCGAAATTTTGGAATGTTGGTATACCCAGAATAAAGAATAAAGCAATATTTCATTGTTATCGTTAATATTTACTGTAACATTTAAAGTATACATTAAAATGAAAATTAACATTAACGTTAAACGTTACAATTAAAACTAGACATTAAAATTAAACGTTAAACATTAAAGTTACATTTTAATTTTAATTTTAACGTATACTTTGAACGTTATAATACATATTAACAATAACAATAAAATATTGCCTTATTCGTTTAAATTTATTTTATTTTAATCAACATTTACGAACATCTCTAAGACGTCTTTAAGACGTCTGTGTGCTTTCTCGGAAGATTCTTGTTATAAATCATGACAAATTTCTTGTCCTTGTTCCGTATTCCAATTTCTCGTATCCTGGAATTTGTAGTGATCGGTCCATAATTCATTCGTATTCTTTGCAAATAATGTGAGAAAATTAAATCGATGAGAACTGCACCGTCACCAGGCGGGAAGTTCGACGGAAGCATCAATTATTTCTGCGCTATGACAACGAAGAAATGAACGTGGGAGAGCAAGATCGTCTTTCTGGGAATTCGAAAACGTTTATGGAACGTCCGATCGACGGTCAAGAAGCGATCGAGAGATTTTTTATTTGAGAGGTATAGCGCGAGCAGCGATTCATATTCGCGAATATTACCTTGCCTCGAGCGATAACGTAGAGGAAGAACGATTCGGACTTGTGTGTCAGTGAAAAGCGCGACTTCCGGGCTGATCGATGGGTTTTTTGTTCCGGAACGACAGGGGCGACAGTGGGCGTGAGTAATTTTTCGGTTGACGAAAGAAATCGTTTTTTTTTTTTGTTTTTTTGGTCCTAGTCTTCGCACTGGTCACTGGCACTGGTGAAAAATGATAAATTCAATGTTACATCTGCCGATTCTTTTACGAAAACGTGGAACGAACGTCCAAGCGAAATGAAATGCAAAATTCTTGAAAACTAATAATGATAAATTCAATATTACATCTGCCAATTCTTTTACGAAAACGTGGACGAACGTCCAAGCGAAATGAAATACAAAATTCTTGAAAACTAATGAACGCTTGACCCACAAATTATCACTTTGATCGCCAAACAAGAAAGCTCAAAAATTCCATGAAATCAAAGTAAGTTATTTAACACTAGAACAGCCATGCACTAAATGCAACTGGCATATATTGCCTTATAATAACAACAAAATTGCATTTGTTTAGATTTCGTACCAGTTCTGTTTAAATATCTACTTCGATAGAGAAGTTTATTGAAAAATTTTCTCATGGAAACATATTTATAAATTCGATATTTCTAAAAGAAAATATTAGGAGCAAGTCATTTTGACTCGTACGGTAGTTCTAGTGTTAATAAAATAGAAATTTAAAAAAATTAAATGTATGATATTGTGTAGTTCCCTCCAACTTTCTTGCATTTTACAGTCAAATTTGGTACAATGAATATATTAACGTAAAAATTCATTTTAAAGCCTGAACAAATAATTCCGTCACCCGTATATGGGTGACATGGCAGTCAACGTGTTAATTAACGCTAGTCCGGCTCAAACTAAATCTCAGTGGTTCCTTTCACCGCATTTCGCGATCCAAGAAAGACCACACGAATCATTCTCCGCCGAACTATTACATGATTTCCCCCGGTCACAAACCGATCTATTTAACAACCGTCTTATTCCTCGATTAGCCTCTTGCACTACTATTTATTTTGTGATTATAATGATTAGAAATTCTTCATCGTTCAGAACTTCATAGAAAAAAAAAATATAGTTTATATTTATTGTATGCCTACGTTTTCCTCAAAGGATATATATTAACTACAAAAAATAGATTTTTATTTCGATTTAAAGGAAATTAATAACGTTCACACATTTATTAGACTCTATTCAGAATCTTCATGACGAGTCTGGCTCGTTATTGTAGGGCAAGGGATTAGGGAAAAAAAACAACATTCAAATCTTCAGCCCCGATAAATTGCGGTGAACACAAGGACACCGTTTATGGCCGAACATTATACACATTACAATAGGCGTGTTACGAAAGTGTCCATTCCATAGCACCCTAATTATACTCATTTCAGGATTTTGCGAGGTGAATTTTTTGCGCACCGCGTTAAATGGCGCCTTTGTTTACGCGGTCTCATTTTGCGTATATTCGTGACACATTTCCGATGTTTACGAGAAATTATTACAAAACGTACAATGGCACGAACAAAAAAAGTAGGCAAAACATCGTTTAAAGCGAGACGCGTACGATCGTGCACTTTGACATTAGCAAGAATCGACTGGAATCGTCGTCGGATCGGTATCTCGGTTCCCAGCGATATCTCCGTTCACTTAGGCGAACTTTTCATAGTGATTTACCGGCCGATTTTCCCCACCGAAAATCCACTCGCTCCGGGTTTCGACACTGGCCGGTTCTCACTCGATTCTCACTTCGATATCGATACCGATACCGATACCAACGGGTCGTATATGCCATACATAGGGGCCGGTTTGCGAAATCGGTTGTTACCGCAAGCAGCACCTGAGCCACCAGCTAAACACGCCTGCAAATTAACGCGATCGATTTCGTGGTCCAGCACCGCGAAAAATCTTGATCGACAGAATTTATCCAACGATCGAAAAGCGGTGTCTCTCCTGGGTCGAGGAAAGGAGACTGGAACGTTCACCACTCGACGCGTAAAAACAGTGAGATCGCGAGATCAAGCTACCCCTTGGATCATCCAGAAGCAATTTAACACGTTGCGTACGGGTCACGAGATATCTCGTTTTCAGGTTTCTCTCGATTCAATGTTGTTCTAAGTCTTAACACTAGAACCACTGGATGAGTCAAAATGACTTGCTCTTAATTTTTACTTTTAGAAATATTGAAAAATTATAAACGTGTTTCCGTGAGAAATTTTTTTAATAAACTTCTCTATTCAAGTAGATATTTAAACAAAACTGACACGAAATCTAAAGAAATGCAATTTTGTTGTTATTATAAGGCAATGTATGCCAGTTGCATTTAGTACTCGGCAGTTCTAGTGTTAAATAATAACTGTGCTGAAAAAAACAAACATTGCTCTAATGTAACAAGTATATTTACATTTTCAACAGAAAATGTTCTGGCAAATACAAATTAGAAATGTACGCATCCGCTTTCTATTGCTCGCCAAGCATGCTTCTGGAGCGTTCGAAAATGTGCGGGCTTTGAGCTCGTGCGGAAGCGCCACTAAAAATTGTTGTGGCACTATTTCAAAGAAATCACAAAAAATATTACAAAATATTTGTTACATTATAAAATTTGTATTTGATAGATTACTAAACATTTGAATGTTGTATGTGGAAATCGGATCAGTTTCGTATGAGTGAAATGTTAATATTCTAAGAGGGAAGAAAAATGTTGTTTTAGAATTCAAATATCGCCGAGTGCGAAGGGTTAATTCTGATTCATTGTGAACGCAGCCTTGGACTGGGGTTCTCAAAATTGCGGAGAATCGAGTTCGAAAGCGAGTAGGCTCCGCGGGCAGAACGGTCCGGCATTTAGGCTGCCCCCGGTATCGCTGAAAAATGTCCGATGCGGTTTTGACCGATCGCCAAATCCAGCGTGTGTACACGACACTTTCGCAACGCGCGAAACGCTTTCGGCCGGTGACGTAATTTCTCGTTCGCCGGTCGCGTCACGTTCGATGCAAACGCAGCTTTCGGCGCTATTATAATTCCCGCGGTCGGCTATATCGTCCATGGAGCAGCCTTTTTAACACGAAAGTGTTTTAGAGATGGGGGGTGATTTGAGAAAAGATGTAACGAAATATGCAACGGAAATACGGGACGGAAATGCGTCACGCGACGATAATCGTCCCAGGTAAAATTCCCTAACCCTAGTAATCCGTTACCTGGTACTGATGATCGACAGAGTCATAAAGCGAGTAGAGAAAAAAAAAAGGTGAACATAAAGGTAAAGATAAACGGACGGGCAAAAAGTACAAAAATCTTTCGAGAAGGGACTCCTCGTTCGTTCGTTCGTTCGTTCGTTCGAGAGAGAGAGAGAGAGAGAGAGAGAGAGAGAGAAGTGTTGTACAGATGGGGGGTGATTTCATAAAAGATGTAACGAAACATGCAACGCAAAATCGTCACGCCTATTACTTCCCAGATAGCACAGAGACGTCTTAAAGACGTCTTAAATAAATTAAAAGAATGTTTTTCAGCATATCCGCGAACATTAACATTTTATGCTTTATTTATTTATTTAATTTATTCATTTATTTATTTATAAATAAAAAAAATAAATTAAAAGAATGTTTTTCAGCATATTCGCGAACATTAACATTTTATGCTTTATTTATTTATTTATCTATTTATTTTGATGTATTACTTTTCTGTGCACTTCTTTGTTGATGGAATATTCAGTTTGATAATCAATTACAGTTTGTAAAGCTTTTCTCTAGCAGTTTAGAATTACTGAAACGTCAAGAAATGAAACGTCTTAAAGACGACTCGTAAAAGACGTCTTTACGACGTCTTAAAGACGTCTTTTCAGGACGCAAGACGTTCAGACCAAAAATGGACGTAAAACAGACGTCTTTAAGACGTCGCGTGCTATCTGGGTTAAGTGTATGTACAGAGCGCACACTATTGAACGGGGGGTTTGCACAGCTGCTCAGAAAACACTTTCGTGTTTAGAACGTGTACAGGAGTACAGGTTTTTTTCTTCTTTCTACTTCAGTATCACACCCTCCAGGCTCCGTAACCAACATTCCGCGCAAACGTTCGGACAATCGTGGATAAATTATCCGAGCCGCGCGCAAATCTTCCAGTTACACAGGTGAGATTACAATTTTTTTCGACAAACGTTCAAGACAAACTCGTTTCTCGATTGAGAGACGGCGCGAGGAAATCTGAAATTTTAAACGCGATCCGGTCAAACAGATTCTGCCAGGCTTCCGTGGACAAACGAGGTGAGTCACTATGTTAATATGTGATCGCTATTACCGGTCCGAACGAGGTTCGCGAAATCGCATCATCGTAGTGCCGAAAAAAGCACGCCGTTGCCCGCAATTTTTCAATTGGAATCATATTAACACACTATCGGCGAGAAGGGTATTAACCCTTTGCACTCGAAGCTATTTTAACTCCAAAACGAAACATTTCTTATGACCTAGAATATTTCCCTTGTATATATTTTTTTTATGTTATACGTATGAAAGAGTGGTGCAATTTACTCGTACAATACTGAAGTGTTTAGTAATTTATTACATACAAACAAATTTAATAATGTAAAAAATATTTTGAATAACGATACAGAAATTTTTAGTGGCGCCTTCCAATCGCCATTCGAGTGCTAAGGGTTAATACTTTTTCCACAGACTGGCGCTTATCGGCGGGTCGGGTATTTAATACCTTTTATGCAGAACGTACGCTAAGTGTTAGTAAAACACTTACCTGCTCCAAAAAATATTAGAGTCAATAAAATTACTATATAAGAAACTGAATAATGAAATATTCCTAAACATTATTACGCTTTTCTCTTACTACATGAACTTTTAAAACTTTCGAAAAATTAACAATTATCGTTTGGTCCATGTTATACATTATAAATGAAGTAATAGAAAACTGAATTAAAAATTGAATTTTTTTCTTAAATGTCATCTACATCTTCGAAATACTATGTGATACCTTTTTTCCAAAATTCATTGAACTCCTACTATTAGATGTGAAGATATTACATGTTTTCTAAAAAGTGTACTTTTGTCATACTTCACTAATTTTCGCTCGCTGTACGTGTGAGTCAAGCTCATGATGATACCCGCCGAAAGTGTGTTAAGTTGTCATATACGAAATGTCCGATTTTAGAATGTAAAAGTTATGGAACGTTTCGATGGATGGAACACTAGGATTATGGACTCGATTACTGTTGGGGTACCTATTACTGTGCTCGTATCAGGGATACATATAAGTAATCAATTATTTGCAAAGAGTTTGTTTTGCCTTAACGCGACTTTGTGCAAAATAAAAATTGTTTGAATCAATTGCGAGAAGCGGGGGGCAGATGAAGATTTTTCTTTAACGATCTGTAATATCTGTTTTTTTTTTTTATAAATGAAATGACGAAGATTTTCGTAATTCGATCTGTAATATCTGTTTTTTTTTTATAAATGGAATGACGAAGATTTTCGTAATTCGATCTGTAATATCTCTTTTTTTCTAAATCGAATGACGAAGATTTTTGTAATTCGATCTGTAATATCTGTTTTTTTATAAATGGAATGTCGAAGATTTTCGTAATTCGATCTGTAATATCTGTTTTTTTATAAATGGAATGACGAAGATTTTCGTAATTCGATCTGTAATATCTCTTTTTTTATAAATGGAATGACGATGATTTTTGTAGTTCGACGGCCAGGGACATCACACTTAAATTATCAAAGCCGCCGAAGAGTATATTTGGCATAGTGTCACCCGGTTGTTTAAGGTTGTTCCAGAAGACGAGAGGCGACCGTGCCAAAACTTCTCGAGCCCACTGTAAATACACCGAAAGCTAAAGGTAAGTACACACTGGGGCTGGTGTAGGATCGTTGGATGACAGGTGCCGAGTCTCCGAAAGCGGTCGTTGCGACAGAGCAACGCTGACGGTGCGACGGTGTCGCGTGTCCACAACACGATCGTGCGAACTCGGGGGCTGTGATAAGTTCAAGGTCGCGTGTGGGATCGTGCAAATAGACGGATACGTAGACAAATTCTGGTCACACTGCCACGGGGTCCATTAACCCTGTGAGGTCCCATTCGATCTTGCTCGAACATACTCGAAAAATCATTTCTATCGCGAAGAATATTCTTTCCCCCCCAATATTTATTTTTTCCCATTAATGCTTTGAACATATCACGTTCAAACTATTCCATATTGAAATAGGCACTTCGGTACGTGTTCCAGAATTTAAAAAAAAATTTGTCAAAACCCAGAACAGTAAACAAATTAGTCCACGTACACGAGTATGCAGACGGTATCGACAAAAATATTGTTGCTCCAATATTTATATTTTCCCATTAATGTTTTGTACATATCACGTTCAAACTATTCCACATTGAAATAGGCACTTCGGTACGTGTTCCAGAATTTAAAAAAATTTTTCAAAACCCAGAACAGTAAACAAATTAGTCCACGCACACGAGTATGCAGACGGTATCGACAAAAATATTGTTGAACCAATATTTATATTTTCCCATTAATGCTTTGAACATATCACGTTCAAACTATTCCACATTGAAATAGGCACTTCGGTACGTGTTCCAGAATTAAAAAAAAATTTTCAAAACCCAGAACAGTAAACAAATTAGTCCACGTACACGAGTATGCAGACGGTATCGACAAAAATATTGTTGCCCCAATATTTATATTTTCCCATTAATGCTTTGAACATATCACGTTCAAACTATTCCATATTGAAATAGGCACTTCGGTACGTGTTCCAGAATTTAAAAAAATTTTTCAAAACCCAGAACAGTAAACAAATTAGTCCACGTACACGAGTATGCAGGCGGTATCGATAAAAATATTGTTGCCGACGGAGGATTAATTTTGAAAAATTGTAAATGCTAAAAGTTTGTTGCACACGTGCCATAGATTGTCCCACTTGTGGGACTGTTAATTTGGTTGCACGAATGCTCGCGATTCATCGGAAAAGGAATATGCATATACATATATCTGGGTCATCCGCTAATCGTTGACCTCTAACCAAAGGGTGACTGCATCGGTTACACGTGGCCGGTGTAACAGATTCGATTGTAAGCAAAGTAGCAGATCTACTTCGCATAGAGTGGATGACGTCCATTGTTGTCGGCCATTGGCGAACTATTTCCCGGATTTCGGCGAATAATTTCATTTAATTGATCCGCGTGTAATTGAATTCACCTATCGTAACTGAATTTATCTGAATCTTAATCGAACTGCTCGGCGAAAATACAGACGCAAAGGATTTTCATGGAGAATTTGATCAACTTTCTGATGTTTAAAATACTAATTTCAGAAGAATTTTAAAATACTGTTTTTCATATTATTTTCAACCTGTTAAACGTACAGAGTTTTCCATTTTCGGGACACCCTGTATTACAGACCTGTCGTAGATACATAAAATCTGCAAACTGGTTACAATTAGTGTCAAATGCCGATAAATATACATCGATGGAGAAAAGTTCAGTCCAAAACGTAATTCCTCGTGGAAAGTCAATAAAAATTTGTCTACCTAAGAGGGTCCGTACTAAGGTGAGACGTAGTGCGTTTTATTTTGTTTTAGCCCAAATCTAGCACTTTATACAGTTCACATAATAGAAACTCGTTCGCAAATTCTTCCATCTACCGTCAAACACGATCAGTTCAGTTTTCAACACTTTGATCGCCAAACAAGAAAGCTAAAAAATTCCATGAAATCAAAGTAAGTTATTTAATAAAATCGAAAAATTGAAAAAAATTAAATGTATGATATTGCGTAGTTCTCCAACTTTTTTGCATTTTACAGATCCTAATCAAATTTGGTGCAACGAATATATTAACGTAAAAATTCATATTAAAGCCTGAACAAATAATTCCGTCACCCATATATGGGTGACACGGCACAGTCAACGTGTTAACAATCCATTGCAGGAACCTCGAAGATTTTCAAAACGCAGTGTCGCAAGATCGAGACTCGTTCCCCCACTCTAATCGCCCTTTGCACCGCGTTGGGCCGGGTCACGTGACGCGTTCCGTCTTATCACAATGTCACGTGACTAACCCGGTACCTCGTCCGAAGACAGTGCGCAGTTTCAGCCGAACAAACGGCGAGAGGAAAATCATCGAGACGAGTTAACTCGTCATCGACAGCTGGAAGGACGCGTCGCGCAACCGGCGAAGCTTGACGAAGCGAAAGCAAACGAATTATGCGAAGGAAAAATCTTTAACGTTCTTTAACATAATTTTCCCTTCTACCAACGATACCGGAGAATATCGACCGATTATTTCGTCGGAATTAGGAAATTTTTTGATATCCGGTCGACACCCGTTCCTCGAAAATTTTCAAACACGGACCGGGCTCGAATTTCGCAAATCTCGAACGTCCAAAGTTCGTTCGAGAATCGATCTCGACCGTGTTCGCGAGTTATGCCCGCGCGACTGAATTGAACCTCGACCCTCCTTCGACTCTTTGCATCATGGTAAGCCAATTAACGTCTCTGGCCATTAAACGTTAAATCACCGGCTCTTCTGTATTCAATTTATGCACAATGTCTCCGGCTCTATCGAAGAAATAGGCGCTGGTTTCTTGCGTCGATTAATGTCAATGTCGAAAGGTGTAATTAAATCATTGTAATTACGTTCCGGTGACGTTCTTCGGTCTCGGTAGAGCGCAGGTTTTATAAACTCTTTGAAAAAACCTGCGTAAATTCGCGTGTTCGCGTAAGAACATTTAATTTAATTAAATTTAATTGATTTCTTCTTCGGCCGGCAGGCAGGCTGAATGGAATGAAAAAGGACTCGATTTGCATAGGTAGATTTATTAAGCGTATTTATCAAGTATTGCATAAATACGACTTTTGTGCATAATCAAAATGGTCTGGATTAATTGCTCTCTGCGGGAGCTATATTTTCAATGCGTAATTGTTGAAGAACTGTGTCAGTTATTCAACTAACTCGTCCACAGTTTCCTTGACTTGGCTTTTGCCGAGAGATTCGTCTCAGGGGCGGGTTGGATAATAAAGACGACAAACAATGGGAAGTCGGAAGTGCGGTTGATTGAGGGACGTCGCACGGAGCGCGGTGGCACGTGCTAATCACTATAAATCAGAAACGTGGAATAAGAGTTTGCGAGGCGAAGCGAATTCGAAGAAGTCGATGCGAGCGACATCCAGATAAAAAAAAAATGTGTATTTACGACTCGAAGCTACGTGAGGATAACCGTGTTCGTCCAAGCCGATTTTCTTGGTAAAAACAGTTTAAATCAAAAACGCAGACACATCACAAGATTCGTGAAAAGCGATATACAAATTGAGGCCGAAACGATCACTGCGAAGAAAGAGGGAAGCAGAAATGGAAGACATGTAAACGACGACGTAACGAAATGGAATAAATTCGTAAAATCAGCTGCAACATGACAATCGAAAGTAAAGCGAAGCTCGGTAAAAGAGAATTTTTTCAAAGAAAACTTGAGGAGTTAAACAATTTTTTTAACACGTTGACTGCCATGTCACCCATATATGGGGTGACGGAATTATTTGTTATGGATTTTTTTTTAATTTTTGATGAATAACTTTTTTGTATTCGTATATTCATTGTAAAAATATTAGGATCTGTAAAATGCAAAACAGTTGGAGAACCACACAATATCATACATTTAATTTAAAATAGTAATAGTAATGAAATAGAGTAATTATCGATAGCGAGGTAGAGAGAGGGTTTCAGTGCAGAAATTGAGGGACTAAAAATGTTTGAAAATTATCATTATTGATGAAATAAACATTGAAGGTGGAAAAATAGCGAAATCGCGAACCTGAAGATCGAGATCTGCGGATGAAGATCCGAGGTAACAACGATCTGAAAATTGGAAATGGAGTCAAAGGGATAGAAAAATTGCGAATTGAAATATAGAGAATGCATAGACCGTGAGCGAGAGACAAGTTTGTTAGTCGGCCAGCAGGTATGGCGAAAAGTGATTGTAAGTGCGAGCGACCGAAACCGATCGGATCGTGATCGATTCAGTGTCGGATCCAGCAAGAACTGGTAGTGGAGGCAGGAGGAAAGGTGGCACGGAGGCGGGTTTACACGAAGAATTTGCCCTTGGCCCAGTTGTTGGCCCGCTGGGCGAGTTCGGGGCAACGGGCCACCGAGCACAACGTCAGAAAAATCGAGCGTGATCGCCGATCTGTTGTGCAACAACGCTGGAAACGTGCTCCTCTTCGGCTTTGCTATCTTTTCGGGGCTTTTTTAATGGATCGCGTGCGAGCGCGCGCGCGCAATTCAGTATGCTCGACCATTGCGCCTAACTCCTCCCCTAAATCGGTGTTGAGCAACACTTCAAAGTGACCGATAATTAAAATTCGAAACAAAATCAAAAAGTCACCGACAGTCACCGAATGAGTATTTATCCAATATTTTTAAACGAACATATCATCGGTACAAGTTGTAACAGTATTTATACTGTCTGCAGTCGTTTAATTGATACTAATTTTTATTTAACACCGAGTAGTAAACTTACACAGGCTCACGAAAGTATTCAAACGCCCTTTAAATCAGTATAACTTTCTTTTAAATTGGATCAAACAACCTGACTTTTTTGAGGAGTTAGAAGAAAGTTTGTTTGGCTTTCCAAATGATGTGGAAAAAAGATTTTGAAAAAATTGCAATTGGTAAGAATTGAAATCATTTTTGCACGTTATTTGGTAAGCCTATTCTTTTAATTGCTCAAAGAAGTCAGGTCGTTTGGTCCAATTTAAAAAAGTTATACTGTTTTAAAGGGTGTTCGAACACTTTCGTGAGCCAGTGTATATAAAAATATAATTCACAAAATTTGTGACCTTAAGCATGGGTCGTCCTCTACATTCCTGAAACTAGCCAAAAGAGAAGAACATAGTGAATATTTTTACCAAAAATTGAAGGATAATTATTTTTAATTGAGCAATGGCTGACACAGCCCCTTTTGTTATACTTTTTCGTGATCACAGGTGATGATTCGAGCCTCCAAGCCCCCCTGACCTACATAATTTTTCGCAACCAGACTCACCTTTTCGGGAAATGGTACCCATCTTCGGCGCCATGTTATTTTCGACGGCCCAACAACTCGTGGGCGTTGAAATTCGAGTCTAGATCCTTTTATGGGACAGTGATTTACTATCGAAGCGATTTGTTTTGGGTCTACGCCACAATAGGTACTCGTTAAATGCATTGTTTACGGTCTCGGACACGGTGAAAATGATTTAATCGTGTTTTAAGTTCTCGACACTTCCCACGTTCCTTTTGCATTTAGAACAGTAAAAAATCGACGCGACTGGAAGATTAATTTTGCAAACGCATTTCCTTCGGAAACGAGAATTTGGATTTTCCAGGAGAATCATCTAGGAAAGGTGTCGGTTAGTATCGGTCAAGGTTCGCAATGTTGATGCCCTGCGTCGTCAACAATAACAAGACAAAAAAAGGTCAACATTACCGCAGAAGCTAGTTGCATCTCGTTTTCACCAAACAAAACGGAAAAAGCCACTGCGTTGGCAAGACTGTGAACTGTGTTTTTCTGTTTTAATAAACCTTCTTAAGACGTAGGTGATTGATTTACTTCGAAAACAGAAAAATACTCGCGTCATGCTAAGTGGATAATGTTTGTACGTTCAATAATGGCAAACACAACGGTACTTGCGTCATCCAGCTACGAAACATGGTAAAATCCGTACCCTCGGTTTGTTAACAATTGAATAATGTTTAATCACCATCCCACGGACAAATAGAATTTTCAAGATCATCGTGACGCTAGTAGAATTATCGTATTCGTTCTAATGAATTTACCGACGAACGACTGAAAATCAATTGACCAAAAATTCTTTAACAAATCGTATCTATCGAATCAACGATTTTCAGCTCCCTTTATCGTTCCGAAGATGAGCTATTCTAATTCTCACAGAATTATCCATGATTTTTCATAGAATTGTCTATGACCATTCTACAAGTTTCTGCTCCCTTTATCGTTCAAAAGATGAGCTATTCTAATTCTCACAGAATTATCCATGATTTTTCATAAAATTGTCTATGACCATTCTACAATTTTCTGCTCCCTTTATCGTTCAAAAGATGAGCTATTCTAATTCTCACAGAATTATCCATGATTTTTCATAAAATTGTCTATGACCATTCTACAATTTTCTGCTCCCTTTATCGTTTAAAAATGAGCTATTCTAATTCTCACAGAATTATCCATGATTTTTCATAAAATTGTCTGTGACCATTCTACAATTTTCTGCTCCCTTTATCGTTCAAAAAATAAGCTATTCTAATTCTCACAGAATTATCCATGATTTTTCATAAAATTGTCTATGACCATTCAACAAGTTTCAGCTCCCTTTATCGTTCAAAAAATAAGCTATTCTAATTCTCACAGAATTATCCATGATTTTTCATAAAATTGTCTATGACCATTCTACAAGTTTCAGCTCCCTTTATCGTTCAAAAGATGAGCTATTCTAATTCTCACAGAATTATCCATGATTTTTCATAAAATTGTCTATGACCATTCAACAAGTTTCAGCTCCCTTTATCGTTCAAAAAATAAGCTATTCTAATTCTCACAGAATTATCCATGATTTTTCATAAAATTGTCTATGACCATTCAACAAGTTTCAGCTCCCTTTATCGTTCAAAAAATAAGCTATTCTAATTCTCACAGAATTATCCATGATTTTTCATAAAATTGTCTGTGACCATTCTACAATTTTCTGCTCCCTTTATCGTTCAAAAGATGAGCTATTCTAATTCTCACAGAATTATCCATGATTTTTCATAAAATTCTCTATGACCATTCTACAATTTTCAGCTCCCTTTATCGTTTAAAAATGAGCTATTCTAATTCTCACAGAATTATCCATGATTTTTCATAAAATTGTCTGTGACCATTCTACAATTTTCAGCTCCCTTTATCGTTTAAAAATGAGCTATTCTAATTCTCACAGAATTATCCATGATTTTTCATAAAATTGTCTGTGACCATTCTACAATTTTCTGCTCCCTTTATCGTTCAAAAAATAAGCTATTCTAATTCTCACAGAATTATCCATGATTTTTCATAAAATTGTCTATGACCATTCAACAAGTTTCAGCTCCCTTTATCGTTCAAAAAATAAGCTATTCTAATTCTCACAGAATTATCCATGATTTTTCATAAAATTGTCTATGACCATTCTACAAGTTTCTGCTCCCTTTATCGTTCAAAAGATGAGCTATTCTAATTCTCACAGAATTATCCATGATTTTTCATAAAATTGTCTATGACCATTCAACAAGTTTCAGCTCCCTTTATCGTTCAAAAAATAAGCTATTCTAATTCTCACAGAATTATCCATGATTTTTCATAAAATTGTCTATGACCATTCAACAAGTTTCAGCTCCCTTTATCGTTCAAAAAATAAGCTATTCTAATTCTCACAGAATTATCCATGATTTTTCATAAAATTGTCTGTGACCATTCTACAATTTTCTGCTCCCTTTATCGTTCAAAAGATGAGCTATTCTAATTCTCACAGAATTATCCATGATTTTTCATAAAATTCTCTATGACCATTCTACAATTTTCAGCTCCCTTTATCGTTTAAAAATGAGCTATTCTAATTCTCACAGAATTATCCATGATTTTTCATAAAATTGTCTGTGACCATTCTACAATTTTCAGCTCCCTTTATCGTTCAAAAAATGAGCTATTCTAATTCTCACAGAATTATCCATGATTTTTCATAAAATTGTCTATGACCATTCTACAATTTTCTGCTCCCTTTATCGTTCAAAAGATGAGCTATTCTAATTCTCACAGAATTATCCATGATTTTTCATAAAATTGTCTATGGCCATTCAACAAGTTTCAGCTCCCTTTATCGTTTAAAAGGTGAGCTATTCTAATTCTCACAGAATTATCCATGATTTTTCATAAAATTGTCTATGACCATTCTACAATTTTCAGCTCCCTTTCTCCTCCAACATGAGCTACTCTAATTTTCAAAAAACTGCCTACGACAAATCTCCATTTTACCCTCTTGCAAGCGATGCCACGAGACTTGAAAAATGTCCACAAGCGTAGGTCGATTGTCGATCAATTTTACGAACAACCGTGACAAACTTGAACCTAACAAGTCAATTTTTCCCTTGGTTGAATGTTTATAAAATAAAGCTCCCGTTTAAGGGATTGTGAACTGTTTCTGTTCGCGTGCATGGGACCACTTGTGTATTCAAGAAGAAACCGAACAGAGTTACCGTGAATCGAAGCTGCGAACAGCCATAAGGTTTCGGAAACGATCGGCTCGATCGGTTGCGTTCGACTAGCCGTAGAAACGTCCAATTACTGTTCGATGATTGCGCGCGGATGAGCCGGATGCCGATGACTATTTGCACGGTGGAACAATCATTCGGACGGTGTGTAATTCTCGTCGACGCCGAAACTTTCTCTTTGCTAGTCGATCAGAAATATCTCTCTCTCTCTCTCTCTCTCTCTCTCTCTCTTTCTCTCTTTCTTTCGTTCTCGCGCAAACTGTTCGAACGTAATCGACGACGACCAGCTCGACGAAAAGAGAAGCTAGGCATCGAGTCGAGCGAACTATCATTTTTCGAGTTACGACGACGAGGCTGAAATCGCGTAACTATTACTTTACCACGTGTAATTACCCGACGGATCGTTCGACGCCGATTTGGTTCATTATCCTGGACGCTTCTGCTCGGTGCGTGACACGTTCTCCGTTCCTGCGATCACTATAAAAGGAATACAGTACAAAATACAGCATTTACGACTTATGGAAATGTTCAAAAAATGCTACAATATAAAATTCGAGAGAATTTAGCACGACTTTTGTTTGATTTGGATCTAACAAAGGCTGTTCCCATTAAAAATAGGATTTTATTTCATTCCGCTTTGTTAAAATTTTTCTATAATAATTGGAAATTGCATGAACATCCGCAGTCTAGTGATTACTCTATGCAGGGTGGTTCACCTAACTCGAGAATCTAAAACATCTCGCTTGTTTTTTTGTGATACAAGAAAATTTCAGAAGAAAACATTTATTGGTTCATAAGGGCAAATATTATGGTAGGCAAAAAAATTTGTTCCAGGTTATATTTTTTGAGATTTCAAGGTCATCGAAGTTTTTTTTTTAAATGGAATTTCTCTTCTATTGTAGTACTGTTAACCTTCCTGCATCTAATTGATTCTAAAGAAATTAATATTGACTATTCACAAGTTCTGGTACAGTATCATTTAATTTGTAAATGAGTTCTATATTAGAAAGGTTATACGTATGTATATCGATTGAACGTACCGAAGAAGTATGAAAAGAAATCGGCATGAATAATCGACGAATTTCTTTTCTGTTAACACGTTGACTAGCAACAATGAGAAAACTCGTAATTCGCGTTATCGTCTACGTCGCCAACTACGAGTTATGTCGTAATCTGTTTCCTTGCAGTAATATGATTCACAACATTTTTGCATTAAGCAATGACATTCGCGTATAAAATGATAAATTATTTCAGAAGAACCGTGGCAGTCAACGTGTCAAATGATTACCGAACGACTATATGTATGTACAAAGATCATTGGTTTATACACGTGTCTATTGTCTACAAATTCAATCCTCGATCGGATCATAATGAAGGAAGTGTTAAGCTAATAGGATCACAGGCAGGGTCAGATCAGAATTCAGAAAATATCTATTAGCCTGTTAAATTTTCTCACGCAAAAACTAAATGATTGTTGACTCTTTTTAAAATATCCCGGCCTGACTCATGTTTATGCACACTCGATTGTTGCGTCATGCGATTTATGAAGGTTTCCGGCTGAGCAAAATCCATGAACATGATCGTGAGAATGGAAATTATCGAATTTCTCTTGACAAGTTCACGAGAGAAATTAAATGGAGTTGTTCGAACGCCTCGTCCGTTCGTGGTGATAATTATTTATGCAATTGTGAGAAAAGTTCACACAAAACACAAAAGTGGCAAAACGTCGGCTCTCCGAGTTCATGTTAAGACACGGATAATCTCCACCAGCGGGCCGAAGTTACGCAATATCGTTCACGTTATGCCTTAGCATTGTTTACTCGAGGATGATTGGATAGTAAAACCCAGAAAAAAGTTAATCATACATTCCAGCATGTCTAAATGATTGTCCGTAGTCTATCAGAGTCAGTAGGAAACACCGGATCGTAAAAGTGTGGTGTTATAATAAGTGAATCATTTATACACTCGACAGCGCGAAAGATTTACATTAAAGTTCATTCAAAACGTCGGCAAATGGCGGCTTCCTTACTTTACTTACGAATAAGAACTTCAATTTACTACAAAGTTTGTTTCAGATTTAAAAATAATTGATTATCGAAAATTTGCAGGAAACATGGCAAACTGTCCCTGAAAATGATGGAGATTATATAATATATGTTAAGGAATAAAAGCTTCAATTTACTACAAAGTTTGTTTCAGATTTAAAAATAATTGATTATCGAAAATTTGCAGGAAAGATGGCAAACTGTCCCTGAAAATGATGGAGATTATATAATATATGTTAAGGAATAAAAGCTTCAATTTACTACAAAGTTTGTTTCAGATTTAAAAATAATTGATTATCGAAAATTTGCAGGAAACATGGCAAACTGTCCCTGAAAATGATGGAGATTATATAATATATGTTAAGGAATAAAAGCTTCAATTTACTACAAAGTTTGTTTCAGATTTAAAAATAATTGATTATCGAAAATTTGCAGGAAAGATGGCAAACTGTCCCTGAAAATGATGGAGATTATATAATATATGTTAAGGAATAAAAGCTTCAATTTACTACAAAGTTTGTTTTAGATTTAAAAATAATTGATTATTTATGGGTCCTCCGAATATATCCGATTCAGGGGATTCGTTAGGCGCCAGAATTTTTTGAAGGATCAATCGGAAGATCGTGAACGCGATGTCATAATTTCGGGATCGAACCGCTCGGATCCCGTGCAACTTTCGGCGAGTGTCAACACGTTCCCCGAGCGTCTATTGTCAACGGAATTGGTCAATACCGTTCCAGACTGTATCGACTTTCCCTCCCACACGGCTTTTCCTAACGATTTGCGACACACGCGACGAGTCTCGCAACGATCTTCAACTTCGCTCGCGAGTCCTCGACCTTCGCGACCACAGTTGCAACTTGCAACGCTTTCAAAGCGTTGCACAGCATCGCTGGCTGTCCGCATTGTTGCTAACACTCTACGCTTATTACTCGTTGCACGTTGCTTGTGCTCATCTATCGGGATTCGTATACAGAAAAGTATAAAAATCGACGATCGATTGCCAGACACTGCGTTTATCGTCAAAATGAGCGAGTGTCATTCGAAACAGGTAGAAACATTAAAAGAACATATTAACACGTTGACTGGCATGTCACCCATATGTGGGTGACGGAATTATTTGTCCAAGTTTTAAAATGAATTTTTACGCTAATATATGTGCCCATAATTATGAAAGTGGTCTAAGTCAAAATTAAAAAAAAAATGAATGTATCACTTATTTCACACGACATGATTTTAAACTAAATTTATTCAATGTAAAAAAAATGAAAGAAATATATGACTTAGACCACTTTCATAATTATGGGCACATATATTAATCGTACCAAATTTTATTAGGATCTGTAAAATGCCAAAAAGTTGGAGGACTGCTCAATAACATACATATAATTTTTTTCAATTTTTATTTCATTAAATAACTTGCATTGATTTGATGGAATTTTTGAGGCTTCTAGTTTGGCAGTCAAAGTGTTAAAAAAGAAAATAAAAAGAAAATTTCGGTAGACCATTTTTAATCTGCAACGAAGATCCAGTAATCAACGGATTTTCATGCAAGATAAAAATGTTCTACGCCGATTGCGCGAAGAAGGGGTTCTTCCAAAAATTGTTAGCGTTTTTTTAATCTTTTGTTATTTTATATTCTACCTGGCCGGTTT
Source organism: Seladonia tumulorum (assembly GCA_913789895.3). NCBI lineage: Eukaryota > Metazoa > Arthropoda > Insecta > Hymenoptera > Halictidae > Seladonia > Seladonia tumulorum. The sequence continues at coordinate 10,583,116 of OU565266.1, forward strand.
CTCCATAGATGCGTAAAAATAATTGATGCGTCAAGTATCGGAATGCGGTTCTTTCCCGTAAAAATATACCGAGTTCCAACTATTCGGAATATTTATGCATAATGGTTTCGGCGAAACGAGATTTGCTTTTCGAAGTAGACATCCGCGGGACCGGCGAACAATGGGGCACGCTAATTTAATGGAATCACGTGCGCGGTCACCGGAACTATGTCGTCGAATCGCGGATGCGCTAGGAGATGTTGACAATGTTATTGAAAGTATTGCAAATGATTATCGCTATTTAAATGTACGGCGTTCATTAACGGCTGCTCTTTCCTGACCCCGGGGCCTAACGATTGGCCTTGTTCTGGACGTACGGTCGCAGAACGCGTCACAGTTCCATGCGAATTGCGTTGTCGTACTTTTCCTACCTCATATTACATTGCTTGGCCGCTTCCGCTTCTTACGTTGACGGTAATCGATTCACGCCGCGATTTACGGGTTCCGAAAGATCAAACGCAAGTGCAAAGTGCTCCGCTTGCATAATCGGGAAAGAAAGCGTTTTTTCCCAGGCATGCTCCACTTGTTTGTCATTTATTTTTGCATTAATTTTTGTTGAATAATGTCTTACGCAGACTGTTGTTTTGCACGATACCACGTGTACCTTTTGAATATTTTGTTCGGAGGAACTGTGTTCGACGTATCGATTTTTAGCTTTGTGGATTTGTTAATACGTATTTGGAGTATATGTGGGTTTTTTTTTTAGAGGAAAGATTGCGATTTTTTCCAAAATTATAGCAAATTTTTCTCGACACGATTCCCTGACTATAAACGTCAAATATCATCTTTAGTCATTTTTTAAAAACATTGTGCATTTGTTAATACATGCTTCGAGAATATGTGGGAATTTTTTAAAGGAAAGATTACGATTTTTTGCAAAATTATAGCAGATTTTCCTCAGGGTAATTCCCTATGACAATAAACATAAAAATTTTTGGAAATTTTTTGACCGGGACCTAGTGAACCGACTGATTCTAAACTTTGTAGACTTGTTGATACATGTCTCTAGAATGCGCAGGATTTTTTATGAACAGAAATGGTGGCTCTGGCCAAAGTTATAATAATTTTACGAGAGTAGCACATGACTGACAAGATAGAATGCGTGGATGCAGCAGTTGTTCAGAATGATACAGCTCGAACTATAATTTTTAAGAAACAGAAATATTGTTTTTATAATCGCAAGGTTAATTTGAGCAATAGAGAGACACCTATCGAACACACGTGCAAAATTTCACGTAACCAAGTTAATTAGTTATCGAGATATCATATGAGCCAATTATAGCATAACAACCTATTGCAAAGTATACGAGAGGCACTTCATAATGCCATAACAGACTCTCGCGATAGCAAAAAGATAAGCATAACAATCTCTTAACAGTTTTCGATAAGAATATTACTCGAACATCTTTAATTAACACTTGATTAATACTAAAACAAAATTTACAATGGAAAAAAAGAAAAAGATGATGACAGTTTAGTAAACAATAACGAAACCATTAATAAAGACCCCGTCACCTACAAGAATCATTATACATCTCTGCGTATCTTTTTCTTGCAAGAAACAAATTACACTAACAACTATCATGAGCAAGTGGAGTAGAAAATCGAACCTTTGCATTCGATTTATCATCGTGAATACGTAAAAGATTTATGTTACCTGATACCAGAGTCACACACAGGAAAAAATAAATGCCTGAGGCCTCCAATGACAACCACAACACTGTAGTAAAACCTCTAATACAATTAAATACAAACGTATCCAATTAAAATACAGCCTCCAATCTGTAAGTGCAATGTATTACTAGAGGTTATAAATTAAAATTATAGAGGCAAAGTCAGCATGAGCTGGTTAACAAAAACCAGCACCACTTGTTCAAAAAACGAAACAGGTTATAATAATAGCCACTCTACACGATTGAATACGAAATCCACTGTATAAGTACATACAAAGTAATACCATAATGAATGTAATAAATTACGATAAAAGAATTTTAGCCAGCGTGTGTTAATTAAGAGAAAACTTTGAAGAAGTTGCCGGAGGCCTCCTAAAACTACGACGTAATATTATAAAACTCTATCTTTATAAAAAGTGTTTCGATCGGCCGCAGGTGTAACTAGGCGCCCGAGAGACCGCAACCATCTCGACATGCTTGCACGCCGGGTTGCCTTAGTCGAGGGTCCCGCGGCGACCTCCGTGAGAGGACCAATTAAAAGAAACGAATAATGTTTCTCACAACTAGTCGGACAATTAAATGTGTTAGATCAGTGCAAACGTTGGTATACAATGCAATACGAAATTAAATTCGTATTAAGGTACAACAAGGAATCAGGCACGAACGTTTGCACTGACTTAATACAGGAGCCGAGAATATTAATGACAAATCGTCCAAGCTGCACGGCCTGTTGTGTCGCCGTACTGACTTTACTAAAGAAAGTTCTTTAACAAAATTCTTCCAAAAACATCTTTAGATTGGCAACGATAGAACCATCAGTCGGAAACACTCGCCTCTAATCTTTTCTTTCAGTTACTGAAATTGCAAGAAGTTCCATCGACAAAATCCTTCCAAAAACATTTTTGCAATTTTAGTGAATGAAGGAAAAGTTTAAGAGGCGAGTGATTCCGACTGATATTTCTATCGTTGCGAATCTGGCTCGCGACAACAGCGTACCCACGTGGCAAACGCGCGAACACGCGTGTCCGTGATCGTGCGTGCCCGAGAGAGCCGGCACATTGATCAGCTGATCGATGGGAAACGTTACTGACCGTGTGTGCGTGCGTGGGTGGTCGGTGTTCTAGAGTTCTGTTTTCACTTGTTGCGCCGTTCGAACGTGTCCTGCGCGCCTCTTCTTCTTCGAGTCTGCTTCCTAGCGAGTTCTGATCTCCTGCTGGTCGATGGATGCCGCGCACACGAGCCTAAACTTGAAAGCCGAGCTTTGGATAGGTCCCGGTTAAAAATATATACAGGGCGGGGCTCGCCGAAGACGCTCGAGCTTCCGCGATTATTCCTCTTCCTTCCTACGAGGCGCGCGCGCGCGCACGCCCGCACCAGACACAGAGACTGCTCGGCTGTCGAGGTATTTCTGTGAGCGATTCTGGAAGCAGAAATTAGGCGGATCTGTGATAAAGCGAAATTCGTCTAGGATCTTTCGTTTTAAATAGTCCATTGTTTTGAACCCTTAACACTCGAATGGCGACTCCGAGGCGCCACTAAAAATTGCTATTATTCGATATATTGTTTACTTTATTAAATTTGTATTTAATACATTACTAAACATTCTGTCCCTAGCACTTTTAATCTCTACGATTAATATACCTCTACACCACCACTGTAGCCCGTTATACCCCCCATTTTCCCGCCCAGGGGCACCACATTGGTGTCCCATGGTGTCCTCTCTGTTACTACTCGAATATTTTCATATTCTATGTATTTACCTAAATGAATTGTTCAACGTACCTTACGGGCTTGTAGAACCTTTTAGATCCAACGATCAAGTTACTTAATACGATAAATGAGAAGAAACAACGTACAGACTTATTTATTCGAGCCTAAGCTAGGGCAATATTCTAGGCAATCATGAAAGAAAAATCAATTGAGAACTACTAACTATCACGAAATGAATTATTAACAAAAAGAACCAAGTCGAAGGTACAGAATAAAATTTTCGTATATACCATTTCCTACTTCGGAGCAGAAGTATCCAAAAATGCTCGGAGCCCGCTAACCCTACTGTTTACCAGAACAAGCGATAGGTCATGAACGAGCATAGCCTGATATTGAATGGCACGCATGCTCGGCGCGTGTCTAAACTTAGTATGTAAAAACTAAGTCTCGTACCCGAAGAAGTACACTCGCAGAGCTGCTTTGATTTCTCACCCCCTTGACGCCATTGCGGGACACCTTGTATAGCCGGTAGACGGTTACGTCTTCGAGAGGAAATAATTGAGATAAGAACGGGTTCTTATCTTCCGAAGGAGGTGGCAGCGGTAAGTACGAAAACCGTGCGAACGGACAGCCGGAAATGTGAACGGCCGTGAAAGACCGGTGCCTTTAGTTTAAAAAACGAAAAAACAACGGTCGAACCGGTGGTAGTTCGCGAACAGTCACGGAACCGTTTCGGACTGGCCCGTGTTGACAGATGATTCTGTTTTGATTCCATCGATCACGGTGTTAGTCTCTCGGTTCACCGTGAAACCAGCTACTCACGTGTCCCGTCGACTCTCGTCGGTGCTGGCAGTCTTTGAAAATCTCTCGTCGGTGGTTTTACTCGCTGCCACACGTTCGTCCGATCGAAGCGACGCCAACGACGTCTCAAGGAAACTGCTCGACACATCGATCGATAAGTCGATACGAATTTTACCGAGGCAATATTTACAGAAAATGTTTTTCTCCAAGTCGATATGGTAATCAGGAATTTTATCGATTGAAATGGCTGCCGGCAAAACAGGGTTTAAGCATGCGCAGGGAAATATGAAATTTTGAACTGGGAAGTAGCTGTTGCGGATAGAGTACACTCGCTGATTTTTATGTATTTACAAGCTTGGCCGTTTCGCCACTACGGTCAGTGGCGCTGTTCGTAGGCAGCGCCAGTGTCTCCATCTAACGGTGGATAGGGGAAACAAATTGGCTAGTAGTTTCAGCGTTTCGCCGCTGCACGAATTGGCGCTATATTCAGATTTTCAGCTCCACTGTCATGTAGCGCCATCTAGCGGGAAATTAGCGAAACGAATTGGCTAGTAGTTTCAGCGTTTCGCCGCTGCACGAATTGGCGCTATTTTCAGATTTTCAGCGCCACTGTCATGCTGCGCCATCTAGCGGGCGATTGCTGAAACAAATTGGCTAGAAGTTTGAGCGTTTTGCCGCTGCACGGAATGGCGCTATTTTCAGATTTTCCGGAGCAAATGATTCTTGCCGAATTTCTCACGGTACCTTATGTCGAGAGCGGCAAGAATCATTTGTGGATGAATAAATGTTGAACGAATACAACAATAACAAATATATCGCGGTAACAGTACACTGAGAAATTTCTTTTTCAAACATCGACTTCTACACATACTGTTTTAACACATTGACTGCCATGTCACCCATATGTGGGTGATGGAATTATTTGTCCAAGTTTTAAAATGAATTTTTACGTCAATATATTAATTCTTCCAAATTTTATTAGGATTTGTAACATGCAGGAAAGTTGAAGAACTACACAATATCATACATTTATCTTTTATCTTCTATCTTATACCTTGTATCCTGTATCTTGTATCGCGGTCGCGGTGTGCGTAGTCTCATTTTTTCCCGAATTTTTAATTTCCGGCCAACTTTTCCAAACTTTCTTTGCGTAAAAACCTAATTCGGACTACAACGAACATAAAAAAAAAAATTAGCCAAATCGGTCCAGCCGTTCTCACGTGATGTGACCAACGAACAGCATTTGATTTTTATTATATAGAGATGGTAAAAATGGATAGTATAAAATATCAGAATCAACAGATTATTACTGATGTTTCTATTTCTTGAATTTTTTCTCTTTAAATATCAGTTTTATTCAATTTAGCTAGGCAGCTCATTTTCATGAAGATGATTAAAATAGGAGATATAAAAAAAAGGATGCTAAAGGCACCCTTAAAAATAAACATTAAATTAATCAAATGAAATATAGACATCAGTTTTCCGAGATTAAAAAAAAAACAGTAAATGCGTCAATAAAATAAACATTTATATGAATTGTATTAACTCCGCGTTACCATTTATTTTAAAAATTGTCCCATAAGTCATAGAAGATCTCGCAACTGCTATTCAAAATAAAAAAGCTTGAGAACTATCCAAGCAAATTGGATCCAAAGAAAAATGTTGCGCGACAATTTTGAATGTTTAAAATGTTTATAAGGTTCTGTGTACAAATGGTATAATTATTCCACCGACGAATGATTGATTATTCAGATCCCGTGTAGCGGCCACTGTTGTAGGGTAATGTCGATCAAATAAATCGGACACCGATATTTTCCCTGTGTTCATGGCTGAAGGCAACTCGCTCCTTTTAAGTTCACTTTATTCTCGTGTAATTCTCCCCAATTATGTACAAAAATATAATGAGAATCGATAATCATTACAGAGTTCGTAACATTAGGTAGGTACATGATGATGTGTGCTCTTGTCTCCTCGGGCTCGACACCTTTCACCATGGCTAAAACAGTTTTCTTTCTGAAAGTGAAGGACGATCGATCATCGACTTGCCGTATCCATACGCGCGTGTAGCCCTCCATTTTCCCATCTACGAGAAAGACCAAGAAACCAGAAAACAAAACAACAAAGGAAAGGACAGAGAATATAAAAATAGAACACGCGGACGAACCAAAACAGGAAACGGAACTGAATCGACAAAGCTCGACGACAGGCGTCCCGGACGTGAACGTCAGCGTTCGTGCTGTACCGGAAAACAATCGTCGGATGCCGAAACCATCTCGGTCGTTTCGTATTCCGACGTCGATCGCGACCGAAAACAAGGATCAAAGAAATCAACGTTCAGTCGGAGTCGGAGAGTTAATCTTGCCAATTCTTCGATACGTGACCATTGCGAAATCTGCGGAATCCACCCGATATTCCGTGCAGAGAAAACTCCGATCGATCGATACCGGCTCGAGAGGCATCCGCCTATTCGCTTGCCGGAGCATTCAATCTGTATTTCGAACGGCGAAAAGCAGAATGGAGGCGAGATATATCGAATTGACAATCAACTGATTCGATTCACGCTGCTACGCCGCTCAATAATGCCGGCCACGTCCACTGTTCTTGAAATATTTACCCGTTTATGCTGTTTCTATTGTTGGGGACGCAGGCTTGCCACATTTTATAGAGAACGGGAATTTTTTTGAATAAATTCTAACACGTCGTTCATTGTGAGACATTGTTAAGTCAACATTCCAAAAATTCAATTGTTATTGTTATTTATCGTGACGATAAAACCGTGAGAGCACTTCGAGTTGCCCCCAGGGGCAAGTACCAACCAGAAAAGACAATATCTAGTTCAAGTTGTAGTTTCACAGATTCAGGAACCAAAATTATTTTAGAAAAACGACAGACGGCTGTTTTCTCGATCCCTGGATATAAAGATTACGATCTAGTAGTCTAGTACTATAGTGGTCTAGTTGCTTCATTTTTCATGAAATATTGCAGAACTTCCTAAGTAGGCGTGTCTTAGATGTTCCCAGCTGACCCAGAGCGTGCCCCAGGGTGCAATCAGAGTTGCTAATTTCGATCCCAAGGATACAGGACTGTAATTTTGCTGTCCAAAATTTTCTTTCTTAGAATGTTGCAGAACTTCCTAAGTAGGCGTGGCTTAGATGCTTCCAGCGGACCCAGAGCGTGCCCCAGAGGGCAACCCAGCTTTCCGAAACTTCTAGTAACTCTGCAAACTTCCTAGAGCTCCACAGAGCCTCCAGTAAAATTCCAAGAAATTCAATGTAATCTTCGAACTGATCGTACCGGAAGTCTCGAGCCAGTGTCGTCGACGGAGAACCCAGGTGCGGGGGGGGGGCGAACTCGTGGGACTCTTCGTCCTCGACTAAAACCGTGTCATCTAGGTCTACTAACAGTCATCGAAATGTTCATCGTTAGAAAAGTGCACGACTCGGCAGAAAAAGTAGCACTCGCATTGTGTACGTGGTTTTAGAAAAATACGAAAGTTGTACATCGAGAAGCAGCCTTTTTGTACCGCGTTAGAATCGAAAGGAACACGGAGAGACGGTGCGCGACGTCACACAGTCGGTCCGCGCACCGTTGACGAGAAAAACGGCAAAAATCTTTTTGTTTGTACAAACGCGTTGACGAAAACGCTACACGAACATCCGCCAGAGTAATCATCATCATCGTCATCGTGCGGACGTGTCTTGAGGCGTCCCCAAGCGGCTTTTATTGTCCTCGTTGACAGACACGAGCCGCGGAGCGAACCAGAGCTCGTCTTTTCCCCCAGAATTTTCCTTTTTCATTCCCCTTCGATTAGTCTTTCGTCAGAGCGCAACTTAAATATTCTTTGCAAGACTTTAACAGGTGCGAAATTGCTTTGTTCTCCTAAATGCTACGACGGGGCGTTCGGCTGTGGCCCCGGGTGGCCCCTAGGGGCCATTTTGAGAGCCAGCTGCTATCGTTCAAAAACGAAGGTTGATCATTTACCGATCTGTTTTTCACTGAAACCGATTTTCTGCTTTTGTCTCTCATGTTTCAGCGTTTGGCCCCCGGACTCGGAGCCAGCGACGCCGCGTTTGGCCCCGAGGGCCACGTAGCCGAACCCCCTGCGTTATTTTCCGCTGACGCGTCGGTAGTACAGAGTGCACCGTCGGTAATCCGAGCACAGCAGAACCTCCGTTATCCGAACGGATGTTTTCTACTCACTTCACTGGTTCTATACTAACTACGGTCGAACTTTTTCACAGGGAGCGAAGTCCGTTTTGTCAGACGGTAGCGGTACACGCGCAACAATGGCGGGGAAGCTAGCACTGGCTACGAACGAGGCGATTCAGCGATTGGAAGATGGCTCCGTCACGGTCTTCCCTCCGTAACGTCGCATTCGTCGTCTCGACCGTCTCTCGTAATACTATTAATCGGAACGCGCAACTGTGATTTATCGGTATTCGGTAGAAGCAAAACGATTTCACGTTCCTCGTTAGTGTCGCGCGACGCTACGGAGGTAACATCGTTCAATCAGCGTACGGCGTCGGAGAAGCTGCGGTTAGCGTTGACAACGTGTATTTATTTTAAAAAATCTTCGAAGCATCGGTTGAGAGATACAAAAGGAACGGTCTCGTGTGTCTGTTCCCTTATCCGAACCGTTCTTTGTCTCAGGTTCGGATAACAGAGGTTCTGCCCGGTATCAAAATGCATTTAGGGTACGAGACGATCAGTGTAACACGCGAACGGGTCCGCGCGATTGTTGCGCGAGTTTGCATGTGATAAAAAATGGGGAACAAGGGACGACGTATTGTTGGTCCAAAATACAATCCCAGCCGAGCAAACGTTAAATAACATATTCCCAAACATGTTAATTCTTCGACAAACATACTGGGAGCAATTCATTTCTGGATTGTTGTCAATCAATTTTAAAAAAGGCAATCAAATAAATGCAATCGTTAAAAATTATTCCGGAGGAAAATGTTTAAAAAACATACAAATATTCTGCACAGCAGTTTCCAAAAAATGGGCCAATCACAAAATGAACAAAGCAGCTGCAGCTCACTTGCACGTGAAAAATAATTTAAAAAACGAGAACAAGTACAAGTATGGATAGAAATAGTTTCGCTCGGGGCTAGAATTGCAGTTTCGGAGTAAATGTTGCAAGTTTGCAATCGTCGAACGATCGTCACGTTGACGGCTTGACTCGTGACCGGGGAACACACGTGGAGGAATAATGTGCGGTCTCAAAGGGGTAACGGGGGGAAATAACACGTTTTGAGCGTGGACTCATTGCTTCGAAGATAGAAAATTATTCGCTAAATCGTAAACTCGACGATCAATTCCTGTACAGTGTTCGGGGCGAGCTGCGTCGCCGCCGATGCAAAACGAAATGCAACGTGTTTCGAAGCTAGCAGCGGAAGAATGAACGATCGTTGCGCAAAATGGAGGACGCTTGCATGGTCAAATGAAATTTCTGAGTTCTGTAGTTGAAGCATCCTCGACTGCAATCCACGAGACATCAACTTGAAAGTACATCACTCGTTTGCTACAAGAATAACTTGAAAAATTACCATTTCTCGAAGAAACAATGTTCCGAATTGTTACAAAATTTACACTAGCTCACAAAAAATCGATTTACCTGTAAATCTCGGAAGCCAAAGCAACGATTACATTAATGGAAAAAAGGTTGACCTTGGGGACACGTTTGAAGGTTGCCCGGGTCCGCCATTTTGCTCAATGATCGTAAAACGTCTGTTCTCCTCGAGGAATCACGGCGTTAATAATAGCTCGTTTTTTTTAATCTATTTCATTTGTTTACGTCTATAGTAACAGTCTTGTCGACGTTGCGTGATTTTTTCTCTTTCTCACTCTCTCTCACTCTCACTCTTTCGCGCGCGCATAATCTAGCATTTTTTCTTTTCTCTCGTCGTAATTTTATTATAAATCGTCATCTCCACCTCCATCAAATATTTCTCTAATACGTTATTTAAAACTTGGCATTAATAAACTTTTTTGTTTTCTTCTCCATTTTTTTTTCTTTTATATATACGAATACTTTCACCAAGAAAGCACGTCTTTGACACCCATTATTTATCAAACGTGAACGTTCTTCGTCGTCTCGCGACCGCGACATCGATCTACTTTTCCCTTGTAAAAATATACAACATCGAATTTCTTCGCACAGGATCGAATACTTCGCTCTCTATCTCTCATCTGCTGTCCTTTTATCCTTCTGTCTGCCTATCTCTTTCTATTTTCTTTCCATCTCTCGTGCGGCTTGTTTTCTTCCATTCCCTTCGCTCGGTATGTTTCTCGTTTTTCTCGGTTTCCATCTGATCCGGCGCGATCGTCAACTGAAAAAGATAACCTCCTTCGCGTTCGACGAGTACAAAAGTTCTCTCGCAAACCCTAAACAAGCGGATGCTACCTACAACGAGTTCGTTTTGTTTTGTTTTATTTTCTTTTATCTCTTGAACGTCCTCCTGTCGTCGCGACACCCACGTCTACTTCCCTCGGAGTCCCTGTCCAGCTCGAAGAACAGCAAACGAACATGCTCGTTCCCGTAAAAGAGAAGCCCGAGTGCCCTGCGGAAGCTTGGTGCCGTCGAATCATCCGATATAAATGCATCAGTGCGCACAGTCCGCCGTCAATGGCCGCTTACACCCCGCAAGACCGAAATTATTAAGCGAAATACAAATTCTTGCGGTCATTAAAATTGTGGTACATAGTTTCTGGAGAAGCGAAGAGGATTTATCTTAAATTTAGCGGAGAACACGGATCATGAAGTTCAATGTAGTGTCAGAGAGGTAGATTAACATTTATTCAACTTTTCATTAAGATTATTATCGTTGTACGTGATAGAAAACTTTATTTGTTTCAATATGTCCATGGCAAGCGTGTTTCGAGAACTTTCTGCGGCCTTGGTTTTGGTGTGTTTGCGTTTGTTCCTGGGAATATTGTTATTTTCTAAGGAGCTACTTAAGTGTAATCAACGTCTGGCGAACACAAAGAGTACGACTCTTCACGAAGCTTTCAAACAGAATCTGTTAGAGAGATGTTACTCTTTTTCTGTGAATCGAGGTAAAATTCTATTTCTTTGGTGTCGATATTCAGCTATTTGAACAAATCAAGGCACAGGATGAATACACATTTTTTATTCCTTGCGAAGGAGTTAGTAAACTGCAGATCTTTATGCAAATATAATTATTTTTCAACTAATATAGAGAAAATAAAATACAAGCGAGCCATGAGCTTTTACAAATTTTTCATCCCATTCGCAACCAAGCAAAATTATCAACAATCAGTATAAATCACTTGGAATGACTAAAAAATGTTCTGCGTAAAGATCCACGTTTCAAAAATAGGAAATTCATTTGAACCAGTTTGGAGATTTTTCCGAGGTGGCTATCAAAAGACCCAATGCACTGTAAACGCATAATTCTCTATTAATTGTCCAAACATTAGCTTTCCTACGATTAGTATTTGAGGTCTGCGAGGTGTAAGCGGACTTTGGAGCCCGACTTGTATAGAAAAAGAGAGCTTGCAGCGTCGTGGCGGTTCGACTAAAGGAAACAAAGTGTAGCGTGGCTCACCGAGCCGTAAAAAAGCTAATTGGCAGCGGATTCCTCGGTGTTTTGGTGCAATCCGCCGTGGCACACGCTGATTAAACGATTCCCTACCGGGACCAAGCTTCTCAGAGAGGAAGGAGCGTTTTCCTTCGCGCAATTCGACGCTTATTTTCTACGACGAACACCAAAGCTTTGAACACAATCGGGGCTATGTCGAGTCGCGTTCAAATTGACCACGCAAGATCTCACGGGATATTGTCTTCACCGCAAAGGAGCCACCAAGACGCACTATCAACACCATTATTTTTCGTAGCTCCTTCAACATTCGAGAAATTGCAAGTTGGAATGAGAACCACTCGCAAGGATGTCGCCCAATTATCCTCTCAAATTTTTACAAAATTTTGCGTATATGCTAAACAATCGAAAACAAGAGATATGCTTCATGGAAAGTATAGACTTCATGAAGGATCGTTGCAAATTTTGCATGAGGGATCATTCTAATAAAGTATCATCTTAGGATTTTGAAAGAGCGTATCCCAATATCAACCGAAGACCTAACCGAAGGACATTTCTAACTCTAATCATTTTTAATTTCTCCAGACAGTCCAAAAAAACATTGTTCCCTTGTTTTTGACTGTTTGACAAAGATCTAGAATTTTTCGAGAATTGGTAGGACCAGTTTACGTCGCTGTATATAAACGCTTTGACCTTCCTCTGACAAAGGCACAGCTACCGAGACGTCAAAGCCGCTTAAAGCCGCTTAAAGCTTTAAGCCGAGTTCGACACGACTCTGAACCGGGTGAAATCGGGTTCCAGGGAGTTCTCTCAGGTGAAAACGGTATCTGTGTGAGACCAGTGTTGTCGCTTCGACACGCGACCTGGGCAATAGAGAGTCGGACAACGATAAGGGAGGTAACGGGTAGAGGTCTGCGGGTATCCAAGGTTCTGGTACGACTGGGCCATCGTCAAAGTTTCTCGTGGTTCGGTAACGTTTCCTGCGGGTGACATATACACACATATGTATATACAACATATATACATACATATACACAGGCTGGTCCATCTAAGTTAGCCAACTAAGCATCTCCCTCAATTATTGCCATACAAACACTATTTTCCATGCTGCGAATATATTTATACCAAAATTCTTCTTCCGCAGGGTTTCACGTGGTTTTTGGCATAGTATCTGATCAAATTATTAGGGCCAGTTGTAGGGATTAATCAGTGTAGAAACAATCAATTTTTATTGAAGTATCCTGCCTTGTAAATTGTAAATGCTTATTCGACAAGTTCTTTTTTGTATCCTGGCTTTAACACTGGGTTTACGGAACACTAAAGTGACTATATTTTACATTACTTCATGCAAACAACGGAAACGCGTCTATCCAAATTTTCAGCCATTTTTTCAAAACGATGTATACTCAAAGAAATTTATTTATTGAACAATTCCTCATGACTGCATCTTTGCAATCTAAAGAACGCATCGTTTGGACGTGTCCAGTAAACCTAGTGTCAATAATTTGATCATCTCCTGCAAGTGTGTATTATTTTCCCCTATACATTGTAGCTGACGTTAACCCCCATACGTTCCTCAAGCTGAAAACTCACCCGTTTTCTGTTTGTATACACCATGATACATATTTTTGAAAAGCCCATGAAGGCGTTATAAATGAAATATAATTTGTTGATTTGAAGTGTGAAACCAGGATGGGTGTTATCTTTTGATGCAACAATGTTTGAGGAATGGACGAGGGTTAAGACGCGGTCAGAGATCCGTCCTCATCGTGTCCCTGAGATTAGTAGCACGAATGAAACGCATCGTTGACCGCGGACTGATGTCTATCGAGTTCGAAACAAAGTATGCTTCATACGATCACAATCGAAAGAGACGTTTAATTGTCGATCTCAGGTCGAACCAGCTCGTGTACACAAGTAACAAACTGACGTACGCAAGATGCGGTGGTTGGAGTTTTTCAGACGTGTTCTCTTATATTCCAATATAAAATAAATAATTACATTACTTAAATCGTGATTCGTAATGACCGTCCCTTCCCAAGGTTTCTACAAAAAGAAAAAAAAGGTATTCGAACAACATACGACGCAGGGGCGAAGAGATATAGTATAATCCCGCGGGATGGTCGGTCCGAGGAGAATAAAAATCCGTGTACAGTGTATCCGTGTGTGTTTTTGTGTGTATGTCTGTACGACATCATCGACTGTGTTCCCGCTTGGTTGCAACTCCGGTGTTCCAACCCCAAATAACATAATCCCGAAGCGTTTAGGTACCCGCACACCACTAGACGTAGAGGTTGGGGAGGTTTTTGTTGGGATCGTATTCTCTGGCGCGTCCCGACGAGAGGGAATGCGCCAGCGCGTGCCTGGCCCCGCGAATCCTTTCTTTCTAACAACAGGAAAAAATCATCGCCCATGCAATCTCACTCAGACCATCTCTCTTTCTCTTTCACACGCAAACAGACACGCAATTGGCAGCGCAGGCAACGCTACGATTAAAGAACGGAATCGGACCATCCGACGAATGCCTAGACAACCTTGATCGACCCAGATCTCGGATCGAGATCAAGGATCGCCGTGGGCCGTGTGCGCGTTTTAAATTCTCGTCCGGCGTCGTTCCACCACTCGTCCCCTTTTCGTCCATCGGTTTTTGAATTGTGTCGCTACAATGATCTCGCTCCACACTCGACAGCGGTTCGATCGACAAAGGGAGAAGCGCCGTCGGACGAGCCCTTCACCCGCTGGTGACGATCTCTTATTCGATTTCTTATCAATAACGCGAGTTCAAGCGGCGACGACCCGGAGTTTCACGGCGACACCCGGCTTCCCGGAGCCGCAAGCTCCGCCCCTCGGCGGCTTCGTCAAGCGCGAAACGACGCTAGCCGGCCGTCGTGCGTCTGCGCGACTCGTTACGCCGGTTCTGCGCCTGCGTTTGCACGCAAGGCACGCCCCCCGGTCGCCGCGGGCCACGCCCTTTAGCCCGTCGGAGCCGAGCGGGGCCCACGGTGCCGTTTTCGGGTTAAATATCCGTCGCACGATCTATCCGATGGCCTGAGCTTGCCTCCGACGACCAGACGCCGCCGTCGTCGCCGCCGAGGGGTCTCCTAAGCGAGCTTTTTCTCCGTATTGTTGTTCGCCACGTAGCCGTTGTTCGTCCCGTTGCTGTAACAGCTGTTGTACTCCTTGTTGTAAATCGTCGCGTACGATGACACGCCGTTCTGCTGCCTCGAGTCCTCTAAGACAGGCATGCACAAACCGCCCGCCGAACCGTTCTGAGAGCTGTGTCTCGATCGGTCCTTCCCCTTCGTCCGGCCGCCGTACTTCGCCTTGTAGAAGTCCGAGAACAGGCCCAGGAACAGCACGCCGTGCAGACCGATCCAGATCATGAAGCCGCGCGGGTAGTTGCACTCCGTGAACAGCAATTGGAACTGGTGGGTCATGATCATCACGAATTGCACCTGGAATCGAGAAAACCGGGTTCGTTGGAGTAACACTGGACAAGTATACTTTTTTGGTCGAGTTAAAGCTTTGACTGCCAAGTTAGAAACCTCAAAAATTCCCTCAAATTAAATAATTAAATAATTCCGTCACCCACATATGGGTGACATGGCAATCAACGTGTTAACAGATTTGATGAGCCAGTTTTTTGTTAACACTAGA
Source organism: Seladonia tumulorum (assembly GCA_913789895.3). Classification (NCBI taxonomy): domain Eukaryota; kingdom Metazoa; phylum Arthropoda; class Insecta; order Hymenoptera; family Halictidae; genus Seladonia; species Seladonia tumulorum. The sequence continues at coordinate 10,598,558 of OU565266.1, forward strand.
ACTACTGGATGCGTCAAAACGACTTCCCCCTAATTTTTTCTTTTACAGATATTGAAATTACAAGTATGTTTCCATGAGAAAATTTTTTAATAAACTTCTCTATCGAAGTAGATATTTAAACGAAACTGGTACGAAATCTGAACAAATCTTATTTTGTTGTCATTATAAGGCAACGTACGCCAGTTGCATTTAGTCCTTGTAGTTCTAGCGTTAAGGTACGATGAACATTCTTTCTGAAAGTTCGATGAATGTGTGTGTTTGAGAGGTTACGCTGCCTACCATTTGCAAAGTGGTCAGGTACTTCTTCCACCAGATGTACTTCTGATACTCGGGGCCCATCGCGGCCACCATATAGTAGAAGTACATGATTATATGAACGAAGGTGTTCAACAGGGCGAAGAAAGTGCTGTGACCACCTGGCGCGAACTTCATCCCCATCCAGACGGAGAACGGCATGATACCGTGGTGGATCACGTGCAGTGTCGACACTTGCTGGTTCTTCTTCCTAAGGATGAAAAAGATCTGGAAAGAAAATCAAACTGTTCAATTGCAGGACAAACAGGACCCAAAGTTCTTTCTTTCTCTTCAATCGTTTCAGTTGATAATACGGAAGATAACTCTGTGACCAATTTTATTTTTTCAGTGCTATATTAACACACCAACTAAATTTCATTGACTTTGTTGGATTTTCTGTGGCAATTGATTCAAAGACAGAATCCTCTAGGAATAAATTCAACTGCCAAAGGGATGGACTTGGAAAGAAAAATTGCAGAAAAATCGGAGTCAATTTTCAGGTGGCCAATAAACGGTGCCAACAATTAGAGGAGGGGGCAACCAGTGCTATATTAACACGAACTAAATTTCATTGACTTTGTTGGATTTTCTATGGCAATGGATTCAAAGACAGAATCCTCCAGGAATAAATGGAATTACCAAAGGGATGGACTTGGAAAGAAAAATTGCAGAAAAATCGGAGTCAATTTTCAGGTGGCCAATAAACGGTGCTAACAATTAGAGGGAGCAACCAGTGCTATATTAACACGAACTAAATTTCATTGACTTTGTTGGATTTTCCGTGGCAATTGATTCAAAGACAGAATCCTCCAGGAATAAATGGAATTACCAAAGGGATGGACTTGGAAAGAAAAATTGCAGAAAAATCGGAGTCAATTTTCAGGTGGCCAATAAACGGTGCCAACAATTAGAGGAGGGGGCAACCAGTGCTATATTAACACGAACTAAATTTCATTGACTTTGCTGGATTTTCTGTGGCAAATGATTCAAAGACAGAATCCTCCAGGAATAAATTGAACTACCAAAGGGATGGACTTGGAAAGAAAAATTGCAGAAAAATCGGAGTCAATTTTCAGGTGGCCAATAAACGGTGCCAACAATTAGAGGAGGGGGCAACCAGTGCTATATTAACACGAACTAAATTTCATTGACTTTGTTGGATTTTCTGTGGCAATTGATTCAAAGACAGAATCCTCCAGGAATAAATGGAATTACCAAAGGGATGGACTTGGAAAGAAAAATTGCAGAAAAATCGGAGTCAATTTTCAGGTGGCCAATAAACGGTGCCAACAATTAGAGGGAGCAACAATAACAGATGATATACTCACGGTATCGAAGAATTCGGTGAACTTGCTGATGTAATACCACCAACACGTCTCCGCCATTCGTAGCGCCATCGGGCTGTTGGAATAGTCAACCGGTTGGCACCGGAAGCTGTATCCTTTCGCCCAGCCACTCATCAAGTACTGAAACAAGAAAACGGCAGAAAGTGAGGACAATAAAAGGGCTGCATTCAAGCTTCGGCTCGGTCGCCGACAATCAGCATATAGAGTCCTCCACGGACGACTACACGGCCACGATCGGCCCCCGCTTTTCACCGTGAAACTCTGTCTCGCTCGCTTTGTTCGATCAAGAAGCTGGAGAGTAAGGAGGGTGGTTGGTTCGGGGAAAATGGGGATTGGACGAGAGAGATGATCCCGTCGGCAGAAGGGGAAACAAAAGGGAGGCCGAGGACTCCGCCATGTGTACCGTCGGGACACACGACGACGACGACGACGACTGTCGCTTCTCTCGTATTTAAAATTCTAAAAGCTGGCGCGCGCGCGCGCGCACAACTCCTTCGAGAACAGGGAACAATGGGGGCTGTTTGTTTCCCGTTTCGCCGCACGTTTTTCTTGGATTTTCGCGAGAACCAGGCCACCGGTCCCTGCGACCCCGAAAACAGAATCGATCCCGAGACTAGCTTCTTTCGCTGCCTTTCTTTGTCACTATCCTTTAATACTTTGATCGCCAAACAAGAAATCTCAAATATTCCATGAAATCAAAGTAAATTATTCAAGGGAATAAAAATTGAAAAAAAAAAATTAAATGTATGATATTGTGTAGTTCTCCAACTTTCTTGCATTTTACAATGAATATATTAACGTAAACATTCATTTTAAAGTCTGAACAAATAATTCCGTCACCCACAATATGGGTGACATGACAGTCAACGTGTTAAATAAAATTTTAATCCGGCGAGAACGTGGAGCAACGAATCAATTAATTTACATCCTCCTTGAAAATGACGGCAAAATAGTAGTGTACCATAGACACGAAGAAATTTAAACATTTTTTTTCATATAATATATATTTTTTTACAACACATTGCACGAAGACTATCGTGCCATACAAACGAAGAACTTTAGATTTCAATCACCTCTGGCCTCGATTTTTAAATATATTTTTGAAAATACTACGCAAAGAATCAGTTCATAAAAATTCACAGGATGATGATAAAAAAAGCACGAGTAATAAAAGATGTAAGATGTAGTGAATTCTCGATGTATGTCAACAACACGGGTTTTGCCAGCGTCATGTATCGTGCAGGAGGCCTTTCGAGTTTTCATGACGCTTCTTGGGGTATACCCCGCGCGGGGTAGTGAGGATATTTCCGCGACGTTTATCATCCAGGCCTTGGCGACGTATATAGAGAAATCACTGTGCGAGATCGTTTCGGGGAAAAATTGAGAAACAAGCTTGCGACATATATAGAGAAATCACTGTGCGAGATCGTTTTGGGGAAAAATTGAAAAACGAGTTTGAATAAATTGTTGCTAATTCTTTCAACGCATCGATCCACGCTTTTTTCTTTATAGAGTAGGAGTTCAGGTTTCAAGAGCGTTCACGGGACAATTTGAAGCAGATTTCTCCGGCCGGCAGACGCGTTCGAGCGGAGCCTTCAACACGAATGCTCGTTCGAGCTTGATACGAGTCGGCGGTTGATAATATCGGTAGATTCCCGATTAGCGGATGCCGGTTCGTGCACGAAAACGAGACCGCGGTCACACGTGGCAGTCACGGAAGCTAAAAATCGTAATTGGTTAACAAGTGTAAATGGAACCGAGATTGTATTCGCGAGTGCCGGGTACGAGAGCCGCTCAACAACCAAGATTACACCGATCAAGGACTCGTTCGCGCGTATCAAAGTGGAAGAAACTGCAGCCGTCATCGAGAACGCATCGCAGAGCACTCTCGTCATTAATATACGTTATACCAGCCCGGAAATATACATGGGAAAGAGACCATTGACGAAATGATCAACCGTTAATTGAAACGAATTAAGATCAATGTTATCGACTTCCAACAATTTTTATTTTTATCGCGGAATATGCTGCTGGGAATTTTCTGTGTCTAGATTGATCGAAATTTTATCTCCATTGACAAGTTCTGTGGAATTTTTAAGGCAGCGTTGGGGTATTAAAACCCCAATGAAACAATTACATAAACTATAAGAATTTTATAGAACATAATTGCGGTCAATTTGGCACCGATACGGGTCCTACAGATTTTTGAAAATTGCGTTCTTTCTACTATTAAAACCCCAATGAAGAAACTACGTACACTATAAGAATTTTATTTTGCAATAACTGTGGTCAATTTGGCACTGTGATCTGAGTCCTACAAATTTTTGAAACTTCCGTTCCTTCTACTATTAAAACCCAATGTGAAGAAACTACGTAAACTATAAGAATTTTATTTTGCAATAATTGCGGTCAATTTGACACCGATACGGGTCCTATAGACTTTTGAAAACTGCGTTCTTTCTACTATTAAAACCTCAATGCTACGTACCAAAACTACGTACACTATAAGAATTTTATTTTGCAATAATTGCGGCCAATTTGGCACTGTGATCCGAGTCCTACAAATTTTTGAAAATTCCGTTCCTTCTACTATTAAAATCCAATGTGAAGAAACTACGTAAACTATAAGAATTTTATTTTGCAATAATTGCGGTCAATTTGGCACTGTGATCCGAGTCCTACAAATTTTTGAAAATTCCGTTCCTTCTACTATTAAAACCCAATGTGAAGAAACTACGTAAACTATAAGAATTTTATTTTGCAATAATTGCGGTCAATTTGACACCGATACGGGTCCTACAGATTTTTGAAAATTGCGTTCCTTCTACTATTAAAACCCAATGTGAAGAAACTACGTAAACTATAAGAATTTTATTTTGCAATAATTGCGGTCAATTTGACACCGATACGGGTCCTATAGACTTTTGAAAACTGCGTTCTTTCTACTATTAAAACCTCAATGCTACGTACCAAAACTACGTACACTATCAGAATTTTATTTTGCAATAATTGCGGTCAATTTGGCACTGTGATCCGAGTTCTACAAATTTTTGAAAATTCCGTTCCTTCTACTATTAAAACCTAATGTGAAGAAACTACGTAAACTATAAGAATTTTATTTTGCAATAATTGCGGTCAATTTGACACCGATACGGGTCCTATAGATTTTTGAAAATTCCGTTCCTTCTACTATTAAAACCCAAATGAAGAAACTACGTACACTATAAGAATTTTATTTTGCAATAACTGCGATCAATTTGGCACTGTGATCTGAGTCCTACAGATTTTTGAAAATTGCGTTCCTTTTCCTATTAAAACTTCAACGCATTATACAATCCCACGGACCGTATGAGTTTTATAGAACACACAGACAATTGAGAATTTTATTTTGCAATAATTGCGGTCGATTCAAAGTGCATAGTTCCCGAGACGAACGAACCTCCAAAGTTTATGCGATCAATTACACGTTCGTGTGAATAGCTGGTGCCTCGATCTCCGGTAGGGATCCTCGTAGAGAGAAAAAACTACAGACAATCGAACTGGATCTAATTATCTCTGACGTAAAGATAGCGCGTTCTAATGAGGCGTTGTTCGACCCGTGACACACTTCTCGTCTCATCTTCTTTTTTCTTCCATTCGCGACCCGTGACTATAGGGGGAACGCATTGCGCAACGACGATCAGCAGAATTTGATCCACTTGCGCAATTGCGGAAGATCTTAGACAGGAAAGATCACTCGAGGACTCCGGCGAATTAGAATATGAAATTGCATCTTCCGCGCTGACTGGACGCACGTGCATGTGCGCGATTTTCGGAATACTAAACACCTTTGTCTTTATCATAACTAACCCCTTGCACTGCAATTTATTTTATGATTACAGTGATTAGAATTTCTTTGATGCCCATTATCTACTAGGAAAAAATAGAAAATGTATATTCATTGTGTAAACACGTGTTCTGTAATGGCTAAGTATCGACTACGATAACATATAATTTCATTTCAATTTAAAGGGAATTCATAATATGCATATTTAGAAAATTCTGCTCGAAGTCTTTATCACGAGTCTGACTCGATATTATAGTACAAGGGGTTAAAAAAAAAGAAATTTTGTTGTTAGGTTGCAGATTTTTATGGAGAATTATATTACTGTCTACTCGGTGTCGATATAACAATATTGACAACAAGCGGAAAGAAAAGACAATTCCCAGGCTGAATAAAATGGCGCAGTTCAATTTTTTTTTTTCTGGAAATCGAACAGATATGTAATTGTCAATGAAAGTGTGTCAAGCGATTCAAAAATCATCATTGTAACGAGAGGCATAATATATAGGCATACAGTATAGATATAAATTTTCTCCTTTATTTTTAGGAAATTATAAATTACAAAAAAGTTCTAATCATTGAAACCGTGAAATAAAAATTGTAGTACAAGGGGTTAATAAATTACTAAACACTTCAGTATTGTACAAGGGAATTTCACCATTTTTGGATGTATAACATGAAAAAAAGTATATAGAAGGGAAATATTCTAGGTCGCGGAAGAAATGTTTCGTTTCGAAGTTAAAACAGCTTCGAGTGCAAAGGGTTAAAACACCGAGACCTTATGGAAGTTGAAACGCGATTCCTCGGCAGAAGACCATCCTAAATGGCCGCGGCTAACAACTTTATCGGCAAGAGCGCAGCAGGGTAATCGGTCCAGGAAGTCGATAGTCGAACTCGGCCCCGATTCGATGTAACAATTTGTCCCGGTAAGTAAAGCGAGCCTTCGTTACACAGCGAGAAGACGTCGCGCTTTGAATAAGTTACGGTCGCGCGGAGGCGGTCGTTTCGCGACTATTGAAAAATTCTATGCATCCGTGAGCGAGTCACGTCGCCGGGAAGCCCACGGGGTGGTTTTCATCCCCCCACCTCTCCCCTTCAACCCCGTCTTCAACTGTCTCCGACTTCTTCAACGGCCCGGCCGAATTAAAGGAGTAATTAAAACTTCCAGTTATGCGGCGCACCCCCTTTAGCGGCTCGCTCGCGTTCACAGAAATGTCGAGCGTTGTCTGGCCAATTACAATTTTCTGCGATTTGCAGAAAAATCTCCTCCGTACCGTTCCCTTCTTTCGACTCGGTCGAATTCGGTCAACGGTTCGGATAAGGGAGGTTTCGCTACATGTCGTGTTTCGTGTCGTTTCAATCGGTAGAATGTCGCGGATATAATAGTAAGAGTTTCGCAACGAAACAATTAACCCCTCGCGCTACTATTTATTTTGTGATTATAATGATAATAGGTCTGTCAAAATGTCAATTGCAAGACTCCGTCAAGAATTTCTTTTAACTCCTTGCACTGCTATTTATTTTGTGATTATAATGATTAGAGATTCTTCGTCGTTCAGAATTTCATACGAACACAAGACAGTTTATTAGTTTATATTTGTGGTATGCCTATGTTTTCTCCAAAGGATATATATCAACTACAACAAAATAGAATTTTATTTCGGTTTATGGGAAATTAATAATCTTCATCACGAGTCTGGCTCGTTATCGTAGGGCAAGGGGTTAAAAACACAAAAGATATTGTTTGTGCTACCGAGTCAGAGGGCCCTTAAAGACGCATAATCTGTGGTACAAGGGTCAGACTTTTCGCGGGTTGACGGTAGTTCATCGATTGTCTTTAATTTTCAGTTAATGGAGAGTTCTAATTTTTATTTTCTGGGTCATCGGAGAGATTCTGTTGGTATCGCTATACCGGGGATACCTTTTTGCACCTGTGGCATGCGGTACACATTTTTCAAATACACGTGTGGTAAAGAGCATCGTGTATTGAAATTGATGAAGTTTTTATTTTATACAGGGTGTTTGGTAACTGGTGGTACAAGCGAAAAAAATAAGAATATAATAATAATAATATATATTGTCACGTCCGGTGGTTCGACCATCAATGATTAATCAATATAATAAAGAACTATCACAAAAATCCGATAATGCCTCGAGAGAGAACTGTGTTAACCCAAACTGCGCAATACCGTGACGCAGTAACGAGAAGCCAAAAACAGCAACTCAGCCTTCTGCAAAACGCGTAAATGAAGATCGGTTTACACCCTGAGAACAAACGGGAAAGACATCAGATAATACCATGAGAAAGAACTATGATAACCCAAAACTGCGCAATAGAAGTGACATCGGATGATGCCAAACGATGAGGAAAGACGCCGACTCCATAGAAAAAGGATCCTGGCAACATGAAGTCGAGCAGCTAAGAGAACAAGGTGGGAACTCCTGAGCCAGCATCCTCAAGAAACAAAGAATTGGCTATCCTATAAATAAGGGAATCAACGCCTCAAGAGACCAGTTATCAGTTAGTTTTCAGTCAGTCAGTTTCAGTCACAATCAACACAGTAGTTCAAGTATCGTTCGAATATCGTTGTGAAATCGTGCGAAACCCCAAAGTCGAAATTGTGCGAAATCCCAAAGTTGAAATCGTGCGAAACCCAAAAGTTGAAAAGGTGCGAAACCCCGGAGTTCCTCCAGGATACCCCAGGACTTTACCCCAGGACTTTACCCCCAGGACATTACACTGTGTTAATCCCAAGGAAAATTGTATCTCGGTAATATTATATTATATTTTCTAATTTTGTAATCGCGCTATTTGCACTCACGTATATCTGCTTTATAAATAATATCTCTAAACTCTAACATCTGATTCAGTTTCCTATTTTGAATAAATAAATCAGTTGTTATCTATAAAAGGGTACAATCTTTATTTAAACGATCCTCAATTTCCCGAACCGTAGCCGGTGAATGCAGGTAGGTTCAAAACTGCGTACTATCCTCTTAAAATCATAGATCTGTCCACTTGGGACGTAACAATATATATATAAAAGAATATAATAATTCTACATGAAAGAATAAGTCGAAAATATAGAATAAAGATTTATTTTCGAGAAAATTGACTTTGAAGATCTGTCAGGTTTGTGTGCTTTAGTATACACTACCGGCCATAAGTGTTTACCCACCCACAAATTTTTTAACATTGTAGTCCACGGTTCTACGGTTCAGCTTCAATAACTTTGCTATTTCTCTGTTACTTTTTCCGATGCTATGATGGGACACTATTAGAGCGCGCGTTTCAATCGATAATTCTTTTCTGCCTGACATTATTTGAAATTTTCGCAAAATTCTTTAGGCACGTGAAAATCAACTGTTTACTGTATGAAAGCTTAATGCAGTATGAAATGCAGTATGAAAGTTGTGAAGACTAAGATACCTGTATTACCTGCGTTCATATTCCCTACTGACCGTTATAAAAAATTTCAGAAAAATGGGTTTCTTTACCTGAACTCCAAAATTGTCGTTTTTCATAAAAAGCTGTAAGCTCATTTACAGTACCTGATTGTGTATGTACAGAATATTTTGGATGTTTTTTATTAGCCTTATAATTAGGATTTAATGCTACGGACATTTTCATAACAATAAAATACCTATTATTTGAATAGTAACGAAATTTGAAGGTGGGTAAACACTTATGGCCGGTAGCGTACATGCAGGAAGTAGATTTGGTTGGTCATGATCAGACAGTTGCGTCAGACAATTCCTATCGAATAGCATGCTGCATTTCAAACTCGATTTTCTCGATAACGAAACTTCGTATGAAAAAATTGTATTCTATATTTTCGACTTATTCTTTCGTGTAGAATCATTCCCTTTTCGCTTGTACCGCCAGTTACCAAACAGCCTGTATAATGATCCTAATTTACAGGAACCCATGAAGCAGGAGACGAGTCGATGCCTGGACTATATCACTGGAGCACGGTGTCCCATTAAACTTGACCGCGTTTAAACGGCCAGAAAAGCTCTCCGGTACGGTTGCGTGGGTGGTTCGTTTAACGGGAACACGCCGCTCGTACACACGCTCCGGGGAATGTGTGACAAATGTTGTGTGCCAAGGCCGCCGGAGCAAACCGGAGCGATCTCGAGCGAGTCGCAGACTGCACGCGAGTTAGAACAATTTCCACCGAAAGGCTTATCGACGCTGATTACGATTTCGCTAACCGTGCTCCACATTCCCGCCGGAGAACGCCTAGACAATCGCTTGTGCCTCGCGGTTAGGCTCGATTCCGGCCGAAAGCGATACCAGGCACGACTACACCTAAACTCGAGCACGGAGAAAGGCAACACATTTCTTAACACGTTGCCGCAAATGACGGCTATAGCCGTCGTGCACGTTTTAATCAATAAAAAAAGGAACAGCGTTGGTACGAAGTGTACTAACGCATACGCTTGTTAATTATTGAGTAATACATCGAAAAAAAGGTATAGCATTGCCAGACGATTAATTGTTCTTTTATACGTTTTCTCATGCTTTACCGCTTCGGATAAAAATGTGTTTTTGAGCACGATCGTCAAATTAAAAGTGTGCGGCAACGTGTTAATAGCACGAGCCTTCCACTGCATATTAGGGGGACCAATAAGTAATCGATAATCTTGAAATCTGGAACAAACTTTGTAGTAAATTCAAGTTTTTATTTCTTAATTTATTATATAATCTCCATCATTATCGAGGACAGTTTTCCTGCAAATTTTCAATCCCCTCTTATAGAATATTTCCCTTTTATATACAGGGTGTTAAAAAAAAATCATTCGATATTTATATGGTACATAGGATACACTGTCCCGAGTAGAAAAGCTTTAGTAAACATAGGTCGAAAGGTCAACCGTTTCTGAGATATAAACATTTCTGTTTGCTAGTATCATGATTGATACTTACTACTGAACTTTCGATATTTACAGAAGATTTTCCACATGTCCACCTTCCATTTCTACACACGCTTGCTTCCATCGCATGTGATGTTTATTGTAGTGTTTATAGATTTATAACGTTCTGAATGTTCTTATTCAAGTGCCGATAGTAGATTTCATTGAGAATCAGTGGTAAAGTCAATCATGATTAGACATCGGATGTTTATGCAATTTCCAATTTTTATAGAAACATTTTAAGAAAGTGGAATGAAATAAAATCCTATTTTTAATGGGGACAGCCTTTGTAGATCCAAAGCAAATAAAATTCGTGTTAAATTCTCTCGAATTTTATATTGTAGCATTTTTTTAACATTTCCAGAAGCCATAAATGCATAAAGATCCGCTGTCTAATCATGATACTAGCAAACAAAAATGTTTATATCTCAGAAACGGTTGACCTTTCGACCTATGTTTATTAAAGCTTTTTTACTAAGTACAGTGTATCCTATAAGGTAAAGGCACTAGTAGTTGACCATTTTATAGAAAAACATAAAAAATAAGGTTTGAAATGTTCTTATTATTTTGAAATTTAAACAACAGACGGCATGGCAAGCGAGGTTCACTTTCATCAAAAATGCACTTATAAGTGCGCTTATAAAAACCTTATTTTTTATGTTTTTCTATAAAATGGTCAACTACTGGTACCTTTACCTTATACCATATAAATATTGAATGGTTTTCTTTTTCAACACCCTGTATTTATTTTCATATTATACATGCGAAAATGGCGCAACTTACTCGTACAATACCGAAATGTTTAGTAATTTATTAAGTACGAATAAATTTGATTAATGTAAAAAATATTTCGAATAATGATTTAGTGGCGCCTTACAGTCGCGCCATTCGAGTGCTAAGGGTTAGATTAACCCTTAGCACTCGAGTGGTGACTCTGAAGCACCACTAGAAATTATTCTGGCATTATTTCAACGAAATTATAAAAAATATTACAAAATATTTGTTCCATTACGAAATTTGTATTCAACAGATTACTAAACATTTAAATATTGTACGTGGAAATCGGATCAGTTTCGTATGAATAAAATGAAAATATTCTAAGACGGAAGAAAAATATAGTTTTAGAATGAAAATAGCGCCGAGTGCAAAGGGTTAATAATGTTCGAGATTATTAGCTTGACTCCGACTTGATAGATCGTAAGGGGTTGTTCCGGCGGAGAGAAGGGTGGTGTAACACGTGGTTCCGAAGGTACGTGACAGAGTGAACGTACGATCAGGCGAACGAATCGTGTCATGGTGTCACAAAAATTACGTCGACCCCGTTCATTACGGTACTGCGTGGCTTCTACCCGTGCTAAAAAGAAACGAGACGAAACGAAACGAAACCTTCGCAGCGTACTAATGGCAAAACGTTCCTACTCGCAACGTTCGTCGAAGGAATTCTCAGCGAACGCTCGCGATCTTCGCGACTTTGTTCGTTCAGCTCCCATAGCCAACGCTTCTCGATATAGGCTTCTCCGTTGCAACCTGTGTTGGCTCTAGAATAACGCTACATAGTCAAGGACAGATTATGCAAACTCGATTTTATCGATGGCGTTTCTCCCCTGCATTTTACTACCTTCAATTTCACTTCGTTTGTTTATTTATTCGATCGTTTCGTGTCGCGACTTTGCTCGTAGCACTGCAGTTTTGAAAATCGCGGAAATATTCCAATCTTTGGACGGATTTACGGATTGAAAATAAACATTGTCGAAATCATATAAAAGTTTATTTTGGGGTGTCGGAAAATGAGATAGTCTCTTTTTAACCGCTTAACTTGCACACTCGAGATAATTGTCTTAATTGCGTTGTATTTTATGCCGCTATAATTTTTCACGCTCCAATATAATCGAGAATTGAAAATAACAATGTGAAAGCAAAGAAAAAAAAATCGTTTCATTGATATTTATCATTTACATGGGATCGTAAGCTATAACACTTATTTATTCAATAATAAAATATAGCCTTTTTCCATGGAACCATGGAACGGACCTTTTCCATTGATTTTTTTTTGGTCGGTTAAAAAAAACTGTGCGTTAAGGGATTAATCTTTAGTCAATGTAAAATCTTCTGAAAATACAACAATTTTCCCGTAAAAGCACCTTCTCAATTTCAACGATTATAACTAGACTGCGGATTTTATGCACTTATGACAACATTGAGTCGATGAAATTTAAAATAATGGGAGGACCATAAGATTCGAAGCATGACAATAGATTATTTTCAATCTATTAACCCTTTGCAGTCGAAATTATTTTAACTCCAAAAAAAAACATTTCTTCCGACCTAGAATATTTCTCTTCTACATATGTGCCCATAATTATGAAAGTGGTCTAAGTCAAAATTAAAAAAAAAAATGAATTTATCACTTATTTCACACGACATGATTTTAAACTAAATTTATTCAATGTAAAAAAAAATGAAAGAAATATATGACTTAGACCACTTTCATAATTATGGGCACATTTGTTCAGTTTTAAAATGAATTTTTACGTTAATATATTCGTTGCACCAAATTTATTCAAATTTAATTATTAATTATTAAATTTATTCAATGTAATTTTTTTTTTATGACAGACCACTTTCATAATTATGGGCACATATTCTTTTTTCATGTTACACATATGAAAATGGTGCAATTTACTCGTACAATACACTGAAGTGTTTAGTAATCTACTAAATACAAACAAATTTAATAGTGTAAAAAATATTTTGAATAACGATACAGCAATTTTTAGTGGCGCCTTGCATTCGAGTGCTAAGGGTTAAAATTATTAAAGAGATAATAAGGAATTTTCTATTTATCGCGGTTGATGAAGAAAATGTTTATTTTGCATAAAGAGATTCGCAGTCTCTGATTATAACAATGCAAGATCCGAAGCCGACGATTTGGACTCTCCCGGTAGCTAAAGGGTTGATATAAAAATGGTATTTGTTGATTTTTGATTTTACGCGTAAATGGGACATCTGGAACGGCTGCAGTTTCACCACTGGGTAAACGAGTTTTAGAGAACGGACGTCGTCCAACAGTTTCGACCCATTTCGCCCCCGGAGACTTACCCCTTGGGGATTCAGGCCAATTTACAGACACCAGGTATGTGAAAATATGCGAATAGGGGGCGGCAACGAGGCTGACGAATTGCAAATCGAGTTCACTATCGCGGGCTGTTGCTTCGCAAATTAGCTCCTACAGAGCTGAACGAACGCGAGAGTGAAATCCTCTATATGGGGTGGCTCGCGAGGGTCCCGGGACTACCGAGGGTGCGTTTAGGCGACTTTATGCCTCATTGAATCGCAGTCTTTAAGTTCATGGAACGTCGACTGGCACGGTAGAAAACTGAGGACACGTCTTTCCTCGAAAATGTCATAAGATCGTCCGGCAAAAACGGACCGCGGCAGAGACATAGTAATTTGCGGTCGACCCCAAGCAATTACACTGTCAATTCGAACACGAACCTTTCGATCGTCGCAATAACAAAACGCGCCTGTCAAACAAAAACCGTAATTGATATTTGCCGGCGTTACCGGTCGAACGTTTATGCGACAACTAGCAATAATTCTCGCAAAACCGAACACACAAACTGATAGCGTTCATGTTCGTCGTAATTCATTAGAGTTATCGGTTGGCATTTTACTGCGAGCGATAATGAGATTTACCGTCGGGATCGATAAATATTCTGGAGACGTAATCGCGAGAAAGCAATTCGTACGATTAACGACAATTGTGCAGTGTTTCGCCTAATGGGAGGAAAAAAAAATCAAAAATTCCAAGTGTAAGATCCACGCACATTTCCTTTGTCTCGAAATCTACCGAATCTAAAAAGTAACTGGCACATGTTTCCTAACGAAAAAAATGACATGATTGATTTTATTTAGACTTTAAAAGATTGCAATCCCTGAGGGGGACAAATAAAGAATTGAATTGATTTTATTTAGACTTTTTGCGGATCCTAAGGATCTCTTACGATTAACAATTGCGCAGTATTTCGCCTAATGGGGGAAAAAAATCAAAAATTCCAAGTGTAAGATCCACGCACATTTCTTTTGTCTCGAAATCTACCGAATCTAAAAAGTAAATGGCACATGTTTCCTAACGAAAAAATGACAAGATTGATTTTACTTAGACTTTGTGCGGATCCTAAAGATCCCTTACGATTAACGACAATTGCGCAGTGTTTCGCCTAATGGGGAAAAAAAATAAAAAATTCCAAGTGTAATATCCACACACATTTCTTTTGTCCCGAAATCTACCGAATCTAAAAAGTAACTGGCACATGTTTCCTAACGAAAAAAAATGACATGATTGATTTTATCTAGACTTTAAAGGATTGTAATCCCTGAGGGGGACAAATAAAGAATTGAATTGATTTTATTTAGACTTTTTGCGGATCCTAAGGATCTCTTACGATTAACGACTATTGCACAGTGTTTCGCCTAATGGGGAAAAAAAATCAAAATTCCAAGTGTAAGATCCACGCACATTTCCTTTGTCTCGAAATCTACCGAATGTTAAAAGTAACTGGCACATGTTTCCTAACGAAAAAATGACAAGATTGATTTTGTTTAGACTTTTTGTGCGGATCTTAAAGATCTCTTAAGAGGTAATGTTTATTATTTCAATAATTGTAGAACAAACAATCTGGAACCGGTCATTTTCGGGTTGAAAACAGAGAGTACGATATTTTCGTTCAATTGGAAGAAGCTGTAAATAAGGAGCAAGGTTATAGGAATTAGAAAATGTACATGTTTTAATTCACCGATCAATTTAAATTCTGTCGAAAATAGTATGAAGGAACTTCGCTCGAAAAAATCAATTAGTTCGAGAATTATGATTCTCGTTTCCCGAAGGTTCGAACAACGGTGAGACTCGTGGCGACCTTCGGCCAGGTTTATACCTAACGAGCTAATGAATATCGGAATGTGAAATCGCGTAGCTGCCGGACAAGTCGGTTTCTGAAAGCGGCATCTTCGAGATTCGTCTGTAGTTCCTCGAAATCGCGCGACCCTGAATTTAAATAGATTTAAATGTCCCGAGAAAATCGCCTCGTCCGCTTTTAGACTCGATAAGCCGGTGTCGACGAACGGAGAAGTCGATAGTGTTCTGTCGAGGGTCAGCCAGCTTCTCTAATCACTGAAGAAAAACAAAACTGACAGTGAAGAAAAGCAAAATCGATTATGGAGGCGTTTTGTTCGCCATTTGTAAACAGCTCTCGCGATATCTCGACCAGACACGTCAATCGAATTATCGCGGACTTCCGTTCGTGATCGACAGAAACGGAAACACAACGTATGCGTTGATGATCGCAATTCCCCCGGCAAGACGTTGCACGCGCGAGATAAGGCGTTATCGAGGCTGGCCCGCGTCATCGATGACTCATGCGCCGATAATTTTTTCCCATTGGTTACATTTGGCTCTCGCGACGAGACGCCAGCCGACGCCGAGATTAGGGCCGTGATTTCGTTTTACACGGACTTCCCAAAACTGCCGAAAAATTTATCGGCTTTACACTCCTCGTCAAAAAGATAGCCCAGGTGTGCTATCTTTAATTTCTCAAAGTAAAGTTTTACGTTTGTGACGTGTAATCTCAAAACATTATGAGCTCAGAATATGCGGTTCGTTGAAAATAATTAAAAATATTACAAGGTTTAGTGTGTAACAAAAAAAAATTGTTTTATTTTAAGAACGAAACGATAGCACATGTACAGTAAGAAAATAATAATGAACATAAATTTTAACTAACAATAATTACTCATCAAACACACATATGTACTTATTTAATAATAGGTACATCCCCCTTTATTTTCTATTACTTCTATTGTACGATTTGGTATCGATTTATATAGTTTTTGGATATAACTTTGACTTAACGTATCCCAATCGCGTACAATTGCATTTTTTAAATTCTTGTACGTGTTGATTCTGCCCAGCAATTTTCAATACTATTAAGGTCCGGGGAGCGTGCACAGACCACGGTAAAACGGATATATTATTTTCATTAAAAAATATGATTGGACCAATCTTGATGTGTGTACAGCTGCATTATCTTGTCGAAAGATGTAATCAGGTCCAGAAATGCGTTCTGCATGATTATTTATTATCATTCAGAAATTAAAGTCATCGAGAAATTAAAGATAGCACACTCGGGCTATCATTTTGACGAGGAGTGTACACGAACTTCCCAAACTACCGAAAAATTTATCGGCTTTATCAGCCGGTTTGTAAACTTGGATTTTTATCAAAAATATTACCGCGTAACCGGGACAAAAAATTACAAAAAAAAAAAAGGAAACACTTTTACGTTCGAAATTTCCGAGGGAAAAATTGCAACGTCGGAACGCTCACGAAAATTTCCGTTGCAAAATTGATTAAAAAAAATCCCATCGACGAGAACATTTCCCGAAGAGTGATACACGGAGGGGGTGAAACAGCTCTTGTTCAACCCCGTTGCATTATTCGCTGGAAAATATGTGCCCGAGGTGCTGTGAAAGGGCGAGCGGATCTTAAGTATCGAGTCTCGAATCGAGAAGCGTGGGTGTAGGCTAATTTTTAAGGAGCCCCCCTAGGGGGTGCATCGGATTCGAGATTGAAAGAGGGTGGGGAGCGGCTTGGGTATCGATCGATCGAAAACCGAACGATGGGAGAACCGGCGCGTCTAGGAACGCCGTGCTGCGTTTGCAAATTTCATTTGAATTCTATTAGACTCGTTTACACGGTCAACAGAAACCGGGAATGTCGGAGATGTCGCCTCGGGGCCGCGTCCGCCATCGTTCATGAATAAGTCCAAAGATTCATTATTGCGTCGGCTAGATGAGAGGGGCATTCATGGTTGTAGACCTTGTGGTCGATCGAACACGAAAATATCGAATCCTGACGGAAAATTGTCGACACGCGTACGATCCCTTTAATTGATATTCGAACAATCTCTTAACGAACCTTTTCAATCGAACCTCTTCCAATTCCAGTCGTCGCGAAAAGTCGAGAATAATCTAATATCCTGAAGTATTGTAAACATAATGATGTAACGTAATATCTAGACAGCGGATCTTTATGCAAAATAAAAATTTTCTATCGGCATTGCAACAAACTGGAATGAAATAGAAATTTATTTTCTTTCTTAGTAAGTTAACAGGCTGAAGATAATATAACAGTATTTCACAAAATTCTTCTAATGTTTTTACCGTGTTAAATTACGCCTACTCATTTTTTTCATAAATGCATAAAATCTGCTGTCTAGTAATATCCTATTTTCTCAGTCTTGTATTTTGGTCCAGCAATTTTTGCGTATAAATTTACAGTCGCATAGAATCCTTTGCAATAGAATGACTTTATTAACACTAGAACCACCGGATGAGTCAAAATGACTTGCTCTTAATTTTTTCTTTTAGAAATATTGAAATTATAAACGTGTTTCCGTGAGAAATTTTTTTAATAAACTTCTCTATTCAAGTAGATATTTAAACAAAACTGACACGAAATCTAAAGAAATGCAATTTTGTTGTTATTATAAGGCAATGTATGCCAGTTGCATTTAGTACTCGGTAGTTCTAGTGTGAACACGTTAACTGCCACGTCTGACAGTGATTTTTCACTTGGTTTAGAAATTCATTTTTATTGTGACATATCCAGGTAAACCGAATTTTCGTAGGATCTTTAGAATTCAAAAGGTTTAAGACAGCATCCCCTATGATACATTTGAAATTTCTAGTTTCGGTTTCGTTAATTAACCCTAGTAGCACAAAAATATTAGATAGATATTTTTTTCAAATATTGGAAAAATATTTTTTAAGCCACATTTTTTCATATGAGAAAAATATTGGATCTGAATATTGTATACATGTACAAGAAATATAAATTGAATGTTTAAAAAATATAAGCTAAATATTCAGAGGATATAAACTAGATATTTAAAAAATATAAAGTAAATATTAAAAAAATGTGAATTCAATATTTGAAAAATATAAATTCAATATTTAAAAAACATTCAATAAAATTTTCAAATTTAAGAAAATATAACAAAAATTAGAAACTATGAATATGTATTACTTTCTGCACATTTCTTGTACATGTATACACTATTCAGATTCAATATTTTTCTCATATGAAAAAATGTGGCTTAAAAAATATTTTTCTAATATTTGAAAAAAATATCTATCTAATATTTTTGTGCTACTAGGGTACAATATTAACTACTTGCTCAATTTATTTTCATTGTAAGGAAATATTTGAAATACAAAATAAAAATATTTCATTTTATCTATCTGGTTATCAAAATAAAAATATTCGATTTAAAGTAGTATCTTATTTAAACCGCATTAAATTATACTATATACCAAATCATTAATGATCGTTAATATATGTTGCAAAATATGATAGAAAACCTTGTATCCAATGTTCCAGATACGAATACTAATCCGACATTATAAAATACTAACGTAAAGTGTACTTACTTCTGAATCTTCTTCCTCCGTCGGATCCACAGCACACAATTATTGACTCAGGGGAATAGACACACACGACACACACGCACGAACAACACACACGACACACACACACACACACAACACAGTTTATAAAATCGTGACAACGAACGAGACGATGTCACTCCGCCACGAACAAAATGATACTGCGATTTTAACAATGATCCCTTCCATGGAGGGGGTACGGTCAGGTTATCCTAGGCAGGTTAGACGCTGAGGGTCTATAAACACTAGATACAAAACCAAGGTAAACAAATTATGGCGGGGCGCCGACCCTATTTCCCGGAATTCCTTGTTTTCGTTTCAAACGTCCTTGGGTCCGAAGCGGTTAAAATCGCAGTATTATTTTTTTGTTCGTGGTTTTATTCGTGATCTTCTCGTCTGCTGTCACGATTTCGTTAAGTGTGTTGTGTGTGTGTGTGTGTTGTTTAGTGATTGTTGTTCAATTATTCGGACCTATTCTCGTGAGTGAATAATTGTGTGCTGTGGATCCGACGAGAAAAAATATTTTTCTCGTAACATGACATAGATATTTCCTGAATATTTAAAAAGAAATATTTGTTACGTAATATAAAATAAATATTGTATGTATATTTGAATATTAAAAAAAGATTGAATCTCTTTTTAATATTATATGAATGTGTATACAATATTTTGTGCTACTAGGGAAATTACGCTTCTTAAAGTGAGATTCTCTGGGATTGATTTTTGGCACTTAACGTGTTCAATTAAGTGTTTCACCAGGTGGATGTTCGCGAGGCGATCGTCATGCTCAGCTAAAATAATTTACCATCGAATCGCTGCCGCAGCGAAAATAAAAATCGCATCGCGAAGAAAGCAGGAGGGTTTGCAAATATTTCAAGCTCAGCAATTTCGGTTTAAAAATTGCAATCCGTCGGAACAGTGGCGGAAATAGATCTTTTTTACAACTTTTTTAAGCCGAGCCTGTATCGAACATTTAAAACATTTTTCCGATAGATAGCAGGCCCGAACCACTCTGATTGGACTGGTTACAGAATCCGATTCCTCGATAGAATATTCAAATGCGAGGATTTATGGTCGCCTCTCCAGAAGCACCGGACCACCACCGGCTATTAATTCTGTTTCTGGCATTCCCGTACCTCTTCTTTTTTTTTTTTTTTTTTTTTTTTTATTTTTATTATCGAAAATAGCCACTCGCCCGAGTCGGAAAACGATATAAATAAAACAGTTATGATTGGGTTGTTGAAACCCGTTGTGAATTGTAGCGGTGTGTTTCTATTTTTGTCCAAGGTTGACGAGGACATGTTTTCTTTATATTTGACTTTTGAATAGTATCGTTTCGAACTTTTTTCCTGATCTGTTATTCGAAATTGTTTGCTATTTATAGGACCTGTGAAGAAAATTTGCATTTTGGACGAAAGAAGAAGTGTCCATTTTTTTTTGTTTTTACGATGAATGAAAAGAATTCGGTGATCTTCAGGTTTTTAATAACATTTTTTCTGTGTTTGCCTAGCTTTTGATACGGCCAGTGACATTTTGAGGAATTTATGGGAGTGATAAAAAATTCTGCATTTTACGGATATACTACGAGAAATGTTTCTATTTTTAAGAGAATGATCTGGCGACCTCCGAATAATCTTTTGCTATTCATATTTTTAGCATCACCAGTCAGTGTCTCCATACATTTGTTATTCAATTATGATCAACGGTATTCTAATTTTTTTGTACTTTCAGACACAGTTCGGTTTAATGGGATACTTTCGTGAGCTGTCCTCCATTTCGAACCGGCTCGATGTTCCAGAACCAATCGTGACCATTTCGCTTCTGCCGATTGCAGTTTCCTGCTCGCGAGATACATTGTCCAAGGCCGTATTAATTGCTCTGCCACTGCGAAGTTTAATTGATTTCGATCCCGGATCAAGATCATCTACAGCGCCTTTTCCACCGAGGTTGTCGATCGATCTGCAATCGCGTCTCCAGGTTCGAAGGGCGATGCTCCTAACGAGTGCGACGACGCAATTAAAATTTTTTACGGGCCCCCCTTTACCGTAAATTTTCCCGTCTTATTCCCCTGCATTTTCATACTCTGCAACAATCTTTTTACCAACGCTTCAAGAGTTCTCGCTCGGTATACCGACTATGAACTATAGTTCACGCGAAAGCGCGCTCAACTTATAAAACCAGACACTAACAATTATCTCGAGTGTCGAGATTGCCATTGGAATGTTCGGACAACGAACTGTTACGTGTTTCATGACAGTTGTTATAAATTTACAAAGCTTAAATATGCTGATATTATGCTGTAGTTTTATAGACATCCTCGGGATATGTTTCTTTTAACAGAATATTCGTTCCATCGCATAAACATCTGCAACGCAATCTCAAATAATAATGTGTGCGTCCACGGAATCCTTGTACCACATTATCGACTATTATTTACCTCAGTCGTTGCTATTTAACAGTCCAAACAAATAATTAAGTTAACAATTCCATTACTTCAAAATGAATGACGATTCAAGACGAACGAAGAAGTGTCTTGCTCGCATCAAAATTTATTTAAACCTACTCAAATGTTCGTGATCGTACAAAAAAAAAAAAATACCGTTGTATTCGGGAGAGTCAGTAGAATCATCCCGCACAAGAATCGCCCGCGTATCTATTGCAGTTGAAGCAGAAAAAATTCTGCAAACTTAACAATCCGACTAGTTATTCAAACTTAAATTATCTAAATAAAGAACAAGTGTCTTGCTCGCTTCAAAAATTATTTAAACCTACTCAAATGTTCGTAATGATTCCAAAAAATACTGTTGTATTCGGGAGAGTCAGTAGAATCATTCTAGAGAAAAATCAGACGCGTAGCTATTGCAGTTGATGCAGAAAAAATTCTGCAAACTCAACAATCCGACTAGTTATTCAAACTTAAATTATCTAAATAAAGAACAAGTGTCTTGCTCGCTCCAAAAATTATTTAAACCTAGTTAAATGTTCGTAATGATTCCAAAAACTACTGTTGTATTCGGGAGAGTCAGTAGAATCATTCTAGAGAAAAATCAGACGCGTAGCTATTGCAGTTGATGCAGAAAAAATTCTGCAAACTCAACGATCCGACTAGTTATTCAAACTTAAATTCCCTAAGTAAAGAACAAGTGTCTTCTCCAAAAATTATTTAAACCTAGTGAAATGTTCATAATGGTACAAAAAAAAAATACTGTTGTATTCGGGAGAGCCAGTAGAATCATTCTAGAGAAAAATCAGACGCGTAGCTATTGCAGTTGATGCAGAAAAAATTTTGCAAACTCAACGATCCGACTACTTATTCAAACTTAAATTCCCTAAGTAAAGAACAAGTGTCTTCTCCAAAAATTATTTAAACCTAGTGAAATGTTCATAATGGTACAAAAAAAAATACTGTTGTATTCGGGAGAGCCAGTAGAATCATTTTAGAGAAAAATCAGACGCGTAGCTATTGCAGTTGATGCAGAAAAAATTCTGCAAACTCAACGATCCGACTAGTTATTCAAACTCAAAATCCCTAAATAAAGAACAAGTGTCTTGCTCGCTCCAAAAATTATTGAAACCTAGTTAAATGTTCATAATGGTACAAAAAAAATACTGTTGTATTCGGGAGAGTCGGTAGAATCATTCTAGAGAAAAATCAGACGCGTAGCTGTTGCAGTTAATGCGGAAAAAATTCTCACGAAATAGAAATGATGGGTGAAAAGTACTTCCGGATTCGTATTCATATAGAATCCTCGCTCAGAGGGGACCAGTAAAAATTGATTGGTAATCAAAGGTGCTGGTCGTGTCCGTGAGTATCGGTTTCCTCGGCGAAAACGCAAAAACCACCAAGGCATGGGGGACGTCGAGATCGTCGAATTCCCGATCGATCGTCGATGCCGTCGGGTGAACGCATTCCTCCGTCCTCTCCCCGTCCCCCGCCACTCGATAAAATCCGACGACGTAACCCCGATATTCGAGGATCGTCCTCGACGTCGCTTCATCGTCTTCGATCGGGTCTAATACGCGGCTCGTCGGGGTCCCCGACGACGCCGACGCCGCCGACGACGACGACGCCGACGACGACGACGACGCCGACAGCTTAAGACAGAGTTTCGTCCGTTGTCTTTTGCGCGACCGAATCGACAACGTTGCCGAACCGCTGCCACCTTTAATTTTGCACAACAATCCCGCCTGCGATCGAGGACACCGCCAATATGTACTCATGAATATCAATTCATTACGCACTCGGCCACCGAGCCCGATCCGTTGTCACGGTCTCCCGAGAAAACGAAGCAGATTCGCTGTTGTTTTCGATGCTACCTATCCACCGTTCGACTAGAATCGCAATTGTTTTATCGACCGAGTACATAAATTAGGATTCTATGGTCAGGCTAGGCTGCGTTGTTTTATTAATCGGAGATTTGCGGGTAATTTGTTATTTATATAGTCATATTCTGGAGTTTTTCAGAGAGCTAGACCTGTCATGTATTTTGTAATTGGCTATACTAGGTATAATATTATACTACTTTATGATTCTTGAATTTCAGTTCATATTTAGACTATTCTATAATTTATATAATTACAATTATTGTCCTTCGGAGAGCTAGACCTGTGGAGCCTGTTATACGTATTTTGTAATTGGCTATACCAGGTATAAATCTTATTCTACTTCTTGATTCTTGAATTGCAGTTCATATTTAGACTATTCTATAATTTATATAATTACAATTATTGTCCTTCGGAGAGCTAGACCTGTAGAGCCTGTTATATGTTTCTTGTAATTGGCTATACCAGGTATAATATTATACTATTTTATTATTCTTGAATTTCGGTTCATATTTATACTATTCTATAATTTATATAATTACAATTATTGTTCTTCGGAGAGCTAGACCTGTAGAGCCTGTTATATGTATGTTGTAATTGGCTATACTAGGTATAATATTATACTATTTTATGATCATCGACTTCAGTTGATATTTATACTGTTTTGTAATTATTGATGTTATTCCAGTTCACGTCTGGCCTACCCATCCGTATTTTTAATTAAAATTGTAGCCAAAAGCTCGGAAGCAGATTTTGCACCGTAAATCCAGATTTAATCAACAAATCGGATCGTCGGAACGAAAAAGAAAAAAAATCAAACGGCGTAGAAAGCTACGGCGAGGAGGACGGTGTCCCTACGTGAGTACGATTCTCACGAAATAACAGTACTGAGGCGCGCAGGAGACATACTAAACGCAAACCAAATACGATCGGTATTTGATCGGATACGCACGCGCATTCTTGACCCCTCGATCCGAAGAAAACCGGGACTGCCGCGTGGACTCGTTCAGGATTTACATTTCGAGAAACGGGAAAGTCATGTCGGGATACACGGAATCCTATTCGGGCTTCCGATTAGGGAATCTTACGGAGTCGTTTAATTAGTCGTTAATGGAATTCGGGAACCCATGACCGCAAAATTTTGTGAGGAACTTTTATCGCTGTTACGAGAAATCGAATACGAATTTCCCGTTTTTTTGTTTTTTTTTTAATTCAAAGTGATTAGAATGAAACTTTATCGACCGTTTTAAGAGGTCTTTTAGTATACTGAATTTGATTAGAACTTATCAGCGTTCGACTAGATTCGACAATTTTAGTTTCGAGGTTTCTGCTTGCGGACACGATTGCGCATGAATAAAGATGATTTCAAATGTTTTCGCGTGTAATAGAGGTATGCGTGATCTAATCTTTGCCACGGAAGATATTATACGATAGGATCTGACCATTCTGTCACATGTGTGGTTTATGCTTATCCTATCTGATCATTGACGTAGAACATCTTTGTTCGATTGAAATCTCTCTCACACCGAAAAGATCGACAGTCTAAAAATGAGTCTATATTAACATTAAAAAAAAAAAAAAAAAAAAAAGAAAAGGAAGCATTGTTGAGGAGATCCGTTTTCGTTATCCCAAGAAAATAATTTTTTAATACACATCTTCCGAATCTCCTGAAGTCACGTGTTTCGATCAACCTTGATAGAATCGTCGGTATTTTGATCGTTGATCGAGCGGTTTTTGTACAAGGAAAAATGAAGAATATACGGAACGCTGGGGGGTGGGGATCGCGATAGGATTTCATCGTCGCGACGAATTCCATTGACTGACACCGAAGTCAGCGTCTTATGCAACCCACGAATCGTCGGCTGGTAGACGGCAGGCAATAACTTTCACGAATAAGGGACGCGAGAGTAAGCGGCCCGGCCGAGGTCGGCTATTAATTATTCTGGACGGGATCGATGATACACGTCGGAATGGGATTATTTTGTCCGGGGCCCAGTCTGCGATACGCACACATAGCGATCGTTTTCTGTGTCACTATAGAAATCGTGAAACTGGCGGAAGGAAAAGGGTGTGTATATATGTGCACTATCTATGTGTGTATGAGAGAGAGAGAGAGAGAGTGCGTTAACCCCTAGTCGTCTTCTTGCGATTTCTTTCGCAACTGTGCTCATCAGAGCCACTTTATCGTTAATTACTTGCTCGGAGAAGTTGAGGACCCGGGAAACGCTCGCCTCTGCGAGTTTTCGCTTACTTTGCCAGCTCAAATACCGTCGAACGATAGGGAAATCCGCTCCGCGAATTGTTTCCCAGACCGTTTACACTAGCCAGCACTCGATTTCGTCATTAACCCCTTCGTATCAACGATTCAACACTGTAATTAATAGTCCGAGGATTTTTATCGAATTCCATTTATCCTTTCCAACGAGAAAAATTCTATTCTGTTTGGAAAGAGAAATTTGTCCTGCTAGGATAATCCGGTGGGTTTTGATATCCTTCAGCATACTAAAAAATAAATATTGTAAGAGAGACTGGGGATTTTCGTCAAAATATTTAATTCTGGGAAGAAGTGTCTCCTCTATTTCAATTTTTATAAAATAATACAGTCTGTGAAAATAGGAATTTGCAGAAAGATCTTCAGTCTGGTGATGTAGATCCTCTAGTAGGCTGTAGATCTTCCTGTAAATTCTAATATTCTAGTCAGGTGAATCTCAAACGAGTGTGATCAAATAAACAAGTATTTTTCGGATTGAACTAGATTGAATTGTAAATTCCCCAGTGGGTTTCAAATTTGATCGACTCTTGAAAAATCTTGTGAGCTTCAAGAGCATAAAAATTACAGATAGAATATTTTTAATCTGGTCAGAAAAATGTCTCTACCGAAAGACAAATGTTTTGAGGGAAAAATTTGTTGGATAAAAGAATGTGTTGAACGAAAAATACGTTGCATAGGAACGACGTGTTGGTCCAAAAACATGTCCAGCACGGAAAATGCGATTTTGCAACGGGGAACAGGAAAGATGTGAAACGAAAATTTGCACAGCGTTCGCAACGTCTCCGGTAAAATAAAGTGGCATTCCCGCTGCAATTTAGAAAGCACAAGATATCCATCCATAGGCGCACCATCCACTTCCGAATGCAAATTTCGTTATATAAAATAACGAAGCACCCGTGTGTCACGCGTTTCACGAAGATGAAAGTTTCAATTCGATTCCGTTCCGTCTCTCTCTCTCTCTCTCTCCCTCTACCTTCTCTTTTTTACTATCATGGGATACCTAGCTATAAAAAAGAAGATCTTTTTTGCTGCTCTATCACAGTAAACGGAAGTGAACGCGAATCGAACAATAGACAGATTCTGTAACTGGAACGTGTTCTTGCCGACTTTCTCGTTCCTAACGAAGCGAACATTCGTGAAAAGTGTATTGAAGTGCGGCGAGCACGAGCAACATCCTAAGCGGAATGTCTGGGCAATTATTTGTCAGCTAATTAGCTTGCAATTTCTTGAATTTTCTTCTTAGACGGTGCAATTATATTTTTCATAATGTGATCGACCCCCTCTACATTTTAAACTACTAATATTTTTCCTTATAGCGAACGTTACTCAGCTGTGTTAAATTAGTTTGCACTTTTTTGAATTTTTGCTTCTAGATTCTTTTCTGCAACTGTATTTTTCATAATGTAATCAACTCCCCCTAAATTTTCTCAAACCACTAATATTTTTCCTTATAATGAACGTTACTCAACTGTGCTAAATTAGTTTGGACTTTTTTGAATTTTGCTTCTAGATTCTTCTCTGCAACTGTATTTTTCATTATGTGATCAACCCCCTCTAAATTTTCTCAAACCAGTAATATTTCTCTTCATAGAGAACGTCACTTAGTTTCGTCTGATTAGTTTGGCCTCTTTTGATTTTGCTTGTACATTGTTCTGTGCAACTATGTTTTTCATAATGTAATCAACCTCCTCTAAATTTTCTGAAACCACCAATATTTTTCCTTATAGCTAACATTGTGCTCGGTTGTGTCAACTTAGTTTGGACTTTCTAGAGTTTTCTTTTTGGACGATTTTGTGCAACTTAGTATCGCAACTGGTATTTCCTTATAACGAACGTTGTCCAGATGTGGTCAGAGGAGGAATGATTAAATGTGCTGAAACAGAGCCATAAACAGAAGCTTGTTTCGCGGGCCTAGGGCCTCGGGCCTCGGAACGTGTTCGGTGTTTGAAAACAGTCCCGAACCGGTCGAAAAGGAAAACTAATTTAGAAAGGAGCCGCTTCGCGAGGAACTAGGCTAGGCTCATGATACTCATCGATGATCACTGGACTCGCAAAAAACGAAATTTCGAAATTTCTGTGACAGTGATTCTCAACTTCGGTGACGAAACGTGTGCGTTGAAACAAGATTTCAGAAATAATTGATACAAGACAGAGGTAAAAATTAAAAATAATCACGCGATAGGTTTCGAGATTGGCCACAAGTTGAGAACCACTGTTTGCGGTAACGATGCGGTAAAAAAAAAAATTGAACAAACCTCGTAGAAGATCCATGACGAGAATATCGTCTGTATGAAATTGTACACTATTAGGATTCGACGGAGGGTGAAGGGTTTTCTGTTCTCCATTATCCTCGGTCCCAAAACCTTGCTGAAATAAGCGTAACAGAGGCATATCGCCATCGTCGGCAACGGACTGCTCATCATCGCCCAATTCTTCACCCTGGGATCTGAAATCGAAACACAACCCTGTTAGACACCAGCCAGACTCTTTGACCCCCAAATTTTCAAAATCTACATCGAAACTGTGTGTACTTGAAATCGATATTCGACGAACCTGATTCTTTCCACGATAATACAAAATCAAATCTAATGCAAAATAAAATAACAAATTTGATGATCAATTTAATGGGATGGAAATGATGCAACAGCATCTTTAAACTGTTTAAATATGTTCATTGTTTTGTACTCGAGCAGTGAGAAAATTATTTTGATGACAAATACTGAAAAATATGTAGGATTCACCGATTGAAATTTGTAGATATATTATTCTGAATCTCCTAAAATTGATAAAGAAAGGGCATCTGTGCAATTTTTATTTTGCATGAAAATCCATTCGCAATCAATTCCTCAAATCACAGATAGCTTGCTTATCGAGGGTTAACCCCTTGCCTTGAGTCAGACTCGTGATGAAGATTCTGAACAGAGTCTAATAAATATGTGTTATTAATTTGCTTTCAACCGAAATAAAAATCTTCTTTGTTGTAGTTGATATACAGGGTGGTCCACGCAATTGTTTCAAGTCATAACTCCGTTATTATTGCATTTACGAAAAAATGCCAAAGGAGAAAGATAAATGGTTCGAAGAGCACTACATCTGGTAGGCCTTTAAATTTTTTTTAGATGCAGCAGTGCATGTGCAATTAACAATTGCATCATTTCTTTAAAGAGAAATGCATATTTTTTTTTACACAGATCAATTCTTCTGTTCATTCTACGTAAAAAATGATTAGGGTACCATGGCAAAAAAATTATTAGATCTCGAGATATTTGGCATTTTTTCGTAAATGCAATAATAACGGAGTTATGACTTGAAACATTTGCGTGGACCACCCTGTATATCCTTTGGAGAAAAGATAGGCATACAATAAATATAAGCTATCTTTCTTTTTCCACGAAATTCTGAACGACGAAGAATTTCTAATCATTATAATCACAAAATAAATAGTAGTGCAAGGGGTTAAGGGGTGCAAGCGCAAACAAGCGAAATTCGGAAAGGAAGAAAAGAATGCCGGGAAGATTTGGAGAAAATCTGAGGGTAGAAATCGGTAGAGATAGGCCTAAAATTCTTGCGGCCATCAATCCGGGACAATTGAGCGTCGGAGAAGTTAGGGGTGGGAAACGTCGGATCCGAGGCGAGGCTGATTAATATCGCGTTCAATGGCGGCTCGTTAGCGGCCGGATCGTCGGGGTTATCTCGAAATTAGAGGGGCAACGTGGCTCTATTTCGAAAGCCGTATTAGAGTCTCAGCCGCCGCCGCCGCCGCCGCGGGTAGATACCCGACTAGCCCGCCCAGGCCCGCTAAATGAAAGATTCCGCGATCCCGAGGAAATCCCGGCGGCGCCTGCGATATCACCTCGCGAGATTTCTCTCTCCCTCTGTGTGTCTGTGTGTTGGACCGTCCATTTCTTCATCCGCGGTTATTCGTTAATTAAACTTCGCTCCCCGGCGATCACGCCGCGGTTTAATTACACTGTCCGACACCAGTTTTGCGTTTCGATAACCGGCTTGACGGTTCCCATAAATTGTTCGACCGCTGCGGAACTTTAACAATTCTTGCTGACGTTACTGTTCAAGATAGACGAATGATTTTTCCGTGGATTCATTCTGCAGACTCTCCCGAATACTGCAGTATTTTTTTTTTTTTTTAATTTTGTTCGATTAAATATATATAGAAGAAGAAGTCGAATTTTTTCTTAAAATTATAATTCTACACACTCTCTCGAATACAATAGTATTTTTTTTTTTAACACCGTTACTGTTCAAGATAGACGAATGATTTTTCCGTGGATTCATTCTGCAGACTCTCCCGAATACTGCAGTATTTTTTTTTTAATTTTGATCGATTAAATATATATATATATGAATAATGTTTGAAGGGACAGAGACGCTTTTCTATATGGAAGGAAGAACTCGAATTTTTTCTTAAAATTATAATTCTACAGACTCTCTCGAATACAATAGTATTTTTTTTTTTACACCGTTACGCATATTTACAATTGCTTGAAAAATGTCCAGAGCACCAACTCTGTCGGAAATGTTTCAGTTCATTTATTTAACACGATGACTGCCATGTCACCCATGTGTGGGTGACGGAATTATTTGTCCAGGTTTTAAAATGAATTTTTACGCTAATACACATTCATTGTACCAAATTTGATTTGGATCTGCAAAAAGCGAGAAAGTTGGAGGACTACTCGATATCGTACATTTAATTTTTTTTTTTTTATTTTTATTTCATTCAATGATTTTCTTTGATATTATGGAATTTTTGCAAAAATTTACCTGCACCGTGTGCAATAGAACGGAAACAATGGAAAATTGTAGTAAGCAAATTTCGTGTTCGAGCGTGAAAATAAAATAGTTTGTGGCCATTCGGCTCCGCATCATTATTTTACGGCCTGATTTTTAATTATGTTGATCACCCTAGCGAGGATGGAGCCAGAGATCGGTTCATGCTCCCCTCGAGCATGAATCGCCTCTGTTCGCGCGCGCTATTGGTTTTCGTTGTTGTTTCCTTCGTTTTTGTTGTTTCGCGCTCTCGCGCCGGCCGCCCTTTTCGTATCTTCGCGCGCGTCGCATTCTTTTTGTTCGGCGCCGCGATTTTACGCATCGTTGTCGCAACACACTTTCCCGCGATTACGTGCGACAATAAAGCACAACCTTCCCCGGTTCGTTAACCTCTTTGCGAGGCGATTATTTTTAGAGGAGAGCGACACACTCTTTTTAACCCTTTGTGTTCTCGGCGGCCACTTTCGAGAACCCGCCATTAGGATGATCACGCTGTCAATCGAATCCTCCTCGTAATAATTCTGGCGACGACGCCCCTCGATTCTTGTCTGTAATCGTTCCCAACGTTTCCCTGGGTTCGTTTTACTTTCGCACGATCAAATTTGCAAGACGAGATTCAACCCTTGCTTCACTGAAAATTTTCGAATAATTTTTCTGCAACGTTCAGAGTGCTGAGTTTAAATTGTGGTCTAGAAGTATCTTGGAAAATTCAAGTATTTGATAGAACCACAAAAAATTAGGATTTTATTTGCAAGGATCAAATTTGCAAGACTAGATTCAACCCTTGCTTCACTGAAAATTTTCGAATAATTTTTCTGCAACGTTCAGAGTGCTGAGTTTAAATTGTGGTCTAGAAGTATCTTGGAAAATTCAAGTATTTGATAGAACCACAAAAAATTAGGATTTTATTTGCAAGGATCAAATTTCCAAGACTAGATTCAACCCTTGCTTCACTGAAAATTTTCGAATAATTTTTCTGCAACGTTCAGAGTGCTGAATTTAAATTGTGGTCTGGAAGTATCTTGAAAAATTCAAGTATTTGATAGAACCACAAAAAACTAGGATTTTATTCTGGATTACATTCTCAAAAATCTCTTCTTTAACACTTTGACTGCCAAACTAGAAACCTCAAAAATGCCATAAAATTAAAATAAATTATTCAACGAAATAAAAATTGAAAACAATTAAATGTATGACATCGAGTAGTGTCCCAACTTTCTTGAATTTTACAGATCCCAAACAAATTTTGTACAATGAGTATATTAGCGTAAAAATTTAATTTTAAAACCTGGACAAATAATTCCGTCACCCACACATGGGTGACATGGCGGTCAACGTGTTAAAGAAAATATAGGACAAAAATGAACAGGAGTCAACATTGTCAGCTATATCGGTGTGAGACCAGAAGACCACTACTAATCCAATTACAAAACTTCTTTATTTTTCGTTACGTTTTCATGAAACTTTTATGAACATATTCGTGGCATTTTTCTGATTAAAATGAAACGAAATATGATATAATTCTGATGATATTTACTAATGCAATTTACATAAAAATTACTATATGTAATTTGCAAATTTCCTCGCATTCGTAAAAATTAGAGCAACGCGGCATTTTCGATTCAGTATGTCACGGGATCACGTCCGAAAAAATTCGCTACGCTTCGTGGACAAAAATTGCAGGCTTTTGCGAATCGCGGACACTTGAAAACTCGGGTGCAGAGGCGATGCATTTCAGGCTGATCTTCTTCCGTTGTTTACTTTCTTCAGCCCCGTTCGCGGCGACAATGGCGTCATTAGGAGCATCGACTCTGACGGAGAACAATGGTCGGCTCGCGCGACCATAAAGGCTGCTAGTACGAACGCAGCGCCGGATAATTATTCCGATACCGAGAGATATTTGAGGCTGCACCCCCCCCCCCTCACCCACCCACCGGTGAAAAACACAAAAACAGAAAACGCGGAATATTCCAATCCGATGGACACTGCGCTGGGAAAACCTCGACGAGCCTAATCGCGCTTTGGGAATCGCTGAACGGTTCATAATACTTCGCCGCAAGACTCTCTGATTAATATTAATCTAATAATGCTTCAAGGAATATCTGAATGATATTAACACTTTGACTGCCAAGCTAGAAACCTCAAAAATTCCATCAAGTTAATGTGTTATTTGATGAAATAAAAATTGAAAAAAATTATATGTATAATAGTGAGTAGTCCTCTAACTTTCTTACATTCTATAAATCCTAATCAAGTTTGGTACAATTTACATAATATTAACGTAAACATTTATTTTAAAACCTGGACAAATAATTGCGTCACCCACATATGTATGACATGACAATCAACGTGTTAAATAACGTGATGGAGTATTATAAATTCTTTCAATTTATGTCGCGAGAAGTTGCTCCAGTTTATTCTGTTTACAAAAATTCTACGCCGTTGAAAAAATTTTGTTTCGCATTCGTTTCCACGTGATCTTGTAAAAGAATGTCTCCGCTTTGCAATGACGTCTCAAAAATTGATCTGCGATTTTTTTTTTCGCTGATTCGTTCCATTTCGAATGGAATGATCGATTCGTTGAAATTGTCGATCTTCGAAGGCCCATAATTTTTTGGAAAAAAATCTTGCAAAATTATACCTAGGCACATTTCGAAGAGTGAGTTCTCTACTTTCGAGCTCTCGAACTCGCTCCTCGAGTATCGTCTTCGTTCTCGAACAGGGCGAGAAATCGAAGACGCTTCTTCGCAATCGGAATTTATAAAAATTAAAAAAATTCTACGATTCAATGCGATAAATTCTCTTCGATGCGATCTCACAGAGAGAGATCCCTCTGCTTTACAAATCACGTCTGAAACATTGATGATTTTTTTCCACCGTTTAATCGCATTCCGAATAATCGCGTAAACTTCGTTCGACTTTGTATACAAATCGAATCAACTTGCACAGCAAATAGCAAAGGAGGGGGAAGGCATAATTTAATATTAAAATTGAATCGATTCGAGATGAGTCACCGGGCAGAGGTCTGCCACGGTGCTGCAACGCACGGGGGTTAAAAAAGTAGCGATATCAATTAATCGATGACCCAGCTTCGCCGCCGGAGGATTAGCGCGATGAATCGGATTATCGATCGGGCCGCGAGAAAGAAAAGAAAAGTGATCGTTGTGTTTTAACACTTTGATTGCCCAACTAGAAACCTCAAAAATTCCATAAAATCAAAGCAAGTTTTACAATGAAATGAAAATTGAAAAATATTAAATAGTCCTCCAACTAGAAACCTCAATAATTCCATGAAATCAACGTAAGTTTTGCAATGAAATGAAAATTGAAAAATATTACACGTATGATATTAAATCGTCCTCCAACTAGAAACCTCAAAAATTCCATTAAATCAAAGTAAGTTTTACACTGAAATGAAAATTGAAAAATATCATACAGTGAGTAACGAAAGTATTCGAACGCCCTTTAAATCAGTATAACTTTTTTTTTAAGTGAATCAAACGACCTGACTTTTTTGAGGAGTTAGAAGAATTGGTTTTCCAAATGATGTGTAAAAAAGATTTTGAAAAAATTGCTATTGGTAAGAATTACATGAGAAAATAAAAATGGCACTTTTCACAACTTTTTTATTTGAACCTGTAGTGAAAATTTAAAATATGCGTTTTGTAGATATATGTTAGTTATATACATACTGAAAATTTCATTGAAATCGGTTAACGTTGTCATGAGATACAAACGTTTAAAGATGATTACATAAGGGCGAAATTCCCTGGCAAGATCAAAAATCTGCGACTTTCAGCCTTAAACTCTCATTTTGAAATGTTTGTAGTTTATTGCAACGTTGACCGATTTCGATGAAATTTTCAGTACGTGTATAACTAACAGAGATCTACAAAACGCATATTTTAAATTTTCATTACAGGCTCAAATAAAAAAGTTGTGAAAAGTGACATTTTTAATTTCTCATGTAATTCTTACTGTAATTCTTCTAACTCCTCAAAAAAGTCAGGTCGTTTGATTCACTTAAAAAAAAGTTATACTGATTTAAAGGGCGTTCGAATACTTTCGTTACTCACTGTATGTATGATATTAAATAGTCCTTCAACTAGAAACCTCAAAAATTCCATTAAATCAAAGTAAGTTTTACACTGAAATGAAAATTGAAAAATATCATATGTATGATATTAAATAGTCCTTCAACTAGAAACCTCAAAAATTCCATGAAATCAAAGTAAGTTTCACAATGAAATGAAAATTGAAAAATATTATACGTATGATATTAAATAGTCCTCCAACTTTCCTTCATTCTACACATCCTAATCAAGTTTGGTACAGTGAATATATTAACGTAAAAGTTTATTTTAAAACTTGGATTACCCGAAAATACTGTTGAAAGAAAAAGAGAAAATAAACACGGGGCGATAAGAAAAAGAAAAAAAGAAAAATGAAGGAGCAGATTCAAAAGCGTGTTTCGCAGCCGGGTGTTTCGATTTTTCCGCGCAGCGGGGCGCACATTTGAAATTCCGAGCTCGAATTTGAAAGTTGTCCTTGCCCCGGCGAATCGATTCGTCTTACACGCCGCTGCAAGGCGACTCGCTGAACGCATAACGATGTCCGATGCACGCGATAATCGCGTTGTAAATCGCGTACACGCTAATTGCGGCCGCGATTACACTCGTTAAGCAAAACGTTGGACCGTCGGGCGACTTCAAAGCGTCGCGCCGCGCCGGCCTTGTGCGCTCGATGTTTAAGGGAGTGCATCGCCGGTGCATACTTTACGCACTTCACGGGAAACCAGATTTAG
The DNA here is from genome assembly GCA_913789895.3 of Seladonia tumulorum. Taxonomy (NCBI): domain Eukaryota; kingdom Metazoa; phylum Arthropoda; class Insecta; order Hymenoptera; family Halictidae; genus Seladonia; species Seladonia tumulorum. Next base: position 10,633,627 of record OU565266.1, read on the forward strand.
AAGGTGCGAAACTTTCCGGGGAACAATGTTGGACACAATTTCGCGAGTTTCTCGGCGGGGGGTAGGAAAACTTGGAACAAACTGAGAAGGAACGCTGTTTTGATTCCGATTTGTCTTCCGCGCGTTTGCAAGCGAAATTTATACTCACCGTTGTCGGAAAATGTGTGAATGTACACTGGCTCGCGAAAGTGTGCGAACACCCTTTAAAACAGTATAACTTTTTTAAATTGTACCAAACGACCTGACTTCTTTGAGCAATTGGAAGAATTGGCTTACCAAATGACGTGCAAAAATTATTTTTTAAAAATTTCAATTCAAGCTCGGAATTATAAGAGCGAATAAAAAGGACATTTTCCAAAACTTTGTTATTTGAGCCTGTAATGAAAATTTAAAATATGCGTTTTGTAGATCTGTGTTAGTTATAGACGTACTGAAAATTTCATCAAGGGGTTGAAGAAATTTCTTCACCTGCCCGCCGCTTCTCGCAATCGATTCAAACAATTTTTATTTTGCACAAAGTCGAGTAACGCGATCGACGTTCTTTATTTTTCAGATTTAATTTGTCGTCTCCGTGTTGAATTCGTAACAATATATATATAGTATAACAATCGATAAGGGCAAGTGGCTGAATTTAATGAATTTCTCCGGAGCCTTTCGAAAGTTGTAGAACTTCGGATGAAATAAAGAAGTTCTTCCGGGGGTTGTACACCTTCCGATGAAATAAAAAAGTTCTTCGGAGGTCGACAGAAACTCTCGATCGATTATAGCTTCGGTGAATTACCACAGAGTACGATCGTACTATTATTATAAAATACCTAATCGCATCTTGAATTTATTTTTGCGTTATAGCTTCGGTGAATTACCACAGAGTACGATCGTACTATTATTATAAAATACCTAATCGCATCTTGAATTTATTTTTGTGTTATAGCTTCGGTGAATTACCACAGAGTACGATTGTACTATTATTATAAAATACCTAATCGCTTCTTGAATTTATTTTTGCGATACCTGACTGCTGTTCGCATTTATTTTATCACCTCGGTGTTAAATCGAAGAGACGAAACAAAAAAGGATCGGTATATTGGAAAGTAGTGGCTGTATCGGAGAATTCCGCTCTTGAAAATAAAACTGCAGAGCTTCCGTGTATCTAGGAAGTGGATTCTCGATATTTACTGCAACATGCACTTTACGTGCACCGACTAAAGTGATCTGTCAACTCGACACGAGGGGTCAAGAAACGAATAACCTCATTACAATCTTCGCAACATCTAGCATCTAACGAACATGCAAGCTGGTGAATCTCGGACTTCCGGTGCGAACCAGCCAATAACGTTCGCTTCTATAAATATTTATTTCCTACGTGAATAAGAATCATTGTTGCAAAAAATTTTAACACTTTGCACTCGAGTGGCGACTCTGAAGCGCCACTAAAAATTGTTGTGGCACTATTTCAAAGAAATCACAAAAAATATTACAAAATATTTGTTACATTACAAAATTTGTATTTAATAGGTTACTAAACACTTAAATGTTGTATGTGGAAATCGGATCAGTTTCGTATGAGTAAAATGTTAATATTCTAAGAGGGAAGAAAAATTTTGTTTTAGAATTAAAATATCGCCGAGTGCAAAGGGTTAACTTCGGCGACAAGAAATATTATTAGGATTTGTTTTGTTCGTCTCAAGCCGGTAGAAACGACGTGTACAAACATCGGAAATTATTTCCTACGCGAATAAGAATCATTGTTGCAAACAAATTTTCACTTCGGCGACAATAAATATTATTAGGATTTGTTTTATTCGTCTCAAGCTGGTAGAAACGACGTGTACAAACATCGGAAATTATTTCCTACGCGAATAAGAATCATTGTTGCAAACAAATTTTCACTTCGGCGACAATAAATATTATTAGGATTTGTTTTATTCGTCTCAAGTTGGTAAAAACGACGTGTACAAACATCGGAAATTCGAAAACCAAAAAGCAAGGAGGTGTCCCCGTCGCGTAAACCTTGAATGTTTCCGTGCAGTTGCACCGTGGATGCATTTCTCGCGCAACGCAGTCCGATATGCATTAAAATCTTCGGAATGCGTGAGAGAAAAGCTCGGGGAGAATGAAATGGCGCGAAAGCGAGGCGTAATGGTCGACCACCTTAACCCTTAGAGCGCTGCGCATGGGTGGATATACAATACAACCCTGCGAAAACTGTCGCCGCTGCCTAAAGGCGCATTTATTCGCGCGGAATGATGCGTCCGGCGCCCTAATGGCGGATATACGGTGCCTGGCGTGTTCTGCGAAAGCTGTCGTATTCGTTTGGCCCAATTATATTTAATTTTTTCATTCCAGAGGATTTTATAATAGGCCAAGAGGCAATTCCAGGAATTTTTCATTGTCTTAATTCAACGAAAAATCGCGTCTTCGTTTCGTAATTTGCATCGTCCAAGCGACGCACAGTGGGCAAAAACGGCCTTTTTCGATTCAAAATCAAAGAACTTTCGATAGGAATGAGGTAGAGCGATGAAATTTTTTTTTAAATGAAAGCTGAAACTTTGTAGAATATGGGAAAAATAGGGAGATTACGGTACGAACGTTTTTTAACCTTGAGAAAATTCGTTAAAGTTGCACAATTTCAAGAAAATTTTGTTTTTGCCGCTAATAAGCACGGAAAATTTTTTTTTAACATGCTATATATCGTTTCCCATAGATTTTTTCCACGCTGATTTCAAATCTGTTTTCAAAATTTGTCTACGACCTCTGGTTTTTGAAAAAAAAATAGATTTTTGTGACACACATTAATGAAATTTTTTCGTTAAAATGACTTGATAACACACTAGTTTGAAAGTATATCGTATTCTCATATATAAAACACAATAAAAATAATAATAATGAAGTATTTTAACGTTTTGAGTTACTTACGAAACATGAAGCACTTCACATCTCGTCATCACTTGACGTATCGCTGTTATTACTACTGGCACTTTCTTGAAATTGTGCAACTTTAACGAATTTTCTCAAGGTTAAAAAACGTTCGTACCGTAATCTCCCTATTTTTCCCACATTCTACAAAGTTTCAGCTTTCATTTAAAAAAAATTTCATCGCTCTACCTCATTCCTATCGAAAGTTCTTTGATTTTGAATCGAAAAAGGCCGTTTTTGCCCACTGTGCGAAGTGTACAAATCAAAAAACACGCTTCTCTGTGGAGATCAACTGGATCGTATGGGGCAACAAAATAAAATTTCCCAGCAATTAACCCCTTGCCTTACAATGTCGAGTCAGACTCGTGACGAAGATTCTGACCAGAGTCTAATAAATATCTATGTCATTAATTTCCTTTTAAACGAAATAAAATTCTATTTTGTTGTAGTCGATATACAGGGTGTTTGGTAACTGGTGGTACAAGCGAAAAGAATAAGAATATAATGATAAAAAATATAATAATAATATATATAAAAGAATAAATATATATAAAAGAATATAATATATATTTAAATATATATAAAAGAATATAATAATTCTACATGAAAGAATAAGTCGAAAATATAGAATAAACATTTTTCGTTTGAGGCTTTGTTTTCGAGGAAATCGACTTTGAAGATCTCTGTCAGGTTTGTGTGCTTTGGTATATGCAGCAAGTAGATTCGGTTGGTCATGATCAGACAGTTGCGTCAGACAATTCCTATCGAATAGCATGCTGCATTTCAAACTCGATTTTCTCGATAACGAAACTTCGAATGAAAAAATGTTATTCTATATTTTCGACTTATTCTTTCATGTAGAATCACCCCCTTTTCGCTTGTACCACCCAGTTACCAAACACCCTGTTTATCCTTTGGAGAAAGCACAGGCACACAATAAATATAAACTACCTTTTTCTTCTATGAAATTCTGAACGACGAAAAATTCCTCATCGATATAATCACTAGACAGCGGATCTTTATGCAAAATAAAAAATATTTGCATCGACTGCAAGGCACAGGAGCGAAATAAAAATTTCTTCCCTCCTTTAATTATTTTATCAAGATAAAACCGATACGCTGGCACCCTTAAATCTTTTTAATATGTCCACTGCTTTAAATTGTGCTTACCCGTTTTTGTCCTAAATGCATAAAGATCCGCAGTCTAATAATCACAAATTAACACTAGAACCACCGGACGAATCAAAATGACTTGCTCGTAATTATTTCTTTTGGAAATATTGAAATAATAAATATGTGTTCATCAGAGAATTTTTCCAGAAACTTCTCTCTATCCATGTAGATATTTAAAGAAAACTGGTACGAAATCGAATTAAATGCAATTTTGTTCTTATTATAAGGCAATGAATGCCAGTTGCATTTACTGCTTGGTAGTTCTAGTGTTAAATAGTAGCACTGGTAGTAGTAGTGTTAGTAGTAGGGGTTAAATATTTCGTGTTTTATTTGTTATTACCGAGTCGAACGAAAAAAGCAAACGCATTACGGCGATTCGCAAGAGACAGCCGCGCGCGAACACGTCGTTGAAACGCATCGTCGAGAGCGAATACGTGCGCCTTTCGCAGTCAGAGGGTTAAATAAGCATCAGCTATGTGGCACTTTAGATCCCGCTCGGTAAGGGTCGTCGTCCCTGCATCCCCTAAGCCCTCGGAGAGAGCAAGCCCCGTTCCCACCCCTAATCCCTGGGGAACCCCGTGTCGGTGTGTACGCGAGTGTGCGCGTCGATGGTCGAGGAGATTCTCGGAGGCGATGCGCATTTTTACGCGCAGTTGACCACCGACAGGCCTCAATTTGCAAAGAACCGGCGAACGGGGAGATTGCGTAACAATGGAGGAGAACGAGCAAGGTGACATTCCGTCGGCCTCGGAGAACGAAATAAGATGGCCGACGGATCAGTTTCGCAAGCTTAGACATTGTTCTCACAACGCGACCGTGTGGAGCAATCGGCCAACGATTTCGATCCGAATTATGCGCAGCAATCAATTTGTTTTTTTTTTTTTTTTTGTTCTTTTAACCAGTTAAGTGTGTATACACGTCAATCCAAAACTCTATTGCGGTGCCGTTATCGTTAATGAATTGTTAATTTCTTATCGAATAAAAATGTAATTTTTGAACCCTTGCCCTGCCGCCCCTTTGAACCTTTTTTTTTCCGATTTTTTTTTTTCGTGTATATTCCGCATTGCATGATTTTAATTCCGCGCCGTGGGGGATTTCTGAAATTGAGCTCCACAGTTAACTGGTTAAATTTAGATCGTCGATGATGACCCTAAAAAAAAAAAGAAAATTTCCGTAACAATGCGCTCTGCGAAGTTAACAGTGTGCGTGGACTTTCGTATCTCATTCTTGGTTTGTAAAAAACACTGTGCGATTTTCTCATTCCTCGAAATTGTTTTTAACCGGAGATTTTGTTATTTATTTAGATAAATCCAGCAAAGGTGTATATATTAACCCCTTGCCCTACAATATCGAGTCAGACTCGTGATGAAGATGCTGAACGGGTTTAATAAATATGTTTCAACATATAGGCATACAATAGATATAAATTTTCTCCTTTTTTTAGGAAATTATAAATTACAAAAAAGTTCTAATCACTGAAACCGTGAAATAAATCGTACTACAAGAGGTTAACACTAAACCTATCACGGTCAAGTGGCACAATTATTGAAATGATAAAAACGTATTTATAGGAAATTACCGAATTATAATGAAAATCGTACAAAGTTTAAATAAATTCAGTCTTCTCCCTTCTACAAGACGTTTCGCTTTTATATGTTTTGTGCTTGGTAGGTTTATAGCGTTAACACTAGAACTACCAGATAAGTCAACATGACTTGCTCCTAATTTTTTCTTTTAGAAATAACGAAATTGTAAATATGTTTTCATGGAAAAATTTTTTAATAAACTTCTCTATCGAAGTAGATATTTGAACAAAACTGGTATGAAATCTAAACAACTGCAATTTTGTTGTTTCTATAAGGCAATGTACGCCAGTTGCATTTACTGCTTGGTAGTTCTAGTGTTAACAATATTTCTACATGATTTTTTCCTGCGAATTCGATTTTTCGAAACTACGGAAATTTGCACAAAGTTGTGGATATACGAGTTTGTTAACCGGGCAAATTTATTTATCGACTCGGACAGCTGTGCGGCCCGGCTTCTGTCGTCGCCGTTGTTACACTTATCGGTAACGCAAGATCGTTCCCGCATGCATAACGGCCGACTCGCATAATGAGCGAACGGCGCGACGGTCCCATTGTGTCAGCGGAAACCGATTAACGAATCGGTTGCATCGATCGATTCGCGCGACACCCTTCCTCCAGCGGGGTATCATCATTCTGTCTGCTCTTCGAGGCGATCTCCAGACGAGGTCGATTAGAAATTCATTTCTCAAGGAACTTGTTCGTGCTGAAGAGCGTAATGGGCCTCCGAGGCGTATCGGGCGGCTTGGCAAATATTTGCAATGGGAAATGTTGCGCAATGTTTAGGCAATTTCGAGTCGAATGCTTGTCCGATGATTTAGCTACTTAGTGGACTGCAAATCGTTCTGCGCAATAAAAATCGTCTTATCGATTGCTCGTATTAATCGTGGGACACGGTATAAACATTGATCTCTTTATTTTATCGTTCTGCGAACAACAGTATTTTAACATTTTGCCCGCCAAACTAGAAACCACAAAAATTCTATAATCAAAGTAAGTTATTTAACGAAATAAAAATTTTTCTTTCAGTACCTCGCGGAGTCCTTTTTCGATTTTCTTTCGAAGCAAAAATAATCGTCTATCAGTTTTCGTTACGGCTAGAAATTAACACTTGGCAGTAAAGTAACGTCGAAAAAATTAGTTTTTATTTTTTTTAACAACGGCGTACCAAACCGACAAATCTGAAAAAATTCGTGAACAATACTTATGACAATATACCGCTACTGTAAAAATATAAATGTTGTCACTCTAGAACTTCCATGCGACATCTGCATTTTTTCGATTTTTTTGAGGTTTTTGATTTTATACAAGCAGGATTTTCACTTTAAAAATCTGAAACCAATTGCAAAGTATGTATTAGGGTTCTTGACACGTGTCAGATTTTTCTCAGGATTTCTAAACGTCGTTAACTAGGGAAAATAGGCCAAAAACTGATTTTTCGATTTTACCCCATAACTACCCTCCCGATCGAGATACAGGGTTGAAATTTTGCACGGTATGTTTTTTCTTGGTGCTCTATCGAATGGCACATCGTCGATAAAATTCGGTTCAAGGGCATTTTTGACTATCTTATCCGGCTATACCCTTTGGTACAACGAATATATTAACGTAAACATTCATTTTAAAAATTGAACAAATAATTCCGTCGCACATATGTGGGCGACATGGCAGTCAACGTGTTAATGTTCACTGTCAAAAATCCCGACCGGGCAGCAACACACAAAAAAGTTCGAATCGATTGATACAAGTTTCACGCGAATCCATTTCGAAGAGAGCGCGCGAATATTTTTTACCGTCGACCGTGAAATTCTTTATCGCGTGTCGCAAAATTGTTTTGACGGTGCCGAAATGTTTCGTGTTAACGGTAAGGCGTGAAATAAATTATGGCGAAAAATTCGGCAGTGTGTCGCGAATCCCGTGGAAGAGGAGAAACATGAAAATAAAAAGGCGACCGGTTTAGAATGGTTTCGCACGCGTCTGGCCGTGTCGCGTCGCTGATTCGCGTGATGTATGTGTAACATAGCAATTCGCATACGTTAATTCGCACTTACGTTGCTTCCATCCGTGACAAGGTAGACGTTCATTAGTTCTGACTCGAGCTCCGCGATGCTCGCTTTCCGATTTCTTTGCGCGACTTTATTCTAATTCCGATCGAACCGGCCGGACAAAAAACTCGTTTAATTATGTTATCGTGGAGAGGAAGAGGTAATTACTTGATCGATGAAGTTTTTTCTTTAAAACTCATGCCGTCGCAATTATCGCATATTCTTCGTGCTTGTGTATCGAGCAATAGCGTAATCGCACACGAGTGTGTAAATAAGAATCCATTAACCGTCCTGTAGACTTCTTGTCATTGTTGATGCACATTTGCAACCGAGAGACTTTTTCGAACATTTTTATGCGGGAATACGTAACTTCGTTCGCGCATGGATCTGCGGTGATTCGATGATTTTCGTGCGTTCACGTAATGGTTATTAATTTGATTTTATCTGTTGGATCTATGTTCTTTTTTATTTTATTTTGTTTGTATTTAATTATATATATATTTTTTAGTTTAAGACAGAGTCTCTCTCTCTCTCTCTCTCTGCGTAGGTAATGTTAAGTTAGTTGTAAGCTAGATAAGGTTAGGGTAAGCTTGGCGGGAGAAATGTGAAATGGATTGCAACCCTGAGAGGAACAATAAAGAATTGATTGATTGATATTAATTTGATTTTACTCAATTCTGACTTACTTAATTCTGATTTTCGCGATCGGAAAAATTCTTCTTTCGAGCTGATTCTTATGTATGTATGCCGAACTTGAAGAGCGTGTAACTTTCCTATGCATGTATAATTTGCACCGGTAACTATGAATACGCATCATGCCTGTGGCGATCGATCGAAGTTCGGGTCGAAGTATAATTCACACGGATTATTGCAATTTCTGTGTCGGATGGAAGTTTTCGACGATTTTACAGGGTTCTTGGATCGATACGATCTCTCGCGAAATCTCCGACTGCGGATTTTATGGAAAATGCTATTTAACGCAGTGGACAGATTCAACGATTTTAAAAATACGATCTTTATTACGATTATTAAAGGGACGAACGAAAGAAAAATTTTCTATTCGACTCGTGCATTATTTTGCAGAAAACTATGGAGATCTCATGGCAAATTGGACTGATTAAAAGAGTATACGTATTACACTCGGTTCATTCAAATTATTCGAAAAACAAATTTCTTGCAAATACATTTTTTAAGCATATTTTAGCACACTCCTTGCAGTGTCAATCTTTAAAATTAACCCTTATCACTCGAATGGCGACTCTGAGGCGCCACTAAAAATTGCTACACTATTATTTAAAACAATTTTTACACTATATTGGTATCTAAGAAATTCATAAAAATTTCAATGTTGTAAGTAATAGACGGCATATGCATAAAAGGAAATAAATTATGCACAACATATTCTCGGTTAGAAGAAATGGTTTTAAAACAGCTTCGAGTGCAAAGGGTTAGTACGAACAGCAAATAAGCAAAACCGATTGCCACGAACAAATGAAGAAAATACTGAAAAATTGTATCGATCGCGATCGCTCATTACCATGCAACGCGCGATACAAGTTGATAGTTATTAATGAGTCCGGTAATTATTCAAAAGCTTCCGCGTGCCGGGATTTACGACGATCCATTACGGCCGGCGAGATCATGAACTATTGCGAATGAAATCTCGAATTTTACGACGTGGAAACCCTCGAATTTTACGACGGTCGAGGCGTGTTGTTTATTCCGGTTTCGATCGAGCACGTGCGCCTTTATCTCGGACGGAATTCGTTCCGTGTCCGATGTGTTTCACGTGATTCCGTTTCTCATTCGTTGTCCAGCGATCGATCCCTATCGCTCCGATAGCAATAATGATCGACTTAACCCGGTCTGCGCATAATTCATGCGAGTGCATACTTTTTCCAGGAATTACTTGGACTAAACAATCTCAAAAATAAAATCCTGCGGTTTCGAACAGTGGACTTGAAAAATTGCTTCGGCCTTCCATTAACACTTTGGTTGCCAAACCAGAACCCCAAAAAGTTCCATAAAATCAAAGTAAGTTATTTGAGCGTATAATAATTGAAAAAAATTAAATGTATGATATTGAGTAGTTCTCCAACTTTCTTACATTCTATAGATCCTAATCAAGTTTGGTACAATTTACATAATATTAACGTACAAATTTATTTTAAAACCTGGACAGATAATTCCGTGAGCCACATATGTGTGACATGGCAGTCAACGTGTTAAATAAGAGGAAATAAATTACCAAGCCACTGGAGGGTTTTAAAAAATTGCTTCAGCCTACCAAAAGTTACTAAATAAGAGGAAAAAAAAATTACCAAGTCACTGGAGGGTTTTAAAAAATTGCTTCAGCCTACCAAAAGTTATTAAATAAGGGGGTAAAAAAATGAGACTAAACCATTGTAGAGTTTTAAAAAATTGTTTGGGCCTAGCAGGAGTTACTAAATAGGAAAAAACAATTACCAAGCCACTGGAGGGGTTTAAAAAATTATTTTGGCCTCCCAAAATTTATTAAATAGGGGGAGGGGGGAATGACCAAACCATTGTACAGTTTTAAAGAATTGTTTGGGCCTACCAGAGGTTATTAATTAGGAAAAAAGAATTACTTGTCCATCTTGCAAGCAGCGCAGAAAGATTTCTCGATTCGACGGATATCTCCCGCTCTCGAGGACCGATAGATCGATCGAAGAGTGTCGATTGCTGGCGACGTTTGCGTGGATATGAAAATTGCGTTGGGTTAACGATTCGTGGACAGAGTAGCGCGGTAAGAGAATCGAAGTTGAAGGAGAACGTGGACCAAATGAGCGTCGTTGCGAGTGAGTTAGCGACTCGATTAGCGCAGGAGAAAGGAGAAAAAGAAAGAGGCAACGCACATGACGGGACGGGACCCTCGGTGTCCGTGGGAAATTCGCCTTCCTGCCTGGCCGGTTGCCCGGCAGCTTGGATAAATTTCTCGGGGACTCTGTTATTCTTTTTTTCTTCATCGGCGACCTTCCGGTAAATTAGCCCTGTACTCGCATGACCCGCGCCAACCACTCTAAGGTCCACGTCGACGCGTTTCGCGACCCTGCCAGAGAGAGCCCGTTTTCGCAATATTTATACACCCGCTCGGATTCCCCAGCCGGCTCGATCAACGTTGTTAAACTGCGGATCTTTATGCAAAATAAACATGTAAAAAATTACAACTTCAACAGGCTAAACGCTCTCGGAATTATCTCGGAATTTCCCGTTTTTCCCATAAATGCATGGAAAACATACAGGAACCAGTTTTTTAAATTATTTTCAAAGAAATTGACCACCGGATTGCGAAATAAAAATTTTTCTTTTAGTACCTCGCGGAGTCCTTCTTCGATTTTCTTTCGAAGCAGAAATAATCGTCTATCAGCTTTCATTACGGCTAGAAATAAACCCTTAGCACTCGAATGGCGACTGTAAGGCGCCACTAAAAATTACTGTATTGTTATTCAAAATATTTTCTGCATTATTAAATTTGTTTGTACGTAGTAAATTACTGAACACTTCTGTATTGTACGAGTAAATTGCACTATCTTCATATGTATAACATGAAAAAAAATATATAGGAGGGAAATATTTCAGGTCGGAAGAAATCGTTTCGTTTTCGAGTTAAATAACTTCGAGTGCAAAGGGTTATAAATCTATTCCCGAAACTCGTAGATCCGTTATAGCGTGAAGATCGTGGAATTGCTATAACGATCGCCTCCCACCTGTAGCCCGAGACCTGATCTCATCGCGAAGAATGTTTCCTTTCACTTTTCACTGATAACTGATAATTGACTAGTAAAAGTTCCCCGGGGTTTCGGTGTTTCACAACTCGTGAAACTGATAAACAAACGTCGGATGTTTACGCAAAATCTTCATCCGAACCGACCGTTTTCAAGGCCGGGGAAATTAGTTGGACAGCACAAACACAACTCTAAAAGAATCCTGTCAAAATTCAGTGGTCGAGAAATTGTTTTCTTGCATTCCTGCAAACCGGACTGAATGTTTTAGATATACGTTTTTGCCATCTTTCTGCTGGGAATAATAGCCGCGAGGGCAGATATTTACGACCCTCGGCCGATTAGCATAAGATCCTGAATCTTATTTTGAAATAGTTCGACGAATTCGAAGAATTCTTAGCTGTTTTTTACTGTTGCTCGTGGGCTGCGGATTTTATGCGTGAAACGGAAAATAGGAAAAATAGTAGAGGAATTTAAAAAAGTAGGTCCTGTGATTTATCACAACTGTCGAGAGTGGAAATAAATTCCTAAGCGCTCTTTGTTTGTTTCTCAATTTATACGAAGTTTATCAAATTTAATGCTGAAATTATTTTCACAGTAGAAACAGCACCTACTCGGACCGAGGAAATAACGAATTTTCACTGTAAAATCTGATCGATTATGTTTTGCTTTCAGACCGGACACAAACGTTAGCGGTGACATAATGCAACTTAGCCTCGAAAAGAAATTTCAATTCCAATGCACAAGCTTCTCACGTGAACAAACAAATCAGAGAATTGCAAACGGACTTCCCTTGACCCGATTTCTTACGCAAACTTCCGTCGGTGAAGGTGAACAATTAATTCATTAATCATTCCGCATTCCCGACGCTCGAGCGATTCGGTAACACCGAATCAATTATAATCGACGCTCCAGATATATACTATACACAATCACGCGTGACCCCACGATAAATCTGTTGTAAGTATAATGTGCAACACAAACGCGTTCACATTAAGTAGGTTTTCAAGGTGATATATTGTAATTTTTTCTGGGAAATTCTATAAGGAAAATTTTATGAAATTTTATTGGCTTATTTACACACACATTTCAGCTACATTCGTGAATTTTTATACACTGCTGCCCTGAAAATTGTAGTAACTAATCGCACTCGTTTTTACCCGGTATAAACGTTCCGATTAAGGTCGGAATTTTTAATCGCTTCCAAGGTGCACTTTCGCAATTTTTTTTTATCGAATACTGTGCACGGAATTTTTACGAAATTTTATACGCTTGTTTATACACATCTCGTCTACATTCGTGAATTTTTATACACGGCTGCCGTCAAAATTGCGGTAATTATTCGCACATGTATGCGCCAAGTACCGTGGAGCAGGTTCTCGTTAAGGTCTTAATTTTGGTGCAGTTTTGCAATTTTTTGCTCCTAAAGTATGCATCGAATTTTTATAAAACTTTACAGACTTCTTTGTACATGTGTCAGCTACGTTCGTGAATTTTTCTGGTGTGTTAAGTTACGTCCACACCGAAGTACCATCGAGCAACTTTCTGTCGCCTTTTTCTTTTTTCGTTAAATAAAATCAGACGACGGCAACAAGATGCGATTGAAAACTGCTCGATGTTGCTTCGATGTGGACACGGCTTAAGATAAGGTGCGAAGAAATTTCGCGGACGCGTTATCGAACGGTTTGCGCGACCTGTTTTCCACGGCTCCGTTTTACACGACCGGAAAATTTTCCGCGACGATGGCCGCGTGTCCACCGAATGGCGTGACTGCAAGAACGGATTCCACTGATGCAGTAGGCCCCAGGTGTAATCAGGCAGGTGCTGTCTACACACGATTAGCGGAAAACACACACGGGCTGCTTCGCTTGGCTTTCGGATCGATAATCGGGCTAGGGGATGCGGCAGAAGAGAAAAGAAAAAAAAAAAATAATAGAGGAACACAAGGCGAAGGGCCGATGTCGATTCGAGCACCTTCGACCAACGTGCAATCTTGTTCGCGGGTTGCATCGTGTCGCATCGGTTCGTCGAATCAATCGACCAAGCCGCAGAAACCTAACCGGTGCGAATCATGCGCCACGCAATCGCCCAAACGAACCGCGCTGACCCTCGGATCGGCTCTAAACAAGCGATCTTCGAGGGTTTCGCTTGCGAAACTATGCGAGAAACTATGCGAAATAGCTGTACTTTAACTTGGGGAATTTGTTCCCGGATGATGGTTTTGATAAGTCTGTAAAGTTTCATAAAAATTCGATGTACACTATACAAGAAAAAAATTTCAAAGTGCGAATGGAAAGCGATTCATAAATTAAGAAAAATTCGCGAATGTAACTGAAATATGTATAGATAAGTCTACAAAGTTTCATAAAAATTCATCACACAGTTTCCGAGAAAAAAATTGCAAAGTGCATCTTGGAAGGAGATTCATAAATTAACACTTCAATGAGAATGTACTGCCAACACTTGGCACATGTGTGAATAATTGCTATAGTTTTAATGACAGCGCTGTATAAACATTCGCGAATGTGGCTGAAATGTGTATAGATAAGTCTACAAAGTTTCATAAAAATTCATCACACAGTCTCCGAGAAAAAAATTGCAAAGTGCATCTTGGAAGGAGATTCATAAATTAACACTTCAATGAGAATGTACTGCAACACTTGGCACATGTGCGAATAAATGTGTATAGATAAGTCTACAAAGTTTCATAAAAATTCATTACACAGTTCCCGAGAAAAGAAATAGCAAAGTGCATCTTGGAAGGCGATTCATGAATTAACACTTCAATGAGAATGTACTGCAACACTTGGCACATGTGCGAATAATTGCTGTAGTTTTAATGACAGCGCCGTATAAAAATTCGAGAATATAACTGAAATATGTATAGATAAGTCTACAAAGTTTCATAAAAATTCATCACACAGTTCCCGAGAAAAAAATTGCAAAGTACATCTTGGAAGGCGATTCATGAATTAACACTTCAATGAGAATGTACTGCAACACTTGGCACATGTGTGAATAATTGCTGTAGTTTTAATGACAGCGCCGTATAAAAATTCGCGAATGTAACTGAAATGTGTATAGATAAGTCTACAAAGTTTCATAAAAATTCATCACACAGTTTCCGAGAAAAAAATTGCAAAGTGCATCTTGGAAGGAGATTCATAAATTAACACTTCAATGAGAATGTACTGCCAACACTTGGCACATGTGTGAATAATTGCTATAGTTTTAATGACAGCGCTGTATAAACATTCGCGAATGTGGCTGAAATGTGTATAGATAAGTCTACAAAGTTTCATAAAAATTCATCACACAGTTTCCGAGAAAAAAATTGCAAAGTGCATCTTGGAAGGAGATTCATAAATTAACACTTCAATGAGAATGTACTGCAACACTTGGCACATGTGCGAATAAATGTGTATAGATAAGTCTACAAAGTTTCATAAAAATTCATTACACAGTTCCCGAGAAAAGAAATAGCAAAGTGCATCTTGGAAGGCGATTCATGAATTAACACTTCAATGAGAATGTACTGCAACACTTGGCACATGTGCGAATAATTGCTGTAGCTTTAATGACAGCGCTGTAAACATTCGCGAATGTGGCTGAAATGTGTGCAAAAAAGTGTGTAAAGATTCATAAAAATTCCGTGTACTAGGAATAAATCATAAAACGAATCGATTTAAAAGAAGAATGTCGTGAATATTGATAAATAGGCTGTGTGGATTTCTTCGCAAAATAAACAAATGTTTTTAATCGTTTGTACAGAAAATACAGAAAACCGCTGCAAGAACGATCGACTCGAGATTGACAGTCTTGGAAAATTTCGGATTCATTTGCCTATTGACCCGATTCGATTCGCGAGCAATCGATTCAGCAGTCAAAGTTCACTCGATCGGCGGTTGTAATTTATTTTCCACGTGCACGGTCACGACCGGCCTACGTAACCGGCTAACAAATTCACTTCCACGGTCGGAATAATCGAATCGAACGCTGCTCGAACAGATTACCGAACTTTCGTCTGCGTAGTTGACTTCTCGGATCGAGGAAAAAATCGATCTCTAGATAGCGAATCTCTATGCAAAATACGTAATAATTTCCGGCATGAATTGTGTAACATACGAGCGAAATGGAAATGTAATTTTTTCTCTAATTTGTTCAGTCTCCCATCGTGAATAAGTGCATAAAATCCGCAGTCTATCAACGACGTACTGAAAATTCTCCAGCTATGAGTTAACATGTTGGAGCATAAAAATTTCTATTCAAACTCATCCTCATAAATTTAAAAATTCTATTTATTATAAAAATTTTCAGTTTCATCAACAAGAAAAACTACTTCTTTAACGCTACAACTACCAAGCACTAAATGCAACTGGCACACATTGCCTTATAATAACAACAAAATAAGACTTGTTTAGATTTCGTATCAGTTTTGTTTTTAAACATCTACTTCGATAGAGAAGTTTACTAAAAAATTTTCTCATGGAAACATATTTATAATGTCAATATCTCTAAAAGAAAAAATTAGGAGGAAGTCATTTTGACCCATCCGGTAGTTCTAGTGTTAATTTAAACCACCTCGATCAAACGGGATCCGAATGCATTAAGATTCCTCGTAAAGAAAATCGAAAAAACTGGATTTCAATCTTACCGTTGCCTCTTTTTATGGCAAAACGAGTTTTCTATTTACGCAGCTCGATGCACGAAATGTTTTGCATCAAAATCCATAGTCTGATAATAGTGTTTCGATTTCGAAGAAACGAACGATATAAATGCTCGGTAACGTCAACGATGCTTCTCGATGGTGTTCCGAGTGTGGTTGCAGCATGCACGCGCATTCTTTTCGGCCGTTACGGGGTCCCATATATCGGGTACCGTTACTCTATGCGTCCCAGATAGAGAATTTCGTGGGACCAGCATGGGAAACACTGGCGTGGCTCGGACAAACAGTTTTCCTCTCGAAATTCCAAGTTGACGAGCTCACCGGGCCGAGGATCGAGAGATCGAGAAACACGCCAGGGAAATCGGGAACAAGATGGTAGCGACATTGCGACATTTTATTGACATAACCGTGAGCATGCGTCACTTCGAGAAATCGTTTCTGCGACGAGCTTTGGGAATGCTTTAGACATGGACTAAGCTTCGACGAAGCTTATTATGCTCTCGTTATGCTGAATTCGGAAAGCGTTCTCGGTCGAGTTAATCAGCCGAATCTGTTTCAATTAACACTTTGACTGCCAAACTGGAAACCTCAAAAATTCCATAAAATAAAAGCAAGTTTTACAATGAAATGAAAATTGAAAAGCATTGTATGTATGATATTAAATAGTCCTCCAACTAGAAACCTAAAAAATTCCATAAAATAAAAGCAAGTTGTTTAATGAAATGAAAATTGGAAAAATTAAATGTATGATATTGAGTAGTTCTCCAACTTTCTTACATTTTACTGATCCTAACCAAATTTGGTACAATGAATATATTGACATGAAAATTTATTTTAAAATCTGGACATGTGGCAGTCAACGTGTTAATTTTCACAATTTGTACGCAGTCTTGAGAAAATATGATCAAAGGCACATTAGAAGAATTTGTAATGCTATAAATTCGAGGATGATACGGTTAAAAGAAATTCTTGACGGAGTCTTGCAATTGACACTTTGACAGACCTACAGAGATACTTTGCATAAAAATCGTCAAATAATCTCCGGTCAAATTGCTCGCGATAACGATGCTCGGCAAAATGAAAAGGTCTAATAAAGTCGAAGGAGGATGAAATAGAATTTAATGACAGAAGGTAAGGACAAGGGTCGGAAAGGAAGCTTGTTTGCAGCGAATAATGACCGCCGGTGTCTGGATCCTCGAAGACAGAGTTCGAAGGTCCAGGATTCGGTTGAAAGTAGCGCGGGCGCTCTTGTTATCGTTACCGAGAAGAAGACCGACTTATTCAACGACTTAAAAGGAAATCATCTTACCGGATTTGTTATCCATGAGGTCCCTGTACCCGTGCACCAGATCCGCCACTATACTCGTCATCTTGGCTCCGCTCTGAAACCAGACACAAAGCGTGTTCGTTTTACTCCGGTGAACCGAAGAAAATGTCGCAGGACTCGGGACGAAGGTTCAAAGGGGAAAACCGGGCCGACGCTGCTCTTAACCCCTGTGTGTTGATAACCGACAATTTTCGAGGAGCCTGTATTTTTCCTTCCGGAAACGATGACACAATAGCAATTTTTCAATCTTGTCTCGCAGCACTTTCGAAAGAATTTTTCGGCAACTTCGACCAGCGATTGTTGACGTCGGGGTTGAGCAGCGACGAAAATACAATTTTTCGATACAGGTACTCTTCTAAAATAATTCTTGGCATGGATTACTCTATGCTCTTACTATAACAATGATACAATGTCAATTATAAATCGAGTTCATTCGATATTGGAGGTGAACAAGACGAAAACAATTTGATAAAATTTTGATTGTTGACGTCGGGGTTGAACAGCGACGAGAACACATTTTTTCGATACACAGGTACTCTTCTAAAATAATTCTTAGCATGGATTGCTCTATACGCTTACTATAACAATTCAACTATAAATCAACAATAAATTCAATAAATTCAATTTCAACTATAAATTGAGTTCATTCGATATTGGAGGTGAACAAGAGGAAAACGATCTGATAAAACTTTGATTGTGTATTGATCTAATCCGATACTTGATTTGATGAAAATTCGACCGAATAATTTCACCGAACAATTTAATAAAAATTAGAAAATAGAGGGTCGAAGCAGTGCTATGGTTTGAACGGTAATGCATGCGTACCTCGTTAAGCTCCTATCGTATCGAACACAATGAACACCACCACGGTATCGGTAAGGTTAGTGTCACCTGGGTGGCGAACTTAACGCAGAGTAAGGTATAGCTCAAATTCTCGGCGTATTTTAAGTGCGTTCGAATTTTCGCACGGGGAGAGGGCAGCGCAGAGTGGGGAGACGGCATTGACAATGTTAATCGATAACAATGCCAGCAGAAAACCACTGTCATTGGACTCCGGACAACGGCAGCAGCCAGATGCATGAGAAATTCGATGCACAACCTCTGTACCGTCTCTCGAGCCGCTGCCCCCACTACTGCTCGTCTCTCAAATTATCTCTAAACAGGATCCTATGATTGCCAAAAATATATTAATTAATTTTAATATTTATTAATTAATATTTTAATTGATTCTACGTCGTTCAATTACTGTTCGTTGGATTTAACTCGTGTCGATTTGTGTTCGTTTAATTTCAATTTATTTGGCTCTTCCATAATAATTTTTGTTATCCCCTTTTGAATCATTTTACCTTCATTTAATTTGTTTTGATATTCTATTTTTGGCCTGTATCGATTTTATTTCGTTCGATTTGCACTCGTTTACTGGTCCTTAATTTTGGTGATTTTATTTCATTGCGTTTTGACTAATTTTATGTTTATTCGATTAATTGCATGTTTCCATTTGACCTGTACAGATTTCGTTTCGTTCGATTCGCGTGTTTTCTACGTCCCCTCCATATTTATTCATTTGATTACGTTCGAATGAGTTTCGTTTCAGTGTTTGAACAAATCGTCGCAGTTTCGCGCGAGCATCGTTGATAGAGATAAAAGTAATAGATAATTTTCGTACATTTACGCAGCAGATATGTCTAGATATATCAGTGTGCAACAAACAACGACGTACTACGCTTGCTTTAATTTACTAATTTCCATTGAATGGCAGAAGTTTTTACACGAGTCTACCCCTTCTGTGAATATTCAACACAATTTTTGTCATGCGACTGTATAAATATTTGTAAATTATCCGGAAATGTGATCGAACAAGCCCGGAAAGTTTCATAAATATTCTTTCTACGGTTCAGCAAAAAAAGAAATTTACATAAATGATACCTGAAACCCCGTCCACTTGCGAACCTAAAGCAGATCAAAAAGTTACGACTTTAAGGGCCCGGTCTTCGTAGATTCCCGATAAGGTAGAGTGACCACATTGCCGACAAAAATAGGCGAAAAATGGTTTTACGTATCTCAACTTTTCGTCCTTGTGTGAGAATATTGTTCGCTGGGGAAGGGCTCATGTTGTCTTAGAAAAACGACAAGATTTAATTTATTTAGACTTTGCGCAGTTCTTATTACATATAATTCATATAATTCGTATAAAATGAATTATCATTTTATTCGATATTTATTGAATTTATTAAAGATATTTATCGAATCATTGCTTACGAAGGCATATTTATAATTTCAAAAATTGTCAAATAAAAAATCTAGAACCGATCGTTTGACCGGTGGTGGCACGTTTAAAATGTTAACCCCTTGCACTACTATTTAATTTCTGATTACAATGAACAGAAATTCTTCATCGTTCCGCATTTCATAGAAAAGTAAAGATGGTTTATAATTATTGTGTGCCTATGTTTTCTGCGAAGGATATGTATATATGTATAATATATGTATATTAGTATTAGTATATAAGATATGTATATATCTATAATGTATATATCAACTACAACAAAATACAATTTTATTTAAAGGAAATTAGTAACATACAAATTTATTAGGCTCTGTTCAGAATTTTCACCACGAGTCTGACTCGATATTGTAGGGCAAGGGGTTAAGCGTGTGTCCGAGGGCTGTGAATGGAAATTATATAGCAGTTACTGACACTGAAAGAGTCACGCGGCTATCACGTGACTATTTAAAGAGAGAGTATACCTGGCACGTGTGCATAATTACCGCAATTTTAACGACAGTGCTGTATAAAAATTCATGAAGTTTCGTAATAATATATCGCACAGTTTTCGAAAAAAAAAACCACAGGCCGAACGCGAATGTGTTTTACTATACTCGATGGAAGAGCTTGCTCGCGTTCGCGCGAATAAAGGTAAGTTCGCAATGAAGTTTTGGCGAGGCAAACCTGTCCCCGTTCCCATTTTTTTAATACTCTCCTCTCGACCGGCTGTGAAGGCGGAGTAATCTGCGAGGTTCAAAGACTGCTCGATTCGGGAAAGAAAGAAATGCATTCATTCGGGATGGCTCTGACAACTATCAAAGGAAACGAGATGCACCGTACATTTTCGCCTGCCCTTGTTCCGCGGACAATATCATGGTTACATGCAGCCTGGGGATTGCGAGGAATTTCATTCGAATAATGGACCGTTGTAAAAGCTGCGTGCACAATTTCAAACGCGACAAGACGCGCGCCAGATCCCCATCGATCGCTCCCAATCGTTTCAACTATCTTGATTGTCCATACCACGGGCTTATAATTATTTTCGCGTGTTCATTCTACCGAATGACGCGTATCCCATCCCTTCCTCTCATCTTCAACCATATTACTTCACCGTTAAATTCAGAAACGCAAAATTTTCTTCACCCTTAAATTTAGGGCAGTAAGAAATCTCTAGCCCTCAAAGTTGAGGGTGCAAAGATTACGTTTGTCCTACAAATTTTGGAGCTGTAAAACTTCTTCCACCCCCAAATGCCATGCTTCCACCACAAATAAGAACGAAAAAATGTCTGCATCTCCAAATTCAGAAGCGTAAAAATTCCTTTACGCTTACATTTGAACACTGGGCTGTAAAAAACACTCTCAAGTTTAATACTGCAAACTTCCACCCCCAAATTTAAGAACGAAAAAATGTCTGCATCTCCAAATTCAGAACCGTAAAAATTCCTTTACGCTTACATTTGAACACTGAGCTGTAAAAAACACTCTCAAGTTTAATACTGCAAAAATTGTCCTCACCCCCGAATTTGGGGCAGTATAATTTCTCCCGCTCTCGAATTGGGACAGTAACAAATTCCTCCACCCCTTCGAATTTAGCGCTATAAAAATTCTCTCACCCTCAAATTTAAAACCGTAACGATTACTACACCCCCGAACTGTGACCTGTAAAAATTCACTCACCCTCAAATTTAGGGCCGTGAAAATGACTCCACCCTCGCTCTTAAGATTTTTGTCGTCGATAGATAGGCGACATAAATGTTGCTCTAAATTGTAAAAATGAGAAAAAAGTACGGAGCATTGTATCCCACGATAAAAAATTGTATTGTGAAATTGTAAAAATTTCTCCACCTTCGAATTTAGCGCTATAAAAATTCTCTTACCCTCAAATTTAAAACCGTAACGATTACTACACCCCCGAACTGTGACCTGTAAAAATTCACTCACCCTCAAATTTAGGGCCGTGAAAATGACTCCACCATCGATCTTAAGATTTTTGTCGTCGATAGATAGGCGACACAAATGTTGCTCTAAATTGTAAAAATGAGAAAAAAAGTACGGAGCATTGTATTCCGCGGTAAAAAATTAAAATGCAGCGCTTTCGCATCGCGGCTCTTTCGCAGACAATATTAGGGTCGACTCGTGTATCGTCGGACGAAAGTCGCGAGAGTTTCGACGATCGATTCGCGAGGGAGACGAGGAAAGTCGTTAACGATGGAAATGCGTGCGAAATGCAGAGAGGGGGGGGGGCAAGTGTTCGCGAAATCCACTCGTTCCGTGGACTCGCGAGTAGACTGGTTTTCGCGGAAGCGTAAAACGCATCGATCGCCGCCGCGTCCTTTAAAGGGGCCGTCGAGATATTCGGATAAAGCGAACCGTTTTTCCAGAAACACTCTTTAGCATTTCAGTTTAAAAACTAGTACTCCATATAATTGTTGTTCTCTTAGGAATGGTCATATCATTATTGTGGAAAATGTAATATTTTCGAGAGACCTCTGCAAAATACTCGGTAGACAATTTTCAAATTTAAAAGATTTTTACGAGAGTTCCTGCAAATCATCTAATTTTGGAATTTTCTTAGTAGAATCTCCTTGTCTCGGACCTTTGGGAATTACGGATGTTTTCCACAAATATGTGAAATGAGAATTTGAAACCAAGATTATCCTTTTCCCATTGCTACATCTATTTCCTCAATCCATTCCGCAAACTCTACAATAAATTCTACCGGATCGAAATTGAATTTATTAACACTTCAAAAATACGCATCAATCGCCGTGTCCTTTAAAGGGGCCGTCGAGATATTCGGATAAAGCGAACCGTTTTTCCAGAAACACTCTTTAGCATTTCAGTTTAAAAACTAGTACTCCATATAATTGTTGTTCTCTTAGGAATGGTCATATCATTATTGTGGAAAATGTAATATTTTCGAGAGACCTCTGCAAAATACTCGGTAGACAATTTTCAAATTTAAAAGATTTTTACGAGAGTCCCTGCAAATCATCTAATTTTGGAATTTTCTTAGTAGAATCTCATTGTCTTGGACCTTTGGGAATTACGGATGTTTTCCACAAATATGTGAAATGAGAATTTGAAACCAAGATTATCCTTTTCCCATTGCTACATCTATTTCCTCAATCCATTCCGCAAACTCTACAATAAATTCTACCGGATCGAAATTGAATTTATTAACACTTCAAAAATACGCATCAATCGCCGTGTCCTTTAAAGGGGCCGTCGAGATATTCGGATAAAGCGAACCGTTTTTCCAGAAACACTCTTTAGCATTTCAGTTTAAAAACTAGTAGTCCAGATAATTGTTGTTCTCTTAGGAATGGTCATATCATTATTGTGGAAAATGTAATATTTTCGAGAGACCTCTGCAAAATACTCGGTAGACAATTTTCAAATTTAAAAGATTTTTACGAGAGTTCCTGCAAATCATCTAATTTTGGAATTTTCTTAGTAGAATCTCCTTGTCTCGGACCTTTGGGAATTACGGATGTTTTCCACAAATATGTGAAATGAGAATTTGAAACCAAGATTATCCTTTTCCCGTTACTACATCTATTCCGCAAACTCTACAATAAATTCTACCGGATCGAAATTGAATTTATTAACACTTCAAAAATACTCTTAGCATCGTCCGCAATTTCAACTGTTTTCAGCAGAGCGATTGAGAATGAAAAATTCGTGTTCCGGAGGACAGAACTTATTTATTCCGATTTCCATCAGCGAGTCCCTTTACTCCAATGTATGTAAAAATATAGTTATCATTGAAATTGAGCAGCAGACTATAAATGTTTTGACGAACAATTGTATTGCAGCAAAGCGAAGCGAAATAGAAATGTTGTTTTCTTTTTTAATGTGATTAATAGGTTGAAAATAATACAGTACTTTTTGTGTGGTCCATAAAGTGTAATGGCAACTTTCGCAGGGTATCAATCTGGCTTGCGTTGATTCGACGCTAATGGAACCGTGAATAGAAACAAAGTTTGATTCATATCGAAACGTCCATTAAAGTCAGAAATTCAATTATCATTGACGAACCGGTGATTTGATACGCGAATCGCGGCGGTTGCTTAACGAATAGGCTCGCGCGACCGGGCCTACAAAATGAAACCATCGAACACCGTGGAATGGCATGGCAGGCTGCTGTAACGACCGGTTGCGTTACTTAACTTCCTTTTGTGAGTCGGTTTCGAGCAAATGCGACGAAAAAGCGGTGCACGATGACTGTGCGAATCGATTAATTACGCAAGGAGAGAATCGAGGCAGCTATAACTAGAAATTGCGATTAACCAATGGAAAAGCCGCATTCTTAATGCCTGTCATTTATTTAATTGCGTGCTTTTTCCTTGCAAAGCTCCAGCTAAATTGCCATTACCGGTCAGAACGGATTGCGAACTTGCAGCATCGAAAAGAGGACCTTTATTGCCGTAACTTCTGAAAAATGAACCTGTTCAAGTCGAAATTTCTCGGGATCATACCTCATATTGTCGTACGAATGTGTAAAAAATGTGGAAAGAATCCAACGAACCGTTGCGTTATTAAAAAGATCCGAAACATGCAAATCTGCTGACATTTTTTGGGTCACTGTGCAACGTAAACGGGCTTGCAGAAATGTGATTGTAACTTACCGAAAACTAATCCGATCGAGTTCAAATTTGGCATACGACCAGTCCACACTATCCTAGCAATGTATAAAAAATATAAAAATTTTCTGCCAGCTAATTACGCCGTAAAAAAATGCGTAAGATGCAGTCATGGTCTGTGCACATTTTCGGTGCTACGTAAAAGTACCTTCGTACATTTGTTTGTAACTTTCCGAAAACTAATCCGATCGAGTTCAAATTTGGCATACGAGTGGTCCACACTATCCTAGCAATGTATAAAAAATATAAAAATTTTCTGCCAGCTAATTACGCCGTAAAAAAATGCGCAAGATGCATTCATGGTCTGTGCACATTTTCAGTGCAACGTAAAAGTACATTCGTACATTTGTTTGTAACTTTCCGAAAACTAATCCGATCGAGTTCAAATTTGGCATACGAGTGGTCCACGCAATCCTAGCAATGTATAAAAAATATAAAAATTTTCTGCCAGCTAATTATGCCGTACAAAAAATGCGCAAGATGCATTCATGGTCTGTGCACATTTTCAGTGCAACGTAAAAGTACCTCCGTACATTTGTTTGTAACTTTCCGAAAACTAATCCGATCGAGTTCAAATTTGGCATACGAGTGGTCCACGCAATCCTAGCAATGTATAAAAAATATAAAAATTTTCTGCCAGCTAATTACGCCGTAAAAAAATGCGCAAAATGCATTCATGGTCTGTGCACATTTTCAGTGCAACGTAAAAGTACCTTCGTACATTTGTTTGTAACTTTCCGAAAACTAATCCGATCGAGTTCAAATTTGGCATACGAGTGGTCCACGCCAATGTGTAAAAAATATAAAAATTCTGCACGAAGTGGTTACGTTGTAAAAAAAATCCGAAAGCTACACCATTTCGAGGAAATATTTAAATTTTCCACGGCTCGCAAGAGGACGCAATTTTGCGTCACCGGCCGCGAACGCGTTAGTTCCGCGCGCGTTTAAACGTCGGTGGAGGTCCGTACGACTTGTGGATCGAGTATAACGCGTGATTCGACGGCCGAGAAGAACGGGGTCACCGAATTCGCCTGTTGAAAACGTCGGGATTCGTGCGGGCTGTTCGGTTTCTCGGTTGCAGCTACTGTTGCATTGTTCGGATCGGAACAAGAGGATGCACCGGGCACGGCCGAGGATCGAGCGCTCGCCCGGACGGTTCCGGATGACTCCGAAGTGCTCCCCGACTGTTCCAAGTTTTCTGATAAACCGATAATAGAGCGCACTCGAGAGCCAGGCATCTGCTGCACAGGCTATTCCCCGACGTGCACCAACGGGGTGCATCGGGGGTGTATCGGGGGTGCAACGGGGTCTGGGGATTCCGGTGGAGGAGACTCGACAAAAACGTTGTCCCCGTTTTCGAGCCCGTGGCTCGATAATTTCGCCGTTGTGTCGGTTAATTAAGACACATTAGACGAATTACTTTCGACCGAACTTTCGTCCGCAAAAAAGTTGACGAGACCTCGATAATTCATTTGTGCAATCTCCTGTGTGTGTGTACGGGAAAATAATTTTGCTTCAATAACGATAACGTCACGACATAATCTTTTTAAAGAATTCTTTCACAGAGAGAAAGTTGTTTTATCCTATAAGGGTTGTTTTTATTTTTCAGAACAGAAAACAAGATGGAACTAAATCGTTTGGACTCCGAGGTTTGTTTAATTGAATTTCCGTTTTACGAAATGGAACGCATGAAAAATTAGATGTTTAATGATTTTTTATTGTTTGGAACAATTTTATTTTTGAGAACAGAAAACAAGATGGAACTAAATCGTTTGGACTCCGAGGTTTGTTTAATTGAATTTCCGTTTTACGAAATGGAACGCATGAAAAATTAGATGTTTAATGATTTTTTATTGTTTGGAACAATTTTATTGTTTGATGAATTTCTTTTCTTTTTTGGCTACTATCTTGTAAGTGCTGTTTTTATTTTTAAGAATCGAAAGGAGGCTGAAATTAAATTGTTCGGACTGTGCTGTGTCCTTTTTCAATTTTTTTTTAAGAAGTGACAAGAAGTTGAAAAAAATTTTTAGAATTTCAAAATGTATTCTACATTGAAAGAAACGAGGAGACGTATTTAGAGAAACAAAGCAATTTTCTCATCAACGCAATTATTTGCAGAAAGTTTGTTGACCCGACGAGCGTATCGCTATTTCCATCGATTTGCTGAGTGAGTTCAAACTACATATTGAAGAGTGTGTGCACGCGTCTATGTGTGTGTGTGTGTGTGTGTTAACTTCTGCGCTACATTTTAACTGAAAAACTAGAATAATTCATAGAATCCAAATGATTAGTATGGAGTATTCAGTCGATTATTATGCACTTAATGTCACGTTAACAGTACAAGAGAATGTGTAAAGAATTTTTGTAATTCTAGTGTAATTTAGTTGATTGATATACGTTGTCGATAGTGTTATTCATATGTATATTGATCAACGGTGTTTCGTCCGTGCGTTCAGCACAAACTATCTGACAGATTGCGCTTAAAAGTGACGTTTAAACAACTGACACATGTACCCACCTAGAAAAAAAATTATCTTGACAATATATATCTCAAGCTCGGTTCGTTTAAACGAGTGATTCAGAGTACTTTTTGATCATAATGTATACACACATTCCGTTTCGAGGCAGCGTTGTTTCTGTTTCGTTCTTTCGCAATAACGTAAATGGAATTCACATTCGTAGAATGCGCGAAGTAAACATATTTTTCATCAAATCCCCGCCAATGTTCGAGATATTGACGATACGCCAATCTGTTTCGAGATTGTCCAACAATATTGACGATATACAGCGACTCGAAAAACTCGTTTGTTTACACACGAAATCCCTTGAAACAGCAAACCAACTGAAATCTATAAAACAATTTAATCCGAACAAATTGTCTTTCTAGCCAAATTCTGACATTACAGAGAAGTTGAAAAACAACAAGGCACCATAATTGGCCTAAAAATTACGGTACTCTATGCACTCTTTAAAAAAAAAAAAAAAAATTGCAATACTCTACGCACTAATTTACAAAAAAATTGCAATACTCTGTGCACACTTTTACAGAAAAATTTCAGTATTCCTATGCACTCTTTTACAAAAAAGATTGCAATACTCTGAGCACTCTTTTACAACAAAAAAATTGCAATACTCTCTGTGCACTCTTTTACAGAAAAATTGCAATACTCTCTGTGCACTCTTTTACAGAAAAATTTCAGCATTCCTATACACTTTTTTACAAAAGAGATTGCAATACTCTGAGCACTCTTTTACAACAAAAAAATTGCAATACTCTCTGTGCACTCTTTTACAAAAAAATTGCAATACTCTGTGCACTCTTTTACAGAAAAAATTGCAACACTTTACGCGTTCTTTTCCCCAATGAAAGGTGCAAAACATGAAATTAAATGCTTGAAATAAAAATTATCCGGTCCAATAAGAGAAATTCGAATTAAAAGAAATTGATAGGCTCCCCCACCCTGTGCCCAGGTAATTGGTCCAGAAAAATATGTTGCACGTAGCGATCATTTAATTAGAAAAAGAAAAAGTCGATATCTGGATCGTTTCAAAGAAAGAGTACATTTATAAAGTACATCGGATAACCCGATCGGTTATCTGCTTTTTAATTACCGTGTAATTACATTTGCTCGTAAAAACGACGAATTACATGCTCGTCAGGGTACGCGCGGCATAGTAATTTCTCTGCTATTTATCTCTTTAGTCGTCATGAAATTATATCTGGGTTAGGTTTGCCAGCAGCGATTAATCTCTGAACCCCGCCCTCGCACGCAACACTTTGATATTCCACATTATACTTCGTTGGCTAATTAATTTATGCTCGCTCCCTGTTCAGCATTTTTAATATTGTCTCTCTGACAGAGAGAGAGAGAGAAAAAAAAGAAGAAAGTAATTGGATGAAAAGTAGGCCAAAAAAGAAATTCAATATGGATAGAAACAAAATATGGTATACATAAATATAAATATAATATTTTGTTATTGAAAACTGAGAAGCAACACGGCTATAGAAGTAAAGAATACATTTCTGTCGTCGTTGTTCTGTTTGCAGAATCGGAGAAGTATCCGGCGAAACAACGGGCCACGAATTATCGATCGTCGATCGATCCACGAGTCGCGCAACTAATTTGCAAGGAACCACACACGTGCAAATTTGCACTCGCGGATTTCCTGGAAGTCGCCCGAGAGACCAATCAAACGCGAATCAATTTCTGCGGAACAGTCGGAAGAAAAATAATGCGCGAACAACCCTAGTAGCACAAAATATTGTATACACATTCATATAATATTAAAAAGAGATTCAATCTTTTTTTAATATTCAAATATACATGCAATATTTATTTTATTATACGTAACAAATATTTCTTTTTAACCCTTAGCACTCGAATGGTGACTATAAGGCACCACTAAAATTTACTATATCATTAGTCAAAATATTTTTTACATTATTAAATTTGTTTGTATTTGATAAATTACCAAATATTTCAGTATTGTACGAGTAAATTCCACCATTTTCTTATGTATAACATGAAAAAAAATTTATAGACGGGAATTATTTTAGGTCGCAAGAAATGTATCGTTTTGGAGTCAAAATAGCTTCGAGTGCAAAGGGTTAAATATTCAGGAAATATCTGTCATGTTACGAGAAAAATATTTTTTTCTAAATATTAAATGAATCTATTTCATATTGGAAGTAGAATATTTTGGTAATTATTTACATTAGGGGCTTCCTCACCGATTTTAATGACCTTGAAATATGTTGTCAAGGTCATCATTATGAACAACTTTTTCCTATACATGTTACCGCCGCTCAACTTTAGTTTCCGAGATATTCGCAAAAAAGTTTTAACATCTCAAAAAGTGATCGGAGTAGGTATGGATTAGAATTGAAGTTGCAAAATAAGAAAGAAAACCTTGCATCCAATATTCTACATGCGAATAATAAAATATAATACTAATGTACTGCAAACTACATTATAAAATACTAATGTAAAGTGTACTTACTTCTGAATCTTCTGTACCTCCGTCGGATCCACAGCACACAATTGTTGACTCACGGGAATAGGTCCGAATAATTGAACACAACAATCACTAAACAACACTCACAACACACTTAACGAAATAGTGACAGCAGACGAGAAGATGTTACTCCGACCACGAATAAAATAATACTGCGATTTTAACCGTCCCCTTCCCACGGACGTGTGATACGAAAACAGGGAATTCCGGGAAATAGGGTCGGCACCAGCCATAATTTTTTTTTTATGGTTTTGTATCTAGTGTTTACAGACCCTCAGCGTCTAACCTGCCTAGGATAACCTGACCGTACCACCTCCGTGGAAGGGATCATTGTTAAAATCGCAGTATTATTTTGTTCGTGGTCGGAGTGACATATTCTCGTTCGTTGTCACGATTTTATAAAATGTGTTGTGTGCGTGTGTTATTTAGTGATTGTTGTTCAATTATTCGGATCTATTCTCGTGAGTCAACAATTGTGTGCTGTGGATCCGACGGAGGTACAGAAGATTCAGAAGTAAGTACACTTTACATTAGTATTTTATAATGTAAGATTAGTATTCGTATGTGGAACATTGGATACAAGGTTTTCTATCATATTTTGCAACGTATATTAACGATCATTAATGATTTGGTATATAGTATAATTTAATGTGGTTCAAATAAGATACTACTTTAAATCAAATATTTTTATTTTGATAACCACAAAGATAAAATGAAATATTTTTATTTTGTATTTCAAATATTTCCTTGCAATGAAAATAAGTTGAGCAAGTAGTTAATATTATAAATCATAATTTTTAACATGAGAAGAATGTTTTTTAAATATTGAATTTATATTTTTCAAATATTGAATTCACATTTTTTTAATATTCACTTTATATTTTTTAAACATCTAGTGTCACGTCCGGTGGTTCGACCATCAATGATTAATCAATATAATAAAGAACTATCACAAAAATCCGATAATGCCTCGAGAGAGAACTGTGTTAACCCAAACTGCGCAATACCGTGACGCAGTAACGAGAAGCCAAAAACAGCAACTCAGCCTTCTGCAAAACGCGTAAATGAAGATCGGTTTACACCCTGAGAACAAACGGGAAAGACATCAGATAATACCATGAGAAAGAACTATGATAACCCAAAACTGCGCAATAGAAGTGACATCGGATGATGCCAAACGACGAGGAAAGACGCCGACTCCATAGAAAAAGGATCCTGGCGACATGAAGTCGAGCAGCTAAGAGAACAAGGTGGGAACTCCTGAGCCAGCATCCTCAAGAAACAAAGAATTGGCTATCCTATAAATAAGGGAATCAACGCCTCAAGAGACCAGTTATCAGTCAGTTTTCAATCAACCCGGTTCCAGTCAGTCATCTCAGTCAGTTTTCAATAGAAGGTGTAAAAGTTGAAAGCGTCGTTTGTGAAAAAGGAGTGTTACCCCAGGATAATATCCCAGGACAATATCCCAGGACAATACCCCAAGACATTTTCTTTGTGTTATTCCCAAAGAAAAATCGTATCTCGGTAATATAATATTATATTTTCTAATTTTGTAATCGCGCTATTTGCACTCACGTATATCTGCTTTATAAATAATCTCTCTAAACTCTAACATCTGATTCAGTTTCCTATTTTGAATAAATAAATCAGTTGTTATCTATAAAAGGGTACAATCTTTATTTAAACGATCCTCAATTTCCCGAACCGTAGCCGGTGAATGCAGGTAGGTTCAAAACTGCGTACTATCCCCTCAAAACTATAATTCAGTCCATTTGGGACGTAACAAAATTTGGTGACAGCGGTGGGATAGAGCGCAGAAATTGAGGATCGTTTAAATAAAGATTGTACCCTTTTATAGATAACAACTGATTTATTTATTCAAAATAGGAAACTGAATCAGATGTTAGAGTTTAGAGAGATTATTTATAAAGCAGATATACGTGAGTGCAAATAGCGCGATTACAAAATTAGAAAATATAATATTATATTACCGAGATACGATTTTTCTTTGGGAATAACACAAAGAAAATGTCTTGGGGTATTGTCCTGGGATATTGTCCTGGGATATTATCCTGGGGTAACACTCCTTTTTCACAAACGACGCTTTCAACTTTTAAACCTTCTATTGAAAACTGACTGAGATGACTGACTGGAACCGGGTTGATTGAAAACTGACTGATAACTGGTCTCTTGAGGCGTTGATTCCCTTATTTATAGGATAGCCAATTCTTTGTTTCTTGAGGATGCTGGCTCAGGAGTTCCCACCTTGTTCTCTTAGCTGCTCGACTTCATGTCGCCAGGATCCTTTTTCTATGGAGTCGGCGTCTTTCCTCGTCGTTTGGCATCATCCGATGTCACTTCTATTGCGCAGTTTTGGGTTATCATAGTTCTTTCTCATGGTATTATCTGATGTCTTTCCCGTTTGTTCTCAGGGTGTAAACCGATCTTCATTTACGCGTTTTGCAGAAGGCTGAGTTGCTGTTTTTGGCTTCTCGTTACTGCGTCACGGTATTGCGCAGTTTGGGTTAACACAGTTCTCTCTCGAGGCATTATCGGATTTTTGTGATAGTTCTTTATTATATTGATTAATCATTAATGGTCGAACCACCGGACGTGACACTAGTTTATATCCTCTGTGTATTTAGCTTATATTTTTTAAACATTCAATTTATATTTCTTGTACATGTATACAATATTCAGGTCCAATATTTTTCTCATATGAAAAAATGTGGCTTAAAAAATATTTTTCCAATATTTGAAAAAAATATCTATCCAATATTTGTGTGCTACTAGGGAATGTTCACGATTCGCGCAGGTTCGCAGCGAGTCCTCGAGATCGCTGTCGATGCAAATCTTTATGCAAAATCGACATTTTCCTAGGTGAATGGAAACAACAGGAGCTGCGTTCCAGCTTAATCAGCATAAATTGCTCAACGATGTTTGTATTTTTCCTTTTCAGGGGACAGCTGTGAAAAACTATTCTCGGAGTAGCATGAAAATATTGAATCTTTGGAATTACACAACCTTTTTCTCCGAACAAAAATCTTGAATGCTGAATTTTCAAAGCTCGGTTCGTCATGCGAGGATTGCGCAACAGTTCAATTTCATTTTGACAGATTCAGTGGAAATTTTTCCGTAGCTTTCACGGTTTTATATTTTATGCGCTAATCTGCAATCCGCTCGACGCTGCACGCAAGAAACGCATAAAATATGACTCCTCGTTAAAAGAGTCTCGACGATTCAACAGCGGAGGCAGCACCGTCTATAAACTCTTTTGCACTGTTTACCACTCTACATTTTACGGCACCGGTACTTGCGACAACTGCATAAAACCTGCAATCGTCGATCTACGCGATGCGTTGACACTTTCACTGCCAAACTTGAAACCTCAAAAATTCCACAAAATCAAAGTAAGTTATCTAATGAGCAGACTGCGGATGTTTATGCAATTTCCAATTTTTATAGAACAATTTTAAGAAGGTGGAATGAAATAATATCCTATTTTTAATGGGAACAGCCTTTGTAGATCCAAAGCAACTAAAAATCGTGTTAAATTCTCTCGAATTTTATATTATTGCATTTTTTGAACATTTCCATAAGCCATAAATGCCATATTTTCTACCAAAATTGCAACAAACTAGAACGAAATAGAAATTTATTTTCTTTCCGAATATGTTTAATAGGTTGAAAATAATATAACAGTATTTCTAAATTTTTCTAATGTTCTTACTGTTTTAAATTACGCCTACTCATTTTTGTAATAAATGCGTAAAGATCCGCTGTCTACTAATGAGATAAAATTGAAAAAAATTAAATGTATAATATTGAGTAGTCTCTCAACTGTCTTGCATGTTACAGATCCTAATGAAATTTGGAACAATGAATATATTAACGTAAAAATTCATTTGAAAACTTAGACAAATAATTCCGTCACCCACATATGGGTCACATACGTAGTCAACGTGTTAAACGGTCGACACGGAGATAGATTAATTAATCATTGGGAGGATATATTGCCAGTTCCCGAAACAGTTTATTCATGACTCACGGGCGTGATCTGTACTCGTTTATTTATTTATTTCGACAACCGCGCCGCGGATGTTTGCCCGCGGCGTTTCGACCGTTTCTAGGCAGAGCATTGCGCGCGTTGCGTTCGTGCGCAAATAAAATATAAGGAAGCACCGGCTGCTGTCAATTAATCAAACTTCCACGCGATCCTAGGTGCCCGGTAATTGCACTGTGCATACCCGGCTCGATCATGATAGGGGCACACACGATGACACGGTGAATCATAGAAACTTTGTACAGAAACCTATATATTTCATACAGTCGACCGCAGAAGCCTGTGCGCCTCGCCTGGCAAGTTTCCAATGGTTCGGCGAAAAAATTGTTCCCGTGAATCATTGTCCGATGCCCAGAGTGATCTCATTTTTATTCGGATCGTTACGTCCGATTACACAATATTTCGGCAATATTAAAATCACACGCCCAACGCAAAAGCCTACAACGTGCCGTCCTTTCTTTCCCGAATAATATTTCTTTATTCTATTTCATTTGCACAAAATTTCCTATTCTACGTACACGATACTTTTCTCGTCGAGCATATCGACAGCAACAAAAATGATCTACCGATTTCCAACGTCGATAAAAATATCGGCGAATAGTATTCCTTTATTCTATTTTATTTGCACAAAATTTCCTATTCTACGTACACGATACTTTTCTCGTCGAGCATATCGACAGCAACAAAAATGATCTACCGATTTCCAAGGTCGATAAAAATATCGACAAATAACATTTCGACCGAATAATATTTCTTTATTCTATTTCATTTGCACAAAATTTCCTATTCTACGTACACGATACTTTTCTCGTCGAGCGTATCGACAGCAACAAAAATGATCTACCGATTTCCAACGTCGATAAAAACATCGACGAATAATATTCCTTTATTCTATTTTATTTGCACTAAATTTCCTATTCTACGTACACGATACTTTTCTCATCGAGCATATCGACAGCAACAAAAACGATCTACCGATTTCCAACGTCGATAAAAACATCGACGAATAATATTTCTTTATTCTATTTTATTTGCACAAAATTTCCTATTCTACGTACACGATACTTTTCTCGTCGAGCATATCGACAGCAACAAAAATGATCTACCGATTTCCAACGTCGATAAAAACATCGACGAATAATATTTCTTTATTCTATTTTATTTGCACAAAATTTCCTATTCTACGTACACGATACTTTTCTCGTCGAGCATATCGACAGCAACAAAAATGAAGATCTACCGATTTCCAACGTCGATAAAAATATCGAAAGTGATTAATTACGAAACATGAAAATAAATATTCTCGGTGAGCATCGTCAACGTTATCTAACCTCTTTTCTCCGTAGAAATCACGTTGGCAGCGAAAGCTACTTTTTAATCATTTTTCCGCGCCCGATGGAAACATCAGAAATCATCGGAACGGGGAAAAGTCTTTTCCATGTTAGAGCACTCCGCCAGCGACGCCGAAGGGGTAAAATATTAAAAGTTTCGCCAGCCGGAGGGTCGATTCCTGCGTGCGAATATACCCCCGCCGGTTGCAGCCAGGTAAATTGCAGGTAGATCGCGTGGCAGGCTGCAACCCCTGTTTCCGCGAAAACCGCACTATACTTTCGTTCGCACGGCAGCAACGTGAAAAGCGTCACCGACCGTCATCTTATCGTCATGCAAATGATCGCCTCTCCCCGACAGTTTCCCGAACACGTCCCGATAAGAAACGCTTTGAAACCTACGCGTTTCCCGCTTTCACCAATTTGACAATCTGTGACGCGTCACGATTATCAGAATAATCGTTAACACTTTGATTGCCGAACTAGAAACCTCAAAAATTCCATAAAATCAAAGCAAGTTTTACGATGAAATAAAAATTGAAAAATATTATATGTATGATATTGAATAGTCCTCCAACTGTCTTGCATTTTACAGATCCTAATCAAATTTGTTATGACGAATATATTAACGTGAAAATTTATTTTAAAACCTGGATAAATAATTCCGTCACCCACATATGGGTGACATGACAGTCAACGTGTTAAACGATGCGATTACACCACGGGGATAATCCGTTGGGCCTTAGGCTCGTCCATAATCATAGTCAAGTATAAACTGTTCTTTGAAAAAGAAAAAAATAAGAAAAAGTTGAAGATTCCTGTATGTCCAGAATAGCAATTCTAAAAAATCGTTAGGGAAAGAGAAAACTGAGCCTCCTTGTTCAACAATTAATTTGTTTGTGTTTAGAGGGCAGATTTTAAATGTCTCCACAGTTTTGTCACAAATGCAGAAAATCCTTCTGTCAGAATAGAATAGTTAATAACATGGGAATAATTTTTAAATGTCTCCACAGTTTTGTCATAAATGCAGAAAATCCTTCCGTCAGAATAGAATGGTACAATTTTTTATGCAATTGTTCTACGATGCGGATTTTTGCTAATTTTGACAATGCCATAAGATTAAATGAAATACTGGAATTCCGATGTTGCGAGTCTCTCACGGTATCGCACGAGCACAGAAATTTGCATGGGAATTGATTCGGTGCGCGCAAAGACGCGCAGAGACAGGGGGAAAATCATTCGAGCGAGCATTCCTTTTGGAAAAAAGGAATCGAGAACCGAGAAAACGCGGGTAGGTGGGATAGAAAGATGGGGAAATAGGGGAAAGGGGCCGGGAGGCACGAGGCAACGGACGTGAAAGTTACTAAACACGTGGTTACGTCGTGCGAGATCGATTACACCAGATTGCCAGCGTAACGACGGGGAGCGGGGACCATTTTAGTTCCGTTGCGAATTTGTCCCTTTCCCTTAAAAAAAAAAACAATTCCCTAAACGTCTCCGGTTCTGGTACCCGTTTAAACTTGAAACACAACAGTATCTCGCGAGCAGAAACTCCTCTAGAACTCGTCGCACGCCTTGACCTTTCCAGAACTTTTGCCACGCGCAAAATTTTGAAAAATATTTCGTGTAAAAGTTGTAGAGTTCATCGGGGACCGTACGATCGTACACAAATTTTTGTCAAATTCTTTGAAAGTGCTTTGACCTTCAAATGTCCTTCACAAGGTCATACAGGGAAAATTGTCCCAGAGGATAAAACAAAAGATTCTTTACAAAATTGTTCCTTCCCAAGGTCACACAGGGAAAATTGTTCCAGAGGATAAAACAAAAGATTCTGTACAAAATTGTTCCTTCGCAAGGTCATACAGGGAAAATTGCTCCAGAGGATAAAACAAAAGATTCTTTAGAAAATTGTTCGATCCTCACGATGGGCAATCTACACAGAAATATGCGACCATTAGAATTTATTATGAACAAATGCCTGGTTCTTGGTCGTCGATTGTTGTGCACGATGCAACAGCTAGAAAAACGTCAACGTTGATCGATCGATCGGATCTGGCGGGACAAAAGGGCTTCGGTTACAATCGGCACTTGGAATACTCGGTTGGAACCTCGATCAACAAAATGGCCGCGGGTGTAAAGTTCGACGAGACGGGTTTCTTCTTCCCGAGCGTTTCGCAAGCGTTATCGGCGAGAGATTCGAGAAGTCGGCTAATAAAATACTTTCTAAACGGTGTTAGAAGTCCACCGGAAGAACGCTGAAATTCTGTCGCGTACCTGCTTTCCCCGCCCACCTACAATTCGCAGGCGAATTAACGCGCAACGAGTTTCGAATTGAACTCAATCTGCCCGCGGTCTACATACAGGGTGTTCCTCGATGTAAAACGCAAGACCGCAACGTTACAAGAACAGATCTGGAACGCCGCGTGGCGACAATAGTCTCGTTTCATTATGAAAAAGTATTTTAACGAGATGCGAGGACGAACGTTTCGCCCTTTTTTTTTAATCGGGAGCTGTGTTTTATTTAGTCCGGCGACGTGTAAACGGAATTCGCGACAGAACGAACCTATTGTATCTGGACAAATGCTGTTCTAAATGCTCTGATAATTTTTCTTTTTTTTTTTTTGCCAGACTGTAATTACATGTTTTGTGCTTCTGAAATGTAAAAATTTCACAATTTATAATAACGACCGCGAGCCGATACAAACAATTACTGCTCGATAAACGTACAGTTGACAATAAATTCCGGTTACGCGTAATACAAAATAAAACAAAATTTGCGGAAGCAAAATACTCGCAAATGCCAGTAGAAACAATTGCAGGCAACGCTGCTATTGGCATAATGATACAAAATAAAACCAAATAATAATATAATAATACGAAATAATGCCAACACAAAATTTCAAAATCAACAAAAGACTCGTTTCGAACAGTTAACAAATGAATATGCGCGGCATGAACGACGCCAAACAATTAACAACGAGTCAGAAGGACTCGTAAATAATAACGAGGGTTCGTTTCCTGGTCAAATTGACCCGAAAAACTGATTTCCCACCCTGCCGGTGCGCGGTGGTTTTAACGTTTAATACAAATCCGATGCGAATCGATTCATCGACACAGTTTTCGCTCGGTTATTATAGATTCGCACATCGAAGCATCGGCGAATTTATTTAACTGTACTTTTTCTACAATCGCTTACTTTCGCGCGGCGAGAAATGCTTTATGTAACTGGCCACCGTTCAAAATCGATGAGAGAAAGAAATAGGAATAACGTTCGAAGCAAACGCGGATAGAAAACAATAAATATGGCCGACCGCGTGTTACGGGATTATCGTTTATCTAATCTGGGGTTTTTTCTTTCTAATTAGCCGGTCGCGGCCAGATTGCACACCGTGATACCCGGGAAATCGTAAACCGATAGATAACCGTGATCGTGTTGCACGATCGACTCCGCTTTTTTTTTTCCGGGGTCTTTCGAACACCCTGTAGATTCCTAGCGGAGGCATTTGCAATTCCGATGATCGGAGAGATGATTCGTGTTGCGCAATCCGTTTCACAATGTTTACGTGACACGAACATGCGTAAAATTAAATCGAAAGTACGAAGAGAAATGTCCTCGATGGACGGTCGTTTATCCAGCGACAGATAAATTATTTTCTCGTTGTAAACGATCTTGTCTATTGTGCGACGGAACTAACACAAACATGGATAAAACGTACTCGCTGACAAATTAGACGAAAATAATCCGAAGCGACGAAAATCTGTACAATTTTCTGCGTCTCTGTAAAAATCTATACAATTTATACAATTTTGCAGAACATCGAGCTGACGAAGATTTACAGCGACAGATAAATTATTTGCTCGTTGTAAACAATCTTGTCTATTGTGCGACGAAACTAACACGAATATCGATAAAACGTACTCTGACAAATTAGATGAAAATAATCCAAAGCGACAAAAATCTGTACAATTTTCTGCGTCTCTGTAAAAATCTCCACCGTTTTTCAATTTGTTCAACAAATTTATACAATTTTGCAGCGCATCGAAATCAATGAAAATCTACACAATTTTGCAGCGTGTCTAATTCCAGCGTGTCGTTAAACGATTTTGGGTGCTCGACAGGCATTTCCACGGCAATTTGCATGCTACTGTGTATCGATAACGCGAGGTAGTAACCATAACGTAAACACGATCGCGAGATCGTTCGGGGGTGTTCATTAAGGCAAAGCAGGGCGGGATTAGTGGAACAGAGTCAACAGCAGGATTAATGCATCTATGACATGCTTATCGCATCGATGCGTTGTTTATCTGCGCCGAGTAGATTCGTCGAGTAGACTATAGTATCGTCTCGCGTGACGCAGTATACTTGAGAGACCTCTCGGCACTTAGATCCGAAGGTTGACAAGTTGACTGCGGATATTTCAACATTTACAGCTCACTTGAACTCGGAGCACGAACCTTCTTAATCTCTTTTTAACGCAGGACAAGGTGAACGCTTCGATTCTTGGCGAATTGGGGTCGCGGATTTGATCAATAAAACAGAATATTAACAACGTTGACTGCCGTGTCACCCGTATGTGGGTGACGGAATTATTTGTCCAAA
Organism: Seladonia tumulorum; assembly: GCA_913789895.3. Lineage (NCBI taxonomy): Eukaryota > Metazoa > Arthropoda > Insecta > Hymenoptera > Halictidae > Seladonia > Seladonia tumulorum. The sequence continues at coordinate 10,672,999 of OU565266.1, forward strand.
TTTTTAAATGAATTTTTACGCTAATAAATTAATTGTATCAAATTTTTCAGGGATCTGTAAAATGCCAGAAAGTTGGAGAACCACTCAATATCATACATATCATTTTTCTTCAATTTTTATTTCATTAACCCCTTGACATACAAATTAAATGGAACTCGATGCGACCGAAGAATACCATTTAATTTCGCTCAACTGAACAGTTACGTGAAAGCTGAGAAAGTGTACATTTTATTATATATAAAAAATAATAATTCAATAGTTCTGTAAAGTATGGAATATTTCAAAACATTTTGGGAATCGACGCACGGGTATACAGTGACCCATAAAATGAATGACGAGTCAAACTCGTCATTGTATGTCAACGGGTTAAATAACTTACATTAATTTGATGGAATTTTTGTGGTTTCTAGCTTGGCAGTCAACGTGTTAAGAATACAATTGAAATACAGTGATCTCTCTGTATACGTCGCCGAGGCCTGAACGATAAACGTCGCGGAGTTATCCCCACTACGGACGCCTAGGAATGTAAACATAACACGGCTCGTTTACGACAAGGCCGGTGTTGTTGACATATATCGAGAATGCACTCTACCTACATAAATCTACCGAATTGGAAATACCCAGGCGACAGTTGATTGGTCCTCGGAGTTGGCGTGATTTTTGTTCAGAGGAGAGGGGGAAAGATGGCCGAATCGAAGCAAAAGGTTGGCCAGAGGCGAGGTCTCGGGAAGGAAGCTAGAAAACAGGAAACGTCGCCGGCGAAAGTTCCGAAGGGACATGCAGATGGAAAAGCCAGAGAAAGAGACCTCGAGAAAGTATCGGAAGCCTGAAACCGGCTGGGAGAGGCGAGCGAGACATGCTCGCCCGAAACCTGGACGAAAGTGAACCGCACGCCCGAAACCTCGACAATACCTGGAAAGATAAACGGATACGAAATAGAAATACGAAAAAGTGAAAGCTGCCTTGTCGACCCGGAGGAATGCACGTGAAGAAACCTCTCTGGACCCCGAGGAGCCTTAGAGCTCTCACTCCTAGGTTTTCGGAATCTGGGATCCCGAACGCTCGAATCGAGTCCGATCAGATTTTAATTTTCGTTCGAATAACCATTTCCTCGATCAATTTCAATCTTAACACGTTCACCACCGTGTCACCCAGATGTGGGTGACGGAATTGTTTGTCCAGGTTTTAAAATGAATTTTTACGTTAATATATTCATTGTAGCAAATTCGATTATAATCCGCAAAATTCAAGAAAGTTGAAAGACTACTCAATGTCACACATTTAATTTTTGCCAATTTTTATTTCATTGAATAACTTACTTTGGTTTCATGGAATTTTTGAAGGTTCTGGTTTGGCAAAGTGTTAAAGAAGAGATTTTTGAGAATATAATCCAGAATAAAAATCCTAACTTTTTGTGGTTTTATCAAATATTTGAATTTTTAAAGACACTTCTAGACCACAATTTAGATTCAGCACTCTAAACGTTCCAAAAAAATTATTCGAAAATTTTCAGTGAAGCAAGGGTTGAATCTAGTCTTGGAAATTTGATCCTTGCAAATAAAATCCTAACTTTTTGTGGTTTTATCAAATATTTGAATTTTTAAAGACACTTCTAGACCACAATTTAAATTCAGCACTTTAAACGTTGCGAACGAGAAAAATGACGGAAGCATGAAGATTCTAGATTCCAGTTGGTTCTTCATCGACCTAAATTACCGACAAGACGAACTTCGCGTTTAAACGATCGACGAGGAAAGTTTTTAATTGTGATAGGTGAGTCTATCGGATGCTCACAACGACGCATTCAAGAACGAAAATAACTGCGAAAGTATCAACAGGTAGCTTTGTTACTGCACCAAGTTAGGTTCTTTTGACCTAGATCCTGGTAAGACGAACTTCACGGTTAAATAATCGCGAAGGGAAGGTTCTAATCAAGATAATTGGCCTCTCGGGTTCAAGTCCACGCAACGAACTACTAAAATAAAATTATAAAATCGGCAGAAGGTTTTCCAATATCCCAGTTTATCTTCGTTAAAATCATCTAAAATATTCTGATTCGAAAAATCATGTTCCCAGGTTCAAAAGTATTACCATAATGTTCGCACTTCTTTGTCTCAATTTCGAAAAAGTTACGATGAAATAATCAACGAGGAAAACGCATGTGTGGATGACGGAATTATTTGTCCAAGTATTCAAATTAATTTTCACGTTAAATACACATTCGTTGTACCAAACTTGATTGGGATCGGTACAATGTAAGAAAGTTGGAGGTATACCGAATATCATACGTTTAATTTTCTTCGATTTTTATTTCATTGAATAACTTACTTTGATTACATGGAATTTTTTAGGTTCCTAGTTTGGCAGTCAGAGTGTTAATCTGGTTCTCGGATCAAAACTGATCCGAGCACCATAACCGCTGAAATCCAAGTCTCAAAGCAAACAGCAATCCCTCCCAGCTAATCGAACAAGTTGAACCTGCAGCATAAGCGAATCATGATCGTCGTAACTCGAGCCAGCATTCCATCGACGAGGGATCGTTCCGACGGAGGAAACGTTCGGATGGAAATAGACCCGTCCACTGACATGGCCATGAAATTCTCCCGTCGAACTCGCGCCGCTAACTGTGTAGAACAGTTCTCAATTAGCTGCTCGTTTCGTGAAACGACAAAAACTTTTTCTAGTTAGCACGGTACAGTATCGCTCAACGATTAAATCCTTGTTCGCGTTTTTCTCGGATCGGCGACCCGAGTGCATTAATTAACTCATTATTCGAGCAACCAGTATTAAGCGTACAAATTAATTCGCGGCCAGCTAATCTGCTGTAACTATATTTAGAGCGCAAGCCGTTCGTCCAGTGTACCAGAAATTTATTAATTATTTGCTAGGCAGCCCTAGTAGCACAAAATATTGTATACACATTCATATAGTATTAAAAAGAGATTCAATCTTTTTTTAATATTCAAATATACATACAATATTTATTTTATATTAAGTAACAAATATTTCTTTTTAAATATTCAGAAAATATCTATTTCATGTTACGAGAAAAATATTTTTTTCTAAATATTAAATGAATCTTTATTTCATATTAGAAGTAGAATATTTTTTCCTAATATACATATAATATTTATTCAATATCATGAAAAAAATATTTTTCTCGTAATATATTCCCTCAAGAAGCAGTGCGCAGAAAGTAATACATATTCATAGTTTCTAATTTTTGTTATAACTTTTTCTTAAATTTGAAAATTTTATTGAATGTTATTTAACACGAACTACCGGATGGGTCAAAATGACTTCCTCCTAATTTTTTCTTTTAGAGATAGTGAAATTATAAATATGTTTCCATGAGAAAATTGTTTAATAAACTTCTCTATCGAAGTAGATATTTAAACAAAACTAATACGAAATCTAAAGAAATCTTATTTTGTTGTTACTATAAGGCAATGTAAGCCAGTTGCATTTAGTGTTTGGTCATTCTAGTGTTAAATATTGAATTTATATTTTTCAAATATTGAATTCACATTTTTTAAATATTTACTTTATATTTTTTAAATATCTAGTTTATATCTTCTGAATATTTAGCTTATACTTTTTAAACATTCAATTTATATTTCTTGTACATGTATACAATATTCAGATCCAATATTTTTCTCATATGAAAAAATGTGGCTTAACAAATATTTTTCCAATATTTGAAAAAAATATCTATCTAATATTATTGTGCTACTAGGGAGAGTACAGAAAATTGTAGAGGTTATTTTCTTTTGGGAACACATTGACGCATAAATAAATCCAGTATTAAGTGTACAAATTAATTAGCGGCCAGCTAATCTGCTGTAACTATATTTAGAGCGCAAGCCGTTCGTTCAGTGTACAAGAAATTTATTAATTATTTACGAGGCAGAGGACAGACAATTATAGAGGTTATTTTCTTTTGGGAACATTGGCGCATAAATAAATTACTCTGAGCAAACAAAAATCAGAATTTGCTAGAGACCTCTGTCCACTGCTTCACAACTTAATCGACTAGAAAAAAAAAATATTAAATAGTAATAAATATAACAAAAAAAAAAATATTGGTAGATCTATTAAGTATTCCATAATTGTCGGTAATCTTTCGGTGTCCTTTCGGAGTGGAGATTTAGGTTTACGTCTTTTCAGAAGACAGTGGAAACGGCTGAAATGCCACGGTTACGAGCGTATCAGCGTCGGGTTTATGTTCGTTTCGGTCGAAAATTACGCTAGTTAAGCAGCAGCAACTGTCTCGATGCCCTTCGGAGAACCGCGGGGCGTTGTTACACCCGCGGTTATGGCGAAAAACTGGCTCCGGCTGTGTCACGGGCAACGCCGGATCGATCGGATTATTTGCTAAATTAATATTGACCTTTCACGATTGTTCCCCGCGTAATCAGGTTTGTCCCGTTGCCCGCCGCGCGCGTTCATTTCAACGCGCTATGCGAGGGGACGCGAAGCGAATGGCGATGTTCAATCCTGTGCCATAATTTTTCAGCGATTTCGCCTGTCGGCTGCTCTCGATCGAAGCTCGTTACGATTTTCATCGCGATGGTTTCGTTTATTGTTTATTTATTTGGAGCAATTCGCAAACGATGTACACTCACGTCCATAAGTCACCGGACACTTACTCGTTTTCAGCAAAATAACGATTAAAACACAGATACAACTCTCTAGCTTGATTTTATTGTTGATCTTGTAATATTTATTAGGTTGTAAATGTCCGTTGTGTTCATTTAAAGTTAATCTTAAAAATCGGACGTTTCATATGTTACAACCTAATAGGTATTTTACGATAATTTCGGTATGTAAAAATAGAAATAAATATTAGTTATTTATATAAACGTTCAAAAAAGAAAATGCATGCGTAAACACTCATTTCGTTAGGTTTCCGTTCGCTTTGGACATTTAAAACCATCAGAGGACTATATTTGGAACATTATAAAGAGTTCATAAACACTATAAGAGGAGTTCTAGACTAAATAGAAACAATCATGGAGCTGCGAAGGCGAAGTCGCTGTTTCTTCTTCGTTTCAAGTTTGACAGTGCATGTGATCAGTATGAGCAGTTCCAGAAAAGAATTATCCGTTCAAAAGCGTTCGAGTATTATTACTCTTGCCAAAGAAGGCTATTCTGTGCGAGAAATTGCGATAAAAACTAAAATTCCGAAATCAACAGTGCATGATACAGTGAAAAAGTTAACAGATACTAATACTTTTGAATATAAAAAACGAACTAGACGGCCAAAAAAAAAAAAAAAAAAACAGAAAATGAAGACCGCTATATACAAACGTTAAGTAAACGAAACAGGAGTATGACAGCAACAAAAATTGCGGCAGAAGTTAACAAAGTTCGAGAGGATCCAATTGGTACAACAACAGTTAAGCGACGTCTTTTGCGAGCAGGACTTCGCGGCTGTGTTGCAGTGTTAAAAAACCGTTATTAAGGACTCAAAATAAGAGAAAAAGACTGCAGTAGGCAAAATTATATAAAGATTACACTGCTAAAGATTGGGAAAAGGTGTTGTGGACCGATGAGTCGAAATTTGAGGTGTTTGGTACAAAATGACGAAAGCGAGAGTAAGTGTCCGGTGACTTATGGACGGGAGTGTATATGTTTTACGACTTTTTCGATTTCCGAGGTAAATTTCGCGCCCACAATCGGGACAAACAAACGTGCTCGCAGCGGAACAGCAAGTAAGTAATTATTCATAGTATCGGCAACACGATCGAGTCAATAATCGATCGTACACACAGGGGGAGAGCACGTGCACGGTAGCCCGGCAACCTTTGTTCGCCTTCGAAGAATGTAAACGAAGCCAGCGAAGCCAGAAATTGTAATTTTTTCGCGAAGCCTTTACGCTCGTCGGAGCTCTATTCACAGTCTCCCTCGACCATCCTCTTCCCGAACCACCATCCTCGATATTCTCCGGGCCATCTTTGTCCACTCAGGCTGATCGCCACTTGGACATCTTTGGCTGGCAGCCCCGAGCATCTGCTCGCGGCCGTACCTTCGAAATTCCTTCGGCCATCTGCGACTATAGGCTCTCTTTGGCTCTTGAAGACACGAGCGATCCTTCAAGCTTCCAGGAAGAGTTCTCCAATAGCTAATCAGCAACACAGTGTGCATTTTCTTTCATTTCGAAACATAGAAATGCGATTCTTGTTCTAATCGCTTGGGCCATCGGCAGGTATTGTATGTGTAATATTTACATTTGCATTTTTCAAGTGCGAGAAACCTCAAAATGACATTTTTAATATTTCTAATAACGTATTAACACGTTGACTGCCATGTCACCCATATGTGGGTGACGGAATTATTTGTCCAAGCTTTAACACTAGAACTACCAAGCAGTAAATGCAACTGACATACATTGCCTTATAACAATAACAAAATTGCAGTTGTTTAGATTTCGTACCAGTTTTGTTTAAATGCCTACTTCGATAGAGAAGTTTATTAAAAAATTTTCTCATGAAAACATATTTACAATTTCGTTATTTCTAAAAGAAAAAATTAGGAGCAAGTAATTTTGACCCATCCGGTAGTTCTAGTGTTAAAATGAATTTTTACACTAATATATTAATCGTACCAAATTTGATTAGGATCTGTAAATTGCAAGAAAGTTGGAGGACTATTCGATATCACATATTTAATTTTTTTCAAGTTTTATTTCATTAAATAGCTTGCTTTGATTTTGTGGAATTCTTGAGATTTCTAGTTTGCCAGTCAAAGTGTTAAGGTGTGGAGCACTTAGTTTACCAAAATTAATTATTACAAATCATGACAAATCTGCTAATAAATTGAGCAATGATCACAGTCACAATGTCGATTCAGTTCAATCAGAAAGTTGGGTTATATTTCATTAAATAGCTTGCTTTGATTTGATGGAACTTTTGAGGTTTCTAGCTTGGCAGTCAAAGTGTTAATGAAACTTGATTTTCCATGGGGCTAGCAAGATGCCCGGTTACAGTGGTTAAAAGTTAAAAGATCGTTTTCATCCCCTAATTCTCTATTACAGGGGCCATTTTACGGAAGCCAACGGTGGCCGAGGCTACACAAAATTATTCTCGTAAAACTAAAGCCTCGGAGCATCAATCTATTAATACCGAAGTCCGCTAGATTATAGTGCAAAGAGCACACATCGTTATCAAGTAACAAACAACTGTTATTAATAGTGCTGACACCTTTCACGAACGCAACGAATAAAATTCGAACGACAAATGTTGATTAAAATACGCTGCTCGAGCAATGTTCAACGCCTCAACCATTTGAACAGCTTGCAACAGGACGCTAACAAGAAGGCCAACTACAGCACAGTTAACACGTAAACTGCCACGTCAGTCACATATGACTGACAGTGATTTTTGACTGGGTTTAGAAATTCATTTTTATTACGAGATTAACCTAATATTATTAGGATCTTTCGAATTCAGGAAGGTTGAAACAGCATACCCTATAATACATTTTAAATTTCTAGTTGTGGTTTCGTTCATTAACCCTCTATTTCAGGACATTTTACTATATTAGTATACGTCTTAATTATATAATGTCTCTGAAACAACCAATAACAATATCGATGACGGTTAGCTGCACCAACAATTTGGAATATAAAAGTAAATGCCTTGCAAGTTGCCTGCAAATAGAAATCAACAGAAGAAAATTCGGCCCATAGAGGGTTAAATTACTCTGATTTTGTGAGAATTTCTGGGGTTGATATTTGGCACTTAACGTGTTGAACGATTAATATTTTCATCCCCTGACTCTCCATTGTCGAAGCTAAACGACACCACCGAGAGAAGCCAAGCCCAAAAGCATCGAGAGAAAAGCCCAGGGTGCGATTCCGGGGTGCGAGAACGTTGGACGTGTGAATCATAAAGTCGTTAACACGATCCTCGCCGTTCCTCGTCCATTAAGGGTGTAGAAAATTGGACACGGAGATCTCCCGCAGGGTTAAAAGCCGGCCCCGCTGACGTACAAATGAAAACCGCTCTGTAATCGGGGGCGAGATTCTCTCTCGGTGGGTGGTGGTTGTTCCCCTTTAGGGCAGGTGTCACGGGGGTGAGTTTACCATGGGGTGGTCGCCTCGCACCACCCTCCCCCACTCTCTATCTCTCTTTCTCTCGCGTGTATAATTTATGTGCAAAGGCCCCGCGCGCGCTTGTTGTTTCGTGACGAAGCACACGCGGTCACTTTCGTATTGATTTTCCCGTTCCTTCCGTTCGGAACGGCGACCCTTGCAACACACCGGTTTCCTAAAGGTAATTTAGGGGGTGGGTCCGCACAAGCACACGAATCGCGTGCCTTTTCCCCCATTCTATCCTCTGCGGGCCACGTGCCGTTGACGAAAGAGGTGGGAGACTGATAACGCGTATCAGGTTGCGACCACCGCGTTTTTTGGGGGGGGGTGGGGACTGGGACAGTTTTTATTGCCGTCGGAGAATTCTTTCGGGGAAGGAGTTCTATGTGGGTTCGAACAGTGAAACTTCCTCTTTCGAACGACAGCAAATAATTTGAAAGGTACGATTTTTTCAAACAGTTTTATCGAATGGGACGCGTGCCGCTGACTGTACAGTAGTACAACGTATCGATAACTCCTCCGTTTTGTAATATTTTTGCAATACAAAAATTGCAAAATGAAGCTAAGAGATGCCTCTATATCTCCTGCAAACATCAGAATTTTTCCTTGGTCGTCTGGCTTTAAAAAAAAATCCACAGGTACATACACATCTAGAGGCAGGTAGTGTGTTGTCTGCTTAAGGAGTTTACAGTGTCCCATAAAAGATCCGATAACTCCTCGACCTTGTAACATTTCGCCAATCCAAAAATCGCAAAATGAAGCTAAAAGACGCCCCTACATCTTCCAAAAAAATAAAAAATTCTCGACTGATCGTTTACCTTCGAAAAAAATTCCCAAAGTAGACATACTTCTCTAGATGCCACAAGTTGTATGTCTGCTGGGTCGATAGTTTCCCGTAGAGAATTGATAACTCCTCCAATTTGTCACATTTTACCAATTCAAAAATCGCAAAATGAAGCTAAAAGACGCCCCTACATCTTCAAAAAAAAAATAAAAAATTCTCGACTGATCGTTTACCTTCGAAAAAAATTCCCAAAGTAGACATACTTCTCTAGATGCCACAAATTGTATGTCTGCTGGGTCGATAGTTTCCCGTAGAGAATCGATAACTCCTCCAATTTGTCACATTTTCGCAATTCAAAAATGGCAAAATGAAGCTGAAAGATGTCTCTAGGCTTCCCAAAAAATTGAAAATTTTCCACCGATCGTTTGCCTTGAAAAAAAAATTGCGAAATCCAGACGCCCCACAGGTTGCGGGACTGGCAAAGGGAGTTTACGGTCTCCCATACCGGCCCGATCCGACATGGCAGTGCTTGGACAACCGGTCTGTGACCAGATAGACGGTAGACGACGACGACGACGACGGTTAGGTTACCCGCTGCGGAAACCCGACCCAGTTAATAAGGTGCTCACTCAATATTGACCGAGTATTGTAACGCAACCGTGTGTGCCCGTGTTTGCGAAAGTCTCTACTCGGGTATTATTTTTTCGGCAGGAGAGTGCAAGAGAGATCCTACGGGTGGCCCCCGTCACTCTATTCGCGAAGCCGCGCATGCGTTCCCCGCGGTTCAATTCATTCCGGAGCAGAGAGCTATAATTCGCTTTCGTCGAATCGGATTCGAGCACTCTTAATCTGATCCAGGAAGACGGGCCGAATTCGTTATCCAGATAAAGAGGCTTGGGGCGAGGGACCCGACGATAAGGAACTAGTTTCCCCGTTTCTTTCATCGAAACGGACGCGTACCTATCTCGCAAATATTTCCCTCTGATCTCGGACCAACGGTCAATTAGTCCAATTAATTTGTTTCTGCCTGAGAGCTGTTCCAAAATTATTCTTAGATGAAAATTCACACCTCGATCCAGCAACCTCACGAACTACACGCTACAGTAATCGAATGAAATAGAATTTAAAATTTTGATGTAAAATGTTAACACGTTGAGTGCCATGTCACCCATATGTGGGAATTATTTGTCCGGATTTTAAAATGAATTTTTACGTTAATATATTCATTGTACCAACTTTGATTAGAATCTGTAAAATGCAAGAAAGTTGGAAAACTGCTCGATATCATATATTTAATTTTTTTCAAGTTTTATTTAATTAAATAACTTACTTTGATTTATGGAATTTTTGAGGATTCTATTTTGGCTATTAAAGTGTTAAGGTGTGGGGCACTTAGTTTACCAAAATTAATTATTACAAATCATGACGAATCTCCTAATAAATTGAGCAATAACCACAGTCACAATATCGATTCGGTTCGATCAGAAAGTTGGGTTCAGTGAACAGCGTCAAAATTATTCTCTACTCTAGAAGAGCGAATTAGTCGTTTCTAATTTAATTTTCGGAATAACCTGTGCATGTTTACCAATTTTTATAATTTGCTGAATGAGGTTACAACGAGCCAGAAAGATTGGAAAACAGTGATCGACTCAATTTTCGCTCCGAGCTTATCGTGTACATTCCAGAAACCGTGAAAAAATTTGTGCCGATCCTAATCTAGGCGATACAGTTATTCGATAAAGATAAGCAGACTGATTGCAAGGAATCGTTCAGTTTCACCGTGACGCGCCGACATTACGTGGGCATCTGCCGAGAACGCGAAGAAAGTGAAAGATGTTTATCTTCCTATTGAACGGACGCTTCGCTTTCAAGAATTTTCTGACGGGGGATTTCGTCATTGGCGAACGTAACCTCGGGGGATGGATGCAGTATGGATCAATGGTGAACACCATTTCATCATTGGTGCATCATTGTATCCGCAGATCTAAATGCTTTCAATAATTCAATTGTCCCTTTGTAGATCTAGAAATTTGATTGTACCCCTCACCTGAGTTTTGCAATTCTTTCCGAAACGGTTTGTTGCGCATGGACCTGAAATTTTTTGTAGGTCCTAGACAATGTACCGAGAATGTTCGATAGCCCTGAGGCCCTTTAAAACAGCCTTGAGATCTGTAAGATTTTTTGCAAGCTAGGGAAGACGATTTTAAAAAGATTCCAACGAACAAAAACGGCGAATAAAGCTTATAACTTAACGACAAGTAACTTGCCGCGGATTTAAAATTTTTGTAGGTTCCAGGTAGTTCTTCCACAATGCCTAATAGCCTTGAGATCCCATAAAATGGCCCTGGAGATTGTAGGCATTTTTGCAAACCGGAGGTAATGATTCTTAAGGCTGCTCAATGAGCAAGAGTTGTAAATGAATCTTCACAACTCGTTGAATATTATTTTGCCACGGGTCTAAAATTTTTTGTTGGTCCCAGGCAGTGTGCTTAAAATGCCCAATAGCCCTGAGGCCTCATGAAATGGCCCTAAGTTCTATAGCATTTTTTGAAAGCCGGAGATAACGATTTAAAGGAAAGTCCAATGAACAAGGATTGCAAACGAAGCTTGGAACAATTATAACTCTTTGAATATTATTTTGCCACGGGTCCAAAATTTGTCATAGGTCCCGAACAACATGCCCAAGATATCTAGTAATCCTAGGACCCCCTAAAATAGTTCTGAAATCCATAGCAATTTTTGCAAACCATCGGTGCCGATTCAACAAGCAAGTATATAAATCTAAAAGTAAATATAACTATCCTAATATCATTTTTTCCTCTGGCCAAAAATTTTGCATTGGTCCCAAACAGAGTAGCTAACAGAACCAGAAGCCCTAGGGACCCCATAAAACTAGCATTCGCATGATTTGTTTGAAAGCAGAGTAGGCTATCCTAGGAGCTCGAAATAGTTCCATTTACCTGAATATTATTTTTGTCCCAATGTGAGCCAAGCAATCGTGTTTTGCTTATCGGTTTAAGAGGCTCCCTTTGATCCCGTTGCATAAGACTAACCCACCTGTAATCGATTATCAACGCGTCGCTGGACACCTGAATCTTTCGGGACACTACAACGCGTTCGCTAGCTCTCAGAAATTAGCTGCTAGGTCGTTGCATAATACCTGTTGAATTTCATACGGTACGAAATTAATTCTTCTCTCCGATAAACGAATCACTCCGGTCAGCCTAATTAATTGGAACAGGAAGTATCGGGCTAGAAACGTTTAAATCCTGCGGTGAAAGGATGAACACGTAAAGCAGCGAGTTCGCGCACTTTCGAAGCAACAATTAAACGCGGATACGTTTATGTAAGCCTCCGAATCACTGTGTTCTACAATTTTCATATAAACTTTATTGCTTCTTGCGTAATCCGCGTAAATAACTGCGATTGCTTTTCGCGAGACAACCCCGCGTGCCCATTGTCTCCGAGGACACGCTTTCATCGAAACGTTAGATCGTCCGACGTCGAATAAATCAACGAACAAACAAAAAACGCGACGCGGAAAAAGAAAAATATCTTTTTATATAGCTTCAGTACGTATCTACAAATTCCGAGAAAGTTTTGCTCCCGTGACTTCGGTAGTTCTGTATGAAAAAAAAATCAAATTCATGGAGATCCGTAACTTTAGCAGCTCTGTTAAACGAGAGTTCTCCAATTAGTGCATAATCGAAGAGCTACTTGAAAAGTCTCGAGCACCGATGTTCCGCGAATGTTTCCAAAGACCGATTAACAATTAAGACGCGAATATGGCGGCCTAGATTAGCCAAGATGGCACCGAGAAGCAGACTCTCAGGGGAGATGGTTCTCGCCCGGTGGAAAACGGCCGATTAATTATTTCCGCGGGCCTAGTTCGGTTCTGAAACTGCATTATTCGCGAAACTGCGTCGTACAGATTCCTGAGGCACGTCTGTCCGGTTTTACGTCATCGGACGATAACACGGAAACGGGAATCTTTTTATCGGGCGCGATTAAAGTCGCAATCGATGAACGGTAGACGCCGGGCAACTTATGGCTTCGCCATTCGGCATTCCTCTCTATCGATTCCTCCGCGAATCTATTACATCGCATATATACGAGTCCGACGAGCTCTTCCTTCACTGTGACATCGCCATTTTGTCGTTCGAAAATTTTTTCGGAAGATAAAACCAGACGATTCGCCGTCCCCAGATTTTCCAGATTTAACGTTCAGGCGTTAACACTTTGACTGCCACACTAGAAACCTCAAATATTCCATAAAGTTAAAGTAAGTTATTTAATGAAATAAAAATTGAAAAAAATTAAATGTACGATATTATATAAACGTAAAAATTCATTTTAAAACCTGGAGAAATAATTCCGTCACCCACATATGGATGACATGGCAGTCAACGTGTTAAATTGGTCAAAGTTCGTGTTGCTATCGGTTGATTTAATTGTAAAACTCGCAAACTTTGTTTGCGTTAACAAACGTACTGCTTGAAATACCGTAATATATCGTGCCGGTACACAACGTCGCTTTCTCTAAACGTATAAAACGGGAGTTCGCATAAACAGTTATGTCTCAATAGCGTGTAATCGAATGAAGTTTTGCCCAATGCCATTACCGGGACATTTCAACCATAATGTCTCGCAACCCTGAATTATTCGGTAGGAGACGATGAGTGTTATTACTCGGCTGGGGTTGGACGCACCCCATTACCAATTAATTCTTGTCGTAAAACAGCTAACGACAAACACGTGAACAGAAAAAATTGTCTAAAAAATGAATCTTTGAATACTCGATGCTGGACTCTCCACGAGACAACAATCTAATATTTTAGATCGTTTGTTGGCAAGTGAAGTAAACTGAATTAAAAAATTATACAGAGAACTGAAATAGAGAATTGATTTTCTAATATTATTCGTGAGGTAGAAGGAACACAAAGTGTTCGAAACGATTATTATAAATTTCGAAGTTTGTTATATTGCTGTGGTTTTGTGGACCTTTTGATGTTCGGCTATCAGCGTGTGTTAATTGAATCCAAACAAATTCCTTGGGGGGTTTGCAGCCCTCGGGACTAATGCAGGTTTAATTGGGGCTCAAGGAGCTTTCGCGAACCCGATACAGTAATCCTTGAACGGAATCATTGGATCGTCCTGCGGAAATAACGTGGCCTCTGCGAGCCGTGCTCAATAAAGCAATAAAACTCGAGACGCGACACGCTTCTGTCCGGCAAAAATGATCGCCAACGCCGAACAGAAACTTCCCTCGAATCGGACTTACAACTAACTCTGTTCCGTGATGTCCGTTCTCCCGTCGCAATAAATCTGAATTTTCACTGTCGGAACACCTGATGTCCTAACTACGCTAGAAAGTTTATCTGGACTGCGAAAAAATTTCTAACGAAAACGAATGTGTGCAATTTAAAACAACAGAAGGGTTAAATAATGATTAACGCTGAATTTGCGGAGCACTAAAAATTAGTGAAATTGTTAACCATTTTTTTAGAATATATAACCAGTGAAATAAATTTGAATAAAACATTAGAACTCGTAATTTCTGTTTTTTTCTTTCTTTTTTTTTTTTAAATCTATATTCTAGCCTGATTGCAAAAATACTACTTTGAGAATTCGCGGAGTACGCACAGCAGAGAGCGAATAGAAATTAAAAACCGAGTGTCCTTTTCAGGGCCATTGGGTCTGAAAATAAGCTAACTGCTGCTTCGAAAATTTATACCCAGTGAAATAAGCTTGAATAAAATATTAGAACTCGTAATTTCTGTTTTCTTTTCTTCTTTTTTTAATCTATATTCTAGCCTGATTGCAAAAATACTACCTGGAGAATTCGCCGAGTACGCACAGCAGAGAGCGGATAGAAATTAAAAACCGAGTGTCCTTTTCAGGGCCATTGGGTCTAAAAATAAGCTAACTGCTGCTTCGAAAATTTATACCCAGTGAAATAAGCTTGAATAAAATATTAGAACTCGTAATTTCTGTTTTCTTTTCTTCTTTTTTTAATCTATATTCTAGCCTGATTGCAAAAATACTACCTGGAGAATTCGCGGAGTACGCACAGCAGAGAGCGGATAGAAATTAAAAACCGAGTGTCCTTTTCAGGGCCATTGGGTCTGAAAATAAGGTAACTGCTGCTTCGAAAATTTATGAGCAAATCTCCCGTGTGCCTTGAAGCAGTTTCAGCGTTTGCTTTATAAAGCGTGCGTTTATTATTTCTTTTACGAATGTACCTGTCGGCCAGTGTCGAGACAGGAAACACTGTGAAAACGCACCTTTACGTCAAGGATTTACGATCCGAGGAAGGAAGCAAGGGAAACACAACGTCCGAGGCCAGAAACAAATAATAGGGACCGAGGAGCGATATGTGCTCGGTGTACAAACCGACGGAGTCATTAGTATGTAACAGACAGAGCAAAGGGGATTCGAACTGTCGTGAAACAATCTTGAGTCAACGAACCAGGCTCTGTCTCTCTTTCTCTCTCTCTCTCTCTCTCTCTCTCTCTCTCTCTCTCTCTGTGTGTGTGTGTGTGTCGAGGAATCGTAAAATGTGTCTGCGGTTGAAGAAGGCCTAGCGGATTCGATAAATTTTCGACTGTCGCGGATGCAAACCACACAACGTGATCAGGGAAACTGTGTTTTGCTGTCCCGATCGCACGATGCACACCACTCCCGTTCAGCCCATGAGGGAACAGAATTTAATTCCCCAGGCAACGAACGTCTCCTTTCGATAGTTCAACCTATGACAATATTCCTGCCGCTTACGTCACGAGGCTCAGGGTCGCCAGATCAGGACTTGTTCCCCCACTCTTCCGCCGCGGACCGGTCACGTGACACGTTTCACCTCTGTCGTACACACTCCGGTACTGGCAGAGAGAGAGAGAGGGTAACCGTTTCCCCTCGATTCGTGCTCCCTCCCCTCATCCGACAATACTAACAACCCACGTACACCCACAGAACCTTCAAAACATTTTGCGCTTGCCAAACCTGTTGGCAACCAATTGCCAAAACAATCTGCTCCAGACAAGAAGCGAAAGATTTTCGAACGTTTCGGAACGCTAAAGATTTTCTAAGAGTAGTTTAATTAATCGTCACGCTTAGAATTAGTGCACGGTGTTTCGCAACGCGCGAACAGGAACGGTCTCGTCCGCAAACCGCAGATAAAGAGAGAAACCGGCGAACGTTCAAGGCTCCGTTCTCAAATTCGATTCTGGAACAGCTCGAGACTGCTCGAAAGTTTCCCGAGCAAGAGTATTAAAGTTGCAGAGCATCGAGAACGGTGCCAAACTGGTTTGGGCGCCTCGCGGGGCCAATCCCCCAAACAATTGCTGGGCCGCGTATCAAACGGGTACTTGATCGATTCCGAATGTAACATGTTCGATTCTCCGACGAAATGAAGTTGGCACCGGTGACCCTCGCCGTTGAACCTAGGTCCGGGATTCCTTTACAAATTCAACAACATGCAATCAACACTGTCGACTCGCAGTGACCGTAGAAATATTTAATTGCACGATCAATGATTTAATTTATCGCTCTCGTAAATAAACGCATATTCGTTTTCAATGCAGGCGAAACATTTTCCGCACGGATTGAAAAGTCCTCCTCCGCGAACGGTGTCGATCGGACAAACGATAAAATGAGCCAAACATTTTCGAATACAGTATAAAAGAGTATAGTATTGAAAATATTTTCCCAGAAGAATCCTTCGATCCCATAAACGCGGTCTTCTTGCTTTCGAGAGACAATACGAACTACAGTGTGATTTATATATGTCGCCAAGGCCTAGATGATAAACGTCGCGGAATTATCCCCACTACCGCGGAGTGTACAGAGGAGGATACATGAACTCCTGGACGATACATGAAACTGGAGACAAGACCGTGTTGTTGACATACATTGTGTAGTCACTTTTATTGCTCGGCAGTTCCGAGAGCGTTAAGTATCCAAATCCCGGAAGAAAATCTTGGAAAGAGGGGTGGTGTGGGGGTAAACGGTAACTCTCCATCCGGAATGACAGAAACCCAATAAAATCGTTCGAGATTCGCAAGTGTTCACGGGCCATTCATCGGTAAATCTGTTGTTCGGAAGGCGAGTCTCGTTTCGCAAGAATCGGGTACTTCAATCGAGTGAATCACGATGATTCCCCCTCCCCACACACACACCCACGTTTAAGTTCTGTATCGCGAATTTCGGTGCATTGTGTTTTCGCCCAGCCTCGAGACCCGAAGTCAAACGGATCGAACATAACTGCGTTATAAAAGACTTTCTTAAACGTTTCTCTCTCTCTCTCTGTCTCTGTCTCTACTGCGAGATCATTTTCATCTGGGCTGATCCGAACGATTTACTCGGTGATCGATCGCGGATAGATCGATGATCGAGACGATCATTTCACGCGGGTGCCGTTACTTCCGGTTACCGGAGAATTAATAATTCCGTCGCACGCGGCCCGGCAAACGTGTCGCGTTTGAAAATGATAATACACCGGGATGTAATGCTCGTTTCCGGTACAAATTGGACCTCGTTGCTGCTGCAGGATATTGACGGATACTGACTGTGTCAATGACAGTCTGCTTTCTCTCTGTATACTTCGATTTTTTTTTAACCGGTCTCGCGTCGGTAGAATTTTTTTCGATTTTTTTTTTGCCGGTCTCGCGTTGGTAGAATTTTTTTTCGATCTTTTGGGGATCTGCGGTGCCTGGATACGTTTGCTATGGAATGTGTTGGAAATAATCATTGGGAAAAAATTTTACGATAACGGAGCACAAAAAATGCGACCAAGTTTATTATCATACGATTCTTTTTTGAGAAATTTTTGTGAGTGTTCAAATACCACTGTATCAGTGTTGAAATAAACTTTTTTTTTTAAGGAAAATATCTTTACAATCGATAAATTGCAGCGATAATGACGATGACTGGGTTTACAATGTGAGACCGTAATCATCTGTGCAATTAATGTAATCGGTTTCTATGTTAGATTTATCTTGCAAAATTGTCGGATTTTTTTTCAATGACAATGCCTATCTCGAGATTCTCATTACCGCAACTTTACGACACTATGCCCCGTACTATGGTGTCGTAAACGTTTTATGTATTGTTTTATGCATGCCTTGGCCTGTCTAAATATTTGTTCAGCTACTGGTTAGCTAACTCGTTCCTAGATTATCCTAAATTTATAGAAATATCAAATTCGATAGTTCTTTTTCTTTTGGGGAGATTTTTATGCAAAAGAGAAACTTGTTGCATCCGTTACGAGCAACAGAAGCTGAACACAAATTAATTTCTTCTTTAGATAATTTTCTAATAAAGTAAAAGTAACGTGACGGTAATCCTAAGTTCTTCTAATATTTTTATTAATCTATCTTTTCCAATTTTATGTCATTAATGCATAAAATTCATAGGTTAATTATTAACGGTTCTAATATGTAATTATTAGAAGGATAATTGTGTAAATAGATACCGAACAAAGAGTTAATTCGTCGCGGCTATTCTAACAGGTTAAAGAACCTAATCAAGTGAGGCCATCCTGTATAAATTGGTCGAGTACGGTTTAATCTGTAGGGATTTTAGAAGACCTTCGAGCGGCCGATGTGATCCATGGTTGTATAGCGATCATAGAAATCCAAATACAGTGTGCTAACGAAGGTTAATACTCGGCGTTCGAGGGTTAAACGATGGTGTCCTGTACACAGAACATACAGGATGCATCAAGCCACATGGCCCGGACAAAACAAAATAAACTAACAGTATTCCAAAAACAGTAGAAAATCCAACAAACCTCCTTTGCCCACAAAATTTGTAAACCCACACAGGGAAGAAATCAGGCAGGACACGAAAGGCTTGAAAGTAATTATGAACGCATTAAAAAATAAAACTGTACACTAAGCTGTATTTACTGGATTGGCTTCTCAAAATTTCCAAAAAATGCTAGACTATAAAATTCGATAGAATTTGATTCGATTTTTCAGGTCTGCAAAGGCTATGACCACTGAAAATAAAATTTTCAGCCCCAAAAAAATTAAAAATTGCCCTAATCATCTTCAAATGAGTTTAGTAAATCGCTTTAGATACCCAAATTCCTTTTACAAAAGTAAGTTCCTTTATGGGATTTTAAGGACTTCCAACGACCCCACTTAGAATCCTCAGCCTTTCCCGAGTTCAAAGCTAATTAGCGTTAATTGCACACTGAAATGCAGTGTGCGTTATCCTTGAACAGATCATGCTTCCACCAATAAAACCAGGACGCGGATAAAGGTGAGCATTCCGACGCCAATTACATCGTAATGGATGTAAACGCGACACAAGTGACATTGTACTTCTATTTGTAAAAATCTGACTAATCGGTTTTCCGTTTAGAACGAGATGACTCGTCCTATCCGATTAACGAGTGAAACAACAAGGTGTGTCGAGTAACCGCCACGCACGCACACACATACACACGCAGAAAACCAACGTTTTCTCCTCGCTTTATATAACATAGTTCCTTTTCGCGTTGTGATACATATATATATATATAATAGTTCAAACTGGTGAGTTTATGTTACGTATACGCAGCGTACACGTGCCAGAGATTACGCTCGATATCTATACTCCGCTCGAAGCCTGCCGTTCAATTCCTTGAAAAACAATTGTATCTCGTAAACAATGTATCTGATGCTTTCAACAATTTGAGTTTCCCATCCGAGAGGGTAATTTATTGATTAAGAAAAATATATTTCGACGAACCACTGTGTCATAGACACAGCGTTGGCATGTCAGCATCGGTGTAAACATTCTACGCCGGGACGTTATCTAGACCATATGGCCTTGCAAATCGTTATTTGCCTCGAAATTCATGCTGGAAATACCGGAACAATATTGTCCACTATATTTGTCTGAATTAAGTATTTCTCGAGTTCCTCAATTGTTTCTTATTTTATTATTTATTTTCAGTCACCAGCTAATTACTTTCATACGTGCTACACCATTTGGCAATTATGGTACTTGTTTCCAGCCGACGAGTTAACTCGTATTTATTCGCGTCCTTAAATTTTTTCTCATTTTATTACTTATTTTGATGAGAAGATTAATTAGTTTAATACGTGTTACTTCCCTTTGGCAATACTTGTTAGACGAGTTAACTCGTCCTTCGTATTTATTATTTATTTATTTTGATAAACAAGCGGATTGTTTTAATGTACCATTTTATTTGCCAATTATTGCACTTGTTACCGAGGCTGACGAGTTAACTCCTCCATTTGATTTTATTATTAATTTTTAGGAAAAGGCTAATGATTTTAATGGATGCTACTTTATTCAGCAATTATGTATTTCTTATTTAAATTTAAAGTCTATCGGTACATGAATCTGATTAAATGAAGATTTTATTTAATAATAACGTTGTAATTTATTTTTCTTGTTTAAGAGTATTTCAAACGAAAATTTTATTAGTGCGTGTATTATGTTTGTAAATCCGTTTTGTTATTTCTAGCACCGTATATGTACTGTTATTTATGAAGCATTTGTATTATAATTTGTTTCTCGAAATTACACCCAGCGATTGGTTCGCGCCGATGAGTCATATTTATCATATTCCTCGGAACAATGATCCGGCCGTCTTATTTTCAATTCAAATAGAAAAGTGACCGGATTGAGATACCGACCCTGATTATTTCACGATTATCTTTTCTCCGGTGACTAATTGCACGGTATACTTCCACGAACCGAGCTCGACACGAGCTTACGCTGAAACACTCGGTAACTGTCACGCGAAACGGTTCGTTACGAAACCGATGTAATCGTTGTAACACCGTTATTATGCGTCATTGTGTTTGATAGCAGTAAAAAAATGTCTTGGCCGAATTAAGGCGCGGAAATTCAGGCCGGATTTAACGCTTTCGTTAATACCCAGTTTTCCACTGTTAATTCCTCTTTGGAAAAAAGGAAATACTCCTAATCTGTATATTTTGAAGATAATATAGTAAACTGTTCGTTTATACTGGAAAATTTCCTCCCCGCAAATATCGGCACTTCCAATTAAAAATTTCGGATATGGACAGTATTAAAGTGGATCCTTCCATTTGCTAATGGAAGGACATACGAACAAGAGAGTGGAAAACACAAAAATCATACTTCTTAATTAACGCTGATTTTTCATTCGTTAAATTGATAAACTAGTAAAAGGGTTCACAAAGAACAAAAATATAATTTGAATCCCCCGTGTCATACCTTACTTTACACAGAGCCAAATACCTAAATACTTCATACCTGATTTTGTACACAGAAAAATGAGGCGAGTGCGAGACACAAAATTCGTACACCTCCATCGACACTAATTCCACTCATTAAATGTGCAAGTTAATAAAAGAACTCGACGAGAACAAAGACACGAAAATCTTAATCCTCCCCAACCATACTACCGAACCCATAACCTACCTAATACACAAACACAAAAACCACACCACCTAAACACAGTAAGAATCTCGCTGTTTTCCCCATCCGCCCACAAACTACTCCGACAAAATTTTCCAAAAATTCAAGTCTTTCCGGTGGCCCGCACAATCGATCCATTTCGAGGTTAGGTCGCCCTACCAAGATTCCCATAACGTCCGTATTCCCTCCCGGCCGATTTACCCGCGAAACCCTTCGCCAAAGCCACGTTCCCCACAGTCGTGAAAAACCAGCACTCTCCGTTTTCTCCGGACAAACTCAATAAATCAAAAATTCTCACAGAAAATTCTCGCGAAAATGCGTATCCGTCGCGCCGTGCCGCCGCGTCATGTTTCATCGGTGGCCAGATCGATTGTCTGTCCTAACCTCAAACCGCGCGGCCGGCGCGGAGGCACGCCTCGTCGCGCACAGGTACACTCACGGAGCGTTAAAGAGAGCGTACAGAGACAACACCCACCTGCGTTTACCGTGGTATTCCTTATCCGGTGATTCCCTCGGGGACGGGCCCTTCTTCCTGGTAACGGTCCGTCGACTCGAGTACACCGGCTTGTTCTCGAGGACGATGTCTCGCGGCCGTGGTTCTCTTGCTGTCACCTGTGCCGTTTGTACATGCAGCGTGCGTCCCGACAAACGAGCCCGTTTATCCTCGGCCGTCGCGGAACAAACACTCGGTTTCGAACAACTACGACGACGACGACAACAACAACAACAATGACGACCACGGCGGCGACGACGACGAGGATCGGCTACGGTAGCCGTGTCCGCGGATCGGTTACGAACGCGGGCGAGATCGGTCGTTCGGCACTGCTCGCCACTGTTACGAGCGAGTGTGCGCGAGTAAGAACGGGGACTGGCGGTCGCCGGTTTTCTTCATCGGCGGCACGCGTCTTCTTCCTCCTCTCCGTGGTCGCGTCGCGCGAAGGCGAAGAAAAAGGGGAGAGAGAGAAGAGAAGAGAAGAGAGAGAGAGACAGAAAGAGAGAGAGAGAGAGAGAAGTGACGGAGGGATTAGGAAAAAACAAAAGAGAGAAGAGAGAGAGAGAGAGTGAGAGAGAGAGAGAGAAGAAGGAGAAGTGTCAGGCGCCGACGGCTTCCTGTGCACGCGGCCGCACTCGACTGATGACGGTTCCTTTTCGTGCGAGACGCGCGCGGCCGTTTAACGTTCACGCTACCTGCCCGTCGTACTCCTTGCCAGCAGCAGACTCGCCGTCACCCTACTACTCCACCGAGCCACGGTGCTTCATTCTCTGTTGTGTGTTCTACCGCTCTCTCCTCTCTCTCACTCTCTTTCTCTCTCCCTCTCTCTTTCCCTCCCCCTCCCTCCCACCTTTTTCCTTCCTTCCGTCCTCTTTTCCTTTTCTCTTCCTCCCACTTCTTCCCAAACACCGAGCGATCCGTGGCTCGTAACCTGTCACGACTCGACGCGCTGCTTGCATACGGATCTTCCACCTAGACGTCGAACGATCTCCATGCGATTGATTATGTACTCTCTTCTTTCTATCCGATTCTCGCTCTCACTCTCTCTCTCTCTCTCTCTTTCTCTTTTTTTTTACGTGGGATGGACGGACACTCGACCAGTGAACAGCACTAGGATTTTCGATGGTTCCATAAGCTTCTTTGAGGTTGCTGTTCGAATGTAGATCACACGGAAACGAAAGACCGCGAGGCGAGGACCACGACCAGGAAGACGCAGTCGAGATGAGGGAAACCGAGGGCCGCCACGCCGTCACCACCGTTGAAAACTGCACGACATCTCGCGGCGGTTTTCAGCATCGCTTTCGGGCGGTTCTCATGGCGTGGATCCCGTGCTCTTTTCATGTACAGAGTGTCCCGAAAATGTTTTATTGTCAGCGTCTCACAGTGATGAGGTTTTGGGACAGGTGATATTGGCGGGAAACTACCGGAACAAGCCGTTCCGAGACGAGTGTCTTACGAATGTTTGGTAAATTATTGTTAACCCTCAGTGCTCGAATGGCGACTGTAAGACGCCACTAAAAATGGCTTTATCATTATTCAAAATATTTTGAATTTATATTTTGTCTAGAATTTTGCTTTACTGATGTTAAAATCACCGCGCATGCGCCAGAAAACCTGGCCAAAATGTACTGGTATCTCATAATATGGTCTCCGGTACGACACAAGGTTGAGGGAAACGAAATTAATCGTCACGCAATTTGATAGACCGGAAGTAGTAGCGGTAATGTTCTCGACGAATAGCGAGGTACAGGAAGACCGTATACTTACTACTACAGAATATGTGAGTATGTATAATATACAGATGTTTAAAAAATTACCTAATAATGAACGGAAGTGTTTGGGACCGCAGGTTAAGTATCTCTCTCTTTAAACGTTTAAGAGAATTTATGCACGTTTATGCGAAGATAATGTGCGAGACTCATTTTCATTATAAATTAGATGCAGACGGTATTCGAGTTTGAATTTTAATTGCAATGGAAATCTGTAGTTATGTCTGATTAAACTTGCGCGACGGGTTGTGGCTGATTTACATTATTATCATTATTATATGACCTCAAACAGAGAGATTATAAATTTCGATTTAAATTGTGAGGTATTCGCGAGACACAATGGTATGAATAAATGACTTTATGCGTGATCACATAATAGCACAGCAAGGCCGATTCTCATTAATTGTTACGAAGGAGACAGAGTTCAAGCAGGCATTTTGATGAACAGAGTTCTTTTACGAATGAAAATGATACAAATAATTTGTGATTGATTTATGCACTAGATCGTGTCGGTAAAGTAACATCCGCCGTTTGAAAATTGAAGAAGTGCCAATGAGGTGGCTCGACGAATCAGGTGCTCCACTTTGCGCGGGAAATAGGGCTCGCATTTTAAATACAATAGAGGATCTAGTGTTATCCGTATATCGATCGATTATAACAATGATTTCGGCAATTTATCGACTGCTACATTAAACAAGCCCTTTCCGCAAGCAATGATTAGGGTTAGATCATCGCAAGCAGTTGTGATGCAATATTTAAATTGAAAATGTAAATATTTATTTTCAATGTGTCTTTCAATGTGTAATCTGCACAGTCGCAAATGGACACTAATATGAATACATTTGCAATTCGATGTGCGTATTTTGACTTGTCTGAACAGCCTCAAGTATCGGGTAAACAGTACAAAATATTTATATTTAAAAAATGAAAATTTCAGAAAATTTTAATAGATCCTATTTTAATAGATCTAATATAATGTAATAATATTCTTAAATTCTTTTTGTATTCAAAATTGGTGCACTATAAGGCAGATAATTCTTCATATTGTTAATTAGGGGTTAACAATCTTAACTACTCAGTAGCGAGCATGGATCATTCTTCTCCTGTAAGTATTCGAATCGCAAAGTTGCTTCTACCTGACTCTCTTCTAGGATTGTCAGAGGAATTTAAGATGAATGAGCGCAGCTAATTATAATTAGCTAATCACGAATTAGTGATCGGTGATCCTAATTACTCGATAGCTGCATCGTCGATCCTTCTAGCTCTTTACTTTCTTTGTACAGCAATTGCGTCACTGATGTGTTTACAGACGCTTATCCATTCCACCAACACAAAAAAAAAAATAATGACGAGCTGCGGCGAATGTTAGTTTCGTAACTGCTTGCTTCTTGTTCTCGAGAAAGGATTAGCCGTCATTCGCTATTAACGCGAGTACATAATACACTATTGCCGTCACTCGATGTCTTTTAGAATAATGCAAAAGATTTATGCACTTTCGTTTGTTTTCTAAGACCTAGTTCCATCGTTGAACAAGACGACGCAGATCAGGTGAGAACCAAAATGGTCGACGCATCCGGTAGCCACTGAATTACTATAGTACAACTACGCACGTAATATAAAATTTTTCCTACAGAAAATATTACATGACTGTTCTTCTGCTCATTAGAATATTGCAAGTCCTTATGCAAGTCTCCGACTGTTTTTAATTTTTAGGTGATCCGCGTCACAATGACGATGCAACAAAATAAAGTAAATCATAATAATTGAATTGATTTCCGCCACTGGTATTGTAATATAGCGGAATGAAAAACAACGATAACGAGGACAGTTTCAGACCAACATGCAACTCTGAGAAATTATAATATAGCTAACACGCTAAAACTACTAATTAAATGTTTAGATATATATATTCTTCAGTT
Organism: Seladonia tumulorum; assembly: GCA_913789895.3. Taxonomy (NCBI): domain Eukaryota; kingdom Metazoa; phylum Arthropoda; class Insecta; order Hymenoptera; family Halictidae; genus Seladonia; species Seladonia tumulorum. The sequence continues at coordinate 10,698,476 of OU565266.1, forward strand.
TTTAATTAATGAAATTATGGAGATACACTCCTAGTGAAAATAATTCAATGAGAACGTGCAGAGCTTGAAGATAAATTTAATCCAATGTAATTTTGCATAGATTTTACAAAATGGAGTTTAAAGAATGATCAAAAAATTGGAAAACCGAGAAAAGCAAAGCAATGGCTCCGATTTTGTCATATTATTTTCCTTTTGCAAACATATGAAATTTGCATTACTTACGGGGTGAGTGATACTTAGTACCAGTGAGAATGCAGTCTGCAGATCCGCACGTTCACTCCCCTGTTTGTAGAAGCTTGAAGAATCAATATTTATTGCAATGTATTACGATCAGTCGATTCTTCGATATTGAACTACATCGCCAAGGCCGGGAAAGTGGCCAATTGTCTGTTGCAAGCCATATTTGTTCAGCTTAACCTACTTGTAGTCCGTCTGGAATGGCGGTAGCCCTTCGACGTCGAGCGTTACATTGCCGGTTACTTCGAAACTAACTTTAAGCGAACCTTCTTGATGTAATTTTCTTCCTTTCGCAACAATCGAGTTCCTTCCTGCAAAACAGCCGTACTCGTAGCCACAGTTTTTCCAACTTTCTGCTGAAGAAACAGGAAGCCTTCGGTCGGTCGTCGGTTTCGCGAACTTCCTCAAAAACAATTCCTTGAATGATATCTATGTATGTGAATTATATCTATCTCTTCAATTTTTTAAACTTTCCGCTTGCTACCCCCACGAGGAAGGACCAAGAATTCGATACAAATTGTCTTCCTCTCTCAAAAGAAATTGCTAACGATAAAACGGCTCTGACCAGCGTAGCCGTAAAACGACTTTAATAATTGTATCATCATACTGTACAGCGAAATGGACCCATTTAAGGGTCTGAAGAGCTTCAATAAAAAAAAAACCGTAAAATAAATAGCGCAAGGGGTTAAAGAAAGATTTGATTTGTTCCAGCTGGAAATGTTGTTCCGGTCGTTTCGCAGAGCGGAATCGCGGAGAAAAACGAAGGAAATCGCGAAGGATGTTCGCCGATCGTGTCGCGCGGATAATAATCGGGCCCGTACCGAGGTCGATCGTGTCCGGTGATTTTTAACGAGCCGGCAATTGCCGCGTTGCCTCGTTAACTTTGTTTTCCGCAAGGCGACTCTCCCGGCGCGAAATAATCGGCCAGGAACGAGCGTAATCCGAGCCGAACTTCGAAACCGAGAGGAGTCTTAAATTCAGCAACGAGGACGGAGGGAATACGCGTGCAACATCGACGGGGATCCTGTGGTAAATCATGCGAAAAGATAATAAGACGTCGAGGCACCGGCGAAGGTTGAAAACGCGAGCAAAACGATCGCGCGAATTATTTCGCGTCGTGTCCTCCCTACGGACACCTTGGGAACCGTGACGCTGGAAGACGTCATCGGCTCGGGATCGGACGGAAAAATGATAGAACACCGGTCCATTGATCTTTGCACTGACAAATTAGGAAAGCATTCGAACGCCCTTTAACACGTTCACTGCCATTACACCCATATGTGGATGACGGAATTATTTGTTCAAGTTTTAAAATGAATTTTTACACCAATATATTAATCGTACCAAATTTTATTAGGATCTGTAAAATGCCAAAAAGTTGGAGGACTGCTCATTACCATACATATAATTTTTTTCAATTTTTATTTCATTAAATAACACATTGATTTGATGGAATTTTTGAGGTTTTTATCTTGGAGTCAAAGTGTTGAAACGGTATAACTTTTTTTTAAATTGCACGAAACGACCTGACTTTTTGCCGAGCAGTTAGTTAATTAAATTGGTTTTCCAAATCATGTGCAAATAAGGTTTTGAAAAAATTGCAATTTCTAGGAATCGTAAGAGCAAATAAAAAGGCAGTTTCCAAAACTGTTTTATTTCTCATGTGATTCTTACCAGTTGCAATTTTTTCAAAATTTTTCTTACGCATCATTTGGAAAACCGATTCTTCTAATTGCTCAGAAAAAAAAGTCAGGTCGTTTGATCCAATTTCGAAAAAGTTATACTGTTTTAAAGCCAATGTATGTAAATTGTTTCAAGGAAGTTATGGTTCATTAAAGTAAATCAAATCTTGTTCCAATAGGGAGGGAAACAACTGACGAAATAGCAGTTCGCATAAAAATCATATAAAGTAATGATTTGTTGCCAATAATGAACACGGACGCCGCAGGGTATAGCGAAATTCAGCATCAGAGTGATCATCATGTTGGGTCCGAAGGACAACGCAGGATGGGGAATCGCGAGTCATCGTTCGGCCGCGATTATGGCAAGGAAAGAGCGGGCAAGTGGACCGGAATGAGAGTAATTCCGACCAGCAAGGAAACGAACAGAAAGTGTAATGCCGTGTAACAGCCTTGCGGGAGGTTATGCAAGTCACGAGCAGCTTGGTCGGCGACGACGATCGGCGAAAGTGATTCTTGGCTGGGCTGCACGGTCACGGGATGCTTGTGAATCGTTTCGTCTCCTTCGAGACGATTTTATTCGGGCCAGCATCAGAGACGAACAGAGAGACACCTTACCCAGATCCTATGGAATAGAGTTTCTTCTCCGGGGCGTTGATAGGAACGGTCGATGTAGAAAAAACGACCGAAGCCGCAGAGCCCGAGGAAAGAAATCCGACGAAACCACGAAATGCGAGTCATCGTGATCTTCGTTTCTCTCGGTTCCTGGTGGCCTCCTTACTCGAGCCGGTAATACAGAAATTCCAATCAAATTATTCAATCGGATCCGTGAAGAGCGGGCTCCAAAATTGTCGTCTACGATTACTCGAGGTTTCTACGATTCCAATCAAACGACTCTGTCGAGAAAACGATCGAAAATTTTCCTTCAAAATCTTTGCAACAATCTTAATTGAATTATTCGCTCTGAAATCGTCCTTTACCGTTACTTGGAACTTTTGTTCGTTTCGTACGATTGTACGTGGAATGCTGAGACCGTGCTTCGGTAATGCGGAAATTCCAATCAAATTATTCAGTTAGGTTCATGTATATACTACGTTATAAAATTATCGTCTACGATTACGTGCAATTTTTACAATTCCGATCAAGTTATTCAGTCAGGTCCACGAAGAATACGGTCTAAAATTATCGTCCACGATTAGTTACAACTTTCACGACAATTCCGATCGAATCGTTCGCTCGGATTCATCGATAATACGTTCCGAAATTGTTCTTTACAATTCCATAGAATTTTCGTACTGTGTCACTCGTTTCCAACAATAACACAGTGACAAGCCGAACATCCTTCGACCGATCCTCCTTGGCCGTTTGACAACCTTGCTTGCAGACGTTTGTGTTGCGTCGGGGAAGTGTTTACCATTTACTCTTCGTTAGGATTGCAAACTCCGCCGACGCGCAATTCAAATATAATTGAACACTCGACATTGTTGCGTCTACCGTGTTCCGAAACTGTGCCTGATCCTTCGCGGAACTGATTTGCAATCGCGCACGGTGTTTGTACAACATGCGCCACGCAGGAAGAGGATTACACGGAGCTCGTGGGCGAGAGTAACGGAATGCATCGGACCGCGATAACGTCTTCTAGACTCTGTTTTCCTGAAGGAAATCCCGAGGACGAGCAAGATGAAATTCAACCATGAGAATGCCGATGACGAGGAAGAGGAAAGCTCGGCTAAGAAGATGCTGGAGAAGACGAAGAAGATTTTCAGCCAAGAACGTGTCGAAGAAGAGGAAGAAGAGGACAGTTCAGCTATGAAAATGCTGAAGAAGAAGAAGATCGAATTTAGCTCTGAAAAAGCTGAAGACGAGGAAGAAGATATTCAGCTAAGAAAGTGCAGAAGAAGAGGAAGAAGATTTTCAGCCAAGAACGTGTCGAAGAAGAGGAAGAAGAGGACAGTTCAGCTATGAAAATGCTGAAGAAGAAGAAGATCGAATTTAGCTCTGAAAAAGCTGAAGACGAGGAAGAAGATATTCAGCTAAGAAAATGCAGAGGAAGAGGAAGAAGATTTGCAGCCAAGAAAATGCTGAAGAAGTGGAAGCAAATGTTCAGCAAATAAAATGCCGAAGAAGCGGAAGTTCAGCCGCTACGCTAACGCATCAGGAATAGTTGATAGAATCCGAACCGTGCTAAGGGATTATGCAACGGGAACGACAGGTTACCGTCTCTGAATTGTCCGAGAGAGTGGATGATCGTAACAACGATACTTTCACAGCGAGGGTTCAAGGTTCTCGGATCGCTTTCATCCGACGTCGACGCTCGCCGACTCCGGTTCATGCGAACCTAAACGTTGCATTGATGATGACTTGGCGAATTTCGCGTCTCGCAACTTGCCGACTCCTTTCATAGCAGAATTCGCCTTGCGCACCCAAAAATCGCGTGAAGCGTTGAGAATCGATGGGAGATCGAACGTTGGACCCTTGAAGACGTTGACTTCTGTCCCTGGGACCTGGAGTCCGATTATAGCAACGATCTTGTAGGTCTGGTGGACCGTGTAGATTTATAAAGATGGGCTACTCTTGTGGCAGGCTGTATAGGAATTTTTAAAAATTCAATATTTCGTAAACGGATTAAAGAAGAAATGTTGGACCGAGGGTCGAGCAATTTTTAAGAAATTCTTTCTAGAGATACGTAGCAAGTTTTGGTGTAAATCCAGGGGAAGATGGTGTTGCAAACTCCGCGCGATTTTTGCCGTAACCATCCTGCTACACTCGTCCCGCACGAAAGTAAACGCTTCTAGTTGATTTTCCAGGAAGTCGTCCAATCAACGCGCAACTACGAAAACGCGGAATTGCGTCGCGTCTCGTTGCGTTTAAATAAAATGTTTTTACGCGTCGACGAAGGTAAACGAGGATCCAATTAACACCGGCGCGGCGCGGCGCGCTTCGTATAATAAAGCCTCTCGAAGCCAGCGCAGCGTTCTGTTATGCCGGAACAAAAAATCCGCGGAATCTGCGCTCTCGCGATTTCTTACAATTAAATCCCTCCCTTACGCATCGGTGACTCGTAAACAAATAATAAATATGCAGACAATTTTATTTAATTCATTCCTGGAAATTCAATAAATTTTCTATTGCGCCAATTAACGTGAACACGGGTTATTTCATAGCAAACGCGATACTCATTAATCACTAAAATCAGTTCCGCACAGAAATTTTCAATCGCAGACAAAATCCCAACAAAACAATTTTGGCCATTTAATTCGTAGAACACTGTATAACGCGTAAATGTTTCCACAGAGCAATATGTACATAGTACTCGCTTTTAACGCCGGGTACGTTCAATAGTATTGAATAAGTCTATCATGATTTGTTTTTGCGGTATCGCCGGAACCGGTTTGCGACCGAAGACTTTATTACTGATCCTTGCTACTGATAACAATGCGTAAAAACTTATGTCATTCGTTGGGACAAAAACAAGTGTACGCTACTTCCTCAAAGTTCCCAACAAATTATTGCCCGAGGTTAAACGGTACGACGACGTATCGTACGTGTCATACATTGTAGGTTCTACGCATTTATAATAAAAATCAGCAAATGGAATTGTAAACAAGGAGTGAGCGAGTAAACAGATCGGAAGAATCGAAGAGTTGTTACATCAAGTTGTTACATCATTTCCGGTGTATCGATACGATTAAAAGAAGCACCATTCCCATGTTCTATTTCTCTTAATGCAGACGATTTTTTTATTTTGCATTATAACGTAGTCCGCGTGTCATCGCGACGAACTTCATTCTTCCTGTTCCCACACGGCTTCTTGGAATGTGGCTTTGACTTTGAAACGCGGTTTTCAAAAATTTGCGCGTGTATCGGGAATCGAAATTAACCTTTGGCCCATTCAATATTCCCAGTTAACATCACCGACCACGTCAACCAGTTTTTATACGCAACGCGACAGGTGGACGAGCCCAGGCACAGCGTTCTTAAATCCCAATCGAATTAGCATAGAACTCGACAGTGTGTAATAGTGTATTAGCATAATCTACGCACGGCGACACGGAGGGTCGGAGGGCGGTTCACGTCGATTTTTATGCCGATTTTATGCGATCGCGTTGACGCACGCCGACTCGGGGACCCGTCGTAGAAATTGTACCTTAACCCGCACCACTGTCCTTAATAGTTTATTTAACGCTAAAACTGCCGAGCTAAAATGACGGATTGGAGATTCTTTCACGATTCATGAAGCTATAGACATGTTTATTGTACTTAATTCGAATGGATAATATAGTACGGTTTAGGAAGGGGTAGTACAAAAAAGGTGGTTAAAAAGGATGTTTCAAAAGAGTTTTCGAGTTCTAGAATCCCCCACTATCTCTGTTAAAATTAACACTTTGACTGCCAAAATAGAATCCTCAAAAATTCCATGAAATCAAAGTAAGTTATTTAATGAAATAAAAATTGAAAAAAATTAAATTTATGATATTGAGTAGTCCTCCAACTTACTTGCATTTTACAAATCCTAATTGAATTTGGTACAATGAATATATTAATGTAAAAATTCATTTTAAAACTTGGACAAATAATTCCGTCACCCACATATGGGTGACATGGCAGTCAACGTGTTAAATAATTCCTCGAGTCAAAATATTTTTATAACATTTTTGTCATTGGAGGAATCCGAATTGGATCGCGCTATCAGGAAGACGACAGAAAGATAATTATACGTGTTCCTTTTTTGTCTACAAGTAAATTGCGAACGTCGTGAATGTAAATTTAAATTCCGACGAGAGGGTCGTGGTACGATCAGCATTAAGTCGCTCTCCATTTTTTTCCATAGCGCATCATTATCACTGAACAGCGAATTTGTATACAAAATAAAAGTGTTCGACCGCGACCATGTTGCATCGAAGAAAAACGGATCGAAGCCAGATTAATCGCAAGCTATTCGTTCCGCCATCGAATTCGTGCATCAACAAATCGGCATACAATGCGACGCGAATCCCCGGTGCAATTGTCATTGTATTCTCATATTCTCGATCAAGTCCGCGCGCGGCTCTACTGCGTCATCGCGACGGAATCGTTGAATCGCGTTGCGTATCCGTTGACGCAAGTGACGTTGCTTGTTTGTTCCCTTTTTTGAGAATCGCGTTGCTTTTTGTGTACACGGGCATTGAAGCAAATACAAAGAAACTAAAATTTCTTCCATAACGTTCTCTTTATCGACGAAGCTACTTTTTCTAACCATGGACAACCGAATACACGTAATATGCATTATCCCAAAACTTACTTTACTGAAAACCCAAAATGGCTTCGACAAGTTCTGCACCAACGTCCATGAAGTGTAAATGTGTATGGTGTGGAATGGTTGGTGATAACAAACTCAAGTGTGAAGGTCATAACATTACAGGTCGTTGGATTCGTCTTTACCTTGGCTATCGTATAGCGATAATAAAAATATATCGTTCCACTTGAAAAAACTTCGCTGACCTTCAAATCTCAAGAAACATAACGTTGAACAAATTTTTTTGCCTATCCTAATATTTGCCCCTCCGAACCAACTAATGTTTATCTCTGAAATTTTCTTCTGTCATGAAAAACAAGCGAGATATTTTATATGCTCGAGTTAGGTGAAACAACCTGCATACGTGTCTGTAAATAATACATACAATAATCTATCCGCGCCATTGTCTCGAACACGGGCACAGAGGTCAGTCTCACGTGTGCCGCGCGTGACCTCTCGAATTTGGGGAGGGTTTCTTACGTAACGCCGTCGCCGCAGCTCCACAGTTCTTGGTGAGTTAACGCGCAATCATTCTTTGATCCAATAGTTATGCCGGGCAAAGTTTTCCACTCGCTAACGGACGACTTTTCCACGGAATTCTACCTGTTTCCCAAGCACGCAAACACTCGAAACGCACGTCAGCAATCTGCATTTGTTTTGCATTTGTTTTCGATCGTATTTGTACTAATTCTTCTGGCCGGAGACACAAAAGGCTCTGAAATCTTTCGACGTTCACTGTTTAACACTTTGACCTCCGCTTTGACCCGCAGAAAAATTTTTTGTTGAACTTGAAAATCAATTTTTACTACAATCTTCTAGGGTAAGGGACCCCATCACTGTGTGGGTACCAATTACCGCGCCTATACCAATTACACTTACTTGTAAAGCATAATGAATATGGAAAAAGAGAAAAATTTAACACTAAACGTATCACCACCGGTTCTAGATTTTTTATTTGACAATTTTTGAAATTATAAAGATGCTTTCATGAGCAACGATTCTCGGTACAATGATAACTCGGTACGTTTAGTATTAATATCTCTTCTTTTAATATTAATTATGCTTTAAAAAGAAGTATAATTAACATACGCACCCCCGCAGTAATTGGATCCCTTACTCTAGTCCCTTGTGAGAATATTTTCGCAAAGGCAAAGGTTATTTAAAATCACCTCAGGAATCACCCCCATCAAGGAGGTGCAACTGTTTTAGGGCACCCTGTATACGAGAGATCAGTTAGCCTTTTTTTTCTCCACGAGTCTGTTGCTTCTGAGTTTCTTACTCGAAGATTCTTCAATCTAATAATACTAAACGTCGGCGTCCACATACATCAATTCCCCCGGAGAACGGAAAAATAAGAGTTGTCATAAATATGTCCCCAAAGAAGGACGCCGAGGAATAATTTAGATAAAACCTTCGCAAGAAAAAATCCCGCGATTCGTTAGAATCGTAGCAAAAAAAAAATAATTTGCGCAGCGTTAGGAATTTCTTCATTTTCGTTGCGTCGTTGTTTAAGATCATAACATGCAAAACCATGCATATATCACTGGATCGACGTTCATGGTGAATCGGGAAGAATAATTCATTAGCGACAAAAATAGAAGGAAGTGTCAACGAACTGCGATAAATTAGATGGATTTTTGAGAAATATTTCAGCAGTTACATATTCGTATAATTCAAACGTTTAAGGTATCGACATTCTTGTTTGCCAATCACGTAATCACTATGAATTAATGATTTTTTTTTCTTTTCAGACATCTATCTTTGCAACGTAACTAAGTATACAATTATTATGTCAATTGGCAGTGTGATATTGTTTTTTTTTTTTTTCAAACAGCGTGTGTTTTTATGTTTCTGATCGAGCGTACACCGTTTTTCTACTCACTCAGTGACGCACTAACGAGACTCGATCGTTTTAATGTAATACCTTTTGCATACAATTATCCTAAAAAAAAAAAGAACAAAGACAAAAGTCTGTAATCCGTGTCAATAAATCGTGTGCAACGGAACACTGCTTGATATACGATCGAATGTAATCTATTTAACTTTTTATCAGTCGGTGTTAAGGAAACGATTGGTTTCAGATTTTTTCATTCTAAAGCCGAGGACGCTGGAAGCGATAAAATAAATTTCCTTGTAACAAACTTAGTTCAGCGTTAGATCTACCAGACCAGAACCATGCAGAAATTTATTTCCCTGATTAGTAACATCAGAAAATAATACATCGCAAGCTTTTTAATTCTTTCAACCTTTATACACCTCCAATATGCACCTATTTTTCGACGGTCGGTATTTCATATATTCGTTCTTACCGATAAAACAATACAAAATTTTTCGGCACGGCCGACCGTAGAAAATACACCTAAACCGCCTATTTGCCGGAAATTGTCCTAGTGGCCGCTTCTTTGTTACATCGTGCCGATCGACTCCATCAAGGTCAGAAAGGTCAAAAGCTAAATATGACAATATCAGTCGGTTTTCCTGCTCGGCTTCTAGCGCATAGTGTGTAATTATGCATTTCCTTATAAAGCAAGAACGAACAAAGACAGAGAGCGGGATTCAAATGGCATCGCGAGAGAGAAGTTTGCGCGAACAAAGTTCGTAAGACATTAAGGCGATTTCCACTGCAGGATTTTATGGATGAGGCTGCTGAGATGGAGAATCCATGTTTGGTTCGCGTTTCGTTAATCTGACTCTGCGAGATGCTGAGAGACACACTATTTACGGGCACAGCGGCGAAATCTGTTCGGAGTTATGCCATTCAACCTGAATAAATATTGCACAAATAAACACACAACTCAATACTCGAATTATGAACAATGAATTGACAGATTAAGTCCACCGATGAGCATGAAATTTACTGAAAGTCAGAGCAACTTGTTAAGTAATACAAGAATCATAATAAAATTTGAATAAATATTGCAAAAATAAATACACAACTCAATACTCGAATTATAAACAATGAAGTGACAGATTAAGTCCACCGATGAGCATCAAATTTACTGAAAACCAGAGCAACTTGTTAAGTAATACAAGAATCATAATAAAATTTGGTTTACCTGATAAATTGCAGTAACAATTGATGTTTAAGTTTGGCGACAAAGTGTCGATCGTATAAGACCAACATAGCACTCGGCGTGTTAAGGGAGTGTTTACAGCAATATTGTAAGATTGTTTTCATGTGCGAGCACGGGAGCTATCAGGTCCCGCACCCTTAATTCTGGTCAGGGGACAGAGAACAGTGGTTTCTAGAAAGCAGCACTTCATCGAGTGGCCAGGAGGAGCTCTAACGAAACACAGCGTTGAGCGTCGTGCTTGTGTCACTATAATTGACCGCAAACAATGGCATGGTCGGTTCCGGTTTCAGCACACGAGGCTCGCTCGGACCCTCGATTACGAATTCTGGTTTCGCGCGGTCCGAGCCCGTGGCTCGCCGGTATCGTAATCACCGGGTAAAAGCACGATCTATCTGTCGTAATACATTAGCACGTAGAACGCATGCATTAGCGAGGCGTATGCAGTTTATCCGGAGCCTCCTTTACGTCGCGTGGCCCCACGACTTTCACCACGGCCGGGCCGCCACTTTCACCGATGAAAATTAGTGTCTGCGCTGGTTCGGTTCGGATAGATTGGCTTGATCGGGACCGTAGGACCCAATCATGACTGTCCCTCCCGTCATTCATGTTCAAAGTTGCGTCAGCGATCAGTTTACTTCGCCAAAGTATTATTAATAAGACCAGTACGATCGAGGAAGGGATTGCTCGGTAGAATGGTTGTGTTGGGACCATAGGACCCAATCATCGAGGGAACTGTTTCTCGCATCAATCATTTTCAAAGTTGCGTCAAAGATCAGTTTACTTCACCAAAGAATTATCGATATGACCACTACGATTGAGGAAGGGATTGCTCGATAGATTGGCTATGTACATTTGGACTATAGGTCCCGATCGTTATGCTTTGCTCTATACTGCGACGCAAAGACTAGAGTCATTTGCTTTATACAATTTGAAAACGGCGCCGTTTCCGATAATAGTGCCACTTGTGGCGAAATCTCCAAGCTCAGTTAAGTCCGTACAGCGCCAATTAACGTAGTGACAAAACGCTTAAACTGCTAGTCAAATTTATCGACGGAGCAGCTTTTTTTTTATTAAATATGTTCCACAGACGAGGTATAGGAGTAGACCAATCACCACATACGAGATACAGAAATAGACGATGTATTTTTTTGTCTATGTAATTTTTGTATCGATGTTGGTATTTGAGATCAATGATAGTTCCATGTTCTTAGTTCCACAACCGACGAGAGTATTTCCACCGACGAGATATATTGAAAGACTGCCAGCACCGACGAGGTATAGGAGTAGACCAATCACCCAATGCAGAGAGGATATGAGAGTGCTAACGCCCGGGGTTTCGGCGTTCCCGTTATAGTAGTGACATCTGCTCAGCCTTAGCATGGCACAGAACCTGGGCCGTCTTTTTCGGATCAGAACCCCGGCACCGACGAGATATATTGAAAGACTGCCAGCCTTACAGGAGAACGTGTCTCACGAAAAATACGGTGTCTTCTACCACCCTCTAGAATATATTTTGGCTGGCGTAAGAAACAGAAAGCCAACTACGGTATTTCGTCGGTGCAGAAGACCACTAAGGAAATTCTCGTCGGCGAGAAGGTGACTTATAACGGAACCATATCGATTATTTATTACATTCTCCGACGAACGTATTCGAATTAAACAGATATTTTTTTTTAATGTTGCTTTTTAAGACGTAAAATATTAAAAGTAAAACTAATATCAAGGACAAAAAATTCCTAGAAATATTTTACGTAAGAAAGTATTAAAGCATAATTTAACGATAGCACAATTTGTAATTTAAAAATATTTCATAAACAAGCATTATTTCCGTATACTTTTTTTTATAGTTAATTGTTCCAAGAATCGATCTGTGGGAACAGAAATATGTTGAAAACCAGGATAACCTTCATTTGACATACTATTTCGAATAATAAATAGTTTGTGAGAGAATTGCGTGAATGAATTAATATAACTTTGAATTTAAAAACCTTTTTTGCACGTCATTCGGTAAACCAATTCTTCGAATTGCTCGAGAAAGGTCTGGTCGTTTTGACCAATTTAAAAAAAGTTATACAGCTTTGAAAGGTGTTCGAATAGCTTTGTGAGCCTGTGTATATGGGTTTTTTCTATGTGCGTATGGTTACAGAGTCGGCAAGACGGCAAGGCGGCTATAAGAGAGAGAGTGTAGGCCGGAAATTATTGCGAATAAGTTAATTATAAATTAGTGTAGACCTGCGAACAATTTGCAGAAAAACAGTCAATATGTGACAGTGTAAATTTATGGGCGACAAGTGAGAACTTTGATTTAAATATAAGGGAAATAGCATCTAAAATAAAAAAAAAGGCGGCACAGCGACCCTCGTAAACAGGTAAGAACCTGCCTTTGTCACGTAACAATCGACGCGACGACCCTTTGCGCCGATCCCACTTTTGACGCGTCGCCGATTTTCCGGGAAGCCCCCAATATTCGGGCCTTCGGTCCCCCACCACCACTCTTACCCCCGCGGCCGCGACGATCCGACCGCGACTTCATTCTAATAACGAAAGTCAAAGTGATCGGTTGTTTGTCGTGTGTGTAAGTGATCGTTATCTCCGAACCACCCTCGTCCTTGTCAACCGCGTCGGTTCTCACCGATACATTGGATATATTACGACGCAAGACAAGGACCTTTACATGGTACGTACCGTTTCTATATTTTATCATTCGCTAGAAGTTAAGATTATTTATCGTAATTTTTATTAAAATTAATACCGTGCTCAAGTGAATTATTTATTTTTCATGGATTTCAATTTATTCTCGAATCGTGTTGCCTTCTCGCGATAATTTACTGTTGCGTCGTGACGATAAATCATGTTTATTTAACTTTGACTTTCTATTCAACTTGGACTATTTATTTTCTATTAATTCGGATGTATTCTTTGACGGCTGGTCGATTGAAATTAATCGAATTTGTTCTTTATGATACAGCACCTGAGGGGAAAAATAGGCTTCGATACGAAAAGGATATATCGATAGCCAGGTTCGAGATACGATTTCTTCGAGCAGGAGAGAATATGTGAGTACCAGCAATATATGTTACTAATTAAACTTAGTTATTGAACATTTTATATTATATTTCAATTGTGTTATTTTTCAAATAAATTATTTTCCAAACGTGGTATTTCTCAAATATGCTATTTTTCAAATATGGTATCTTTCAAATGTGCTTTTTTTTAATATGGTATTTTTCAATTGTGCTATTTCCAAATGTGCTTTTTTTTCAATTTGCTATTTTTCAAATCTGTTATTCTTTCCTAATTTTTTTTTTCATGGTCTAATGTAAAATTAACATAGAGTGGCGTATAAAAATTCAAGTGCACGGGAGCTCTACATAATATAATATTTATTAAATTAACGTCACGAATAACAATGCACACTGGTCGCGTTTCGAGCTTTAGAACTCGTAGTGAAGTTTTTCGATTATTTAATTAAAATGACAGTAGTTTCCAAAGTACTATTTAATCGCGGATCGACCTTTTTTTAATATTTTTTTCATGAGTCAATTACGTGAATTATTTGTTGATTCATTTGCATTTTATATATTTGTCGTATGTTTCTAAACGAATTTTAATCTATATATCTCATATTTATATTTTACAGGCTACCTTAACTCGAGGGGAAACAACATTAAATATTACGTTAGCCACCCTTGTTTTCGATATTTTTCAAAGTTGCATATAGTAGAGAAGTCCGATCGAGACGGTGGAGGTCCGCACCTACTCTTCAAGTAGGGGTGACCTCACAGCCTAAAGACCGCGGCGCACCATCTCTGGCAGATAATGCCAGCGTTACTAGGCTTCGGTCTATACTCAAAGCGGCCAGCTCGTGGAGTGTATACTCGCGAGTTGGAATCACGTTTTGAGCGAAGGGGCGCATCTGTCCTGGCGTTACGACGTCCAGGCAGGTGGATGGTGTCGCCTCGCGTAAGAATCCGGGGTTGATTCTATGGGCTTGGAAACCCAGTCGCTAGCCGTCTCGTTTCGCCTCTACCGAATTATATAAAATTTGTTCATAATGCACTTTGAATATATTGAAAACAAGGGCAGTAAGACTAACGTAATACAACGCATCGTAGTGCTGTCTTCAAGGGGGAGAGAATGTAAGTATCAAAAGACATATATTTCCAATTAAACTATCTTATTGATGCAATTGTACGAACCATTTTTTAACATCTTGTTCCTTTTTTTGATTCCAGAACGATTCCAGAACGATTCCTAACGCAGCTTTCGCATCCCCCCAACAAGTAGTAAGTGCACAAAGAACTGTCTTTTTTATTAGTTCAATTGATTAGTAGTTAATTTTTGTGACGAGTATAGAGACCGTGAAAAACGCCAGGCGTTTTCCACGGGTAGTAATCTGTTTCCTAGGTAGGTAGGGTCTTTTTGTACGTCGCGTTCTATTTTAAATGAAATAGTTGCGATAATGGTATCACCAACTTTCGAAAAGATAAAAATCTTCCGTAATTTGGTATACCATTAACTAGAGTCACTTTTTATTATCAAAATAATTATTTATCTTTCAAATATATTTGAAATGAAATAAAGTTGCTTTTTAACTTTAAGATAGTTATTGATTTTTCAAATTCATTTAAAATTCAATACAGATCGTTTTTTTAAATTATTTCGAATTGCTCAGAAGCACTGGGTCTTTTGCGTACAAAAAGACGATTCGCGACGGATAGATCCTCGAGACAAAGCATATACACATATCAATTTAACTTGGATTATTTTCTCGAGTACATTACATTTAGTATAGTACTCTTTCAATAGTTTCGAAACTTTGCTTTGTTGAAAGGATCGTCCGAGGGTTTTTTAATATTTTCTTAAAAATTTAAAATAAATAAATTAAATTAATTAAAATCTTTGTCTTTTTGCTTAACGATTAATGTTTTCTATTAATTCTTTGAGTGATTAAATATCTTCAAATACCTTTAAATTTCAATTCAATTTTTTTTTTGCAAGTTTGTATAAATATTAGCCCGTATACTAATGAATTCTTTTAGTTAGGATTTTCAGGATATTGAGGTTCCCTGTTCGTTGCTCGAATCCTCTCGCGTGCCCAGGTGCTACTCGGGAGGGTGAGAGCAACGGGCACATGGAATATTGTTTTAATAATATATATGTGTGGCGACTGACAATGGCCAGTGTACCGTGCACGACGTATTTTCCACTTGTGTGTGTGTGTGCGATTAGGCAGTGGAATTGCGTCGGTTCTTTCAATTAGATTCAATAACCCATATTCCTGTCGATCTGTGACATGCTACATAGATCTTCATGGAATATGTTCGCGAGTAGCTTTTTTAAAAACTACGTTTGTAACATTCAGAATTACACGTAGTTCAATTGAGTCTCGAAAATAGTTTGTTATTTCAATTTACCGATTTTTATCGCAAAGATCACTACCATTGTCAGTCGATTTCAGTGAAACTGGTACGTACCTTCACTGTGTTTGTATGAGGTTTCGACGTTAGGGTGTCGGAGGCGTCCCGGGACGTGCTCTCTAGTTATTAGGCTTTTGCACCCTGGCGTCTGAATGGGAATAGTTGAGTGAATGTGTTGGTGAGCTTGTATTTTTTGCCATTTTTTAAATATAGGACTAGGTAGGGTTAGGTAACTTGACTTCTTGGTGTGAATGCTAATTTTAAGTAGGTAGGAGCCGGGGCTGGCTACCGTTTTCTCTTTCGGGTAGGCCGTGATTCGACGGGTAGTCAGTTCCTGGAAGAGCTCGAAGTTTCGTTCTCGAATCGAAATCGAACGAGGCATGACGTTCGATGGATGATTCGTCTTCGATTCTTCTTGCTCGCATAGCTTTTCGCGGACGCGGACGCGAACGTAAACGCGCGCGGATTAGGGCCTCGAAACGTTGCGCACCTGCTCGATTGCACCAGGGGAACGATCGACTTCTCTCGAGACTTGTGATTCGTCTCGAAAGTCGTCGATCGTTTTCCCTGCGAGCACGTTTAGGGTTTCAGATGTTCGGCGGACCACGAAGAAAAAGAAGAGGCCCGACAAACTGTCATTCAAGAGGGCAGCAACTGCATGCGTTTTATCGTTACTACCTTGTCACTATACTCGTCAGTAGAAATATTTGAAGTAGTTGTAGAAAAGTAGTTAGTTGCATCAATGGGCAGGCCTCGCCGCCCCAACGATCAGATGGGCACATACGCGATTTGCATTAGCGTTGCGAAGAAAAAACACGCGTTGCATTAAGTAATTTTTAACAGAGGATAAAAGTTAGTGTTGCGAAAATAATCGCGATCTAGATTGTGTAGAATGTAGTGTTGCGAAATAAATACTCGCGATTTCCATTTCATTTCAATTTTATTGTTACTTGAGGCAATTTTTAAAATATAAAGATTTCATAAGAATTTTTATAAGTAAAGTAGTTTTTTTTTCATTCCACTGTTCCTTGAATTAGCGTTGCGCAGCAAAAAATAATCGCGTTTGATTTCGAGTCATTTTCGATATTTCAGGCGCCCATGCTCGAGCTGCAACGAACCCTGCCCAGTGTGGTGCAGGCATTCGCGTTTTCGAATAGAGTTGCGAAAAATCTCAACAAGTTGAATTAGCGTTGCGAAAAAATAAAACAGAATTTTTTTAGTTACCGCTTTTGTTAATGACAAAGTAAAATGGTGGATGAGCCGGGTCTCTTCACCAATAGACTTTGTCACACCTCCTGCATGCCCCGCGAATCAATTATCTTATAAAAACAAGTCTGTTTGAGATATTAGCGTTGCGAATTTGATATCGCGATTGTCTTAGTGTTGCGAAAAATACCAACGCATTGTATTAAGGCGGGATTATTTTCTTGCATATTGGAAAACGTAAAACCTGAGATTTAATGGTTATACTCGCGACCGCGTATATAAAAGTAAATGTTTGACATTGCAGAATTAGTTGCGCAAGAATGCATACGAACATTGAATTCTAGAGATTTTGTTGTATAGATTTTCGAGTAATATTACTCGAGTTCTGTATTTCAAGTTTAAAGTTTTTGCTACCGTCGAAATGTGGAGCATGTGTCCACCGGGCCGCTACACGTCGAGAAAAGAAACGTATTGGTACGTTCTAAGATCGCAGTTAGCGCAAAATCACGGTGCACGTTGCTACGTTCGATTCCGCGCGGTGTGCCCTAACACACGATTCGTTTGCCGTTCCAGCAATGGAACATGTGTATCCGTTTTCGTATGACAGTACCATACACAAAAAGAAGACGTATTAAGTTACGTCACCTGTGGTGGTACGCACGATGATGCCATGGTGACCATTGTATTAGTATCTAATGCGATGCGAGCCATGGTGTTGACGTGCCTTACGATGGCGGAAATCACTGTAGGTTCACCTGAACGTAGCGACGTGTGTCTTAGCCATTTGATGGTGTGTGAGCGCTAAATGCAAGGAACCTACCACTGCGTTTTACAAAGCATGTATTTTTGAACGTAGTGGTCCGATCGGGTTAGAAGACATACACTTTGTGTATGTATAGCGTATCGAACGCCTCGTCGGCCCGCAAGGTAAAAGACGGGGTATCTTTACGTAGGGACCGCGCAGTAATTTTTTCGATGGAATTCAGTGTTCGTTGCACCATGGAAAACTGATTTTGCAATGTTCGAATTTGTAATAATAGTAGGGACCGCGAAGTATATTTCCCTGCTCGCGTGATACAGTAAGAATTAGAGATTCGTATCGATCTAATATGAATGTTTTCTTATATGCAAACGGTAGAAAATCCTGCCTTTTAGTGTTGCGATAAATGAAATGCCACACTTCACCCTGACGTGACTGTCCCTGATTACTTGTACATTTTATATGAAATTTTGATTTATTCCTCGCTTATCACTTGATAGAGATCAATTGAA
Organism: Seladonia tumulorum; assembly: GCA_913789895.3. Lineage (NCBI taxonomy): Eukaryota > Metazoa > Arthropoda > Insecta > Hymenoptera > Halictidae > Seladonia > Seladonia tumulorum. The sequence goes on from OU565266.1 coordinate 10,716,639, forward strand.
TTTGTATTTTGTGTTCAACAGGTCTTCATCTATACATAACTGCCATTGTTACTATAGCCTATTACTCTTGTGTTTCCACATTTTAAATTATCATTAGAGTTTGATTGCTTGGCTTTGTTTGTTTATTTCCACCCGCTTCTCGGGTATTTCCTTTTATGGATGTCTTTAAAGGAATTTGTGCGTGGATGGTATGTATTTACATTATTGGGGTTTGCTGATAACCGATTGAGTTCACTCGCCGATATGCGTTTGGCTTCATTCGTTGATATCGAAAATTGTCTGGGATTCGAGGTACTGTAACCCATGGGGGTAACATACAGTCTCCGGTACTTAGTATTGCGGTCCTTATGGGCCGCAGTCGGTCTGGGGACTGAGCTGTTGCCGTCATGTGCCGCAATGCCTCGCTCGAGATACTCTGTGACCCATGGGGGTAACATGCGGTCTCCGGTACTTAGTATTGCGGTCCTTATGGGTCGCAGTCGGTCTGGGGACTGAGCTGTTGCCGTCATGTGCCGCAATCTCCCGCATCCCTTACATGTTTTCCCCGGTGTAAATACTTACTCCGCCGCTGGCTTTTTGGGGAAACCCAGCGAGACCCCGGGTCGAGAATATGACATATATATATATATACAATAATTTATATATGTATGTATAATATATTTATATATTATATATATTATATTTATGTTGTAATATATATATATATGTTCAACCCGCGATTAAATATTAAATGTATACATGTTATAACATGTGCCAAGCTTGTAGGTAGGTGCGACGAAGTGAAATGGATGGATCTTTGATTTGTCAAAATCATTGAATTTAATGGAAATCATAGATCGTTACAAGTCGTTTGAAGGATAGTTTTTACGCGTACCCCTCTGTCGGGTAGATCGGAGAGCTGGCGATGGTACAGCTCGACCTTGCTAGAGGATTAGGCGAGGTCTTGGGCCTCAACAAGGCGTACACAATCTGGCCGTGCTTAGGCAACGTGGGCTTTATTGTTGAGGCCCTTGCGACACTCAGAGGTTTTACCGGCAGGTCCGCGTCGTAATTATTATATTACTATCAGCCGACATAATTGTAACGATCTCTTAGAGCGCGATCCTCCATTTCACTTCGGATAAAACGATCCAGCAGTAGAGTCATTTGTTTTTGTTCGTGGGTATAATACGCGTTAGAGTAGAGTCATGCAGATGTTACAGATGCAAGATGGATTAACCAGTCACGCTTCCGATACATACGTTGTTGTATCGGGCAGGGTGCATTGGTTGATGCATCTTGCATCTATCCTTTGCCTAGCTGGATCCATTGTAAACAAAGATTCATGGAAAATTATCGCATAAAAGACTTGGCTACTCGACTTTGCCATAGCTATTTCATACCTCCTGTCTAAAATAGACGAGCCAAAATTAGCTAAGTGGAGGTTTAGAGACCTCGCAGCTCATGACCGCTGTGGTAGCATTTCTGGCATAGCCAGCGTTCCTGGCCTCTTTCAACCGCTCCTCCCCTTTGACCCAGAAGCGGAACTCCTGCCCTGGGCGAAGGGAGGGAACGCACTCAACTGGCGTTAACTACGACTAGAGGGTGGATGTTGCCGCAGTGTACGGATCTAGTATCTAGATCTACCGATCTAGTAAATACTATAGTAATCCGAGTGGCCTGAAAAACCACTCGTCGCTAGCTTAGCTCATTTTGGTGGAGGGTAAGCTAATTCCATAGGCATGGCCCGCCTAATAGACCTGCACAAACCAGACCGCGGCTATTACGCCGGTCATACCCCAAAGCGCCTATATCAGTCGAGGTTCCACATTTGGAGGTCAATGTCATGCGATAATTAGAATTCGTTTAAATTATTTGGTCGGTATTTGGGAATAGTCATTTTATCGGAATGTTGGTAATGTGACTCAACACTAGATGTATATGTACCCGCTCTTCTACCCGGTACATTCGATTTCGATTGCTGGCTTCGGTTGGTACCCAGCAATCACCTGCTTGCAGCCCGGAGGTTGATTCTTTTGATTCCTTTGGCTTACTGTGGCGCCGAACAAGGGTATAGGTGGACTCCTGCCGATGGACGGTGGTGGTTCTGGTCTCGTATCCTATCGCGTATAATCGTAATTGTAGAGATATTGTCGCATGGTGTCTCCCCGAATGCGCCATGCCACATGGGCTCAGAAGTACGATCGTAAGCCTTAGGTCACCGTCCTCTTCGTGCCCGGCCATTGGAATTTGTAGAATCTCCTCTTTGAGCGCGCAGACCGGTCTGATATACATTTCTGTAGAGTCCCAACATGCGGTAAAGGTTTCTCAAATAGCGTTACCACTTTTTTCCGAATTACTAGGTGTACTTGCTCGTAGCGTGTTTCACTTTTTTCTACACTATTGTTTTTTTTCGGTGATAGAAATGGGGAATGGGGAGCTAGCTAGGTTTGGTTGCCAGCATGTAGATTCCCGCGATATTTTTCATATTCAATATTTCGATATTCAAGTCTAAGTAGAGAAGTCTGATCGAGACGGTGTAGGTCCGCACCTACTCTTCAAGTAGGGGTGACCTCGCAGCTTAAAGACCGCAGCGCACCATCTCTGGCAGATAATGCCAGCGTTACTAGGCTTCGGTCTATACTTAAAGCGGCCAGCTCGTGGAGTGTATACTCGCGAGTTGGAATCACGTTTTAAGCGAAGGGGCGCATCTGTCCTGGCGTTACGACGTCCAGGCAGGTGGATGGTGTCGCCTCGCGTAAGAATCCGGGGTTGATTCTATGGGCTTGGAAACCCAGTCGCTAGCCGTCTCGTTTCGTCTCTACTTCTTTATATCTAAATTCGTTTCGTTTATCGCATGCTGGTAATGTAGTCGCATTGGAAACAAGAGTAATAAGGCTATAGTAATTCATCGAAGAACGAAGAACGTCGAAACAAGAATGGAAGTTCGCGCACAACATTACACCACTACTTTCGATTATTACGTTAGCCAATTTTGTTGTCGATGTGTTCAAAGTTGTACTTTGTTAGAGATTTGAATATCTGTGATTAATAGAGAAGTTCGATCGGGACGGTGGAGGTCCGCACCTACTCTTCAAGTAGGGGTGACCTCACAGCCAAAAGACCGCAGCGCACCATCTCTGGCAGATAATGCCAGCGTTACTAGGCCTCGGTCTATACTTAAAGCGGCCAGCTCGTGGAGTGTATACTCGCGAGTTGGAATCACGTTTTAAGCGAAGGGGCGCATCTGTCCTGGCGTTACGACGTCCAGGCAGGTGGATGGTGTCGCCTCGCGTAAGAATCCGGGGTTGATTCTATGGGCTTGGAAACCCAGTCGGCTAGCCATCCCGTTTCGCCTCTGCTTTAAGCTTTGAACACATTGATAACAAAAGAATAAGGCTAACGTAATTAATCGTGGTAGAAGAATTAATCCTGCTCATCACGGAGTGTGACTTCTTCGAGGAAGAGAGAATGTGTGAGTACCAATATATCTTTCCAACTAAACTTTGTTGTCTAACATTTTCGTTACTAATTATTCATGAAAAATGAATAATTTATCATTAATTTACTATCGTGCAAAAAAGCTTATTGTGAAACTGTTCGATTATTCGATTGAAACAACCTTTTCAAAGCTAATTTTTTCGGCCTCTTTTTATATTTTTTTATGAATCAATTATATTAATACATTATTGATTGTATTGTATACGTTTGTTGTGTGTTACTAAACGAATTCTATATATCTCGTGTTTATATGTTGTAGGCTACCGTAACTCGAGGAGGGCAACTTCCACTTCCATTATTACGTTAGCCAACCTTGTTTTCAATGTGTCGAAAGTTGCATTATCTTAGAGGTTAGGATATATTTGATATCTTTATTAGTAGAGAATTTTGATCGAGACGGTGGAGGTCCGCACCTACTCTTCAAGTAGGGGTGACCTCACGGCCTAAAGACCGCAGCGCACCATCTCTGGCAGATAATGCCAGCGTTACTAGGCCTCGGTCTATACTTAAAGCGGCCAGCTCGTGGAGTGTATACTCGCGAGTTGGAATCACGTTTTAAGCGAAGGGGCGCATCTGTCCTGGCGTTACGACGTCCAGGCAGGTGGATGGTGTCGCCTCGCGTAAGAATCCGGGGTTGATTCTATGGGCTTGGAAACCCAGTCGGCTAGCCGTCTCGTTTCGCCTCTACCAAATTAAATAAAATTTGCTGATAATGCGCTTTAGATATATTGAAAACAGGGGTAGTAAGACTAACGTAATACGACGCATCAATGCTCAGATTCAGAGCCAACGGTCGCTGACTTCAAGGGGGTGAGAATGTAAGTAAGAAAAGACATTTTTCCAAATAAACTATCTTGTTGATGGAATTGTACGAATCGTTTTTTAACATCTTGTTTCATTTTTTGATTCCAGGACTCTAACGCAGCATTCATATCCCCCCAACAAGTAGTGAGTGAAGAAATAACTTTATTATTATTATAGTTGATTAGAATAGTAGTTGAGATTGACGAGTATAGTGACCGTGGATAACGCCAGGCGTTTCCACGGGTAGTAATCTGTTTCCTAGCTAGGTAGGGTCTTTTTGTACGTCGCGTTTTTTTCCTAATAAAATAATTTCTATAACGGTGTCACCAAATTTCGGGAAGATAAAAATCTTCCGTAATTTGGTATACCAATAACAAGATTAACTTTTTATTATCGAAATGATCATTTATTTTTTAATATATTTGAAATGAAATAAAGTTACGTTTTAACTTAAAGATAATTATTTATTTTTTAAATTCATTTAAAATAATATACAGAACGTATTTTTAAATTATTTGGAATTGCTCAGATGCACTGGGTCTTACGTACAAAAAGACGATTCGCGACGGATAGATCCTTGAAACAAAGTAAATACTCATACTTTACAATTGGTAGAGTAGTGTTTTCATTTATTTGAAGCTTTGCTTTGTTGAAAGGATCGTCCGAGGATTTTTAAATATTTTATTAAACATTGTAAATGCATAATGAGATAAATTAGTCTTTTTTAATCTTTTTGATTAATAATACAAATTTTATATTATTCAATAATTCAATACATCATTTAGAATTTGAGATTAAATTTTGAGATCATGTAGTCATTTTTCAAAATTAAATAAATAGCACGCATACAAAATTTAATGATTTCTTTTAGATAGGATTTTCAGGATATTGAGGTTCCCTGTTCGTTGCTCGAATCCTCTCGCGTGCCCAGGCGCTACTCGGGAGGGTGAGAGCAACGGGCACATGGAACATTGTTTTAATGATATATATGTGTGGCGACTGACAATGGCCAGTGTATCGTGCACGACGTATTTTCCACTTGTGTGTGTGTGCGATTAGGCAGTGGAATTGCGTCGGTTCTTTCAATTACGCATAACGGATTCAATAACGCATATTCCTGTCGATCTGTGACATGCTACATAGATCTTCATGGAATATGTTCGCGAGTAGCTTTTTTAAAAACTACGTTTGTAACATTCAGAATTACACGTAGTTCAATTGCGTCTCGAAAATAGTTTATTTCAATTTACCGATTTATATCGCAAAGGTCACTACCATTGTCAGTCGATTTCAGTGAAACTGGTACGTACCTTAACTGTGTTTGTATGAGGTTTCGACGTTAGGGTGTCGGAGGCGTCCCGGGACGTGCTCTCTAGGTATTAGGCTTTTGCACCCTGGCGTCTGAATGGGAATCGTTGAGTGAATGTGTTGGTGAGCTTGTGTTTTTTGCCACTTTTAAATATAGGACTAGGTAGGTAGGTAGCTTACTTTCTTGGTGTGTGTGAATGTTAATTTTAAGTAGGTAGGGGCCGGGGCTGGCTACCGTTTTCTCTTTCGGGTAGGCCGCGATTCGACCGGTAGTCAGTTCCTGGAAGAGCTCGAAGTTTCGTTCTCGAATCGAAATCGAACGAGGCATGACATTCGATGGATGATTCGTCTTCGATTCTTCTTGCTCGCATAGCTTTCGCGGACGCGGACGCGAACGGTAAACGCGCGCGGATTAGGTCCTCGAAACGTTGCGCACCTGCTCGATTGCACCAGGGGAACGATCGGCTTCTCCCGAAACTTGTGATTCGTCTCGGAAGTCGTCGATCGTTTTCCCTGCGAGCACGTTTAGGGTTTCAGATGTTCGGCGGACCGCGAAGAAAAAGAAGAGGCCCGACAAACAGTCACTCAAGAGGGCAGCAACTGCATGTGTTTTATCGTTACTACTTTGTCACTATACTCGTCAGTAGAAATATTTGAAGTAGTTGTAGAAGTAGTTAGTTGCATCAATGGGCAGGCCTCGCCGTCCCAACGATCAGCCGAGATGGGCACATCCGCGATTTGCATTAGCGTTGCGAAGAAAAACACGCGTTGCATTAAGTAATTTTGAACAGAGGATAAAAGTTAGTGTTGCGAAAATAGTCGCGATTTAGATTGTGTATAGTGTTGCGAATTAACTGGACGCGATTTCGATTTTATTTCATTTTTTTTTTCAAGATATAAAGATTTCATAAGAATTTTTATAAGTAAAGTAGTCTTTTTTTATTCCTCTGTTCGTTGAATTAGCGTTGCGCAACAAAAAAGGATCGCGTTTGAATTCGAGTCATTTTCGATTTTTCAGGCGCCCATGCTCGAGCTGCAACGAACCCTCCCTGGTGTGGTGCAGGCATTCGCGTTTTCGAATAGATTTGCGAAAAATCTCAACGGGTTGAATTAGCGTTGCGAAGAAATAAAAGAGAATTCTTTTAGTTACCGCTTTTGTTAATGACAAAGTAAAATGGTGGATGAGCCGGGTCTCTTCACCAATAGACTTTGTCACACCTCCTGCATGCCCCGCGAATCAATTATCTTATAAACACAATTCTGTTTGAGAAATTAGCGTTGCGAATGTGATATCGCGATTGTCTTAGTGTTGCGAAAAATACCAACGCGTTGTATTAAGGCGGGATTATTTTCTTGCATATTGGAAAACGTAAAAACTGAGATTTAATGGTTATACTCGCGACCGCGTATATAAAAGTAAATGTTTGACATTGGAGAATTAGTTGCGCAATAATGCATACGAACATTGAATTCTAGAGATTTTGTTGTTTAGATTTTCGAGTAATATTGCTCGAGTTCTGTGTTTCAAGTTTAAAGTTTTTGAAATGTGGAGCATGTGTCCACCGGGCCGCTACACGTCGAGAAAAGAAACGTATTGGTACGTTCTAAGATCGCAGTTAGCTCAAAATCACGGTTCACGTTGCTACGTTCGATTACGCGCGGTGTGCCCTGTCACACAATTCGTTTGCCGTTCCAGCAATGGAACAAGTGTATCCGTTTTCGTATGACAGTACCATACACAAAAAGAAGACGTATTAAGTTACGTCACCTGTGGTGGTACGCACGACAATGCCATGGTGACCATTGTATTAGTATCTAATGCGGTGCGAGCCATGGTGTTGACGTGCCTTACGATAGTGGAAATCACTGTAGCTTCACCTGAACGTAGCGACGTGTGCCTTAGCCATTTGATGGTGTGTGAGCGCTAAATGCTAAGAACCTACCACTGCGTTTTACGAAGCATGTATTTTTTTAACGTAGCGGTCCGATCGGGTTAGAAGACATACACGATGTGTATCTATAGCGTATCGAACGCCTCGTCGGCCCGCAAGGTAAAAGACGGGGTATCTTTACGTAGTGACCGCGCAGTAATTTTTTCGATAGAACTTAGTGTTCGTTGCATCATGCAAAACTGGTTTTGCAATGTTCGAATTTGTAATAATAGTAGGGACCGCGAAGTATATTTCCCTACTCGCGTGATATAGTAAGAATTAGATATTCGAATCGATTTAATACGAACGTTTTGCGATATGCAAACGGTAGAAAATCCTGCCTTTTAGAGTTGCTATGATTGAAATGCCGCACTGCACCTAATGACTGCCCCCTGACCCCTTGCAGACAGTGTGGCTGCCCCTGAATACCCCCCGCAGCCAATTCTTCCCCATTAGAGTTGCGCATAAAGATATTAAAGTGCACGGGAGTTTTTTGTATCGAAACCAATTAAGTAGTGTCGCGACAAATAATGCACTGGTCGCGTTTGTTTCATTATATTTATTATATATTGTTAATATACTAGCGTTGCGCAAGAATAATTCGGTTTGATTTCCTCCCCATAAATTTTAATGGCTGCTATCGCGATTCCATTTAGTATTGCGGAAAAAGAAATGAAAGTGCACGGGAATTTTCTTTTGTGAACAAAATAAAATAGTGTTGTGGTGGATAATGCACTGCTCGCGTTGTTTAGAGACATTCAATGTATATTTTTGTAGAGTAGTGTTGCGCAAAACCACGTCCACTCGCGCGTTTGTTTGAAATTTATCGAGTGGACAACCATTCTGAATTTTTTTTTTATTTAAAAAATTTTTTTCTCTATAGGTGACCACCCCCTTTCCAAAATACCCCCCGCAGCCATTGCTTCCCCATTAGAGTTGCGCATAAAGAAATTAAAGTGCACGGGAGTTTTCTATACCGAATATAATAAATTAGTGTCGCGATAAATAATGCACTGGTCGCGTTTGTTCCAATATATTTATTATTTATTATTTTTTGACTAGCGTTGCGAAATAATAATTCGGCTTGATTCCCTCCTCATAAATTCAAATGGCTGCTATCGCGATTTCATCTAGTGTTGCGGAAAAAGATGAAAGTGCACGGGAATTTTTTGTTCTCAGAAAAATAAAATAGTGTTGCGGTAGATCATGCACTGCTCGCGTTGTTTAGAGATATTCAATGTACATTTTTGTAGAATAGTGTTGCGCAAAACCAGTCCACTCGCGCGTTTGTTTGAAATATATCGAGTGGACAACCATTCTCAGTATGTATTTTTTTTTATTTTTTAAATTTTTTTTTGGAAAAGTGGATACCCCCTTCCCAAAATACTCCCGCAGCCATTGCTACCCATTAGAGTTGCGCATAAAGAAATTAAAGTGCACGGGAGTTTTTGATATCGAATTTAATACATTAGCGTCGCGCCACTAATGCACTACTCGCGTTTGTTCCAATATATTCAGTATTTATTATTTTTTTAATAGCGTTGCGAAAGAATGATTCGGCTTGATTCCCTCCCCATAAATTCAAATGGCTGCTGTCGCGATTCCATTTAGCGTTGCGGAAAAAAATGAAAGTGCACGGGAATTTTTTGTTCTGAAAAAAAAAAAATAGTGTTGCGGTAGATTATGCACTGCTCGCGTTGTTTAGGGATATTCAATGTACATTTTTGTAGAGTAGTGTTGCGCAAAACCAGTCCACTCGCGCGTTTGATTGAAATATGTCGAGTGGACAAACATTCTGAATATGTATTGTTTTTGTATTTTAAAAAATTTTTTCTTGTGTTAATCCAAGATTTAGTATGTTTCAGATATTTCATCCCATGACAAGGAAGAGACGTTTGTTGTATGTGTTGCGTGTTGTGTAGGTTTCCGTATTTGTTGTACCTTGTGCTGTCTATTGTATTTGTTGCTCGTTGGGTAGTCTAATATATTTTTATTTCAGCAAATTTGTGCTAGCCCTCCCCCCCCCCGCCCCACATAAGTACATGGCCAAAATACTTAAAATACAAAAAAATACAAAAATAAAATACAAAATACAAAATACAAACAAATACAAAAAACAAAAATATAATACTTGATAGGTAGGAAATAAAAAAAAATAAAAAATTAGATTCCATACTAGGCAGGTAGTAATTCGGCGGGTAGGCTTTGCAATACAAAATACAAAATACAAACAAATACAAAAAAAAACAAAAATAAAATACTTGATAGGTAGGAAATAAAAAAAAAAAATAAAAAATTAGATTCCATACTAGGCAGGTAGTAATTCGGCGGGTAGGCTTTGCAATGAGCTCTTCTTGGTATTCGTTTGCACAGTGATCAAAACTAGAGCACTGTCAAATGTGTATTAGGAAGAGTACAAAATGGGGTACAAAATTACGGCTTTTTTTATTATTTTGTAATTTTGTTAACTTTCCGTCGGGTGGGACGTTGGCCTTGTTCAAACACGGCGGAAATTGTATACTTTTCGCCATGTCTGAACGGCGCCAAATACTATGTGGGTGGGCGGGTCTCCCTCACAGCAACCTCCACGTGGTGAGACCCGGACAATCGGTGTGATTCTCGATTTCGAATATTTTGTTTCGCAATTGTTCTATAAAATATTAAAAATCGACAATCACATCGAGCTAATGGCTGTGATAATTAATTGATTCTTTGACATGATTTCTTCTCGACGTTAGTTTTCAACGAATATTTTTTGTTGAATAATAATTATTTTATATCGCAATAATTTCCAAATTAAATTTAAATTCTGATATTTCTTTCTAACGTTACTTTCATATTGCCTACATTTATAAACTATCGATTAGCGATGTTGGTATTTGAGATCAGTGATAGTTCCACGTTCTTAGTTCCACAACCGATGAGAGTATCTCGGCATTGGGGCCGTTACCGACCGCTCCCAGTACCCACTCAGGACCCACTTTAGGCCCGCAGTTTAACACGGGGGCTGGCAGTCTTTCAATATATCTCGTCGGTGCTGGCAGTCTTTTTAAATATCTCGTCTGTGCCTATACTTCGTATGTTGTGAAGATTATAATGATGTAGGATCTGATCCAGGCTAAACGTTCCCCTCTGCCGTGGGTGTAGGATCTGATCTAGGCTAAACGTTCCCCTCTGCCGTGGGTGTAGGATCTGATCTAGGCTAAACGTTCCCCTCTGCCGTGGGTGTAGGATCTGATCTAGGCTAAACGTTTCGCTCTACCGTGCTCTACCGTGGCTGTGGGATCTGATGCAGGCTGGAATTTAGTGTGGGAGCAGCACTATACCGGAGACATGAAAACCCGGGACGTAAGCACTTTTGTATCCTCTCCGGTTGATATAGGAAAAGATGGGGACGCTAAAACCACAAATGAGGTATGGGTATAGACTTTACTCCCAATTACATGGGTGTACAATATACATTTTGATATAACATGCATATTCTATAATTTTTTTACTACATTCTGATCTAGTGAAGCATACATATCCATATAATTAAATCACAGTGTAATACACAGATATAGCTAGTGTACTCGTATACTCGTCGTAACACAAAATTTTACCAATTCCTCATGACAAGTATACTCGTCGAAAACACCTAACTGGTTAATACAGTAACAAAGCAGCTATACAACTTCTCCTATAATATAGAGAAATTTTACCAAGTGGTTCCGTGGTGTAGCGGTTATCACGTCTGCTTTACACGCAGAAGGTCGCCAGTTCGATCCCGGCCGGAACCATGTTTCTTTTTTCCTCTATATCTTTTTATCATTTGAATATGGATTTTTATGTCAATAGTAATCTGGATTATTTGTAAACACAAATGATGCAGTGGAATAAATGAAAAAAACCCTTTTACAAAATAGTTATATAAAAATATTTATTTTTAAAGTTTCAACTGTATTATTTTCAAGTGATTTATTCAAGATTTTATTAATACTAGATTTAATTCATATTTTTATACTTTCGTGCGTAGGGTTCATACAACCTCAACTTCTGACGGTTGCTAAAATATTATTAGGTAATTTTAACGCGGTTATATGGAATACATATTACCACACTGGTGATCAATTTCAAGGCAATTTGAAATAATAACTTCATGTGCCTGTATTTTATAATACTTTCGTTGTAAAAACGACTTAATTTATCACTCGAGATTTATCGAGGTAAAAAGCGGCGCGCGTTTCTTCGATAGTTACGCAAGCCACATTGATTCGCATCTTGGAAAGGCTGAAAGCAAGAAGCGATTCGGGGGGAGGGGAGACCGAAGGAATTCGCGAGAACGGTGTTATATGCGTGGGCGAACCGTGAGAAGAGACAGGTGTTATCTTGTCGTGGTGGTCGACGGGTTCACACTTCCAACTCATTCTCTTCTGGTGACAAGAAAACCAAAGTGACGGTACAGGGCCGCTTTTATCGCGTCTCATCTTTTTTTCCCAAGTAGATCCACCGACATACGATGAGAGTAGATTGGTGACATTTTCACGTTATTCCCAATCTATTACTTACATCTTTTTTCATGCAGTCTTTCCTACGATTCTTATCATTAACATTTTGCAACAAGACTTTTGGAAATTCTGGAACTATTGCTCAATTTTTCAACTATCTTATTTTCTAAGAACAACATGTATTTTAACGTTGGCATTTATTTGGCACGACATGATATTTTTTAAACAGCTCAGGCTTTAGATATTTTACAAGAATTTATATGCTTCATAACGATATTGTGACAATATTGTTAACACATTAATTTTAATTAATTAAGTGTCATTGGTAATTTATATCTTGGAAATATTTAGTTCGAACCACTTGTAAAAGTATTTTCGGTGGTTACGATATGAATATTGTTAATCGGTATTTACGAACAAATAAGATTCGAGCAAATAAATTTCACGCGGGACCCATTTCACTCGGTACAATACACGCAACGTCGAGAGGGAAGACAAGCCGGGTTCTCTTGAAACGGAGCCGTCCCTGTCGTCGAACGGCCGCGCAAGAAACGGTGTGGGGGATAAAAGGTTTCCTTGTTTAACAAAATATCGTCTCCGAGCCATTAGCCCGACCGTTGCCACTTCAACGCGATTTTCTGCTCCTGCCACGTCGAGGATGTGCTTCAGGATCTGCGGATCCTTCGACCTATCAAGTGCAGACTGCTTGCTTTCCCCCGAGCGGAGTCGAAATCCGACGCAGTTAAAATTAATTTTTTTCTGTTTCTTCCTCTCGCATTTTAACTTTCTTCTCTTGTAGTTTTAATGCTTTTCAAAAATACTACCGTATTTAGTAGAATTTCATAGAATCTCTTAAAATAGAATTCTTTAACAGAGCTATTTGAAAAGCAATCATTCAGTTTAAAAAATTTCAATTTCAATTTAGACAGCGTAATGTATGAAGTACCTAAACAATGTATTATCGTATTATCTCTGTAACGATAGAATGGAATGCAATGATTAAAACTTCTAATAGAGTGCGTGCGAATACCTGATAACAATATTGCATTGCATGCATAGTCGAAAAGGTTACAATATGTTTATCTTATCTAACTTTTCACTGTTTCTTTTTATCTTCAACATAAAAACAATGTGTAATACGAAAGATCATAACATGAATTCATTAATCTTTTCTTTTTAGAACTTGGATAATATAATGTAACGCATGCTTTGTATTGTATATTTTGATAAACTTGAAACGTTAGAAATTTTCTGACATCTTTTGCGACCCAATTATTTAATGTGCCTACATTAATTATACTTATTTTTAAGGCATAATGAATATTAAAAAAGGTATATTACATTTTTTTTCATTAAAATCAGTTAATATATATATATCTCCAGTTTTTATCTGTTATGCTTTAAAAATAAATATAATTAAAATAGGCTCAGTAATTGGTACCTCCACAATAATTGGGTCCCTTACCCTAGTACTCGATCGATTCAGCAATTAATAACACAATTCACAGCATTTATAAACATGGACATGCAAATAAGGTGAACTGAAGATCAGCAGATGCATAATACATATCCTTAACGGATGACCATCATTAATTTTTATGCAATAATGAATCAAATATTCATGGTCGGTGTTGGTTATTACGAGTGTTTCTCATAATAGTAATTTCACTAACCGCACCGTGTGAGAGGAACAGATGTCACAACTCGCTAACGTTTATCGCAGTAATTTTTCTCGCGAGTTCACGATCCACAACTTCGCCTACAGCGAATCTAAAAAGTACTCGAATACCGAATCTCTGATTTACGAGAAATCATAGATACTCGTAGCGTGATAATTTTGTTAAAAAGGATAGCACAACTCTGCCCCTGTAGATCGCGGCCGCGACATAATTAATTGAATTGACTGACAGGTTTGAATTATTTAATTCAGTTATGATGTAGTTGAATTACAATATAATTGAAATACAATCCCAGATAGCACGCGACGTCTTAAAGACGTTTGTTTTACGTCCATTTTTGGTCTGAACGTCTTACGTTCTAAAAAGACGTCTTTAAGATGTCTTACAGACGTCTTTCTTGAGACGTCGTTTTTACGTCCGAAATAAGACGTCTTTTACGAGACGTCTTTAAGACGTTTCATTTCAAACGTCTTTAACACGTACAGTCTCCTTCACAAAGACATTCCAGAGACGTTCAGAAGCCGTTCGGAAGACGTTCGTGGGACATTTGAGACGTCTCTAAGACGTCTGAATGTCCATCGACAGACGTCTTTAAGACGTCTCTGTGCTATCTGGGATGTAATTCAAATATGTAATTGAATTACAACGTAACTGAATCTGCCCCTGTAGATCGCGGCCGCGACATAATTAATTGAATTGACTGACAGGTTTGAATTATTTAATTCAATTATGATGTAGTTGAATTACAATATAATTGAAATATAATGTAATTCAAATACGTAATTGAATTACAACGTAACTGAATCTGCACAACTCTGCCCCTGTACATCGCGGCCGCGACATAATTAATTGAATTGACTGACAGGTTTGAATTATTTAATTCAATTATGATGTAGTTGGATTACAATATAATTGGAATACAATGTATTTCAAGTACGTAATTGAATTACAATATAATTGAAATACAATCCCAGATAGCACGCGACGTCTTAAAGACGTCTGTTTTACGTCCATTTTTGGTCTGAACGTCTTACGTCCTAAAAAGACGTTTAGACGTTTAGACCTTTAAGACGTCTTACAGACGTCTTTCTTGAGACGTCGTTTTTACGTCCGAAATAAGACGTCTTTAAGACGTTTCATTTCAGACGTCTTTAAGACGTACAGTCTTTTCACAAAGACATTCCAGAGACGTTCAGAAGCCGTTCGGAATACGTTCATAGGACATTTGAGACGTCTATAAGACGTCTGAATGTCCATCGACAGACGTCTTTAAGACGTTTTTAAGACGTCTCAGTGCTATTTGGGATGTAATTCAAATATGTAATTGAATTACAACGTAACTGAATCTGCACAACTCTGCCCCTGTACGTCGCGGCCGCGACAAAAAGTTTTCAAACAAGCTGGGGGCGATCGACATCGTGTTGCGGCTGATGGAGCTTTTACAGCGGCATGGCACGTGGATTCTCCGCGTCGAATACTTTCGTCGGTTATTAGGGGAAGTACGTTAGGCGAGGAGTTGACTTTGACGCTTCCGGCGTCGCGTCGTGTTACGCAAACCTTCGCACCACTTCGCAGAGAGCTTCGCGGAGCTTCGCAGAGCTTCGCAGAGCTTCCTAGAGAAGGGTTTCTCGGCCGGGAAGCGGGGATGGTTGCGCTGGTTCGACCCCGAAGTGCAGCCACAGAACCACCACGACCCGGCAGGGTGTACAGGGTCGCCCCGCCTGTCAGCCAATCGTCTGAGGTCCTCGGCTACTATTCTGCGCGCGCGATTCCTTCGCTGGGCGTGTTCCTCGCGCACGGAGCCGATCAACGGCGAGGGTTGCAAAGGCCACCCCTGCTGCGGCGAGCAGAGACCAAAAAATTACGAGCCCATAGATCACGCGCGCGCCCTTCCGCGCCAACTAGGCCGCCAGCACTCGCGACAAAAGAATCTCCGGTTTCGCGATTCGCCCCCGGTCACATCCGTCCCCGTGATCAACGCTGTTCACACTTGCCGCTGTGCCGGATACCAACCGGTACCATAAAGCCGTCGGCCATTGGAACGTGAATAACAACAAAGGTTCGGTTCAACAAATTCGTAGTACCGCGGAGCTCTGTCTGGTATCGATTAATCTTTTGCAGAAAACAAGACGATCGTACACATTGATTCGCGCTTTCTCTTCTCCTGGATTTTCGTGTCGATTCTGTTCGGAGATTTTTATTCGCGAACCAGGATGCCGCTGGTTGATCTAACATTGCAGTTTATGCACAGTGTTCTCGTACGTGTATCGTAGAGTTTGTATCGTGAAATTGTTCGAGATCCGATTAAGAAGTGACTTGTACACGTGTTTTGTAAATATTGTAATTCAGGTTCTGTAAAATCTACTATATGATTTCTTGGAATCTGATATATTGTTGCTTGTCTAGAACTTATATGATTTCTTGGAGTCTAATATATTGTTGCTTGTCTAGAACTTATATTTTGGACTTTATGAAACGCTTGTCTGAAACGATTCGTCTGGAAAAATTTGTGACACTTGCATTGTCATCGTGATTTACTTGTCGGTGTAAAATACGAGTTTGAAAACATTTTAATTCAACGCGTTACGATTCGAGGCATGCATGTGCAGTTTCTTTGATTGAATTTTTATTATTATGTGTAAGTGATAACGAACGAGTAATTATTCGGTTAAACAGCTCCTTATCTTGGGCAAATCAAGATGGCTGATGTCGCTGACGTAGGAAGTTTGAAAGCGTCGTTGATACAGACGTGCGCAGTTTCTTGAATGTCCGCAGTTTCTTGAAAAATCAGTGATTCAAAATCGAATATCTGACACGCAGTAGCGTCGAAAATCGAGAAGAACATCGTACAGGTGAGCGGAACAATATATGGTCTTATTTTCTTGAGTGTGTCCCGTGAGGTTATTCGTTTCTATCGTTAACAGGATACACAGGCGAGATTATTAGAATTCTCTAAAACAAAGAAAACAATTATTATTGTAGTACACGTGTAAAATTGTATCCTTAGGGTCTGTCTTGCTGGAATGATTTTACACGTCGTTGTTAAACTGTAATTTGGCAAATGAGCATTTTAATCTTACGTTTATTCGTGGCTATTTTAAATGAATCTTATCTCCAAATATATATAGCACAATTGAATTTTGTCCAAATCGAAGTGCACTTTAAGATTCATAGGATGTTCCGTAACAATTTTTATTTTTCAATTTTGTTCTTCGAAAGTGATTACTAGCAGAAGATCTTTTAACATTCTTCCAAGTCTAAATAATTAGGCCATGTAAGATATCTTTAAATGTTATTTCTAGCTTCTTCGCATGTTTCATACAGTGTGCATTCAAATGGTTAGGTATGAGTTAAAGCATCAATTAGAGAATTCAAATATATTACGTCCAACTAGAACTTTGAACTCGAGTTACTATGAACGCAATCAATTTGCTGGCGTAGTACTTGCAAAAGTAACGGTACATTAATTACTTGAAATTTTTTCCTGTTGCCTTGAAAAAATTCCATCAGAATTAATTTAGTTATGTATTAGTTTTGGTGGAATATTCGTTGGTCGTTCGTTGATTATAAAAATGTCACAATTTCAACTATACGGTCACACAGTAGTTTTTCCGTCAAATTTTCTATCGCTGACGAAAAAATTCAATTACTTTGTAATTATGTAATTCCTGGAGTAATTCAATTGTAATTCCGCACAACTCTGATTCGAACAGCGTCGGTAGCGAACATTGAAAAAATTACGTCCAACTAGAACTTTGAACTAGAGTTACTATGAACGCAATCAATTTGCTGGCATAGTACTTGCAAAATTAACGGTACATTAATTACTAGAAATTTTTTCCTGTTGCCTTGAAAAAATTCGATTAGAATTAATTTAGTTATGTATTAGTTTTGGTGGAATATTCGTTGGTCGTTCGTTGATTATAAAAATGTCACAATTTCAACTATACGGTCACACAGTAGTTTTTCCGTCAAATTTTCTATCGCTGACGAAAAAATTCAATTACTTTGTAATTATATAATTCCTGGAGTAATTCAATTGTAATTCCGCACAACTATGATTCGAACGAGCGTCGGTAGGGAACATTGAAAAAATAGGGAGACATTTCAGGATTCGAGAAACCGAAACTCTTGCCCCCCGTGCCCGTCGCATTTCCGTGGCAGTACGGAACGATTAGGTGTCACATGTGTCGTTGTCTGGCCAGTTCAGTAATTATCCGTGAGTAAACGCACCTGTAAGCCCGGTTTTTCGGCGGTGAGGCGTGTAATTGTCCATCCACGGTTCGCCTGAATTGCCGCGCACAACGATCGTCACCAGAGTGACAGGTAAACGGACGCATATGCCCCACAAGATGTCCACATATGTTGCAAGCAAGACCCGAGCGATTCAAGGCGAGCCGCTGAATTTTTCGCCAAGTGACAAGGCTTTTTTTTTCGCACGCAATACATTACGCTTGATCGCGGGCCCGAATTCAAACGCGGCGAACCCGCAAGCCGAATATTACCTCCGGGCGTTCTCTGTTCACTTTAAACTCTGTACTTACCAGCGAAAATTACACGTGTTTACCTGTACCGTGCCCACGTAATTCTTACAAAACCTTTGGGAAAATTCTGTCGCTCCAACACATGCGATGTTTGATCTACGGATAATACACAAGTGTTAGCTGGTGTAATCCCTACGTGTTTCTTTGTCGACTAATAACCGGGACGAGAGAGCTAGAAAATTACTCGAACGAATTCGGTCTGTGCATCGCTAACAAATCTAAAGATTATTTAACCCCTTGCCCTACAATCTCGAATCAGACTCGTGATGAAGATTCTGAACAGAATCTAATAAATATGTATATTATTAATTTCCTTTAAACCGAATTCTATTTCGTTGTAGTTGGTATATATCCTTCAGAGAAACCACAAGCATAGAATAAATATAAACTGTCTTATTTTTCCTATGGAATTCTGAACGATGAAGAATTTCTAATCATTACAATCACAAAATAGATAGTAGTGCAAGGGATTAATCTTCTTCGATACGAAATTTTCAGAGCGTCCACCTATCGAACGGATTTTTTGGAATTTTAACATTAGAACGATCAAGCACTAAATGCAACTGGCATGCATTGCCTTTTAATAACAACACAATTGCATTCGTTTAGATTTCGTACCAGCTTTGTTTAAATATCTACTTTTATATAGAAGTTTATTAACCCCTTGCACTACGATTTATTTCACGGTTTCAGTGACTAGAACTTTTTTGTAATTTTGTAATTTCCTAAAAAAAGGAGAAAATTTATATCTATTGCATGCCTATATGTTCTCCGATAGATGTATATTAACAACGTCAAAATAGACTTATATTTCGGTTTAAGGAAAATTAATGAGAAATATATTTATTAGACCCTGTTCAGAATCTTCATCACGAGTCTGGCTCGATCGATTGTGGGGCAAGGGGTTAAAAAATTTTCTCATGGAAACGCTTTTATAATTTCAACATTTCTAAAATGAAAAATTAGGAGCAAGTCATTTTAACTCATCCGGTAGTTCTAGTGCTAACGCAGGTGAAAATAAAAAAAGTATGAAAAGTAACTATTACTATTTTTTCCACGGTTTCGATACTTTGCTGTCTTTTAAAAATTCTTTATTCGCTTCGTCTAGCAATTTTTTTGAATACTTGGAAAAAAAGCTGAGTCGTTTGGCTTAATTTGATAAAAGTTATGAAAAGCGTCCGAATATTAATAATCTGATAACAGAGCAACGTGAAGCAGTAGTAAACGTTCTCAAAATATACGATACAGATCGACTTCGAGAAAATCGAGTTTGAAAATTCGCCGAATACATACTACTGAAAAGGAATCGCCTGACGCGTCTGATCATGATCTACCAATTCTACTTGTTCCATATACTAAGTTCGCGAACTTGGACTTTCGAAGAGGATTCTTTTACAAAATCAAAGTCTCGTATGAACGAATTCTGTTCTACATTTTCGACATATTTTGTTTTTATGTAGAAACACCCCTTTTTCGATTGTATCACCGGTTACCGATCACCCCCGGTATTAACCCTTTGCACTCGAAGCTATTCTAACTCCAAAACGAAACATTTCTTCCGACCTAGAATATTTCCCTCCTACATATTTTTTTTTTCGTGTTGTAGTTACGAAAATGGGGAGCAATTTACTCGCACAATACTGAAGTGTTTAGTAATTTACTAAATACAAACAAATTTAATAATGTAAAAAATATTTTGAATATTGATACAGCAATTTTTAGTGGCGCCTTACAATCGCCATTCGAGTGCTAAGGGTTAACAAACTGATTACAATTGTCTAGCAGAAGTGGGGAGTATTATATTTACCCTCGGAGACTGTTCCACGAAAATTTATGTCAATGTTAAATTTCGATTCTGGCTCAAGAAGAGTTAATGGAAGCATCGTCGATGGACAATGGCGAGTATTAATAAAATAATCGACAGCGAACGTTCGTGCAGTAGTTGTTCAACTGGTATTTCTGAAACCAGAAAACTATCTGACATACGAAATCACGGATATCTTGGGACAGTTATGTACATATGTACACGACTGTCGCGCAGAGTGCGTGATCGACCCGAGTCACGCAATCTCTGCCACTCGTGTGAAACGTGCACGTGCACCACCGAAACTAATTTCACGCAGCCGTCATTAAATTAACATCGGTTTAGGAGTCAAATTCGACTTCCTGTTCTTCTTCGACATGATCGCTTCTAGCATACTGCCAATCGTCATTTTATACTTTTGCTATATTAGGGGGACCAATAAGGTAATCAATTATTTTGAAATCTAAAACAAACTGGAGTAAATCCAAGTTTTTATTTCTTAATTTATTATATAATCGCCCTCTCATAGAAATCCATGGTTCGTGAAGCAAAATATGACTCGAGGTGTCCTCCTTCGACATGATCGCTTCTAGCATACTGCCAATCATCATTTTATATAATACTTTCTCTATATTAGGGGGATCAATAAAGTAATCAATTATTTTGAAATCTAAAACAAACTCTGGAGTAAATCCTAGTTTTTATTTCTTAATTTATTATATAATCGCCCTCTCATAGAAATCCATGGTTCGTGAAGCAAAATATGACTCAAGGTGTTCTCCTTCGACATGATCGCTTCTAGCATACTGCCAATCATCATTTTATATAATACTTTCTCTATATTAGGGGGATCAATAAAGTAATCAATTATTTTGAAATCTAAAACAAACTTTGTAGTAAATCCAAGTTTTTATTTCTTAATTTATTATATAATCGCCCTCTCATAGAAATCCATGGTTCGTGAAGCAAAATATGACTCAAGGTGTTCTCCTTCGACATGATCGCTTCTACCATACTGCCAATCGTCATTTTATACTTTCGCTATATTAGGGGGACCAATAAGGTAATCAATTATTGTGAAATCTAAAACAAACTTTGTAGTAAATCCAAGTTTTTATTTCTTTATTTATTATATAATCGCCCTCTCATAGAAATCCATGGTTCGTGAAGCAAAATATGACTCAAGGTGTTCTCCTTCGACATGATCGCTTCTAGCATACTGCCAATCATCATTTTATATAATACTTTCTCTATATTAGGGGGATCAATAAAGTAATCAATTATTTTGAAATCTAAAACAAACTCTGGAGTAAATCCTAGTTTTTATTTCTTAATTTATTATATAATCGCCCTCTCATAGAAATCCATGGTTCGTGAAGCAAAATATGACTCGAGGTGTTCTCCTTCGACATGATCGCTTCTAGCATACTGCCAATCATCATTTTATATAATACTTTCTCTATATTAGGGGGATCAATAAAGTAATCAATTATTTTGAAATCTAAAACAAACTCTGGAGTAAATCCTAGTTTTTATTTCTTAATTTATTATATAATCGCCCTCTCATAGAAATCCATGGTTCGTGAAGCAAAATATGACTCAAGGTGTTCTCCTTCGACATGATCGCTTCTAGCATACTGCCAATCATCATTTTATATAATACTTTCTCTATATTAGGGGGATCAATAAAGTAATCAATTATTTTGAAATCTAAAACAAACTGGAATAAATCCTAGTTTTTATTTCTTAATTTATTATATAATCGCCCTCTCATAGAAATCCATGGTTCGTGAAGCAAAATATGACTCGAGGTGTTCTCCTTCGACATGATCGCTTCTACCATACTGCCAATCGTCATTTTATACTTTCGCTATATTAGGGGGACCAATAAGGTAATCAATTATTTTGAAATCTAAAACAAACTTTGTAGTAAATCCAAGTTTTTATTTCTTAATTTATCATATAATCGCCCTCTCATAGAAATCCATGGTTCGTGAAGCAAAATATGACTCAAGGTGCCTCCTTGCATCTTCTACAGAAGCGAATGTTTTATTTCTTAAAGAATGCTCCCCATATATTATTTTAACGATTATTTTCCAATTAATTTATTTCGATAACGCCCAAGCTTGACTTGTAATAGTTAATTAGACACCCGTGAGGTACTGGAAATTATATGGTTTGATTTGACTCTACTTGGAATCCCAAATCTAGTAATTACTGAGAAAAATACTTCTGCGAGGAAGTTCAACGCAATTGCCGATCAATACGTAAACAGCGCTTTGCGCTACAGTTACATTAGCATTACGATTTCATTGATGATTTATTATTGATAAGCCTCGCTAATTGCAATCAACTACTTCAGAAAACAGAAGTCACGTCACGGGTGGTAGAGGCTGACGACAGCATTGTTTGCATCGAACTCTTAAAAAATTAACGAAAAACCAAGCTGGGCTGAAAGGAAATAAGTCGGAAGTAAATTACCGGTTGGAAATATCGGCACGTGATGAAACTTATTTATCGTTTATTTACTTATTTAGTCGTTATGTATAGGGCTCGAACGAAAGATTGTTTTTTAATTAAAATTCAAAGATGAAATTAAGATACTTGTTCGTAGGTTTGTTCAAAATCTTGCCTAAAAATGGCAAAAACTAGTAGAAGAGAATGGAAAGTGGATTCAGTTTATCTTTGCATTTTAATTTAAAAACGCTACGAACTTTCGTTCCAACCCGATCACAAAAGTTGCGAATATTGACACGAATGTAAACGTAGCTAAACCGGTACAATTATTAATTAATTAAACTAAACCAGTAATTAATTATAAAGAATTGGCTACATATTTCAAAGTCATCGTAATCGGAGCATCGCTTTGCAAATAATTACTCTTCTGACACCTTGGTTTGCCAACTTAAAAAATTTGTCAAAAATAAGTAATCTTTTAATTATGAATCATCTTTAACTCCTGAACGGTGGAAATAGATTTTGTCCAGGGTTGTGAACAATTATCCAAATTCTTGGTATTTAGCAACCAGTTTAAATTATCGATTATTGTTATTAAGTCTAATAAAAAAAATTTACATTGGTCTCAGAAAAATGTGCTTAAAAATATGTAAAAAAAAAAAATCGACGCGTAAAGATTCCATTATTACTTGTATCGCGAGCTAATTACTTTTACAAATCAGTAGTTAAACGCTGTCAAACGTTGTAAATAAAAACCTGAAAACCGGAGAAGCTCGATAAAATTCACATTTTCGTAGAAGATGAACGGGAGCAGATGACACCGAACCGTTTCGACGAGTAATCGATCAGCATTTTTTATGCGAAAGGACGCACGTGACGCGTGACAAGGAAAAAAATTTGCATAGGCTCTTGAATTTTCAATTGACAGAGTTCGCTCTTGTCCCGCAACGAACTTTCGACACCTTTTGCACTCTGCGAAACTATCGAAAAGTCATCGGGTTGGCATTAAGCAAAATTGCGCCGCAACTGTGACGAACTTGCGTCGAAGTTCTTATGATCGATGGACCTACCTTAAACTACGTCTAACTGTACTTTGATCGCCTTATCATTTTATTCGAAATCATTTCATTTCGAATTAATTTCACGATGAATCTCTCCCTCGACGAAGGATAATTTATTAAACGAACGGTCATCAAGAGACAGTGGATCTTCATGGAAAATGAAAATGTTCGTTGTCGATTGTGAGAAACAAAATTAAATAGAACGGTATTTTTTCTACCAATAATTTTGATATGCAGAAAATAATGTAACGGCGTTCTTAAATTCTTCTAATGCTTATTCATTTTTGTCATAAATGCGTAAAATCCGCAAGCTATGATTATCAATTAATTTCAGAAGAATACTAATGGCAAATACGATCTTGCCAAACTGTCCTCGATAATGATGGAGATTATATAATAAATTAAGAAACAAAAACTTGAATCTACTACAAAGTTTGTTTCAGATTTCAAAATAATGTATTACTTGTGGGTCCCCCCATGAAAATGAAAAATAAAACAATATAAGCATAGATATATGCATTTACGGTATACGTTATATTTAGTGTTGTTAGGGGAAAAAGACTCTATTTGACTTTCCACAATCGTATCGGGTACCGGACAATCTGTCTTTGTATTATAGAAAAGCGACATATGTTACGTGCGTGCGTACACTCGGTAGGTGTTCGTGCAAACAGGGTTAAACAATCTGCTCTCCCCTAACTGGCCAACCAACGACATCCACCTTTACGTACAGTACTTCGACCGATGATAATTACATTATTCGACTAGAAGTTTTATAAAGATTTCTGTTGTCCACTAACATCGATCTGATTAATTTACAAGGTATTAGATCAAATCTTTAAAGCGGATTACTGTACAAATAATCAAACGCTCGAACCAATATTTATCTGCAGCAAAACGGAATGGTTTTATGCTAAATAATTAACGACTCTTTTAAAAATATACTGGGCCAGGAGAATCTACAGGAATTTCTACACAAGTATTGACTTGTGTACATCCTAAGAGTTGTATAAAATACAAATTATCTTGAACAAGTTATCGTTCTATTCAGAGAAATTTGCACAGATTACCTTGAATATACAGGAATTTCCACACAAGTCAATGTACATCCTAAGAGTTGAACAAAACGCACACACACACAAATTATATTGAATAAGTCATCAAGTTCTATTCAGAGAAATATGCAAAGATTACCTTGAATCTACAAAAATTTGCACACAAATCAATGTACATCCTAAGAGTTGTACAAAACACACACACACACAAATTATCTTGAATAAGTCGTCGTTCTATTCAGACAAATTCGCAAAGATCACCTCGAATCTACAGGAATTTCTACACAAGTGATGAATCTTCCTCTTTCGAACGAGCCCTTCCCCAATGAAAAATATTCTCGCATAAGGAAAAAAAGTTGAGTTGCACGTAAAACCATTTTTCGCCTATTTCTGTCGGTAACTTGATCACTCTACCTTATCAGGGATCTACGGAGTCTTGGCTCCTAAACACACTAAGCGTACCAATCTTAAATTTCACTGATACATGTTTTCTTATAAAAATGACGAGATTGAATTTATTTGGATTCTGTGCGGTTCGCATTATAATAAATGCTCTACTAAATATATATTTCATTTAATCATTTCCTACGAAAGCATCTTTACAACTTCGGTAATTGTAAAATAAAACACCTGGAACCGGTAGTAGGGTAGTTTAATGTTGAGGATGTTAATGAATGATATACATAATATGTTTGGTCGGATCGTCGTTGGCCTATATCCTTATCGCGAATCTATGGAGTCTGGCTCTTAACACTAAACGTACCAACCTTAAATTTCACTGATACGTGTTTTCTTATATGACAAAAATGACGAGATTGAATTTATTTGTATATTGTGCGGTTCGCATTATAATACATGCTCTACTAAATATATATTTCATTTAATCCTTTCCTACGGAAGCATCTTTACAACTTCGGTAATTGTAAAATAAAACACCTGGAACCGGTAGTAAGGTAGTTTAGTGTTGAGGATGTTAATGAATGATATAATATGTTTGGTCGGATCGTCGTTGGCCTATCCTTATCGCGAATCTACGGAGTCTGGCTCTTAACACTAAACGTACCAACCTTAAATTTCACTGATACGTGTTTTCTTATATGATAAAAATGACGAGATTGAATTTATTTGGATTTTGTGCGGTTCGCATTATAATACATGCTCTACTAAATATATATTTCATTTAATCCTTTCCTACGGAAGCATCTTTACAACTTCGGTAATTGTAAAATAAAACACCTGAAACCGGTAGTAGGGTAGTTTAGTGTTGAGGATGTTAATGAATGATATAATATGTTTGGTCGGATCGTCGTTGGCCTATCCTTATCGTGAATCTACGGAGTCTGGCTCTTAACCCTTAGCACTCGAATGGTGACTGTAAGGCACCACTAAAAATTGCTGTATAATTATTCAAAATATTTTTTACATTATTAAATTCGTTTACATGTAATGAATTACTAAACACTTCAGTATTGTACGAGTAAATTGCACCATTTTCGTATGTATAACCTTAGAAAGAAATCTATAAAAGGAAAATATTCTACGTCGAAAGAAATGTTTAGTTTTGGAGTTTAAATAGCTTCGAGTGCAAAGGGTTAACACTAAACGTACCAACCTTAAATTTCACTGATACGTGTTTTCTTATATGATAAAAATGACGAGATTGAATTTATTTGGATTCTGTGCGGTTCGCATTATAATAAATGCTCTACTAAATATATATTTCATTTAATCATTTCCTACGAAAGCATCTGTACAACTTCGGTAATTGTAAAATAAAACATCTGGAACCGGTAGTAGGGTAGTTTAGTGTTGAGGATGTTAATGAATGATATAATATGTTTGGTCGGATCGTCGTTGGCCTATCCTTATCGCGAATCTATGGAGTCTGGCTCTTAACACTAAACGTACCAACCTTAAATTTCACTGATACGTGTTTTCTTATATGACAAAAATGACGAGATTGAATTTATTTGTATATTGTGCGGTTCGCATTATAATACATGCTCTACTAAATATATATTTCATTTAATCATTTCCTACGAAAGCATCTGTACAACTTCGGTAATTGTAAAATAAACCATCTGGAACCGGTCATTTTGAGCGGCGGTGGTAGGTTTAGTGTTGAGGATGTTAATGAATGATATAATATGTTTGGTGGGATCGTCGTTGGCCTATGGACGAAAAGCAAAGGCACGGAAGAATGATAGAACGACGGAATGATTTTCCTTTGATACCACCGGGCGGCTTCGTTCAACGATGTAGCACATTCGCATTGTACATAGGCCGAAGGTGGTCATCGAGCAATGAAAATATTATGGCAGGTTAACGCTCACACGCGAGTGTACCGTCGCGCTCCGTTCCGCCAGGTTAGGGGGCGGACTATTAAGAAGTCAGCCCCCAACCAAGATCTCCCTATGGACGATGCCATGACGTGATGGTGGTAATGACGGTGTCGGCGAAACTGGTCTCGGGTCGAAGGGTGCGGCGAAGCCCCTGGCATCATCCGTCGGGACTCTCGGTGGTTTACCGTCGACGAGGCTGAGCAATGCTCCACGTCACCGATGCATTATTGAGTCTGTGAACCGTACAGGTGGCTCGGCCTGTCCTATTAGAACGAGAAAGACGGCGGAGTCACCCCCGAGGGCCTCAACAAAGAGGGAACCCCATTATACTCGGGGAGGAACAGGGAGAAAGAACGTAGAGGGCCCGAGAGAGGTGGGAGGACCGTTTGTGTTCGTTTCCGAAGGGGTTACAAAAGTCACCCCGGGAGGGTGAACGGTACTTTAACTTGACCTTCGTGCTGCCACGATTTTTTGACTTTCGTCACTACGCTCCCGTGTGGCTATCGTGAAAATCTATTTGGTCTCTCGCGTGACCGCGAAGCCCCGGAATATCTTTTTTAATTGAGCCGTTTATTTTGAAAGTGGCCCAAGTCGATTTTTCAATTATTTCCGGTTGCCCGTGGTTACACGTACAACTTCAAGTTATCTATCAATTAAGCATTTGATCACACAAGTTTTCAGAGTTAGTTCAATAATTGAGCCGTTTATTTTGAAAGTGGCCTAACTCCATTTGTCATTTATCCTTTGTTGCCCGTAATTACGTATACAATTTCAAATGAGCTGTCATAAACACAACATTTGCGGTTAAGTATATTCAGAGTACATACGACAATTTTGGACCCATAAGTTTTCGCAGTTATTTCAATCATTAAAACCATCAATTTGAAAGTGGCCTAACGTCCGAAGGACATTATCAAAAAGTGCCGGAAAGGTAATAACTTTAAAGAGGATTTCATATCAACAAAATTTTTGGAGGATACAATTTTTAAAATGGTAAAGAATTCTAACGGAGAAACAATAAATTGGTTAAAAATATGTTGGATGCGTTTTTTGAGAGATGAACCATGTCAATTTTCTATAAGATATCAATGGATGAGAATGCAAAGTTTGAAATCCTGGATTTATTAGCACGTCGGGGTAGACCGAGAAAGTTCGAAAATATTGTATTGACACCACAAAATGTAGATGAGCAGTGAATTGTTATGTAATTTATGTAGTTGAAAAATGTCCTGAATTGCATAAATTGTGTTTTTGAAGTGTTGTAAAGGTATACAAAGTAAATTGAGTATTGTTTTTTTTTCAATTTGGAGCATCTTAAATTGTGCTGAATCGACTTGGGCTCCTTCAAATTTTATAACGAATCTGGTTGTTAATTTTGAAACTAGCCTAACTCCATTCTTGGTAAGAAAACGCATATTATTCACTTAATAATTGCCATTATTTTAATAGGAACTATAAATTTAACTCCTTTAGATACACTTAAGCAGTATGACTCATTAGTATCCTGTACGTGTATTTTTAATTGCATTGAAACACAAACCCTTAAATATCTCAATTTAAGTATAAATGGACTTAGGCCACTTTCAAAATAAACGGCTCAATTTTCGACCAGGTGACCAATATTTTTTTTTTTTTGTGCAATTTTAATGGTGTCAAGCGGTCAGTATCGTTCCGTAGAGGTGTTGTTTTTTAAAAGTCCTTTTTATTAAGTTCTTGAAGGTTTTAGGTTATCAGGTCATCTCACGGTACTCATATTCGAATGTATCTTTTTTTACGAGCTACGCGATGCAGCACGCAAATATATGTAGTTATTTAAAAAAAAAAGACCTTGGAAACTTGGATTGACCGCTTGATACCATTCGAATTACAAAAAACGTTTACTTGTCATCACTGAAGAAGATATTCCGCGGGTAAAAGAAATTGTGCAAACGAAACTAAATAATATTTCAATGATCTTTTCGCATATTTATTTTCGACGTGTTCTGTTCTTCGTAAAAGAAATTGTGTAAACGAAACTAAATAATATTTCAATGATCTTTTCGCATATTTATTTTCGACGTGTTCTATTCTTCGATAAAAACGATTTAATGAAAGACAAAATGCGATTGGCGGGTGGTGATTTTTATCTATAGAGAGTTTTTGCTTTGAAGATTAAAGAAAGGGGCATATGCGCTTAAGTTATCGAAGTTTTGTGGAGTTTGCGACTTCTACCCTTAGCAAGCTAGACGTCGGTAAATCATAGGCTTCGAGGAATCGACATTTGTCGGCAAGCAATGTTTAACAATCTGCCGACCGCTCGTTATATGCTGCAATATGCAACAACTCGTCGCTCGGTGACTATAAATTCCTTCACTGAACAAGGTATTATTGGTATATAGTCGCAACAATTGTGTCTAGAGTCTGCGTTGCTGAAAATTGCACATAATGAGAAGTTTGTGTTCCACCTTCGGTGAAAAGCAAAGCGCGCCATTACGATTTCATAGAAATCGCTGAACAATTCCCGATCGAAGAAATTGCAAATGAAACGAGGAGGTTAAATGTCGCACAGAATCTGATCAGAGATTTGAAGTTGCATACTCCCTTAAAATGGAGCGATCCGGATTACGCAAATCCCTTACAATTTTTTCTGTGCTACAGATTCGGTTAAAGTTGTTTACTTCGTAAATGTGTAAATTGTTTAAACCACAGGCCGGATAATTTTTGGATGACTCTGTACAACAGTGTCAACGACATTTCAGTTATTAAAGAAATTTGTTTGTTTCTGTTCGGTTAATCATATTTTTAATGGTAGGTTCAGAGACAACATGGAGGACTCTAGATGACTCTGTACGACAGTGTCAACGACATTTGAGTTATTAAAGAAATTTGTTTACTTCTTTTCGTTTAATCATATTTTTAATGGTAGGTTCGGAGACAACATGGAGGACAGCAGCCGAGGAGAGACCGTGTGCAAAGTTTGCGGTGACAAAGCTTCGGGGAAACATTATGGAGTGCCAAGCTGCGATGGATGTCGCGGTTTTTTTAAGCGGTCGATCCGCAGGTATGCAAGGTAATTAATGCCCTTCCAATTTCGGGATAAGTGTAGCCAAACATGTGTACAACTTATACGAATCTACAAAACACATTTTTAGAATTTTCGTTACAAGCCCAAATATAAAGTTATGGATAGTATTTTTCCTCGTAATTCAGACTAAAGGATATTTTTACAAATTTTGTATCATATATCAACTAGTAAACTAATCTCCATCCAATTTGGCAGAAAAACTGAAGTCGTTTGGTCCATCTATAAAAAAGTTCTTCTGATTTAAAGTCTGTAACTTTCACTATTTTTCTCGTAATTCAGACTAAAGGATATTTTTACAAATTTTGTATCGTATATCAACTGGTAAACTAATCTCCATCCAATTTGGCAGAAAAACTGAAGTCGTTTGGTCCATCTATAAAAAAGTTCTGATTTAAAGTCAGTAACTTTCACCATTTTTCTCATAATTCAGACTAAAGGATATTTTTACAAATTTTGTATCGTATATCAACTGGTAAACTAATTTCCATCCAATTTGGCAGAAAAACTGAAGTTGTTTGGTCCATCTATAAAAAAATTCTTCTGATTTAAAGTCAGTGTTATCCATCATGAGAGAGGCATAGAAATAAATATTAGTTCCCATGCTTCGTTTGAATTTCTATGAAAGACATAAATGGTACAGATAAAATTATTGGTTTTCGCAACGTTTAATGCTTTTTTGCAGGAATTTGGACTACGTCTGCAAGGAAAATGGCCGCTGTATCGTCGACGTTTCGCGTCGCAATCAGTGCCAAGCATGTCGTTTTACCAAGTGCCTTCAGGTTAACATGAAACGAGATGGTACGCTTCGTTTTACCGGTGATTAAAACTTAATTCTATTTTCTATGTATAAGGAATACCTACGTGTATGTGGATTTCAATCATAGAATAACAAAAAAAAAAACAGAAATGACAGATAACAAGCAGTAATAACACGACAGATGCGACACGTATTTTACAAATGCTCCATTCGAATTTCATTCAAATATTCTTTTCGAGATTCAATTCTTACCAGTTTCTCAAAATTATAAACATTTTAAAGTTATTTATGTACAAATAATACAAAAATTCGTCACTGAAGCGAATTGGAGAAAATCTCAATTTTTAATTTACACTGAAACAGTTGTGTTAAAGTTCTAATTCTCGATTGAACAAATTTTGTGGACAGAAATATCATTATTGTTAATTTCATGGCTATGAAACGATACGCAGGAAGACAATAACAGGTATGGAAATACACGATAATGTGAAAAATGTAATACACGTGCAGATTCATTGCACTGTTTTCTCATTTGTACCGATGTACGATTATTATTGCAGTAATTTAGTATTAATCTACATTTTAACATCACCATTTTCGATTTTCTTGTTAAAATTGTTTTCACATTGTCGACATTTGAACTTGAAAAATGTCCTTCGTTTCTGATTTTAAGTATTCCTCCCTTAATAATTTTAATAACGCAAAAAATAGTATATGGACATTGTTCGAATTTTGTTAAACTTCGCCTCTACTGTTACTGAAAGGGTTAATGGAACAGAAGAGTTTCTCACCCACACTGGGAAATTGTACATCACGAATTCGGCCAGTATTTTACCATATCCGGTGTTTAACACTTTGACTGCCAAACTAGAAATCTCAAGAATTCCATAAAATCAAAGCAAGCTATTTAATGAAATAAAAATTGAAAAAAAATTAAATATATGATATTGAGTAGTCCTCCAACTTTCTTGCATTTTACAGATTCTAATCAAAATTGAGACAATGAATATATTAACGTAAAAATTCATTTTAAAATCTGGACAAATAATTCCGTCACCCACATATGGGTGACATGGCACTCAACGTGTTAATTGTATCGAGTGATCTCTCATCGGTCGGTAACATTACGGGTTACAGAAACCCGGTCGCTTCAAGGTTCTCCTATCTGCAAATATACGCGTATCTAACGCTCTGAATATTACAATACGCGTGGAGACGCTTCTCTCCCGCGTCAAAGAAATGGAGAAGGCATAAAAAAGAAGGGGTGCTTCTGCCCACATGAAATTCTATACTTGCGCTTGCTAACATAAGAATCCGAATATTTCACCGACCCACGAGTGGCGCAGCAGTGTCACGAACAGCCTGGCATTCACAGCTTTTGTAAACACTTCTGTCCCGACTAGGGTTGCCCGATAATCCAAACACTTGATTGCACAGAGGTATCAATTAGCGAAAGAGGGAACGAAAGATGCCCGTTAAATGTCCCCGAGTCTGATTTTCTCTGCCAAACTAGATAAAAAAAGAATGGAAGCAAGGGGTCAATGATGCTGGCTTGCTATGCACTATATATAATATTTCTGCGTAGTTCTCTCAAATTGACATTTGGTAAGGATTGCAGACTACTAAAATAAAAGGACGACTAATGTTTTGCAAAAATTATTGTAAATTATTGTAACTAGAAGAAATTATTTCACTATTCTACTGTACACTGTTTTGAGGAACAATCTCATTAATAGGTCAATACAGAAGTGATTTAATAACAGAAAATTTAAAATATATTTGTTTGTTGTACCATTGCACATTTGAGGAATAATCTCATTAATAGGTCAATACAGAAGTGAGAGATTTAATAACAGAACATTTAAAATATATTTGTTTGTTGTACCATTGCACATTCGAGGAATTATCTCATTAATAGGTCAATACAGAAGTGAGAGATTTAATAACAGAAAATTTAAAATATATTTGTTTGTTGTACCAATGCACATTTGAGCCATAATCTCATTAATAGGTCAATACAGAAGTGAGAGATTTAATAACAGAATATTTAAAATATATTTGTTTGTTGTACCATTGCACATTCGAGGAATAATCTCATTAATAGGTCAATACAGAAGTGAGAGATTTAATAACAGAACATTTAAAATATATTTGTTTGTTGTACCATTGCACATTCGAGGAATAATCTCATTAATAGGTCAATACAGAAGTGAGAGATTTAATAACAGAACATTTAAAATATATTTGTTTGTTGTACCATTGCACATTCGAGGAATAATCTCATTAATAGGTCAATACAGAAGTGAGAGATTTAATAACAGAAAATTTAAAATATATTTGTTTGTTGTACCATTGCACATTTGAGGAATAATCTCATTAATAGGTCAATACAGAAGTGAGAGATTTAATAACAGAAAATTTAAAATATATTTGTTTGTTGTACCATTGCACATTCGAGGAATAATCTCATTAATAGGTCAATACAGAAGTGCGAGATTTAATAACAGAAAATTTAAAATATATTTGTTTGTTGTACCAATGCACATTTGAGCAATAATCTCATTAATAGGTCAATACAGAAGTGATCTAATAACAGAAAATTTAAAATATATTTGTTTGTCGTACCATTGCACGGTTATAATATTCGGAATAAAAAATTGAAGATACATCCATTTTTTACAGACGCCTCCTGGTACAGTAATATAGCGTGTAAAATTTGAATAGTATCTGTAGCTCAGTTTTCATTTATTTTCGTTATATTGGTAATAGCATTTACGACTACTTGCGATATTTATTAGCGTCGGAATACAAGGAAATTTGTTATATTTGCAGCGGTTCAGCACGAACGAGCACCACGGAGTACTTCTTCGTTGGTGGCAGCTGCGAGGAGAGGACCCACGGGTCTTTATTCTGGAATTCCGCATGTGTACCATGCAGCAAGCAACCCTTATCATCCCCTTCTGTATCCAGCGCTATTTCCCTTCAAACCAACGATTACACCAGCGTTCACGCCATCGGTCGGTAAGTCTACTTTATTCAAATATTCCGGAATGTTCTATTTACAGTAGGATACGAGGAGGTTTCAATTGTTTCATGATCCACAGCAGCACATTTCTTACCACGATCACCGTCAGAACCAATATCAGTGACAACTGCTAAAGAAGACGAAGTGACCAGCTCCGAGGAGGCTGGATCGATAGAGACTAGGATAGAGCCAAAGGGTAAGGATCATTCTTTAAATTATTACGTCAGAATTTCTTTAGCAACGATTAATCACCGATAGAACCATAAAAGAAAGAGTAATATTTTACATAAATAATGTAATAAAAAATGGGGACGTTGAATTGAAAGAATTTTTAAATATTTACTTGGATCTCGTGACAGGAATGCGTAGAAAATATAAAATTATGTTTCTTATTATCAATCTTCTAATAATCTTTTGTAGTATTTAAGGTAAAGGTACCAGTTGACCATTTTATAAAAAAAAAAAAAATAAAAAATAAGGTTTTTATAAGCTGTGCACTTTTGATGAAAGTGAACCTCGGATACCATGCCGTCTGTTGTTTAAATTTCAAAATAATAAGGACATTTCAACCCTTATTTTTTCTGTTTTTCTATAAAATGGTCAACTACTGGTGCCTCTTTACCTTAGTGCTATTAAAATTTCAATAATTTGCGAACTTCTTGTACATACTAATTTTCGCCAATGTATGTATTTGTGTAAATTGATTAGTACCAATTATAAGGAATAGGCAGACATAACGGCCATGATGTATTCCATGTCACGTGTGTTACCAGCAAGTATTGAAATTGCAAAAAAAACAAACAAATATTTTCGATTCGTTGTTGTGCGAGAAATAAATTTTACTTTATGCTTACGTTTAATATAATTTATGCCGCAGAAGATTTAATGAGCGCTCGGTTAGCACCTCCAATCATTAACTCCGCATCCTCGGAATACATAACTAATTTTTCCATCTTACCCACGGAAAACATCTACGAATTCGCGGCGAAATTGCTCTTCTTTGCTGTCAGATGGGCGAGGAGCATTCATTCTTTTCTACAAGTATGTTAAAAACTTTATCTCTTTTATCCTTATCGAAACTGAACGCGAGATGAAATTTTTGTAATTTCAACTTACTATATTTTTGCTATTTCACGTTTACTATATCGCACACTTGCGACAAATGCACAAATGATATACAAAAATAATCAGCTTTGTCTCTCTTCTTCGTACAGTTTACTAACAAGTCTGTGACTTTGAATGACTTTGAGTAATTATAGTCCCTGAATTCCTAATGAAAGGGACTGTCATCGTAACAGTTTAACGAGGGGTGGTCCTGTTTAAAGAAATGGTGCCCTTGAGATCTCTAAAAAAAAAGAACAGATAGCATAGAAACAAATATTAAAAAACTTTGTCTTTTAAATGTTTGACATATCTTTAAAAACAACAAAGATATTTGTTGTGCAAATATTTATTGTATTATATATGTATTTCGAGTTGTGCCACTTTTGTCACAGTGTGTGATATTTTAACAGACGTGTATGTTGTATACATACACGTTTATTATCAAATGTTTAACATTTGATACAATTCTTTTCAAGCTACCCTACAGAGACCAAACTATTCTTTTGGAAGAATCTTGGAGTGAATTATTCGTTCTAACAGCAGCGCAATGGAATTTTCCCGTGGAAGACGTAACATTGGTACCTAATGATGTACCATCTGAAAGGAAAGAAATGCTCGTTGACGAAGTGAGAAGGCTGAGGGAGCTACTGGGGAAATGCGCCCTTCTCAGAGTAGACCACTCAGAATATGCCTGTCTAAAGGCGATCGTTCTTTTTAAAGGAGGTATGATCCATTTCCCACATTAAAAATTTCTGGACATTCTATGGGTTAAAACATTTTTGTTGGGACACCAAAAAAAAATTGGGTGGCAATAGGGATTGGGTTGGCAATCGTTCTTTTTAAAGGAGGTATGATCCATTTCCCACATTAAAAATATCTGAACACTCTATGGGTTAAAACATTTTTGCTGGGACACTGCTACCGTAGATAATCGTGTGGAAACGTATAATTCTAAATTCCTTCAGCAGTGTCATTATTTAAAATAAAACATTTATATATTTTAAACTAATCCAACAGGGGAACATATTCAGACTTTAATAATGAGTGTGAGAAAGAATTCTTAGAAAAATGTTCGACGTTGTTCCTGTAATCAGCCATGTAAGGCGAGTAGTCGGCCACCTTAAGCGTTGTTATTATTAATATACTGTTTTCTAAATGTTTTATCTGGAGTCATGGGGCTACACATTGGAAGTGAGGGAATGGGTAGATAGATCATTGTTCTCATTGAAATGTATACGCATGTGAAAAGTTTCAATGAAAATTCAGGTTGTATCACGTTTCTTGCATAGAATCCCGAGGACTCTGCGAAAGAGGAAGAGTATCAGCGTTGCAAGAACAGACGGTTACGGTATTTTGCGAAAGGGATGCTCGTAGGGTTGGACGGCTATTGCTATTGTTACCTCCAGCGCGCGCACTCTGTCGATCAACCTTGCAAGAATTACTGTTCAAACCAACGGTAGGTGATGTTAGCGTCGAACGATTACTGGGCGACATGGTGAGCGCTCTTAGACCGACATAACATAACTTACCGACATGTCTTGCTCTGTTAGTAAGTGTTCTCAGAAAAACAACCGGTTTACTTGAAATTCGTAATTGCAATCACAGACGAGATACTTGATAAACCTTACATTTCGTATATTTTATTAATTTACATAATAAATCATTAAATTTCAACACGATCGCAGTGGTAACGTAACTCTTGTTAACGTTTTATAATTCCATAACGAAGCGCTTTCCTCGGGAAAGGTCAGTCGGTGAAATGCACAATTATACGATCAACATTGAAATGGTGTATATGTAGCTATTATACATAATTTTTCAGCTAATTTTAGTAGAATGCAATTGTGAAATGTGATCTATGGGAAAGTCTCTTAGGTCTGTGACTTATGAGATGTCCGGGTACTCGATTATCTCATGGCATCGATAAAATAGTAAAACGATGATAAATTACCGACTACGTTGTGTCGGTAAGGAAGATTTCTTACGAATACAAGGTCTGTTAATACTTGCATTAATCGCGGATTAATGTTACTACCTAATAAATCTAGTCAATTGTTTATTGTACGCACTGCAAGGTAGAGCTATTAAACTAAAACAAATACTCAAGTATTATAATATAAAGCGCTACGTAATCGTCTTACGTCGAACCAAAAAATTATACAATCTATTACCTAAACTGTAGAACGAATAAAAATATTTGATTTCCTGATGATATATAATCAGAATTTCTTACCGTTTTCTGTTACGATGTTTAACCTGAAACGTTCGATAGACTTACCTGTGAATAAGTGCATGTACAATATTGAAAATTTGAAACAGGGCAATCGCAGAGAGTATTAGAGAAGCTGTCATTGCATCGCGCAGGACACAAGAAATGTAATGATTGTTGTAACAATAATCTAATGGAACGTTTTCGGGCCGTTGGTGAAACCGTGTAATATCCTGAACATCAATTTTATAATATCATCAAATACTTTAAAGTAAACTGTCGATTTTGCTGATACTCGATTGAATGACTAAAATTTAACAAGAAAATATGAATGACATAAAAAGAAACTTTCATTTGGACATTCGTTTGTTGTTGGTCAGCGGCACTGATTTAGATGATCAGATTTTATAAAAAATTCTCCCATGTGCTGCGCTTTCCTCGCGGTATTGTGAATTTTTTTGTTTTGCAGTAAACTGTCCGTGAAACTTTTGGGAACGTTTATTTCGCATCAACAACATAAAGCTCTCGCTTACACGGTTGTACGGCTCTGGTTACAGGCGTCGGGATGAGAGATTGGCGTGTTTCAAATGAAAAGAAAAAACACTAAACGCACACCATGATTTTTTTTTTATTAACTAGAATAATTTATTTTGTTTTTTTTTCATGGTAGAAAAAGAAGAATATATCTTAATTCATGGACTGCATTGTACTCATATATATACAATTACATACAATCCTCGATTGAATGTTACACGTAAATTCATTATAAATCGATTTCTTATTATTTTCTCTGCCTTCTGCGTGTGTTCTGCATGGATGTTCCTGGTTGTTTTTTGTTTTGTTTTTTTGTTGGATGTATGCGTGTAAACGTTCAAAACAACAAAAAAGAAAAGTTCTAATGAAACACAACTGTACTCGTTTCCTTCTTCTCTCTCTTTTCGTTCGTACACTGTCCGGAAATGTTTCGAAAAAGAAAAAAGGAAAAGAAAAAGAAAAAGAAAGAAAAGAAAAGCCCACTATCGCACTGACTGTGTGTCACACGGTGGTCTCTCTCTCTCGCGGAGGAAAAAATAATAGGCCAAATACCTCGATTTCTCTATTTTTCTTTTTCTTTCAACGGATTCTTCGCGGTTTATCATGCATTCTTTTCACGAGGTCTGCTTAGTCCATGCGCGGGCCAAGAGAAAGACAGAGAGATAACTGGGTTTAGGAAGCTGCGGAACTGGATGACTGTGTGTCATCGGTGAGAATCACCTGTCAGGTGTGTACCGATGGAAGACGAACGAGAGATGAAAGGCAGAAAAGGAATCGACGGTAACGTGGAAAATAACGGGAAAAGCGTGGAGAAAATCGAAACTGGGAACGTAAAATCCCACGGGAATGAAGATGGTGAACGGAGTAGGAGTCTCCCCCTCCCCTCCTTTTTTACGTGGACATTCTTATTCTCGGACCATAGGAACCCTTTTCGCAAAATGTGCATGCAAGTAAAACAGAAAACTTAAAACGAAATTAATAATTAATACGCAGACGATCGGTCTCGTTTCTGTCTTTTCCTTTCCCTCAAACAAAAAATTTCATATGAAACAAAACAAACTAAAAGAACATATATCTCTACTTTAGAATTTTACACCAAGAACACGATTTCCATCTTGTTTGAACCTTAGTTCGACAAAAACTTGTTCACCGCGAACGCTAAAAAATCTTACGCACATTTATTACGGCCAAAATAAAAGAAAAAGGGACGAACAAAAAGTAAACGAATCGAGAAGAAGATACTTTTTCTCGCCTGTGTGTTCGATACTCGCGAAACTTTTTCCGCTTGTTTCAATAATTGGTATTCGATATATAATTGTTCTCCTTTAATAGCATTCTTTTCGTTATTTTTTTTTTTTTTGTGTTCCAACGCGCTTACATCGAAATAGACTTCTTTATTTTTTAGAGTTACACAGTTTTAATAAAAATTCCTTCGGTTTCACGCTGCGTTTCGCTTTCGTTTTCACGTCTTTTCTTTTTATTTTTCCCGTTTTCACAAATACTCCCTTTCTCTCTCTCTCTCTCTCTCGCTCTCTTTCTCTCTCTCTCTTTCGCACTTTTCTCTCTCTCTCTCTCTCTCTCTCTCTGCTCTCCCTTTCTATAATATTACTTTACATTTATTTACGTTTCTCATTCTCTTCGTTTACCAGCTTTAATTTATAATTTGTGAGGAATTGTTCTCGTCGAGCAAGTGTCGCTCGCTAGATGATCACGGTGCATCTCTCTCGCTCACGCGCTCGCCGTTCTGCGTCTGTTTCACGCTCTTCGTTCCCCTTGTGTGTTCACCTTAATAGTAAGAATTATCATAATAATAGTAGTTAATAATTAATATTAGTAGTAGTAATAATAAAGTTTTTTCCGACGAATTTTGCCGAGGTACGAAGGGAATGAAGCGGTTATACATTCGAAAAATCTCTCTTAGAATCTCTCTTAACGGCGGGTCCGAAACAGTTTTACTCTCTTATCCTCATGTAATAATTTCACAATTGTCTTGTTAAACAAATTTTGAGGACGCGGAACGGGAAACGAGAGGTCTCCCCTCCCCTCTCGTCCGCGCCCGAATCACCGAAAAGGAAAAAAAGAGACGCAGGGACGGCGTGTGAGCGTTACAAAAATTCTGAAAAAGACGCTCGCTGATCGGCGCGTCTCGCCCGATTTTTCACCTGTATCGTTTCTCGCAGTTTTCGTATTTCTCCATATTTCTTTATCATTTGTATTTTTTACCCCGTTACTGTTTACTTTTTTTCGTTTTTTTTCTCGTTTTTTTTCCTCTCACGTTTGTTCACATAATTCTCCTCCCTATGCTTTCCTTTCCCACAACCGGATTTCATCGCTCTGTGTATTTTCTGTCTATTTTCTTATA
This sequence comes from Seladonia tumulorum, assembly GCA_913789895.3. NCBI lineage: Eukaryota > Metazoa > Arthropoda > Insecta > Hymenoptera > Halictidae > Seladonia > Seladonia tumulorum. The sequence continues at coordinate 10,756,646 of OU565266.1, forward strand.
ACCATGTTCCATCTGACTCTCTTTGCACGTACAATTTTTTTTTTTTTATCATAATCACCACACCTGCGTTATTATTTATTTTTCTTCACCTTTTCTCGTCGATTTTCCTTCCTCTCTTCGACTTTATCTTTACAAAAAAAAAAGAGACAAAAACAACACAACGGCATTTCTACTATTCCCATTCTATTTTAACGCTAATATGTAGGACAAAAAACTAACAGATTTTCGGTATAATAACAAATCGTCGTTCGCCGAGCCCGAGATCTGTCCGGAGAGTTTTTTGTCGACGGCGGGAGGGAGAGTGGAGCGAATAATTTAGGTTTGTCGGAACGGCCCGGTGAAAAGCGTCGTTCTATGTATGCGTGTATGTGTATGTATATATCGTGTATGGGACCCGGAGAATTCGTCGATTCGGAATCCGAGCGTGATTCTCCGCGGAACATGGCCGTTTACCCGGTTCTCTCCCGCCGTTGTTCTCGAGTCACTCTCGAGCGAAATCGGCACGACGAAATATATAACAGGTTATCGGCTCTGGCGACCATCGTTCATGATTTCTCACGGACCGCTTCCGCTCCCCTAGATGGACTATAGCGCTCGCCTGTATCGCCAGAGAAACGACGATTTCTCTGCACCCCCTTTGTTTTTTCCGGGGGTGGGGGGCGATTTTCATTTCGCTTATATATATATATATATTGTACTGTTCTCGCTCGTAACATATACACGCACACAGACATCACTGCTCTGGTCCAGCATCTAGCATTCATCGTTACGCATCGGGTAGACCAACGGGAACACGGTCACGAAGCAATACTTATTGCTGTTGTCGGGATTTACAGGGTCTGGCAGTGATGTTAATCGGTTAAAAAAAGGTTTCGGACGACGACGAGGAACGCTATCTCGACGGTCGACGCCGTGTATTATCGAGCATATCTTCCGACACAAGTGGCCTTGGACATCGTTCCCCCGAGGCGTCGACATAGCGTTTTTTTTTCTCTCGTTCGCCTATCACGGTGTTCGTTCAGTCGCGTGGTCTTCGAGACGCCTTCGGTTCTCGCGTTCGCTTACGATCTACGCACGGTTTGTTCATGGGCGAAAACATACATGAGCGGAGCGGATCTCTGAGAAATCAGGAATTCCGGTTACTTCTCACACTATATACATTCGGAAACAGAGAGAGTCACCGCGTTGGCGGGCGATCGACTTAGGAAAAATCGATCGTCGATCGCCGCGACGCGACGGCTCTGCCCTTGACAGAGCTCGCGAACACAATAATTCTATTTCAATAATTGTTTTTTTTTATCATCACTATGTTTTTCTTTTTCACGTTCAACTATTTCCTATTGTGTAATGAAAGGGGAGTGGTTTTCTTTGATGGGGCGGGGTTTTCGGGGTCTCGGCTTGATCAACTGTCTCTCTGCGATTATTCCCTTACGGTTTAAACGTTCTTCCATCTTGGTTTCTCGTTTCGCTCACTAACTTTCTTGCTTTTTTTTATTTATTCCGTTTCTTTTTCCATTAACCAGCAATCCGCCCCCCCTTTTAATTTGTTGCTTGTCGAGCACAGATCCACGTCTCGTCGTCGAAATCAAAACCGAGTTCGAATCCGGAAAGAGGAAAATTATTAACGGGCTGCCGCCGATGATCTCGATCGACAGCGACCACCAAAAAAAAAAAAAAAACGACGAGAACAGTTTTGCTGTTCTGCTGTCGATTTCGATCGAATAGTTTCGATAGATTTCCCGAAAAAATTTGCGTGTTCACTGAAAGAGATGTTTATGCAGGGTATAATAAAAAGAAAAGAGACAACAAGTTCGTTCGTGAGTACATGTTCGATTCGAAGCTTGAGTTTTAACAATGCAGCTCTGTCTACGAAATGCTGTGACACGATAATAGGTTCCTCTGCAAGTGTTTCTAGCCTTGAGTTTAGAAAAGAAAAGTTCGTAATTATCGTGATACCATTATCGTCGTTATTGAATCACAGCATTTCACAAAATAAACGATTAAATGCTAGATATCTACTCGTACTTGCGTTACACCCTGTACATTCGAAATGCGTTTAAGAAAACCAAACAAAAGAAAAAGAAGAATTCCGACAATCGAAACGTGGTTCATCGTTTCTACTTCCATTGATCTTCCCCCTCACTCTCACCCTCTCTCTCTCTCTCTCTCTCCCACACTCACTCTCTCTCTCTCTCTTTATCCTACCGTATCCCTGGTGGTATCGCTTTCGAGAAACGATTCATTTCCGTTTCCCAGTTACGGGATAGATTCTTCGCTCTAATAATGCGTGTAAAAATTGAGGTACGGTGTATATCTGTTTAGCCTTGCAGCTTTGAAATTTGCGAGGTAGTCTTGTGTGGGGACGCGTCGCGACGGTCGGCGGCGGCGTCGTCGTCCTCGGGTTTGCGCGCTGATCGTTAAGGCCGTGTTTTTCCGGTTTCGAGTCCGGCTCTCGTTCTCTCGGTTAGAAAAGTAGAAAAATGAAACACAACGCGAGGCATGTTCCGTGTCGAGCACATACCGATGACGAAAACACACGTCATCGGTTCGATTCGGATCGACCTCGACCCGATGCGAGAGAACGATCGCGAGACTGAACGCGGGGGGGGTATAAAAACGGTTTTAGGGGTGTGGGTGGGTGGAGGAGGACGACGACACGGGGTTTGTGTGTGTGTGTGTGCAAGCTGCGTCGAAGAGTACCGTGACGCCGGGACCCGCCGTCGCGGCGACGCCCTTTTAAAAAACAAAATTCCCGTGGTCTATTGTAACAACTATTGCACTTATGATTTGTATCAATATGTCACACGCGTTTTTGTCGATGCGGCGGCACGTTGTAGATTATGTTTACAGGAAACAAAAAAAAAATGTACTGCGTATATCGTTCAACAGCGGCATTTACAAAAAAAAAAAAAAAAAAAAAAATAGAAAAGAAAAGAAAAAAAGGCGGAGAAAAAGATTGGAGAAAGACTGTTGTTCTTTCGCGTTCTCTCTGGACACTCTACGGAATTACGTTCGCCTGTTAATAAAATCCTTAGCGTATGTTTATTTTAATAATAGGTACGTTTAAATGCCATCAGGTTTCCATATTATTATAATATGTTATCTCGTATTCTATTTATTATTATTATTATTAATATTATTATTAATATTAGTAGTAGTAGTAGTAGTAGCAGCAGTAGTAGTAGTAGTAGTAGTATTTAGTAGTAGTAGTAGTAGTAATATTATTCCTCTTCGCTTCCATAGTTCTTTCTGTCGTTCTATCTCCCTCCTCGCGTGACCTCTAATTTATTCTCCCTTTTTCTCGCTTTATCTCTATTTTATCTCTCTTTTTTTCCTCTCTTCTGCGATATTGTTTCGTCGGTTTTAAAAAATAAAACAAAGAAAAAATTGACAAAATATATATGACATATTATTACGGTGTAGATATATATAATATCTATATATAATATAGCTTTCTATGGTAAATCTGGTTTCGTTTAATAACACTCTTAAACGCTTATTACAGGCGGAGAGAATCGGTCTCTTTTTTTCCCTTTTCCTTCGTCTTCTTTCTTTCTACCTCTTGATTCCTTCAGGTTCACATCATGCATTGTTTCCCGTTTTGTTTTTATTTCCTTTTTGTTCTTGCATGCGCGACGGTTCTTTCTACTTACGTTCGCGTGTGTAAATTGTGTATATATAAATATATATATGTGTATATATATATATAACATCTATATATATATTTTCTATTCAGAATACGTGTACACGTATGCAAGGGGTGCTGTATGTTTGCTGACGGACTTATTTGTTCGGAAGAAGATGTTGACAATGTGCACATGAAATATAAAAAGATTCAATGTTGCTTGTTCACCATCCACTTTTTCGCCTATTCCGTTTACACGCACGGCTCTGCTCTTCCGTTCTTCTTCATTCGATCAATTTCTATTTTTTTTTCTCTTCCGTTTATCATCACTGTTCCCTCCTCTCTTACGTTTCTTCTTGCATTTCTGCTTGTTCTTGTATCCCCCCTCCCCTATCTATCTCTGTCTCTCTCTCTATCTATCTATCTGTCTATCCATCTATCTCTATCTCTCTTTATTCCATTCGGAGTCTCTAAGATTTTTTTCGTGATCAATCGGCTGCTTTCCACTTTCGTTTTTCGTTCAAATGATACAGGGCAATTCCTCACGTTCACCTACTAATTTTATAAACCAAACGCGTTTTCTTAGCGGGCTGCTCTCCCTCCAGATGAGAAACGAGAAACACAGTCGTGCAGTTTTTCTTCTTTTGTTTTTCTCTCCTTTTGCATGCTCTTTTGACAATTTTAGAAATCTCTCTCTCTACTAACCCGAAAAATCACTTCGATACGTTCGGTCGAACAATTTTGCCTAAAAATTCCGAAAAATATTCCTGGACGAACGTTTTTTTCTCACGATCAAACAGAGAAAATGCGATGCCGACGCGAGAACCTTTTTTTCGAAGCAGAAAATTTAGCGTCTGGAGAGAAGCGACCCGCTAAAATGTAGTTTTTTCGTATTTTTTTTTTTCACTGCCTTACATGCCTATGTACTTTTAACCTCTATGTTTTCTGTACTTAATGATTATCCATATAGTTATGTAGTTTAAACTTTAAATATTAGCCACTAAAAACACCATAGAATTTTTTCTTTCTTTCTTTTTCGATCGAAAAATGTTTATGCGCCATAGCTATACAATCGTGTTTACACGTGTGAGTCCGTGTTCGTGTGTCTCTGTGTGTGTGTGTTTGTGTGTGTGTGTGTGTATTGTATGTAATGCGAAAAAAGTTCACGAATCGATTAAGTTGCTTAAGCAAAAATAAAAGAGAGTGCAGGCTGAAGAATTTATCGATTCTACCAAAGACGATAATCAGCGAAATAAGTGAAAGAAATTTGAGGGAGCAAAAAGGTATGAAACTAAGGTAGGACTATAATAACACGGCAATTCGATAGAACGTAGAACAATCTCGAAATTCTTTAGGAAAAGAACTGGAAACGCAACACGACGCATAAAAATCATTTCTCCGAGTTTACCAATCTAATTTATCGATCGTTCGCGAGTAGAAAACCGGGAGGTGAATCTTGTTTCCTTGATCTTGTACAATACTTTTTTTTCCCTTTTTCTCATATTTTTTTTTCTCTTTCATCTACCCCAAAAAATTTCCGTTAATCCTGCTCGATTATTTTTCACCGATCGTTGTTAACTTTTATATGTTACAGATCCATTTCCACCACGTTACACCTATCCTTTCCCGTTTTTCGGATACTCGAACAGAAAAATAAAAAATTAAAAAAAAAAAAACAAAAGAATAAGAAAAACACACTTTGATCTCGACGGTATCGTGCGGGAGTGTTGCAAAGAAAAACACTTGTGGAAGTTAACTAAAAAAAGAAAGCAAAATTAGTAGAAAAAATAAAATAAAAAGAGGAGAAACTTTTTTTTTTTAAATATTACGCTGGTAGGCAGCACTGGAAATTTGAGAATTCCTCGGGCCAAGAAAAAAAGAACGAGCTTCCCCCCTCTCTCTCTCTCTCTATCTACGTGTGTGTATATATGTGTGTGTATGTGTTTTTGTTCGTGTCTGAATCCCTTTTTTCGTCGTTTATGCCATCTTGTCCACGGAATTCACGAATGTAGCAAGAAAAAAAAAATAAATCATTTTCATCATCATCATCAAATCATCGAAGACACAAAAGAATATATAGCGGTAATAGTAGTAATAGATAGTAGTAATAGTAGTGTAGTAGTAGTAATAGTATAGTAGTAAATAGTAAAGTATTCGATAGTGGTAAGTGATTATATAGTTAGAAGGTTTTTTCCTTTATAGTAGAATAGTAGCAATTAAAAGTAAACTAAAGTAGACAAAAAATGAATTAATTACGGTGAAATTATCGTAATCGTCGGAGGGGCGTTTCGCCTTCGTCACGGCTCGTCCGGTCAGCCTCCATATTTCACTTCTTCTTCTTCTTCTTCTTCTTCTTCTTCTTCATCTACTTTCTTTCTTTTTTTGTTTTCGTCTTTTCTCGCGATTTTTATCCTTTCTGGTGTCACCCCGTTTGCCGTCCGGTCAGTGATGGAACATCGATGTTTAAACATTCACGCACATAATATACACGCACATATCTCTCTATATGTATTCATGTGCCAAATTCGGAACGGTCGTGACGAAGGCTTGCGTGTCCCGCGCTAGCGCAAAAATTAAAACAAAAAAAAAATCATTATACCCAACGTAGCGAGTGCGAAGCAAATGCAAGCGCGGAGGCTGTCTCCGTCGGCAATGCGCAACCTCTATATTATTTATTATTTTAATCAAGAAATAGAGTGTTGTTTCCATTCAAGCATGTGTTATCATCCAGGTAACAACTTTTTCGCTTGTAAATATCTCTTTCGTATTTTCTCTTCTTTTTGTTCCAAGCATTATTATTTATTTATTTATTTATTATCATCATCGACGTTAATTGTGTGTGTCTTTAGTTCGTTTCTTTTTTTCTCTTTGCGTGTCCCGGAAGGACCGTTGTTGTCCTCCGCTCGATCACCAGCGAATGATCGTGATCGTAGAATAATCGTACACCTTCGCGTTTTTCCTGGTTTCCGTCCTGACAGCAAAAATTTGCGAGTGGTTTTCGCGTGCGCGCAGAAAAAAAAAAGAACGGCGTCGTGCCGTTTCTATTTCCCATTGTGATCGGTTTCCCATAATGAATGATTCGGGTTCATTATATGCATACAACCATCTTTTACAAACATGGATCTCTCCCACTATATATCTCTCCTCTCACTCTCTCTCTCTCTCTCTCGGTGACCCACTCTCTTCTTCATCATTCATCAAACCCCCCAAGCTCACCTGTCCCTTAACATTACATTCCAAACTTCTTCTCTTTTCCCCCCAACCCCCTTGGCTTGAACTCTTCTCCTCGATTATAAATCCCATACCATCGATCGGCGTGCGTATAATAATGTTTACGTACATCGCTAGATCTCTATATTTATATATAACGTATGTATAATATAGTATGCGTGTGTGTGTTGCAATTATGCGCGTAAATAGGATACATTTTCGTGTTTTCCCATTGTCTTCTCGTCCCTCTCTATCTCTCTCTCTCTCTTTCTCTTTTTTTCGGCGTCTCATATTATGTGTGAAATCGCTGTTGAATGAAGTTATTATAGTTGGGTTTGCTTAAAGGTCGCCCAGGCGTTGTGCACAGGGTCGTACCCGGATCTCCCTTTGATTTACTCGTGTCCTCTCTCGTCTGTGTTTCTCTCTTCCATCCCCGTTGCTCTCTTCGTCTCTCTATGCCCTAAAAACGTATACAATGTACATACACCAACATCCATCGGAAAAAACGAAAGCCGTCGTCCCACTCTCCGACAATTCGGATCAGATGATTCCGGTTGTATAGCGCGTGTTCTCTGCTTTCCTACCCTAATTATAGAATTCTCGTTCGATCGTGTGTGCGCGTTGCCCGTTCGTTACAGCACATTCTCCCATGATTCTCTGTTTGCTCACTGGTTCCGCGGCACCGTTCTTCTCTCGGGAGTGACTCTCTTTCTTCTCCTCTCTCTCTCTCTCTCTCTCCTCCTATCTCTTCCGAAAATCCATTTTCCTCCCCCCTGCCCACCCAAGAAAACAAAAAGAAAGCAAGGTACGAGGAGAAAACGAAAACCTAATTCGTTTCTTCTCCGTTCTGTTTCGGGAGCAGAGGAAAATCACACACGTGTTGCTCTATGCGCCGTAACTTCCGGTGAAAAAAGATCGAGATAAATCTTCTTCAACGATTCTGCCACGCAGAGACAACTGCGTTTCCGTATGCTTCTTTTAGCGGTGCGTGATCGGTTACGGTTTCGATCGAGAACACATCGAGCCCGAAGAGTCCCTGAAGAGACCCACGCGAGTTTCGATTCGATTAAGATCGAGAAAACGGTAACTTGCTCGTTTGATTGTTTTAGAATTTCTATCTAACGCTCTGCTTCGCCAAGCAGTCTAAACACAGTCTTTAGAACGATGGTCTTTCTGGCGATTAGGTAGATGCAAAATGGTCCCCGTGGTCATCCGGTGTCTCCGATGGTTTCCTTCGCGTCCAATTACTGAATATTTCTCTCTCGATCACGATCGTTCGGACTCTTCTCTCTTCTCCGTCTCGATCCCGCGGCTAATGTCGAGATCTAACCCCCGAAACGTTCTATCGCCTAATCACCCCCGCGACGAAAAAAGAATGAACACGGAACACGGTCGGCTGCTGCGTGTCTTCTTCCACGTGTGCACGCATACGAGAATCGAAAAATCAATTGTTTCTCTGATCGTTTCCGACTATTTTTCTAAAACCGTGTACCTGGCGCGCCCTATCTTGCGTGCGTGTAACCAACCGTGCAACAGTGTACGTACCACCACTGGTCTGTGTACACGTGTTTGGCAGAAAACACTATGGAAAAAAAAAAAAAAAAAAAAAAAAAAAAGATTGAATCGGCGAACCGGTTAACAGAACGACCGGTTAACCACGACGTGGTTATTATATATCGTGTCGAGGGAACAAACGTGTAAACCGAACAGGAAAACGATGAACATGTATAAAATATCTGTAGAATTAAAAAAAAAAAAAAAAATAAGAAGCAAATAGATCGCGCCAACAAAGGAACGCAAAAACGAATGAATCTTTAACGATCGACTATTGCTATTCATTATTGTTAGTAAATTATCATTTAAAACAAAAAAGAAAAAAGGAGAACCGGAATAGCCGAGCTATTTATGTTACATTGTTATCCTTGTAAATGTCATCTATGAATGTCATTTATGAAAATGTCATCCATGAAAAAGATCATGGTCGTAACGTGGATCATGCGTGGCCACCGAAACGGTTTAAAAAAACCGTTCCGAGGGACAATTAAAAAGGCTAAAAAGAAAAACGCGTCAACTATACACGTGTGTATAAACCCTCTTCCTCGATTTTCCGTGTGTTTTCTTCTATCCCCCCCCCCACTTTTTTTTGGCTGTGCCTTGCAGCATCGCTTCTTTTTTCAAATTTTCTTTCTCGTCCCTGTTGTTTCCTTTTCCCCTGCTCCGGTTGTCCTTTCTGTCCGCGGCAAGGAGAACGCGGTCATGCTTGTCTGTAACACTGGTACGCGTGCGTGTGTGTACACATGAGTTATAGCGAATGAACGAAAAGCCTTGCGATCTTGCGTCCGAACTGTCCCCACAATTGGCAGAACAAAACAAAGCAAAGATCGAACGTCTTCTTCTCTCTGTCGCGTCGTATGAATATCTGTATCGATCGATGTGAACATGGTGTGTGCTCGTTAGTGTGTTACCAATTCTTCTCGAACCGACCGGAAAAGGTCACGGAAATTGCTACTTCAGATTCTGGCATTGCTGATCTCGCCAACCATCTTCATCATCGTCGTCGTCTTCGTTTATTTTGCTCTCCGGTCGTTGGAAAAAATACACTGACACGACAGAACACCACAAGGATCTCCATAACTGTGCGAGACATATTTCTGAATCCCTGTGTATCAATGTCTATGGTTCTCTCGTTGTTTCCTGTGTGCACATTATCTTCGAATGGCAGGTTCCTTTCTTGTGGTTGCCAACGCTTAGTATCGTTGGATCCTCGGCTGTTGTGTTCGTGTCTGTCGTTGTCGGTATTGTTGTTGGTGTTTGTTCCGTTCGAAGTGTTGGATGCTGCGAATAATTTTCGCATTGCAAGCGTTCCAAGGTGACCTCTGTCAGGTGGGAGCGACGACAATGACAACGATCACGATGATCTCGACATACAGAAACAAGAAAGACTCCTCTCTTCGTCATTCGCTTTTCGAGCCACGCAATGGCGGCCAATGGATCTCTTGTTCACCACGGATTCGTTTCCTTTGCATGTTCGGTTATTATTACTCTCGTTATTATTATATACTACTTCTATTTGTTGTGAGGTGTCATTGTCCCATATTTCCGGTATTGTGTGTAGCTTTACAAATTACATATGTATAATATATATATACACATATGCACATATATATAAATATACATATATATTATAGATATCTATTTACAACAAGTGTATAATGTATATAAGTGTTCACTATATGCCATACAAGGTTCTTTCTCGTGGGATCTGGGGGATGGGGTTTCTCGGGAGGGTGGGGAAGGGAGGGGGAACTAGGAGCTCTAGGGAAGGGGCGGTAAATGTAAATGCAGTGTAGAGAATAAGTTAGATACCCGCGCGGTTTTCTCATAATGCCCATTATTGGCAACAATAGGATAATAATAGATAATATATTAAGACTCCGGTCAAAACGCGTCTCACTCCGTATCTCTGTTTTAAAGCAATCTTTCTCTTTCTCTCCCTCTCATTCGCACGAACACACGCACACCCTCTAACCCGCGAACTCTGCTTAGATCGCCTAACGATTGGATTATGTATCGTTTACCGATCCGTTTCGCGTCTGATTCTCGCTCATGATCATTCGTTCGCTCGTTCGTACAGTTGCACACAGCTACACACATACACACGCACGTTCATCCCTTCATCTTGCATCCTCTCTCTTCGTCAACCTTAACGTCTCCACCGACACAACACGCCTAAGCTTATCCGATATATTATCTGTTTAGCGATATCACTTGAACCTGTCACATTAACAATGCCCAACTGTATACAATAAGGCCCTCGTTTAACCGCCACCGTCGACACCGTTCGGAACCCTTCTCTCGCGATCCAGACTCGATCGAAGACGATCGAGAGACAACGGGACGAGTCCGGCCCGTTTCGTCTTGCTCGCTCGTTTCCGGCGATGCTCGCGAGCGATTTTTCTGTCGATCGACAGACGCGATCTCGATCGCGCGAACAACACCCCGAAACGAACGGTGTCTGGATCCCGGGGGTGGTATCCTCCTCGCACGTCGTCGGCGGTTTTTATCGCGATCCTAAGAAAAAATCCTGCCGCCGCTTGAGCCCGAAATAATCCGTTGGTTTATAATATTGATAAACCAATTAATAATTTATTAATCATTTCGGGCCTCGGCGGCGGCGGAGGCGCTTCCATCCCCTCTTTCCTGCTCTTGAACAAAATCCGTGCGACCCTCCCCCTTGTACATCGCGGACGACAAAAATAGTAATATTGTTATACCGCAATTGTGTGTACGCGCGCAACGCTCAATTAGCGTTCAAGTCGTGTGTCCGATAATAATTATTATCCCTTACCACTATTTACTAGTCGTTTATCACTATATTTATAAAGAAATGAGTAAGAAGTGCTATGTTTTAACCTGCTTGAATGGTCGCTGGCCAAAGGGGTGGAGGACACCGATCTGCCACTCCCGTGTGACCGTTTCTTATTTTTTTTTTTTTAGTTTTTTTTGTTAGTTCGTATAATTCGTCGTTTTGTCTATTGTTAAGTTGCACGTGAAACGATCGATATACCGTTATTTGGCGCAACTATATTTATATTTATATTTATATATTTATGTATATATATATGTATGTATTCGCGTGATCGCGATCCTCCGTGTTTCTACGTTTATATGGTACGCGGTCGAACTGACATCGGTGTAACAGAACACCATCCTGGACCGATTCAAGATGGCCGAGAGTGGTGCGTAACAGTTTCGAACAATGCCCACAAAGAGAATGGACGTGTGTTTACTGATTGCTGGTGTCGTTTGCCCGATGCGTATCAATTCCACGATTATTGTTGAAATCGAGTTTGGTACCAATCGTTTCGCGTAGACATCGACGACGGTGAAAGGATCCGTAGAAAGCGAAGCTGGGAAGATTCTTCAGCAGCGGTGATCATTTTTTCGTCTCGATCTTTACTTTACTGTCTCCTCTTTACTGTTGAAGATCGCGAAACAGCAATCGGTATGATAATGTTGTTCACAGTTGTTGCGAACAGCAATGAAATGTTGTTCGATCGGTGACTGGTCCAACGTGCGATCGAACCCGACGATTTCTATCGGTCGATGAAGAAATTTTCTTTTGATTCGTTTCTCAAGATTGTCAGGGAAAGAGGGCCGAAATTTCGTGTGTAGATTTTTGCCTTCGTCGAGAGCGTTTTTTTCCGTTCAAATGTTCGTTTTTGGTCGAGCGAAGATCTGCTGATCGAACTATGAGAGATGTCTCCTCGACTGAATCGTCTGCAGTCGTGTGCGCGGAAATGGAAGATCCTGCTTTCTTTTTATTTTTCACTTTTGTTCTCCTGGATGGCTGGCTGGCCGTATTTACGAGGCGATCGTGTGTTTGTTTGCTTGGTACACCTTTTCTCTCTGCGCGGTGTTTACCCATCGGAAGTGTTTTGCCGCGAATCGCGTAGCTGTTACGCGTTAGACGCGTTCTTCTCTTTCGCGTTTAGGCGAAAGTTTCGTTTGTGCTTGCGTGATTTTTCTGGATCGAGAGAACACACAACGGTCTCTTCTCGTCCGGTTCTTCTGCGAACGATGATTTTTCTTTCTGTATTTGTCTCCCTTTTGTTTTGCTTCCTTGTTTCGTCGGCGGTGTGTGACACAGCTGTGAATCCCATCGCGGATCCAAGCGCGTGTCCTTGAGAAAAATGGATATCGTAAAAAACCGTACAAAAGATCGCGTTACTCTACGTAGTAAGAACACGTTAAAAAGGTCAATAAAAGTTTTAACAACAGTCGTCGGAGATACGTTGACGATATTCTGGACGTTCGTAGGAAAAGAAAGAAGCTTTCCCTTTATGTTTCTTTCACCTCCCTCCCCCTCGTTTTTCTCGTCGCATGCTCGTCTCGAGAGGCTCGCATACGATCGAATTCAACGCGTTTTCAGCACGGTTTCAAAGCTTCCGATAAAAAAGATATTATTGGCGTGTCTGTTCTCTCCTCCTTCGTCAGAAAATTTTTAATACTCTGGGTCTTCAATGATTAAATTTAGTTTACCTTTTTGTTTTGTGATTTTTTTTTTGGCGTTTTTCTTTTTTAGAAAATGCTCGATACGATCTTTTCAGCTTTTTTTTTTGTTCTCTCGTTTTATAAATTCATCTCCTCGTTTCGCCGGATATATTTTTTTGTGCTTATTCTTAACTTAAGCCCCGAGCTCTTACTCTTTAATTTCCTCAATTCTAAATCGATAAGCACGATTTCTTTTTCCTCGGTAAAATATTCTAGAATACTAACATTTAGATTTAGCGATAAATCGATTTTGTACATTTGTTTGTTGGTATTTTGTTTTCCTTACTCAAGTAGTTTAAGTTACTCCCTCCCCGTCTCATCTTAATTCACGCGCATAATAATTTATAACGTTAAAAATCTTCGTTTTCTCTCTTCAATTAAGTTATTCATTATTATATTAATAATTTCTACTTAGATCATCATTTTTCCTCAATTTTTTATCTTTTCTCTTCTCTTTGTTACTTTGATTTGTACATTCTTCGAGATCGAGGGTGCCTCTTGCCCCTCGTTCCGCTTCAAAATCTGACGTAATCTTTTCATCTTTCTCTCTTTCTCTCTCTACCCTTCCTTATTTGGCGTTAGAAGTGCTGTGCTTGAGGAATCGTCCGAAAAAAGTAGTTCTTTATTTTTTTTTTTTGTTCTGTTTTCGTATTTGTCGCGACGGCTGTGCTTTCTCTTTCGTGTAGACAGAGGTTTTGACTGTTCTCGTTGTTGTTGTTGTTGCTGTTGTTAACCGTATGCGTTTAGTTTTCCCGAATTCGTATCTCAAAATTTTCCTTCGTCGTCCTCCTTTCGTGATTAGGGGTGCAAGAAGTGTGAGCGAGCAATGAAGTCTTGGAGGGTGTGTGTCTTTGAATTTCTCTTCGTTCTACGCTACAAACTCCCCGAATATATCTTCGAATTGTTTTCCATTTCTCCAGTTTCCATATATGAAGTGTCGGTTCGAAAATTGTTGCGCCAACGAAAATAATCAATCAAAGATCGATGAACCAGCGAAAGGTGTATAATGTGTTTTCTCTCTTTCTCTCTCTCACACACACACATACACACATCGCGGGGCAGGTTACGGGATTGCGAACTTTCGTTTCTTTTTCATATTTTTTCTCGTTTTCTCGTTTCTTCGTACGTACATGTTTTCTTTCCACCAAAAAAAAAGAGATAATTCCGAAAAAGGGGTGGGGCGATGGTTTCTCGTTGTCGGTACGAAGTCTGTTTTCGTCCGCGGACAACGATACGTTTCTGCTGAAAAGAGCGATTTTGTGTTGTCTCGTACTCGCGTCGTGCTTTCTCTCATTCTCTCTCTTTCTCTATGTCTGCTGAATTTTCTTCGTGCTCTCTGACTTTTCTCGCCGAGCAAATTTTGACTGTTTTCGGCCGAAATAAACGATTCGATTGCAAAACGAATGTTCGCGTGTGCATCGTTTCAGGAAAAAGGAGCGTCAAGTGATCTCGAAATAGCGTAAATGATTTTTGGTGTTTTTTTTTTTCTTTCCGTTTGTATAATCAAAACAAAAATCTGTTCTTCTATTGTTGTTGTTGTTGTTGTTGTTGGTAACGGTGACAATGATAGTGGCAGATGTTCCCTGTTCTTTTGTTTCTTCTCTTAATTGTTTTAACTTTTTACTCTTGCAGTGTTTTCTTGTTTTCTGTGTGAAACGGCTACCGGGTTTTTTTTTATTCTGCTTGGTCTTCTGACGTTGCTGTGTGCGTTACTGTGTGTTTTTTGTTTCTTGGCACTTTCATCGTTTCTTCGTATTGTTTTCCTTTTCTATATAATTGTCATTATTTTATTCCTTTCCTTTAGGTTTCGTTCCTTTTTTTTTCCTCTTTCATTAAATATTTACGCTTGATAAATAAACACGGTGGCGAGAGGCTGCGGGCGGGCAAGGCTTTTCAGGCAGCGACGCAGGACGAGAAAGGAAAAAAATCGTGTCGCATAAAACTGCGAGCCCGATCGTCCTGTCGCTAGCCGTCGAAGATGACGCATCCCCGCCGAGCGAACCCGGCGCCGCCGTTTTTCTCCAAATATATTAAATATATTATACAATTTATCCGACTAAAATCTCCTTTATTCCCCCCCTGTGACGAGCAACAGACTCGCACAGCGCAAAAAGCTGCGCGCCGTCTCATCCACTTTTAAATCTTCATCTCTCTCTCCCTCCCTCCTCTTTTTATGTTTCACTTTTTATCTCTTTTTCTCATATTTTTTTACGAAAAACACTTCGCTTCGCTTCTTCTCTTTCCTTCTCCTCCTCCTCCTCCTCTCTTCGTCTCTCTCTCTCTCTTATCTCTATTTAAAAACATCGTTCTCTCTTTTTTTCTCTCCCCCCTCCCACACTATACCCGCCTTCCATCCTTCTCGCCTCGATGTCGACGTCGTTAAAATTCGTCGAGTTAGTAGAAAACGTAACGCGAACGTCAACGGTATCGAAAGCGAGGCGAGAAGGACAAAAAAAAAAAGAAGAGAACGATCAGTTAAACGAAAAGTCATTATAAAACATTTAACAAAAAAAAATTGAATAAGAAAGATTCGGTCGGATCTCGCCAACAATGTATCAAAAATAAATTCAGCGTCTAAGATCGAGTTCCAAGCCACGATCCGTCCTCTTTGCTTTTGTTCTTCTTTATCACATTCCTATTCGCGCGTTTCTCACATGTAGCTTCTCCGTGTTCTTGTGATGTTACTTCTCTTCTCCCTGTCCATCCCGTTCCGTTCGAAAAAACGTTCCTCTCTTTCGGCGCTCGTCCGTGATAAGCAGCGAAAATCTTTATCTTTCCCCTGTACATCACCCTTGTCGACGGTATAGCCTCAAAACGGTGCGGTCCAACATTCGGACATTACGCGAAACATCGTTTCCTTCACCTTCCGGTAACCTTTTCTCAGTCTCTTCTTCTCGGCTAACGGACATTTTACGCGTGAATAATCCTGTCGTTTCTCTATCCTACAGGCTCCTCTTACGAAAGGGAACTTGAACAAATCCTCCATCACACTCGTTTCTCGAACACCTCTATTTTTGAGTTAAACGTACACCGAAATGCCATGCATTGCGACGACGGGCCGGGCCGGGCCTCCGTTCAACCCGAAAACGGTACAACCTCGAGTTAAGCCCGAAAACTTGCAACCTTTGGAATCAAACGATTCCCAATCCCTTGGATGCCAAGATAGGAGATACACCGTCCGATGCATGACACAAGGTTCCCTGCGAGATCCAAGAATCTTTCTTTTTCGTTTCTCCGATAAGCCTAAATTTCGCGCTTTCTTTTGTCCGTCCTATATATGCCTAATCAGTAAATTAATCGCTTATCAATTAATAGTATTATTCAACACACGCACACTCACACACTATTACATCCATGATAATAATTGATTATAGAAGCAAGCTACAAAACTTCTCCGGGGTATTTGGTGATCGGATCCCGTGGCGCGAGACGCGAAGATACCACCCGAACGACAGTTTTGTCGCTTCGCTTTTACAATCCATTTTTCCCCACGTCTTTAATACATCTTCTGACCCCCGTGTCTTCGCTCGCGACTTCTTGCTACTATTTTCCTCGAGGGTGTTATTACGCCCTGAATGGTCGCTTTTTCATTCTCTCTCGAACGTCCTTCTCGTAGCACGAAAAAACGTGTAGCGGTGCGCCCATTTCGCGTGCATTTACCCTCTTGTAGCACTCGCCGAATTCTCGTACGGCTTCGCGATCCATCTTACGTCGATGATCTTCCATATGGAATGACGAAGAACAAGAATACCACACCGTGAACGGATGGAAAGAGGGTGGGTGGGAACAAAGAAATACATGGAGACACAACGTCATCGGGTCGCTTTGGCTGAAAAGAGGGAAAGCGATATCGAGATTGCATTTGGAAGAAGAAATAAAATGGATCACGAAGCCGTACGAGAATTCGCTTCCGTTTTTATATATATATATATATATATATATATATATATATATATATATATATATATATATGTATATATATAATCGTACTGTCGTGTGTCCGACACGTCAATAACCCACTCGTCGATTCCCCGTGGACTTGTATAACACGTCCCCGATACCGCCATCCCCCTCGCGCTATGTTGGCTCTTACAAGGAACTTGAGGCGAGTTTGGCGCGGCGTGCGACGCCGCCCATCGCGCGTTTTTTCACTTCACTAATACGAAAAGAACTCATAATCGCTTCTTTGGTATTATAAAGGCGCAAGAGGGGCGCGTGGACGAGCGCCCCTTTCGGGGGGGGGGGGGGGGGTTGAAGAGTGTCTGCTTTTCGAAAACTTTGTTGGCTTACGTCTAAATAAACTGTAGACCGTTTTCGTTCGCATATTCTTTCTCGATATTCTTAATTAAAGAGTCCTGTGTTTTTCTTTTTTCTTTTTTATCTATTCTCGTTCTCGCAATTGTTTTTGCTCGGAGTTTTGTGTTGTATTGAAAAAACCTGTACCTAGGAACAGCACTCGTTTTTTCCCATTCTTGCGTGCTTGTGCGAGCAGACACAAAAATTGAGAAAGAACCGTCTTTCCTTCGATGGTGCAAGATCGCGAGATGAACCCGTGTCGCCGCGACAGCTAATGGCCGCGCCGAACGCGCACGGACACCAATTAGTACCGGAAACGACGCGACTCATGTTCGCCACATTGTACTCGGCAGAATGTAAGTAGTTAATATAGTAAGTAGTTTTATTAGCAGTAGCAGTAACATGTATAACGTAATGTGTAATCGTTACTTTATCTTTCCTTTCCCTCCCTTTCTCTCTTTCTCTCTCTCTCTCTGTATATTATTATAACTTTAATATTAGGTAGACTTCTTTAATCTTCTTCTTCTTCTTCTTTCTTTTTTTTTTCATTAGATTAGTTGGTTTTCTTTATCCATTCTCTCGTTTCGCTTTTTCATTATCATTAGTTAAATCTTTAACCGTTAATGAATGAGGTAATAAGGTTGTGTATGCTTTGTTTTTTTTTTTCTTATCATCGTATTCTATAGATCCGGTTTCATCGACGAGGTGGTTTCGTTAACGCTGCGAAATCGATTCCGTTCGAGTGTCACCCGTCGCTTCGACATCGACTTCGAGCGAACTCGCGACGAAACGCACGTGTCGCGCGCGCAGATGAGGTGAGAGAGTGGAGCTGTGTCTGCGGACCCGGTTTGTCTCTGTGTATCTTCTGCTCTGGTAAATCGTATGATCGCGTCTCGTGTGTCTCAGGCTACAGAATTCAATTTGATACGTTATCAAAGCCTGCACCAAACAAACAAACAAAAAAAAAAATGGATGCGCGGCGGCAGGGAACGAACTCGTGTTGTCATCTCTCACATCGTCTCGCGCGCGTAACTTTTTTCCTTTCTCCGAGAAAAGAGAAATGCGCTTCCACCATTTGATTCTTCACGCACGGTGCTCGCGCGCGTCGCGTTTACTCACGTTTTTTTTTTTTTTGTTATAGTAGCCGATGCAATTCAAAATCAACCGTTCGATTCAGAGACGAAATGATATCGGACTCGGAGGCGGCCGATCGATGGCGATGATCAGCGAGCAATGAAAAACATATTCGGTCGTTCCCCTCTGGTTAATTTACAATGCAGATGGAGCGTATGGTTGATTTGACACGATGACGTTTCGACTCGAAAAAATATCGGCGCTCGATTAAAAATGTAAACGAAAAGAAAATATCAACAAGAAATGAAAAACAAACAAAAAAAAAAAAAAAATAGACCGAAGGAAACGCCATTCGATCGTGACCCTCTGCGTCCGCCGCTCGGTTCGTCTCCGAGTGAAACGGTTGATTTCGAATTGTATCGGCTACTCGATAGTAGCCACGCGATCGTGGCAGTTTGATATATCGATGGAAAGGTCTCGCTTGTGACCCACGGATGCACTTCGCGCATCGCTCGGCCGCTCTGCGAGTAATCTCGAAGGTTACGTGCCCCGCGAGAAGAAGGTTGTGGCACGCAGCCTCTCGTAGACGAGAGAATGTCAAAGCGACGAGGCCACCCCGGCGAATAAAACGGATTCTGTGAAGCGTTGGTTGGCGTCAGGTAATGTTTCAATGACGTTACTGATTTTGTGGTTGTTGCTGGCTGGATGGCGATAAGCTTGATTGTTGCTGCGTCGTTGTCGCGCCACCTTGCTGAGACGTAGCACTGCCGTCTCTTCGGGCACGAGGTCCACCCTCCTGGCTGCTACCACGACCAGCGCGAGAGCCTGCACCTGCTCCAGATGCACCGGGTTGAAGGACCATCGAGCGGATTCTTCTCTGTGCCGACTGTGAATTCGTGAAAATCTAGATTAGTTTCACTGATTGATTAATCGATCAGCTGATTCATCAACTGCCGCATCGGTCATCTACGAATGACAAATTCTGTGTCCAGAATTAGAAATTCATTTTCAGATCTAAAATTTGGTGTAAGAGACACCACACTTTGATTAACCTTTTTCTCCAGTTTTGCTTTCGCCAAATCAATTGCTCCGTTTCAAAGAATTTCTCTTTCACTTCGGTAACATATGAAACAATTAACCCCTTGCCCTACAATAACGAGCCAGACTCGTGATGAATAGAGTCTAATAAATGTGAACGTTATTAATTTCCTTTAAACCGAAATCAAATTCTATCTTGTTGTAGCTGATATATATCGTTTGGAGAAAACATAGGCATACAACAAATATAAATTTTCTTCTTCTTTTAGGGAATTATAAATTATAAGAAACTTCTGATCACTGAAACCGTAAAATAAATCGTAGTGCAAGGGGTTAATGAGAAAATTTTGTATGGTATTTTTACGTACCTAATTATCGGTATTCACGTTTTCAAAAAATTTGTTTGCAAAAAGAACTTGGTTGGGGTGTACAGAGAAAGGAAAACACGATGCACAGATGAATTACCTGAACAGAGAAAAAGGGGCCAATTATGTGGACGGTGGCCTCTTCGTCGGCTGAAGGAGACGTAGATTGCTGTTCCGATAGCTTGATAACGCTTCCGGTTACGCGTTGCAATTCTCGAACGTTCTGTCCGCCTTTACCAATGATTCGGCCGACTTGGGCGCTTGGTACTAGAATTTCGATCGTTAGTCTAACGTCGTCGGTACCGGAAGCGAATCCTTCCTCTCGCATCTTTTCGAAGATCAAGTACTGTGCCTGAAAATCAACCACGAGTTACTCGGTTAGCTGGTTTTCGTTATGGAATCGTTGCAGAGAATGTCTTTCCAAATGTTAGAAAAAATTTGTTGAAGGTAGTCACGGGACCAACTTGCGCACAGACTATACACTTTGTGCCATTGGTACGGGTAAACCCTTCATAACTTTAATCTTCCTGCATTTTCAAGTAGATGCTTAGAAAATACGGCACCTCCTCAAATGACAGCAGGTTTATGAAAATTGTGCTTCTCTACTGAGCGCTATTACGAGTACGAGTATTTTCTTTGTGATAAAAACTGATAAGAAATTTTTCGTTTATCGAGGGGGATTTGAACCAGCGGACCTCACGATTCGAAGGGAAACGTCCAGTCACTGAGCCACAGAGGACTCTGACTTCTGAACCGCTGATAGAACACTATATTCTAGCCACGTTGGACTAATTCTTTTGTACATTGGCACTTCTCCTTTTCCATTGTTTACGTGTCACGGTAGAAAGAATAGTACAACACAAAATAATACTTACGTTTTATGTAAAACAACTCAATTTTCGAAATTTCATCCATTAAATTTTCTTTCCAATAAAGAGAAGTCGATGCATAGAAAAATTTCTATTTGAAAGATACGTAAACAAATATGCAACCAGTTCTGACATCAAATAAGTAGTTTCAAAAATAAAAAAAAAGGAGTAATACATTTGTTTAAAGAATAGACACTTTAACACGTATACTCTCTTATTGCATATCATCTTGGTATAATGTTGTGGATATAGTGTCGTACAGATAATTGGATTGCTCCGCTCTGGTTGCACATTATGTATTCGACAGGCTCCAATGTACAATTACAAGAATGACAAGAGAACATAGCGTGTCTACAGGTGCTATTTTGATGAGCAACGTTCACGCGTCAGCACGCTTACCTTCCATTGAGATTCTGGCGACCCAACGATTGTGACTTTCCTCTCAGTCTGTTGCTCGGCTGGCTTGTCTTGTTCGAGAGGCGCGATTTTCACGCTAGCTCCAGAGAATCTGATCATGTTTCTGATGTGCGAGCCCCTGGTGCCAATTATGGCGCCTACGCTACTGTTGGGAATGTAAAGAAATACAGTTTCTTGAGCGTCCGCCGCGGGAACACCCTGCTGAGTCGGCAAGCTGGCTTGATAGGGATATGGTATGGGTCCCGAGCCGTACAAAGCTGGACCACGTGAGCTGTATCCCATACCAGCAGTGGACATCATGGCCATCGGGTGCAAACCAGGGAACATCATGCTCTGAGGCTGTAACAGGATCGTTCAAACACTTGTTAGCTTCCGAATCGTCGAATCTCTAACGAACTATGATTACCATACTCACAGTCATTGCTTGTAGGTCATTCTCGTAGCTTTGGCGTAGTTTGCTGGAAATCATGGATTCCGCTTTGCTCATGTTATCGATGCTACCCTTCACTGTGATGATGCGCTCGACATTGAAGTTATTGATGTCGTTGATGCTGCTCACGGTGATTTTTGTATCCGTGTCTTGCATGATTCTCTTGATCGTGGTACCGCCCTTACCAATTATCCGGCCGATCAAGTTATTGTGTGCTAGGATCCTCAGAGTGATCTCGGTGCTGTCGGAACATACAACACAATGTTATTACCAAGTACTTGGGAGCGTATAGTATGAAACATTCGAGTCGAAAACCGTACAAGCTAGACCAACGAAGAAATGTGGTAAGGTAAAGGCACCAGTTTGAAATGTTCTTATTGTTTTGAAATTTAAACGACAGACGGCATGGCATCCGAGGTTCACTTTCATCAAAAGTGCACTTATAGGTGCGCTTATAAAAACCTTGTTTTTCTATAAAATGGTCAACTACCGGTGCCTTTGCCTTAAGTGGAATTTTCAATTGATGCGTAAGGGGTCAGGGATTTAGGTGTCGATGCGTACCTCTTGTTATTTATGCTATTAGCCTCCTGCTGCATGACCTCCAGGATCTTTTTGCAAGCGTTCGTGCAATTCTCCGGATTGCCGTAGATGGTGATAGCTTTCTCCGCAGCGCCGACATTGTCCTTCCGGTGAACGTCGACACGTGCTCGCGTCATCTGAGTGATCTGACGTATGGTCGATCCCTGACGACCGATTATGGCGCCTACCATGTCCGATTGTACAAGAATACGAAGCGGGAAGTCTGTCTGCCTTCCGGAACCCGATACACCGGAGTAGGCGACGCCGCTACGCTGGCTGCGGCCTCTTCGTCGGCTCTCCGCCGTAGACATTTCCACTTTTAGCGAGTTACCCTCGTACTCGTGGCCATTAAACTGGTTCACAGCCCTGTAAATGGTGAAAGAAAAAAAAAAACACGTCAACGTGAATTATCGATGCTCGAATGTAGGACACTCCGGTGATTCGTTTCGCGCTGTTTTCAAATAAGCGCAAAGACACATTTAGTAATGAGCATGTCGGTCGATGATTCATTACCCTTTCCGAAAATGGTAGACACGTCATTGCTGAACTAACCGACGTGAAAAATAATAGCTTCGCAACAAAATTTTAATCATTTTTCTGGTCCTATATCCAGTCGTACTCGACGTTAATTTGTCACGTCGATAATTCTTTATTTTATTCGTTTACACGTTCGTCGATGATGCCACAATTTCACGACACGAAATAGCAATTGTATTATTTCTCAGCTGATTATTTATATCGAAGCAAATTCGAAGCAAAGGGTTAAATAAAAGGAATTTTTAAGGAATAAATATTGGGTTGGCAACTAAGTAATTGTCGATTTCAGTTATATATGTTTCTCACTCCCATTTTTATAATATCCGTAAACGTTATGATCTTCTTCTCCTTGTATATGTTAGCTGGTATCCTAACCTAGCTTTACAAGTTCATATTGCGTAGATATTTTCTTAAAGTTTTTTTTTACCTCAATATTAATATGGAGTGCAAAAACGAACATTTTCGCCATATATTGCTTTATTATTTCCGTAAAGGAAAGAACGCAATGCAAGCTGCCAAAAAGTATTACCACTTATTTCGATCCCTGGACAACTCCCTTCGTGGTAAAACTTTCAATAATGATGACGATGTAAAATCTCACTTAACTCAGTTTTTGGCCGAAAAGCATCAGACTTTCTACGAGCGTGGAATTTTCAAGTTGGCAGAAAGATGGCAAAAGGTCATCGAACAAAATGGAAAATACATCATAGATTAAAGTTCATTCCAAGTAAAAAAAAACTCTTTTATTTCATTGAACAAATCGGCAATTACTTAGTTGCCAACCCAATACTACGACTAGACTGTACTATTGTGTTTCGCTTGTTTTGTATTTTAAACCTGTCCAGACTGTACGGGGACTACCGGTCTGACAAGTTGCTACAAGGACTTATGCTTCTGAATTTTTTATCGAAAATTAGATTAGGACTCTGTACTACTACTGTCTATCGGACGATACAAGGTGGACAGTTCGACTTAAGGTGAAAAGAATTTAGTGTGTTTGATATCTGATTGTGTCTGTAATGATCTTATCTCGAACTAATTTCGAAATTTTGAAACGAACGATTTTGTCGAATCGCTGATAAAAATAATATAGTAGTCGTCTACTCACTGCTGTGCTTGTTCTGGCGTCTCGTAGACTACGAGAACGGTTTGTGTGTTAGGGTCGCGAGACGACAGTTTCTCATAGGACTGCAGCTGACCACAGTTTGCAAACAACACCTCGATGTCCTCCAAACGGGCGTGACTTGGAAAATTGCTTACGACAACTTTCGTTCCGGCACCACTGAAAAAGATAGAAATTTCAGATTAATGATTTGGATAATTTACGCATTCGAAATTGTGTGTTTTTAAAACTAATGCCTCTCCTCGTTGACAAAGAAAAAGATCAAATCTATAAGTCTATAACGGAATCGAAATTGTAGTAGAATAATCTCTTGTATGTACTTTCTTAAAATTATACTCGATCCTTGATTATAGAAATTAAGCGAGGAACGCGATACTTGGATGATCAAACTGTAATGCTCCAGCGTATGAATACTATTCATTATATAGAAAGCCGTTTTATCTTGGCTAACGAGAAAAAAATCTCTTCCGATATCATAGCATCTCACGATAACAGGATGAGGGAATCAAAAGATTGCAACTAAAAAAGCTGTGCTATTGAATGGCAAAGTTTCCCCCACAGCAGCTTTTTAATCTCACACTGAAATCTGCAATTAACTGATAAAAGTAATTTATATAATTCCTATCCGACTAAGTAAATAATATCAGGAATTTTATTATAATAAAACTTTTAACCCCTTGTACTACGATTTATTTTACGGTTCCAGTAATTGGAACTTTTTTTCGTAATTTATAATTTCCTAAAAAAAAAGGAGAAAATTTATATCTATATCGTATGCCTATATGTTCTCCGATAGATGTATATTAACAACGCCAAAATAGAATTTTATTTCGGTTTAAGGAAAATTATTTATTAGACCCTGTTCAGAATCTTCGTCACGAGTCTGACTCGATATTGTAGGGCAAGGGGTTAATATCTAAAATTTTTGTTGTATGTATTTTTACTTCTAAGAATATATAAGAATAGTGGTAGGTAAAAAAATTTTGTTCCGACTTGGTTCTTTTTTAAAAAACACTATAGCGACACGTTTTATTTCCAGGTTTCGTTTCCGTTGAAGCGAAAAGGCGAGTTAAATTTTCACCTATGCCGGGCATAAAATGCGATGCAAGGAGAAAGTGATTTTCGTAGAAACATTCTCGGTAGTATTGTTCGGTGACGTATTATGGATCTAGGCGCGCGCGAGACCGTGCGATTCGACGAGGAGCCACGGCCCTGACGCAACGCAACATGAATGAACCAAATGGTAAGTAAGAAGAGGACGAGGAGCGCGGAGAACGAAAAGGAGGGTGGAACGGCTGAGACTCTCACTTTCGTACATATCGATTTTTCAGCTTGCCGACCCACTCAGCGCCGGGGGCTTTCGACTAACCTTGAAGAAAACGCACCGACCGACCTAGCTTGTGCTCGGCCAATTATTACAGCTCGTTAAAGACACGGAGATTAATCGCGATGCACCAGCTTCTTATCGCAATAACCGTCGAATGTGCGCTTCGAACGGCAATTAACCAACTACGACAGGGAATGTCTCGCTACTTGTCGATTCGTCGATCCAACTTTTTACCGAATGTTAATTTTACTTTTTACTTTTACTTTATTTATTTTTTTTACTTGTATATCAATTACCGGGCGCACATCCTGCATGCACGAAACTCGCGGAGACGATGTATGTATATATATATATAATTACATAATTACACGCGTCTTATCGCGTTGCGTTTAAGGTTATCCACCGGTGTGTACATGCGCCAGATTTTTTCGTGTCGCGTTAATAACGCGTGACGGAAATTTGTCCGTCGCGCACACCGTAAAGATGCAAGATTTATTATACACGAATTCAACTGCAGGTAGGGGCAGGTAGGATCTTTTACCCGCGTTTTTAATCGTGAAAGACTACATATTATGAAACAGTTTCATAGACGAAATCAATCTCTGAAAAATTCGTGAAACAACGCGCATCTCATAATTTGTAAATAATCGCTGCTACGCGCGAACAGTGAAAGTATAGTTTTCGCACGAATCAAGATCCTACTTTTGTTTATAATCGAAGTTACCGTTGTTGTTGAAGGGCCATAGATTTTCAAAATATTGTGGAATAATTGAAATCAAAATGACATAAAATTAGAAACACATAATTAGTTACCAAGGAATAGCAAACGTCTGTTAACATTCGATTATATAAATCGGTGCAAACATTCCGTACCGGTAACTCCAAAATCAACGAGTATTGGGAACATTCAACAACGTCGTTTAACACTGAACCTACCAAGCATTATCAGTATCTGAAGGGCCATAGATTTTCAAAATATCGTGGAATAATTTAAATTAAAATGACATAAAATTAGAAACACATAATTAGTTACCAAGGAATAGCAAACGTCTGTTAACATTTGAATTATATAAATCGGTTCAAACATTTCGTACCGGTAACCCTAAAATCAACGATTATTGAGAACATTCGACAACGTCGTTTAACACTGAACCTACCAAGCGTTATCAGTATCTGGAAAATATAGCCTTACAAAAATGGCAAATTTATTGGGATTGTCCGTGATTGTCGCTATAATAAATGCTCGGACAAGGAGGATTATTCTACGAGTTTCCCTAAATGACGTTTTACAGTTTCAATAATCGTGAAACATAGAAAAATCGATCGTTTTGACCGTGGCAGGTTTAGTGTGTTCGGAATCGAGCGGTCGCTTCGCATCTATCGTTACGAGAAGAATAAGATATTTCCAAGTAAGATACACACGGTAGGTGTAAGTTGTAAAATGGCTGGTCGATCGCGCGGCGATCGGCGTAAAATCTCGCGCTTAGAGTATCGAGTCCACGAGTAGCAAAAGGGCGGACAAAAGGTGGCGGTGGACGCACGTGACGGAACTAATGCCAGTCCCCGAAAAGCCTTAACCGAACAATTACCGTGGAACAACGGGTTTCTGCGGTGCCAGCTCTCTATCGAGCTTCGAGGCTCGTCGAAGCGAGCTCTCTTTCTCTCTCTCTCTCTCTTCGACGTGCACGTGCTAGGCCACACATCTACACGCCACCCGTGCACGGGTTCGGAAAAAAGAAGAGAAAACGAAAGAAAGAAAGAAAGAAAGAAAGAAAGGAAAAAGAGAAAGAGAGCACACGCGGTCGACTAGGAAAGAGGGGGAGAAAGAGAGAGAGAGAGAGAGGAAAGAGAGGAGAGAAGTCGAGGTTGTGTCTCTGTAGGTGGAGGGGGAGGGTGCACGCGTGTGCTACGTGGTTCTTGCGGGAACCAAAGGATGAGGAGGCGGCGGGTGATAGAGGGAGGGCAGAGCCAGGCCTTTGTTTCGTGTGCTTTTGGGGATTTTCGGCGGCACCCAGCCGGTGGTGTGAGGTCTACATGCGAGAGTGCGCAAGGGAGACTCGTTGATATCGTTGCTTTCGTCTGGCTCGCGGTCCGTCTCCTCCACCGGCACGAGTCCCTCCCCCAACTCCTCTACCTCCTCTTCTTCCCTCTCCTACTCTACCCCGGAGGAACGAACGAGCTAGCCCAGCAGCAGCACCACCACCACCAGCACCGTCGCCGCCACCATCACCACCACCACCGGCATTGCCACCCTCAACCCTCAACCCTTTCTGTACCTCTTTCCCTCGCTACCCTTCCTGACCAGCAGCTATGGCCTGAGCTGGCCTGGCCTGGCCTGGCCTGGCCCTGTCTCTCCTCTTCCTTTGCCCTGCACACCCTCCGACGCATCACCCTCTGCGGATCTTGCACGCACGTGTAACTCGCGATTTCGTCCGTTCACCTTTAACGAAAGGCGGTATTTTCGTGCACAGCGTCGCCCCCTCTCTCTCCCCCACCCCACCCCCCGGAGGCGAGACAGAGACCGCCCAGACACAGGAAGAGGCAGAAAAGCAGAAGAACAGAGACAGGAAACCCACGGGAGGAGAAAGAGAGGGACCAGAGGGAGAGGAGAGAGGAGAGGACCAGGAGAGAACGAGAGAAAGAGAGACACAGAGGTGCCTTTTCTAAGCCCCGAGGCACATACCGACAGGGATGGACGCGCTACGACCGCAGACCACGGGTCACCCCCGTGGAAGAGCTTTTGATCTCGCTTAAGACACCTTTTTTCAGACGCTTTTTTTTTGTGTCTTCGTCTAGCTTGTTCCGCCTCCTGTTTTTCCCCGTTTAACGAGCCAATGGACTCGGACGAACACGACGCGCGCGAGCAGCGTTTCCTCCGACGACAACCGGGCTACCAGAGAGGGGGGGAGGGGGCCACAGGGGTAGTTGACGAAAAGTTCGAGGGTCGTAATGCGGTGTGGTTAATTGCGAAGGGAATTGGGACTCGTTGCGCGCCGCTTGCCGCGCAAAAATGGAACGAATTTACGCGCGGTGCCGGCGACCGGCCGGGGGTAATTAGCTGCCGCGCGCGGGCGTCGATTTTTTCGGGACGCGCCACACCGGCTCATTATCACTCGTTTCCAATTTTATGCTCCCGTTGCCCGATGTTTATCTGCCTGCCGTGCGCGGCTCTCGTTCGGAAAAATCTCTTTTTACCAGTGTTGTCTCCGCGTTAATATATTAGGTTGTAACATATGAAACATCCGATTTTTAAGATTAACTTTAAATGAACACAACGGACATTTCATATGGTACAACCCAATACTTCGTTCGTGATGGAGACATCAACACTTTGATTGCCAAACGAGAAACCTCAAAAATTCCATGAAATCGAAGTAAGTTATTTAATGAAATAGAAATTGAAAAATATTAAATGTATGATATTGCGTGGTTCTCCAACTTTCTTGTATTTTACAGATCCTAATCAGATTTGGTACAATGAATATATTAACGTAAAAATTCATTTTAAAACCTGAACAAATAATTCCGTCACCCATATATAGGTGACATGGCAGTCAACGTGTTAAATCATGCATTTATGACAAAAATGAGGAACTGGAATTTGACACTGTGCGGAGGTGGAAAGGATTGAATAGCATCAATGGCATACTTGCGATCTGATAAGATTATCAACGAAACTGAAAGAAAATTATGAACTGCGCACGGAACTTACGGGCGACTGGTGATAAATGATAAAAGATATGAATCACGAGTTTAGAACGTCTCGTGGGCAAGAGGCACAAATTCTGAGAATATATAGGACCTTTGCGATATTACTAGCCAACAAATTATTTTCTCTCATCAGAGAAAGACGTGGAATGTCCATGTCCACTTGTTACGATCACGTATCTCGGTTGAACGTTGCAGCGGAGCAAACGTGCGAAACACATTTGTCAAGTTGAAAATACGGAGACCGTTTCTTTGATAAAATAAAATGATACCGTACAAAATAAATGGAACGGGCTTGGACCGTGATACGAGAGTGGCGAAGTTTCTCGCGAAACGAGTTGGCAAAAAAAAAAGAAAAAAAAGGAAAAACTTTAAAAAAGAGGAACGGAATTGGGGGAAGTGTGTGTACGGCCCTGGCCGAAGGAGCGTCGACATCGTTGACTGAGCCGGCGGCGGGGCGCACGGCGCCAAAATCGATTTTGAAAAGGGAAAGTGGCATGTACGTGCCAGTAGCGTGGCTTTACATATACACAGTATGCGCACGATTCGCGACAAAAACGTGTAGGAGGTAAAACTGCAGCCGCGACGAATAAAGGTTGCACCACGTACGCGCACACAGACGCGCGCACACACGGTGGCGACCACTACATAGACCGGCGAGCGTGTTACCACCACTGGGACACGCGTTCGTGTAGAGAGGAACACGCGCGAACGCGACGGATATATCTCTCTGTGGTCGGTGTGCCTCTTTTTCCTGTTCACGAGTAAGCTCTTTCCCATTCATGTGTGAGCGTCAGGAGGAAAGTTCGCGTCTCGGCGCGTGGGTGTAACGCGCGCGTGTACTTGCACGGGTGCAACAGTGCACGAAGTGCATACCACGCGCGCGTGTACACATGCAACCCGTGCTCACCGTTCGTACACACTCTGCGACCACGCGCTGGCTCTCTCGGTGAATGGCGCTAG
Organism: Seladonia tumulorum; assembly: GCA_913789895.3. Taxonomy (NCBI): domain Eukaryota; kingdom Metazoa; phylum Arthropoda; class Insecta; order Hymenoptera; family Halictidae; genus Seladonia; species Seladonia tumulorum. The sequence goes on from OU565266.1 coordinate 10,786,261, forward strand.
ATGATGATAATTTCGGTGATCCTCGCTCTGCGGCTAATCGGAACCAACTACCAGGGAACTCGAACATTTTTCTACAGGGGCGAGTTTTCGCGTGCGGATCGATACTCGTCATTTTTTTCTTTTTTTTTTTTTTTTGTTTCTCTTTTTCCCCCGACTACAACACGCAGACAGATTCACGGTAATTTCTGTCTGTTGTTTGAAATTTGCGCAATTGTATCGCGTTATCGTTGCTTTTTATGCCGCGCTACTTCTTGTTTGCGTGGAACCGAAAAAGCTTTTGCATACACGACACACACCTTGTTATTTTCGGAAACTGTCATCGAGAAATATTCGCTAGAGGAACTTATGGAATTGAACGATGTGTGCAGTAATACTTTGCCAATTGCAATAAATTATTATAGTTTTTCTGGTTGTAGTACTCTAAAAATTTTTAATTATCTAGTTTTGCACTGTTCTTTCCACCCTCGTAATCTAAGCGAATTTTAAATCACTTAGTTTTGTTAGTAACACGACAATAAATTATCATAGTTTTTCTGGCTGTAGTACTCTAAAAATTTTTAATTATCTAGTTTTGCACTGTTCTTTCCACCCGCGTAATCTAAGAGAATTTTTAATTACTTGGTTTTGTTAGTAACTCGACGCTACATACTACTAGTTCTCTGAATGAATACATGTTAGTGCTAAAACTAACAGAATGCACGATTACACGATAATTATGTTTTTTGTTCCAATTAACGCTGATGGATTACAACGAAATCTAGACTTCCGAGTATTGAAATACTTGAAGGAAAAAATATCGGTGCAAGGAAATGTGTCACAGCATATCAATCTTGGAAGCAGATAAGATTATCGAAAGCTGAGAGGAAACTAGAATGATTGTGCATTACCGATTCGTAATGTGTACTTATTGAAAGAAATTTTTACAATAATTTAAAATTTATTTTGAATTTAGAGGAATTTTAAATAAATTTTTGTACTATGTACACGCTTTCGTGACAAACTCTTGTGGGGAAAATTCAAATTTACAAAATATTCAACTTTTACGTTTCGATAGAAGTTAGACCTGTTACAACGAAATACGATACACATTTTATACGTATTTTTAATGCGTAAAACACATGTTTAAAATAAATGATTGTGGATCGTAAGTGGAAAACTAGGTCGATGAAAAAGTGCTTCGTAGATATTACGGTAAACGATCGAAAGGAGTTGAGATATTTGTTAGATCGATGATAGACGAGAGCGGGACGAGCAAAAGAATTTCTCCACCCCAAATAGAAACAAATTGCTCTCGGTTATTCCCGATAATGTCATGCGGTTCGCAGCGTGCGCGTTTAATCGAAGCCAGCGGGAGCGTATTAACGGCCGCGAACCTGTAAACGTTGTTGCCAACATTTGTAATAATGTTAGTTAAAACACGCATCACGTACATCCCGCGAATCGATAAAAATTCCCGCTTCATCGCGCAGCACGCCGGGAAATTTTTCCGGCAGAAATTCTGCAATTTTCCTGAAATCCTTTTATCATTAAAAACGGCAACGTATTGATATTTTTAAATTCATCTATCGTTCTACAACGCTATGCTTCCATTGTTTTCATTTTTTTTTTCTACAATTGTCGTCTGCACTTATCTATATCTCCAAGGTATTCCGATATCTTTTCGTGTTACAATAGCTTGCAGATTAAAAATGTTCATAAACAGATAATAATCAGTGATTTTCTGTATTTATAGCTGATCGGATGAAGCACGAACTAGAATAAAGCACGTTATTATAGTGAAACACGTTATTATGTGTTGTAGATTGTTCATTTTATATATAGAAGTTGATAATAGATGATACTTTACAGATATAGGTATATAATGATTTAATAAAGTTAAATTTTTAAGTAAATTTTTTTTTTTTAATGTACACAAATTTTTAAAATGTACTTTAAATTCCATAGGATTTTTAATAAACGAGACGATCATTGCTTTGCAAAGCTAATTTATGAAAGTACGGGCCAGCATAACTAATCTCAGAGTACCGATGATAAAGTCACGCTTGCGATATCAATCTACGAATTACAATAAACGAAAAAGCATGGATGCTTAACCAAATGGATGCAGGAAACTAAACGATCAATCTCCATCAGTTAGCAGACTTATCTGTGATCAGTAGAGCATTATGCAGTCGTTATCTGTGATACAGTTAATACGAAACAATTCTGGCATAATATTAGCTTAATTACGGGGCTGCTGAAACCTGCAATCCTTGAAAGCAACTTCTCGATAAAATCGCAATATTTCATAAGGTATCTGCGTGAAAATAACGTTAAAATCTACATCAAACACTGGTTAATGACTGGTGTTTCATTAATCAAATCGTTGAAGCATTCGAACGGGAATGTTAATTGGCATTGCGTAAATAAGAATCGTGTTCGCGCCGAGTCGACGTTAAAACGTTCGTGAAAAATATTACAAATTGAGCAAATGTATGGGATTTTTCCGATATTGAACCGCACTCGAGCAGGGTAAAGCTGGCCGAACTATTGCGAATATTGCAAAATGTTTCGCCCGACTCGAATATCGTTCGATTGGAAGGACGAAGAAATTCGGAGTACAAGTTTTTTGTCGTTCAAGAAAGCGTGTTATTACAATTTTCTCTTAAAAAGAAATTAAATGATTGTCATATGTCTTTTTATACGAGTAAGAAAATAAATATATTACTCGATATGATATAGCAAACTCGTAAAAAATGGAGATGACAATATTGTAACTAAAAAATGTGAATGACAAAAAAAACGTAACTTAATGAAATCAAGAAATTTGTAATTCGTTGACAGAATATGTTTATCGCAATGGGGCTGACTTTGATCGATAAGTTTTATTTATGTGTATCGAGCATTTCGTTTGTGACAACTTCATATATTAAATATGCATACGTAACGGTATACCGCATGTGCATGACGATTTATCGTGTTTTTGTGTCTAGTCTTCTTTAAAGTATTTAACGACGAGAATAGGATGAACAAAAGGCAAGAAACTGTATCGAAGGATATTATCAACGTATCCACGGTTCAACAACCATACCTTTTGCAACGTCATCGATTGCGATAAAGATGCGCGGCAATTACTGTCAACTTGCATCTGCTCTGAATTAAACGTATACTTAACAATGTCTATCGATCCTATTACATTTATGGATTCGTTCAGTTCCCTCTTCGCTTTACGATCTCGCGTGATAGATGGCAAAATTAATTTGTCCATTCTTTAGATGGAAGGAAAAATACAATTAACTCGTTAGAAGTGGATACAATGGCTACATCAAACTTTTTTGGATTGCGTCCCGTGTTGGAGTTATAACTCATTTGAACTTCCACATCGCGTTTCTGAAGTCCTTTATACCGAACAATTTAGGAAATTAACAAAATTACACACCAACGAGATCGTAAAATGTCGAAGATTAAAATAGAAAATGTTTCCCAAAGATTCGCATCACAACAAATCCAATTTAGCCAGTTGCTTGAACTGCTCGTAACAGAAAAATAAGGGTAATCGTTATAGAAGGTTTTGATGACCTTGAAATATGTTGTAGCAAACTCCGCCATTTTAAATAAATTTTGGTTAGGTCTGAGTTAGACTTTTCGAGGAACTTTTAGAGAAGTTGTTCAGAATGATATTCTTGACAACATATTTCAAGAGTTATTATATAATTGTCAAGATAAGAGAACAGTTACAGTAGTGCACGGTTAAATTTACATGACTCGGTCCAGCTCTTCTCCCAACGCTCAGTGTCTTGAGCTCAGCCAAGCTGCCTCGAATATAATGGCTAGAATATAATTGTAAAACGACTGGAAAACGTAAACATGGAAGACAAAAAAATTTACTTTCAGTAATTATCGCCTTACCTTGATGAAAGTAGCATCAATGGATCACTGAGATTCTTCCGATTAAAACGAGTCCAAACACGAGGCAAATCGGAGTACTTTTACCAATCCAATATGGCGCCGTCCGCGTTTTAATTACGACCTCGAATCGTTAAATATAGTCCGATGTGCATCGTGTTTGGACTCGTTTTAATCGGCAGAATCTCGGCTATCTATTTTGGTATCAAGATTACAAAGGTAAGACGACAATTGAGAAAAATGAAATTTCCTCTATATCGATGATCTATCTGTCTAACTCGCTTCCGCACGTTATACACAATTTTTGAAAATGTCTTGCAAGCGAGAATTTACCTGCTGGCTTCTGTGTATCAGGACATTAGGGCAATGCGGGAAGGGTGACTTCTGCGAATTCAACTGAAAGATGGATAGGGGAGGGTTTTTTCGAATAAGACACGGGCACGTATACAGTTTCAATCGGCCCGCTCAAAGCTCGGTCCGAGGTCCCATATTTTTTGGGGGAACAGAGTGACGGACACGTGCATTACCGGATCTGCTGGCTCCCGAACCGTTGTAAATTTAACCGTGCTCCACCGTACTGTCGGCGGTACTGCTGGCCTGGCAGGAGTTCCCCGCCGCGTGCACTCGCAACGGGACACGATGCATCGGTGCATCGGTGCAGCGGCGGCGGCGCAACAGCGCGTCGATGACGTCCGAAGTGCGTGGCGAACCGACTGCAAATTGCAGGCTGCAAAGGCGGGCGCCGCGCGGTGCGATTCCAGGCTAACTTATCCCCGAGAAAGCTGCGCCGCACCGTTCCGGCGCCTACGGAGGCCGCGTGGGGCGGTGCACACGGCTACCGTGATCGCTGATCGCCTAAGCTCCCGAAGTATTACATAGGTGGGGAAGGACAACGCGCGCGCGCGCGCAAGCGCTCATGCGTCTCTCTGTACTAAACGCTTCGATTTAGAACGTGTCCCGAAAGGTCGCCTCTCTGTACACCAAATCCGTGGATCGTGTTCCCGCGAATTCAGTGTTCGTGTTTTCTCAACACACTAGCTTTGCAGAGCATTAAAAGTATTTTACACCATTGAGCTAATTATGTACCTCCTTTACATCCGACTCGGCGAGCAAATCCTTCTTCATTTGCACGCTGCTGCTTCAACTACTTGCACTACTATTTATTTTGTGATTATAAGATAGAAATATAGAAATATAAATATAATATAGAAATTCTTCATCGTTCAGAATTTCATAGAAAAAAAAAGATTGCATTGATTTTTGAATTCCCTTCGATTCGTTGATTCTTACGTTCTCACATGATTCTCACATTTTAGCGACACAATTTCTTCATTTTGGTTCGGAGTGCAGAGATTTCTCTACATATGTCGCCAAGGCCTGGATCATAAATGTCGCGCCAGCAAGACCCGTGTTGACATATATCGAGAATTCACTGTATTACCCATTGCTCGAGAAATAATTTGCGAACAGCTAGCAAAAAAGTAAACAATTGTTTTCGTACAATCTTGAACTATTTGTTGTTCTTCTGTTCTTGAACACCGTTATCGTAACATTGTTTTCGTTGTTTTTATTTTCTATAACTGCAGCTTACGGATGACTTGCAACTTTACAAGGCTACGAGAAGAAACCTTGAATCTTAACACTGACATAGAACGCGAATAGGTGATTCGCAAACCATTCGCAAGATTAGATTTCCAGCAGTCGCAATGTTTTCGACGCCGTAAATGTATATGAAAACAATCCAACTTCGCCAACAGATAAAGCAACATATTCGCAATAATGTAAGTATTTCATTACCGTGTCTAACTACATGCGTAGATAATACAAACTGACCTTCCTGCGAGTGATCGGTAATTGGTGATTATCGGTAATTTGTTTCTGTGTTTCGTGTCGAGCAAAGGCGGGATAGTTACCGAGTACAGTGCACACAATAGTCGGGACCAAACGCGGTCACTCGAGTGGGAGTAGTGCTTCCTAGAATTCAACCGAGAGACTGACAGAGAGAGCGAGATATATCGATACCTGGATTCAAATTTCAATCGGCCCGCTGGAAGCTCCGCGGTCCCATTTTTTAGAATTGGGGAGGGGGACGAATGAAGGGATAGCGACGGAGCTTAACCTCTTAACACGTTCACTGACATGTCACCCATACGTGGGTGACGGAATTATTTGTCCAAGTTTTAAAATGAATTTTTACGTTAAAATATATTAATTGTTCCAAATTTTATTAGGATCTGTAACATGCAAAAAACTTGGAGGACTACTCAATATGTTATACATTTAATTTTTTCCAATTTTATTTAATTAGATAACTCACTTCGATTTTATGGAATTTATGAGGTTTCTAATTTGGCAGTCAAAGTGTTAAGGAACTGTAACTTCTGCAATCTTAAATATTTTGACTTTAAAGAATTGTAACAGAAAAGTGCAAAACCTTGTGCAACAATCTCGATGGAAAACATTCGTCTGAAATGTTTACAAAAATTTCCAAAAATAAGAATTATCTGTTTAGAAAATAATGCCGTAGACCGGAAGAATTTTATTTCATTAATTTTTTAGGTTTCAAGTTTGGCAGTGAAAGTGTTAAGCACAGCGCGTTTGTCCGCAACTCTGCCACTATAGTGGTTCGTGCTGTTCGAACTGATGCTCTCCACGGAAAGCCACTATAGTGGCGCGTCGTTCCTAAAAGGTTAAGCGTGCAAAAGACCGTGGCACTGCTCTCGCTTTACGAAGCGTTCGTTGGCTCCGACTGTTATCTACAATCGTCCAGGTTGTAACTTGCTACCTCTATTAGTTCCGGCAAGATAGAGAACCGACAACGGCCGAGTCAATATCGTATCGAGGTATATACATAGTACGTACAGCGGCGCATTCGATCGCGTTGCAAATAATTCACGAGGAAAATCGAAGCGTACCGCGCGTCGCGCGGATCGCTACGGTTCGATGAGTCGATGGACAGCTGCAGCACGCGCGCAAAACCTTTTTGCCGAGCAACAATGGGCCGCGCGCTCAAGAAACCGCACCAACAGAAATTGCACGCGCGCGCCGAGAAGGAAAAATCTGACGATGTCGCCGACCGCGACTCGAAATGGTCGCGACACGACCGGTGGGCGGCGTATTGGAAATTATGACTCAGCACTCGGATTATTAATGACTCGAGGAAGTCTAGCGCCGCGAATACGCACCGTTCATTGAAACCGACTGGGAACGGTACAAAGGTGGATGACACACCTAGGATCGTTCACGTAACAATGCTGAACACGCTGCGACACGATTGGGGCCGATCTATGATCGACAAGTCTGATTCTTACCCGGAGACATTTATCTGTCTGTCGTTAACCACAATCTATTTTACGCGCCTCCTTTACAATTACACTGAACGCAGACTTCAGATTTCTCACAGGTCGTTTTATGAAACGTAGAATGGGAATACCACCTTTTTTCGGTTACCAGGCGTTACCATTCTTTGTGTTGCAAAAATACTATTCTGCAGATATTCTCTGCAAAGAAAGGATCAAACATTTCTTGTGATGTGTTAACTATTTATGACGGCATAATGGTGTATCTTCCTTTGATTTAACGTTATAAAACATTTTTGATAAAACCCGGTCTTCGAATCAAAATTCACATTGGCAAAGAAATTAGTACGATAATCAATTTTGGTTTTGCTTGTATTCAAAATTAATTGTAGATCATTTACTGGACAAACGCGTAACATAGACATAACATTCAAAGAACGATTAAAGACCATTTCTTATGTTTTTAACGTTTCGTGAAGGAGATGCACCGAAGTTTACACTCCTCGACGTCCAAGGTCTCTCGACCTTCGGAACCCTTCACGGAGTAATTAATTTTGTTATTTTCAGAAGACAATACATGTCACTTTTAATGCTCGGTAAGTTCAGTATTAAATTTTTCGTGCAAGAATTTCTATTGCAATATACATGTACGCACGTGTCCCCATAAAGCACTGATAAAGTTAACGACGCAATTTGCAACGTATGTAAAAATTGTAATAAAATTGCGGGACAGAGAAATACAATTCTCCGGCTTGCCGATCGAATACAATCCAATCACGTTAATCGCGATCATTCTGTTGCATTCATGATGTTCCATTTCGAGCATTCCACGGAAATCATACTTGTGATACTATTCGCGACTTGCGCGTATCTATCGCAATACACCGTGCGTAATGGTTGGCATGATTTAATAAGTCTACGATTAGGTACGATTGTTCCAGATTCGAATTCTATTCCAAAGATTCACTCTCTCTCTCTATTGGAAAGATTAATTCAAGGAATGGTGAGTAATATGACCGAGTATGATCCAAGTTCGACCTGGCTCGGTTCAACCGATTGAGAATGATAACGGAAAGTTTATTCAAAAAGTGATCCTGAATCCTGATTTAACTCGTTAACGTCGAAGCACCCGATGTTAATGATAAAAGTACCAACGGTGGAAATAATTTCTGTCTACCACGAGGAAATTTAGTAAACAAAATTCGCGTCATTGCCAATTGTTAAATAAAAGAGTCAAGTTTTATAACATTTGCTTGGACTAAATATTCCTTTTACAACGTAATTGTTTTCTGTTTGTTGTTTTATCTGTTTGCAATATTGATTTTTACGAATAAAAGGTTATTGAAAATCGTGGAAACTGACATAAAAAGAATATTATTTACAGATATATATATATATATATACACGTATAAATTAATATGAGAGTTGAATCGATAACACTTTGGTTTCATTTTTTTAAATTGACATCAAGTACACTCTGATCTGCTTTGCAAAGTATCAGTATAGCAATTGTTTGAACAACATGCTAAAGTGTGTGAATCCATTTTCAATCAATCCAGATAGTTGCTTTATAATTATCAGAGTCTCATCAAAGTCAGCAGTGAGGTAGAGCGAATGTGGCATGTAAACAGGGTCAGAATAACATACGCAACTGGACCTTTTAATGGCGGCAGAGAATGTTCTTTTACAGAGTACCTAACTGGGTCAAGCAATGGCCATGACATAGTGATGGACAAGGAGAACACCTGAGAAAGGATAAAATGTCCATCCCTGGGCTGAATCGAAGAAACATGTTCGACTCGCAAAAATCTTTCAAGAAAGACAAAAATGCAGTTCTCGGTGACGTGTTAAAATACTAAACGTGCAGGCCCACCTGTGAACTAAACCTGTGAATGTAAACGATTCGACAAATTAAGCAAGCGAGATGGTATTAAGAAAAATATGGTTACTCTAATATCGATTTATTCCTTAGTAAACGAATCATAATCGGGAAATTTAATCAACTACTGAAAGAATCTTTTTCTTTTTCCTTTTCTTTTTTTGAAGTATTAATTTAAAATTATGAAATATGTTCATTGAATTGATAGTGTAGCATAATAACATGTAATTTCTAACGTAAAATAAATTATCAATGAAAGCTCTAAGCTGTAAAAAAAGAAATAAAAGAAAGCAGAAGTTTGATTAACAACACTTCGTTCAAGCAACTCCCAGGCTAAATTACAAATGTTTTATCGTCGTATTGCTTGGTTATTTTTATCTCTCTTATGGCATCATACACGGCTGATTATGTTAATGGCAGTACCAACACTGTACCTTTCCACTTGTACTTTACACCATCTCGTTTCTTTCATTTTCGCAACGCGTCCGACTACACCGCTCACGGTGTGTAACAGCGGATCGAGCCATTGATCAATGAGAAAAAGCTTATCGAGCATCAACACGACGATGGCCATAGTCGGAAAAGAGAAGAAGCGGCGGCGGCGACACGCGAGAGTGGAACGATCCACTGGGACTTGGAATTAAAGAAAAACCAATCGACCACTCGAGCATATTATGCAGCCTCAGAATTTCAATTGTCTTTGTCCCGGTTAACGCCGGAATCTCTGTTCCGGCGTACGGAGCTGGCATTATGGTGGTCGGCCTCGATAGACGGACGGCTAAACGGTCACTTTATTTTTAACTCCGCACACATTCATTTGTGCGCGGCTGCCGAGTGAAACAAAAGGTGGCGTTTATTTGAACTCAATAATATTGACTGGCCGTCGAGGCCGGGAGGATTCGCGAGTAGCTGCGGCGCCGAGCGTCGCCTAGGAAGACTGCTGTTGCCTCCCCCTCCCCTCCCCACCCCTACCCGGCAACCCTAACTCGCCTATTCGCGTCGGACTCGTACGTTCGAGAACGGCACCTGTCAGTAGGGTTCGACGAATCAGTGAATCGTATTTCTCAAATATTTAATAGCGCCTGTAATTACGATTCTCCGCGTACCGCGCGCTCTCATGCCGTCATCTTTTTTTCTCTCTCTCTCACTCTCTCTTTGTCTCTCTCTCTTTCCCCACACCGCACCCTTATCTAGATCAACGCTCGCTACACGTTCGCCGCGTATCTGCGTCGTAAATACCGCGGGAAAACGTGTGTACGCGTTACTGCTATAATATAGGGTGTTCCACCGTTATTACTACTCGGAATTTTCCCGATCAAGCGCCGAGAAAACTTCAGTCTGTGTACGAACGAAGCGTCGACTGCTATAATGACCGGCTAGGCGTTTCATTTAATTACGCCGCTGTCCTATGATTAGAAAGAAAACATTGAATAGCGAATGTCGTCGAGCCTGTCACTTTTTTCCCGACGTTCGGTTACAGTTCAAACTTCTGCGTCACGTTCTATACACGCGATTTTTCCTCCAGACTGCCCCAGACAGGCAGTGCGCAAAAAACAACGTCGACCGGATGAAAAGTTAATTAATAATCTTGTTTATGGTTTTTTCGACAGGGGTCTCTGTAAGTCTTGATAAGAAAAACATTGCTACGGAATGAATATTTCATTTTGGTGGCTGGTATCCATTGAAAGGATAATTAGTTACAGGTAGATTTCACACTGTCATTGTGCATTGTCAAGGGGATTAGAGTAGAAATTTTCAAAAATTGATCGGTCCGAATTAAACGATTTTGAAAAGATCGAGAAATATTTCATCTAATTACAGTCGTTATTATCGTTTGTTGAAATGAACATTTGTAATCTTTGAATTGCGAACGAAACGTGTTGCAACGTGTTTCAATGCATTCCAAATGAATGCAACGCACTGCAATTCACCGCGCGAATTTTCCCAACTTTTTTTCCAGCCCGGAATCGCAATTTATCGCGCGTTCAGAAAATAGATTTTTTCCAATGTGCATTGTGTTTCCTCGTTTCCTATATATAGACCGCGCCGAACCGACTTCATTCCCAAGAAGAAAAAAAAAGCTGCAGGTAACAGCACACACACGTAAAACTGTCGCGGGGGATGCAAATGAGATACGCGGCGCCATCTCGTAATACAATTAGCGAGTGTTGTCGTTTTCGAAATAGCGCACCGACAAAAGCAGAAAACCGTTCGCGTACAACTCGAGCCGAGACGCGTATTTTTCAACGATTCCGGCGATTTGTCGTTCGTTGCGAAACTATAAATAAAAGGAGCAAGTTAAATTTCGACTACACGGGCAAACTCAAATTGGAAGATCGTTCTATGCAAAACTATTATATATCGCTTTAACAAATTGTTCATCGAAGTCCGGAAAATACTTGAACCGGAAAATTGTACTAAGACCGAATCCTGTGTGTGTCCGCTTACACAACATAAATCAAAAATTGGCGAATCTACCAAATTTTGAAAATCCTTTACCTTCGAAACTGTCCACACTGTACGTAAAAACGTTCATGCTTGACAAAACCATGTTTTTTTAATTACATTCCAAATAAAAAATGTTGGATCTCGGTTATCGCAGAAAGTTTTTCAACCGGCGTCGCCAGATGAGAGGAGGGGAGCACGGATCGAGGGGAAGAAGTTACCCTCTCTCTGCCAGTGCTCTCTTTGCATGCAGCGACAGAGACGGAACGCGTTACGTGACCGTGCCGCGGCGGAAGCGCGGTAGAAAGGGAAATTAGAGTGGGGGAACGAGTCTTGATCTGGCGACACTGGTTCTAGGCGCAATAGGAATTCCGTTGTCGAAACAACACAGTGTATACAAATACCGAATGTAATCCAAGGGGCTAATAAGAGAACGCAAGATTATCAGAATTATGCTGATAACAGAATCGTATCTCCGCTGGTTCTTAAATCTCGTTGTATGAACAGCTGATAACCTCGCGTATCATCGAAATCCTTCTGTTCGAAACACGGAGGAAACTTGTCTCCCCGCACGATTACTTTATAACACTTTGACTGCCAAACTAGAAGGTTATTTAATGAAATAAAAATTGGAAAAAATTAAATGTACGATACTGAGTAGTCCTCCAACTTTCTTGAATTTTTACGGCTTCTAATTGAATTTGGTACAATGAATATATTAACCCTCTAGGGGCTCGTGTAACTTTCAGGTCACATGCTAATATACAGACATTTTACCAAATAATTTCAGTTTTTTCACAAGATGACGTACACGTACGTCTTAATTACATAATGTCTCTGAGATAGGCAATAACAATATTGACAACGGTTAGCAGCACCATCAACTTGAAATATCCAAGTAAATGCCTTGCAAACTGTCTGCGAATAGAAACCAACGAAAGAAAATTCGGCCCGAAGAGGGTTAACGTAAAAATTCATTCTAAAACCTGGACAAATAATTCCGTCATCCACATATGGGTGACATGGCAGTCAACGTGATAAAGAAGAGTTTCGTCTGACGCTCGTCGGGATGTTCCAAGGATCCTTCGCGTTGAAGATTGAAATCGTCAATTGAAATCGTTCATAATTAGGTTCGCCACCTTTTGCCGAGCAAACGAACGCGTATCACACGTGGCGCTTTCAGCGGCGTCGACAACCGCAGCCGGGAACGCGACAACGATTTCCGGTCGATTCGTGGAAGAAGAAGGTGATAAAAGAGGACGAAGAACAGGCGAGAAGGGAAACGAAGCAGTTGTACGAAGAGAGAGAGGGGGGAGAGGAGAGAGAGAGAGGGAGGGGAGAGGAGAGAGAGAGAGAGAGAAAAGAGAGAAACGAGAGACGAGCGAAGAGGTAGGTGTGGTGAGTCAACGCGCGGGAACGGCGACGAATCATCGTCAATTTCACCGCGCGGAGCTATGCCGAGCGGCGACCAGTGACGTAATCGCATCGCGGAGGCACCATTGGCCCTTTTATCGTGCCGTTGCCACAAGAACGATCTGCTTTTCTGCATTGCAAAAGAAGGGGAAGGAATAACGATCCTCAGGGCGATTTCCCACATACGCAACGAGTCACTGCCACTTCCAGGTAGCCACTGATAATTTCCTCTTTGCATATCCGCCGACGTTCTCCGCGCCGGCGGCGTGTGTCAATGCCTTCGTTTCTTGAAACAGACCCCCGGGTTCATCCCCTTTTCTCGCCTACTCTACGCGCGCGGCCTCCTCTTTGCATCATCGGAACAACACGCATCCGACGAACGCGAGCTATATATCATTATCTGTGCCAATCAATTCGCCTATTCAATCCGCCAGCTCCTATAAAAGACAGTAACGTAGAATTTAAACTATACGTACTCCCGGAAGTTCTTCCTGACCGCGAGATGGTAGCGGGTCTCTCGTGACCCAGCGATATTTTATTCGATTTTTGTTACCGTAGTTTGCCAAGATAACAGCAGATAGAAAAAATTCTCTTGCACTCCCAGTAGCCATAAATATGTTTGCCTAAAGCGTATCAGAGTATACTTTTACCGTTCTCCTGTTCTCGAGCGAAGGGTTGTCCTCTCGGAAGGACGTTGGAAAAGATTTAGCGTAAAGCATTTAGCAGAAAAAATAATAATTTTGGTACATATTTATTTCTTATTATAGAGTGACGTATACCGGAACAGTGCACGTAATTTACTAAAACCAAAAATATAATTTTTCGGAAGACTAGACAGGCATTGCCACAGTGTATTCAAACTAAGCGTAGTTTAAACATTTTTATGCTACCAAGTTATCTACGATCGGACGAGACCTTGCAAATACTCGTAAACGGTCATGAATAGAATTATGGTAAAATATAAAGTCGTAATTAACAGACCACCTCCGCTAATATGAAAATTCTGATGTTCGAAAAACTAAACAACACGATATATCCTATAAATTTGTAACGCTTTCTAGGTTACTAGAGCTGGGAGACTCGTAAGATGGAAGAAGCGTGCTGTCCGTAATATGTTACAAGGACGCGGTAGCTGTCGCAGCTGCCATACTCGTATCGGCAATACTTCTTTTACACTGAATCATTAAGTGTCACTGTCTTCCTAACCGACCCTCTCGAAAAATAAGAATTCTGACCTCTTCTCGCCAGCATTCGGACCACAATCTGATGTTTCGAATATCACCAATTACAATAAATGGACCGTTTATTTATGAAAATGGTGCAAGTCCATTTTTTGTTGATAAAAGAAAGATACAAATGATGTGATATCTCGTTTTTTAGAAACAATGGACTTGAACAGCTTACAGAAATAAACGGTCCAATTTCTTTGTTGATAAAAGAAAGATACAAATGATGTGACATCTAATTTTTTAGAAAAAATGGACTTGAACAGCTTTCAGAAATAAACGGTCCAATTTTTTGTTGATAAAAGAAAGATACAAATGATGTGATATCTAATTTTGTTAGAAACGATGGACTTGAACAGCTTTCAGAAATAAACGGTCCAATTTTTTTGTTGATAAAAGAAAGATACAAATGATGTGATATCTCATTTTTTAGAGACAATGGACTTAAACAGCTTTCAGAAATAAACGGTCCAAATATATAAACGAAAGCAAACGCTGGTAGAAAGCAGCTACCGATATGCTTGGGGTTTTCGATCGCACGCAGAAAACGGCGAACAATTGCCGCAGCTGCAAAACGATCGATCCCCCGATTTACAATGCGGTATCGAGAAAAGACTAATTGTAGCATACTGAAGTGTCCGCCCGTTGTTCCCTTCGCGGGCCGGGCAAAAGACGAAAGCTAAACTGTTCGAAACACTTGATCGTCTGTCACAGGTCATTTCATGCTGCTGGATTTCGCCAGCATCCGAGGGGAAGAAGGAACCGACCGTTCCCACGACACGTTCTGCTCGCCGATGTTGGAAAACTAAACTCGGAAATCTGACGATTCAAATGAAAATTTCGTTTCCCACGTATCCCCGCGGCTCGGTAGATCACACACACGTTTCTCAATTGTCACGGAGGGACCATATTCCGTTTCCACTAAAGTTTTCTCACTATTATTCCGACGAGGTGAGATAACCATCGGTCACTCGGAAGAGAATTTAGGGCAAGTAAAAACCGGATTCTCTAGAACGAACGCATGGTCGCCGATGATGAACGCAGTGGTGCACCGACGCGAACACGTTGCCAACACGATTCTCCTGCGATGGCTCGGAACGCGCGGATCCAGGGATGATCTAACTTACAAATTTCGGTTCTGAACCGTGACCTGCGCTCCCGCAGCGAGGAAAGCTTCACGAGAAAAGTCGATCTCGTCGTGGAAAGTTTCGAGGAATCACGAATTCCGTTACACCGTTGACTGCCAAACTAGAAGCCTCGAAAATTCCATACAATAAAAGCAAGTTATTTAATGAAATAAAGATTGAAAAGAATTAAATGTATGATATCGAGTAGTCCTCCAACTTTCTTACATTTTACTGATCCTAATCAAATTTGGTGCAATGAATATATTAACATGAACATTTATTTTAAAATCTGGACAAATAATTCCGTCACCCACGTATGGGTGACATGGCAGTCAACGTGTTAAGACTCCGTTCATTCGCGATAAGGTAGAGTGACCGCGTTACCGACAAAAATAGGCGAAAAATGGTTTTACGTGCAACTCAACTTTTCGTCCTTATATGAGAATATTTTCCGGCTGGGAAAGGGCTCGTTCGAAAGAGGAAGGTTCAATCTAGCGCACGCTGGTCACGAGCTGACGAGATTATGCAGATATTTGGTAATATAAGCGTTAGAAGTAGGCCAAAAATTATGGCGATATGCAGGCGTGGAATCCAAGCATTTTTATACCATTGAGCGATGAGTAGACTGCGGATCTTTATGCATTTATAACAAAATTGAGTAGATCAAATTTGAAATTGTAGGAAAATTTAGACAATTTCGAATGTCAATATACCATTTCTCTAGACTGCGGATCGTTATGCATTTATAACAAAATTGAGTAGATCAAATTTGAAATTGTAGGAAAATTTAGATAATTTCAAATGTCAATATACCATTTCTCTAGACTGCGGATCGTTATGCATTTATAACAAAATTGAGTAGATCAAATTTGAAATTGTAGGAAAATTTAGACAATTTCGAATGTCAATGTACCATATTTCTGGTCTATTAAAACTAGCAAGTGAAGAAACAACATTCTACTTGGTTTCTATTTCCCGAAATCGATGCAGACAATTATTATTTTGCATAAAGATCCGCAGTCTAGTGATGAGTTTTCCGGATGAAATCGAGAGTGAAGAATATTTCTCCAGCCATAAATTCAGCTATATTTTGTGTCTCGATTCTCTGTGAAATAAAGCCAAAAACTTGAAGCACGTTTCAGAAATCATAATATCGATAATACAGAGGAGAAAACGTGACAAGTTTGGTCACAGACTTGAAACCCGTCGGATCTTAAGTCAGCGGCTGAAGGCTGTGAACGGAAATTATACAGCAGTTACACCGACCTGCTGACTCTGCAAAAGTCACGTGACTACCCTTGGCTCTTAAGGCTCGCCGGTTTACGAAATCATAATTCCCGATTCGCCGTGTTCCCGTCGAAATATGCGGCGACCTTAATAGAGACACTGAAAGACCGTCGGAGGAGTGGAGATTGTCGGCCTCGTCGTCTTTCTATCCATCTCCTTCTCTCCCTGCGTTCGTCGTTCGTCGCGGTGTGTTCGAGAAGTTTATTCTAGGACGACGAAATTCACAATAACGATCCGAGTGCCGCGGCCTCAGACGAGCTCGAGATATTTCTGCGCCACGAATTAGCAAGTTGGTCTGCTGCAACATACATGTGTCGGTTTGCCGTTGCCGTTGCCGTTAGCGGCGCGGGAGAGGGCTGGAAGACGGAAAGAAGGAGAGAGCCTCGGAATCGTCGCGAACGTGAAAATACGAAACCAACGGGGGAGAACGAGTCGAACGGAGACATGCCGGAATGAATGACGGGTAGGAGAACGCGAGAGAAAAGGCGAAGGAAATCCAGCGAAGAACGAGCGGGCTGGCTCTTAGTTCTCTGATGGACGAGCTTTTTTTTTCACCGTGCTCACCTCGCGGTTAGATCATTCATGTATTTATGAAAGTTCTCGAAACACAACAACTTCATACTGAACTCTATTGAAACTGCAACGACTTCTCGATATATGTCGTCAAGGCCTGCGCGATAAACGTCGCGAGATCATCCCCACTACCGCGAGGTATGACGAAGCACGAGAGGCCTCGGGCACGCCTGTGTAAACATAACAACACAGCTCGCGTCGCCTGGATGACACAAGACTCTTGTTGATATATATCGAGAATCGACTGCACTTATCAATTTTAACCTCCGAATATAATTTATTAACACGTTGACTGCCATGTCACCCATATATGGGTGACGGAATTATTTGTTCAGGCTTTAATTTATTGTACCAAATTTGATTAGGATCTGTAAAATGCAAGAAAGTTGGAGATCCACACAATATCATACATTTAATTTTTTCAATTTCTATTTTCTCAAATAATTTACTTTGATTTCGTGGAATTTTTGAGCTTCCTTGTTTGGCGTTCAAAGTGCCGCACCTAGCGAAACTGAAGCTACGAATCGAATTGGGAACAGTTCACCTGTGATTCTCAGAATGACGTGCTTACGTTCATCATGATTGTGCACAACGATTTCTCTTTCTTCCTAGATTATGCTGAATCACACTCGAAAGCGAGATCGCCGAACACGAAGGACAAGTTCTCAACTTCCTTTGCGAGCGTGCTCGGCAACTCGACAAGTTTTCCTCGCATCGCTTAATCAATCTCCGTTGGCAATTACGGCCGCATGTCGGGAGAGAATGTCTTTAACAAAGAAACTATCGAATGGTTCATGCGTGAAACATGTGCAACGAGAGAATGCTCTCGTTAGACCATAAAAGAGTCCAACGATGCTTTCGGGTCTCGGATTTCTGCTTGGCAATTTTTTCCGTGTGCTTTCTCGATTGTCATTCTGCGATCGAAAGGCCTAATAACCGGCGAATGAGTTGTCTGCTCGGAAGCAGAAAGAAGCTAGATGCGACCATTAACCCCTTGAGCTACGATCTACTTTATGATTACGACGACGAGATCTTCTTTATCGTTCATGATTCGCTAGAACAAGAGCATTCATCTGTGCCCAGGTAATGGCTGTGTATTAACAAAGACAGAACAGAAAATTAATTACATCTATTGTAGAGCAGGAATGTTAACGCCACTAGGTGTACGGAGTATCAGTTTATAAAAATAACAAGGATTTTTAACAATCGGAAATTAAAAGTGTCAGAACCCATCAATTTGGCCAGTGTTAGAAAAACCAAATAAGAAACGTAATATTGAAATAATATATTCGATACGTAAAAATATAATATTAAAAAACCGTGCAATACATACGATTCGCGCAATTTAAAACGGATGGTGTAATCAACAAGATATTGCGTCGACTAATTTGATGATGGATTACGCATAATTTGTCCAACGCTTACCGAAACCCATTCCATGCGTACGAACTGCATGACTGCACCCTTTGACCAGCAACAAGTGTCGCTTAAAATCAATTGTCAATAGCGCGCGGGAAATGAGATAAATGCGGCAAATACGACGAGAAGAATTTATTGGTTGAGCAACGATAATGAGCTTACAGCGTGTTTATGGGATTGCGAGACTCGTTACAACAATAAGGACCGTCAATTACGACGAAATTGTGACGACTGAGAAAACTCGTACCGTCGATGCTTACGGCTCACTGAACTGTAGAGACCTACACTCAGTTTACGATCAGTCACGTAGTACTCAAGATTATTTATTCATAATAGTCGCTAATGCGACGGAGGGTTAAGAGACACCTGTTCCTGTGACAGCTATAAGTAAGCAATAAACCGGTGTGTTAAGACAAAACTATAGGTCTCTAGGAAGATTATGTATAGTATAATCACCAGATCACGTATTTTATGCATTTATGACAAAACTGAGTAGGCGCAATTTAAAACAGTAAAAGATTAGAGGATTTTAAGAGTATTAATATATTATTTCCACTGCGTTAAAATTATTAGTGAAAAATATATCTAGTTCCTGTGTGTCTTGCAATCGATGCACAATCTTTTCACTTTGCATAAAGATCCGGAGTCCAATGATCGCAAAAAATGCCTTAAAATGATGGAACAAGTAAATATAACATTACAATTCATTACAAATCGAAATTTTATTCAATTAATATTTTACCGAGACGATCAGAACGAGATTAACTTCCATGTAAACAATTCTATTGTAACGCATTATTATGCTTAAATAGTCTCTGATAAGAGATGTATGCGAAGCTTTTATCTCCTATCGCGTATTGGTTCAGAGATAGAAAGTGATCAATTAACATTAAGTAATAATGTTCAATAGAATAGGCTAATAATAGAGTAGGACAGAGCGGGGAGCCGAATGTGTGGATAACATGCTTTTGTAAATATAGGATATTATAAATCAAGTCCAATTCTTAGATGTAAGGTTGAATAAAGCAATGCTAATAATGCTTAATAGAAAAACGAATGTTTGCTGCATAAAGAGAATTTCATCTCATCGATTAATAAAGAGTTTAGACGAATAAATTAAGATTTCCGAGGGTTTGCGGTTACAAATATCGCTATTGTAATAATTAGGCTTTCGGTGTCGGTTGTTCGTTACTGGTCTCGAGCAGATTCTTGTCGGTAACATCGAGGCGGCTTATGGCGTAAGCGGCACGAATCATAGAGCGCGTCGATGTTACCTATATTAAATTTTATGATCCTCCGTAAATGAGGCATTTAGTTTATGTAGTAAAAAAAAAGAATGGACCCGCATAATTGAAGTGGTCCAAAGTACCCGGTTATCCGGCGGCGCGGCAGTTGCGAAACTTGTAAAACTGACCCAAATCCCGGGTACGGGCGGCAATATCTTAGAGGCGTGTTTAGAATGGTCCGAAGATAGCAGCGAACACACGCTCAATGGCGTCGCCAGGACAATTGACTAGCGATTTTATTTTGCACCGACATGGTCGATCATGGGCTATTGTCTCCATTTCCGGCACAGTCACCCCCAGTTGTGTCGTACGGACAATTACGCAACGCGAAAAAAGTCTAAATCCCGAAAAAAATATACGCCTTTCCGTAATATTCTCCGAAAGCTATAACTCGTTTTCCTTGATCGCTACGATAGCTCCAACATGTTGCATAATTTCTAACCAGATCGATAAAATAGCTTATGCTCACAAGATCTTTCAGCTCTTACGAAATAGTGAAACTGAAATACAAAAATGTATAAACGCATCGGGCAAGGCTCAAAATATCGGTTAGTTTATATGTTACGTGCAAAATATTGTACATAACCTGCAAGTAACTGTTATTCCACTGTTACATATTCGTTGACTTTGTAAATACACGGTCGGGGACAAGATTAAGTGAACACGCTTCAAAAACTAATAAATTTTTTGTTAAATTGGACCATGCGACTCGAGTTTCTTGTTAATAGTTCATTCTACGGTAAATGCCAACATTTTTATGAAAAATTATTTTGAAGAAGCTACATTGCAACCTATTTGATGCGTTAAAGCGACTATTTTACATCACTTTACAAAAACAACAAAAACGTGTCTGTCCTAAATGTTAGCCATTTTTTTTAAATAAGTCGGAGCCAACCAAATAATTTTAATAGTAAATGTACGATCTCAATAATCGTGAATTAAAAATTTTAGAACCGGGATTTGTTATCGTAATTTTGGTCCCGTAAATCCAATGTTAACGCAACCGAATCGATGCATTGTAGATCGAGTATTAAACGTCCTGCTATACATTTTTATGAATCTTTTCTTGCGTGCGAAAGATAGAATGCCGTTTCACTTGACAAAAATAATAGAATGCGATAAGAGCTCGCGATATCGGTGTAACGACTGCGATGTGGTGACTGGATGTGTCAGTTTTATGCGGTTCCCACGAAAGCGAGCCGTGCAATAGGTGCTATTCGGAGGAACACTTGCGAGTCGCATAACGATCGCGGCATATCTACAGTCACGCCTAAAGGGCAACGAAAACGGATGTAAACAAGTTGGTGAACACTTACACGCACGACGCCGCTGTGAATTCGCAGATACGGCGAGGTTCGTCGTTGACTTATTGGTAGTCAGCCAATAGCATTGTCCCCGTTTGTTAGCGACGCAACGACGGCGCCTATTGGCACTGGCATAACCAAAAAAAAAAAAATCAACCGCACTGATTTTTCCTCCTCTATTGTGTTCCGAAGGGAGGGCTCCGGTGGTCCTCTCCTCTCGCTGTTGTTTACCCGGCGATATTTAACCTGACATTGTTCACCTTTGGCTATCGAGCCACACAAAGTCACAGAAAAACACACAACACGCGCGTGGTACACGCAAGGTTAAGTCCGGGGAGGGGAGGGAGAGAATCGCGTTGCCACGATTCGAACGGTTCGTACGAGCACCGGACAACGGATTATCACCAGAGACTTTATGTGCCGCAGCACCGTCGCGTCGTCGACCGACAGCGTGTGTTTAAACAACGTCCTTCCACGTTGGCGAAACAATATATATATATATACACATGTATATATGTTCCCGCGGTAGTTGCCGATCGGCGAAATCGTGCGCAAGCTTCGCACAGGCTAGACGATAAAGCGCACGCCGGTTTTCGCCGGACTCCAGTTCAGCACACTGCTCGACGAACGTGTCGGGAACCGTTACCAAAAAGCGGGACCAACGGGAATAGTAAAACGCATGTTCCAAGCGGCGACGACGACGACGATCGCGCGCGCGACAAACGTCTAAACGTCAATTGGAAGGCGTCCCCCGTCTGTTCGCGAACCAGCGGTTGACGGCGCCGGGTACGTAGAAACCGATTCTCTATGACGTAGAAAAAGCACGTTTAGCGATGGACTCGCGTGCCGCCAGTGACACACAAGAGCCGCGCAAGTGGAACGAACGCATGGAAATTTTTCCGGTCGCGACAACGCGTAATCGCGACGCCTAGTCGGCTTTTGCGATACGTCGGTAAGGGACGCGGCAAAAGTTTTCGCTGCAACTCACCCCCCGTGCCCGATTTCAGCGGTACCACGTGTCCGCGCGGTACTATCGAGGGGGTGTGTGTACTTTCTTTTCACTACCCAGGTTCTGGAACCACTACGCGCGGCGGCCCGAGTGCCCGCGTCGAATTTCAAAATCTCGCCTGGATAGCGCGAGCAGAGATAGTCGACCAGAGATCGCACCGTCAGGTGTCGTGCGGACGAGAGAAATGTTAGAGAACCGGCAGTCTTGTCCTTTTCTTCGACACGGTTACACCGAGAAAAACCATTCTCTCTCCCACGACACGATGGCCCACGTCCCGCCGCGTACTGCGAACGCGAGGAGAGCCAGCCGGTCGACACGAGCGCCACGCTCGATCAGCGCGGAAATCGACGCCGCACGAAGATATACGGAGATTCACGAACCGCGCGAACCCAACGCGGATTACCCGGCCGGCGAATTCGTAACGCGGCGACGTCCGCGGAATTCGCTTCCTTTTTTCGCGAGCGCGAACGTCTCGCAGTTATATATTAGCACAGACGCGGTATAGGATAGACCTATCGTCCGATGTATTTTTCTGGCCCACTTTTTTCGGGTCACGTAACCCCATTACCATTTTCGTGTCACATGTATTACCAATTGGAACTAAAATTTGCTGCTGAATTAAAAGTAGCTATATACAGGGTGTTTGGTAACTGGTGGTACAAGCGAAAAGGGGGTGATTCTACATGAAAGAATAAGTCGAAAATATAGAATAATATTTTTTCATCCGAAGTTTCGTTATCGAGAGAATCGAGTTTGAAATGCAGCATGCTATTCGATAGGAACTGTCTGGCGCGTCTGATCATGACCAACCAAATCTACTTCCCGCATATACTGAAGCACACAAACCTGACAGATCTTCAAAGTCGATTTTCTCGAAAACAAAGCCTCAAACGAAAAATGTTTATTCTATATTTTCGACTTATTCTTTCATGTAGAATCACCCCCTTTTCGCTTGTACCACCAGTTACCCTGATTTGTTGAACAGTCGATATTTCAGAACATGAGACACGAAGTCCCATAAGATGATAGGTCTATCCTTATACCTCGTCTCTGTGATATTAGGTTCTCCGATACAGAGTGTCTCTTAATTGATGGGCACGCACTCGGCTTTTCTGCTAAGCTGTCCCTATCAATTTACTATTTTAGGAAAATTGTAGTTTGTTTTTACTACTTTTTTATTGGGACTTTTAAGGGAAAAAATCTGTTTTCTAGGTTCGTATCGCTTCGTATTGTTTTTCAATCGTTTCGAATTCGTAAAGTAAGTATGTAGTAGTAAAACATGAGATTGGACATTTCTGTGTGACAATTTAATACCAACCAATACGTTTCTCGCCAGTCATCTCGCTGACTCAGTCTGGTCCAGGATCGAGACCGTGTTACCGGTGAGAAGGCATTTCGTGTGACTAATTCACCAAGTATTTTCCTCATCGGTCACCGTACTCAATTTCGACGAATTCACGGAAATGTGAGTCATCTTAACCCCTTGCGTTACTATTTATTTTGTGATTATAATGACGAGAAATTCTTCATCGTTCAGAATTTCATGGAAGAAAAAGGTAGTTTATATTTATTGTATGCCTATGTTTTCTCCAAAGGATATATATCAACTACAACAACATTGTGTCCAGGAGAGATACCCGAGCTGTGGTATGTTTACACTCGAGCTTGAGGGCCCCTCGACATATATAGAGAAATCACTGTACATAGCTATTTAATTCAATATAAAAGGTTCAACTATTCTAAATCCATAACACGTTCGAATTGTATACAATTTTAAATGGTTCATCGAATATTCCAAACACTTATCAAAGGTTCAAACTATTCTAAATCCATAACACATTCGAATTGTATACAATTTTAAATGGTTCATCGAATATCCGAGACACTTATCAAATCTTATACAGAAGTCTAATGCGGGAGCGACAAGGACGAAATCAATAGATAAATGAAAAGTACAAATCGAATAATGATCATCGCGTGCTACCAATTTTAATAAGTAACGTTAACGGATTAACGACGGGTCAAAGGTTGAATGGGCATCCTTTCCGATCCTCCCGCAGCAGGGAGTTTTAAGCACAACGCGCGTTTGCTTGTGTGTACACCGTTTTCGATTGGTCGCTTAAAAAGCTCCGAAAATATCTAAACCGAACGTGGGGACCAATTCAGAAATAGTCGGGTTGGCGTCGTTTCAATACATTTGGTGAAAACAAGCAACATTCGAATACGCTCTATTCACGTTATCCCCTTTCCTTCTCTTTCCGCTTTCCGAATTCGCCTCGACTTTCTCTCCTTCCTGCCCCTCCCCTCCTCCCCGTGTCCTCCCCTCCGCACCCCCGGCCGTTCGAAATTGATTTCGCAAGTCGGCGTACCATTCAATATGAATTTTTCCTAATTGATCAATATCCCGGACTCCGGGTGGCTCGACCATGCGTACGGGGCTGCCAGTCGAAGAAAGGGGAGAAAAACGTGGACAGAAAAACACGCGTTGCACGAGTAATTTTGCCTTGCGCGGAGAAAAAAATAAACGGGCGACGACTGTTCGCGACTGTTCTCTCTGGCTTCTACACCACGCTTCTCCTGCAAGTGATTTCACCGTTGTATCGAATTCTTTGTGCGTTACGCGCGTGTACCGGCTCTGCCTTGCCAAACACGCTGCCGCGAGAGACGCGTCTGCACGGCCAGCGACGCGTTTCACTTAAAAAATTTCGTTGCAGACGATTCACCCCCGTCACCCGGTGCCAAGGGTCAAAAGTATCCACTCTTTTTCCTTCCTTCTAAAATCTCGCAGCATTTCTATCGTTGCTGCTACATACATCGCACAAAAACTTCAGTGAGACCGGAAT
The DNA here is from genome assembly GCA_913789895.3 of Seladonia tumulorum. NCBI lineage: Eukaryota > Metazoa > Arthropoda > Insecta > Hymenoptera > Halictidae > Seladonia > Seladonia tumulorum. Next base: position 10,811,256 of record OU565266.1, read on the forward strand.
TCATCGCGGAACTGCAAGATATAAATTTAGAGAAAACGAGAACGGTAAAAATTCGATTCTGACACGTGCCATAATTTTTTTCTTTCTCGTAGCTGTACAATTCGAATAAATCGCAGCGTTCTTCTTGCTACTTTTCGTTATGACAACAACACGCTTTTCAACAGCTTCGTAAAAGAAGCTTCTCAAGTTGTTGACACTTTGACTGCCAAATTAGAAACCTCAAAAATTCCATAAAATCAAAGTGAGTTATTTAATGAAATAAATTCTGAGAATGTGTAGGACCTTTGCGATATTACTAGCCAACAAATTATTTCCTCTTATCAGAGAAAGACGTGGAATATGTCCACTTCGTGGGGAGAGAGTGTCGGATCGAACGAGAGCGCGTTCAATAGATTCCATTGTGCCTCGGGGAAACGAAATATTAATTGTAGAAAAGAATTTCCCCATTTTCTTAAGGAGAACCGGCCCGCAGGTGAGGATGCACGGTGTCTCGCGCGCGGCCTGCACAATCGAGCCGAACAACGGCCGGGCGCGGCGATTAATTAAACGCGACGTCTCGTAGACGAGAATTAACAATTTCGCCGGGGCTTGGCTTCTTGTTAGAGAGCGCGTCGCGCGCGAGGGCTTTTGTGGCTGTCAATCGGCGCACGAAGAAACTGTGAATGAAGATGAACAGGAGATAATTCCCGTCCGAAGGACTGTGGCCCCCGGTTCTTTGGCAGCGGCGATGTGTTTCCTCTTTTTGTGTCGGTGTGCTGAGCATGCACGCGAGGCGGCGGCCAGTGCGCTCCGCGTTCCTCGCGCGTGATATCGCGACATTAAAAATCACCAGCAAAAGGGGCAGAAAAAGATGGGAAAGGCAGGGAGAGTGAGAGAGAGAGAGAGAGAGAGAGAGAGAGAGAGAGAAACTGGCGCATCTTCTGATGCATCGGGGTGGTAACAGCTGTTGAAGCAGCTGCCACGTGGCCAGCAGACACCTATGATTGTCGGGGATCGTGTTCGAAATTTTTTCTCCTACTGTTTACAGTGGATACGCGTTTCCCGCGCGTTATACGCCGCACAAGCATTACACGCGGCCGGAATACGATTTTTCCCTGGCAGAAACCGATTCGGGCCGGCGCAGCCCGGGTTGTCTCGCTTCCCCCTAACCGAGACTTAATTAACACTTTCACTGGCAAACTGGAAACCTCGAAAATTCCATCGAATCAAAGTAAGTTATTTAACCCTTTGCACTCGAAGTTATTTTAACTCAAAAACGAAACATTTCTTCTAACCTAGAGTATTATTAATATTAATATGCACGGCACTTTAACAACACTTTTCTCTTGTGGCACATTTTGTTCAATTTTTATCGGATGACTTTTGTCCTCTACACTTTCAGATTCATCATCCTGCTCACTGTCCATCTCCATGCTCTACTTGCTCCAGCAAGAGAATCAAATGTTAATCTAACCTAGAGTATTTCCCTTCTATATATTTTCTTTTCATGTTATACATACGAAAATGGTGCGATTGACTCGTGAAATACTGAAGTGTTTAGTAACTTATTAAATACAAACAAATTTAATAATGGAAAAAATATTTTGAATAATGGTATAGCAATTTTTAGTGGTGCCTTACAGTCGCCATTCGAGTGTGAACGGTTAATGGAATAAAAATGGAAAAAAATTAAGTGTATGATACCGAGTAATCACTCCAACTTTCTTGCATTGTACCGATCCAAGTCAATTTTGGTACAATGAATATATTAACCCCTTGCGCTACTATTTATCTTGCGATTATAACGATTAGAAATTCTTCATCGTTCAGAATTTTATAGAAAAAGAAAGATAGTTTATATTTATCGTATGCCTATGTTTTCTCCAAAGGATATATATCGACTACAACGAAATAGAATTTTATTTCGCTTTAAAGGGAATTAATGACATACATATTTATTAGACTCTGTTCAAAATCTTCATCGCGAGTCTGACTCGATATTGTAGGGCAAGGGGTTAACACGAAACCTACCACGGTCGAAATGATCGGGGTTCTCTCCTTCACAATTATTGAAATTATAAAAACGTACATAATGAAAATCGTACAGGGTTTAAGTAAATTCAGTCTTCTCCCTCTTATAAGACATGCATCACTTTCATATGTTTTGTGCTTGGTAGGTCCTAGTCAATTTTGGTCCAATGAATATATTAACACGAAACCTACCACGTTCGAAATGATCGGGGTTCTCTCCTTCTCAATTATTGAAATTATAAAAACGTACATAATGAAAATCGTACAGAGTTTAAGTAAATTCAGTCTTCTCCCTCTTATAAGACATGTATCGCTTTCATATGTTTTGTGGTTGGTAGGTTCAGCGTCACCGTAAAAATTCATTTTAGAACCTGGACGAATAATTCCGTCGCCCACATACGGGTGACATGGTAGTCAACGCGTTGAACAAGCGAGACCGTTCGCGGTGGCTGTAATACCGTGTTGCGAGTCGTTCGCATCATTCTTCGGCTTTCCACGGCGCGTTACGGTTGCGACGTTCGGTTGGTCGGCCGACGCCATCGTCGTCGTCGGCGCCGTCGTCGTCGTGGTCGTCAATTAATGCTAATACCCTTTCGGCGATGTTCGGGGGGATGCGAGCATGTCCGATGCGAAACTGGTATCTCCGCCGGTGCGAGACTCGTATCAAGATTAGTCTACTCGTGGGCACACATACGGGTGTACGATAATACGATAAAGAACAAACTGTTCGTGCGTATAGCCGTCGTGTGCTATCCGGCCGGCAGGTGAGTCCAAGGGAATCGGTTGGCGAAACCACGATTACTGTTTTTTTTTGCTCTCCTTCGCTTCTCTCTCTCTCTCTTTTTTTTTCTTCGCCCTGGCACAACGGTCCGTGCTGCCAGTGCGCTCGCGAATAAAAGCGCGCGCGATTTAGGTAGGCAAGAAAACATAGCGCACACACCCCTTCTTCGTCTGTGTGTGCGCGTGGGGCTCGCAACCACGCGAAAGGAAGATGCACGAACGATTTAACGAAGGGTTCGGGATCTTTCCGCGTGCACACGGAAAAGGCCGAAAAGACGCGCGAGAAGGAAGCGAGTCGTCGTCGAGTGTCGTAGGCTCGCCCAGCTCAGCCACCCTTGCGTAAAAAAAAAAAGAGGTAGACAGGGAACGATAGAGAGAGAGAGGGAGGGAGGGACGAGCGGAGGCGGCGAGTCCCGCGAGCAGATTTGAAAAGGCATCACCGAGTCGATCCTGTTAAACTTTTCGAGATGAGAAAACAATGGGGGTAAATGCTATTTCGACAGGGAAGAAAAGAAGCAGGGTGCGGTAATCTCTCTCTCCCCGTAACCGGCGCCCCTGTGCTCCTCCTTCGTCTCCTCACTTTTCTCCTTGCCTCTCTCTCTCTCTCTTTCTTTCTCTTTCTCTCGCTGGTCGTTGAAGGGTGGAAGAGGAGGAGGCGGCGAAGGGTCTGACGTCCGACAATAGGCATCGAGGAAGTCGAAGTCGGGGATCTACGCGGCGAATGAAGAAGGACAGAGGAACGGTCGAAGCGCTAGCGCGCGAGAAAGAGGCACGAGAGAGAGAGAGAGAGAGAGAGAGAGAGCCGGGCAGAGAGAAGGGAGAAGAAAGACGGGATTTGGGGGTACACAGAAAGAAAGAGAGACCGCGCGCTGTGCAAAGGCAGCGTCGGTCCTAAGCCCAATTAGCAATTTAAGGCAATAAGCGGGCGCACTCCCTTGGTTACGTTCCTGCATTCGGTATACTCGACATTATTTCAGAAGGGAGACGATTCAACTCCCTCCCTCCCCCTTCCTGCCCCTCTCTGCAACACCCCCCTTCGCGTCACTTCTTCCTCCACCCGGCCCTGCTCCACCTTTACATCGGTGAATCACATAAACATCGCGGAGGCACCAAGCGTGGGTAGACAAATGCGAAGTGCATATATTCGGGGGGTGAAACGGGACCGTTCGTCCTTTTTCGGAAGTGCTCATACCACATTCACCCGGGTCTCTCTTAAATATTGAACTAACCCTCCGCGACCGGAATTGGATGCCGTTTCGGGACAAATTTGATGCGATAACGCTGCACGGGAACGAACCTCTCTCTCTCTCTCTCTCTCTCTCTCTCTCTCTCTCTCTCTCTCTCTTCGCTCCGTATGATCATTCGCGTCGCGATCAACCATGAATTCGATGCGAACCGGTCTTGAACAACGATAGAATAGAAACGATAGAAAATATATCTTTTTACTTTTTAGTAAGATTTTGGTATACGACAGCAGCATCCTTTCTTTGACGTGTAAACCTTTGACACGTTAACTGCCACGTCAGTCACATATGACTGACACGTGATTTTTGACTAGGTTTAGAAATTCATTTTCACCGTGACATATCCAGATAAATCGAATTTTATTAGGGTCTTTAGAATTCAGAAAGGTTAAGACATCATCCCCTATAATACATTTGAAATTTCTAGTGTCGGTTTTGATTAATTAAATTACACGGATTTTGTGAGTTTCTCTGGGATTGATTTTTGCCGCTTAACGTGTTAAATAAGAAAAAGTTTGTTCGCATCCTTCAACGATTAACCCTTTGCACTCGAAGTTTTTTTTCATTCATATTACCCGCAACTCGAAGCAGTTTCAGTGAAAAAATCATATTTATATATACGTAAATAATGTGCGCATTCAAAGGAAAGACATCATTGTATGTTATTCTTTTTTTTTTGTCGAAAAAAAAGCGAGGAGCGTTTTGCGTTTAGCGTTTTGTTTCTTTCTTTTTTCGTTATTTGTCAGCAAAAGTGATGTGTCTTTGTCCTTATGGTATGAACTAAAAATTATTTGCATTGTCTCCATAGAGGAGCCCTCGAATTTGAAGACAAATTTTAAATGGCTCCGCTCCGGAGTCCTCGAGTGCAAAGGGTTAATTCATTTTTGCAAAGTTGAATACGAATACGATCGCTGTTCTAAGGCTTGCGAGCAGCGGGACTGTAATGTTTCTGAAAAATTTTAGTGCGCCCGGAATATCGGAGCAATTAGAATTTCTTTTCTTAATTGTAGACGCGCGGTGGCAATCGTTAGCACCGTAGCCGGTGGCCAGCGGAACGCAAAGGACGGTGTCAAACGAATCGGAATTCCGTTGGTCATTTGAAACGTGTAAAAATACTTTATACCACCCGGAGGCTGACTTCGGACACGCGTCGCGCGGAATTTCAATGCGCGCCGAGGAAAAGGTGGTCCCCGCGCTCTTTTAATAAGTCCCTCTATTGGCTTCGGCGTTTAATCGGCGTATATACGAGGAGAACGACGCAGCAGCCAGACGCGAACGCGAAACGCATTCTTAAACTCGCGTCGCTTCTCCTCCCCGTTCTCCCTCCGTCGTACAATGGTTAAGTTTGCCAAGCGGATGGGCGAAGGAATGGTACACGCGAAGGGTGATAAATAAGAGAGAATGAAAGTTTATGGCGGAGCTACCCTAACCGCCGCGGAGACGTTACTCGTTCCCCGGCGTTCGCGAATTATGCGTCATGCCCGCGTGAATGCATTCAAATTGACACGATACCGGAAGGAAGGCAGCATCGCGACGTCGAATCCCTAACGTCACGGGACAAGACAAATTTACGAAAGCCAGTGTCGCGTCGGTATTCTTTCCACGATCGGCGGAACCCGCCTCTGGTAATTATCGAACAATCGGCTGTCCCGGGTAAAACGGGACGAGAAATCGTAATTTCATTTCGCGATCACTCGTTTAGCAAGATAAAACAACCATTTCCTTATCCGGAAATTGTGTCTCAACTTTTACGGAAATCTTTGTCTCGATATGCTATTCATTTTAATTAACACGTTGACTGCCATTGCATATTGAATTATTTGTCTAGGTTTTAAAATGAATTTTTACATTAATATATTCATTGTACCAAATTCGATTAGAATCCGTAAAATTCAAGAAAGCTGAAGGACTACTCAGTATCGCACATTTAATTTTTTTCAATTTTCATTTCATTAAATAACTTACTTTGACTTCATGGAATTTTTCAGGTTTCTAGTTTGGCAGTCAAAGTGTTAAATTGCTCGACTTATTAACGCTAGAACTACCGGACGAGTCGAAATGACTTGCTCCTAATTTTTTCTTTTAGAAGTAATCAAGTTAGAAATATGTTCTCATGAAAAAATTTTTTAATGAACTTCTCTATCGTAGTAGACATTTAATGAAAAATTGTACGAAATCTGTGCAAACGTAGTTTCGTTGTAATTATAAGGCAATGTGTGCCAGTTGTATTTACTGCTTCGTAGTTCTAGCGTTAACCCCTTGCACTACTATTTATTTTGTGATTATAATGATTAGAAATTCTTCGTCGTTCAGAATTTCATAAAAAAAAGATAGTTTATATTTATTGTATGTCTACATCAAAGGATATATATCAACTACAAAAAAACAGATTTTTATTTCGATTTAAAAGAAATGAATAACATATTCGTGACGAGTCTGGCTCGTTATTGTAGGGCAAGGGGTTAAGAAATGTGCCACTTTAGAATGGAAAATTGCATCGAAGAGGTAACATTTGAATCGGATCGATCGGTCTCCGTAGAAAAATAGTGTGTACGAAAAGTCGAAATCTCCTTGCAAGTTTGTCACAGCTTAATTTTCTGTTTCTTGAAAAGTTACGTAACCCGAGCGCGGAAAATTACGAGTCAAGCCGGCGTATCGTCGAACAAGAAGCCGAGGGAAAACTGAACTTTTTATGAGGGCGTACACCGCTGCCAGAACATGCCCTCTTTTATTGCCCGGGAATGGAACAGAGGTGGCGGTGATGCGATTTTTGGGGTAACGGCGTTTTATGGTTTCCGTCAAGAAATTTCATCCCGGCTGCAGCCTTATCGGGCATTACTCCGCTGCTTCTGGGAGGTCTGCCAACCTGACGCGGAATTTATGTCTCTCGTACAAATGTTATGACGCGAGGCCTCGAATAACCAGCGAGTAATCGTGCGACAGGAACTCGCTACCCCCTATTATTCCGATCGAATCAATTTCCGACTTCCATCCAGGTAACTGTGTGCCCTTCGCAATCGACGGAAACAAATTGGTCGTTGTTCCAATTTCCAACGACGAGCTCGTCTTTTTCTTCGTAGGCATGCGCAATTTTGCAAAACTTATTTATCTGTTCGGACAACCAATCGCAAAGTTCTGTACAGGATTCGAGAAGAAAAAAAAGTTAGGAGCAAGTCATTTCGACTCGTCCGGTAATTCTAGCGTTAATAAGTCGAACAATTTAATTAAAATAAATAGCATATCGAGACAAAGATTTCCGTAAAAGTTCAGACACAATTTCCGATAAGAAAATCGTTATTTTATCTTCCTAACGAGTTATCGCGAAATGAAATTAATAATACGAATAATATAAATTAATATAAGTATTACCGAGCGTCGTTGATTCGCATAATTTAACCGGGAAGAAACATTAAAATCAGTTTGTCGGTACTAGTTGCACGTTGAGATAACGAGTAATAATTAGACCGCGGAATGCAATTTCCAATTTTTATACACGAGTTTTCAGAAAGTAGAATGAAATAAAATCCTATTTTTAAAGGGAACACCTTTTGTGGGTCCAAAACAAAGAAAAATTGTACTAAATTCTCTCGGAATTTTGTGTTACAGCATTTTCTGAAAATTTCCACAAGCCATAAATGCATAAAGATTCGCATTCTAGTAATAACCAATAATAGAAGTAACTTTTGTCTGTGATACGGCAGCTCAACGATTATTCAAAAATTGTACTATTTGTCTTGAACGCACGGTAGCAATTAATTTTCATTGATTCCCCGTTGACAAATCTCGCGTGCTAATGATAAACACTTAATCCAAAAATCTTAGTCCACACCGCCAATTAATCGATGAAAATTGTTATGATAAAAAGGTGCTGCGATAAAAAAAATTGGAACAAAGGTACAACCAGCGTTGCCAGAACAAGACTGTATGCTTCCCCCTCCACGTTCGGATACCCCTCCCGCGCCTGTGCACGGGAAAAAAATTGTATGTATGATATTGAGTAGAGTCCTTCGACTTTCTGGCATTTTACAGATCCTAATAAAATTTGGTACAATTAATACATTTTGGTGTAAAAATTCATTTTAAAACTTGGATAAACGTGTTAATGGAATATGTACACCGATGTACACCTCCAGCGGATGTGAAATGAAATACAGAAGGAGAGTTTTTTCGCCAGTGGATTCTCCAGAAAGGTTGAAGTTATTGCAAAGCCTAGGAATGATGTTCGCTACGAAGAGAGGACTGAGAACTGGCTGTAGGTTGGCCTAAGGAGTGTAACCTTGACCTTGATAAAGAGGATCGCCGGTCAGAAGGAAGCGAAGAAAGTTTCGACGGAACAAGAAACCCACGAAACAATCACAGAAGAGTTTCCCAAAGGTGGCCGGGAGAAAAAGCAATGTAAGGATCGATGGTGGTGGCTGCACCGGTGATGCTGAGGGTAAACGGTACTGGGTGGTGCTGGAGCTGGTGCTGGTGCTGGAGCTGGTGCTGGCGCTGGTGCTGCTGCCAGTGGCGAGGGTGAGGTCTGCGAGGAGTCTGGTTAGGTAACCTTGACCCGGGGATGAACGACCCTCTCCCCGTAGCACGTGGCGCCCCTTTCGTCGCTTCTCCATCCCCTATTCTGGACTTCCACGACTTCCATTCCAACCCTCTTACTCGTCCAACGCCACTGCCACCACCATTCCTGGCTCCTGCTTCCCCCCGGCCCCTCAACATGCCAACCACCCCCTGCTCCTCTCCTCCCACTACGACGTCAGAGTCGGCGTCGCGGCGATTCACCCTGCTCTCTCACCCCTTTCCGCCCCTTCTCGTGTGCTCTGTCCTCCGCATCCCGCCAACTCCCTCTCTTCCGCGCTGCCTCTTCTTCACCTTTCGACCGTGTACACCATCGAAAGCTCGTTTCTCTTTCGCTTTCGCGGGGCGAGACCGTTTCTGCTGCTGCTGCTTTCTCTTTCTACGCACTCTCACTCTCTGTGCAAACTTATCGCGAGCAGGGTCGCGCGCGCTATCGCTGGCCATTCCCGTCCCCGGTCCTCCTCTCTCTCTCTCTCTCTCCTCTCTTTATCCCTTCTTCTTTTTTTCTCTTTTTCCCTGGTTTCCCTCGCCCGGTGCCGGTGTGCCGTCTCGTCTATCACCTCTCGCTTTCTTCCTCTCTCTTTTTGCTCCCCTTCGTGTCTCTCTTTTTTTTTTATCTCTACACATCCATCCTTGCGTATTTTCCAGCGAGGGGAGGAACACACACCGAGAGGGAAATTTCAAGGCCAGTCTAGAGACCTGGGAAAGCAACACTCTCTCGCCGCGGCAGGATCGTATGTATGTATATGTACAACCTCCTATCGCGGCGGGTTTGTCTGGTCGGGGAAATCTTACAGGTTCGAGAGACTCTGATAGCAACACGATGTGTGTGTGTGTATGTGTGTGTGTATGTTCGGAGAGCTTGCGTGTCAATCGATTGGTTCTGGGTGCACCGGCGATTATCGGAGACTCGATTCCGCGCGGTGAAGTCGAGCGCACCGAGTTCCTCCACCCCCTCCAATTGAGGGAGGAGAACAATTTCTATGTCCTTGTGCAAACAAGAGTCGCGAGAGAGACTCGGAATAGAAAGAGACCCGATGAAGCGGGTTTCGAAAATTGCCCGATAGGCTGTGCTTCTCGGAAAAAGACACGAACGATTCCTGGAATCACCGGCTGTTTCCCCGGATATTAACGTCGTTAGAGCTCACGTGGTCTTCGATATGCTTTCGACTACCGCCATTTTCGAATCTGCCGCGCGCGATCTTTCGCGACCAACCACCAATTATTCGACGGTTTCGCTCGCCTCCGCGTGCGCGCACGCGAGCTCGTTTTAAACTTACCGATCGAAGCTTATCGAATCGAAAGATTTTTTCTTTTTTGTACGCTGTATCGATTCCGATGCGGAGCACAACACACGGACACCCGAAATTTGTCGATGGAGGGACGAGAGAGCACGAGAGACGATGTCGCCGAAAAGCTTTTGCCGTTGGCTGTACTTAAATACTCGAAAAAAAAAACTGAATCGAACGAGGAGGGTTCAACTGGATAGCTACATTTAACCTCAAAGGGAGACGATAGCGAAGAGGCCACGATTGAAAGAATTTGTTTGCTCTCCGGCTATAATAAAAGAGGACTTCATTTTGAAAGACACGGCTCTGATGCTACCCACCCTCGCTCGCTCGCTCGCTCCTCCAGCCTTTTTTATCCTGTCACAGTCACGCAAACACCGGTTTCTGTCTTCGCCGCGACTCTTAACTCGACAAACGATCTTCTGTATCTGTAGCTATAATATATATATATATTTATTTATATTGAAATAACAAGATGATCCGCTTTGTAATTTCCCGACGTGATTACAATCGTTCTACGTTTGGATCGAAGAAATTGAAATTGAAATTTTTAAGAACGTCTATTGTTCCAGAGAAAAATAAATATCTTGTCGAGTTGCGATTACGAGACCAATCGTTCCCTTAATTATCTGTATTGTTTTTCCTCCGACCAGTCAACGGAACTGCAACAAACAGCACCGTTATTGAAAAAGCACTTTTACGAGAAAACAAGAATCCTTTGAAATCTAACGTATCTTATCTTACGCCTACTCCAACGCCAAAGTGAATTACTCGGTATAAAACGTTTATCAAACGATATAGTCATTGTCTCCGGGACATTTAATTTCACTACTTCAATCGAGATATTTTCTTACGTTCGTTCTTGGTCTAAATTTCTGGTGAAAAATGTTAACTATGCAACGATATAGAATATCCTTGCAAATAGAGGCTTCGTATTTAGAAAAATATTTTTATCGCTGTCAATAATAATTTTAAAATCTGTCTTATATAAGAGTTGAAATATTCCATCGATGGCTAGAGTTTCCTAAGACCATACAGATTTTCTTTTCGTGAAAAATGTTAACTATGCAACGATATAGAATACCCTTGCAAATAGAGGCTTCATATTTAGAAAAATATTTTTATCGCTGTCAATAATTATTTTAAAATCTGTCTAACATAATAGTCGAAATATTCCATCGATGGCTAGAGTTTCCTAAGACTGTACAGATTTTCTCGACTATATAATAAAAATAAAAATACATGAAACCTCTGTTCCTTTCGTGAAGAACGTTTCATATGTTGTTCTACATTTCCAATTTTAAATTATTCTTAGAAAAATCGAACGGTTAAGGTACTGCCGGGACGTTTGCTATTTTATATTCTGTCCGCCTATAATTTCGCCAACACTGTTCATAACAGCGGGCATATAGGCACCGAGAGCGAGCATAGTTGAAAGTTTCGAATGTCTGAGAGAGAGAGAGAGAGAGAGAGAGAGAGAGAGAGAGAGAGAGAGAGGCCAAGGCGAAAGAAGCTATCAAAACTAAGCGCGACAGATGGGAAGCGGTGCAAGGGCGAGGGGTAGGAGGCATGATAGCACCGAGGCCCAGTTTCGAAAAACGCTGCCCTACACAACACACGGAGCGTGTCTCACGATCGATTAATAAAAATCGCGGAGCCGTTTCTGTTGTCTATTCCTGGAATAATCCCGTTACAGCTGGCAATCTTACCTCGATCAGCCATAATGTCGGTTCGGCGATGGTTTTCGAGCGAATGCCCGGGCATAAAAGTTATAGAGGTAGAGAGGACGCGAGGTCATCACTCACCCGGTCGTATCCCTCGAAATTGTTGCTTAGAAACCGAACGGTTGGCCCGTATCGGTTTCTATGCCGCGATCCGGTGCGAGGACCACGGTTCCTTTAACCCACCGACGAAACTCAATTTCCGATATTAGTACAGGCTATAACGCCGCAGCTAGGGCGTGTATCAGGTTCCGAACAAGAAAAAAATCCCTGTGGCCGACCTTAAAAGGCCAGAATAGAATTTTGTGTAACCGTAGGGAAGCGGGAACACGGGAGGTGGAGAAACGTGTAATTTGCGGGTCATATTCGAAAGAAGGAAATTTTTAAATTGCTCGACGAATCTGTCAATGGGTTAATCGAACCGAGTCACGCGACGCCTCCTGCCAACGAGGACTCAAGGGCAAAGAACTCTCGAGCATTCCTTACCTGAAACAAAGAAAAGAACCAAAGTTAGCTCGTTTGTCTTTTCATCCGGCTTCGACGCTTTCGACTGCCGGAGCAACCTCGAAAATTCCATCGAACCAAAATCATTTGTTTGACACACTAGGTTCACGGGGCATTTTAACGAGCACTATTTAACCATACAAAAATGACAAAGACAAGTATCGTTACAATATGCGACCAAAGAAATAAATACCGAATAGTTTTCTACGGGTGTATCTCTGTGATCTTACTAAACGTAAAAATTGAAACATTTGTAACCCGTCGATGCCAGTGTTATTGACACTAAACCTACCAAGCACAAAACATATAAAAGTAAAGCGTCTTATAGAAGCGAGAAGACTGAATTCATTTAAACTTTGTACGATTTTCATTATAATATATGCTCGAATAAAGAGAAGTCAATTCAGTAATTTCCTGTAAATACGTTTTTAGAATTTCAATAATTGCGAAATAGAAAAGCGGTCATTTGACCGTGGTAGGTTTAGTGTTAAAGAAGTTTAACCCCTTGACATACAAATAAAAAATTCGCGTCGACACGTCCGTAGGATACCATTTAATTTCGCTTAATCGTGAACGCTCGTATACAAGCTCAGAAACAGGGCGTTTTATTTTCAAATTTACATTGCTATATAACATTCGATAAGGTTGATGATTAATTAAGTGAAACTATAAAATAATAATTTAGTGGTTTTGTAACGATTGATACTTCTCGAAGCATTTAGGAATACGTAGTGGAACGAGGCAGACAGTTCTTGACGTCTCGGAGACGTCAATGTCTACAATGGCACATGAAACGAATGACGTCTCCGAGACGTCATTGTATGTCAAGGGGTTAAATATATGACGCAGTCGTTCAACCTTCTCGCACGTTTCAGGTGTCAAGCAAATTTGGTACGGTGATTCGATTAGTGTAATTGTTAAATATGGACTGGTCGTCAGCAATATTTGGGTGAACACGAACGTGTTCACGGTGGCCGTCCAAGTTGTTCGAGGCAGGCTGGGTTAGTAATAAAATAGCGAGGCGGTTGTTTGAAATAATTGTTCGGATAACACCTAATTTCATGTTGTCCGCGGAATCGAAGGTCGCAGGAACGTAAGAGAGCGAGCACGATGCGGATTACCGGCCGGTTCTCGTTGGAACCGAGCGAACGCGGATCGATTCGGCGAGACTACGAAAGTTGGTACTACCTAAAGTGATTACACGGCTGCCCGATTCGCGCCTACGAAAATTGACGGCGTGTACACTGATAACGAAGATGGGTCCGTCATTTCGTGCCAGTCCGCGCGTCTGGCTTTCTCTCGCTTCTCCTTCCTTTCTCTCGGTGAAAATAATTTTTTTTTCTCTAGAGCTAGCTCAGCCTTTCTTCTTCTCCGAAAATTTATTTTAAACGACTCTTATTATTTCTCTCACGTTTTTCAACCCCTTGCACTACGATATCGAATCATACTCGTGATGAAGATTCTGAACAGAGAGTCTAATAAACATGTATATGTTATTAATTTCTTCTAAACCGAAATAAAATTCGATTTTGGCGTTGTACAGCTATTGAAGAACATATAGGCATACGATAAATATAAACTATCTTTCTTTTCAAAGGACATTACGAATTACAAAAAAGTTCTAATCACTGAAACCGCAAAATAAATTTGCAATCGTAGTGCAAGGGGTTAACACTTCTTACGAATGGTGTCCACGTAACTTTAATAAACGTTTATTGTCAAAAATTATTTAACACTTCGTCTACCGGAATTCTATTAATAAAGCTGTGTGTAAGCTCAATAATTTTCGTTCAAAATAATCATTTCGAAGGGCGTAAACATTTTACTAGTTTCATAAATCTGTCAAATATAGCTTTTCGAAAATATTTTCACATTATCGATGCAAGACCTCGTCGTCTGCTGTGTAGGAATATTTCGTATCGAATGTTTCAAATCGAATAGCCGCTTTTATTTCTAAAAACGCATCTGGGTCGCCGTCGAAAATAAATGCTGGAAATGTGCGGATATTCCACTTTTGGTCCGAATCCGGTCGTCATTCAGGTGCCTCTTAAAATTAGAATGATCAATTCGATAACGTGTTTCATTTCGAACCTATGTCTTCCAGAATTTCTAAATATATGCGTGAGTTTTTTAAAAGAATCGATACCCTGTACTATGATACGATCAAATCTCATATTCTTTTCTTATAAAATTTGAGAATCGATACTGCGTACTATGATACAATCAAGTCTCACATTCTTTTCTTATAAAATTTGTGCATTTACGAAAATACAAAGTAAAGAAACAAAGGGTTCGATGAATTACTAAAATTCGGAAGAACTACTTTCACAAATTATTTGTCAAAACTGAACAAGAATTTCCATTTTGAAACCGAATTTTGCATCTCGCGGAAGTAGCATTTTTCGTAGAACAAATCAATTTCTATATTGTTTCTTGAAACACGAGTCTGCAATAAATTTGCATAAACATCGGTTATCCTTGATAAACAGTCTCGTTATTAGGAAATCATGGGAAGAAGGATAATCGAGTTTCGGCCGACAAAGAGTTGCCGTTGCCATTAAACGTCGACTAATAAAACGGACACCATTAAACGGGACTAATGATCAGAGAAGAAACGTCGGCCGTGTATTAACCACCGCCGAAACATTTGCTCGAACACGTTTAATACGAATATCGGCGATGGAATGTCTAATCTAATCATGGAACAGTAAACTCGTCCATCCAAATGTAGGTCAAAAGTGAACGTCGATCGACGTGTCCCATTAGAACCGGCCGCGGTCGAAGGGTAGCCAATCGTCGAAGAGATTGCGAGCAATTTCGGCTTTTACACGGTTCTTTTAAATCCGAGGTTACACGGCAAGTAACGATCCAAGGTGCTCGTCGGTTAACCTTTTATGAACGACGCGCCACTATAGTGGCTTTCCGTGGAAAGCATCAGTTCGAACAGCACGAACCACTATAGTGGCTTTCCGTGGAGAGCATCAGTTCGAACAGCACGAACCACTATAGTGGCTTTTTGCCTTCCGCGGCTAGGCGCGCCGTCCCTGGGAAGCATAGTTGCGGACAAACGCGCCGTACTTAAGAGTTTAACCAGTTAAGCGTGTTTGACGTGTATACACGTCAATCCAAAACTCTATTGCGGTGCCGTTAACGTTAATGAATTGTTAATTTCTTATCGAATAAAAATGTAATTTTTGAACACTTGCCCTGCCCTCACCTTTGAAGCTTTTTTTTTTCATTTTTTTTTTCGTGTATATTCCGCATTGCATGATTTTAATTCCGCGCCGTGGGGGATTTCTGAAATTGAGCTCCACAGTTAACTGGTTAAGAGGTTAATAGACAGCATCCCGAATCGATCCGTGTTCGATATATCGGAATCGTGAAATATTTAGCGACATTTGAATGGGCAAATGTCAAAAGTTTCCTTGTGTCCCGATTTCGTAAAGTTCTAAAACGATTCACGATTAAATTATAGAACCCCTGCGACGAGTCGTTCGTATCGAGGACAGACAATTCAAGTATTAATAATCTTCACCGATACGTCCACAATTTTTCCATTTTTCTCTCGCTAGATCTACGCGGCGGCAAGTTCGACGATTTAAATAAATAAATAGACCCGGTCTCCTCTCGTTTTTATAATTTAAAAAAAATTCCATTTGTAATTCAGCTTCTGAAATAATTGAGGAAACCTGGGATTCGTAAGTTACCGCCCCGATAAAAAGTTCGGGAGTGCATCCAAGTGTTCAACATGTGTTGCCACAGACCGATGAGATTTCGAGATTACATATTTTACAGTGGCGATATCTCGATGTCTCGATTTCGACTACAGTATCGAGAGACAGGTTTTTCATCGGCGTCGTTAACGTCCAGACCACGGTACGTCGGAACCGCTGGTGCAATTAATGATCTATGCTAATTAACAGTTAATATCTTAACCCGGAATTAACATTGCACATGCCGATTTTATTAAATAAATTCCCAAGACGGATTTCAGAAACGACGTGTATGCATTTTTCATTAAAATACTGTGGAATGGCGCATCTGAAAATGCTGCAATTAATTTTTCCAGGTGAAAAGATAATGACTTAACAAAACACCAAACACTGTATGTCTTTAAGTGCCAAGAAATGGAACTCTTAAAAATTCTCTGCTGCAATTAACAATTCAGGCTATTTACGAGTTGATGGATCCAGAGACCTGACACCCTACACGATTTTTATCAAACGTGTGGTTAAAGGGAGTTGTGAAAGTTTGTTCTGTTAAAACTGAAAAATGGAACTTGTAGAAATTCAGTGTCGATTTAGCTACAAATATAATAAAGTGCGCATAATTTCATCCAGACTGAACGGCCTAAATAATGTCCAGCAAATGTGCCATGAAAAGAGAAACGCGGATCAAACTTATCCAAAACCTTACTAGAGCAGGTTTTCAATTGCCATTGGACATAGGTTGCTTAATAGCTGAACCTAATATTATTGCTTGCGTATATATGATAGCTTTTTTAAATACATGTAACCTACGTGCCTAAGGATTTTTATATTGTAACTAATATTTTTGTTATACCATACAATATACCGTGTAATACTCTGTACTAAGAATTATGTTGTAATAAATGAGCCGTTTATTTTGAAAGTGGCCTAACTCCGTTTTTCAGTTTTTTCCGGTTATCATGGTTACGTGTACAACTTTATGTTATTTATCAGTAAAGCATTTCAGGTTGCTTATAATCCGAGCAAATACGATAATTCTTGACACATATTTTTTCAGAGTTAGTTTAATAATCGAACCGTGTAGTTTGAAAGTGGCCTAACTCCATTTATACTTAAATAATCAAGATAATATATTTACTATTGATAATGTCGGAAAGTAGTGATGAAGGTAATTTTAATTACCTTTTTTTGGTAGACCAAAAAAGTTCGAAAATATTGTATTGACACCGCTGTATAAAAATATCAGACAAATTACAACAACAAAATTCAAGGACATGATGGACCTATTACGATATATACCACCGGAACATCATGATTACTTCAAATCCCTTTTACACGCACAAAATGTAGATGAGTAGTAAATTGTTTTGTAATAAATTTATGTTTGTAATTTTGCACGTTATGTAGTTAATTGAATCGCATAAATTATGTTCCTGAAGTGTTTTAAGGATATGTAAAATAAATTCAGTATTGTTTTTTTTTTCAATTTGAAGCATCTTAAATTATGTTGAATGGACTTGGGCACCTTCAAATTTTATAATGAATCTGGTTGTTAATTTTGAAAGTGGCCCAACTCCATTCTTGATAAGAAAACGCATATTATTCACTTAATAATTGCCACTATTTTAATAGGAACTATAAATTTAACACCATTAGATACACTTAAGCAGTGCGACTCATTAATGTCCTATACGTATATTTTTAAATTCATTGAAACGCAAACCCTTAAATATCTCGATTTTAAGATAAATGGACTTAGGCCACTTTCAAAATAAACGGCTCAAATATCATATGAGATTTCCTAATTAAGAAAAGAGAGAAACGGTGTAACGTTTCTTCGAGTGTCGCCAATGCGACGACGAAAAGCACGCTCGGTAGGCTGGCAACGCGTACGATACATGTCAAGCTACACGGGCCGAGGCGGAGAAGAGCGTCAGCGTCTGGGAAGAGCGAGAGGCCCGGTGTTCCAGGAAAGCCACGGGTCTGCGGTCAAATTATTTATGGCGATGCGAAATTAAAGAGTTTCGCCCCGTTTGAAAAGGAGCGCCGATCCGGGGTCCCGAGACACCGATTTACGTCCTTGGCCCGTCGCGTCGGTCGGGACGGTCGGCGATCCAATCGACTCTTCTTACATCCTGAGCTCCGAAGCCGTTCGAAACTCGGAACGTTGGATCCCCGTGAGCTACATATAATAGATGAACCGAAACTAGAACCCAAGAAATACTGCTTGCGCTCTCCCTTAAACCCTTTGCTCGGGACGAAACAATCTGCCTGCATATATTATCATCTATTTTCTGTCCCCGTTCTCACAAGTATTTTTACCGACGGAAAATCCAATTTTCGAAGAGCAACGACGAACAATGCCTTTTAACGGACCCGGTGGAAGAAATATTTCTTCTATTAAAAATTGTCTACTTTTCTGGAACTTACACAGTGCTAGATTTTTTCAATCTTTAGCTATTTACACGTGAAGCGTGACGTCAGATATAGGAGGTTCGCATAATCGAAAATATACGCTCCGTAGTGGTAGCGTTGAAATGTGAAATTTTGTAATTAGAGGGAAAAAAACGGTTTCCCCTAATTTAGCTAGAAATTGCCCCTGTAAGGGTGTACACTCATCGAAGGGGGTCAATTTTTCAGGAAATGTTTCATAATAAAAGTGCGAAAGCTCGGTTTGTATCGTAACAGCAAACGTAATAAATGTCAGTGAATAAAGAATGACATTTATTTCCATTTATATAGGATTTTTTTAAGCTGCTAGTACTATGATATTCAGGCTAAGTTTAACATTTTTATATCATTCAGAACTTTCTACAACTGTTTAACGATGCAACGACGTATATCTTTTATTCTGCTTTCTGCATTTCGCGTAAATATTCGCAGTGTAATTATTGAAACTGCCAGTGGAAAGCAGATCGTATTTAAATTAGAATACGGATTTAAATGCAGTAATTTAGAATTGATTGGATTAAAGCTTGACACGGCAAGTTCTAAAATGAGAAGACGCTTTCCAGTTACATTCGCGCAAGCGTTAATTATTAACACGTTTCCTGTCGCATAAATGGGGATCAATGTGCTTCGTTTCAGACCCTGCAAATAGTCGGCTACCCAGAGAACAAATAGCTTAAAAATATCTATTAACAAATTATCATACGTTCGAACGAGCAGAGTGATCAGCTTATTTCTCACAAAATTAATTACTTTGTTGTATCGTGGAGGTTATAGTTTGTTCGTTTGGTATAATCATTTCAACAACGATCAATAGTTTTACAATCGAAAAAAATTCTGCAAGGTGATTGGAAATAGAAAAAGTTTACACTTATTGCCCACCATCTACATCAAGCTATCTGAGTCGAGAAACTCGGACTTTCTAAATTTTTAATTAATGAAAATTTGCAAGAGAGTTCAAATTCTACTGTTAGTGATCAATTTTTGCCTTTCACTGGCCATTTTGTGCCCCCATTACCACACAATAGTTCAAGGTATTATATTGCAAACAAAATATAAATTTTTCTCCGTTATTATACCGAACACGTATGTTTATTATAAATCTTTTCCATTGAAGTAACCATGGAAACAATGCTGCAATGCTGCAATTTATAACTAGTCGTTATCCCGATTTCACCAATTCACCAAGAGTTAGAATTTAGGCACACGTGCAACAGCACAATGTGAAATTGTTGCACAAGAAAAGATTTGTTCTTTTCTCTTAATTTTTCCATGTTAATGGAATTTTTGTTACGAAGTTGAAAACTTCCTATTTCGCAAACTAATCTTATCTCGTTTTCCCTCGTCTTATTAAAACCTGTCTATCTTCGTGTTAACGAACAATCTCAAACTTTTATACCAACTTGTTACCGAATATTTTCACAACAGAATAGTATATATAAAATTCAAAAACAAAATCTAGAATTACTTGCTAAATAAACCACTTGGTTTAAAACGCTAACAAACAAATAAATATGACATATAAAATCTGTCTTTTCCAATTAAATAAAGCAGAACACAACCGTGCGG
The DNA here is from genome assembly GCA_913789895.3 of Seladonia tumulorum. Taxonomy (NCBI): domain Eukaryota; kingdom Metazoa; phylum Arthropoda; class Insecta; order Hymenoptera; family Halictidae; genus Seladonia; species Seladonia tumulorum. The sequence continues at coordinate 10,831,103 of OU565266.1, forward strand.
AACGGCTACCGTTGCCACGGTCAATAATGGCGACAATTAATTCGTACCTATAAACGATACATTAATCCCTGGAAACGTCTAAAAATTATTCCGTCGGTACGACACATTAACAATTTAATGAAAATTTAACGCGTTAAAGGCTACCGCGAACAAAAAAAAAAAGTGCAAATCATCGGTGCCGTAACTTTCCAGTGCTCCGAGAGCTCCGGTCCTGTAATCTCAATTATTCAGCTCCTGTCAATTAGATTGCAGAAAGGCTGCGTATAAGCCGGTTTATCAGTTTGTGTGTTCAGTTAACACCAAGATGAAATCGGCGCGAATTGTTGTACGTGTACACGGCGCAGAAGTTGCATCGTTAAATGCACGATTCTCTACAGGGTGGCGCGAAGCGAGGGTCTCGAAATTTATTCGACCAAGACAAAGTTGTGTCATTTAAAAAAAAAATTCACTCAACGTCCAAAAATCCCAGCAATTGTTAAGGCAAAACTCTCGAGAAACAAAAGTTTTATTCTCAGTTCAGAAAATTGCTTTGACACCTTTAACGTTGACTAGTCCTTGGCAATTCTTTTAAACGTATCTTTAGAAAGAATATTTAGTAATAATTAACACTTTGACTGCCAAACTAGAAACCTAAAAAATTTCATGAAATCAAAGTAAGTTATTTAACCAGTTAACTGTGGAACTTAATTTTAGAAATCCCTCGCGGTGCGGAATTAAAATGAAACAATCACGAATATACACGCAGGCCAAATGCCGCTATTATAAATTTTACGAAAAAACTGAAGCAAAGTGTGAAAGAATTACATTTTTATTCGATAAGAAATTAACAATTCGTTAACGTTAACCGCACCGCAATAGAGATTTCGTTCGACGTGTATACACGTCAAACGCGCTTAACTGGTTAACGAATTAAAAATTGGAAAAAATTAAATGTATGATACTGAGTAATCAACTTTCTTCAATTTTACGGATTCTAATCGAATTTGGTACATTGAACACGTCGACGTAAAAATTCATTTTAAAACCTGGACAAATAATTCCGTCACCCACATATGGGTGACATGCCAGTCAACGTGTTAAACTGCGAAGACATTGGTAACATTTAAGAACACGATTGCACCATTTTCGAGAAATTAAAATTATTTAACACGTTAACTGCCACGTCAGTCACATACGACTGACAGTGATTTTTGACTGGGTTTAGAAATTCATTTTCATTATGAGATATTCAGATAAATCAAATTTTATTACAGTCTTTCGAATTCAGAAGGGTTAAAACCCCTATAATCCATTTTAAATTTTTAGTTGTGGTTTCATGAATTAAATTACGCTGATTTTGTAAGAATCTCTGCGCTCGATATTTGCCACTTAACGTGTTAAAAAAATATATATATTTCTATTTACCGTCTGCTTCTTACAATCGACTTGAAAATTTTCCATTTCGCGGTAAAGATCCGCAGATTTCAATATTCTGGGTCAACGTGGATCCTGGGACAGACGTGTCGGAGGGGTCGGCGGACTCTATTAAACATCCACTAGCGCAACAGGCCAATCGGTTATAAAACACTGAGCACACCCTGGCCGGTTAGGAGACTCGATGATAACGAAGAAAATCTGCTGAGGAGTAAAACAACCCGCATGGTAGTTCTCGATCCGAGAAACATATTTTTGAGCGAGCGAGCGATCGATTTCGCGGCCGATCGTCGGAATCCCGGCTGCTGGTCCTTCCTAACGAGAGTTACGAGAGCCACGTTTCTGTCCGAGTAGATAGTCGTCGGTGTCGGTGGTGGTAGCTTCTGGCAAAATGAAAGGACGGATGAAGGCGAGAGTGAGAAAATCCACGAGCCGTCCCCTGGTACGAGAGACAGCGGGCGCGGACGTAGAGAGAGAGAGAGAGAGAGAGAGAGAGAGAGAGAGAGAGAAGGGTGAACGCTAGGAGCGTCGAACAGAGCGAAATAGGGACCGCGCAGCGTGGGAGTAACAGAGAGGTAGAGGGTCACAACCCCTTCTACGGGGGATTCTACTCCCTCCGCGAGCTTCTCTCTATCTCCTCCGCCGCTTCCTCTTCCTTCTCCTCTCTGTCTCCCCCCTCGGGCCCCGTCCCTTCCTTTCTCGCGGCCGGAAAGTAATCAATACTTTGGAAAGGTGCGGGGGTTGAGAAGCACACCGCCTGTAAGTCGTGGCGTCATAGGAGTTTCACGCGAATTCTATGCGTAACTATCGCCGAGGACCCAAGAGCAAAGGCCAAGGACAATCCACCCGCCAAACGCACACGCTTCACCTCCATCCCGAACCGCGTACTCGCTTTCGAGACAGGGGCGTTGCGTGCAATCGCCGAGCCACCACCACCGATCATCCCTCCGCGAAACCGATCGCTGCGATAATTCGATTTTTTCGTCGATGCACCGGATCAACCCTCGTCCGACTGTACGAGCCAGATATCACTCCGAATTAACCCTTAGCACTCGAATGGCGACTGCAAGGCGCCACTAAAAATTGCTGTATCGTTATTCAAAAGATTTTTTACTCTATTAACACTAGAACCACCGGATGAGTCAAATTGACTTGCTCTTAATTTTTTCTTTTAGAAATATTGAATTTATAAACGTGTTTCCGTGAGAAATTTTTTTAATAAACTTCTCTATTCAAGTAAATATTGAAACTATGCTGACACGAAATCTAAAGAAATGCAATTCTGTTGTTATTATAAGGCAATGTATGCCAGTTGCATTTAGTACTCGGTAGTTCTAGTGTTAACCCTCTATGGGCCGAATTTTCTTCCGTTGATTTCTATTTGCAGGCAACTTGCGAGGCACTTGAATTAGGTTATACCAAAATGACAATTTAACGCTTAACGAATAGGACATAACCGCCCTATCTATTATATTATGCGAATACAGTAACAAACGAAACGATAAAGGCAGACAGACGTCGTAACTCCAGATATAGGACCGCATACGAAATACAATAAACTATTTCAACACTTTGACTGCCAAACTAGAAACCTCAAAAATTCCATCAAATCAATGTGTTATTTAACCCCCTATGGGCCGAATTTTCTTTCGTTGGTTTCTACTCGCAGGCAACTTGCGAGGCATTTACCTTGATATTCCAAGTTGTCGGTGCAGCTAACTGTCATCAATATCGTTATTGGTTATCTCAGAGACATTATATAATTAACCCCTTGCACTACTATTTACTTTGTGGTTATAATGATTAGAAATTCTTCATCGTTCAGAATTTCATGGAAAGAAAACGATAATTTATATTTATTGTATGCCTACGTTTTCTCCAAAGGATACATATCAACTGCAACAAAATAGAATTTTATTTTGGTTTAACGGAAATTGATAAGAAACGTATTTCTTAGACTCTGTTCAGAATCTTCATCACGAGTCTGACTCGATATTGTAGGGCAAGGGGTTAAGACGTATACGTCATCTTTTGAAAAAACTAAAATTATTTGGTAAAATGTGGATACATTAGCACGTGACCTGAAAGTTACACGAGCCCAATAGAGGGTTAAATTTATGTTTGTATTTAGTAGATTACTGAACACTTCAGTGTATTGTACGAGTAAATTGCAGCATTTTCATATGTGTAACATGAAAAAAGAATATGTAGAAGAGAAATATTCTAGGTCGGAAGAAATGTTTCGTTTTGGAGTTAAAATAATTTCGGGGTGCAAAGGGTTAATTAACGGTTGCTGGTGCCAATGGAAAGATTAACGCGTACACGAGAGGTACCTCGAGAAATGCGACACAAAACGCATCGATAAATAAAGCAGGCTCTCGAAACGAATCCCCGTCGTGTCCCGATGCCGGAAATTTTTGTAAAATCATTCGCAATTCGAGCGGTAGACTTTGTATTATTTTTTTTTTTTGAAAGACGTTTGCAGTCGTCGTTGTCGCCCTCGTTCGTTCGGTAAGTTTGCAGGAGCCGCGTGACGTTTAAATGCATTTATCCCGGGGGCAGAGTAATCTGCATTCCACCCCTCATCTGTCCTGCCAATCGCGCGCTCTGCCTTCCGAGAAAATTTAATCAACTGACAGCTGATTTTGGGACGCGTATTGAGGAAACAGTTTGTTTTTTTTTTTTTTTTTGTTCCAGACGTTTTGCCATCCCCCCGTTGATCTCCTCGATCGTGACGATACGCAGCGAGAGATAACACACGCCGCGTTTAATCAGGTTAATTAAGCTCCACCGGGAGCCGACCGCGCGTCCACGATTAACTTGTTGATTTTGTATTGCAAAAGATTGAAAGTAGCCTGGTTGTGGGATATACGAAATAATCTAATACGCTAGGAACTTAACGGTTCCTACCGTATGTATTGTTTGCACTGGCAAGTGGAAATGACGAGTGGGGCCGAGCGCTTTTTGAACGAAGCTTGGCACACATATAGGGGATCACGCGCATTCGCAAATCGGAGAATATTAGCCGCTAACGCGTTCTGCCATTTCTAAAAAAAAAAAGAGCGAAAGTTTTCGAATCAGCGTGCCGATCTCTTTACGAAAATCACGGCGCAAGTTCCATTAAAACATTTATAATAACGTCGAACGAAGCTTCTAACAGTGCTTTTATTACGTAAAATGAATTAATTTTAAATATTGTTAGAAATGATTAATTCTAGATAATCCACCTTGTACCAATCTTGCTAGCATTATATGTACACGGATAAAACATTTATAATAACGTCGAACGAAGCTTCTAACAGTGCTTTTATTACGTAAAATGAATGAATTTTAAATATTGTTAGAAATGAATCATTCTAGATAACCCACCTTGTACCAATCTTGCTAGCATTATATGTTTCTCGGTACAAAATGAACGGTTCTAAATTCTAATATTTAGAAGCAAGTTTTAAAAGCAAGAAGAAAGTTTTAAATATTGTTAGAAATGATTAATTCTAGATAATCCACCTTGTACCAATCTTGCTAGCATTATATGTACACGGATAAAACATTTATAATAACGTCGAACGAAGCTTCTAACAGTGCTTTTATTACGTAAAATAAATGAATTTTAAATATTGTTAGAAATGAATCATTCTAGATAACCCACCTTGTACCAATCTTGCTAGCATTATATGTTTCTCGGTACAAATTGAACGGTTCTAAATTCTAATATTTCGAAGCTGAACACGTATCCATGGGGTGAATCATATTCTACTAACTCAAAAATAATTTCGCTGACGAGTCTCAGCCCCTATGAACAATTATTTAGATATTGCTTATGTTATAAAAAACTACATCCCTAATTTTAGATTAAAAATATATAAATAAGTTCTTTCTTATCTCATTTTCAAGTTACATTACATGCAAATACTTCTATAAAAAGCAAGTATTTTATGTGCAACTCGACAAGAAACGGTTGATTCTTTTGCACGGTGTTACAAACAGTATCGTGTCCGATTATCCCAGCGAGCAACTAACTTTTTCGACACGGTATTTCGTCCGTACAAGAATTCGCGTGAACGTTTCTGGACACCCCGTACAGCAGAAAAAAAAGCCGAAGAAATAAATACGCGCGCAACCGAGTACAAAATAAACGTCGAAAAAAAAAAGGAGAAAGAAAATAAATGAAAACCGTTTCCAATTTCGCGATTTCCTCTCCCCTCCCCACCCCTCTCGCCGGTCGTCCTCCGTATCCACCCCCGTCCGCCCCCGGTCTCCGTTCATCCCGTGCGACGACGCTGATTATAGTTTTAATCGAATTTAGGGAACGCGGCTATTTACGGTGGGGAAAAAAAAGAAAGAAAAATAAATAAAACGGCGGCGTCTCGGTGCCGTTGGTAGACCAGCCGAGAATTAATTAAATGTACTGCGCGCCGCGGCGGTACACAGTCATTTCGCAATGGCCACGTTGGTAACGGCGAACGAGGGCGAGAGCTGTGCAGCATCAACATATTCTACGAGGACGAGTCTCGTCGCTCCGTCCACGCGACAAAAGCTTAAGTCCCGCTGCTGACAATGCGCGGGACAGCGTCGTCTCCAGATTATGAAATTTAATTAAAATTTCGTACGGGCCTGACTCTCGTGCCTGCGCCTCGCGTCATTCCTCGCGGCTTTCTCCCTTTTTCCTACACCACCACCCTCCTCCCCTCTCGCGCCGGTTAGAGCTTTTGCGTACACAGCGTCGTTCTGATCAAGTGCTATACGTACAAGGTCCTTCCCCATAAATTCATACGGATTTTCGTGAAAAAATTATCCTCTGTTTACCCCTTCAGCTACAATATCGAGTCGGACTCGTGGTGAAGATTCTGAACAGAGTCTAATAAATAGGTATATGTTATTAATTTCCTTTTTAACCCCTAGCACTACTATTTATTTTGTGATTATACTGATTAGTAGACATCGGATCTTTATGCATTTATGGCTTATGGAAATGTTAAAAAAATGCTATAATATAAAATTCGAGAGAATTTAACACGATTTTTATTTCCTTTGGATCTACAAAGGCTGTCCCCATTAAAAATAAAATTTTATTTCATTCCACTTTCTTAAAATGTTTCTATAAAAATTGGAAATTGCATAAACATCCGATGTCTACTGATTAGAAATTCTTCATCGTTTAGAATATCATAAAAAAAGAAGATTGTTCTATATTTATTGTATGTCTATGTTTTCTCCAAATGATATATGTCAACTATAGCAAAATAGAATTCTATTTCGGTTTAAAGAAAATCAATGACAAATATATTTATTTGACTCTGCTCAGAATCTTCATCACGAGTCTGACTCGATATTGTAGGGCAAGGGTTTAAACTGAAGTAAAATTCTATTTTGTTGCAGCTGATATATATTCTTTGGAGAAAACGTAGGCATACAATAAATATAAACTATCTTTTTTTTCTATAAAATTCTGAACGATGAAGATTTTCTAATCGTAAGAATCGCAAAATAAATAGTAGTGCAAGGGGTTAACAAAAATAAACGATAGTTCTTATTAAACGACGATGATCATGTACTGCGAAAGCTCTTTCTGATTATGAATTTCACTGAAACGGGAGTTCGAATAGTTTTTGACACGCTTTACTTTTTTCATTTTTTACGCTTTATAAATTAATCGGCATTATACTTTCTTCTTTGAATCGAGAATTTATTCATTTTCCCACGAAAAGGTTGGATAATATACAATGCATATTATTACAGTACACACCAGTTTTCTATTGATTAATAACTGTCAATGAATTTTGGTGCGACGGTGGGGGCGAGGAGGGGAATTCGTCTTATACAATGGGACGGGTTGGATAATATATAACGTAATTTTTAACAGTGTTAAGTTTCAACTGAGAACTCGAATTTTTTCGGTGATCATTGCCCGATGATCTAAAGTAATTTCGGAATAAATACGGAATCGTTGGACAATTCTAACAGAACAAAAATCAGCAACAAATGGAACGGTATTAAAGCGTCGAGCATTTAATCTCGACGACATCAATCCATCAGAATTAATTTCCTCGCGGCGTAAAATACCTGGCCATTATCTTCGCGTGTTCTGTAGTCTCCGAAAAAGAGGGTTGCCGGAAGGAGAGAGAGGGAGCTGTATAATCGTTTCAATTACGAAAAAATTAACCACGGAGGTAGAATGGCCGATGGTTTGCTAACGTTCTTTGAGATTACGGCGTCAATCTTGAGACAGAAAAAGCGGAATGCAAAGAAAGGAGTAAAGTCCATTTACCGCTTGTTTCTTCCTTCTTGCAGCTTTGCGTTACGACGGTTCTTCACGGCCACTTGGAATATACACGCGAAAGGTAGTTAACCGAAAGCTCAAAGTTAAACGAGTCGGATGCGCGCCGCTCTTTGCGTAAGCTCGCGTGACCTTCCTTCACCGAACAGGATAACAAGAAAATCCCGAGCTTCTTTAACGTCTCAATCTGATTGTGATCCATAAGCCGTTTATGATTCAATATTGGAAACACCTGTTTTAATCCTGAAACAGTTTCTCGCTTACAAATTGAACGAAACTACCAGAATTCAACAATTTGAGTTGAATAAACACGATTTAATGTATATATATTTATGATAAGTAGTACATTTAAAAATACGTTTATTTCAAACGCAAGTAATAAGAGCTCTTACGTTAATTCAAACGTATAAAACGTATTTCTCAATAATTGATTTCTCAATAATTTCACAGACGAGAAGACAAAAGTGAATATTCATTGCCATTGTCATACCGTTGGTAAAGAATATTCTAAGAAATTCTCTTACGTTAATTCAATTCAAACGTATAAAACGTATTTCTCGATAACTGATTTTTCAATAATTTCACAGACGAGAAGACAAAAGTGAATATTCATTGCCATTGTCGTACCGTTGGTAAAGAATTTTCTAAGAAATTTATCAAAGGAAATACATTTCCAACATATTCGACGCTAGGTTCACGGAGCGCTAAAAGTGACTATTTTGTGCTACTTTATAAAAATAACAGGAACGAGCTACCCACAATTTTAGCAATATTTAAAAAATAATATATAAGGTAAAGGCAGGTAGTTGACCATTTTATAGAAAAACATAAAAAATAAGGTTTTTATAAGCCGTGCACTTTTGATGAAAGTGAATCTCGGATGCCATGCCGTCTGTTGTTTAAATTTCAAAACAATAGGAACATTTCAAACCTTATTTTTTATGTTTTTCTATAAAATGGTCAACTACCGGTGCCTTTACCTTACCCAAAGAAATAAATTTGCTAAATAATTGCTCACGTACGCATCCTCAGAATCTTAATGATTTAAGCGAGCCTAGTGTTAATTGCTGGTAAAACGTCGAACCGAAAAAATATAAAAAATATTCTCGTATCTATATAAAGTAAGATGTAAGTGCATCGGGGTGGTGTATCCTTTACCGTGAAAGGTTTCTCTTAAATCGGTAATTAAATCGAAAGCGTGATTGATCGTTCGAATTGGAAGATAAATGGCGCGCCGGGACGCGTCGCGCGTGGTTCATTATCGCGAGATCCGCGCTCTCGTTCTCATGCGCAGCAGCAAAAGACTGGGAATAAAATGTAACTTTCGCTATTTATCCTCGTCGAGCAGCGATAAGAGGATCGTTAACACCGGAAGAAACCGCTGACTCCGGCGCGCGAGGCTTCTTTGCGGATTCGTTTGCCGTTCTGAGAACGGTCGCGATGACGGAGGACGAAAGACTAGCCGAAGACCGGGTATAAGAGAGCCATGGGGTATATACACCGATTGTCTCTCTCTCTTTTCTTTTTCTTTTTTTCGTTCAAAGCGGTACGCTCCCGACGAAGACAAAGGAGGTGCAAAGAACTTCAGAACAAGCTGACCCGGGAGAATTCCATAATTATCGCGGGGCTAATGCACCCTGCTCCAATTTGCTGTCAGCAGTTGCTGCTTCGCGCACCAGAGACACCGGCTGCCAAATCAACTTCGGTCACTTCGCGATAGAAACCCGCGCAGAAAGGAATCGCATAATCTTTTGCTATCCGGTTGCTTCGCGAATCGTCGCGCGTAAACAGCCTCTGAGAACGCGACTTATTTCGAATTGTGCGAAACTGTATATCGGTGAATCGTTGGTGCGATTTAATAATTTCTCTTTCCAGCAAAATAGACGCAGCAGATTATCGAATTTTCCACGCAATTCCAAATCTGCGATACCCCATCTGCATTAATTTTTATTAACCCCTTTCCCTTACTACGTTTCCATTAGATCGAAACAAAATTCTAGTTTGGCGATGTTAATGTACAATAGATATAAGTTTTCTCCTTTTTTTAGGAAATTATAGATTACAAAGAAGTTCTGATCACTGAAACCGTGAAATAATAAATCGTAGTGCACAAGGGATTAATGTAGTTGATTCGGATAACGTTACATTTCTGGAGAAGATAGATACCGAGACGTAACGGTATTTGATAAAAGATTTATATTTCCTTGCGTGCCAACTACCGTTTTCGATTCACTAATATTTACCTTGACAATTTTTAAATTAACACTTTCACTGCCAAATTGGAAACCTCGAAAATTCCATCAAATCAAAGTAAGTTATTTAATGAAATAGAAATTGAAAAAATTAAATGTATGATATTGCGTGGTCCTCCAACTTTCTTACATTTTACAGTTCCTAATCAAATTTGGTACAATGAATATATTAACGTAAAAATTTATTATAAATCCTGGACAAATAATTCCGTCACCCATATATGGGTGACATGACAGTCAACGTGTTAAAGTAATCCGAAGAATTACAAACTACGCGTGTTAGCAATTGCACCACAAGTCAGAAAGGCGCCATCTTAATTGGTAGGTAGCGTGTTGAAAAATACTAAAAATATTAATTGGAAGTGTGCCACGAAACGTGGAAACAAGAGTCTAGGTAAATAAAAGCTAAATGGAAAGTAGGTTTTAGTGCTGTAAAATGCGTTATGCGACAAAATTTCAGTCGAAAGGAGAATAAAAAACAGAGTGATCCAGCGATGATGTAAAAATTGATGTTAAAGTCCGTTAACAGGGAAAATAAACCTTAACAGTTGAGAGATGTCGTAATATAATGGCAGGTCGACTGTTATCAACTTGTATGCCAAATTGTGCCACGAAACTTGGAAACAAGAGTCTAGGTAAATAAAAGCTAAACGGAAAGTAGGTTTCAGTGCTGTAAAATGCGTTCTGCAACAAAATTTCAGTCGAAAGGAGAATAAAAAACAGAGTGATCCAGCGATGATGTAAAAATTGATGTTAAAGTCCGTTAACAGGGAAAATAAACCTTAACAGTCGAGATGTCGTAATATAATGGCAGTTCGACTGGTATCAACTTGTATGCTAATGAACGTGCGTGGCGGTGAAGGCTGATTTGCAAATGGCGGCCATCCACCCTACGGAAGGCGCCAGCCATTTCTACGCTACGATGCGTTCGTCTCGAGATATTGTACAAAACACTGTGTCGTGTGTACGAAAACATTTCTGCGAAATCTCATTCTCGTAGAAATAATATATGGACAAAGGTTAGACTGGTTAATCTATTAGAAATTGACGGCTCTCTTCTCTGTTTTGGAAATTGAAATTCACCAGCAAAATTCAGGCGAACGTTCACAAGTTTCGATAACTAAAAATATTCTTAAATGTTCGTTTTTATGCATTTGCGAGAAAAACGAGTGGAGGAATCGGTGGGATATTAGCAGCATTTAACACGTTGACTGTCATGTCACCCATACGTGACACGAATGACGGAATTATTTGTCCATGTTTTAAAATGAATTTTTACGTTAACCCTTAGCACTCGAATGGCGACTATAAGGCGCCATTAAAAATTGCTAGATCATTATTCAAAATATTTTTCACATTGTCAAATGTGTTTGGATTTAATAAGTTACCAAAAATATCAGTATTGTACGAGTAAATTCCACCATTTTCGTAGGTAGAACATGAAGAAAAATATATAAAAGGAAAATATTCTAGGTCGGAAGAAATTTTTCGTTTCGGAGTTAAAATAACTTCGAGTGCAAAGTACAATATTGTACCAAAGATTAGAATCTGCAAAATTCAAGAAAGTTGGAAGACTACTCAATATCATTTTTTTCAATTTTTATTTCATTAAATAACTTACTTTGATTTCATGGAATTTTTGCGGTGGCAATCAAAGTGTTAAGAATATTGCTACGTCGTTCTCGACTTATTAAAAGTATTGAAATTCATTATGTTACAATTGACATAGAAAAATGTTACATACAGATCCTCGGTCAAGATATCACATTTCAGCAATTCACGTTTCTATTTCCCTTGGGAGTTGAACGTTCCACGGTACAGTGGCACAGGAAACGTTGAAGAGAGAGAGAGAAAAAAATACGGAAAGTTTTGAGCAGCTGGTCTAACACGCGAAAGCTAGGAAAACGTAGTTTCGCAAGGCCCTCGATGTTGCAACGTGCCGATCAAAAGGTGAAATATACGCGAGGATTTCGGTTATATTAAAGGACTGGAAACGCAGGTAGAGAAAGGTCTCTTCGGCAACTAATTTCGGCCTTCCTAGAAATCAGCGTGGAGCCTTTCGAAACACAATCGAACCCGGGGCGCAGATGTAGCCGTGACAAAGCTCGGACGGTCTATATACCTGGAACCTTTTTTCCCCTCAAGATTTTCCGAGGAGGCGTTTTGCGACCCAGACAAAAGAAAATCCTCTGACAACCGTCGGGGAAAACAGGTAAACTCGAAAACGGTTCCGCATTGGCGGCGCGCCTCCCGGAGACAGGTAGGTATCCGGGCAAGACAAATTCCCAGGAACATGGGAAAGCATATGTTCCTCGGAACTTCACAGAAGTTTCACCGTTAAATAGAAAAGCCCTGCGGCCACCGAGAGAGATTGAATTCTGTTCGTCTTTAATCCTCGAAAGGCGGACAGCACCTTCGGGTCTGGCCCATGGTTAAAGACTTCTTTTGTACGTGTCCCGAAGAGACAGTTTTACATGAGAATGTTTCTTTTATTATCTCTACTCAACAATGAGAACCAATATAGTATTATCCGGGAAATATACGAGCTGCAAATTGCAAGTCGTTTACGATTGTGTAACCAGTGAACCCAGGCGATAGAGCACAATTACGAAAGCAATTATGAAAAATATTCTTTTTATAATTATTTCTTTTTTTTTTAATGCGCAAATTGCGAGCAAATATCGTTCTGTTTTGTATTTAAAATACATTTTGCGAAAAGTTATTTAGTTTTGTAACGGAACAAGCAACCTCGAGATGTACGAACGGTAATCGGTAAAGCGTCTCTGTTCGAATTTTCCGCCATTACCGTGCACGCACAGACACCTACGTTACCGATGAGGAAAAAGCTTGTACCACGCGTTTTCACCAAAAGATAGAGCCACGAACTGCGGTCGCGCGAGTATCGCTGCTCCGTTCTCGATCGTCCTCTTTCTAACGCTTCTACCGCTCGATCGATTGCGTAGAATCGATAAACATCCTCCGTTCGTTTATCGATCATTCGGAAAGAGATGCTGCGAAAACCTCGCGCGCTTCTTGAAAAAGAGATGTATAACACTAACTGATTTTAATGACAGAAATTTGATATTTCTTACTGTTTGAAAATAAGTATAATTAATATAGGCACGGTAACTGGGTCCTCGACTCTACGCTACTCCGAAACGGAAATTCACCAGCACCGAGGAATTTCCGGTGACGAAACTCCATTATTCTAAGACTCTTTTTCGAACCTCTTATCTACATATCGTAAGATGTGTATTATCAGTGTAACTTTAGAGGTAGAATTGTATACAGAGTTTACATAGAGACCGACCCGCAGACCCGCCATACAATTTTGTAATAAGCAAAACAAATAAAAGATACCATAGAAAAATTGCGTCATGCCGTAGCATCTAGAATTTAATTAACAATAAATTATCGTCAAGGACTAATAGTTACTACCGTATTGTTACTCATACGTCTACTCTACTCCGTTACTACGTAAGATTCTACAACCGATTTCTATCTTATCCGATTAGATTATTCCCGTATTTGACAAATTTCTATAGCTATTTCGTCAGTATTAAGTATAAATTGTACTGATATACTAATTGTACTAATATAATAACTGGATGTAAAGTAATAAAAATTGTCTGCTAGGCATAAGCTTCGACAAATTCTGTAAAAAGATGTTTCTAACCCACAATCTGGTGAGATACGACATCCTCCCATTCAAACCGCTCGGTCCATTACCTAAAAATACTATTCGGTTATTCCGTGTTGAAATATCGCTTGATAAACTGAAACTAAATAGGTATGGAGAATTCTATTCACTATAGTGATGCAATATACTATTTCTTGCTATTTCTCTTCACCCGCTATAGGAGAAAAATGTTCCAACGTTGCTACTTCTTGCTGCTAACTATTAATATTGTTTTCTATATGATATTAAACTGAAAAAACTTTACCAAACTTTGGCATCAGAACACATTAATGGATGGACCGATGTAAGTAATATTTACATTAATGTTAGCAGCAACTTTTCTATTTCTTGATGGTCACCGTTTAATATCTCGTACAAATTAAGGTAGAAATTAAACATCTGGCAGAAAATTAACATATTCGAATTAATAATTTTAGTAAGAGAAGATTTTCTAGTATTTCCTCGCGAATACGAATTGTCCACCGTTTTTACGAATTTTCAGCCGCGTCTCAGCAAACAAGAGTCATAGTGGTTATGTACTTTCAACAACAAAAATACAAAAAATTGCCCGCAGGTGTACCATTAGGATTAAACCATCATTGCGTTGCAAAGACACACTCGCAAAGAGAAGCTTTCGAATTTTAAAATAATTCTCTTGGTACCTTGCAACTATTTGTGTACCATCTACAAACACGTTTTGAAAAGTATTTCCAAGCAATTTGATATATTTTATTGAACGCGACATCGGTGTTTCGACTTACAGTTAAAACAGAGGTTAATAGTGTAATTAAATTTCGTTTCCATTAGTTAATAGACCGGACCGTAAAGCGTATAATTTACGAACAAATAAATGTTCTATTAGCAGATTAACAATTTTTTACTTGCTTGCTCCCGTGTTGTACACGGACAATTAAATTATTTAAGACCGTGGAAAACGAATGAACGCCGAGCCAGCCCAGCTAGTATAATTCGATCCACCGGGTGGACATTTTTCTTCGGTCCAAGTTTATCACGATTCTCCTTCGGGTTTCGACCGAGACCTTTTATCCGCGTGTGCCTCTCATTCGACAGGATACGAGGCTTAGGGTAAAAGAATTCGTCGACGGCCTGGACAGCTTAATTGGCTAAAGCAGTCAGCCGGCAGTCAAAGATCCGGGTTGGAGCGAATCCCCTCTCTCCCTCCATCTTTAAACTGGCGATTCAATCTTTGCTTTCCTTCGAATTATGAAAAGCGAGATTCCATCTAGCGGCTCGAGTAAACTCTGCGCGCGCGCGATTTCAAATTCGCTTAATTTTCAAACGATTATTATTGTCTCTTCCAAATTTTCTCCATTCGTATGAAGCTTTCTACTGATTAAGAATTTTAATAAGAAGCAAGCGCGCTATCATCCCTGAAGAAGAAAAATTCGGGTAAAAGCGTTTTGTCTGTAGAATTGGTCGAAATCTTGTTGTTGAAAATACTGTGGAATCCATGAGGAATTGTTTAGCAACGGCCAACCATGGCAGTTAATCGTTACCGGTGCTGCTCAAACTTTCCGGCGCGCAACGCCGCGTGTATTACAAGGCCGACAGGATTAATTAGTACACAGCTAGAACCGTTCTAGCCGGCGAGGTTTAAATAGACGTTAACGGTGGGATTTTCATTTCCTGCTATTGACGCCCGAATTTCTGGGACGATCAATGTGATGGCGCGAGGCTGTGCCACGTGCGATATCAAGGCCACGGCCAGCGAAAAGAAAAACAAACCGGGCCTATAGTTATTCAACGTGCTCGCCGGAGACGATATTATTATACACAAGCGTTGTTACGCCCGAAGAATGTCTCCCGAGACGTCGTTGTCGAATTAAGCGACTGAAAAACCTCGAAATTCCAATTTCCCTTGTGTACGCCGATTGTTCTGGCAAATTGCGGTATCAGTGCCATAACAGAGACGCTGCTTGGCACGTTGAATGTACGTTCCGCACGAACCTCGATTATTTCAATCGTAACAGCGAGCAGTTTAATTATTAATGGATATTAGTTAGGCTAAGTAACTGGCTAAGTATATTATTTATATTTCTTTAATTTTCTTCGCCGAAACTCGTATTCTTTTAAACCGTTTGATACAGCGGTCGCCCCCGGTATTTAATATGTAATGTTAACATTTACTTCTGTGTCCGGTTCGTACGTTTGCAGAACGATGCCGGAAATATTTCTCCTCGGTCAAACGTTCCAGAAAAACAAGTCTCATTTAACGGGGATAGTCATCTTCTGGCGGCGTGGTCTACCATACAATTTTCGGAGATATCGGCAAGTGAATCAGTTCTTACGAAACGACGGCCTCTGATAACGAGGCTTCGCGGCATGGCACACTTAGAAGAAATTCTTTCGTTTGAAAATCCGGTTCTCTAGGGGACCGGCCGAACAATAAAATTCTACATATTACGCGACCGACCAACAGGTTACACGGAAGGGAAAAATCGTTTCGTACCTGTCGCGCGCGCCAGAACCATTTAATCGACTTTTAATTATAGACGTGGATATCTTCGTTCACAGAGCAACAGTCAATTTTCAGAATGGAGCAAATATATCGGCAGAAAAATTCAGCAAAATTATCTACACACCACCCAGGGCTGGGCACAGCTTTCATTTGAAACAATAAATCATTTTAAATACTCTACCGTTCGTATTTTACGAATAACAATTTATTTTCATCTGACATTTAATTATTGAAATAGAATAAATAATTTTACCTCGAATGGAGGTTACCGAGGTATCGGTAAATTAATTATTAAATTTTTGTAAGATTAAGGAGTACGACCGATCGAGTGAAAAATTGTTCGAATAATGACGTAATTTGAAAAGAAAAAGTTATTTGGCCGTCCAAACGAACTAGCGTATTTATTTTTCAAATAACCCAAGCCCCTGCTACATACCAATAGTACTTTTATTTTACTTTCACAATAGCTACACGAAATTTCGCAGTACTTGCACGATCCACGGTCTATTTGTAGCGTACAGAGAACAAGGTGCAAAGCGAGGGAAATCTATGATCGTATCGCGAGTCCAGCGGCAGTTTTGTTCAGACGCAATATAGAGAGCGTGATCAAAGGCCCACTGAAAAATTTCTGCTCTTACGTAATTAAGTCGAATAGACGAGAAGTTGCCGGACACAATCCGTTCGAGAGCCTCGCGAAACCGTTAATATTTCGTCGTCTTTCAATAGTCGTGGCTTGAACCGTGCTCTTGCCTGAACGCGGCAAGTGTTTGCGTGCGATCGCGGCTGACACGAGGAAACCGTTACGATGATTTCTAATATTCGTTCAACTTGTTACACTATCGATCTCCGCTCCCGGAAAGACGTATTACACACGGGCCGTTGAAAACCTATCCAGCGTAGCGTAGGCGACACCAGAAATACGTCTCGGGACTCGTTATCGTTCCAGCGATTTTAGTTTATTTTTAAGCCGGCAGTAATTCCGAGAAATTTGAAAAATTTTCGAAAAAAAAACTAAAAATAATGACGAGAAACATAAGCCCCGGATATTGTACGCGTACGATCGCAAGGAGAGAAAAAAAGAATCCAAGAAGGGGTGGACGCGTATCGATACATCGTGGACTGATAATAATAATAAATAAAAAAAAAAAGGCGCGAAGTTTCATCGGCGCGCGCGTGATCAACGACAGGCCGTGTCGGCGAATTTCTAACCTCACCGGAAACACGATACGAAGAGGCTGTAGGATTCGTAAATAGAGGATGACTAATTTACCTCGTGGTATCGCCGTTTTTCTCCTCGATTTCCAAACGCTCCATTTCCTTCTGCAACATGCCACCTTCCGCGAACTTATCCATGGACATGGTGATCTCCGTTCGTTGTAAATCTCACACGAAAACCCGGTTCAGGATTATTTACAACAATAGTTGACGCGGTTTACCACTGTTCAATATATATATATATATTATGCTATATATATATTATATATATATTTATATATATATATATATATATCTTTCTCTCTTTTTTTTTCTCTCTTCTAAATATCTTTTTAATGCAGCTTTTCTCCGTTAGCTGCCGCTAATCGACTGAGGTAGACAAACACTGGCACTAAACACTGGCTGATTTCTCGTTCGCGCGACCGAACGATCACGAATCGTAAGATCGAAGAGCAAGAAAAAGAATGAAAATAGGACGCACACGACGTATACGCGACCAAGACACGACACGACCTATGTATAAGCACACCCGACTGTCCGTACAGTAGCGTCCTCTCTCGTTTCCTTAATTTCGTACTCCTTCGCGCGTGGTGTTCCTTCCTCTTTCGTCCTCCGCACGGTTTTCTCCCTCTCCGTCGCGTGCGCTCTCTCTTTCTCTCCCCCACTCTTCCTCTCTTTCTTCCTCCTACTTCGGTTCCTTTCGTCGAGCACGCTCCTCACGGTGTGTTGTTTTTCACCCTTTTCGCATCGACGACGCACAGAATCACGCGTGGTGACAAATGTTCGCGAGACTACGCGTGGAATCGAAATAAAATATCGAGTTTGAAACACCGGCTGCTACGCTCCTCCAAGAGATAGAGATTCTCGGCGCGGCTGTCTCTCGTTCTCTCCCAGCGACCGCCAAAGGGAAACTCGCGCGGGTGGAGCAGTTTCGTACTTTTCTCCTTGCCTGGTGCTCCTCTCTCGGGGCTTTCTACTACCGTTACCTCCCCCTTGCTCTCTCTCTCTTCCCACCACTCTGTGCGTCCTTGTTGCGCGGCTACCTCCTCTATCCGTCTTCCTCCAACTAACCAAGAAATCCCTCCACGTATCGAAGACGCGCGAGCACTTTTACCAACTGAACGGAGGAGACAGCCGAGAGCTCGTACGTGATTGGTCGCTCGAGACGATTCCGGGACCGTGTGTTATCCGGTTCCCGCTACTGCTCGCTCTCTATCTATCTCTCTCGCACACACACAAACTCTCTTCCCCTCTCTATCTATCCGAGTTTCGTCTCCGTGCGTCTCTCTCGCTTCCTCTCTCCGTTCGTGTCTTTCGAAGAATGATGAACTCCGTTTTTCTGCGCGATGACACGACCCACAAGAGAATTATACACCGATGCTGGAAAAACGACGCGCGTGATCCAACCGAGTGTTACACACACACACACACGTTGTTCTTGGTCCTCGGTGTCGTAATGCGAGCAACCACACCAAACCGTATTGCCGACGCACGTGGATCAATTCAGCCGCGTGGCGAAGATAGCGGTGCGCGGTTTTACTCTGTCGTACACGAAAGCGCCCACGACACCTGGCTTCCGTTCCCGTGAGTTTTAGTACGCGTTCGTAAATGACACTGGCCTTTCTCTCCGCACGTAAACGTGGGTGCGCCCTCTCCGTTCTCCAGTTACTCTCTTCCGACTCTCTCTCTTACTCTCTGTTGCGCGCGCTCCCGTGTTCCCTCTTTCTCTCCCTCGCCCCTGTGGTGTCTATTCTTTTTATCTCTGTCCGGTCGCGTCTCTTTCACCGTGCGTTCTCCCTCTCTCTATCTATCTCTTACACCCTTATCATTCCAATATCCCTTTCCCGGTTTTTTTTTTGGAGGGGGGGGCCGACCGTTTCGATCAACGGTGGTTGCGATCACGACGGACGCGCGACGATCAATGAGAGCGTAAATGCGCGTCGGGACAGAGATATTGTCGCCACGAGGATTTATGCACACCTATCGGATGCGCGAGAACATTTAAGTTTGACGGGTGTCGAGGTACGGGAAAAGAACCACACACACACACACACACGGTTGGAACAGCGTGCTCGACTGTCGGCGGCTATATTGGCCGGGATATCTAACGAGAAAGCGCGCTGGCTATACTGATATTATTTTTATAACAACGCGGTGCGCGGCCGTCCTAGGCCGCGCCCAATCTACCCCCACCCGGCACCAGGTTCCCTCCCCTCCACTTGAACTGTTCCTCCTTCTCCAACTAGGGGAAGCCTTACCGTTCATCCCCACCAAAAGACACAGCGGCGTGTCGGCGTGTAAAGCCTGTAGAGAGGGGTGAATAGGAAAAGGCTCTCTCTCGACTATCCTGCGTGGGTATATCGAAACCGGAACGACATTTTCTTCCTGCGAATGCCATGCTAACTCCGACATAGCCTGTTCTATGGGTTCTTACGGGCACCGTTACGAGAGCCCGAGTCAACGCGAACAACGCACGCTGTAACAATAGATTTGCTCGAATTTATCGAACCGAATCCATCGCCTTATTCTATCCTGCCTATCCTGGAAATTCGAACGCGTATACCGGGTCGGACAATGCCGAAACGCGCGAGTCATTGGTCGCGAGCAACGTCGCCATCTGATGGGCGCCGGCAAACACTAGACTTTGTTTTTCCGATGAACTTGGAGATTCCAGCCGAACATCTAGGCACCATGCGTAATGGGCTTTTTCTGTTTCTCCAATCGATCTTCCATTATCCAACCTTCCACCGTTAACCCCGTGCTCTACGATCTTAGTCCACGGTTACGGTGATTAGATCTTCTTCGTTCATAATTTCACACGGAAAGATGTAAAATTGTAGCTATCATTACGCCTAGTTGTTCTTCGATATATTAACGACAGCATACAATTTTATTTCATGTTTAGAAGATTCTGTTCGAAACTCGAAGGCACTCTTTTGCCGAATAAGCAGACATTTATTTACCGATTCTCGATTAGAAATCGAACTTGAAGAACACCATCAGTTCTAGATTTTTTATTTGACAATTTTTGAAATTATAAAGATGCTTTCACGAGCAACGATTCGATAAATATCTTTAGTAAAGCACGCATTGCATCAAGAACCGCGCAAAGTCTAAATAAATTAAATCTTCTCATTAACGTAAGACAACATGTACTATAAATAGTGGAAATATTTTCTTAAACGCAGTACATCTACATATTACGGAATATCGAAACAATGTAGCAAAAGAATTTGTCACCGGAGTCTCTAAATATTGTGCAAAGTGTATAAAATTCATTCGACTATCTTCAAGTAAACTGCGAGATTGTGAACGTCACGTGTCTGTGACGATGGTGGCGAACGAGTTAAATATTTATAGATAGAAATGCAATGAAAAAAAATTAAAATATTTGCAAATACATCTGTAAAGTAAGAAAATTATACGAATAATCGGTTTTACGCTATCTGAAATCCTCGCAAAACGATTATGGACAATTACGGAATTGGTAAAAATAGCATTTTTTTATATCGGAAAAATAATATTTGTTTTCGAAAAATTTCTGTTTGACCCGATCCCAACGTGCCCGGTACAGTGGCTCGAATTTGCTAACTATAGCCAAGAAATGTAACGCTTCACCCCTAGGCTTGTCGACATCAAAAGCACTTCTCCGATCAACTTGCAACCCGAAAGGGGGAGATTTTAAGTGCCCAACTACCAGTACCTCCTAAAAGACACCGCCGTGCGTTATTTCACGTATACTCGATTCGCGATTCATTAGCTCTCGTAATCGACAACTGTGCAAAGGGGTTTCCGAGTCTACGCGCAGAGTATCACGGAACATGGTGGAAAAAGGGAAGGAAGAAACGGCAAACGGAATCCGTGAACGACGAAATACCGATTTCTGGTTCTCCGTGGAGGCAAAGGGTTGATTCCGTTACGGAGCTCTCTTTGTTCGGACAGGTAGAAAGGAAGGATTCGCCTTTCTTTTGTGCATGCCTGCAGGTATATGGGTGCAGGTCGGCCACGGGTATTCGTGGCTTTTCTACGCTCACGTTTCATCGTCATTATCTTCGGCAATGACGAGGGTGTTATCCTTGAACTAGATTTATCATTCACAGAATCCTCGGGCCGCACAACGCCCGAATTTGTGACGATCGCGAACACCTTCCCCCAATTGTGTTTCATTCGACCTTTTCAGAACGGGAACTAACCCTGACGCGACCTCCCATCACGAAGGTTTCACGGAAATTCCCGTATGAAACTGGCAAAATTAATTTTTTATTGCCTGGGTAATCTCATTTTGCCTTTAGACACACAATATAACGATTAACGAATAAAATAAGAAACGAATGTTAACCCTCCGGGGACGACGATGGACTCTATACGATATATGACAGTTGTTACAAAAATCTCTAAATGATTCCGACCTTTTGACTTTGTAATCAATTTTCAAATATTTCTCAGAGCGATTATTTCACAAAAGTTTTGCTTGGTATTAGTTTCCGAAGTATTTGATATTTAACACGTTAACTGCCACGTCAGTCACGTATGACCGACAGTGATTTTTGACTGGGTTTAGAAATTCATTTTTATTATGAGATATCCAGATAAACTGAATTTTATTGGACTCTTTCGAATTCGGAAGGCTTAAGACAGCATCCCCTATAACACATTTTAAATTTCTAGTTGTGGTTTCATTAATTAAATTACTCTGATTTAACGTGTTAACAGTGGGTCGCACGTAACGAAAGGTAGCATATCCGATTCGACGCAATATCGAGTCACCTATCGGTAAGGTTCCTGAGGTCCGGTTATTTAGCATCTGACCTGAACGGTACACCTGTGGCGGCTGGTGTCATAATCTCTCGGAAGAAAACAAACGATGATTACAAATCACCGAATTACGCAAGGGGGTTGTAGAATGAAAAAAAAAAGAAGAAGAAGGAACACACGCCGCGAGGGGAGTGGAAGACGTCGATCCACTATAAACAAGTAGAGCAGTCCAGTTGTAATGCCCGCTCGAACGTGAATCTTCAATGTGGTTCGCAGCCACGTGGTCGGACTGTGAATTTTTATTGCACAGGGTACTTTAATGACCGATAAAGACATCATTATCCATTCACGCGGCGAGCATGTCATGCATAAAGTCGAATGGTTTAATTCTCGTTACGCGCAACCTGTCGATACGTCGTAAATTCGACCGGTATTTATTTTCACCAGCGACACCGACCGTTAACGATAAAACGATTAACAACAACGTGGCGATTTTTTTTTTACCAGTTAAACGTGTTTGACGTGTATACACGTCAATCCGAAACTCTATTGCGGTGCCGTTAACGTTAATGAATTGTTCATTTCTTATCGAATAAAAATGTAATTTTTCAACCCTTGCCATGCCCCCCCCCCTTGAACCTTTTTTTTTTTATTTTTGAAATTGAGCTCCACAGTTAAGCGGTTAAATAACTTATCGCGCGTGCAACGTTTTCAAGCTTCCCGATCCTCTGAACAGGCAGGCAGGTCGTACATAAAGTCGAATGGTTAATTTTTGTTACGCACAACCTGTCGATACGGTCGTAAATTCGACCGGTATTTATTATATGAAACGATTAACAACAACGTGGCGATTTGTTTTTTTTTTTTGTAAATAACTTATCGCGCGTGCAACGTTTTCAAGCTTCCCGATCCTGTGAACAAGCAGGTCATATATAAAGTCAAATGGTTAATTTTTGTTACGCACAACCTGTCGATACGGTCGTAAATTCGACCGGTATTTATTATATGAAACGATTAACAACAACGTGGCGATTTTTTTTTTGGTAAATAATTTATCGCGCGTGCAACGTTTTCAAGCTTCTCGATCCTCTGAACAGGTAGAGGCCGGCCGGTGTCGTTTAAAATCTGCTTGTACACTTTTTCTACAAGCTTAGCCCGCCCCATCAACTAATTCCCTAAATGATCAATCGATTATCCTCTTCATCAAGCGTGAATCCACGTCGGCTTCCTAGAACAGTCTTCCACGGTTCGTGACTTATTTTTGCTCCGGGCTGCCTATAAAATCGTCACCCCCATGGCCGGGTATCGTTTTCACGTTCACGGGCCACGCGAAGATTACTTTATCGAACGACGACTATCGGGCAGAGATCGAAAAAACGAGACACCGTCGAGACTCCGTTCGAACACCTTCGAAGAATCGGGAGATTCTACGGTCCGATAAATACCCGTGTCCTTCGAAACGAACACACAGCGAATTTCGTTTCGACACTCGCATCATCGGGACGAAACGTGCTTTTACCGCGAATCCTGGGCTGCCGGCTCTTTGTTCTCCGCGGGTAATGGTGGTTGGGGTAGGTTCAGGCAGTGTTTAAAGATAATTAATAGTTGCGCCGGTGCTCGTAAATATCGGTATCAATGAAGCGTGGCCAGAAGGTGGCGTGGGATCGGCAAATGGTTTCCGGGCGCATAAAAATTAATGGATTTCGCGTTGACCTTCGCCAGAAACTATCCCTGTTCCGCAGGACTTCTCAAGGTTGGCCGTTAGGCGTCCTTACGGGAACGCTTGTTTACCACGTGTCGCGCGCACGCATACTCGCAAACGTTTCTGCTGTTCACGCGCCTCTTTCATTGAAAACTATCGCTAGACTGCGGATGCGTTCGCGCGATTCACAATTTGTTGCACAGGAACTTTAACACCTTCCGACACGATTTATTTTACGGTTCCAGGAATTGGAACTTTTTTCCGTAATTTATAATTTCCCAAAGAAAGGGAGAAAATTTATATCTATATATATCGTATGCCTGTATGTTCTCCGACAACTGTACATTAACGACGCGAAAATAGAATTTTATTTCGGTTCGAGGGAAATTAAGGTAAAGGCACCAGTAGTTGACCATTTCATGGAAAAACATAAAAAATAAGGTTTTTATAAGCGCACTTATAAGTGCACTTTTGATGAAATTGAACCTCGGATGCCATGCCGTCTGTTGTTTAAATTTCAAAACAATAAGAACATTTCAAACCTTATTTTTTGTTTTTCTATAAAATGGTCAACTACTGGTGCCTTTACCTTAACACTAGAACTACCGGATGGGCAAAAATGACTTCCTCCTAATTTTTTCTTTTAGAGATATTGAAATTATAAATATGTTTCCATGAGAAAATTTTTTGATAACTACTTCTCTATCGAAGTAGATATTTAAACAAAACTAATACGAAATCTAAACAAATCTTACTTTGTTGTTCTAGTGTTAATAAGAAACATATTTATTAGACCTTGTTCAGAATCTTCGTCACGAGTCTGACTCGGTATTGTAGGGCAAAAGGGGTTAATTTTCTACGATGGTAGCCGGATTCTAGACCCGGATTAAATTCAATTCGTACCGTGTTCTTTCGAATTTTGTATTCTAGTATTTTTTTGAGAATTTTTAAATCGCACAGAGATTAACGCGGTCCAACTATTACGCGACGAGGATTATATTCGTTCGTTCGCGAGTTTTTGTCTCGCAGCCGTCCAAGTTCCAGCGAATTTAAATGTAATTAGTTAGGTGTCTCTTATCGAACGTAATTTCCGATGGCGATATCGTCCACGTGATTCCACGTGGAATTGTGGAACGGGCAGTTTAATAACTGGGACGGCCGTGGAAACGAACGATCCGAGACGAAGGGAACGCGAACGAGAGAGGCTTTCACCCCTCCAGGGTGGACCAACCGATGGAAGGAAAGCAAGGAGGAGCGACGTAATTCGGGCCAGGAGGAAAGGGTCCTCCAAGGGGAGCACGGAAGACGAAGGGTGCGCAGGGCGTAGGGGAGAATTTTGGGTGGGGACAGAGAGAGAGAGTATCGGGGGTAGAGAGTGAAAGGGAGAGAGAGACAGAGACAGAGAGGGAGGGAGAGGACAAGAGAAATGCGAGGGTGCGTAAGGGCGGCAGAGCCCTGGAATCAATAGTGGCCACGTACCCTTGAAGAATTTTCGCACCAGGAGCCCGGATGTCTCAGGACAAGCTGGAAAAGCTTTCCCTGTTTCTATCCAGTACTGGCCTACGACGAAGAAAATCGGATCCCAAACCCGTTTTATTTTAACACTTTGTCTGCCAAACTAGAAACCTCAAAAATTCCATGAAATCAAAGTAACTTATTTAACGAAATAAAAATTGGAAAAAATTTAATGTATGACACCGAGTAGTCCTCCAACTTTCTTGAATTTTACGGATTCTAATCGAATTTGGTACAATGAATATATTAACCCTTAGCACTCGAATGGTGACTGTAAGGCACCACTAAAAATTGCTGTATCATTATTCAAAATATTTTTTACATTACTAAATTTGATTGTACTTAATATGTTACTAAATATCTTAGTATTGTACAAGTAAACTGCACCATTCTTGTATAACATGAAAAAAAAAATATATATATATAAAGGAAATATTCTAGGACGAAAGAAATGTTTTGTTTTGAAGTTAAAATAGCTTCGAGTGCAAAGGGTTAATGTAAAAATTGCACTTGGACATGTCAGTCAACGTGTTAAAGAGAAACCAAAAACATATTTCGTATTCGCTTGGAAAATATCGTCGCGCTCCGATTAAAAACGATCGTCGACGCGAAGAAATTCGGCGAGGTAATAAAAATGTCTAGAAAAATACTAAGTACGGTTATGTAAAAGTACGTCACGTAAATATTTATACGCTGGAAGAGCTCATTGCAAATTAGACCAATGTCGAGAATTTGTTACACGGTATCATCGGTCTTCGACGTTCATGCGTGAACGGCTACACGAGTAATCCGGTAATGCCATTGTCTAGCCACAAGGCTTCTGACCGGGGTGCTTCCAAGCAGTTGTTTTTTTTTTCTTTATATCTATGCCAAACTGAAGGCGCGTCGTCGTTTTACGCGCTTATAGTTTTTAGATTGTTAACACGTTGCCGCAAATGACGGATACTAACGCATACACGCGTGTACTAACGCATACACTTGTTAATTATTGATTAATACGAAAAAAAGGTATAGCATGTCAGACAGCATATTAATTGTTCTTTCATGCGTTTTCTCATGCTTTACCGCTTTGGAAAAAAAATGTGTTTCTGAGCACGATTGCCAAATTAAAAGTGTACGGCAACGTGTTGATCTAATAATTACACGTCGAAGCAGAGATCAAAAATTGAAAAGGAAAGTGTTCCAAGAAATGACAAATACGTAAACAACGACGGTCTACGTCTCCCTCTTCGGACACACGTTCTATTTAACAATGTCTCGCATGACGTATAAAACAGGACGTGCAGAATGAAGAAATGGTTGTCTTACACAGGTGAATGGGAACTAAAACGCTGGGAATAATGACTCACCTCCAACCTCTGCCAACTTGGCCAACCGAAGATTCTGGTAGGGCGTCGCCGCTACCCCTAGAACAGGGAAAAGGAAAGTTGTAGGATGCTCGAGGACAGGGGGATGAAATAATGTCGGGACGATGAATTTGGGTTAGGGATGCGGTTAAGAGTGTCCTACGAGCGAAAACTGTATAGAAAAATCAAAAATAAAATTTCCCGAAGAGACAGATCAATAATTGCTTTCGCAAAATGATATCAAGATTCGACCGATGGTTATGTTCCTCGCGCGCAACAACTATATAGAAAAATCAACAAACTATTTAATATTAGAGTTTAAGGGTGAAAGTCGCAGATTTTCGACCTTGCCAGGGAATTTCGCCCTTATGTGATCATCTTTAAACGTTTGTACCTCATTACAACGTTCACCGATTTCAATGACATTCTCAGTATGCATATACATTACCGGAATCTACAAAACGCATTTCTTAAATTATCATTATAGGTTTACATAAAAAAGTTAAAAAATCATCATTTTTTCATTTTTTTTATCATTCGAACCAATTGCAATCTAAAGAAATTTTTGTTTACTCATTGTCTAGCAAACTAATCAGTGTAACATCTTTAAACAAATCAAGTCATTTGGATCAATTTTAAAAAAGTTATGCAATTTTTAAAAGTGTCCACTTAATATTGTCCCCGACTGTATATAAAAAAATCAAAAATAAAATTTCCTGAAGAGCGACAGATCAATAATTGCTTTCGCAAAATGATGTCAAGATTCGACCGATCGTTACGCTCCTCGCGCACAACAAAAACCACTTTCTTCGCGGAAGGGATCGCGTTACATCGGACCGAGTAATTACAGAATAAATTACGGTTAGCCTTGTCGGGGAGAACGCGAGATTCTTTCTGGAGCAACGATCGTTCCGCAAATGCGATGCGACGTGTCGGATCGTGATTCCTTCGAGTACTATGAAGATCGAAAGTCCGGACTGTGTCGACGTGCGCGTCATGGAAAAGCTCTTCGTGCCGCGCGGTTAATTGGACGACTTCGCGATGTGCATATTAATTGCGGTTTATCTGGTACCGGGTCGAGAAAACAAAAAAAAAAAAAGAAAAAGAATTAATAATAACCGCGTCGCCGCGATACGCATCTGGCCGGGTCGGTTGTGGCCAGGTGCAGCGTCTTCCGTGATCCGTGCATATTCCGAAGGATCCTTTTTCACGGCGTCCTTTTGCGCCGGTCACGCCAATTAAGAGGCATCGCCGTTAAAATCACCTTCGTGCTACCTCTCTCCTCCGTACCTCTCCGGGGCTACCGTGCAAGGTTTCAATTTGTCAAGAGAGGAACGGGCCCGACGCGATTTTTCTCAAAATTTCACTTTCACTCTACCCGGATAAGATCTGAAGAAAACCGCATATCATTACACGCGTGTTACGCCTTGTGTCCGAATTGTCTGTTGCGATTTACGACGCGGTGAATCTCCGTAACGGAAAGGCATTGAACGCCGTTAATAAATTATATATACGCTATCTCGTTTTACGCAAGGTACGTGCAAGATTCGAGCACGTTGCGAATATGAATCTCCGTACCGGAAAGGCATTGAACGCGCGTTAATAAATTATATGCTATTTCTTAGGCAAGGCAAGGATACCGTGCACAAGATTCGAGCACGTTGCGCGCTCTAACGACGTTGGTTCTCGCGTGACTTCTAGAACGCGGGGTGAATTGAGCGATCAAAACGGACCGCGAAGTCAATTACGAGAATCAATTTCCACCGTTGGCTACACGCCTCTTGTAAAATCGCTGGCCGGCGACAAAAAGCGAATCGGTTCCAGTGGAACAATCCGATATTAAGGCGTCGAGCGTAGACTCGGTCTCGGAGACCGGTTCGTAGCAGCTGGCCTCTGTTCGTTCGGCTACAAAAATCGCGTCTTCCGCGCAACACACCGTGTAAGATTTTATGATCGGCCGTTGTGCCGCGTTTAAAGCGGAACTATCGGCATTTGCGGCACCGAGAAAACGCGTGTCCACGGACGGAGAACGCGAACAGAGGGGCAGAGAGCGAGAACAAGGGAGGAGAGAGGCTACCGGCCGGAGAGGGGAGGGTATATAACAATTATTGCACGTCAGCGTACCTCAATTTCGAGATAATTAAGCGAGGCCCTTTACACCTGCGGATTGTGCGAAGTCCGTACACGCGCATACCCGTGTAATTTTCTTTTTTACCGTGACGATCTCTGCTCATCTCCGGATCTACGTCTGATAAGAAATCGGCTCGATAAAAACGGACAACCGCGAGAACAAAAACGAAACAGAAGAGAGAGAGAAAACAGACAACCCCGCGCGACACAACCGTCGCTTTTCGGGGGCTTTTTGCCGGACAAAAAAAAAGCTATCGTGTCGTCATGACCGGAATTTTTGCGGTTCCCCTGACTTAATGTTCTTACGTGCCCTTTCCCTGCCGCATGATTAATAGCCATTAACAAGGAGGAATGACCCGCAACATTGTTCGCCGCCAGATAACCCGGTGGATTTAATAGTCTGAAAAAGCATCGTTTACCAGCGAGCAAGCTGTTTCGATTGTGGCGTTACCACGCGTGTAAAGGTGTTGCGGAAATACTTCTTAGTGGCACGATGCATGTTGTCTTGTACTAATTTGTTCCGCGTTACCATGTCAAATTAAACTGTGTTTGCAATCTTCATTTAAATTAACCGACGAAGCATTACTTTTCCCTCCTTTCGAGTCGAAAATAATTCGAGAGGTGTTGCGTCACTATTTCGAGGCGTACTTTTGCTCTTGAAACGAAGTTCTCGAACTTGAAAATATTAGTACAAATAATTCGAAAGGTGTTGCGTAACAATTTCGATGTGCACTTTTGCTCTTGAAACGAAGTTTTAGAACTTGAAATTATTAGTACAATTATTCGGTTATAGATTCTTGTAATAATTTGTTCCGGGTTACCATGTCAAATTAAACAGTGTTTGCAATCTTCGTTTAAATTAACCGACGAAGCATTACTTTTCCCTTCTTTCGAGTCGAAAATAATTCGAGAGGTGTTGCGTAACTATTTCGAGGCGTAATTTTGCTCTTGAGACGAAGTTTTCGAACTTGAAAATATTAGTACAATTACTCGGTTATACACTCCTGGACAAAAAGATAGCACAAGTGTGCTATCATACAGTTCTCAAGGATAAATCAAGAATTCTCTGAATTCTACTAATGGTACATAAACATTGTCTCACGGTAGTATATTATATAGCGACAAACTGGAACTACTCTGTCCGTACTTGTATTTATCAACAAAAGTCGTGTAGCAGAGGTCGGCGAAATGATAGCACACTTGACTTTCTATTCGGATTTCTTACTGTTTCTACGTTTCGAGTCATATAAACATAGCGTTGTGTAGGCACTCTGTCTTGGTAGAATTTCCAATCATCATTGAACAAAATGGGACGCGGCAAGAAATTAAGGGTAATTATTTACATTAGGAGCTTCCTCACCGATTTTGATCACCTTGAAATATGTTGTCAAGGTCGTCATTCTTAACATATTTTTCCTATACATGTTACCGCCGCTCAGCTTTAGTTTCCGAGATATTCGCAAAAAGTTTCAACATCTCAAAAAGTGATCGGAGTAGGTGTGTGTAGGACTGTGTAAAATAGTATTTCAAATAGTTGACAGTAACTTATATTTTTATGATATTTTGTTGCCTGTAATGTTATTACGATATTGTAGTCTGTTTATCAACATGTTACATATTCGTAATTAAACTACAAATAGTACATTGCTTACTATTATAGCTTCTCATGTTAAAAATTATAATTTATAATATTAACAACTTGAGGAACTTATTTTCATTGTAAGGAAATATTTGATTTTATCTATCTGGTTATCAAAATAAAAATATTTGTTTTAAAGTAGTATTTTATTTGAACCACATTAAATTATACTATATACCAAATCATTAATAATCGTTAATATACGTTGCAAAATATGATAGAAAACCTTGTATCCAATGTTCCACATACGAATACTAATCCTATATTATAAAATACTAATGTAAAGTGTACTTACTTCTGAATCTTCTGTACCTCCGTCGGATTCACAGCACACAATTATTGACTCACGAGAATAGGTCCGAATACTTGAACAACAATCACTAAACAACACACACAACACATTTTATAAAATCGTGACAACGAACGAGATGTCACACCGACTACGAACAAAATAATACTGCGATTTTAACAATGATCCCTTCCACGGAGGTGGTACGGTCAGGTTATCCTAGGCAGGTTAGACGCTGAAGGTCTATAAACACTAGATACAAAACCAAGGTAAACAAATTATGGCGGGGCGCCGGCCCTATTTCCCGGAATTCCCTGTTTTCGTATCACACGTCCGTGGGAGGGGGACGGTTAAAATCGCAGTATTATTTTATTCGTGGTCGGAGTGACATCTTCTCGTTCGTTGTCACGATTTTATAAAATGTGTTGTGTGTGTGTTGCGTGTGTGTTTAGTGATTGTTCAATTATTCGGACATATTCTCGTGAGTGAATAATTGTGTGCTGTGGATCCGACGGAGGTACAGAAGATTCAGAAGTAAGTACACTTTACATTAGTATTTTATAATGTAGTTTATAGTACATTAGTATTATATATTATTATTCGTGTGTAGAATATTGGATGCAAGGTTTTCATTCATATTTTGCAACTTCAATGTCCGTTTAATGCTAGATTCACAGAGCACTAAAACTGACTACTTAACATTATTTGGTAATTACTTGCATTAGGGGCTTCCTCACCGATTTTGATGACCTAAGTTAATGCCTCATTTATTAACATGTGCTATCATTTCGCCGACCTCCGCTACGAGATTGTTGTTTATAAATACAAGTACGGACAGCGTAGTTCCAATTTATCGCTATTTAATTGCTACTAATCGCTATTTAAGTGCTATCTTTTTGTCCAGGAGTGTAGATTCTTGTACTAATTTGTTCCGCGTTACCATGTCAAATTAAACAGTGTTTGCAATCTTCGTTTAAATTAACCGACGAAGCATTACTTTTCCCTTCTTTCGAGTCGAAAATAATTCGAGAGGTGTTGCGTAACTATTTCGAGGCGTACTTTTGCTCTTGAAACGAAATTTTGGAACTCGAAAATATTAGTACAAATAATTCGAGAGGTTGGGTAATAATTTCGAGGCGTACTTTTGCCCTTGAAACAAAGTTTTGGAACTTGAAAATATTAGTGTAAAATATTAGTACAAATAATTCGAGAGGTTGCGTAACAATTTCGAGGCGTGCTTTTGCTCTTGAAGTTTCGGAACTTGAAGATATTGGTACAATTACTCGGTTATAGATTCGATTTTGATTAATTTCCAAAATAAGCATACGGATAGCTTCGGATCGAGCTGTTCGCGTCCGAGACATTCCAGAGACTCGGAACATCGGAGGTTCGGATAATCGAGGCCCCGCTGGACAAGAAATTGATACATTCAATGAGCTCCTTAATCGCGCGTGACGGGAATCATTAACCAGCCTGAGCCTTTAAACTTATTTTCGCCGATGCTCCTTAGGGGTTTGCTCGGTAATCGGGTTTTCGCTTCTGCCGCGTTATTTAAGGGCGTAAATTACTTTGCGCGTCTGCCAGCCCGAAGCGTCCGATCGGTAATTTTGATTGGAACTGCATGGTTTATGCTTTAAGGCTCTTCCACGCCAGTTTCGGTTATTCCCATAGCAAATTACGCTAATCAACTCCTCCAGAATGCCAGCAATTAGCGATGCAACGTGGCAATTAAATCTCATTCCCCTTAACCGTTCGTGTATTCTACAACATGAAGTATTAGAGCCCGGATCCAAGAAACCAGATTATCAAATTAACAATTGATATTTCATCCGAGTCTATGCAACAAATGAATTCTCGAGCAATTAGCGATGCATCATGGCAATTAAATCTCATTCGCTTTAACCGTCTGTGTATTCCTACAACATAAAGTATTAGAGCCCGGATCGAAGAAACCAGATTATCAAATTAACAATTGATATTTCATCCGAGTCTATGCAACAAATGAATTCTCGAGTGCAACAAGTGTATTCTACAACATGAAGTATTAGAGCCCGGATCGAAGAAACCAGATTATCAAATTAACAATTGATATTTCATCCGAGTCTATGCAACAAATGAATTCTCGAGTGCAACAAGTGTATTCTACAACATGAAGTATTAGAGCCCGGTCGAAGAAACCAGATTATCAAATTAACAATTGATATTTCATCCGAGTCTATGCAACAAATGAATTCTCTATTACGAAACGATGCAATGAACTCTCTCTCTCTCTCTCTTTCTGATCGAAGCTGTTGAAACGAAGTTTCAAGGACGCCTAGAGAGCTCGTTGAATTGGCGACGCTATACATAAAATGGCGCTATTTATGTTAATATACACGTTAAATCGACACGAGGACTCGGGCCGAAAGAGAATGTCAAGATCCTCGAGGAATTAAAATATCAATGAAGAAACTACTATAGCGACCCGTGTCAAAGATGAACCAGGTGTCTATTCGCCAATAGAACTTTCTTGAGAAAGCAACGCCGTGTGGAACACGCTGGTCGTGCACGTGTGTGAACGCAGCTGTACGAGCCGGCCAGTATCAAAGCTCCTTCTCATTAGGATATCGTCCCTCGAGGCTCGCCGGAAGATACTTTAAGGAAACATCAGAACGTGTGATCCTGTCGGATGGGTCCCGATGTATCGTTTTTACTTTCGCTTCCTCAACCCGAAGAAGAAGAAGAAGCCAGGCCGCTTCTCACAGACAAGAGGATCGCCGGGACCCGGCTAAAAGCAAAGGGTAGCAAAAGAGAAAAGCAAAGAGCGTGGATCCAGTTTTCTATTGACCCGAGTCACAGCTATAGATGTACGCGTCAATTCACAGAGACTCGTGTTACACCAGGGGCCACAATTTATGCATAACCACCCTGTCCGTGACCCATTAAACCTCGTATCAACCCACTTTTATTCGCATCAACGTTAATAAACTAATACTTTCCGAGTTCATCGCTGTTTCGCAACCGGTAACAAAAACAATCGAACGGTAAAACCTGAAAACAATTTTCGAAAGTTTCGAAACTATTTCGAACATTTTTCATTTTTCACGGTTTATCGTCGAAACGAT
This sequence comes from Seladonia tumulorum, assembly GCA_913789895.3. Classification (NCBI taxonomy): domain Eukaryota; kingdom Metazoa; phylum Arthropoda; class Insecta; order Hymenoptera; family Halictidae; genus Seladonia; species Seladonia tumulorum. The sequence continues at coordinate 10,864,898 of OU565266.1, forward strand.
GGGTTCGGATATTTTAACCCCTTGCACTACTATTTATTTTGTGATTATAATGATTAGAAATTCTTCATCGTTCAGAATTTCGTAGAAAAAGAAAGATAGTTTATATTTATTGTATGCCTATTAAAACAAATTAATAACATACATGTTTATTAGACTCTGTTCAGAATCTTCATCGCGAGTCTGACTCGATATTGTAGGGCAAGGGGTTAATTTACAATTATTAAGATTCTAAAGACACATCCGCGAGGAATTCCACAAATTTACTTCTCTGGGTATGTTATTTAAAAAAAAAAAATGGCTAACAACTTGGGCAGCAGATTCTCGTTATTTTTATAAAGTAATGTAAAATAGACACTTTCAGTGCTTCATGAACCTAGTGTTAAGGATTCCTGAACATATTCGAAACAAATTCATAAGCTTTTGTTAGTGCTCTTACAATTACTAAATCGTTTCCGTTACAAATCATACGTTCAATTTCTACGTGATTTCAAGCGCGTCCATTGTAACGTGTACTGAACGCAATGATTTTGTAAAAGTTAGTCCCAGATTTTCTCGCCGTTTTCTTTTCGCTTCGAAACAAATAGGTCCCTTTTAAAATTATTCAAATCGATACTTCAATTTTATGTATCTTTTTACGTTATCGTATAGCTAAGTATTTCGAAGTATCTTTGTACGTAATCATTTCCGAAGATGAGCGTTCCCTTTCGGAATATTCACACTTTCGACAAAACACCTCGGAACGCGGGAGCCGAAACAGTTTTGCGCAGAGATGCATAAAGCCACAGGGAAGTTTCCGCGAAACCGTTGGCGCGTGCGCGGCGTCGCAGTTGCAATGCACGCGGATGCAACAAGTGCACCGGGGCGAAGTGCCATTAATCCAGCGCGGTTTAACATGCGAGCTTAACTCGACGAACCGTTCGAACGGAGATGAACTACTAGAACTACCGAGTAATAAATACAACTGATGAACATTGCTTTGTAATGATGACAAGACTACATCTATTCGAACCTAATGCCATCTTTATTCTAACATGTGCTTCAATGAGAAAGTTTATTAAAAAAATTCTGATAAGATTTTTACAATTTCAGTAATCGTGAAAGAAAAAATTAGGGACCAGTCATTTTGACAAGACTACATCTATTCGAACCTAATACCATCTTTATTCTAACATGTGTTTCAATGAGGAAGTTCGTTCAAAAAGTTCTGATGAAAACATTTTTATAATTTCGGTAATCGTGAAAGAAAAAATTAGGGGCCAGTTATTTTGACAAGACTACATCTATTCGAACCTAATACCATCTTTATTCTAACATGTGCTTCAATGAGAAAGTTTATTAAAAAAATTCTGATAAGATTTTTACAATTTCAGTAATCGTGAAAGAAAAAATTAGGAACCAGTCATTTTGACAAGACTACATCTATTCGAACCTAATACCATCTTTATTCTAACATGTGCTTCAATGAGGAAGTTCGTTCAAAAAATTCTGATGAAAAGATTTTTATAATTTCGGTAATCGTGAAAGAAAAAATTAGGGACCAGTCATTTTGACAAGACTACATCTATTCGAACCTAATACCATCTTTATTCTAACATGTGCTTCAATGAGAAAGTTCGTTCAAAAAATTCTGATGAAAAGATTTTTACAATTTCGGTAATTGTGAAATTATTATATATAATTTCGACTGGTTCGGTGGTTCTAGTGTTAATCGAAGATTTCGAGAGGAGGACACAAGACACCCAGCCGAAAACAAAAACCACTTTCTCCGAGGATTGGCACAGACTGCTGTTTGAAATTCGAGAGGGGAAGTATTACGGTGTGTGATTATGCGACGAGAAGATGATCGTCGGGCGACAACGCTTGCGAGGCTCTTGTCCGAAACGCGAGGGAAGGGATCACCTGTGCGCGTAAGATGTTCGCTCATCAATAATGGAGTTTTATCAATTAATATTGAGGATTCTTATCGATATTATATAATCCGTCGTCGTGAATATATTATAGCGGGGCCAGAGGAAAATATGTTAATGAAATGGATCCGGCCGGAAGGAAATATCACGCGTAATTACAACTCCGAAAATTTAGTATGGCCGCGGGTTGATACGGATTTCAGATAAAAGCTTGTCCCACCCTGTCCGAAGGAAAGGAAAAGTGTACGCGCAATGGATGATGGGACACGGAGTCCTGGTAGCTTGGTAACCGCGTCGCCCTCGGTATCGAATGTATTCCCGTCCGCTTCGGTGTCAAAGGACGTCCCCTGTAATAATCGTATCGCGTTTGAAACGCGTCGAGCGCACACGTCGTTCCTTTCTTGCTACCGATAAAGGGAAAGGAGAAGAGAAGGAGGATGAGGAGGATGAGGAGGATGAGGAGGAGGAAGAAAAAAAGTATCAACAACATTCAGAAATTCGAGTCGCGCCTGCGTGCCGAACCAGCCGGCTGTGCATTGACGCAACAAGTGCATACAGGATGCACCACGGCACGAGGAGGTGGCGGCAGGGGGAGGCTCGGGAAGGGGTGGGAAGGAGGGGAGCGGGGTTGTGCGGGGTGGTCTGGGAAAAGTGGGGAGTCGAAAGGGGTGGAGGACGAGCAGAAGCGGAATTAAATGCAAGAAGAGGGAGGGGACACACACCACCGGTGAAGGGCACGAGGTTGGCACGCGCCGAGTGCAACGATTCACTCGAAGAAAAGAGAGAGAGAGAGAGAGAGAGAGAGAGAGAGAGAGAGAGAGAGAGAGTAAAGAACGAGAGGAGGAGATCCAGCCACGGCCGAACAGAAGAGTGCATCGCAACGAATTGGAAGAGATGCATCTCCGTGTTCTCTTCTCTGTAGCGGTTTTTCGTTCTTCTTCTCTCTCTCTCTCTCTCTCTCTCTCTCATTGTCCCATCTACTCATTCTTCTTCTTCTTCTTCTATTTCCGTTCCGCATCCCGTGACACGAACGCTTGTTTGCGGTTTATGAATTCAAGGGGACAACTGATATAGACAAACGAGAGTTCCCGGGAACGGAGGAAATGCAAACAAAGTGCATCGGAGCCAGCCGAGTAACTGCAGGGGTCTGTCTTACCCCCGTTCCACCCTTCCCGACATGCAACCTGACTGACCTGATACGAGGAGCGGCTAGGTGCACGACCCTTGTTATGCAAATGAGAAAAGTGCAACCTCTCTCGTAAATGCAAGTGGAAAATACCATTGCACGCGCGTGCAGTTTACGATAGGGGATGATGCACCGGTATCGACAATACTGGTTTCATTCACTTCCTGCGAACGCTTTAAACCGAAGGTGTGCAACAGCGAGGTTGTTGCACTGCTCGGTCGATACCACCCTCTTTCATTGTTTTTTTATCTGTTATTTGCGAATACAAATGAAAATTCAAGTTAAAATTAAAATCATATAAGAATTTTTCTTAATTTACTTTCATCGTAGTAATTCTAAAATTTAATTTGATCTTGAAAATTGAAGTTAAAATTGAAATAATGTAAGAATTTATTTTCACTGTAGCAATCCTTAAATTTAATTTGATCTTGAAAATTTTAATTGAAATTAAAATAATGTGTAAGAATTTCTTTTAACTTATTTTCTCTATAGTAATTCTTCTAAAATTAAATTCAATCATATTAGTGTTTTTATTAACCCCTCAAGAACCACGTAAGCGCATCGTACCGACTCCGAGTTCATTTACACGTTTGTTTGCTTTCTAGAACTTGAATACTATTATTAGAAATATGAAGAAATCGAATTTTGTCGCAACATCGATTGTACAGAGGAGAACTGAAAATCAGGTATCGTTTCTGAACGGTTAAAATTGAAAAATTATTTATCGTAGAAACAAATTTCATTAGAGCTTTTTCGAGAGAGAGAAGTTTCGTTTCGTAAAATTGTAAACACTGGACAAAACTAATTAAAACCGATTAAAAACTTTTCATCGCTAGACTGTGGACTTTCTGCATTTATGACAAAAATGAGTGGGTTTAATTCAAAACAGTAAAAAGAGCTTAACAACGTCGATATACCATTTTTAACATATAAAAATGATTAACGAGTGAAATAAATTTTTACTTAGTTCCTATAGATTGCAATCGACGTATAAAAATTTCATTTTGCGTATAGATCCGCAATCATCGCAAATTGCAAATAAATCTGCTCGGCGAAACAACCGATGCAGAGGCAGGCGAATCACACAAAATTTGTAACTGCTAATAAATAACTAATCGAAGAAGTTGCATACAACTTGACCTAACGATTCTATGACAATTGCCTCCTTCACGGGCCGGTTTGCCGCAAACATATGCATGCGTGCAAGACCACAGCGTGCATTGCACGTGCCTGCATTGTCCGAATGCACCGCAAAGTGCAGCGCCATTCATCGAGCCCGGGACAGGCAAAGCCTGCTTTGCGGTCATCTGATTATGCGCGTGCGTAATTTTCAAATTTTCGAGAACTCGATCAGGCAACGAGACACATCCGATTTGCGAACTACGTCAATAATTAAGAAGACAAAAGAGTAAAAGAAGACAGAAATATCCTATTTTTTTTTTTTTTGTTATGTTAGGTGTTAAAAGCTCATGTTGAAGCCCCAGTTTTTGGGTGAATAATTTTAGCTTCAATTTTATTAAAATTGGGAACTTGATAATAACAATTTGTGAGAGTCGCATAGCGACGTGGTACAGGAGAGCATGTCCGAGGTGACACATTGCTACGAATGGCCAACAATATCATTACATTTACTCGAGAAGAATTTTCCGGTCGGTTCTCACACTCACGGATGCAAAGCGAGGTTACACAACGACGGAATTAACACAAGAAGGCCCGATAGAGCCAGTTAAAGAAGATAGAATCAGAAACACAACGGGATCCCATGGAATCATTGTGAAGATTTCCGAAGGGTGAGATCCCCCAGCTCTTAAACTAGTTTCCGCTGGTATACCAGTCCGCTTCTCTCGGCCGTCTTCCTTTTTCTTTCATCGTCTCATCCTCGCCCTTTCATCTTTCACGTCACCGTGTAGCCGCTGTACGAGTGTGCTTTACATTTGAAACATATCGGCTTATATGGAAATGAATGTTTAACCATGCATCGGCTCTTAAACATCAAAAAACGAAGGCCCGAACAACGCTCGCTGCTCCGAGGCTGATACACGCGAATCGCGCAGCTAGAGACAACTCTCGAGAGCGATCTCTTTCGCCTCTCTATGAACAGCCTCTCTCTCTCTCTCTCTCTCTCTCGTCTATTGTCGTGCAACAATATCTCCCCGTCTAATCTTTTTCGCTACGAATCACCGAGGAATCTTCAACGGTTACATTTGTCACACCAATTTTAATGAGCACGAGGGTACCGGCACAGGTTTTCAATGAATTTTGATATGGTTGCAAGTGCCGGTTACTGCCCTCGTTCCTACCTGCCATGATTTTATTCCGTATTATACCGTTGTATTCGTTGTACGATCGATGGAGATAAAACAATAATAGCAAGCTAGCATACAACAGCGGTATTATACCGTTGTATTCGTTGTACGATCGAAGGAAATAAAACTGATTTGTTTCGAAGTGTCACTCTCCAAGAGAATGTCCAAATAAGAAAACAGAAATATTTTAAATTTTTCTTTTAGCAAGGGTTGTTGCGACGGGACGCATATCACGGCAAATCAATTGTTTTATAATATTTTATCGCGTAATCACATTGTGAACATAATTCAGGAATTTTGTGTGAAACTGTGTTTTGCTTTCCAGTTCCAGAAAGAACATTGATCAAATTGTGTCTTTAACCCCTTGAAATACTATTTATTTCGTGATTATAATGATTAGAAATGATCTTCATCGTTCAGAATTTCGTAGAAAAAGAAAGATAGATTATATTCATTGTATGCTTATGTTTTCTCCAAAGGATATATATCAACTACAAGAACATTTATTAGACTCTATTCAGAATCTTCATCACGAGTCTGGCTCTCGTTATTGTAGGGCAAGGGGTTAAAGATTTGACCAATGAGAAAGAACGATTGATTGGAAGCTTTTCTTTGTAGAATAAGTTTGAGAATAGTCACATTTTCATCGACACAGTGATCGCTAGATCTTTATGCATTTATGGCTCATGAAGATTTTCAAAAAATGCTACAATTGTAGTTTATATTAATATAAACATTCGATAGAATTTAGTTCGATTTTTATTTGTTTCGGATCTGCAGAGGCTGTTTCCGTAAAAATAGGATTTTCTTTCATTCCATTTTCCGAAAGTTTGTCTGCAAAAATTGGAAATAGCATAGACATCCGCAGTGGTCGCATTTAACACTTTGACTGCCAAACTAGAAACCTCAAAAATTCCATAAAATTAAAGTAAGTTATTTAATGAAATAAAAATTGAAAAAAATTAAATGTATGATATTGCGTGGTCCTCCAACTTTCTTACATTTTGCAGTTCCTAATCCAATAAATGGACAAATAATTCCGTCACCCACATGTGGGTGACATGGCAGTCAACGTGTTAAAAGTTGTATTTACTATTTCTGAGAATAATAGCTCACGCGAGAAAGCTCAACGACAACAAGAAGGCATTGCTCGAAAAGAAAAGGGACGCGTAAAACTGTGTGGAAGAAAATTGAAAGAGCGATATTCACTTATGCAGATTCCGCATCAATCAAGCCGTAACCGTGCTGCAGCGCAAACTGCAGTCCTCGCCGGTAAATTACTAACTCGTTACAGAGCGCGAGTGTTGTTGACTGTGCAGAACGATCCTGCGTAATTTCACGTCTTTTTTTCTCATTTTTTTTTTAACGACTCCGGCTGAACGACGTGATACCTTCAATTCCGTCCGTGGTACCGAATGTTTTGCGACTATTACTGGGGCAACGATGCCAGGAGGAAAAAGTGTTTGGCTCGTGCAGCTCGTTAAACTGTCCGCTCTCTGCATGTTGTCTTTAATTGCTCTTATCTTCGAGCGGGTATCGTTACGGGGCCAGCAACAAATCCTTGGTTTATACGATTGCAGGTTCGTATCGGCGATAAGGCTTCTTGCGGCGCAAGAGCAGCACGGTAAATGCGAAGAGACAGACAGACAGAGAAAGGAGCGAGAGTTTGAGGGATGGTGAAATAACAGATTGCAGTTGTGGCACGAGCGAGCAGCCTGGACTCAGCTCCGCGCTCGTAAGTAGAAGGCAGGTGCCACCATCTTTTTTTTCCTCTTTTTTCGAACGCCTGCCTCACCGTCGAGGAGGAGGCTGCCTCGATGTGTGCAGAGGCTCCCAAACGTTTCTGTAATTGAACCGAGACGTGGAAAGTTCTCGAGAGAAGAAGAAAAAAAAGAAGAAAACATTCGCTCGACCAAAACGTGCGACGACCTCTCTCCGGTAATTCTTCTTCGGCAAGGAAGAGCATTGATCAAATTGTGTCTTTAACCCCTTGCACTACTATTTATTTTGTGATTATAATGATCATAAATTCTTCGTCGTTCAGAATTTTATAGAAAAAGAAAGACAGTTTATATTTATTGCATGCCTACGTTTTCCTCAGAGGATACATATCAACTACAAAAAATAGATTTTTATTTCGATTTAAAGGAAATTAACACTAGATTTACGGGACCCGTCAAAATGACGCGTTCTGGTACCTCTTAATTCACAATTCTCGAAATTGTAAGGATGCATGAAGAAGATATTATTCAACAAATTAGTTTCTTTGGGTATACATTGTAAAAGAAACGGCTATAAATTTGGATATATACATTTTTGTAATTTTTATAAAGTAATGTAGAGTAGGCACATTTAGTGCCCCGTAAACCTAGTGTTAATAACGTTCACATTTTTATTAGACTCTATTCGGAATCTTCATGACGAGTCTGCCTCTCGTTATCGTAGGGCAAGGGGTTAATAACGAAATGAAAAAAGAACGAACGAAACGACTACCATGCCACAGACAAAAATGATGAATCGTTAAGTAATACGTACCCAGCGATCCGGTAAAGGGAGCATGCGAAGAATACATACTTATTGTAAATTCATTATTCGCAAACTCGCCTGAACGCGACTCGTGCAACTCGTCGACGCGAAGCTACAACGATATCTCGGCTAGCCCGCTGCGAAGTTCATAATAATCGACCGCCACGAAAAACAACTTCGCGTCGCGAATTTGCATGAGAATCGGTGTCGAAGTGTTTTTTTTTTGTTCGGAGGACACTTCGCCGCGTACTCGTTCCGATCTACAATTGAAGTAATTGGCCAGTTTTACTTCGCGGAAACCGACCCTAACACAGTGGCCCGGGGGCCTTTTGATGAGAACCGACGTCTATTCAAAATTCGTCGCCGAGAATGAGTTCCACTGCGGGGTAATCCTCAACGATTTTTGCTTGGACACGTTTCGGGCATCGGCTCCGAAACTCGCCCTCTGTCTGTATGTATAGTATAGCGACGGCGCGGCGGTGCGCGCGCGCGCATTTACTCGCGTGCGGCCAATTATGCACCTCGTTATGCCGGCATTACGCGTGATCTCTTCTTTTGATCGAAAAACTGCGCCCGGGTTAATAACCCCTCGCGGAAGTTTGTGTAAGCGACTACATAAAATTTTTAGAAGACAAATGGACTGTTGGCACGTAAGAAAACAAGTCGGTTTCGCCGCCGGTTGCCGGACACCCGTAAAAAATCGGGGGAACTTCTTTCCGAAATACTTAAAACTCATCATCTACGCGTTAAGCGAGCGTAATCCGGAGCGTTTCCTGCACGCAATTTTTTTTTTTCTTTTTTGGTATTCACGATCGTTCGAAGAGCACCGGTCAACGATATCCTCTCCCCGAGCCAAACTAATTTTAACCCTTTGCACTCGAAGCCATTTTAATTGCAAAACGAAACATTTCTTCCGACCTAGAATATTTCCCTTCCAAGTGTATATATTTTTCCATGCTGTACATACGAAAATGGTACAATTTACTCGTACAGTACCGAAATGTTTAGTAATTCATTAAATACATACAAATTTAATAATGTAAAAAATATCTTGAATAATGATACAGCAATTTTTAGTGGCGCCTTACAGTCGCCATGCGAGTGCTAAGGATTAATTATAATCACGCCAAGATACAGTGTTTTCTCGATGTACGCTGGCTCGCGAAAGTGTTCGAACGCCCTTTAAAACAGTATAACTTTTTTAAATTGAACCAAACGACCTGACTTCCTTGAGCAATTAGAAGAATTGGCTTACCAAATGACGTGCAACAATGATTTGAAAAATTTTCAATTCAACCTCGGAATTATAAGAGCAAATAAAAAAGGCATTTTCCAAAACTTTTTTATTTCAGCCTGTAATGAAAATTTAAAATACGCGTTTTGTAGATCTGCGTTGGTTATACACGTACTGAACATTTCATCGAAATCGGCTGACACAGATCAAAATGGCACGCATCGAAATATGTTAGAACCTGAGGATTTTAAGCAGAAACTGACCAACAATTTTCCCCACTTTTAACTATTTGTAGCTCGTGTGTATATTAATCGATTTCAATGAAACTTTCAGCATGTACATAACTAACATATATCTACAAAACGCATATTTTAAATTTTCACTACAGGTTCAAATAAAAAAGTTGTGAAAAGTGCCATTTTTATGTAATTCCTTCCAATTGCAATTTTTTCTAAATCTTTTTCGCACATCATTTGGAAAACCAATTCATCTAACTCCTCCAAACAGTCAGGTCGCGTGATCCACTTTGAAAAAAAGTTATACCGATTTAAAGGGCGTTCGAATACTTTCGTGAGCCTGTGTTATGTCCCGAATATCTAGCCGATAAAAGTCCCAGAACTATCCCCACTAACGCGGAGTATACGTTCTACGAGTGTTCGGTGTAAACCGAAGCAAATCGTCCAACGATCTGCATATAAATCACTGTAGCAGACTGTACGAAAATTTTCTCGATTCCGGTGGTGCTCGAAGCATTTTGATTTTCGCAACGACAGAAGAAATTCGTTTCGACGATCGAAGTTCGGTTAAACGGAGTGGCAGCTTTTGCGAAAATGTATGGCAAATGCGAATGATCGAAAACTCACCGTTTCTTCGGTCCACTGGCTACGGACGGCTCGACGACAAGAGACGATCCGAGGTAGGTGTATCCTGGAACAAGAGGGGAATAAAAAAATTATTTGAGAAAACAAGTCCAGGAATGATTTATTCATACACGTGGTTGATGAATAAGACGGTAGGTAGGAAGAGGAAGGTAAAAATAACCATCGCATCCACGTAACAACGCAACTGTGCCGCTTCGCCCCGTATTGTCTGGGCGCGGTAGCATCGACGAGGGTAGAGGAATTAGTTCATTGGGTCAGTGCGGACAACCTGTTTGAATCCGCGGTTCGCTTGAACTCTGACCCTGGTCAGAAAGACCGATGGGAGATTTTCCCATGGAAAAATACGCTGGCCCACCGGTTTCGACCCGAGCAGAAGAACAAGAAGAAGAAGAACTTGACCGTTGCTTCCGGGTTCTGTTTTGCACGTGAGCAGTGTCCAATGACGCAACGAACGTTTGCAGTGATCCACAGCGATCGTACGGCTCACTCATATTCTAATCAGGATCAAGAGGTTATGTGAACGTATGGTACGGTCATAGTATCGTGCTGGTGAATTTTTTCGACATGCTCCGAAGGGTCTCTACGCGCGCCTATATGTACGTATACGTATATATGTATGTGAGTATGCGTATACAAGTATTTCCTTTCCTAGGCGCCAGGTGTCTTCTGCCAGTTAGGACCCATCTAATTTTCCCTAACCAGTTCCTCGCAGAGTGTATTGCAAAAAAATCCACAAAGCTATTAATACCAGCGTAACGAAACGAAACGTTCGTGGGATCAAAACTTGGACAAACGACGAATTCGGGTTAACGACTCTTGTATTTTGCAATTGTCGCGCGTGCCAACTCGGGGGCAATTATTTTCTGACAATAACATACATCATCGTCCTGCTTAACGATTCGTTAAAAACTCAACGACAAAGGACAACCGGTGCTAATGAATTTTAAACAAAATACTACAGGCTGGAAAACAGCACGTGAACGTTCATGGTGAAATTGTAGAATTTTTTTAAATAGCATAAAGGATAAGCCCAGACCTAAGTAGCTAAAGAATTTTATTTATAACACTAATTTTCTGTAGTAAGACGACGGCAACCGATCTTCATAGTTTTGTGCCATTTCAACAGGAAATTAATATAGTTTACCGTGATAAAATTATTTTTTTGATTCGATGTAAATTACATTTTTCTTGTTGGAGAAGAAACGACATGCGTTTACTTATATTTTTATTTCGGATCACAATGAATTTTTTGAAAGAGAAGTTGTGGGGTTAAAGCAATTAAAAATTAGTAATATCTACGAGGGATATTCTCCCGTTGCGAAATAAATTTTGTCTGCTTTGTGTGTGTGTTGCTTCCGTTTCGTGTCGCTCAGCTCCGTTTTAAAGTTGCGGTTAGTTATCACGAATTCGCACGGCGATGTTTGTCACTGTCTCGCGTCCTGATTAAAAAATACGTTATGAACATTAATTCGTTCCGGGAAATGTGATTCAGCGGCACGAAACTATTCGGCACGGCATGCGTTAAGCTCCCTTGGAAGAATTTTATTCGCCTCGAAGCGAGTATCCTTCAGCGCTTTGCCAGCCAAGGTCACCGGAAGGATGTCAACAAAATTCAGTCCGGTGACGCGTCCTCTACCGTTATACCAGTTTTCTTCTCCGTTCCGAAAATTGTTTGACTGGAAATCGAATTTCTTATACTTGAACGGGCGATAAGCTTCCCTGATAATTCAAATATCCCTTGAAATGTTATTTTATCCACCCTTGTGATATCGAACGAAAATATTTATAATATTCTCTGTTCGTATCTGCTAATATCTAACGAATAAAACGGAAGAAATAAATGCAAACGCGATTTTTGATTTTGAAAATGCTGCGAAACGTGCAAGTTTTTTCTATTTGTATTGTGAAATTAACCGCGATTCGTTTTAAAATGTTAATCGAAAATTAACAAAGCATTATCGTAGGATCTTCCGTGTAATTATATTTCCACTAATCAACATCATACGTATGTACATCTCCTGGAGGTCAGCGCCAACCATATTTTATTTTACTTACGGTATCAAAATTAAATTTTATTCGCATACTAAATACTGCGGTACACCTTTACGTAATTACTCAAACTATCAAACAAGTTGTATGCACTCGAGGACAAACTAAAAGTTCAATAGTAACAATCTTTTTTTTTTCAATTCCAGAAATATAAATTCCAGTGTTTTATTTTAACGCTTGGTCAAAGTGAAGCCAACTGAAAATTATTGGACAGTTTATAACGAGATGAAAATGCTTTGATTTCTCAAGTTGTTTCGGTGTCTGTTTGCGTGCACGGGGATTTTCAAGGACCGCGATTCGCGAGGATAGATCGATACCGATAGCGAGGTTTCCGTTTCTCGGCAGTGGGGCAGCATATTTTTTTCAAATCCCATTTTTCCCTGGACAAAAAACCAGCAAGCATGCCTCGGTGAAACCGGGTAGATCTCTTGGCCGGGTACAATGGCGTGCGGTGGAACAGTGCTGCGAGTAGTCTACTAAACGCGGTAGTTTGCTCGGTACAATGAGGGTATATAACCTACCGGGCGGTATATCTTGGGAATTCGGATGAATTAAAAATGCGTGTATAAAGCGAAAGAGAGAGTGGACGATGTGTCTATGGTGCACGCTCGAAAGCGAAAGAAGCGAACGAGAAACCCTGGGCGAAATAAAAACGAAAGAAAATAAAGAAAAAAAGGAAAAAGTTTAATAGCACCTAAATGGCTACTTAGTATGTCCCGTGTCGAGTCTCCCCTCGAATCTTCTCCCTGTACCAGCAATATTCGAAAGTGTTTCTGTGCACGAGTGCGCTCGGCCGGAGTACAACAGGTTTCATTCGAAAGCCAATTCGCGACGAGGCGCGAAAGAGCGAACGCGATGGAAGAGACGAAAGAAAAGATATGTTTAGGATAGTGCTTTTGGCGAGGATTTAACCCTTTGCACTCGAGTGGCGACTCTGAAGCGCCACTAAAAATTGTCGTGGCACTATTTCAAAGAAATCACAGAAAATATTACAAAATATTTGTTACAATACAAAATTTGTATTTAATAGATTATTAACACTGGATTGCCCAAGGAAGTCATTTTGACTGCTTTTTAATTTCAATTAGAAAAACGATTATGTATATAATAACACAATTTCTTAGAATTTTGTGACTTTTTGTGCAACATATAAATGCGTTTATTAATAATTGTAGTTACCTCCCCCTCCTTTATTTCCAGTATATACGTTATACCTATATTGCCCAAAGGAGTCATTTTGACTGCTTGGGAAATTTTAAATAATCAAATGATTCTTACTATTGAATCGAGTAAATTTCTTATACGACCAGTTCGGCTCTGCATTGAAATAATATTTTTCATTTTTTTTTCGATTACCGTCACACGATAACATACAAGTACATGATAAATTGCCGATTTGGGCATATACTTGATAAGTTGCAGTTGCTCAATAAGCTAAAGTAGTACTTGTTACTCGAATCTTTATGCAGTGATACTTGTTCTAACGAGTTGTTTATTTTATTTCTTTTGCTCGTTATATAACTGTAAATAATACAAAAAATATTAAAAATTAATTTTAAACAAATCTCTTTACACATTAGTTATTCCTTCACAATGCAGCCATTTTGACTGCTTTTCGGCATTATAGGTATATATACACTAAGCCTTTCTAAGTCTTTCTAGTGTTAAACATTTAAACGTTGTATGCGGAAATCGGATCAGTTTCGTACGAGTAAAATGTTAATATTCTAAGGACGGAAGAAAAATTTCGTTTCAGAATTAAAATATCGCCGAGTGCAAAGGGTTAACCCCTTAAACTACGATTTATTTTACGGTGTCAGTGATTAAAACTTTTTTGTAATTCGTAATTTCCTGATAAAAGGAGAACATTTATATCTATTGTATTACTATACGTTCTTCGATAGCTGTACATTAACAACGCGAAAATAGAATTTTATATCGGTTTAAAGGAAATTAATAACATACATATTTGGCACACTTTGTTCAAAATCTTCATCACGAGTATGACTCGATATTGTAGGGCAAGGAGGGGTTAATTTGATACGGATGTCGCATATCCACGCTCGATTTCACGTGGTCGGCGTTTCAGCTGGCATGCCGACGGGCGTCGTGTGTTGGGCGAGCTTAGAACCGATCCGGAAAACGCGCGAGCATCCCTTTTCGAAAACGGGACACCCGTTATACGTTTAAAATATACCGGCATCTCGTATGGGGCGCGCTGCTAAGAAATGCAGAAACAGCAGTTGCTATGCTAGGTGGTACTCCCTATACGAACACAGACGTAGACATTTGCGCCGCGCTACACGCCGAGAAGCCCTCTACTACTACCTCGATCTTTCTAAGCACCGGTGAAATTCATGCACAAGAGGAGAGGCGCGCGCGCGTACACACACACACACACTCTGCCCAGCCACTCGGCGCACGCACACACACGCGTGCCCTGGGGAACGCGCGCATCTTCTTCTTACCCGGTCACACACACGGATTTTCGGGGGTTCGTACGCGCCGGATCGTGTGTGTGTGTTGAGTTTGAACGAGGCGCGCGTGCACACACATACCGCGGCACGGCCGGTTCACGAGGGAGTAGAAAGAGCGAACTAGAAAAAAGAAGAGAAAGAGAGCGAGCGAGAGGAAGCGAAACAGCGCCGACACGAGGGGTGTAGCAGTGGTGGTATTAGAACGGCAACGAGAAGGGTACGGAACGGAAAAGAGGGAGTGGAAATAAGATAGGGAAGGCAGTGTGTACGAGGGACGACAAAGTAAAAGAAAGAAGGACAGCGATAGAGGCCGAAAAACAGAAAGAGAAAGAACGACCGGTGGAGGAAAGGAGAAGTAGAGAGAGAGAGAGAGAGAGAGAGAGAGAAAGAGAGGAAGAGAGCAAGCGAGCGAAGCAAAAGGGATGGAGCAACGTAGAAAAAGGGAGAAGAACAGATAGGGGAGAGAGAGAGAGAGAGAGAGAGAGAGAGAACGAAGCTGTTTCAGCTAAGCGCAGCCAGGGTCTAGAAGCGAGTTTTCGGATCGAGTCAGTGTATGTGGGCAAGAGAGTAGGTTAGCAGGCTCTCCCGAGGGAGAGGGTAATACTAGATTGTCCTGCTGAACGAGCAGGATGGCAAGTGCCTTTATAGTGGGTCAGTACTAGCCGGCACCCGGCTAGCAAGCCTTCAAGGTCTCCTTAGTGCTCTCCTCTACCTCCTTCCTCCTCCCTCCTCCGAGCCCACCATCTTCCCTCCTTTTAGTCTACAACGAAAACTGCCAGGTAGGTGAGGGCCAGCGAGCGAGAGCAAGCTTAGGAGAGCTATCCGGAGGTCGTCGCGCACAACCCACCTAATATATATTCATTCTTTCTCCCTCTTGCTCTCTCTCCTTCTCCCTCGTTCTCTTGCGATCTACCTTCTCTCTTTTCGTTCCTCCTTTGTTCTTCTCTCTCTCTCTCTCTCTCGTCTCTCGCTGGTTTTCTAGCTGGAAATCCAGCCGAGCTCTCTCAAACGGACGGACGGACGCGTCTCGCGTTCCCGATCGTTGACTCACGGATCCCGTTAAAACACATTCAACGCCGATAGCATCCGATCGGCAATTATTGAATGTTCGATAAGAAAGAGTCTCGTCGGGGCGCGGGCAAGGGCAGCTGGGTTAACGAGCAAAAGATTACGGGGGTAGAGTTATTTCCACGGTGTGTGCTATCGGCGATCGACCGTTTATTTATAACGCGTTATTAATAGAATCGGCGTTCATTACGCGCGATAAAACTGACGTAGCCTGGCCACCGGGAACCGCGCCGGGCCCGCCCGCCGGGTTTGTAGATCCGACTCGACGCCGATGCAGCAGTTTTCGTATCGCTAAGCTTGATACGTATCCCGCGGGACACACGATTCCTGTGTTCGACGGCAGAGCCCCGGGGACCGGTTGCAATTCGAATTTCGTTTACGATTTCGTTACCGATTCGAAAATACATACATGTACGGACTCGCGCGGGTACCCCGGGATGTAACCGGCGGTTTTTGGAAATTCTATCACAACGATAAGGCCGGCGGCTCTGTACAGGATGACATAACAGAGCGTTTCTTGGTCGAAGAGCAACGGAGACCGGGCTAGAAGGACGAGCAGCGAAGATAAGGGAGTGAGAAAGACGAAGAGAGAGGGGGGAGGGAGAAAGAAAGAGAGAGAGAGCACAGGCTCCACGGGGAAGTAATAAAATATTTGGGTAGCGCTGAGCGGGAATGGGAATGGGAATGAGAACAGGTTCCTGTTGCGCATTCCAGGCCGATGCTGAATACCGATGCCTTGGACACAGCGGTTGGCACGGCTAGGTACATAAATTACTATTGAGTTACAACTCGCTAGTTCAGTCCCACGGAAATCCTTTGCATCGGTGTGAGTCACGGGTCAAAATTGCCCGAATTCAACAGGCGATCCGCGCCGATCGAACTTCGTCTCTTCGATCCCAAAGAACCGGGGGATCCCATTATTCCGGCTAATTATCAAGGATTCGTTTCCCTAACGTTTTTCCAGAGAGAGAGAGAGAGAGATGTACCATAATGGTTTTCGCGTCGGGGACGCGGCCGAAACGTTCGAACTTCCGCCAAAGGGATCGCGTGCTTCCACGGGGAACGGGGTGTAATTATTTTACTGGCTCTTCAGCGAGGAATTCCAGGACCGAGGAAACGTGGGCAGACCTCAAAGCGATCGTGAACGTTGGCCCGGGTCTAAAGGACGATTATTTGAGGATAAACTTACACGGCCGGTCGCGTGATTAAAGGCGATTCGTCATTCGAGAATCGTGCACGTATCTGTGTGTACGGTGTAATGTATACTGAGTGTGTGTACTGGTGTATATATATATCAATAATTAACAAGCTGGTAATATCGGCGAAAACTTCCCGTGGTGCTAGAACCTCTGATATAACGAGTCGAACCGAGATACCAATCAGAAAAATACAGATGGTCGAGCATGTACTACATGCTTGCCGGGCAAATATTACGATCCGCTAATGAAGTTACCGGGGAACGTTTGTTGCTTGAACGGGCAACGTATATTGCGTCCTAATGTAACGTAATTAACCGCGATGCATGGCGGTTGATATCAATCTGGACAACGCGTCGCCCGAAAAAAAAAAACGAACACGAGGAGAAGACGCGTAGAAGCACAGAGCCGAAACCCTTTTCTTTCCGAGAAACCCGAGAAATTGATATCGCGCTCCGAACGCTAATGGCCCGATGAATATTATTTCGGAAGATAAACATGAAAGACAAATATGCGAAAGATGCGTGCTCTCCGTTTTCTTGGAAACTTATTCGTGGCATAAGTAAATTGCGGTAAAACAAAGAAATGCAACCTATGGTTAGCGCGAACTCTGCGGAACATACTCATTTCAATTGGATGTAGATTTAATTGTTCGATCATCTCGCGGTAACAAACTTTGATGTACGATAATGGCTCGATATTGCAAGAAAAATGCACAAGCACCGTGAAAAATGTTACGATAATTAATTGTAAAAAATGTTTGGGGAAAATGCTATCGTACTTGGAGGGAGACACGAGTCTGTGAAGGTCACCTGAAGGTCGTATTTTCCGAGATCTTACGAACAATAATGTTTTTTTTTTTCAAGTGGAATAATATGGTTTTTATTTTCACAGTGCGTTTCAAGGTGAATACAATTACGAAGGTCACTCAAAGTCACTCGAGGGCGGTTGCAATGGAAAATAATGTTCGGTACGGTTGTCATAGAGTGACCTTGAATGACTCGTCTCAGAACACTGTCAAAATGTAAATAAAAAACCACACCATACCATTACTGTTCTGAAGATCTCGGAAAATACGACCTTGGCGTGACCTTCACCCACCCAGACTACTCAATATCATACATATAATTTTCTTCAATTTTCATTTCATTAAATAACTTGCATTGATTTTATGGAATTTGTTAGGTCTACTTTGGGAGTCAAAATGTTAAACTACGAGTTCTGGTAAAAATACTCGTCCGGTTTAAAAATACGGTGAAACGTTTTTTTTTCTCGTCTAAAAATTTCTCTTTCTATATTTGAGCGTGTGCACAACGTTAAAATCGATTGAAATCTTTACGTTACCGCGTTTCACGTATACAGAAACATTCTCGAAGAGGTTCGTTCCGTTCTCGGCGCTTCTTCGAGTTCGTTCTAACGCGTGGCCGTTCGTTAGGGGCCAATGGTTCCTAAAAAATTTTCACCAGGTTTCGTGCGTCGCCGTAGCGCACGGCAGCCTCGAAGAAGAATTTGAAAAATTTGAGAAATACGGTGGTGTCGCGCGTGCCCGCTCGGAAATTGCATCGGCCGGGTCCTATCGACAGGACGCTTGACGCGCGTCGGTAAATAAAATTGGAGCATTTAGTCGGCCGGAGCCACGCTCGTTTTCGGGTCTGGCAAAAAAAGAGTACAGCAAAAATTGCTTCAGACTCTCGGTTGGCCTTGTGGCATACTTCTCCCTCTCTTTCGTCCTCCGTTCCACCCTCTTGTCCCGTCCTGCTCGCTCTAGCGGGCCGCCTCTCTTCTTTCCCGCTCCTTCTCGCACACCCTTGTGCCGCGCTCTCAGCGTGAGAGCGGCCACACAAAGAGAGCACGAGGAGCACAATAGATTACTTAGACGGGTAGGTTAGTTTGCCGAATGAAGCGAATGGGCCCACGCACGTTAAGATAGGTCCTGACTCGAGAATCCGCAGAAAGCGCGCGAAACGCAAAATCTTTCCTCCGATCGTCCCACCAACCGGAAATCGATATCTGCGCGGACCGATTTGAAAAAAAAACAAAAAAATAACAAAAATCAACGAGTACGCGGCACCCGTTAGCATAAACAGAGAGCAGCGTCTGACATGCCTCGGCAAAATGAATCTTGAAGGATACGTATCATGCAAATTTTATATTTACATTCATTACAGTTGCATTCACTCTTCTCGTATGCGCAGATGTCCTACTGGAATGTTTTGTTTTTTTTTTTTTTCATTCGTTACGAACATACAGGACTTGAAACATCCTTGTATAAAATGGGAAGAATTGTGTCTAACATTGGCCTGGAAACTATTATTATTATTCCCATCAAATGTAAATTGTAAGCAGTTGTAAAAATCCATGTTTTAAATCTTTATCTAGTTCCAAATAGTTGCCAAAATTAATTTGAATCTTAATTTTCAATGAATACTATCAAATACTTTAATTTTTAGGAATTGTATATTCTTTGCAACACAGGTTTCTCTTCGGCAAGAGCAAAGGAGCTTTTTTGATAATCATAATACTTATAGAAAAGTACGAGATCGTACGTAGAAAAATAAAAAAAGAAAGACCGTGGAAAGGCATGCAGCGATTTCTCTGTATATGTCGCCAACCTGGATGTTCAACGTCACGGAATCATCCCCACTACCGCAGGGTATACCCCGTGAGGCCTCGAACGCCGAGGAGTGTAAACATAACACGACTCGAGCGTGTCTCCTGGACGATATATGTCGCTGACAAGACCCGTGTTGTTGACATATATCGAGAATTCACTGTAATTTGGTTGTCACGTGGTGGTTGCGATGCGTAGCTAATATACGTCGCGTCGGGTATCTTATCGGAACCGTAAAATATTGCAGTCGGCCGGTCAAGTTCATGTTACTTGACTTTCCACGGTCAACAAAACCGAAGACACTGGTTGCATCATGCGGCAAACGACCACGGATCACGGAAGGTGATCGCGCGCGGAAAAATTAGTTTCGCGTGCCGCTAATTAGCGGCGTTAACCGAGCAAAGAGATGTTCTTGAATTTTTCTTTTCTTTTTTTTTCACCGCGGATTTATACGGTTGTTTAGCGGTTAATTGTGCGTACGCGAGAACACACGGTGACGACCTCCTCCGGTTTTTAGCCGGTGAATGAAACACGGCCGAGACGAAATTACGCGGCGAGGCACGCGAGCGCCTGATAACGCGGCTTTTATCGAGCTCCGGGCAAAGGTCACAGTTTCACGTTTGCCCGAAGTGGACGGACACGTTATGGGTCCCCGTGCAGGACGAAACTCTATCGTAGAATAAGCCGGGGCGAGCCAAAACCTCTCCAAACATGCATACGTTGATACCCGTTATCGGACGCAACGATCGGAGTATCGGTATCCTAGAAATTTAGTGGTGTAATCGAATTCTTTGATAAGAAGCACACTTACACTACCGCTCAAAAGTATCCGGACACTTATAAACTCAAATATCTTTGTTGTTTCTAAAGATACGTAAAATGTGGTAAGGACAAAGTTGAATGGTACAATAGGGCTGACACGATGCTATAAAAAAATTTTGAATGATCTCGGAATAATTATTGTCACTGAATTCCTAATGAAAAGGACTATCATTGTAGGTATTTAAAAAAGGGTGGTTCCATTTAAAAAGTCAAGATGACCTTGATATCATGGTTAAACCGCAATAAAAATCTACTTTGTTGTAGTTGATATATACCCTTTGCAGAAAAGATAGGCATACGATAAATATAAACTATCTTTCTTTTTCTATGAAATTCTGAACGATGAAGAATTTCTAATCATTATAATCACAAAATAAATAGTAGTGCAAGGGGTTAATGCGCACAATGTCGGTCGCAGAAGTGGGAGACCTAGTCCCGGATTTTCCATGGACGACGCTGATGCATCACGGTGTGCGAGCCGTCGAGAGTTCGGCCACAGTTTCGGCGTGGCAAAAAAGAAACGCGCCAATGGAAAGAAGAAAAGAAAAGGCGCAGGAAACGGCGAGCAGCAGAAAGATTCCCGGGGGCTTCTCGTTCGTTCATAGATTAAATCACTCGGTCAGTTTTCTTTCGGATAGCCGGCCCGGGACAAAGAACCGCCGTTTCTTGGAACAAACTCGGTCCGGGACTCGAGAATTAAAATAATATCCGCTCGTTCGGAGATTAATGGCGCCGTGGCGATGCAATTTTTCTGCGACGAGTGACCCTTCGTTTCGGTGTTCTTTCGGCTCTGCCTTATATCCTATCGAAGAATCGTGTCGTATCGTCGTCGTTTACACACGTGCTATCGTGTTCGTACGATTCGAGTTATCTCGAGATAATCTTGATACCGTTCGCCATAGGAACGATCAACCCGAATCACGAAGCACGTCAAAGTTGAAAACCATCGAGCGCTTAACACTTTGACTGCCAAACTAGAAACCTATTCCATAAAATCAAAGTAAGTTATTTGACGAAATAAAAATTGAAAAATATTATATGTATGATATTAAATAGTCCTCCAACTAGAAACCTCAAAAATTCCATAAAATCAAAGTAAATTATTTAACGAAATAAAAATTGAAAAATATGATATGTATGATATTGAGTAGTCCTCCAACTTTCTTGCATTTTACAGATCCTAATTAAATTTGGTACAATGCATATATTGACGTAAAAATTCATTTTAAAACCTGAGCAAATATTTCCGTCACCCACATATGGGTGACATGCCAGTCAACGTGTTAACTTGCAAATTCACCGGCTCTGTTCGTACTAATCGCTTGTTTTTTATACGCAATATAAAAGGTCAGAAAGATGGCGACGCTGGCCGGAGCGATATGAAATTACTTGGCAGAAAAATATAAGTCGGCACTTGATTTATTTAATCCTTAATACGCGATACCGTTGCTAATTGGAAATATTAATTGACTCTCGGTGAATTTCGAGATCTCTCAGCTTCGACCGGGACTTCTGGAAGTTCGGATTTCTACAACAAAATGGCGACCACCGAGAGACTGATAAACCTAGGAATGTAGTGCTCAAATAAAGCGCCTGCTGATAAAGCTAAGCCGCTAACCTTGTCAACCTGGCATTAGCAATAATTTCTTGTTAACGCTACCGCCGCATAATCTGGAGCGAAGAAGAATTGGAGATACGATAATCCTGATTTGTAAATATAGAAGAAAACGACAATAATATATCGGAGAAACTTCCGTGTACACGGATTTGGAGACTCTGTAAACTACACACACTACCGCTCAAAAGTATCCGTACAATTGCGAAATATAGTTATTAGCATTGCATCAAAGTTATTTCAGTGCCTGAAATAGTGACCAAAATAGATTTTTATTAGTTTCTTGTGAAATATCTGACGTTCTAAATTGAAAATTACGTATATACAGGAGAGGCGAGTCACCTAAAGTTTGCACCTCAAATATCTTTGTTGTTTCTAAAGATACGTAAAGTATGGTAAGGACAAAGTTGAACGGTACAATGGGGCTGACACGATGCTGTAAAAAATTTTTGTTTTTATGTCATTTTTTTAGAGATATCAAGGTCACCTTGACTTTTTTTAAATAGTACCACCCTTTTTTAAACACCTACAATGATAGTCCTTTTCATTAGGAATTCAGTGACAACAATTATTCCAAGATCATTCCAAATTTTTTTATAGCATCGTATCAGGCCCATTGTACCATTCAACTTTGTCCTTACCATATTTTACGTATCTTTAGAAACAACAAAGATATTTGAGTTATAAGCGTCCGGATAGTTTTGAGCGGTAGTGTATAAGGTCGGGATGGAAGATCGCTCCAGATTCGCAGTAAAAAAAAAATCAGTTTCGCAAGATCGCGTTGACGAAATGCGAAATCACCGTGGGCTCCGTTTAGTATACGACAGAGGCAGGTGCGAACGAGCTGTTCATGCCTCCTTTTTGTGCTCTCGGCCTACCGCGATCGTCATTCCGCTCTGTCTTTCTCGGTTATCCTTCGATGGACACGTCGTTGTCCGGTTCATTGACACCTGTCGAAAGATTCTGGTTTCTCTCTTCGTACCTGACAATTACGCGCACGTGGGGCCAGCCAAGCAGATTCGCTGCGGCCGCAACTGGCGGACGTAGCTCATCTCCCCCTACCCCCTATCCCTCCCTCTCTTTCCCACTCTTTCATGTTTTCCTCCGTTGCTGTGTCATAAAGATTTCGAGCGAGACGAGGGGAAACGTGGAAGGATGAAAATCATCTCGTTGGTAATTTATTGAACGCAACACGCTTCCCGGAAAGTTTCTTGGCGCGATTCAACGTGGCTGACGAAACTCTTTTCGGGGATCGACCTCGGCTTCACCCTCGTGAACGAACTTATATCTAAAGACGAGACGAGCTCTGGCCGTTATCGCGCCGCTAAGAAATCCAGTAGATTTTCTTTATTTCGCTGTCCCGAGAAATTCAAATTTCCAGCCCGATATTCGCCGAGGAGTTGCTTGAAAGTTCTCATAGACTGAAATTCGCCTTGGAAAACATGGTGTTATTCTTTGTCTTTTTATTCCCCCCACGTTGGTTATCCAATTTGTTTCTTCGCGAAATAAAGTAATTTTTTCCTTTGAAAATGTTGCGATTATAAATACGAGAAAGTTCTCTAATTTTCTTTCTTCTAAGTTAGCGTTAGAAGAATTAGATATTTTGTAGCTCGGGAGGCGAGGTATCGAAAAACGTCCAGGTTATCTACGATCATACCGAAAAATCATTACAACGGACGGTTTCACCGTGTAGTTTGGAGGCTGATAACTGACGCGAACGGATAAGGAAGCTCTCCGATAGCATGCAGCCCCGGAGCGGCCTCGTTCAATCGAAATCTAGCCGCGGCGACAGTTATTTGCTTGCAAGTCAACGGCCGGATATCTAAAACAAACACGTGGCTTCAAAGGCTCCTCGAGCGAACAGAGGCCACGGCAGACGAAGACAATATAGAGATTCGACAGAGAGAAAAAAATCTCTGGCCGCGTGGGAGGCCCCGGAGGAAATAGAGAATCGCCGACACGAAGCCAATATAGAAACACTCGAAATAGACTCTTTAGTTAATTTCCCGCGTACGCGCCCGCTTTACGTCTCACCGCGATACACTTTCGATTTCGTGCGATCTCGCGAACAGCGAATAACATGGAACGATACACCTTGACAACGAGGGTAATATGTGGAATTTTACGACTTGGAACGCCAAAGTCTTATTTACGCGTCGAACACGTCTCTGTAGCCTCGTCCACCAATTACATAGTCTACCCGACGATCTCGTGGTTACTCGATATATGTCCGAAACACGAGTCTAGCCAGGACAAATATCGTCCAGGAGATACTGTTCTTTAACCAGTTAAGCGTGTTTGAAGTGTATACACGTCAATCCAAAACTCTATTGCGGTGCGTTTAACGTTAATGAATTGTTAACTTCTTATCAAATAAAAATTTAATTCTTTCTCATTCCGTTTTACTTTTTTCGTAAAATTTATAATAGCGGCATTTGGCCTGCGTTCGACGTGTATATTCGTCATTGCTCGATTTTAATTCCGCGCCGTGAGGGATTTTTAAAATTAAACTCCACAATTAACTGGTTAACACGTTGACCGCCACGTCACCCAGATGTGGGTGACGGAATAATTTGTCCAGGTTTTAAAATGAATTTTTACGTTAATATATTCATTGTACCAAATTTGATTGGGATCTGTAAAATGCAAGAAAGTTGGAAGACTACTCAATATCACACATATAATTATTTTCAATTTTTGTTTCGTTAAATAACTTACTTTGGTTTCATGGAATTTTTGAGGTTTTAAGTTAGGCACTCAAAGTGTTAATCCACGTAGAAAAGGTCAGCGAAGCGCTACAGGCCTCGGTTAGTGGCTCGGTGGGGATAGTTTTTGAACTTTTATCGGCCAGGGACATATATAGAGTAAACACTGTGTTCGCGCGCACAGATACAGAAAGGCGTTGCGTTTCATTCATTTGGTAGCGTATCGTGTGTGCTCACAATAGCCTCGTTCCGTTCCTGGTCCCGAGAGCGTGCATTCGGTTAATGAAAGCGGATGACTATAACGAAAAAGAAGACGAGAAAAGAGACACCGCGCGCGCACTCTCTTTTCGCCGCTCTAAAGATAGCACTTCCTTCCTTCGCGCAAGCACTTTTTGCGCTTAAACTGTACATTTATGTCGGCGCGAAACCATCATCTTTTCGCCGCTGTTCTCAACCTATCCTCCGGCCAAACGAATTTCGCTCTGCCGACTTGCTTTTCGAAAACAAACAAGAAACAACTAATCTATTAACCGCTGGAATCGTAACTACGATAACCGTCCACCTGATCAAAGAAGGAACACGGTACACTACCGCTCAAAAATATTTTTTAATTGCTCGCAAACTTTTTCGATTTTTCCGTTCGTTACTATTCTCTTCGATGCGACAGATAAATCACATGGTCGAATACAAATTACGTTTCTACAGATTGTTCTATCGAATTCGGGATGAAAGAAAAGTTCCCTGTTCGAAGATGTCTTATAGTAAAATAAAGGAAATATATTTATTTCCCTGTGAATGTACACGTTTCGAATTTATGTATTTCGTAAGGAAGGTGACCAGTCGCGTTAGAGTTCAACGATTGTTCTATCAAATTCGGGATGAAAGAAAAGTTCCCTGTTCGAAGATGTCTTATAGTAAAATAAAGGAAATATATTTATTTCCCTGTGAATGTACACGTTTCGAATTTATGTATTTCGTAAGGAAGGTGACCAGTCGCGTTAGAGTTCAACGATTGTTCTATCAAATTCGGGATGAAAGAAAAGTTCCCAGTCCGAAGATGTCTTATAGTAAAATAAAGTAAATATATTTATTTCTGTGAATGTACACGTTTCACGGTATTTGTACTAGTTGCGTGAGAGTCTTCGAATTTATGTATTTCGTAAGGAAGGTGACCAGTCGCGTTAGAGTTGAACGATTTTTCAAAATTATGAAAAACCACATTGCATCCTATAGAAATCGTGTGGTAGAACCGTCGCAATTTGCGAGCATGTTACACGGATTTTCGTGCGATTCGCGCGTTGACTGTATTTTTGAGTGGTAGCGTAAACTACGGGGCAGAGCGTGGTTATATCGTGTTATGAAGCAACAAGTAGTAAGCCTCGTCCTACTTTATCCATTCTAACGGACGCGATAAAGTTTTGGACGTCGCGTTCGATAGAGGCAAACACCGATAAAGCTAGATACGAAGTTGCATCGCGGGTTCGAAATATGCGCTTATTCATCGAAGAAACGCGATCGATCGAGCACGGTGTACAGTATGCACGCTGGTATAATTAACCGGTGACCATTTCCATTAACGTGAAATGCGTGCTCGTTGCACGCACACGCGCGTACCACGCGTTACGTGTCCGTGCGAGACGAGAACGCAGACACCGATAAGACGAGATTTTAATGGAGATATAATAACGACTGGCACGATCTATCCGAATACTCATTATCGCAACTAAATCGCGCATGTAAACATAGAAGATTATTTTCCTCGAATTCGAACCGGTATTTTTATCGAGCCCGTGCCGAGGCTCGCGATGCCCGTGGAGAAACCGAATCGTCAAGTTCCATCGGTATCGCCGGTTACCGGTGCACTGTTAACAGGTAACTTTTTTTCGAGGACAGGTGGCCCCGGCACAGGCACGCGACAAATCAAGCCGACCGCACCGTGGACAACTGCGAAACCACGATTAAAAATATACGCTCTCTCGACCGCTCCACATTCGACAGAGTCTATCGCTACGAGTTCAAGAAAAAAATCCACGAAATTAATCGATTCTCCGCAATCGAAAAGCTACAAAAATTAACATTAATAGCATTAATAGCCGTCCGATCTGAAGAACAGATACTAACGCATACACGCGTGTACTAACGAATACACTTGTTAATTATTGAGTAATACATCGACAAAAAAGGTATAGCATGCCAGACAGCATATTAATTGTTCTTTTATGCGTTTTCTCATGCTTTACCGCTTCGGAAAAGAAAAATGTGTTTCTGAGCACGATCGTCAAATTAAAAGTGTGCGGCAACGTGTTAAATATATTTTCAGAATTTTCTGCGTTTGAAAAAATGTCGCGAGAGAACGTTCGTTGCTGGGAAAGAATCTTACGATTCGTGTATTCTCGATACGCACGAGACGGTAGCCATCGTTAACCAGTTAAGTGTGTTTGACGACTATATGCGTCATGGAGATGTGGCAGAATTTTGTGTCATGACGACTATATCCGCGATGCGTAAAATTTTGTTACAATTTGATATTTAAATTGTAATTCTGCCGAAAACTAAATTATATACGTAAATTTTAATATGACGAAATGAAACAAACAAATGAAAATTATAAATAATTTGAGTTGGATTTATCCTGAGAGCTAACTCGTCACAGTTAACTGGTTAAATGGTGGATAGCAAAGGTTTCTCGGTGAACGAATGCCGGATGGTTCGGCTCACATGTCGTCTAACCGCGACTAGCCTTAGTTTAGTTGATCTAAAACGTAACGCAACCCACCAAACTAGTTCTGTACACGGCGGTAACGTTCCTCGCGCACGGCATTGTAGCCAAAGATCGACCCTGCATACATATGTACCCCTGCTGCAGGAGCTACGACCGAGTCTTCTGTATTGCTAACGAAATAGAGGGAGAAAAACTATTCCCTATGAACAGCTCCAATGTTCGTACCGCGCCTCTTTCTTGCAACCCGGCTTCTAAGCAAATCGACCGACCGTTCCTTTGCTTAGTATTCTTTTGCTACATTTTACTCGCGCGAGATTTGCAACTGTCTCTCTCGTGCATGCCTGCAGCAGCTTGGGATCGGGCCTGAATATTTTGTCAAAAGTATAACTATATTTCCCGTCGATTCGTCGGGAACAGCCATTATATGCTGAAAAGGTAACACGAAAGAAAGATATGTAAACCCACCCCATCAACGAAAAGCATTACATACCCGGGGCGATTGGCATCTCGCACGACATCGACTGTCACGAACGACGAACGCGACACAGTGGTTTGTGTCTTGCGGCTGTTCGCCACACGAAACCAATCGCTTTGCAATTACATGCACAAATGGCCTTGTTATCCAGTGTCGGCGAGTTGCTTCCAGCATTCCCGAAGAATGTCCGTACAACCTACCTTCCTGCACGAACCGCGCAATCCACCCAACTTCGAAATAATTAGCGGATCGTACGTTGCAGCGGCCGAGCTAGCCGAACCTCGTGCGAAGCTTTTCGACACACTTGTCGCTTAACCTTAACCTACTAATCGCGTTCGAAATTAACTAGGCTTAACTCTCGTACGATCCTCGGGATCGAAAATCAACCGTATCCTATTTCTACGTAAAACTTTCTTTCCGTAAACCATAGAATAAAAATACACTTTAAGAAGAATATCTTAGATATATCGAGATATTCCGAGGTGTGTACGAGAGTTAATAGAGTCGCTGCCGGGCCGCGATTCACCGAGTGCCTAACGCTAGAACTACCGAACTAGTCAAAATGACTGGATCCTAATTTTTTCTTTCACAATTTCTGAAATTATAAAAATCTTTTCGAACAAACTTTGTGCGAATTCTGAATGAATACGGTATTCGCCACTATTACAAAGCAACATGTATTGGTCGCATTTGTTGCTCGGTAGTTCTAGCGTTAAAGGATTGAAAACCGAGTATAAGGTCTAGGCGAATCCTAGACGCGTAATCGAGCAGGATACGCACAGAGTCGTCGACGGAATTTACTCGATTAGCATGGCCGTCCAATTGTGACGAGTGTGACTAACCGATTTTGACGAGCACGTTGAGATGAGGTTGGCGGTATTTCACGATGTAAATTTTAACCTCGACACGAAGCCAGTGGGGAACCATACGTCACGCGTACAGACGCGACCTTGACCACGTTTTTTGGACAGGAGAATCGACAACGCGCAAGAAAGCGTGAATCGTTCCTAGTCAAGCGACGATCCAATTTCCCAGGGCAAAGATGCGAATCGTTTAACGAGGGAAAAAAAAATGTTCCATTCCCGTGCTTCTACAATACAATCGTACCGTAACTTACATCGGTGAAATTGATCTTTTCGGAGATTTTAATTAGCCTTCGACCGCCATTCTACAACGCGTCCGGCACACGCAATCGTGAATTCGTTGAATTTCATTTATCTTTCGATAATTGAATTCTAAACTACATCGATTCTACACACCAGAACGAACAATAGTAATCACGTGTAAGGCATCTCGAAGCAGAATCTAAGCAGACCTATGCTCGAAATCTGATTCGTTTACATTGTCGCTTCGACCAATAGGAAAATTATGCGTGTCTAACGACCAATCAGACCCACGTTTCTGCCAGGTGATACTTTTCTAGACGCGAAGAGGAGCTAGCATCTTTATTCGCGTTGTAGTATGACCGGGGGCTTATTATTCTGATAAAGCAACGAAAGAATCGTGACTAAAACTCAATTTAAAATACTTGAATTTAATCTTAACGTGTGGCACGGTAACACGTTATCGCGCGATTCTATCGTGACACGCGATTCGGTACACGAATTACTATTGTCGTATATAATAAAACCCGGCAATCGTATTGATCGGCGACAGCGCATGTCGCTCGACGTGAACGATTATCAGAAAGTTATCTCTAAGGCGAACCCACATGCGTGACCTTGCCGGTATAACCGGCTTCGCCATCTTGCCGATGCGTGCGCCTCTCTCACCACGTGGATGAGTTTTTCACACGACACGAGCACTCGTAGAGAAGAGCCGAATCTTTCACGTCGACGTGAAACGAATTCGAAAAGCTGAATTAAATATCTCGTTGCGATCACAGTGGCGCAGGGATCCGCTGAGAGAGTCTTCGCAAACCGGGAATTGTTTACTGTCAATAATTGTTTGGTTACGCGATCGCGAGAGATATTGAATGAAAATATGACGGTTTTTCGGCGGAAGCATTTTTTCGAGGTCGCGCGCAGGGGTTCTCAAAGCGATAGATACCGAGCAGCGGTTCTTCCGAAACGCATGTTCGTTCACAACGATCTTTTCATTCAAGAACGCGCCCAAGTCTGCCACTGTAATCGAAACGACCATGAAAATCGGACAGTCAACGATATCGAACGATTGTCCTTTCATGGAAAAATACAATTGACGATTGACACATTTGATGACAGAAAAACGCTGTCAATCGTGTATAGGTTATGAAATATATATATACATACAACACATAATACGTAATCGAGATATAATACTAAAACTAGATAGGAAAGGATGATTTATATACAGGAGACAGGGAGATGATAATATAATTATGTACAAGAAATGATGAAAAGCATAATATGTACAAGCGTGCAAAATATGTATATTTCTGCTAAAAAAAAATATATATATGTCTTACATACTAGTTGAAAAGCGTGTAACGAGAAGCAGCGTGATTTTACCGTACGCGCACAGACAGAGCTCGTCGTGTGAAACGCGTCTGGTCGTGCGTGTACGCGCAGGACATTATATACAAAGCGGTAAAAGCGTTTGATAGTTTCGAAATTATCAAGCCTTCTATGTAAATCCGTGGTGTCTGGCCAGGCCGAGGTTCCGTGATCTCGTCGTATATAGTCACCATACGTA
Organism: Seladonia tumulorum; assembly: GCA_913789895.3. Classification (NCBI taxonomy): domain Eukaryota; kingdom Metazoa; phylum Arthropoda; class Insecta; order Hymenoptera; family Halictidae; genus Seladonia; species Seladonia tumulorum. Next base: position 10,895,351 of record OU565266.1, read on the forward strand.
CGCGACATCAGGAGACCCTGTGGAATAGCAACAGCAGCGAGCAGTAAATGCAGCGATATATACAGAGGAAGCGAAACATAGTAAAAAAGAAACAAGCAGTACTGTTCGACGATGCCGGGGTATCAGCTATGCGAGAGCGTTTCGATAGGGAGGAGTGCGTTAGCGCGATCGGATCGATCGTTTTATCTCGTTGTCCGTTGGTTCTGAACTTACCGTTAAGCTTGTCGATCGCACGGTCCGCCACGGATTGATCGATGCAGTCGATGAACGCGTAGCCCCCGCGTTTCACCAGGATCGTGGTGCACGATAAATTGTGGTCCTGGAAGAGTTGTCGGAGTGCACTCTCGTTACAATCCGATGGCAGATTGCCCACGTATAACTTCGACATGGTTGTTGGCTCGTTCTTGGATGCTATAGTGACCGCTTTTCCGAGATAAGTCTCGGTCACGTGGCTTCAGAAATTTGCAACCTCAGTGTGTCACGCGTTCGAACGTAAGTAGGATCGCTGCCGATGCGATGCGAGACGATGCAAGGCGATGCGATTCGATGCGATGCGATGCGACGCGACGCGGTTGTGTGCACACGATGCCAGCCAACGAGAATGCGATCGCGACGCGAGGGAAAAAAAGGGGGCAAAGAAAGAAAAAAAAAAATAGAAAACGATCGAGTATCTCGCACCCGTAACGAAACTAAGGGATGCGGGGCGAGGGGAACGGGATGGATTCACCTAAAACGTACTGTTAGGCGAATTTTACGACGACGACACGAGCAGCACCGCACGCCTCGACACCGCGGGGACCGTTTAACTGTTTGTCCGTGCAGCACGTACCGCGAAAACCAGCAGCGGCAACGGCAACGACAACGACAACGATGACGTCGGTGTTCTTGATATCACGCGAGAAAAAGGGAGAGAGGTACAACGTACACACGGCACCGCGTGTTCTCGGTCGGTTTTTCTCGTGCGCGCGGCTTCTTCTTTCCTCCTCGAATTGTTCTCGGTTGTTACAGACGATGCTCGGGCGTCGAACACGATTGTCCTTCTCGCGTGGTAATACTCGGCGGTAATTTTCGCGTTTCGCACACCAAAACGTATGTAAAGAGGCACAGGGAAGTATTTTAGCGACGTTCTTCGACGATCTTCTGAACGTTTCTGGCTGTACTGTCTTTTGTTTCTTCGTTTCTTCCTTTCCTTTTCGTACGGCCGCCTATTTCCCGCTCGCTTCGGGATGCAACAACCGACTCGCCTCTCTCTTTCTCTCTTTACGTTCTCTTTCGCTCACGCTCTCTCTCCTTCTCTCTCCCTCTCTCTATGTCCTCGCTCTCTGTCTGTCTGTCACTAAGCTCCGGCACCGGTAGTACACACAGACTCGGCGTGGTTTCCGGTGGTAGTGGATGATGACGATGATGCCCCTCGAGCCAGCTCGATCACACAAACCGACGAAGATGACTGTGACCAACGATCGGACAGAGCCCACGACGAAGAGACCGTGTCTTCTCAGAAACGACTCTTGAACTTTTTTAAGGTTAAGGGACGCGCGTTTGACCGTTCTCTCGACGATTCACCGTCTACTCAGTGACTCCTCTTTCTCTCTCTCGCTCTCTTTTTCTCCTTGTTTCCTCTCCTCTCTCCTTGCGACGACCACGACGACGCACCTTCCTACCAAGCTCTTCTCTCTTTGGCTAGACCACGATACCACGTCCGAGGAGCTCTCTCATTCGGCGATTTCTTTCTCCCTCTTTTTCGCTATTACTTCACCCTTTCTCTCTCGCTCCTCCGTCATTTCGCGTGTCCCAGAAGAAGAAGGGAGGGAGGGAGGGCGGCAATGCGATGCAAACTCGTCACTCTTCTCTCCTCTCTTCTTTTTTTTCTCTCTTTCTTTTTCCCTCCTCCTTCTTCTTCGCTCCTTTTTACCGGGCGTATAGCATACCCGTCTCTCCTTGCCGCTCTCGTGCGTGCACTTTCTCACTCTTCTTTTTTTTCCCTCCTGTTGTCCGTCCTGTTCTAGCGACTAGAAGTTCCGAGCGTTTAGCGGGAAACCGACTCGAATATTCGCGAGTGGCTAGCACCCGATTGGCCGGTTCGGTACCACGTGGCTGCCCCACCAACTCCCGCCTCTGCTCCGGATTGGACGATTTTCGCACGCCGGTTTTCGCAGCCGGCAACGCGCCTGTCTGCGTGCCGTGCATGCATGCTTTTGCGTACATGCGTGTTCTCGCGCGCTTGCTAGGCTCCTGCGTGAGTGCGTGCATGCGTGCGTGCATGGTGCGTGTATACACGCGCCTGTACGTGTACGCGATTAGGAAACGTACAAGATGCTCCGCGCGAGTGTGTTGGAGAATGAGAACGCGCGAGCGCAACCTTTCTTCTTTTTCTCGTCCATTCTCTCCACCGTTTACTCGCTCCTCCTCTTCGTTGCTTGCTGCTCGGTCCCTGCAAAAATCTACCGGGTGTTTTCGGTGAACGGTAGCACGGTTAACGAGTTCCTTGCTCCTTTGCACCGCACCGCTCGTCTGCATATTGAGAATGTTGCAAGAATCTATCGGTCGCTTTTCTTCTTTTTTCTTTCTTTTCTTTTCTTTTGTGCTACTAAACCCCACTCTCCTGGGAAGATGCGTGTGCGCGTGTGTGTGTCGAACGAACGAATCGAAGATGTGTATCTTCGCACCGTATTTGCATTTATATAGTGACACGGCAATTTCTTAAGCATAAGTTTCGAGCATCGATGAGCTCTCCTCGTGTAACACTATGTTGCCAGTGTGCGCCGCGCCGCTCGCATAGAGATACTTTGTTATGTATATGCATAATGAACCGGTGACTCGCAAGCATCTTTTCTATTCACGACACTTGAAAACCTATGCTTTTTCCTTAGAATCCCCTACCGTGGGACTCGTTGATGATAATTGTTGCCGCGGAGTTTCGTTCGTTTATTCTTGCCCCTTTTAATATTTTAATTCGTACTTACGTTTCGCTGGTCGCTTTAACGCACATGCTCAGAATATTAGGAGTTTTTATTATTTGCAGGCTATCAAAACGAATTACATGCGCGCCTAGCGACAATTAATATGATCGTTTTTGATCGTTGTTTGTTCGAAACTGATCGATTAAAGGGATTTTTTCAGACTTGCCACGTTGCTGCACACTGCCAAGGGATAAACAAATTCGCTCTTACGTTAGAGCAGAACTGCAGCCGTAAAGGGGTGGAGTGAGACAGCTGCCCGTGTGCCCAGGGTCAGGGTGCTCAGGGTAAGAGGTTGAAAAAGGAAGAAACTGCGTCCATGTTGCCTCTATTCACCTGCCTTGCTTTAGCGGCGACGTAAGACACGGCTAATAAATGACGATTAATTAGCCGAAGGTGTGGTCCCGACCATAACTGATGCTTGATTAGTCAAGAGCGGAGACGTTTATGCACCATTATTAAGCGAATAATGGCTTTCACGTATCCTTATGGTCGTATTTTAATAAATAAACAATACATTCATTGGTAGTCCAAATATCAAGGTAACAATAAATTTACAGAAATGATAAATATGTATTTCTCGTTCGTAATCATTTTTATTCGATGAATATAATGCATATATTTCTTCGAATTATGTGCGCTTACGATTACTGTAACTAACAATCAAAAATAAATAAGATAATTTGGTGGTTGACAAAATGCACGGTATTATTTTCGATTTTTTAAATGATCTCGTTGCGATTAAATCGAAAAGTAACGCATAGCGAAATAAAAATTATGTTTGGAAATGGAGGAGCGATTGAGAATATAGTCGACTACAATTCGGTGTGCCATCCGGTTTTCGTGTTCCCCTACATACCCCTCCCAATTTTAGAACGCCTATTCCGACCCTCCGGTAGCTTAGAACTATTCGATTACCCCTGTCCACCGTTTAATGGGGGCGTCCTTAGAAACGTATGGAAAGGAAATTTAGCTACAGGATGTTATACACGCTCTTCTAGCTTGCACAGAAAAAGCAAATATGCAAAGAGAATTTGCTGATGTCTTGATCTGTTGCATTATACAATTTATTTCACACCTGCAGCAACAAAATTTGCAAAAATATTTCCTTCTGTAGCGAGCCTAGTTAACACGTTCATATTCGAATACAACTCCCAGAACATCCAATAAAATCACAGTAATTTATTAAACACTAAACGCACCACCACTGGTCAAATGACCGGTTCTAGATTCTCTATTTTGCAATTGTCGAAATTATAAAGATACTTTCACGAGCAATGACTAAATAAATATCTTTGGTAGAGCACACATTGCAATAAGAACCGCGCAGTCTAAATAAATTAAATCTTGTCATTTTTATAAGGAGACATGTACCTGTTACTTTTATAGCTCGGTACCTTTAGCGTTAATGAAACTTTTAGTGTTAGTGGTACATTATTTCTTTCTTTATTTTACAGCTGCGACAATTAAATTTACCTAAAAATATTTTATGCAACTGTAGGACTGCACTATAATATAATTTTTCGAGTAATTTTAAATAAAAGAAATAATTATAGGTAGGATTCAATTACTAACATCGTTTACAAATATTCTTTCAGCGAATACAAAAAGATAATTATTATATATAGTAAAATTTTCTTGATATTCCCATTAAGGAATTGGCTACGAAAATTTTTGGATAACTACTGTGCCTAAATTTTTAACTTGTTGTAATTAGGGAATACCAATGTTGACACTACAATCTAGTAAACCGAATTTTCGTAGCGACCTTTGCAAATAAATAAAATAATAAAATGTAGTACAGAATAATCGTAAGAATTCGTGTTAATGATCCGACGTAATAGGAACTGCGCAGAAGATGCGCAATGGTGGAAATTTCTCCTCCATAGAAAATCGAGCAATAGTGCCTGACACCCAGAGGGTGGAACATCGACTTGCACAGATCCAGCTGCGAAAAACAGTCAACTTTGTTCATGTGTTATTCTGTAAATAATAATTTGAGTAAGTATGTAAACGTCAAGTAATTATCATATATCTTTATACACCGTTAGATATATCTGGAAAATACTCGAGCTCTATAGACATTGTTCACCTACAGTATATTTGACGTATCCTTCTATAATAATAATCATTTCACGATAGGTATGTGAGCCACATTTTTTCTGAATCGATTCTCCATCTTTACGATAAAACTGCTGCGATATGGATAAAGAATATTGCAATTGTTTCAAATGTTTCATGTATTTTTTTTTATCATTAACGAATTGAACAGTTACAGCACTTTTCATCTATTATATAAACGCCTACTTTAAAATTTCACTTAGTAATTTCTAGAGTCAAATTTTGTTAATGTTACTTCATTCGACGATAGCCATTCATTTTGTTATCGTTTCATTTCCGATCCTCTAACGTCTAACATATTTTGTTTACTTTGCCGGTCCCCCATGGATAAAGGAAAAGTAATTAGGAAAAATCCATGAAATGGAAAATAAAATGGAGAGCTGTGCAGGGTTCGCAGCTGCCGTGCAGTATATTATGTGATTTTGGTTCGACTGAGTCGAAAGTGCAATCTGCATCTGTGAACTGCCGGCTGTTTCTGCACAGACACCGGAATGAATGGGTTTTACAAAAGAAATTTTTAAATTGGAGAAAGTGATCGAATCCTTGATTTACTGCAAAACATATTTCAATGTAACGTTAATAATATATCTGTTTTCTTGTCAACGTTTAGAAAGTGCTAATGTTGATTTTTTCTATACTGAATCTCTAACGAGTGAAGTTATTTGGATCAAAGATTTTGTATGGTTATAACCCTTAAGATTTAAATTAAATTCATTGTAAAACATAAGAATTGTTATTTTAGAAGCATATAATATGTGAAATACATAGTTATCATAATTACAAAAAATATTTTAATATTTTTATTATTAAATTTTTGTTATGTGTAGCTTCCTGGTTTTAAAATAATTTATATCAATTAGTATATAGATTAACTGTTTGGAATACTATTTTTAAATTTCCGTTTCATAACAATAAACAAGTTTCAAATACAACACGCGTATCGTGTTTGTTGTATCTTAATTAAATCAAAACGATGTAGAATATACATTCTATTTATTGATTATTATTCCATTTATTGTTTCCTTTATTTAATCAACATGTCCTTTTAACTGGAACGCCAATCAATAATAAATTTCAATTTGAAAATGCAGATTTAAAAACGTAGATATGCTCGAACACGGTTTAAAAGCAGTGTTATGGAATTAAGTATACTTGACAGAATATTGTTAGTCTAATTGCTATATTATTGCAAATAGCAGAGATACAGACAATTGTAGTAGAAAAACAAGTAGGCTAACGTACTGCTAATGTTTGAAGCTGTAGCAACATGTTCGCGTCAGAAACTTGTTAAACAAAATCTGTTGCATTTCCATTATTAATACCTTTTTCTTTTTTAATTAGAAAAGGTTACCAACGTGTCGTGACTGTCGATAAGTTAGGATTTAGGAGATTTCTAACTTGCCTACGCAGCAGTCACCACTGAACAAAACTTTACCCCATATTTGTCGCTAGAGGGTTTTTGAGCGTCGCCATGAATTTGCAAAATTACGTTATTTGTTACTATTGCTGCATATCGATCTTTCAAATCTTACTCGAATCGCCAAATTCTGAAATAGTATGTTCGCTTCGTATAGTAATTGTTAACGAATTCTTTTACAAATATTTATCCAATATTTCTATTATTAGAAGAGAAACACTTGTGTGTGTTTGCCTCAGATTATAAAACAGAAAAAAATATTTTACGTAGAGTAAGGGATCCAATTACTGTGGGGCTACCAATTACCGTGCCTATATTAATTATACTTATTTTTGAGATATAGTACAGATGCATCCATGAGGAATTATTCAACAAATTCATTTCTCTGTGCTATGTTGTATAAAAAAATGACGAAAAATTTGGATAGATACATTGTTGTTATTTTTACAAAGTAATATAAAGTACTCGTTTCTAGTGCTCCGTAAACCTAGTATAAAAGGGAGTATGTAACTTTATTAAATGGAGTAACCACACCACACACAGCTACTACACGTATCGTGTAGATTCAAAGAATAATATATCGGGGCACATTGAAAGTTTCTCCGCGTAGCTGAAGATCTAATCTCCGAGAGATCGCTACACCCTCGCTGTCAGTCTTCTTCGTAGACAATTTGAAACAGCCTGTACCAACAGACTAATGAACAGTTGGTTCCTATTGGTCGAAGGCGCCTGCGTTTAGGCCTCGTTATGTTACGGTAGCGCAGCTGGCATTGCTCCGGATGGCCTGCCTCACCCCCCTCTCGCCCCTCAGCCTTCTCCCTCCCCTCCTACCCCCTAACCCCTCTTTTTCGAAACGATCCTCGTGCCCCTACCTATTTCTCTAGCGACTCTAGTTTGTTGGCCTAGAAAACTGTTCCCCGAGTAATAAATCGCCCCGCGCGTACGAATAATCGAATGAAATACGAGCTCTATGCGGTCATTATATGCGTTTCGTGCCCGAGCACGTAAGTCCCGGGTTCCCTGCCCTTTTCTCTCCGGCAAGTTTTTACAAAAATCTCTTTGGACCGCGAAGAAAACGAATTTATCGTTTGATCACCGAGAAACAAGCGTAGGAAAATTTATCGCGAGGCTCGACCTAGCGCGATCCGTCAGAAATTATGTACAACGGAGTCCACAGAGTCCGTTCGAACATTGTCGCGAGTTTTCCAGCCAGTTTTCGTGGAATCGGCGTCTAAGTGAAAATGCTAAAAGCGTCGCTAATGAAAATGTTTGCGGAGAAGTTTCTCTCGGTTTGTTTCTTCGTCGAAACTTCTTTGGCCCCACGATGTTTGTCGTTCGAGTTCTCACTTGCCACAGTTTTTCTATCAGTTGCCGCCACTCGGTTCACGAAATTCGGTACTGTTGCTCGTAGACGCTTGTTACGATAATCTTACCGATGGTAATTCGCGGTTCGTTTAGGTACAGTTCGCTTGGCATCGAAAACGCGTAAACTTTGAAAGCCTCGTTATCTTCCAAAGCCACCATCCGTAAGCGAAACGGTGACAACGGTCACCGGATCTTCGTACAAAACGAATTTATTTCTCTCTTCGATAGGTGTAACAAGTTGCAAATAATGTATCGATATTCTCAAATTTTTCTGCTCGTTTTACTATTTCGAATCGCAGCCAGCGATCACCACTTGTTTCTTCTTCGAGTATTTTGAAAATGACAGAGCACCAGGGATGACTTCGGAATACTTGGGAATATCTTTTATAGGGATAACAAAATTTCTGTGAAAATATCAAATATACAGAAAATTTATTAACGATTATTCGGAACAAGTTACACGGACGTTTTTTACTATAATGGAGAGATCTATCAAGGGTTTTAAAATAAAGCAAGAATATTCAACCCTTAGCACTCGAGGGGTAACTTTGAAGCACCACTAGAAATTGTTGTGTCATTATTTCAAAGAAATTACAACAAATATTACGAAATATTTGTTACATTACAAAATTTGCATTTAACAGATTGCTAAATATTTAAATATTCCATGTGGAAATCGGATCAGTTTCGTATGAATGAAATGAAAATATTCTAAAACGGAAGAAAAATTTCGTTTTGGAATGAAAATAGCGCCGAGTGCAAAAGGTTAAAATAAAAGAAGGAAAATATTTCGCGAGGAAATCTATTTATACTATTTTTATGAATATTATTTTTAAACGCTACTTTAAAAACTGATTGCATAATGAAATATATATTATTTTCTAAGATGTGCGCATACTTTAAAATAGATAGGGCTATTTACTATTTAAAATACTATTTCGTCCAGTTCTGGTTGCAACTTATTAGTACAGAAAATAGAATAGCGTACTTCCGTCTTTCTAACCAGCATGCAGTGACGGTTTTCCTACCGATTTCCGTGGGCTGCTAGGAGGCAAGATTTCCTACTCTATCATCCAGTACGGCAGCTGCAGCCGTTACGAATTCCATGGTAACGAGCGCATCCAAAGGATCGAGGAATCCATTATCCCGCCGTGAAATCGAAAGAAAAAATTTGGCGGTTCACAAAGGAAAGGAACGGATCTCACGGGTGAATCCCGCGATGACAATATACATATATACATAGGGGTTGCAATGATTCCTCTGACGAACGTCTTTCTCTGTATTTTTTTCCTGACACGATCCTTCAAGTTTTTTCAATACGCTTTTCTCACTTCACCATCGACGTCCTACGTGCGCACGAGCCGTCACAAAATTGTTAATAAACCGAAAGGAACCTGGTCAATCTATACAATTCTATAATTAACACTTTGACTGCCAAACTAGAAACCTCAAAAATTGCATACAATCGAAGAAAGTCATTTAATGCAATAAAGAGTGAAAAAAATTAAATGGATGATATTGAGTGATTCTCCAACTTTATTGCGTTTTACAGAGCCTAATCAAATTTGGTACAACGAATATATTAACGTAAAAATGCATTCGAAAACTTGGAGAAATAATTTCGTCACCCACGTATGGGTGACATGGCAATCAACGTGTTAATATTGTAATCAGACTCCGGATCTGTGGATACAAAATAAAAATTGTCTGCATCGATTGCACGAGGTGGGAGCCAGATAATCATGTCGTTTATCATTGAGTAATTCTAACAGCTTGAAAATAATATATCGTCGTTCTTTAATTAACACGGATAATACTTGTTTTGCATAAAAATTCGCAGTCTAATAATTGTAAATGTATCAGGGGGCCCATAAGTAATCAATTATTTTGAAATCTCAAAGAAACTTTGTAGTAAATTCAGGTTTTTATTTCTTAACTTATTATATAACATATAATAAATATACAGGGTTGTAAAAAAGAATTATACTTTTTAGTATATTTTGAGCACAGGCTGCTTTACTGAAAACTGTAAAAAATACGTGTTTCCACTTCAACGATTGGTACAGAAGTAAAGGCAAAACGATTTTTTTGCAAATAAATGATTATTTATGGGTACCCCTAATATAATAAAAAGTGTTCACGTATTCGAGCATCGAGCCATAATGTCGAATTAAAATGAAATGTGCACACACGGTGTCGATGGTCTTGAAAAGGTCAACGTAACGTATCACTATAGTTCACAATAATGCCAGCCAAAACTATAAACTTCACCGATTGTTCGTTTTTTGCGGAACGCAGGCAAACGAAGTTTTTCTTCGAAAATGCGTTAATACTTTGCCACGGTAAGGGAGAAGGGTGTTTATTGCCTTGATACAAAGGTTTCGCGGATTTTATTGCATGGTAACGATCTAGCCCTTATGGGCTGCTGGTCCTTTTCGATTAGCATGCGTTTCTTGCACCAGATGGAGAATAGGAAAGGATAGTAAGAATGTCTCTTTTGCGGTCGCGCAGCGCATCAAAATAGGAGACTCGAACGACGGATTCGAATTAGAATTACAACGGTTCTAGAAAGACAACTACCCCTTTCGCAGGACGTTTCGCATGAATGCAACACGAGCGGAGGACGGAGGACGAATCAACAACATTTCTAAACCGCATCTATCCCTCTATAATTTTGCTATTATGCATTCGAAGCATTTGTTGCAGCGGTCGTCTTCGTGGCTACGAACGGTTTAACCCTCGGGAACTGTTCGGCTCAATTTCACCCAAAATCGACCTGCAATTTCGAACACGTCGTTTATTCTATCAAAATTTGGCGATTCTCTAGGATATTCTACTCCCTTGGTTTATTTCAATTTTTTATCCAATTTAAGACACGTACGACTTGACAATTTTAATACAACTCTATAAAATTTTCATACAATTCTATATTTTTGTGTTAAAAATTATTATTTAACACTTTGATCGCCAAACAAGAAAGCTCAAAAATTCGATGAAATCGAAGTAAGTTATTTAATAAAATAGGAATTAAAAAAAAAATGAAATGTATGATATTGTGTAGTTCTCCAACTTTCTTGCATTTTACAGATCCTAATCAAATTTGGTACAATGAATATGTTAACGTAAACATTCATTTTAAAGCCTGTACAAATGATTCCATCACCCATGTACGGGTGACATGGCAATCAACGTGTTAAAAAAGTATATAGATTTAATAATAGGGTGACATCTTGTGTTTAATATTCCAAAAAAAAATTTGTTTACAATGACTTGTTGCTTCTATATTATTGTACGTTTTATTTTATTATTGTAGTTCTGAAATGAGAAAATTTGATCTTGAGAATAATAAAATACTGAAAAAATATGTTCTTCTTTAAAAGCAACAAAGTATTTTTAACAGTACCTCGGGAGTGTCTTGTAAATTTAGGTTTGAAATGTTCTGTAGCGTCTTTTATATAACTTGCTTTATTTCATTGACCGTAAATTCGTCTCGGAACGTAGTACACTTAAGTACACCATAACTTGTTTGCAGCAAAAAGGAATATAGTTTTTGCGAAACACTTTGAAGATATTAAAAAACGTGTCCCAGTGGAGAATTATTTTTTTTCTTATTTGTTAGAGTCAGTGCAAAAATGGCGTACACCATGAAGACGCTGATCCAACCGCGTGACTCATGCATATGCGTACCTATATGTAGGTAGACACGTACGTACATACATGCACATATGGTAGCTGTAGGGGCAAGTTGGAGCACCAGCCTTAGCAAAAGGGCCCAGCGTAAAAATGGCGGATGAAAATTCGCGAACTCTACCTGGTAATGCCTTTAACTGTTTTATTTATTACAGATTAAATTGTCCAAAGTTTTCGCCTAGAGCATCGAAAACAAATATTACTTTGAATGCATTGCATCGAGCAATGAAAATTTGTAAAAATGATTCAAAAATTAAAAGAGGACATTCGATATATCTAATATATTCTCTAACGAAACATAATAATCACACTGTAGATTTTTCTGCAAAGTAAAAATTGTTCGCATCAATTTTGAGACACAGGAATCAAATATAGACACTTATTTTTCTCTTTAATAGTTGTAATAAGCTTAGGCAATTTATCGATATTCTCGAACTCCATTAATCTTTTTATCGTTTGAAATTTTTAATTATCATTCTCTGGTAAATGCCATTTTATTGTACAGTTAGTCATCGTTTCGTTATATTGGCTAGTTTAACCTGAAATAAATAAGCTTTCGTCAGAAATGACGATCAGAAAATCATGACGATCATTTAAATCCTGTGACATCGGATGATCCAGTAAATGCATGAATTAATATTCATGTTTTAAATTGGCGTCGTTATTTCCACGTATCTTAGGCTTAATAATTATTAGACTGCGGATCTTCGTGCAATTATTTCATCACGAAATTTTCAAAAAATGCTACGGTACAAAATTCAATAGAATTTAGTACGATTTCTCCTTATTTCGGATCTACAAACACTGCTACCACTGAAAATAATATTTCATTTCAATCCACTTTCTCAAAATTTGCCTACAATTTCATTTCTACTTGATTTCTACTTAACTCGGATCTACAGAGGCTACTACCACCGAAAATAATGTTTCATTTGAATCCACTTTCTCAGAATTTGTCTACAAAAATTGAAAATTGCCTAAACAACCGCAGCCTAGTTATTGTCCAGGATGAAAAATATTTTCTGCAATTGCTAGAATTTTATTTGAATCCACTTTCTCAAAATTTGCCTACAATTTCATTTCTACTTGATTTCTCCTTATTTCGGATCTACAAAGATTGCTACCATTGAAAATAATATTTTATTTGAATCCACTTTCTCTCAGAATTTGCCTAGAAAAATTGAAAATTGCCTAAACATCCGCAGCCCAGTTATTGTCCAGGATAAAAAATATTTTCTGCAATTGCTGGAATTTTATTTGAATCCACTCTCTCAAAATTTGCCTACAATTTCATTTCTACTTGATTTCTACTTATTTCAGATCTACAAAGATTGCTACCATTGAAAATAATATTTTATTTGAATCCACTCTCTCAGAATTTGCCTAGAAAAATTGAAAATTGCCTAAACATCCGCAGCCAAGTTATTGTCCAGGATTAAAACTATTTTCTGTAATTGTTAGAATTTTATTTGAATCCACTTTCTCAAAATTTGCCAGAATTTCATTTCTACTTGATTTCTCCTTATTTCGGATCTACAAAGGCTACTACCATCGAAAATGATATTTTATTTGAATCCACTTTCTCAAAATTATCCTACAATTTCATTTCTACTTGATGTCTACTTATTTCGGATCTACAAAGGCTACTACCATTGAAAATAATATTTTATTTGAATCCACTCTCAGAATTTGCCTAGAAAAATTGAAAATTGCTTAAACAACCGCAGCCTGGTTATTGTCCAGGATGAAAAATATTTTCTGCAATTGCTAGCTTTTTCTAACGATTTCGCATCGCGTTTTCAGGCAGCATGGTTTTCTGAAATCTTGCGTGGATGTTTGGCAAAAGTTTCGACCAGCGGTTGACCTGCCATCCGTTCGTCGTCCCCTTTTGTCCGAGGACAATGATTTTCCCGAACGGCCAATGGTGGCAAGTTCGAAAGCAGGACTTCATGTTGTCGCATGCAACGCGTGCGGTGTATCAGAGAGACCCGTTGCACTCACACATATCGAAGCCCTATCGAATTATTGCGTGTCGCGTATCGCGGGATTGGTCGAAACCACAGAAGAAATGGACGCGATCCCCCTGTCCCATTCGGTTCCCCCTTCGACACGCTGATTCCCCGGAAGCGGGGAGAGATGCTCCTATCGTTGCCATCCCCCCCTTTTTATCCTCGAATCGGCGCTATGCATCGTTGCATCGCTGTATTGTATGCAACTCGTCGCTGGTGCGAGTGCAGCCAACAAGAGACATCCTCTCTATGCTGATTTCCCCTCGTGGAGGGGATACACATCCGTGGAGGGGGGTGATGCATGACGCGAGAGGGGGGCAATGCACTTTGCACACTCTGGAACTGCAGCTTTCCAACGCACCGACATTTGTACGGCGCTTTTGCCGCACGCTTCAGCCCTTTCCCTTTTCCCTACATACGTAATACCCTAACTTGATCTTTCGGGGTGGCTACGACAATTTTTGCTACCTAATTTTGGTACTAATAGACTGCGGATTTTATGCATTTATACGTGGCATAATATTCCATTACTTTTTTCTGCTAAATTATTTCCAAGTTCCTCCTACGTTACATATATTACTTTAACAACGAATTAATGGACATTTACATTTTATTGGATTTCGATTGGTTTGCTGAACATTCCGGAATTCGGTGTATCGCGACATATTTTTCTATAACTTCTCGAAATCTTTGTAAGAAAAAATTCCAAGTTTTAAGAAAACTTCATTAATATTTTCTTAAAGTTTTGAGAGAAGGTGCATTTTTAGTTTTGGTCTATAATTTATAATAATTTTGTATAGTAGAGAACTTGTACATTTACTTAACCAAGTCTATGATTTATAATAATTTTGTATAGTAGATAACTTGTACATTTACTTAACCAAGAATGTCAAGTACGAACGGCGGGCACTTTATTCCTGAAAGTATTCTATTTTATGTTTTTATTAGATACATATAATATCAAATAAATCATTTCGTTATAGATATTGTCGCGAAGTAACACAAATGTTTATTTACAACCAGTAGACAGTCTCCAATGTGAACAGTATTGTAATAGGTGCTGTCGACCTTCTTTTCGTCAATAACAACCCTGTCGAATTCTCTTGATCGAACAGCTCCAACTCGAATTTTCGAATTTTAATCCTAATTTTAAATTGATTGTTTTCCTTCTTGGACTCTCGTGAATTCCATGCATTTCAATATATCGAAAGATTTTTATCACGATACATTGACATTAGTCGAGTAAAAGTGAACTTTTAAAAATGATTTAAGCAATTAGTTCTCAAAAAGGACTCCACAAAATCGAATACTATACATCGCAATGTGACCTTGAAATAATTGCACTCTTTCAAAAATTGTGTCCTACAAACAATGGTACGAATGCATTGACTTAACATTGAAGAAGTGCAATGTTATCCTACTTTCGATAACTCGCCATTTTGGAAACATAACGAGAATAAACATAAATTATGCCTTAATTATGATTAAACTGTACTCGGCAGTTTTAAGAATCGATCGCATACCTATCTCGGTTTTCAGGCGTTCCGATATAGGTAATAAATAATAATAAATATCGGTGTGTTAAACATTAAAAGGCATTTCGCAGAATCTAGCATCGGCTCCGATCGTGGACTTCATTACTGATCCGTAGCCGTGCTCCATTGGCGGACACTGGTTTATGGTGGGGCAATGGCAATGCACATTTACGCGTGCCGCACGCGAGGCATTGCACAGTGCATCGCATGTCTGCGGCCGTGTGGGAGAGAAACTGCACCGTGGTGGGGCACCACATGCCGCGTTCAGCGAGGGATAATGCATTTTACCAGCGATGCATGAGAACTGCAGCGGACATTGGTACGCAGCCCCTTTTCACGTTCATGCTAAGAGCTCTTTCCACTTTAGAAGGTCGAACAAAATGTTGCATCCTCCGACACATGTAAAATATTCACTATGTATTCGGAAAGGAGAGCAACTATTGACAAACTTGTCAAATTGTTAATGTTATGCGCTCTCGCACGATTTTCTATTTTAATTATAACGAGATTCTACGAATTATTGGATAATAAATATTCGGTCTGAAAACTAATCGGCTTCAACAAACTTGTCAAATTGTTAATGTTACGCGCTCTCGCACGATATTCTATTTTAATTATAACGAGATTCTACGAATTATTGGATGATAAATATTCGATCCGAAAACTTTAATCGGCTTCAACAAACTTGTCAAATTGTTAATGTTATGCGCTCTCACACGATATTCTATTTTAATTATAACGAGATTCTACGAATTATTGGATGATAAATATTCGATCCGAAAACTTTAATCGGCTTCAACAAACTTGTCAAATTGTTAATGTTATGCGCTCTCACACGATATTCTATTTTAATTATAACGAGATTCTACGAATTATTGGATGATAAATATTCGGTCTGAAAACTTTAACCGGCTTCTTACAAGTTTACTTTCCAAGAAGGCCGAAACGATTAATAACAATTCCATTTACTGTTTTTAGGCTACGGTGGTATCGAAGGAGGCACTCTTTCAAATATTCAGGTTAGGTAGACTCATCGAATAAATGTTAACATTTATATAGAAATAACAATTGCCTGTTCAATTATCATGCGTGGAATATTATTTAATCTAAGGACTCGACCTAGTCTACTACACATTAAATATTTGAAAAAATTGTTTCTTTTATTTCAGTGTTAACATGACATGTTAACACACTATCGGTGGGTAACATCATGAGCTTGACTCACACGTATAGCGGGCGAAAATCAGTGAAGTATGAAAAAAGTGCACTTTTTAGAAAACATGTAGTATCTTCACATCTGATAGTAGGATTTCAATGAAATTTGTAAAATAGGTATCGCATAGTATTTCGAAGATGTAGATGAAATTAACAAAAAAAAAATTCAATTTTTAATTTAGTTTTCTATTACTTCATTTATAATGTTTAACATGGACCAAACAATAATTGTTAAGTATTGAAAGTTTTCAAAGTTCATGTAGTAAGAGAAAAGCGTAATAATGTTCAGGAATATTTTATTATTCAGTTTCTTATATAGTAATTTTATTGACTCTAATATTTTTTTAATGTATGGTATTTTTGAAAACACTTACCCCTATGAAGGGGACTCTGACAAAACCTACACATATAAGAAGTTAAACTTTTCTTTTTATGCACTGCACAAACACGACATTGTCTTTGTGGAATTTTCTTTTTACATCATTCCTGTCCAAAAATTAGCGACAATGCAAAAACAAAACAAGCACTGGTATAAGTGTTTTACTAACACTTAGCGTACGTTCTGCATAAAAGGTATTAACACTATTAGAACCACCGGATGAGTCAAAATGACTTGCTCTTAATTTTTTCTTTCAGAAATATTGAAATTATAAACGTGTTTCCGTGAGAAATTTTTTTAATAAACTTCTCTATTCAAGTAGATATTTAAACAAAACGGACACGAAATCTAAAGAAATTCAATTTTTGTTATTATTATAAGGCAATGTATGCCAGTTGCATTTAGTACTCGGTAGTTCTAGTGTTAATACCCTTCCCGCCGATAGTGTGTTAACTTGACTGCATGGCAGTCGGCAACGTGTTAACACTACAACTACCAAGCACTAAATGCAACTGGCATACATTGCCTTATAATAACAAGAAAATGAGATTTGTTTAGATTTCGCGTCAGTTTTGTTTAAATATCCACTTTGATAGAGAAGTTTATTACCAAAATTTTCTCACGGAAACGTATTTATAATTTCAATATCTCTGAAGGAAAAAATTAGGAGGTAGTCATTTTGACCCAGCCGGTAGTTCTAGTGTTAAAAATACGAGATTGTTGAATGCTTGTTCGATGTTTACGGTGTTTGTCGGCGGAAAGGTGGGTCGTTCGATTCTTTCGAGAGGAGCCCGAAGAGAATGGCTGGCTGGAAATTGAGGAACAGAGGGGTAAGGAAAACGGTGAAAGTAAAACTCGTCCTCTCTCCTCGAGGTCGCGTTGTCCGTTGAACGGCACGACGACGCGACGCGGAGCTCATCCTCCTCTCCTTCTCTCTGCCATTCTTTCGTTCGCTGGCCTAGGATTATCGGCTCGGTTATTTCGCCTAAACTTTTGTCCCCGAGTACGCCCGTAAACCTGGAAAAGGAAAGTTGTTCCGGGTATCATCTGCCTCTTCGAGGACCTTGCGACCGATCGGCGCGAGGCGGGGGAAGGATGGCGCAGCACCGTAAAGTTTGAAGAGGGTGAGTCAGGAAAGCGTCGAAGGGGAGAGATATCGGGCGTAAATACAGAAAGAGACGCGCGTATACACGGTCACGTGGGAAAGAGTGGGAAAACCACGGTCCGAACGGGCCGGAAGGGGGGAGTGGAAGAGGAAGGGAAACCCGAAGAGAGATCGGGAAAGGGAAAGAAAGGGGAGGTAGAGACAGGGAAATTGACGAGCTGGAAGAGGAGCGGTGGGACGTCGGGGGGGCTGAAAGATATAGAGAAAGTACGTGACAGAGGAGAAAGGGGAAGAGAAAGAAAAACCGTATACACGAGAAAGCCGGCGAGAGAAAGCATTTTCGTACCGGGGGGAGAAAGAGAAGGATAAACACGGTTGGGGCAGGAAGGGGAAGTTAAGGGAGAGGGTTAGCGGACGGGAGGCATAGGCTTTCCGGTTGGCAGGGGTGACTCACCCTGTATTAACGAGCGGCTACGCCCATTTAAAAGATGGCTGTTTCCCGATTGACCAATTAGATTTCGCGATTCGACCCGTATCGAAAAAGCGCGGCAAACGTGACCCTTCTGGCCACCCTGTCGCAAGGGTTCCGCCGGGGGGAGAAGCTTTTATTTATATCTCCTTTTCCCTTCTCCCCATTTCGACGCCGCGAGAAAAAAATTTCCCCACCGCGCCCTGTTCCCCAATGCACCCTTACAATTTCTCCCTTTCTTTTTGCGCCACCGAAAATCCGAAGCGGAAAACGATGATCCCGATTCCGTTAGCGCGTGTCTCATCGGCAACCCCGTGAATTTTAGGAACCGCCAAAGATGCGCCTATAGTTGTACAGTTGTATCACTGGCAGTAAATATTAGGTCGTCCCATAAGTTCGTGCCGTGGATGTTTGTTTATATTATTCACCATTGAAAAGTATTTTAATGAAAAACCGCAGAAATTATATAGTGACTGTATGATGTATGTCTTTGCCAAAAAGGTCAGAAGAGGTTGTGGAACGAATTATTTATTTTTACAATTTAAATGGTACAAGCGTAAACGGCACGATCTTATGGGACGACCTAATACGATTTTCCAAGTCTTGGATCGATCGTAGAATTATAACGGGTCGTCCAGAGAACTTGCCTCCTTCGTTAATTATTCATTTTATCTTAATTTTGTATTGCTTTAAAATCAGTGTAAAATGTTACTGGATATGTTAGTGTACGACAATTGTTAAAAATAATCGAAACCCATGGATAGAATGCGACTGTAAGACGCAACTAAAACGTGCTATATCGTTATGCAAAATATTTTTTACATTATTAGATTTGTTTGTATTTGATAAATTTCTAAACACTTCGGTATTGTACGAGTAAATTGCACCACTTTCGTATGTATAACATGAAAAAAAAATATATGGAAGGGAAATATTCTAAACCTAAAACCGGGAGAAATGTTTTGTTAAATTAATACAGTAACTTACGACAGATGTTATACACATTCTAATGTATATTTTTTGTAACACAGGAGATTGCCATCGTATACAAAATATTTAAACACCGATCAAGTAGAGGCACAAATAATAATATGCTGAACACTAAAACTACTGGACTCGTCAAAATGACAAGTTCTAAATTTTTTAATTTGCGATTACTGGGAATGTAAAATGCGTTCATCGTTGTATAACAATTTCAATGAAATCTTGTTCCCTTAAAAATGCAGTGTCGAATTGTGCAAATACGCAATACGACAAAGTTTTCTTTAGAAGAAACATGTTCCATTTTCAAGAAAAAATTGTTCCGACCAGATAGTTATTCTGAAATGCTGTTAATTTGTTCAAGAACGTCGGTGCACAATGTGCAAAACCAAGTGGTATTAACATTGACTACAAAATATTATCGAAATTAGCAGCGTCCAAACAATTCTTTCGACCGGATAGTAACTCTAAAATGCCGTTAGATTGTTTAAAATAACACAATTTCGGTGCATGGGATATTAGAACAAAGTGTTTAACGACATTAACTTTGGCTGCAGGTGGTTGTAAAATACTTTGGCAGTTGGCAGCGTTGAAAATGCAAAGTGGTATTAACATTGACTACAAAATATTTTCGAAATTAGCAGCGTCCAAACAATTCTTTCGACCGGATGGTAACTCTAAAATGCCGTTAGATTGTTTAAAATAACACAATTTCGGTGCATGGGATATTAGAAGAAAGTGTTTAACGACATTAACTTTGGCTGCAGGTGGTTGTAAAATACTTTGGCAGTTGGCAGCGTTGAAAATGCAAAGTGGTATTAATATTGACTACAAAATATTATCGAAATTAGCAGCGTCCAAACAATTCTTTCGACCAGATGGTAACTCTAAAATGCCGTTAGATTGTTTAACACTAGAACTACCAAGCAGTAAATGCAACTGGCATACATTGCCTTATAACAACAACAAAATTGTAGTTGTTTAGATTTCATACCAGTTTTGTTCAAATATCTACTTCGATAGAGAAGTTTATTAAAAATTTTCCCGTGAAAGCATATTTACAATTTCGTTATTTCTAAAAGAAAAAATTAGGAGCAAGTCATTTTGACTTATCTGGTAGTTCTAGTGTTAAAATAACACAATTTCGGTGCATGGGATATTAGAAGAAAGTGTTTAACGACATTAACTTTGGCTGCAGGTGGTTGTAAAATACTTTGGCAGTTGGCAGCGTTGAAAATGCAATAAATTTCGTTGAACCGTTTCTAGTTGCTGCAAGTTCGTCATAGACCAGAGCTCGGCTAGGCGAGCTAATCCTACGCCTATGGGTTCCTAGAAGCCGGCATGCTCAGGGCTCGCTGGGCGTGTATAGACGCTGCTGAGTTTGTACGCGTATCCTACCTAACAGCACTCTAGGGTGGTGTTGTAGATATACGTTGGCCTGGTACAGAATTTTTAAACCTTCGGCTGCCTGTCGAAGAATTTTCCGGCTGAACTTTACTTTGCAGCAGGAAACACTTCGGCCTGGAATTCTTCTACTTGCAGCTGCTACTCCCACCGGGAAAGTGCCCACCAGTGCAGTTTCCGCTTGAAAGGTTCTTTTTCTCGTAAATCGCGCCGGGATGCTTTGACCTGACCACTGAAAATCGTTTCGAAAACAATTCTTTTTACCTGGCTGAATCGTAGAAGTAAATAGGTACCTACTCAATAGCGTTTCGTAGCAGAGGTGGGCAATATTTTCAGGAAATAAATATTTCAAGTACTACTATTTAATATTTTAGATTTATCAGTTGGCTGAAAAATAATAATATTTCAACGCTTGCATAGCGGGCTCCGGGTCTGCTTAGACCCAGCATTTTATGTGGGTGACGGAAATATTTGTCCAGGTTTTAAAATGAATTTTTACGTTAATATTTTACGCAAAATGCAAGAAACTTGGAGGACTACTCAATACCATACATATCATTTTTTTTCAATTTTTATTTCGTTAAATAACTTACTTTGATTTTATGGAATTTTTTAGGTTTCTAGTTTGCCAGTCAAAGTGTTAAAAGCATCACCTAGTCATTCATTTCCTGGTGATGAATGTCTATCAGAAGTTGTGCAACCGAGAGCAATAAAAAGATCAACGGATCTAGATAAAATTCTATTGAAAATATATTTCAATAATTTATGCACAACTTTCTAAATCTGTACAATCATCAAAACAATCCGCCTTCTGAACGTTAAATGTTAAAAAGGAAATATCTTCGTATTGACCGTCCAAACTACTAATTAAAATAATTCCATATCAAGAATCTAAATCGTAGAATAACATATTTCCGTTTTAACAATGTGAAATATTTTCATATTGACCGTCCAAACTACTAAATGAAATAATTCCATATCAAGAATCTAAATCGTAGAATAACATATTTCCGTTTTAACAATGTGAAATACTTTCATATTGACCGTTCAAATTACTAAATAAAATAATTCCATATCAAGAATCTAAATCGTAGAATAACATATTTCCGTTTTAACGATGTGAGACACAAACTAGAATATTTCATTCTAATATAAAATATAACTATTTTAGAAACTAGTTGCGTCAAACAAAGTCTTTTATTCTCAGACTTAAGTAAATAGCATTATTTACTACTCAGAACACTATTTTTTGCCCAGCTCTGTTTCGTAGACGGCTCGTTATTTGGTAGACTGACCGATGTAATTTATATTCCGCGTCTTTCACACGTTTTCCCGGTTTATCGCTGAGAATTTTAATGTGCGCGACATACTGTACATTTTCTTCAATTTAGCGGTTTTTGTAATACCATTCGTTTGCAATGTCTAACGACTCGAGCAACGTTCAATTAAATCGAGCGAATTTCAATTTTCTGCGTTTACACGTCTGGGCCAGAATAAGAAATTTTATACTACGGGATACATTTGGTAAAACTATAATTTGGCGAACCACACTGAAAACTGTATACGAATTGAAAAATTTTCGGTACTTTTTCAATTATACGGATAAAAATTCCTTTATATGTAATTTTCAGGATCACGAGGCTCTTGATATTCAATAAATTTTCTGATTTAATTTTATTAGCATTAAATATTGTTCTACGCTCTCAACCGAAAAAAGATAAATGCTTGAAATCCGAATTGAAAAATTTTCAGTACTTTTACAATTATACAGATAAAAATTTCTTTATATGTAATTTTCAGGATCACGAGG
Source organism: Seladonia tumulorum (assembly GCA_913789895.3). NCBI lineage: Eukaryota > Metazoa > Arthropoda > Insecta > Hymenoptera > Halictidae > Seladonia > Seladonia tumulorum. Next base: position 10,917,808 of record OU565266.1, read on the forward strand.
CCCTTGATATTCAATAAATTTTCTGATTTAATTTTATTCGCATTAAATATTGTTCTACGCCCTCAACCGGGAAAAAGATAAATGCTTGAAATCCGCAGTCTCTAACGATTACTATTTTAATAAAGCTCGGTAAGACATCGGACGAATATTTGCATATAACCAAGGTTGAGCCACGAACTACGCGCATATAGAAAGAGTTAGAGTTATTCATCGCCCGAAATGGTTCGACAAGTTAGTTTCCACCCGGAAGTAGTCTTTATAGTCGACGAAGAATTTCTTTCTTGTGGTATTGGTAAGAGGGTTGAATGTACGTGCGAGGCACAGCTGAATGGCTAACGAGATCTTCTCTCGTTTCATAGGTATTAGGTACTTGCACGTGTATGCCACCATTCATACGATAGAAATGCTCTAATGCATGCATCTTTTTGAACCTTTCAGGGCCGTAATCATAGTTGGTCCAGAAACTTTTTTCCGTGAACACTCGAATCTCGCTCGGAGAAACGCCATTTTCGTTTCACTTTTATCTTTAAACAGTCCGTGGTAGAAAAATATTTATCTTGTTTCGTGATAGAAGATTAATGGAAACTACTATTGGAAGCATTGAAAGTAGCCTTAGTCTTTGTGTTCCATCTATACATTCTATGCAATTAATCTATGATACGATTTTTCCTAATATATCTCCTAAAACTAGATATTCTTTGTGTAATTCTTTCAAAAGTACAGTATTCCTTGACAATTCTCGTTAACAACAAACGGTCGTCTTAATATTCATCGTGGTAGACATATGCAATTAATCTATGATACGATTTTTCCTAATATATATCTCCTAAAACTAGATATTCTTTGTGTAATTCTTTCAAAAGTACAGTATTCCTTGACAATTCTCGTTAACAACAAACGGTCGTCTTAACATTCATCGTGGTAGACATAAGCCAGAATTATTCGAAATTCCACGAAATCCAGTACTTTACATTGTTTAACACGTTCACGGCCGTGCCATCCGTATACGGACGATGGAATTATTTGTTCAGATAAATTTTTGAGAAATACGAATCGTCACGCTAATCTATTCGTTACATTTGTTTAACACGTTGACCGCCATGTCACCCATATGTGGGGTGACGGAATTATTTGTGCAGGTTCTGTTAAATGAATTTTTACATTAATGCTTTAAATTGCAGTAAGTTGGAGGACTACTCAATATCATACATTTAATAATTTCAATTTTTATTTCATTAAATAACTTACTTTTGATTTTATGGAATTGTTCAGGTTTCTAGTTCGGCAGTCAATGTGTCAAGAGTTGAAAAATTGCAAGGAGGTTCGAAGAACTGCTCGGTATCGCGCGTTTCAACGGTGCAATTGTTCAATTTCATTGGATAAATTTGCCTTCACGGAGTTTTTCTGTTAACACGCTTTTCGTGTTTCCCTGTCTACAGCGAGAGAACTCCGTGTATCTTTCGGCGAACAACTTTAATGAAAAAGAATGGAGATTAACTGTGTTTAATTAGCTTACGCCCCTGGGTATAGTTCTTGGGACACGTATCGCAGGTAAAAAGCACGTCGGAAGATGGAATAGAGAAGAGGTTGCATGTGCCTCCGTTCATCGAGGAGGTTTGGTGTATGTGTAAATACACGGGTTCGCAAGGACAACGGCCTGTTCGCCATTGGCCGCATAGACACGCATAGAGAGCTGAAATTCAAAGAGCGGCCCGCCATTTGCAATCGAAAACAAAAAAAAGGAGAGAGATAAAGAGAGGGAGGGATAGAGAGAGAGAGAGAAAGAGAGAGAGAGAGAGAGAGAGAGAGGGAGGGAAAGAAAGAAAGAAAGAAAGAGCAGGGAATGGCGAACAAACGGATTCGACTAGGGGGCGATTCCCTGTTCGGGGTCGTTACCCCCTTTCGGATTTGGGTCATCGCTCGAAGGGAGCTTTGATTCGGCATCGATGAGAAAATTCATTTGACCGCGCCCATGCGAGAGCTTGTTTCGGCTTTCGGACGAAATTTCTCGGGACACGCGTCTCGTGAGAAAGGATATCGAAATCCGGCGATTGTCAAACCATATTTCCGTCGTGAGAACATCCGAGAAGATCATGAATTATTTACGAGCCCCCGAGCGTCTTGTGAAAACGAAGTTGTGGAATTTTCCCCGTTTTCCTTTGCGCAGCCTGTTGCATAAATATGTTTGACCACGGTGTTGCGCCCGTTATTCGAATAAAATTTTGTCCGAGTAACGAATAAATAATTATTCGTTGTCAGAGTTATTTTTCGTTTCCACGTTGTTCCTTGTTCGTTTGGCAGAACATTTATTCATCGTTTCTTGTCTTCGGTTGCAGTTAACGTGATCGATAATAGGTGGACTGCGGATCTTAGGGCAACATAAAAAGTTACAGAGAGACCCTTTCCTTTTACCGTGATAACAAATGCCTCAAAGTCCCATGAAATTTCAGATGATCTTGTCGAAAAGGGAGAAACATTGAAAGTAAACTCAAAGAAGTCGACTTAACCAATTATCTTTATATAATTTCTAATATTGCGTACCATGCTTTAAACTTATTACGTTGATATTGGTTATTTATTTAATTTAAAGTCGACATAATTTTTACTTTCGAGATATTACCTTTTACTACATTAATGGTTGCGAAATGTTTCAAATTTCGTGGGGTACATTCAAAGAAGTACAGTTTTGAGATTGTCTTTTAAGGAAAAGTACTCTCATTGTTTTCCGAAGTAACGTTGCATCGCGAAAATGCAATATGTCTACCGTCGTTAATCATAAGCCGTACAAGGCAATACATAATCGATGAAACACTTCAAGCTTATTTTTTGCAGACTTTTTATTTAATATAAGATGTGTCAGAAATTTTATTTCACTTCGGATTATGTGATTAATAGACATCGTACTTTAAGATGCAACAAAATATCATCTACGACGTACGTTCCAAAACAAAATGGAGAAACTTTCTTTTATTAAATCGTGAATGCGCGAAAGTAGACCATTAATCAACAATATATGGCTCATTGTGATTTATGGTCACTCCTAATTGCTCCGAATACGATTCTATCCTTCTGATGTAGATATACATGAAAAAAAAAAATAATAGAAACAAATGTGTAACACTTGCTTCATATTTTTCTTAGTAGTATAGTTCAATAGTAAGCAATTAGTAAACAAAATATCAATTTAACAAGGTTATTAAAGGAAGAATGAAATTTCGATTCGTCTCCTGTTTCTTATAATTAATGTAGGTACTTTTTATTTTGCATAAAGATCCGCTGGCTGTTTATTATTTCCCAAGTCTCCTCTTATTTGAACACTAGGTTACGTCGAAAAGACGGGTTCTAATACTTTTAATTTACAATTATTGAGATTGTAACGATAAGGAATTATTCGATAAATTTATTTTTTTGATTCTTCTTATTTTTATAAAGTAATGTTAACCTCGTCAATTGCCTTATTAACGAACTATTCTAAATTTACACTACGCGAAAAGCGTAGTCGAAAAGAAAATGAATTTTCGGGACAACATAATAATATAATATTGTCCGAGGAAATTGTGCACGCAATAGGAACCTGATAATTCGCGATAGTGCTTATACAATTTTAATTTCCTAACGTCCTAACGTATCGACGTTCTCGATTTCCATGGCGTCGTGCCTCCTGGAAAACTCATGGAGCGCATTAGGGCTTTTCGGGGGTCGTTCTCCCCTTTTCTCGTTCCTCGTGTTCTCAATATCGACCTCGCTTATATTTTCTCGACCCAATGCGAAGGGTCGTTGGCCCCCCTCCTTTTCGCTCCCGGAAATCGTGGCTCATGTCTCTCAAAAGCGGCCTCCAACAATGGATTTTATTTCCATTGCAGTTTGTGACCTTCTTTCTCTCGTTTTGCAGCTAGCTTCCTTACATATACATCGCCGATTCATTTCGCGTTTCTTGCATTTTTATTTTCAATTCAATACAATGCGTACTCTGATTACAAACAAGGGGCAATTCCGTAATAAATTAATAAATTATCCTCTCGAAATATCCAACAACCCCTCGCCAGGCAAACACGGGACACTCTTTGAAATGATTACAATAACTAACTTTTGTAAAAGCATCGCTCTTCTTCGTATTTTTATGTAGATTCTATCTATCTGTTGAGCATCGTCTGCGGTAATAACTTACTTCGAGGAAATATTGCAAGTGAAATTATTTTTCATTATTCGTCTGATCAGTCAATTAGAAATACTAGATCGTTTAATACTCGAACAACCACCAATTTTCTAACTTAATTCATAGATCTTTATTTGTTTCGTTTATTTTGTCCATTAACCTTACATTTTGCAAGATTAAAATATTGTGATAGAGCATCTATATAGTACTACCGTTTATCGTTTATATGTTTTGGGGCATTCAATCAACTGTTCAAAATAACGTGTTATATGCGCATATTTACCATAGTGAATAATAAATGGTTCTCTGGTTCCTATATTTTTATAAATAATAGCAGCACATATAGTTGACACGTTACTTCATGTTTTTAGCAATGTAATAATTAAGAAGAGCCGCGCCATGACATTCGCCATCTTGTAAAGCATTGGGAGACAATTGTGGACAATAGTGACGATCACAGAATTAAATAGTTATTTTAACCAGTTAAGCGTGTTTGACGTGTATACACGTGTATGAATTGTTAATTTCTTATCGAATAAAAATGTAATTTTTGAGCCCTTGCCCTGCCCCCCCCCTTGAACCTTTTTTTGATTTTTTTTTTTCGTGTATATTCCGCATTGCATGATTTTAATTCCGCCCCGTGGGGGATTTCTGAAATTGAGCTTCACAGTTAACTGGTTAAAATGCAATAGCTTGTGTGTTTTATTGTTAAATCGGACTATTGCGATCGATCTAATATTTTCGTAAATTAGTCTCTAAAACGACGGACCTTTCATAAACATTATAGCTAGCGATCCAACGGTAGATCAACAAGTTCGCTCCATTAGGATGAGCAAAGGGATCTCTCCGTTCCTCGTGGCCGTGGATTTCGAAAATCCAGGCCCGGGCAATAAAGGAACCGACAACTTTCCACACAACGCTTGTGCCGGTGGTTCTAGTTGAAAAGCATGGACGATTTATGACCGGCACTTGGGCGGCGGAGTGGTTATATAGATGTTTTCTTTCTTTTTGAAGAAGGTTCCGCGACCGTTTCAATACCACGATTTCACCTAATAAGCTGGACGAATAGTTGAGGGGGCCAGCAAAAATTCCGGCCAATATATTTCCACGAAAGAGGATCAACAAGGTCCTCTACAATTTTATCGGTCGAAAGTGGTAAAGATTTAAATCTACGCCGGAAGCTCGCCCTTACCTTCTCCAAAGTGTTGGGTAATCCTTTTGCGGCTCAGGATTTTCTAAAGTACAGTAGAACCTCGATAACTCGCAAAACCTCTGTAAGACGAGAACCGTCTGTAAAAAGCTGTAGAAACCTCGAGAACTCGTCATAAAACTTCCTCAACTCGAATCATTTATTGCCTGTGAAATTATGTGTATGCACTCTACCTCTACAACTCTACGATCGTTCGCTCAAATATCCTTTTTTCAAATTTTTCAATTTTATGCGGTACAAAGATGTTACGATAAAGACAATTTAGAAAGTAATAGTTTCGAACACCAACCAATATTTGTGCGGTACAAAAATGTTACGATAAAGACAATTTAGAAAGTAATAGTTTCGAACACCAAGCAATATTTATGCGGTACAAGAATGTTATGATAAAGACAATTTAGAAAGTAATAGTTTCGAACACCAACCAATATTTGTGCGGTACAAAAATGTTACGATAAAGACAATTTAGAAAGTAATAGTTTCAAACACTAACCAATATCAGTCGTTTGTATATGTATTTTCGAAATTTGGATGTCTAGAATAATAATGAATTGAGTTTTAAGTATGCGGATCTTTATGCAAAATAGAAGTTGCCTGCATTGATTGTAAGACACGGGAACAAAATAAAAATTTCTTTCTCTTTTTAATTATTTTATTAAGCTGAGACCAATAGGTTGGTGCCCTTAAATCTTTTTAACATGTCCACTGCTCTAAATTGTGCTTTCCCATTTTCGTCATAAATTAACAAAATCCACAGTCTAATAATGATTATCCACTTACATCCAGATGAAACAAGAAGTTTTGGTAGAGGAATTTTGGCATGTTGCTTAAGACAGCTTAGTAATTGAAGGTTACGAACCCTTAGTTAACCTTCATTGTCGGTGAAACTCTATTATTTCTTCGAATCGATGATTGAAACTCTGTGTACAGTATTTCTAATAAATTTATATGGTGTACATGGTGTGTGGAAAGGTTATTTTCTGTGTAAAGTATAATAAAGTATTAGAGAAAAAGTTTTAGATAAAGTACATCAGCAAGAAATAATTTCATAAACAATGAAATTGTCTGAAGAATCTTACATATTTTTACGGGATTTTTTTAACATTACCGCCGAAATTATTTTGCTTACGGAAGAGAACGCATTATTGTATAAATTAAATGTTTTCTAGTGTTTAGTTACGAGTAACAATTACACTTTCTTAATTACTTTTCAGCTGAAGATAGTAAGATTCATTACAATAATAAACGTAAGAGAACCATGCAGATGATTTTAGTTTTTATTGCAAATAAATGCAGTTCGCTCAAATCATTTATTCATTGTACAAACACATTAGGACGATACTTCTGTGCTGTAATAAAATAAAAATTGCAAGTGGTCATATTTAGTTTCATTGCGACAGTACGGGAAGAAAATTTTTCGCGTTGGGAAATAAAATGGCGGTACCGAAATCGCATTTGCAATGTTGCGTACTGTAGACGGCGCCACTAGATGGGACGACGGAATGCGCAGATAAAATTTGCAATTTAATTATTTTCTATCAATTGGTAATTGTAATGTAAATATTTTCCATTGGTTTATATTAAATGAATGTTGTTTGAAATAAAAAGTGACATTTTCGCAAATTATGTACGTATTTTCCAGGTTTATACAATTCTTAATTTGCCAACGTGCACCTTTTCGTTAAGATTCCCTATTTTAACTTTTAATTTTTCATCAGCGAGAATTACACATTTCATATTGTGAGATTGTTTATTATGTGATAACATTAGACGATCCAAAAAGCGTTGGAAAATCTATTCAATTGGCTTAGATATAATGTAATTCTAGATAAAACAAGATTACAATGTTGACGATAACGAAACACTATAAATGTCGGCAATAATAGTACACTGGAACGACGATTATATAAGCTATTTTCTGAAAAAATAGTTATAGCATCGGTAAAGAGATTCCAGCTTGTATTAAATCGTCAAAAATAGGATTAAATGCAATGAAAATTAATTGTTCTTTCGTATTCAATTTTGAAAAATGTTTTATATGGTTCACTTGGCGGTTTTAGTTGTTTTCTTTTAAAAATTCTAAAAAAGAGTAATATTTTTTCATATCTCGTATTAAATACGTTCAATTTTCGTCTTCGTTTGTGCGTATCTCTAAGAACATATTCAGAACTTAAATATATTAAAGTTCTGCAAGTAATTAATGTCTTCCATGTTTAAAACTGTTTTTGCGAAATATTTAAGAAGCAGTTTATACATATATGTGTATAAAGTTCATGTTTTTGGTGTTACTATAACAGCAAGACCTGCTGTGAGAAGTCGAGAATTTCCATCGCGTCTTTTTCGACCTTCGATTTACAAAATGGCGCAGCTAGACCTGGACGGCATTGTGGTTTTTTCCGTGGAGAGAGTTTCGTTCCTCATAGCTACCCTTTATATGCAGTGAATTCTAGATGCCTCCTCTCGCGTTGAATTCGAAAGAAAGAATACGATGGGGATATACGGCCAAAGGTGCCCAAACAAGTAGCCTGGGAAATTCTCGGAAAATGATCATAGAATAATATTCGTTCGTAGCGACATCTGCGAATATAGTCGTGAAGTCACTTAGTACGCTTACTACCTTGTGGTAACGCCATTTACAACAATTACGCACATAAGAAAATATGTTTTCACGGAAAGCAAGTTTTCGTCTTTATATGAGAATATTTTTCTCATGATTTTATCATATTATGCAGATATTTCGTCTTGATTCTCTGAGAAACAAAGCCAAAAAGTGACTTCCCGTTTCGGCAGGGCTTTCTGGCGTCAGAATTCATGATATCGATAACACAGAGCAAAAATGTGACAAGTTTAGTTGGATTGGTGCCTATCAGGTGGCGCCTAAGTAGAAGGACTGTCGACGTGGAAACACAGACGAGGAATAGGAGTAGACCACCGACGAGGTATAGGAGTAGACCAATCACCCAATGTATTTTTCTGTCTCACGCTCGGGGGGCTCTAGAGCTGTCTAGAGCTGTCTAGAGCCCCCTTACCATTCCGTGTCACATCCTACCGTATCGGCCAGAAGCAGTATTGTGGAACCAATATTCTAGAACGGCGCTGTTGCTGATAGAAATTTAAATCTCATGTCGGAGATTCTATAAATGATGAATGAAAAAAAAGAATGTTGTGTCCTTTTAATTTCGTTACGCCTGTAATGCGACTACATCGAAGGAGACATTTCTACGTGAGAAAGCTTACATTCAAGTAAATCATATGCATACATATACTTGTATAATGTACATGTATGTATAGCGAGCATCAAGAAGCATAAATTCACACTCATTCGGACCTGTTGAACACAAAATACAAATTCAATTGATCTCTATCAAGTGACAAGCAAGGAATAAATCAAAATTTCATATAAATTGTACAAGTAATCAGGGGCAGTCATGTCAGGGTGAAGTGTGGCATTTCATTTATCGCAACTCTAGAAGGCGGGATTTTCTACCGTTTGCATATCGGAAAACATTCATATTACATCGATACGAATCTCTAATTCTTACTGTATCACGCGAGCAGGGAAATATACTTCGCGGTCCCTACTATTATTACAAATTCGAACATTGCAAAATCAGTTTTCCATGGTGCAACGAACACTGAATTCCATCGACAAAATTACTGCGCGGTCCCTACGTAAAGATACCCCGTCTTTTACCTTGCGGGCCGACGAGGCGTTCGATACGCTATACATACACAAAGTGTATGTCTTCTAACCCGATCGGACCACTACGTTAAAAAAATACATGCTTTGTGAAACGCAGTGGTAAGTTCCTTGCATTTAGCGCTCACACACCATCAAATGGCCAAGGTACACGTCGCTACGTTCAGGTGAACCTACAGTGATTTTCGCTATCGTAAGGCACGTCAACACCATGGCTTGCACCGCATTAGATGCTAATACAATGGTCACCATGGCATTGTCGTGCGTACCACCACAAGTGACGTAACTTAATACGTCTTCTTTTTGTGTATGGTACTGTCATACTAAAACGGACACACTTGTTCCATTGCTGGAACGGCAAACGAATCGTGTGTTAGGGCACACCGCGCGGAATCGAACGTAGCAACGTGCACCGTGATTTTGCGCTAACTGCGATCTTAGAAAGTGCCAATACGTTTCTTCTCGACGCATAGCGGTCCGGTGGACACATGCTCCACATTTCGACGGTAGCAAAAACTTTAAACTTGAAATACAGAACTCGAGCAATATAACTCGAAAATCTAAAAAAAAAATCTTCAGAATTCAATGTTCGCTTGCTTTATGCGCTACCGACTCTGCAATGTTAATCATCTACTTTTATGTACGCGGTCGCGAGTCTTAATTAAATCTCGTTTTGCACGTTTTCCAATATGCAGGTTAATCCCGCCTTAATACAACGCGTTGGTATTTTTCGCAACACTAAGACATTCGCGATATCAAATTCGCAACGCTAATTTCTCAAACAGAGTTGTTTTTATCAATTGATTCGCGAGGCATGCAGGAAGAGTGACAAAGTCTATTGGTGAAGAGACCCGGCTCATCCACCGTTTTACTTTGTCATCAACAAAAGCGGTAACTAAACAAATTCTGTTTTATTTTTTCGCAACGCTAATTCAACCCTTTGTGATTTTTTCGCAACTCTAATGGAAAACGCGAATGCCTGCACCACACCGGGCAGCCGTTTCGACTGCGGGAACCACTTTTACAGTGGATCATTGCAGCTCGAGTATGGGCGCCTGAAATACCGAAAAAGACTCGAATGCAAACGCGATATTTTCTTGCTGCGCAACGCTAATTCAATGAACAGAAGATCGAAAACAGACTACATTACTAAAAAAATTCTTATAAAATCTTTACGTCTTAAAAATTGACAATTTAGCAATCAAAATTAAATGAAATGGAAATCGCGATTTAATTCGCAACACTAAACTAGAAACAATCTAAATTGCGAGTATCTTCGCAACACTAACTTTGATCCTCTCTTTTCAAAATCATTTAATGCAACGCGTGTTTTTTTTCGCAACGCTACTGCAAATCGCGGATGTGCCCATCTCGGCTGTTCGTTGGGGCGGCGAGGCCTGCCCATATATACAACTAACTACTTTTAAAACTACTTCTAGCATTTCTACAGACGAGTACAGTGACAAGGTAGTAACGATAAAACGCATGCAGTCGTTGCCCTCTTGAGTGACAGTTTGTCGGGCCACTTCTTTTTCTTCGTGGTCCGCCAAACATCTGAAACCCTAAACGTGCTCGCAGGGAAAACGATCGACGACTTCCGAGACGAATCACAAGTTTCGAGAGAAGCCGATCGTTTCCCTGGTGCAATCGAGCAGGTGCGAAACGTTTCGATGCCCTAATCCGCGCGCGTTCACCGTTCGCGACCGCGTCCGCGAAAAGCTATGCGAGCAAGAAGAATCGAAGACGAATCATCCATCGAACGTCATGCCTCGTTCGATTTCGATTCGAGAACGAAACTTCGAGCTCTTCCAGGAACTGACTACCGGTCGAATCGCGGCCTACCCGAAATAGAAAACGGTAGCCAGCCCCGGCCACTACCTACTTAAAATTAACATTCACACCAAGAAGGTAAGTTACCTAACCTGCCTAGTCCTATATGTAAAAAATGGCAAAAACCACAAGCTCACCAACACATTCACTCAACGATTCCCATTCAGACGCCAGGGTGCAAAAGCCTAATACCTAGAGAGCACGTCCCGGGACGCCTCCGACACCCTAACGTCGAAACCTCATACAAACACAGTTAAGGTACGTACCAGTTTCACTGAAATCGACTGACAATGGTAGTGACCTTTGCGATATAAATCGGTAAATTGAAATAACAAACTATTTTCAAGACTCAATTGAACTACGTGTAATTCTGAATGTTACAAACGTAGTTTTTAAAAAAGCTACTCGCGAACATATTCCATGAAGATCTATGTAGCATGTCACAGATCGACAGGAATGTGCGTTATTTAATCTAATTTGAAAATCCGACGCAATTTCACTGCCTAATCGCACACACACACAAGTGGAAAATACGTCGTGCACGATACACTGGCCATTGTCAGTCGCCACACAAATATATATTATTAAAACAATATTCCATGTGCCCGTTGCTCTCACCCTCCCGAGTAGCACCTGGACACGCGAGAGAATTCGAGCAACGAACAGGGAACCTTAATATCCTGAAAATCCTAACTAAAAGAATTCATTAGATTATTTACGCGGGCTAATGTTCATACATTCTTGAAAAATGACTCTACTTGAAATTCAAAAGAAAATCTTAATTTATGAAAAAAATATTTAATATTTGAAAGAACTAATACAAAATTTTAATTGTTAAGCAAACAGACTGAGTAATATTTTAATTTATTTAATTTATTTATTTGCAATCTTTAATAAAATATTTAAAAACCCTCGGACGATCCATTAACAAAGTAAAGTTTCGAAAAAATGGAAAGAATACTCTACCAAATGTAAAGTACTAGTAAAAGTAACACAGGTTAAATTCATGTGCGTATTTGCTTTGTTCAAAGGATCTATCCGTCGCGAATCGTCTTTTTGTACGTAAGGTCTAACTTTAAAATACGCTTTTTATTTAACTTCAAATGAGTTTAAAAAATTAATAATTATCTGAATGATAAGAGGTAACTTTAGTAATCGTATACCAAATGACAGAAAATCTGTATCTTCTAGAAATTTGGTGATATCATTATCGAAATTGTATTATTTAAAAAAAACGCGACGTACAAAAAAACCCTACCTATCTAAGAATCAAATTACTACCCGCGGGAAAGGCCTGGCGTTTCCCGCGGTCACTGTACTCATCAAAACCAATTTCTACTCATCAAATATAGAAAGAAAAAATACAGTTCTTTTTGTACTTACTAATTGTTGGAGGGGCGAGAATGCTCCGTTAGAATCCTGTAATCAAACAAGGAAACAAGAGGATATTAAAAAAATGATTCGTAAGATTCATTCATTCAAATACAATAATTTAAAAAGAAAATATTTAATAAAATAATTTAATTGGAAATATATGTCTTCTGATACTTACATTCTCTCCCTCTTGAAGACAGCACGACACGATGGCTCTCGATCTTAGCTAACGATGTCGTCATTGGTCATCGTGGTAAGAAGCCTCAGGCATTCATGTAGACAGCCTCGAAGAATTCTGTAGCACAAAGAACAAATTCATTTAATTTGAATCAATTGATAGTCGAAGAATAAATCTAAATTCATAGAAAATAAATCATTCACGTTGAATATAAAATCAAAATTAATTTGAGCCGAAATCAAAATTTCCATTAAAACGAACCAGAAACTAGAATTAATTCAATTCAATACATGATACAATAAAGTGGATACTTACAAAAATTATGTTCGGCGTTCGAACTTATCCCACGATGCATTGCGATCGTATTCCATCACTTTGCATTTTTGGAATGGTGCTTAATATACCTGAATAACTGATAAAACACATAATTAGAATACTGGATTCATTTATCAAAATAATAAATAAAATAAACACAAATAATTTATTATTGGCGAAATAAAATGTACACTTACTCAGATTATGTGGCTAACGCTTGCAGGACGGTTTTCCTTCACGATCTCGAGTCAATCTCGACTCAATCTCGGCTATTGATATACCGCCTCTCGATCAATTACTTCTTTTCCCTCCAGCTCTGTAACAGAAGGAACAAATTCAATCAATTTCAATCGACCAAGCGTTAAAGAATAAATCCGAATTAATAGGAAATAAATAGTTCAAATTGAATATAAAATCAAAATTAATTTGAACCAAAAATAAATAAAATTAATTTCTACCGTACGACACGAATCTAAATACGTTTGATCGCCACGACGCAAAAAGAGAAAAATTATCGGGAGAAGACAACAACGACTCGAGAATAAATCGAAATTTGACGTCAGTGAGCACAGTATTAATTTTAATAAAAACCACGATAAATAATCTCGGACTGCTATCGAATGATAAAACACAGAAAAATGGTACTCACCACGTAAAGGTCCTTGTGTTGCGTAGTACAGCTTTTCTGCGTCTTCAAACGACACGGTTCACAAGGACGGAGGGTAGTTCGTAGAGATATCCAAAATATGTCCGATCACTTTCACTTTAGATATAAAAATGAAGAAGCGGGCTGATCATCGCGGCCGCGGGTGGTGGTGGGGGGCGCGAGGCGTCACAAACGGGTGTTCATACCTGTTTACGAGGGTTGCCTTGCCGTCTTTATGACTCTGTGTAACCACACAAAAAAAAGGATAACTTTGTTTATATTAGACCAAACGACAGACTTTTATTGAGCAATTCGAAGAATTGGTTACCGAATGACGTGCAAAAAAGGTTTTGAAATTCAGTTATATTATATTAATTCATCCACGTTATATTCTTGATATTAGTATTACTTTTAATGTTTTACATCCTAAAAACAATAATAAAAAAAATCTATGGAATTCGAATATGTATTCTGCACTGACGAGATATCGTCGCTGGCCTTCTATTTCTTACTCCAGCCACAGTTATAAGGATAATAATAAGTAAATAATTAATAAAACTCACATTATTGTTTTGATGTTGTTGTTGCATAACGTCTGTCTTCCTTGGCAAATGGTTGGAGGGTATACCTAAAAAATCGAATTAATACCTGTTACCAATAAATGAGCCGCTCAATGCACACATCGATTAACTCCACTTTTTGAAAAATCTTAAATTTAAGTGTCAAAGCCCTTGGTATAGTCATAACTTTTTATATTTATAATAACTTTCCTGAATAATAAAGATTAGCACCGTTAAATGGCAAATTTTTTTGGCCATTGAATAATAAGTAATTTATTTCAGAAGCCATTTCGATTAACTCCATACTCTAATGTTTTTCACCAGATGATTGGTACCATATAATCAAAACATGTAAAAAGAAAGCGCCATTTCATCTAATCCAAATGACTCACCAAGATTTTTTGTCAACAAAACCTTTAGAACAGTCTATCATTAACAGAAAAGTAACCGTCACAGGGCTTCCAGTAAATTGGCTTAAAATACGCTGGATAAAGTTAGAAAGGTCCAAACCCTATCTCATACAATTCAAATGTGACTATAATGAAGATACAGAATTTCAAGCCGTTAATATAAGAAAATCTTTAGTGGGTAGACCGCAAAGTTTGAAAAATATAGATCAGCCTTTATTATATCCTAAAGGTAGAACTGTGACAAAGGAAAAATGGAGAGACATGATGGACCTGCTGAAATTCATTCCTCCTGTTAAACACGATTACTATAAGAACTTGTCAACAAATCGAAATGACGAATCCTCGCATACAGCTGATGAAGAAGACATTATTTATAATATTGCTGAATCATCCCAAAGAATAATGTCGCTAACATAAAGCTGCTATGAATTAATTACAAAAATTATATTATAACCGAACTGCCAACATTCATTTTTATGGAAAAGCTGTGATAAAAATGTATAATAACTAACTTTTTCTGTAATAAAAAACTTAAAAATGTAAAGACTAAATTTAACTTTATTACTTTTTTCAGTTGCCAAATCGATTAACTCCACCAGTCACATAAAAACTGTAACATTACTGACGATTGTTTGTTGGCTATTCTTTCTTATTAATTTTATATACCGTTAGATGAAAGCTATATCTGCAATTATGCATTCTACATTGTATATTTGAATTCATATTATCAGAAGAATTTTTAAAAACAATATACATTACATCATCGCGTTTCTCAACTTTTCGTTTTATGGAGTTAATCGATGTGTGCACTGAGCGGCTCAAATAATAAAAAAGATCAAAATTCATAAAACATTAGTGGAATATTATAATAACAAAGTAAATGAAATAGAGGGGATTTCCGAAAATTTAGGAATTTAAAAAAAAATCACTTTGCACTAATTGTTTTTTATGAGGATTTCGTAGCAATTAAAGTTTTTCCCCTGCAAATACTTTCTATTCTTGCACTATTCGTCTTGTCTTACTTTATTTATTACAAATAGAATAATTTCAAATCATGCATTAACAATTTCTAAACAAATCGGTATAAAAAACTAGAATGAATTCAATTCAATACATGATACAATAAAGTGGATACTCACAAAAATTATGTTCGGCGTTCGAACTTGTCCCACGATGCATTCAGTGCGATCGTACTCAATATACCTGAATAACTGATAAAACACACAATTAGAATACTGGATTCATTTATCAAAATAATAAATAAAATAAACACAAATAATTTATTATTGGCGAAATAAAATGTACACTTACTCAGTTTATGTGGCTAACGCTTGCAGGACGGTTCTCCTTCACGATCTCGAGTCAATCTCAACTCGATCTCGGCTATTGATATTCTTTTCCCTCCGGCTCTGTAACAGAAAGAACAAATTCAATTAATTTGACTGCGCTTGACTTGCCTGCGCGATGACTACGCTTACTTCAATTATTTAAACAAACTAAATAATATGTTCTCTTACATACTTCGTCTAATTTCTCCTGAGCGCCAAGGAAGACTAATAACTGCTCAGGAAGCCTGCGCACGCATCTCACCATTCGATTATAGCAATTGGTCTGAATCGAACGATTCGATTATTGCAATTGGTCCGAATCGAACGATTCGCAAGAAATTTTAAAATCATACTGAGAAATATTTTAATTTATTTAATTTATTTATTTGCAATCTTTAATAAAATATTTTAAAACCCTCGGACGATCCATTAACAAAGTAAAGTTTCGAAAAAATGGAAAGGATACTCTACCAAATGTAAAGTACTAGTGAAAGTAACACAGGTTAAATTCATGTGCGTATTTGCTTTGTTCAAAGGATCTATCCGTCGCGAATCGTCTTTTTGTACGCAAGAGACCCAGTGTTTCTGAGCAATTCGAAATAATATTAGAAAACGATCTGTATTGAATTTTAAATGAATTTAAAAAATCAATAATTAACAAAGTTAAAAAGCAACTTTATTTCATTTCAAATATATTTCAAAGATAAATAATTATTTTGATAATAAAAAGTGACTCTAGTTAATGGTATACCAAATTACGGAAGATTTCTATCTTTTCGAAAGTTCTAAATACGTTTGATCGCCACGACGCAACAAAAAAAAATTATCGGGAGAAAACAACAACGACTCGAGAATAAATTGAAATTTGACATCAGTGAGCACAGTATTAATTTTAATAAAAATCACGATAAATAATCTCGGACTGCTATCGAATGATAAAACACAGAAAAATGGTACTCACCACGTAAAGGTCCTTGTGTTGCGTCGTAGAACTTTTCTGCGTCTTCAAACAACACGGTTCACAAAGACGAAGGGTCGTTCGCGGAGATATTCCAAAATACGTCCTTTCACTTTGACTTTCGATATCAATTGGGATCGGTGAAAAATGGAGCGGGTTTGTACCGGCTTTTCCTTCCCGCCTTGATGATTCTACGAAACCACACACACATACAAGAAATCTGTATACGCATGCTCATCGAAATATTCGAACACCCTTCGAAACAATATAACTTTTTCTAAATAGGACCCAACGACCATACTTTCCATGAGCAATTAGAATTCGGTTTACCGAATGACACGCAAAAAATATATTGGAAAGGTTCCCACAAATCGATTCTCGGAAGAATTATCGGTAAAGAAAGTGTAAGGAAATAATTACTTCGTCTAATTTCTCCTGAGCGCCAAGGAAGACTAATGGCTGCTCAGGAAGCCTGCGCGCGCATCTCACCATTCGATTATCGCAATTGGTCCGAATCGAACGATTCGCGAGAAATTTTAAAATCAAGACAAATTAGAATGCTTTTCCGACATAACAAAGTATTAAGATTTCAAATAGAATAATTTCAAATCATGCATTATAACAAGCAATTTCCAATTTTTTAAGTAAATATATAACTAAGTATGGTAAATATATAACTAAGGATGTTTAAACGAATCTTTTATTTAGTGTTAACAAGTATAGTAATAGTTGGTGGTCAAATTTCAAATATCTACTAATTTGAGGATGTGACACGAAAATGGTAATGGGGTTACGTGACCTCACAAAAGTTGGCCACGAAATTAGGTCTATCCTACACCTCGTCTATCCTACACCTCGTCTTAAGCTTCTTGTGGATCTAGTTCCAACATTTATTGTTTGTCAGCGTAGAGGGCACAAGTAAACGAGTTGTTTTTGTGTGAGACAGAAAATCCCATATGGTGATTGGTCTACTCCTATTCCTCGTCTGTGAGTAGACCAATCACCATAGGGGGTTTCTTGTCTCACATGTAAACAAATGGTTTTCTTACGCCCTCTATGCTGACGAACGATAAATGCTGGAATTAGATCTACAAGAATGATCAAATCTGATCGACGAGTTATGTCACAGACGAGGTATAGGAATAGACCAATCACCCAATGTATTTTTTTGTCTCACGTTCGCTGGGCTCTAGAGCTGGTCTACTCCTACATTTCGTCTGTGGCTCTACCGTAGGTGTGGGATCTGATCCAGGCTAAAATTCAGTGCGGGGGCAGCACTATATCGAAGGCATAAAAACCCCGGGCTGTTCCTCTCTACTGAAGGCAATGTGACGTCTGCGGGAAAAATATTGTCATTTGTAACTTGTGTCTTGTCCAGTCTTGTCTGACACGCATTCGAATGCGAGCGGCTGCGGCCGCAAAAGGCTGATCCATTGAAACGATCGTCCACAGGATTCACGGTCAAGCTTACATTTTTTCATATCACTCATCACCAAGTCAGTTTTCTATCGTAGATTTCACCCTGACACCTAACCTGAACCGTATCCTGAATACCTGTTCTAAATACTATATATAATCATGGATACTACTCCATCATCTTCTAAACGTCCAGGATCATATTCAGCGATATATTTTAAAACTTCGTGGGAAGAAGATTATTTCTTTGTTGAACACGGCGATGTTGCGAAGTGCTTATTGTGTCAAAAACAATTAAACCAAGTGAAGAAATATAATGTGCAGAGACATTACAAATCATACCATGAAATGGATCATATTTCATATACTCCAGAGCAGAGGAAAGAAAAGATTCAAGCTCTGAAAATGAAGCTACTACAAAAACAAGAAGATGAAGTAAGTTATTTTAGTTATGATCAATTAATAAGAAAGTTAAGGAAAGTGATCAGATTATTATGAACACTTCAAGATTACTACGTATTTGTTGTATATCTTTGTGTAATTTTTCCATTTGATCAGAATAATTTGATCACCCATTGCACCTATTGTGTTTATTTGTTTTTATTTGTTTATTTGAACAGTGTTTATTTTTGCTTTTCTTTTAAGGAAGACGAATGGATAATGCACGATAAAATTTTAGAAGTAAGCTACAAAATAGCTTATGAAATTGGAAAGTCGATGTTTCCACTTCCTGTAGGAGACTTGATAAAAAACAGTATGACAATAGCTGCGCATAGTCTGTTTCCAAACGAACTAAACAAAATAGCAGCACTTGGTCTTTCAAGATCTACTATCACTAGACGCGTGAAAGAAATTGCAGCAAACATTACGGACCAAGTTTGTGCTGCAATGCATAATTTTATAGCTTTCTCGTTAGCTATAGATGATATCACGAATGTAGCCGGAACACCTCAATTAGCAATTTTTATTCGTGGCGTTGATGCAAAATTAAACATAGTTGAGGAGTTGTTAGAATTTTGCAAAATGAAGGGAACGACAGGGGAGGATGTTCTCTCATGTGTGGAGGAAACGGTTACACAAAATTCACTAGTTTGGCATAACCTTGTGTCAGTTGCAACTGATGGTTCACCATCCATGGTGTGTCCAAATACTGGATTTGTAAGTCGTTTGAAACAAAAGCTATATCAATTACCAATCCCGCATGGTATACTCTCAGTACACTGCATACTGAACCGTGAAAACTTATGTGCGAAAGACATAAAATTTCAAGCAGTAATGTCAGTTGTAATGTGTACCATCAATTTTATCCGTAATCATGGATTAAGGCAAACGCAATTACGAAACTTTTTGCAAGAATTAGACAATGACTATGGTGAATTACCATATTATGTAGACATACATTGGCTTAGTCGAGGAAAAGCTCTTGATAAATTTTTTAATCTTCGTGAAGAGATACAAATGTTTATGGACATTACAGGTAATCCAGTACCCGAACTAGCAGACCCAAATTGGGTCAAAGATTTAGCTTTTTTTTCCGATTTAGTAGACCATCTAAATATTTTAAATGAAAAATTGCAAGGGAAAAATAAAACCATAATAGATTTTTTTGATACAGTGCGCGCATTTAAAGTGAGTCTTGGTCTCTGGATGAGAGATTTAGAATCCGGCAATAATTTCGATTTCCCTAAGCTTAAAGCAGTTTCTAGTGACAACACCTACAAATACTACCCTAGTGTGCTACAAAATCTATTAGATCAATTTTCTGAACGCTTTGCAGACATAATTAATTTAGAGTCCGATTTTGATATCATTACTTCTCCATTTACCATAGATTATGAAGCAGTTCCTCTACATTTACGCACTGAACTTATTGATTTAAGATGTGATAGAGTTTTAAATTTTCAATTTCAGAAATATTTCAGTAACATACCAGAATTTTACAAAACTCTGCCACAAGATAAATATCCGCAATTACATAGAACTGCTGCAAAAATTATGTCCATTTTTGGGTCAACATATTCGTGCGAACAATTATTTTCTATTTTAAAGCATATGAAATCAACGAATAGGATTTCGTTAAATAATCAAAATACAAAATCTTCAATAATATTAAATACATGTAAATCATTTTCTCCGAATTTCAAGGAATTGGTTGATAGCAAAAAATAAAGAAATGTTGTCATATTGTCTTCTTGTATATATAATCATGACAAAAAAGTGTGTTTTTATACAAAGTGTGTGTGTGTGGGTGTGTGTGTGTGCGCGCGTGCGTGTGTGTATGTGTGTATGTGTGGGAGTGTAATTGTCATGAATAAAAATAGATATTTTATAATTTGTCTATTTTACTTTCCTCTTGTAACCCTTCTAATCCTCCTAAGTACACGCATAAGTCGATCGAGCTGTGTGTGGGTGAGTTTGATTTATTAAACACAATACATTGATAAATTTATTATCTCTGCTTGTTTAACGATTATAATAATTCCTCTTGCCAATGATGCTGTCGAATACCCCCTTCTGTTATCTTACCACCTAATTTTTTCAGTAAAAATGGCTAATAGTACTCAAGATACAGAGTAACTTTTACAGCATGTCAACGTAACTTTTATGCATATTTATTGGGAGTATACAAGATACTTGATTGTAACTAATATTCCCGATTCATGAGTTATGTTCTGTGTGCTGTGATTTAGCTCAGCAGTTGATTATTCTATTTGGGTCAGGTGGAGTCGACATTTCATATCGTGCGACACGAAACAGGATTAGATGACTGGCGTACTCCTACATCTCGACTGTGATATTAGTTCCACAGTATTAGTTTCGACCGATGTGGTAGGATGTGACACAGAAATGGTAACCGGGTATGAGTCAGTATGAGTGGTATGAGACAGTATGAGACAAAAAAAATACATTGGGTGATTGGTCTAGACCTATACCTCGTCTGTGTTAAAAAGACTTTTGAAGTCTGTAACTAACAATAAAACTTATAAGTAAACAGTGGCACAATGGTGCATTGAAAATCATTCGGTTCGCCACGCTGTGCTGTAATGATTCATTTAATCCCTCCTCACGTGGATACAGAAGTGTGCACTTCAGAGTATAGTTTACTCTTCACACTAATGGAATTTCCTTGTGCTCGAATTTTCTTTCATTCTATGGTCAGTTTCTCATCGCATAAACCCCTTCCTTCCGAGTCTTGCTGCTTTCACGATATTAATCATGCTGTGAAATTTAAAATAAAAAATAAAAAATATACTACCGCAAAAGAACCTAGCAAAGTATAATATTACATTAAAATCAATCATCGTTCTTTACGGTACAAAATATAACAAGAAATGCATACACGATATAAAAGTATTGCAAGTACATGTTGCAACTCACCCTATTTTTTAAAAAGTCTTTTGGAACTTCTTTTGAAAATCCGGAAAAGCATAGAACAAAGATTGCCGAATATTGCCTTCTGTCGTGGTAGCGCTTACAGGGGATTCATTTTCTGAAACGGAGCCATTTCACTTCAATATCACGTACTCATACATAATGCATTACATTTGCCGATAGCTTTTGTGCTTGCCAGAGAAGAAACGAATGGCTGGGAATAATTTGCTGCTTCTTTCACGTCAAGTTTCCCCTGTTTTTGGCCGTTAATCGCATTAACATGATTTTCTCTGTAGAAAACACTATATAATCTGGGTACTTTACGAAAGATCAAGAAACGATGCTAGAATAATTTTTCATTACTCGATACAATTGGATGGCCAGTTATTCCGTGAATTTTCAGTTTTATTTTAAAATTATTCGTGTATCTTTTAATCCCTTCCAATAACTCTGAGAAATAACGTAACGTAACAATTTGGACAAGAGATGTTAATAACATGAGAATGATCAAAGCATCCGGAAGGGTGCAGGCTCCAACGATTCGAAGGCTATGGATTCTTGCGGGATAGAACAGTTGAACAACTTTAGTCAAAGGGAACGTTGGACCGTAGGACACCAGGAAATTGCCCTACTACACTCAAATCCTTTTGTCTGTTAATGACATTTTCACTATAGAGGAAAGCCTATGTTCAAAAAATTGAGGGCACACATGAAGATTAAGCGAATTTTACGCTAAATCAATTTCTATACATCTACGCATATAAAAAGGGATGAAAAATAAACACCAGTAATTAGTACATAATCCTCATATTTTTCTATGCATTATTATTTTTCGCTAGTTGCATGTGACACCATCTTATCGATCAGGATGGCTTGTCAAGTAATACCGAATATCAATCTGTAGCCTGTACTAAAAAAAAAATAACCAGGAAGCAAGGTGATCGAAGCGCGATAATACGTGTTAGGACACACTAATATTTCATTGCAATCATCTGAATTTGTTAAAAATATAGTAACGTCGCGCATCGATCAAGAAGCTCTGACGGAGGTTGATTCGGGATGGAGGAACGCTTTCACCGAAATGAGAAATAAAATGGCATGATATAACGGGAGACATGTCCTAAGAGGCAGAAGATTATCCAAGGCAATGGTAACCATGACGACGGCACAGTGTATCGAGGAAAGATGTACATTCGTTTCTTGGCTTCTCGACGTCTGAATAAGGGAGGCGTATTGAAGAGGGTAACGATAGTGCAGCGTGAGAAGCTGAACGGAGTTAAAGTTGAGGGGAAAAACGAGAAAAGGAGAAAAATCCGGGCTATCCTCCATCGCCGAGAACTCGGCCACTTTATCCTCCTTTCTGTTTTAACCACCTTGGAGACCTCGTTCTTTTATAGGGCTGCCGTTTCTTCTATGCATTTATTCTACCTCTTGTCGGATCACTCGGATTTAGTGTCTTTTATTCTTCAAACGAATTAATACATCGTCAAGGTAACGCGATTCAACTAAATTTTAATCTTCATTGTACAATCATCGTTGCTTGTTAAAAAAGACTTTAAAATGGTATACTGTGATTTTATCTTTTTATATTAGGGGTACCTGTAAGTAATCAATTATTTGCAAAGAATTTGTTTTGCCTTTAGTTCTGTGCCGATCGTTGAAGAGGAAACACGTATTCTTTTACAGTTTTCGGTAAATCAGCCTGTGCTCAAAATATTCGAAAAAGTATAGTTTTCTTACAACCCTGTAATAAAATGGCGATGTCATTTTGTACAAACGCGGAGGGGATGATTTCGCATGAGAAAATAAGTCGAAAATATCGAATAAATTTTTTCATTTGACGCGCCGTTTTCGAGAAAATTTACTTTACAAATCAAGTCAAGTCAAGTTCGCGCGTCTAGCGTTCTTAGGAAGTAGAATGAGCACGTCACGAACAGACTCGTCAGACGTCCCTGTTCAATAAGCACGCGTGTTCGCTGAATTTTCAAACTCAAATCTCTCGGAAAGGAGGAGTCAAGTAAAAAGAAAGTACGTTTTCTATTTTTTTCTCCTGTAGAATCACATCCTCCACCTTTATACCATCTTGGGACACTCTTTAGACATACTCTTTCACTCTTTTATTTCCAGTAATTACTAGAAAACTTTTTTTCTAACTTCTTTTTTTTTAACTTCTTTTTTGTTAAACTTTAACTAATTTTCTAGTAATACCAACTAAGTGTAGCACACTTAGCTGAATCGAAGTGTTATTAATTTTAATACATAGGATAGTTATTTATTTTTCATTTCCAATTATTTAGCGCAATGTAAACATATCGGTGAAGCGATGTATTATTAATAAGTAGTTACCTCGATGAAGCTTGTTAATGATATACCTACCTGGGCGAGTCTTAACGCAAGGTCTCCGCGTGAAAGTAAATCTGTATCGTTGATACTAGATGCGCTTTAAGTGCTGTAGAAACATTCGTCGAGCATTGCAATTATTAAATTACCAGAACTCAAGAAACGAAATTAATGTAATGCTAAGGACGCGTAAATAATCTTGTTCTTTTATGACGAAACTCTTGCAACAGTCTAGCATGAAAAATGTTTCGAACAAAGGATAATCGGTGTTCGATGACCTACAAATTGCACCATTAAGAATTTGAAAGAAGTTTCATTTCAATGAAAAGTCAAGGTCACTTGTTTAAATGGCACCATGTATCTGACTGCATAGTTTTGTAAGCGATTTCGAGACGAATTCGATGATCTACTGTACTATGATTTTCAGTTGACCTTGAACTTCATTTACTCGATATATTTCAAACATCCATAAATGTGTATGTGTGTGTGTGTACGTGCGAAAACCTAATTCGAAAAGTTCCATAGTTCTTTCGAAGAAAGTTCAAAACAGAAAACTAAAGAGCAGCCACTTAAGGAATCTTCGAAATCAGAGGTGGCCCAGTTTTCGTAAATATTTGCCATTGTTATTTTTGGTCCTTGATTTCCAGACACCTGGTATAGATGTTCAAACAGTGCAAGCGAAAAAGGGTGTGATTCTACATGAAAGAATAAGTCGAAAATATAGAATAAACATTTTTCGTTTGAGGCTTTGTTTTCGAGAATATCTACTTTGAGGATCTGTCAGGTTTGTGTGCTTTGGTATATGCAGGAAGTAGATTCGGTTGGTCATGATCAGACGCGTCAGACAATTCCTATCGAATAGCATGCTGCATTTCAAACTCGATTTTCTCGATAACGAAACTTCGGATGAAAAAATGTTATTCTATATTTCCGACTTATTCTTTCATGTAGAATCACCCCATTTTCGCTTGTACCACCAGTTACCAAACACCCTGTAAAATATAGAATAAACATTTTTCGTTTGAGGCTTTGTTTTCGAGAAAATCGACTTTGAAGATCTGTCAGGTTTGTGTGCTTTGGTATATGCAGGAAGTAGATTCGGTTGGTCATGATCAGACGCGTGAGACAATTCTTATCGAATAGCATGCTGCATTTCAAACTCGATTTTCTCGATAACGAAACTTCGGATGAAAAAATGTTATTCTATATTTTCGACTTATTCTTTCATGTAGAATCTCTCCCTTTTCGCTTGTACCACCAGTTGCCAAACACCCTGTAAAATATAGAATAAACATTTTTCGTTTGAGGTTTTGTTTCCGAGAAAATCGAGTTTGAAGATCTGTCAGGCTTGTGTGCTTTGGTATATGCAGGAAGTAGATTCGGTTGGCCATGATCAGACGCGTCAGACAATTCTTATCGAATAGCATGCTGCATTTCAAACTCGATTTTCTCGATAACGAAACTTCGGATGAAAAAATGTTATTCTATATTTTCGACTTATTCTTCCATGTAGAATCACTCCCTTTTCGCTTGTACCACCAGTTACCAAACACCCTGTAAAATATAGAATAAACATTTTTCGTTTGAGGTTTTGTTTCCGAGAAAATCGAGTTTGAAGATCTGTCAGGCTTGTGTGCTTTGGTATATGCAGGAAGTAGATTCGGTTGGTCATGATCAGACGCGTCAGACAATTCCTATCGAATAGCATGCTGCATTTCAAACTCGATTTTCTCGATAACGAAACTTCGGATGAAAAAATGTTATTCTATATTTTCGACTTATTCTTTCATGTAGAATCACCCCCTTTAGGCTTGTACCACCAGTTACCAAACACCTTGTATATGTGTCACGATCACAGAATCGTGCACTTTTATCTTGGTCTTTCCGTTTTCCCTCTTACAATGAGTCAGCGTATTGGTCCGCTCGAGATTCCTGGTAGGAGATTTTTCCGTGATGCAGAAGGGGGAATACACACGGAAAGTATAGAAGTGAACGAGACCTGATTCCGCATCGAGTCGTTAGCGCGGCTCACGGATTAACCAGCTCGGAACCGCCTACCATGCTTCATTAACGAGCCGACGCAACGTTAAAAAAAAAAAAACGCTGAATAGTATTATAATTAATCCGTCTCGCACAAACAGTCCGCTCGCAAGTTCGAATTCAGCGAAATACTCGGAATCTACAGGTTTCCTCTTACTGGGACAACTTGTTGAACGTCGACGTTTCCCGTGGTAATATCGATCAATGCCATTCTTCATCTTACTCGATGGACAATTGAGATTCTTGAATTTCATTTCGTTTCGTTCTCGATCACTCGACGACACGTCCGGATGCTGTTTGTTGGCGTCGTAGTTTGTCTCACGTTTATTTTGTTACTCATCCTCGACCGATCAACGGAGTCTTCTAATCCGAAGCAGGTCTGGACATCTTCTTCCCCGCTGTGCTTCACGACCCTCACCACGAGTGTACACGTTCCCCCACCACTGGCCACTTCATATTAGCCTACAATGCTTTTATCCCTTCTGCAGGCAACATCCTATATAGGTTCTCAGCCTCCCTCACTCCATAGGAGCATGGTGGGGAGTCTCAGAAGTGGGAAGAGGACTCCATGTGGGAGGACAAAAATACTCAAGAAGATTAAAATTTGCCGAGTTTGATTTAAAATATGTACCAATTGAAAGGATGTGTATTAAAATTACTAGCAATAGTTTGAGATATTTTTTTAACTCTTCAAAATCTATCTTACAAAATATAAAACATCTACCGCTTACATATTATCCAGTTAACTGTGGAGCTCTCAATTTCAGAAATCCCCCACGGCGCGGAATTAAAATCATGCAATGCGGAATATAACGAAAAAAAAAGAATTAAATAAAAAACAAGGTTCAAAGGGGGGGCAGGGCAAGAGTTAAAAAATTACATTTTTATTCCATAAGAAATTAAGAATTTATTAACGTTAACGGCACCGCAATAGAGTTTTGGATTGACGTGTATACACGTCAAACACGCTTAACTGGTTATATAACCAATCATTCTAAAAATTTCCAGAAAACATCAAATAGAATAGCGAGAATATAAAAATATAAAATTTTCAGAAAACAGAGATATACCGCCTTTCAAAAGCACACGAATTCCGTTCCGTTTTAAGCGACCTTGGTCGTTCGTTCATTGACTGTTTGTGCAATTACGTTCGCGACGTTGCAATCGTTACGGTGAAAGTCGCGAATAGCCGTTCGAATAAATAAAGTTTGCAGAGATCAGACAATGTCGAAGCGTTGTCGTGACACATTTTTCAAGGAACGGCGAACGATTGACGGAACAACTGACGACTTTGAAAGTGTTAATTCGATTCCGCCGTCTGAATGGCACCTTGATTTCGAACTTGAAATTGAATTACAATTCACGGGGCTGCTCCCGCCTTTGATTCTCAAAACGACGTTTCGCTGTTAAACCCTATTAAATAACATTCACGCCCGGCGAGCTCCGGGCTTCATTTACGTTGAATTGATTTTCTGTGAAATGACACCGATAATCATGGTTAAATTCCCTATAAAGCGCTTCAGCTTCGAATTTCGTTAAGCTATAATTAATATTGTCGAAAACAACGCAAACGTTGTGCTTTGTTAACTCAGTCGAATAGATATTGCAGTCCTATTACACTGGCGGACAAAATAAAGTTTAAACTTTAAAGTTTCAGTCTTTCACAGATTGAAATTTTATTTTTGAAGCGGCAGCGAATGTTTTTGTAAATATTTTTTTTTTATTGATGATGGAAACGAGAAAAGTACAAAAGGGGATAGAAAATTGATAGTTCATTTAAAACAATAAAACAAGTAATGACACTGGGTAGAAATAGAAAAGAAAGTTTAACTCTATATCTTTGTTGTTACGATTTTAATATTCAAACATTTTGTTAGTTTTATTAGTTTGTAGGACCTCCACTGATGTCTATTACAGTTTTTAGTATGTTTATTAATCCCTTGATGTGCGATTATCTTCATGGTTACCATGATTAGAACTCTCTTTGGTCCGCCACTGTATACTAAAAAGAATCGATCGTGACTTTCTTAAGTTCGATAACAACGATAAACAATAAACGATAAACGTGTATGAACCGTAATCAAACCAATTTCTACGACTGCGACTACTTCAAGAAACAAGGATGTAGGAAA
The DNA here is from genome assembly GCA_913789895.3 of Seladonia tumulorum. Lineage (NCBI taxonomy): Eukaryota > Metazoa > Arthropoda > Insecta > Hymenoptera > Halictidae > Seladonia > Seladonia tumulorum. Next base: position 10,945,773 of record OU565266.1, read on the forward strand.
CTGAAATAGTTTGTCTTTCTACCTGCGAAAAGTGTGAAAAGCCCAACTGAAAATAACGAATCAAAGTTGAAATATTAAGTGTAAGTTAAAAAATTGTTAATATTAAAGGTGGTCCGACATGATTTTAACATTTACGTTTAGAAAAGGTACACAGACCGTATTCAAAATACTACAACAACGTTGATAATCTTATTGTTAATAATCCTGAACTTTTTTTGTTGCAGCTTGTAAGAAATTAAATTAGAACATTTGCAACAAAATTTAATTATGTTTTTCGAGAAGCAACGGTGTTCGGAATGTTATGAAACATATTAAGAGTTACCAATCAAACTTCGAGAACTTCGCTATTGAATTTGCCTGAGAATTCAAAACCATGGAACTCGACAGAAGACATTTAATTCCATAGCTATCAAACTACGAAGGAAGTTTAATCCTCGAGACTCAATTTACAAGTAATATAGTTAACCGAAACACTAAGTGTACAGAGATTGGAGTGTATAAAGAAATTGACTATCAAGAATCTAATAACGATTTTATACATATAATTAACTTTAACATGCGATGTACCACAAAGGGGATAGATCTCTAATAACGATTTTATACATATAATTAACTTTAACATGTGACGTACCACAAAGGGGATAGATCTCTAATAACGATTTTAATTAACTTTAACATGTGATGTACCACAAAGCCGTAAAAAGCGAACGTATACATATAGGTTAAATACTGTTATTTAAAAGAAATAAATTCAATAACACAATTTTTTAGTAAGTCTTACATATTTTGCGTAATATTGTGTAACGCGCATATTTTGCGTATTTTTTGTGGAACGAAAGGGTGATTACATATTTTATTTTTAAAATTTAGATAGTACAAGAGTAAACGAACTTATCGGACGATCTAATATATATCATGATCTCTGGTGGAAAAATCACAATTTCGATGGAGAAGTTCAATGAAACTCGCTTATCGATTTCCGACACACAGTTGTCGAGATAAATCGAAGCGACGATTCAGGGACGAAGGGAACGGATCTACCTGCGCAAGTCGTGATCACGATTGGTCGAAAGGGTCCGTTCGGAGGAGCCGACGAGTGCCGAGCATCAGGTTCGAGAGTGGGGAGGTACATAAAGCACCGCGACGTAGACAGAGGCCGGCAAATTACGCTGACACTCGCGGATCGCGGACCCGTTCGAGCTCGATCGCGGATTTCCCTTGAATCGCATCGCCAGACGCGGATCCACGTGGATACCAACAACTGTCAAGCAGTCGAGCCGTTGCACACCAATCCGACCATCGAACCTCCCGGTACGTCTCTTACCTCTTCAACAATGCTCGAATGGAACTTGTTAACTTGCACAAGCGAGAAAGCTGTTGTGTTTATCGATTGAAATTCGGCGCGTTCTAGTCCCTATGCGTTCGAAGTGGACACGTTCGACTATTTCTACATGTCTTGAATTCGATGCGCTCGCATTGGTGAAATGCAATACATTTTTCCGTTTCACCAATTAACACGTTGACTGCCATGTCACCCATATGTGGGTGACAGAATTATTTGTCCAGGATTTATAATAAATTTTTACGTTAATGGTATTCGTTGTACCTTTGATTAGGATCAGTAAAATGTAAGAATGCTGGAGGACCACGCAATATCATACATTTAATTTTTTTCAATTTTTATTTCATTAAATAACTTACTTTAATTTTATGGGATTTTTGAGGTTTCTAGTTTGGCAGTCAAAGTGTTAATTTTAATCGTAAATGCACAACATTCGCAGACTAGTCATAAGTAAATCGTTAAAGTTAAAACATATTTATATTTGCAATCGAACGAATTTAGGTTATAACCAAAAAAAGGAGAAAGTATAAAAATTAGGAGTATTTTGTTAATTCGTTGTATTCGAGAAGCAGGATAAATATAGAAGTAGAAGCAGATTTTAATTTTCATAGAATTTCATTGAACCGAATGGATGAAAGTTTCAACTTCAAAATTATTTGACAAATTTCTGTTTTATTAAATAAATACTTACTTTCAATACTTTGCGTTTACTTTGGTCGTATTTAATTTTCATGTTTGTTGAGTTGCCGGTGATCAGGTATTAAATGTTGTATACGTATAGCTCAAATAATAATTTGTATTATAACTATTATAATACAAATATGTTTATTTGTCCTTGAATGTGGAATGTTGAAAGTAATGAGAAGGTTTGTATTATTTTTATGTAAAATAAAAACCCAGGTACGTTTATTGGTTTACTTCTTGGCAATGAGCTTTCCAATTTTTATGTTAGATTGTCAATAACAAATATATCAGGTTTTAATATTGTTTCTTTTATGTTCTTCGCAATAAGTATTTTCATAAAATAATCGATTAAATATCTCTTTCACATTTGTGGCTAATAAATGAAGTTGTAAAAGTAATAAGTAAATCGAGTTTGAAAACCAGTTTATCAGTTTTTATTCATCAAGCTGATAAAGATTTTTATGTGTATGTTTTTCAATTATTATTATTCTGTTATTAATATATTGTGATAATACTATTATGAAACTTTGATAAATAATTTGATATAAGTGATAAATAATTTCTGCAGCAGACATGATTAAGAATTATCTGCGTCTGTTTATTACATTCACGCAGTAATTAATTCAGAAGCACGTTATTAACATTTTTACAGAGGAGAGTGGTATTACTTGCAATCTCTAAATTAACAATAATTACATAAGATTTATGTACATAAGCCCTACATAAATAGTAAGTTGCGTGGTAAGCAATCGAATGATGCATATCAGTGTGGGTTTAGGGTATCGCGATTAACGATAAGTTACCTTTATCGAAAAGCATGCTCCTAAGAGAAGGAGTATCCTTCCATTTATTTGATTGATTAATACTCGTAATATTAAAATGGGGCTTTACTCAAGCTCGGATTAATAAACAAAGTGATTGTCGTTTATCCAACTGATTGGCAAGAAAATGTGATTTGCAGGTGCATACTTCGTTAAACAGGCCGATTTATGTTATTATTTTTTTTTTTAATTCTGTTATTTAATCTGTTATTAAATTACACCAATATTCGATATACCCTCTATATTACACCTTCTTTAAATGTAAGTTTGTTTCGCCCTTTTTTGTCATAAATGAACTTTGTTGACCCTAAATATCATAATGTTGCACCTCTTTGGATTCGTGTTAATAGCCGCTACCAGAAAACAAGTACCAAAACGCAGCATTCTATCTAAAAAAAGATGAGAAATAGTAAATTCAGAATAATTAGAAATTGGATGGTGAAAGAGTCGAGTAATTCTCAATTACAACGTGTCATTTTAGAGTTTCTAGCAGTCGTCTGCAAGAAACAAGAATAACTTCTTCTTTCCGTTGACGCAATTTGATATTTCCCCGAAGACGTCATTCGCTAAAACAACAAATAAATTATACGTCTGTGAAAGTAGCACCCATTCACGACTGCGTTTAGAGATCATTGAACCGAGGTGGTTAATGCATCCAACCAGGTGATTCTGTCGTACTCCGGCCTCCGAGAACCTGTTGACGTCAGAGCCCCGTACTCGAGGGAATCCCGACAACAGTTTTCACGCTTTCATTGACGTTCGAGGATAAATCCTTTGCCGGTTTTTCCCGTTTGCGTAATATATACATTAGGATAATTTTGAATATGCTATAAGTTTGTCTCCGCGTTGCATACAGAACGTCCCAATTTATTTCTGGAGAATATTTTCGAAACTGTTCACGATACTAAAAAATGTTTCAGACAAAAGCCAAACATTTTTTCCCACAAAATTTTTTCCACGTGGACGCGTTACATACAGAACGTCCCAATTTATTTCTGAAAATCGAGAATATTTTCGAAACTGTTCACGATACTAAAAAATGTTTCAGACAAAAGCCAAACATTTTTTCCCACAAAATTTTTTCCACGTGGACGCGTTACATACAGAACGTCCCAATTTATTTCTGAAAATCGAGAATATTTTCGAAACTGTTCACGATACTAAAAAATGTTTCAGACAAAAGTCAAACATTTTTTCCCACAAAATTTTTTCCACGTGGACGCGTTACATATAGAACGTTCCAATTTATTTCTGGAAATCGAGAATATTTCCGAAACTGTTCACGATACCAAAAAAATGTTTCAGACAAAAGTCAAACATTTTTTCCCACAAAATTTTATTCCACGTGGAAGCGTGGGTCATATCAAGGTCAACTTTGTTTTTTTTTCTCTCAACGGAATCGTATATTTTTTAATGTACTTGCACTTTCGCAATGATCCGCAATATCTTCCTTTGTCGGTGTCGTATTCACACGCGTTCATTTTTATGGACCGTAATGACTGTGAAGAGATTCTTCGGAATGTGTTTCTAAAAAATGTTTCAGACAAAAGTCAAACATTTTTTCCCACAAAATTTTGTTCCATGTGGACGCGTGGAAGTCATATCACGTCAACTTTGTTTTTTTTTCTCTCAACGGAATCGTATATTTTTTAATGTACTTGCACTTTCGCAATGATCCGCAATATCTTCCTTTGTCGGTGTCGTATTCACACGCGTTCATTTTTATGGACCGTAATGACTGTGAAGAGATTCTTCGGAATGTGGTTTAACAGAAATCTAAACCAGGCGACCAGTTAATGTGATCGAATTCTGCGCGCTTGTCAGCAGACAGCCTTGCCTGTAACAAATCGCCAAGGGGAAAGGAGTGGTACGAAACCAGCTTCACAAAAATGAGTCATGGTCATTATTCCTTCGCGAGAGCCGACTTATCTCCGTTCGCGATAGAAACCGTAGGATCTACAGTGCAGATCATTGCGTACAGATCTTAGTTCCTTCCCTCTCTTTTCGCCGGTCCAACAAAGAGACACATGTCGTCGCCTCCTACCACGATTCTCAAGACCCACATCGAGAGAACGAAATAGTCTCGCCAATTATTGCAGCACAGATACATGTACAACGTTGCCAATGAGATTCGAACGCGACGCCGCTCGAGGATAGAAGAGACGTACGCGTCGATTTCAAAAATTCCTGGCTATTTTGTTTGTTTCTTTGCGTGAGTTACCGTGCGCTAACTTTATTCCGTATAATTTATTACTAGACTAAGGATTTTACGGAGTTTAAGGATTCGGTTGTGCACAAGCATCGAAAACGTTATTTTTCACAACCTCCGTATTAATTAAATTCTTTCATTAGTATCATTTTATATTTTTTTTAATGCCTGTTTGACGACACTGCTTTTTTCAAGTTGACGTGGTATTTTTTAAAAAATTTTCTGCTACCTATTCAAGTGCTACGTAAAGAGTCTTCATCGGTATAACATTTTTACAAATATTCATAATACGAACATCTATTCCCGCGCAAGTTCAAGCAGGCGTCATGATCGCGTTTAAGTGGACGAATGAATTTCATAGTCATTCCGAGATCTATTCAGTGTAGCTACAGTGACGCGATAGGGAAGGAAATCAAGAATGTTTGAGATGAATAGATCGTTTAATATGAAACAGGAGTAACGCTTTTTTGCAATTGTTACTATCGACAAACGATTTATTATTTTTAATAGTTTGCTACTGTCACGATAGAAATGTTAACTTTTGCAGAATTAAGAAATTGTCGCTATTATGTCATATGTTTTCTCCGTTTACTAAATCAAATGTTGATCGGATATTAGCGAATATACTGTCTTTCTTCGTAAGCGGCAATGTTATCTACCGATGATTACGCAATTATTTCCTAGATCGAAGATAAGCGACTACATTTTACTGAGAGTTTAAGCGACCACGACTCGCATAAACTGTTAGTCGATTATATTGCATAAGCGTGCAAGGGTGTTGAATGTTAATTAATAGAATGCTCGAACATTTGTAGGGAAGGCAAAATGGATGCAGAGAGTTTCAAGGATTTTGCTAAGGAAATGACGGAATACATCACTAACTATCTGGAGAATATCAGGGACAGGTAAATTTTTTTTTGTTCCTTTCGTCTTTGTGCATCCTGTTTCATCGACCTTCACGTTTTCTTGTATATATGTATATGTCTGTATTAAAGTGTCGAATAGTGTTGACCGTATACGCTTCTTTAGTTTGCTATAACGATGCTGTATAACTGCTCTGAAAATTAAAAACTTTGCAGCATTTCAATTACAAAATCATAGCAAGTTTTTCAACATATTCGCAATTTGGTACAAGAATTACGTACTGAAAATTCGGGTTCAAGCACGGAAACAGAACAAAAGGAAAGAAATTAGTTCTTTTCATATACAATTTACAGCGATTCCAAAAAGTATTTGATTTGACCTACGTGTGAATGAAAATTACATATAAAAGTAGTTAAAAAAAAGAAAAAGAAATTAAAAATTTCGTCCGTGTATCAGCACACAAAAGTTAATTACGAAGTGTAATCCATAGGAGAGTGTTGCCAACAGTAGAACCTGGATACATGAAGCCTCTTTTGCCATCAGAGGCTCCGCAAACACCCGAAAGTTGGAAAGATATTATGACGGACATCGAAAGAATAATAATGCCAGGTGTAAGTATGCGTACCCTATCTAAAGCTCTCTCACATATACATAATGCTCCGGTACGTATGTACGATACGATTTAACAGCAAAATTGTTTGACACAAAAATGATAATTATTTTTTTTATCATTTAACTTTGGAACACGATAAATTAAGCGAATTACGTTTAGTTATTTATTAGACTGCGGATTTTGTGCATTTACAGAAAACTTTTTATTTTGTATAAAAATCCGCAGTCTCTGGTTATCGTAGAATAAATATGTTTCCAACGTCGTCGCGATGACAAAGAAAAGGAACGTGGACGTATGTATGTTAAAATAACACTATTTCATTTCAGATCACTCATTGGCACAGCCCGAAATTTCACGCATACTTTCCCACAGCACAATCGTATCCAGCAATTGTTGCTGACATGCTGAGTGGCGCTATTGCTTGTATTGGATTCACGTGGGTAAGAATCAGTAACCACGAATCGACGAAGTACATTTCTATTTTAAGACGTTAACTATTAAATGGCACTCCACGTGTTTTGTATGAAATTATATTTTCAACTTCAATCGCTAAGGGATTTTATTAAACGCTAATTTAGTGCCTAAGTAAATTTCTTCGTTGTCGTAAAAATTGCAAGATATCTAAATAAAATTTCGGTCTCGTAATTTTTATAAAACCACGAGTACAAGTTACACTTGATGCTCGGTGTGGTTAGTGTGTTACGACACACTAATTTATTATGCGGTCACTTTATTTTGCTTGACAGATGGCGAGCCCTGCGTGCACCGAACTAGAAGTAATTATGTTGGACTGGTTGGGAAAAATGTTGGATCTGCCTAACGAATTTTTGGCTTGCAGCGGCGGCAAAGGAGGCGGTGTTATTCAGGTACTACTTTTTTTAAACGTTCACGAAAATCGATAATTTATAGATTGTGGAAAAAAACTGAGTAAATCGATTTCACAATTTTTGATATGCTGTGCGATAAAAATGAGTTTGATAAAAAAGTTTTAAAACTCGTTTTTAAACCGCAGCTTAAAAGAACGAACGATAAACTTGGCAAAGTACTGCCACGCGTAAATTTTATTTGCGAATCAATTTTTTTCAAAGGGAACCGCGAGCGAAGCCACTCTGGTTGCACTGCTCGGTGCCAAGGCTAGGAAAATCAGGCAGATCAAAGAACACCATCCCGATTGGACTGACAATGAAATTGTGGGAAAACTAGTCGCTTATGGTTCCTGTAAGTAAAATTCTATTCGAGTAGCACACTATAAATATCTGTGTATAGACTCGCGTACCAGATCCGGGCACCTCTGAAGTGACATTTATTTAAAATATTATTTCAAATAACAAGTTATCGTACTTGATAATTATTTGAAATAATTGCGAAATTCTTCTATTACACAGTCTCCTTAAACAATTTTTTACCAAGTTATACAGAGATCTCTACTGTACTTTACTTTCGCGATTTTTAATTACTCGTTTAAGTCGCACAAAATGAATTCTAAACGGTATCTTTGCATGGCATAATGATTGCGCTAGTTATACACAAAATGTTAATAACGTACATTAGCATATCGAGGCAGAGCTATCTAATCGTTTCCACGCTTGAATAACTTGGTGCAATCCTTGTCCAATGCTTTACAATCAACGGTTACAAATTAACGTGGAAATTAACCGGAAGTTACACTTCTATATTTTTATTATATTTTAACTCTCCCGTCCCCTGTGTCAATTTCGCAGATTTTTCAGTGTAAACGATGTTAATAATATTATTTTAGCCGATTTAGCGTAAAGATCCGGAATCCGACTGTTTAATTACTAAAACGAAGTTGTCTTTATTGTTTCCATAGTTCCCGAAATTGCTGCGTTTAGTAAATTTTCGACGATAAATCGAATTGCAAATAAAAGTTTTACAAAATGATTAGTTCGAGGAGAAACTCGAGCACGTGCCCGACCGTGATTCCCCATAAACAAGATTAACGATGACGTTGTCCGGCGCTCTTTAACATTTGACAAAGGTACGCGAACCGGGGGTGGAGTGACAGGGCGAGTACGAGGTTGCAGCACTTCATCAGCCAGCACTTTGTCACCATGGCAACGCGTAATAACCACTCGAGTTATTCCAACCCGACCACCCTCGCACCGTCCAAACTCACTCTCTTCGGTAGTCCGAACTCTCTCCCGTTATTACCATTTCTCTCGAACGGCCACGTCGAATCGCAGAAAAAGTTACCGATGCACGAAAGGGTTTCACGATTTCTCTCAACAGCTTCCCATCTCGTCCGCCGCGCCATTGGAATAGTAAAAACCTGGACCAAATTCATAAATCCCTTAATGATCAGTTTCAAAGATTTTTCGGGTCGCATATTACAATTACAGTACTACTTATTCGCTAGGATGAGAAACTACCCTTATATGGGATGTTACATGCTATCGAAACAAGGCTTTGCTACTCGATTTAGAATGCAATTTTAAGCAAATTATGTGATACGAAGCCGATGATTAAGTTCATGGCCTCAAAATGCAATAGCTGACAATTTATTATCAGCAAAAGTTAAGATAAAATAGTACTTTCCATGAAAGAAATTTATTATCAGCAAAAGTTAAGATAAAATAGTATACATAATTCAATTGAATTTAAAAGCATTGTTTATTTAAATTATTTTTTGCAAGACTCTTAATAGACTCGATATATGCATTGTGCCGATTGGAGGAAATTAAATGACTTTCCATAAAATAAAAAAAGACGGAGATAATGGACATGGGTGACGCTGCCTAAGATTTTCATTTAAAAAATACTATTGAACCACTTAAAATAATGCAGGTTTATCCGACAAAAAATTTTCCATAAAATCATGAACGACGAAGATAATTTTTATTGTCGCGTCCAGTTATTTTACTCGCTCCACGGTCGCCGTATCGTCAGAATAAAAAGCCGGAAGAAATCCATCGTCCCATGCGACCGAGATTTTTCTTTATCGATAATTTACATTAACGGATTAATCGTCCTTCGGAGAGCGATTGCAGTCCTCCATTATTCTTCAGGAATTGAAAGTTGAAAGGAGCTATTATCGAGACTTGTGGTGGCTCTGCTATTTCCCTTGGGGGATTTAGAATAATGAATCGATGCGTGCACAGGACCTCCGAACAATGAAAAAATGTTAGAACTGTAAGCGAAGAGATAATGTCTTGAGATCTTTGAAAATGGGGCACAGACTTTTGCAAACGTCCAATAATAATGATGTGATCGCGTCATAATTTTTTAGAAAGAACACTTCTCCAATTTTACTTGTCTAAATAAAGCTCTATTAAACTTCGTTAATTTGATTATATAGAATAAAATGAAACCGTTATACAATAGCGTTATAGTTTCATGCAAGTGTAACCTTGTAGAACCATATGTTGAATTCGGTGATTTAAGAATTTTGAAAATGATCCTTCTTGTAGGAAGATTCGTTTATGATTTCTTTAATATTCAGGTCAAGCTCATAGTTCCGTAGAACGAGCCGGACTTCTTGGAGGAGTGAAGTTCCGACTGCTAGAAGTAGACTCAAAATACAAACTCCGCGGCGACACGCTCGCTGAAGCAATTCGAAAGGACAGAGAGCAGGGTCTGATACCATTTTACGTAAGTTCGTAGTCTGTACCTATAGTATTTCATTTAATTAATTAATTTAATACATTATTTGTTCGATGGAAGAAAATATATATTGAAATATGTAATTATATTATTAAATATGTAATATATATTTTTAAATATGTATTTCGAATTCACAGGCTGTCGCGACTCTAGGAACAACTTGCTCGTGCGCGTTCGATCGTCTCGATGAAATGGGCGTCGTTGCGAATCGCGAAAACGTCTGGTTGCACGTCGACGCGGCTTATGCTGGTGAAGTAATCGAGTTTCACTAAATTTGTTTTTCTACGAATTCTCCTTAATTGCATATTCGTACTTAAATTTTTTCTTCTTCAGGCTCCGCTTTCATTTGTCCTGAATATCGATACTTAATGAACGGCATCGAACTAGCCGACTCCTTCAACTTCAATCCACACAAGTGGATGCTGGTCAACTTTGATTGCTCAGCTATGTGGTTGAAAGATCCGACTTACGTGATCAACGCCTTCAACGTTGATCCGCTGTACCTGAAACACGATATGCAAGGATCTGCTCCTGATTACAGGGTAATTTTATTCTCTATTTTCGATGTTACTCAATTACTTTTGCCAAAAGGGCAATGTAATATTTACTTACACAGTGGTATTATTTGTACAGAATGTTTCACCTAAAACAGGCTGCTCAAATGATCTTGCTTAGCTGTATTTGTACCGAGAAATGTTTAATTTCACGATTACTATATTTTTTTATAAATGTCACATTTTGATTTCGCGTTCAAGGCCGTCGTGATTTTTTATATATATACACACGTAATTTTTTCTGTTGTCTGTAGTAGCTAGCATTATTGTGGATTCGTTCTTATGGAATAGAGTGACCTTAAAATGACATTAGATTTCAAGTTTCAAAAATATTTCTCGTAGAATTGCAGCCAGAGAAGATGGTTAGATGGATTATTGTATATTCCATATGTTTGTAGAATAAGTAGGAAAGTTATTGATTATATTTTTCGTAATCTATTTTAGCATTGGCAAATTCCACTGGGACGTAGATTTAGGGCGCTGAAACTGTGGTTTGTCTTGAGGATATATGGCGTGGAGAATCTCCAACAACATATCAGGAAACATGTCGCTCAAGCTCATGAATTCGAAGGTCTGGTCCTTTCGGATTCTCGTTTCGAAATTATAGGCGATGTAGTGCTGGGTCTGGTTTGCTTCAAATTAAAGGTAAATTATGCCGATAATGACTTGCTTAGGCAATCTAGTGTTAAATATTAAAACGTAAATTATGATTCACACGAGATTTGATTTAATATGTCGTTTTTAGTCAAATTCTTTTCAACTGTACAGGGTGTGGACCATTTATATGGGAACATACTAATTGAAATATAATATAAAATTACTTCTATTATAATATGAATACGCTACGAGTCGTTTGATCGAATAATCTTTGTTCAGGGGTGTAGCATTTAAATTTCTCTTGAATTTTAACGGATCGATAAAATTCTCTACAGGGTTCGAACGACTTAAACGAGACTTTGTTGAAGAAAATCAACGGAGCAGGAAACATCCATCTAGTGCCATCCAAGATAAACGACACGTACTTCCTACGGTTCGCAATTTGCTCGCGATATAGCGAAAGTAAGGACATTCAAAGTTCTTGGCAGGAAATAAAGCGCAGAGCCGACGAAGTCCTCGAAGAGCAATCAGTTTCTAAGTGATGGCGGGCTCAGATAGCTCGAGGTTGCAGATCTTTAGCTCCGGTAGCCTGCAATCAATCCTAGCTTATAGTTCCGTATTTTAGTGATCTCGAAAGAACGAGCGGATAATTGAGGAGCGAGGACCTGTCTGACGTCTGACCTGTCTGATAATTTATAAATGAATGAACAGTGCAAACAACAATTATTCACGAAAGAAGAGCGTAGAAAAAGAGCGTTATCGAGTAGAATATGGTTGCCGGTGAAAATTCACTTTGGCAGCCCAGAAACTTTTAACTTTTCCAAATATAATCCTGTAGATTCTGACAAGAAAATGCCAAAAATCCAAGTTTTAATGCGAGGAATTCGCTTGTTCAAAAGTTATGCATGCTTAAAGTTGAGTGACTCGAGTGTTTTGACAGGTAAAGGTGCCGCCATGTTGGTATGTACTCAGCGTCGCAGGTCGTATAACGAGCGGAGCCGCTAGATGGCAGCACAAACACACAATGATGTCGATAACGTAGCGAACCTAACCACCTTCCTCGCGGCTCCGCTCATCGAATGATGTCAGATTACATGTCAATATGACAGCGCCCTTACCTGTCGAGAATGCTTAAAAACGCTCGACTTTAAACACGCATAACTTTTGAACCCGTGGATTCCTCTAATTGAAACTTAGATTTTTGGCATTTTCTCGTCAAGATCTACAGGATTACATAAAAAAAATTTAACAATTTCTGGGTTGCCAAGGTGAAGTTTATGTAACAATTCTCCTTTACCTATTTTTCAATTCACTTCTACAACTCTCGGTCAAATCGTACCCAACCTTCGTCGCCCGAGGGTTGAACATGAATAGTTGTTCGCATCACCGTAAAATAAAAATGGTAGATTGTTCATGTTATAGTTGCTACTCGTTTTAATAACGCGAATATTCTTTGAAGAACCATGACAATCAAATTGGATAAAAATTAACAAGTTGTTATGCGCGACAATCGATACAGAGAATTATTATTCGATTGTTTAAAGGGTACTCGTATTACAGAAGCTTTGTGAAGGATAAAAAAAGTTTGTTTTATTTTGGAGATATATTGGACAGGTCACGAGAATGTAACAAGCCAAAGATCGTTCTTCGAATCCCGTTTCAAGTTGATGAACATAGAGTTCATGTGAACGTGTCGCCTTGTACCACTTTCCCCAACATTCTAATTTTTCTGGTTACCGTCGCTTTCTTAGATCACCTTGACTGGCATAATAGGCAGCGTGAATCTTTTTCAACTATATTGCACAATATTGTTTGCGTTCATGCGATTCTGAACTGGAAGGTAGTTGCGAAAATTCTTTCGATTCTCGACAATGAAACATTATTATGTTCCTGTGATTTTAATGATTCAACGTATATTGCGTAAATTCATAAAGTAGGCGAGACTGGGTATGGTTGTCGGATTTCTCTTCTTTGAGTTTTGTACAAGACAAAATAGCTACCAGGAATATTCAAAAAAGAGTCTTCTGGATATTATTAATAAGTATCTCCTCTGCAAAGGAACGAAAGAATTTTGGAATTTACCGAACCAAGTGTAGATGAATTAGATACATGGTATAACGCCATCTTATTGTATTCATGTTAAACATATGTAATGTTAATGTAGATATCGAGAATGTAGAACGCAATTAAGAAAGCAAATTGTTCTAAATGTTGTTGTTGATCCATCATCGGTGGACCCCGTTTCATTGAAAGTAACGCTAATTACGAAAAGTATATGTACAGTCACTATGTTCGATTTCCAGATCAGAGAAATTAGAACATTTAATCAAATGAGTCATAATGTGAAACGGTTAGTCATCGATAATTATTATAGCAAAAGTGGACTTGAGAAGCGTTCTGAAGTGTTATTGGATAAATTATAAAAAGAAGTACACTTTCTCAAAAAAAAATTTTATTTCATAGAAGCTATCTGAAAATGAAGATTTATTATTTGAAAATAATAACAAAGAAGTGTCGTGGTGCAATACTTTTGTACACGATTGTATGTGTGTTTCATACTTTCTTCAGAATGCTTCGTAAGAGATGCAGTAACCGATTATCCTTCTGAAGTAGGATCAAATTTGTTTAATAATTAATTTAATCTGATGACAATCCATTAAATGTTCGTCATTTATTAAACATAACTTTTCAACTAAGTGTTTGCAATGTGTTCTGGTGAAAGGTATTTGGTGAAAGTTCTAAATAAGTATAATAGTTATAAATATATCCTGCGGTGCATAACATAAACGATGTTCCCAGATATACATACGTAAATCAGAATATCATGTAACATAGTAGTGGATTTGTAATTCAGTTGGGAACCGAGTGGTATATGTACAATATTGTATAAAATATTGATTGATAGGTTAACATTTACTTTTACTATTATTGTTTTCTTTACGTGGACAGCGATATGCAAACTTGTAGTTTATTTCGTGTGTTCATTTTCAAAGAAAACGAAATAATTCATTCCATGGTATTACAATTTATTAAGTAAAACAGTAGAGAGAATGAAATGAACTAAAAAAAGGTACTAATTATTTTCCTGATTAAGATTGAATTTTTTATAAAATAATCCAGAAGTCAAAATATTAATTGCAGAAAGTATAGTTTTATCCACTCAAGATGCAAATTTTTATAAGTTGATTCGTAAAAGCAGGAATTGAAAAGAAACTTTGCTGTTTTAATTAAAAATGTCTGATTTCGCGTTTGCTATAAATACTTAAGATACACGGACTGCTTATTAGTTAGAGACAAGTGCATCATGGCAGTAAACAATGATGAATATAGACGATGTCTAAAAACGTACCATTTTTTGCTCGTTCAAATGAATCGTACTGCTTCGATTACATTTACGGAATATTTGATGTAAAGTAGTGCTGCAACTGGGACAATAAATAGATCTAGAATTACTTTGCGCGGTTTGGTCTATCGAACGAGTAAACGTTCTTAAAAATGCTTATAATAAACACTTGTAAATCGCTTCGTATGCACTGGTTATGATCACGCACTGTTGTATTTGTAGTACGTCAGATAATCGGGACAATTGAAAACTGTATTTTTGAACACAAAATGTCGCCAGTTTGTATTCCGTAGATATTGTGGTTCAACATAAATTGTGCAAGAGAAACAATCACTTTTAACAGTTTAGAACAGAGCTGCTCAACATTCCTTTTAGCGGGCAAGGGTAGGCCTCAGCGGAGTGGGGGTAGGCCAGTCAGTGTAGCCAGATGAGGGGAGGGAGCACGAATCGAGGGGAAAAGGTTACCCTCTCTCTGCCAGTACCGGAGTATGCCGGACAGAGACGGAACGCGTCACGTGACCGGACCGTGGCGGATGCGTGGGGAATAGCGCGGTAGAAGGGGAAATTAGAGTGGGAGAACAAGTCTTGATCTGGCGACACTGAGCCTAGCCGTAGTTGGCCACGTAGCTGTGACAATGCGTTCGACAAATACATGCAGCCTTGATCGCAGGGGCGTGGCTTCGTGCCCGACGTTCTACATATGCCCAGGGTAAGAAAATTGCTGCCCGTACGGGCAGACGCTGAACAGCTCTGGCGTAGAATAAGAACGTTTCCTCGATGAAGTAACACGAATTGCTGTTAAACGGGACCAACGGAAAGTAATAAATGAAAATGTAACCCGTGTGTACGTGCCTGTTATATTGGTGTGCGGAAGTTCGTTTTAATATTTCGTTTGATTTTTTGCCAAAACTTGCAGAATACAGCGAATACACATATATATGCGAATTCTATGCTACATACCTAACTGTTGAAAATGTTTCGGAGAATATCTGCGTCGTTATTGTCAACGTGGATCATATCAAATAAATTACCTATTAAATTTACTTCGATACTTGCCCATAAACTTCGTTTCCTATTGCAATGATGTTTTTAATCTTATTTATAAACGATATGCTTGTCTCCCCAATAACTACCTTCTATTCCCCACTATGTGAAATAGCTTCATATAATTTCTGAGAATTTTTTGCATTTCTGTACTTTTAAAACAAAAGTGCAATAAAAAGGAAATTGATTTGTTGACCCATTTACATGAGACAGTCTCCTTGAGCGTAGATGTATAATACATAATTTTTCAGCAGAAACATAAATATACCGCAAAATCTTCAGACGATAATAAAAATCACTCTTTTTATTAAAACTGATAACGTGCGACAATGAAAAGTGTATGAAAAACATGTAGAGTTTCTAAATCGAGAAAAAAGTATAAGTACATTTTCAAAAATTTATACTCGGTTCGATATGCTGTAATAACGAAAATTTCACTGTCATACGATACACACAGTTTGTGCGAACATTGCGATATTCGTGGACAATTAATGCACACTCTTGAACGAATGACTTTACGGACATGTTCATATATACAGTTCTAGTATTGTCATTGTTTAAATACTTCTACCGAATTGTTCACTGATTCAGCTTCTATCCGGATACTTTTTTCGGTGGACCTCCAAATCGTTTCGTTAATTGTATTATCCTCTCGGCTTCGCGAATGCCACTTAAACGCGCACCGTGAACCGTGCTGTAGTGTCCCGGAATCGTGGCTTCGCCAGCAAATAAAAGTATTGGTGGTATTGGCTCGCATGTACCTGAAGAAGAGAACATTTTCAGACAAGAAATGAACGAGTAGAGACGAATATTTTGAAAAAAAGAGTTCGTTTTACTTTAATGCGCAGTACTGAGCTAAACTTCATTTTGGCAACCCAGATATTTTTTACTTTTTTTTTACATGAATCCTGTAGATTTTGACGGGAAAATACCAAAAATCTAAGTTTTAATATTAGGAATTCACTGGTTTAAAAGTTATATTTTTTAAATGTTCAATATAGACTCGCAGAAAAATGACAGATTTTCAAAAATTATGAAATAATCGCCAGTACTTGATACGTGAAGAATATTCGACGCCTGGGTATATAGCAATAGTACCTGGTAAAGGACTAGCTAGATCACATTGATGGCCGACAGTACTTTCTAGACCCATGTAGCTGTATGCGCCGGCAAAGTATTGATCCATGCACCATTTGCTTCTGAGCAGATTAGCTGGATATGGCAGCGTAGGATCACCGGTGAATTGTCGAAGAACTCTTGTTATTGACTCCACGACCTCTTCGTCGGAGCACAATTCCATGTCGGCAGCCTCGCGGCCGCAAATCCATGCGCACAGAACGTGCTGAGAAGTCGTCATTTCTTCGATATTCGAAACTCCTGAAATGTATTAGGTACTCGAATCATTTTCAGGTCAGAACTAATTGTGCTTCCGTATAATTTGCGGATTCTATGCATTTACAACAAAAATGAGTGAAAAACAAAACGAAAAGAAAGTTGTTACATTATTTTCGACACGCTAGCTTCCATTTCTTTCTTTTTTAGAAAAATTTTACCTTTGCACAACAATTCGCAGTCTAATAATTTCGGATGATGTAGCATGTGTACATGCGATAGTATTGTAAACAAACTTTAAGACTCGCAATTAGTATAGATAAACGTAAAGTTGTTACATTATTTTCGACATGCTAGGTTCAATTTCTTTCTTTTTTAGAAAAATTTTACCTTTGCACAACAATTCGCAGTCTAATAATTTCGGATGATGTAGCATGTGTACATGCGATAGTATTGTAAACAAACTTTAAGACTCGCAATTAGTATAGATAAACGTAAAGTTGTTACATTATTTTCGACATGCTAGCTTCCATTTCTTTCTTTTTTAGAAAAATTTTACCTTTGCACAACAATTCGCAGTCTAATAATTTCGGATGATGTAGCATGTGTACATGCGATAGTATTGTAAACAAACTTTAAGACTCGCAATTAGTATAGATAAACGTGCCATCTAAACTACAACTGCAACTCTGTTTGACATACAGTGAGTAACGAAAGTATTCGAACGCCCTTTAAATCAGTATAACTTTTTTTGTTAAGTGAATCAAACGACCTGACTTGTTTGAGGAGTTAGAAGAATTGGTTTTCCAAATGATGTGTAAAAAAGATTTTGAAAAAATTGCAATTGGTAAGAATTACATGAGAAAATAAAAATGGCACTTTTCACAACTTTTTTATTTGAGCCTGTAATTAAAATTTAAAATATGCGTTTTGTAGATCTCTGTTAGTTATACACGTACTGAGAATTTCGTCGAAATCGGCTGACGCAGATAAAAATGGCACGTATCAAAATATGTTAGAATCTGAGGATTTTATGCAGAAACTGGCCAAAAGTCGTGAAAAAAGCGTAGATTTTCACCACTTTTAACTAGTTGTAGCTCGTGTGTATATTAAACGATTTCAATAAAATTTGCAGCATGTATATAACTAACATATATCTACAAAAAACGCATATTTTAAATTATCACTACAGGTTCAAATAAAAGAGTTGTGAAAAGTGCCATTTTCATTTTCTCATGTAATTCTTACCAATTGCAATTGTTTCAAAATCTTTTTTACACATCATTTGGAAAACCAATTCTTCTAACTCCTCAAAAAAGTCAGGTCGTTTGATTCACTTAAAAAAAAAGTTATACTGATTTAAAGGACGTTCGAATACTTTCGTTAGTCACTGTATATAAAAGAAAAAGGTTGAAACGAAAGTTGTACGGTGTCGATAATAACGTGTAATGCAATAATTAGTTTCTTTCTACATTTTACATTGCATAACAATTCGCAGTCTAATAATTTCAGATGATGTAGCATGTGTACATGCGATAGTATTGTTAACAAACTTTAAGACTCGCAATTAGTATAGATAAACGTGCCATCTAAACTACATGCAAATCAGTTTGACATGTATAAAAGAAAAAGCTTGAAACGAAAGTTGTCTTTCTATTTTGTTTCTTTGTAACAAGATATAAAGGTCATCTCGAGTACGAAATTGATCGTTAGAATACTTTAGAGAGCTCCACTACGAATGGAAATTTATTCATGATGAGTTGTTTCGCCACTTCGTCGCGTGATTGTAGCGGTAAGAAAAGAAAGTGGTCGAACCTTTCACCCAGTCACATCTATCAGCTAGTTCGTCAGCTGACCAAGCCAGTTTGATGCCACCTTCTTTCCAAACCCAGAACGGCCTGGCATACTCCAAGAATATTTTGTTTACGTAGCCGTATCCCAATTTACATATGGCGTCGACTTTCTCCGCTGGTAGGGCCGGGCAGAACAGTTTGTCGTGCTGATTTTTCAAAACGCCGAGGGACACGGTAACAATAATGTAATCGGCGGGAAATTCTTCTCCGTCGCAACACTTTACCACTGCGCGGGGACAAGAATCGCTTATGGCACCCCACCGTACGCAGCTCACCGGCTTGCAATACCTGTTGCAAGAAATAAAAAGTAAATTTCACAATCCGCATGACTAGATCGTGAATCCTTATTAAAAAAAAAAATAGTGATAAAAATTGCCAATTTCAATTGCAAGAAACAGTATCAAAATACAGGTAGCCCTCCTACAACACGGCATCTTATAACACGGTTTCGCTATAACACGATTCATAAATTGCGGAAACCCTCCTACAACACGGCATCCTATAACACGGTTTCGCTCTAACATAATAAAAAAATTGCAAAAACCTTTGTACAACACTATACTTCTACAGCCGCGGCGAGGCTTGCCGTCTTAAAGATACGATGTTGCAGAAAGTATTTCTTTTCATCTCCGTGGCCTGAAAACAAAAGTGTCAATTTTTGACAAAGAAAAGTCATTTTTCTTGAATGCAGACCCTTCCGCTGAAAGAAGCCGAAAATTCAAAAGGGAGCTACAAAACTGTCTAGCTCCATACCGAGAAATTTACAATGACCTGGTAAGAACCAGCAAGCAAAGTAACATTACTGCAAGAACTTTGAATGAAGAAAAAAGTTCTGAAAGTGAAGGCGATATCATTCCATCGAAAAAACGTTCTCGGTTGATTATACTGAGCAGTGACGACGAAGAAATTTATTAAATGAAAGTTGCCTTAAATTAAAATAATATTTTTTGTTTTGTGTTGTACACACATTTATATTTTTAATAAAAAGTAAGTTGTTTATGTAGAATTAGAAAAAAAATTTGTTTTTAATCAATTTTCGGAACGTAACCCCCCTTTTTATACTGGCTCTGGGTCTCGTACAACACGGTTTCACACAACACGGTTTCACACAACACGGCATTTTCTAGGAACCTATCTACCGTGTTATAGGAGGGTTACCTGTATTGGAAATATTCATCTGATTTTAATCTCATAGATTCTTTTAATCTCTCCAATATTTTAAATCTCGTCCACTCGTTTTTTAACATAAATGCATAAAATCCGTATAAAATGTCCGCTCTACACGTGACATTTGTGAACGATCGAAAGTATAATACTTTACGCGATCGATCATTAATTTATCCGGCGATATTGGGCATTGACAGTGCCATTAATGAAATGAGGTTACCATTTATGCGATCTTGAAATCTGCTATATAAATAGACGTATTGGAAGCGTATTTTAAATTCAGTATTTTGGTGCAGAAATCAATACTTGGTTATCGATCGTTAAATTGTAGTATGTATTAACACTTTGACTGCCAAACTAGAAACCTAAAAAATTCCATCAAATTAATGTTATTTAATGAAATAAAAGTTGAAAAAACTTATATGTATGATATTGAGTAGTCCTCCAATTTTCTGGGATTTTACAGATCCTAATATTTGGTACGATTAGTGTAAAAAATGTTTACACTTTATATTAGTGTAAAAATTCATTTTAAAACTTGGACAAATAATTCCGTCACCCACATATGGGTGACATGGCAGTCAACGTGTTAATACTGTATAGATGCAGTCTTGTCATTACCAAAACACACGATCTAATTACGATTATAATTGCTCGTGTGATAAGCGATTAATGTTTCGGGCGTGAAATAGGTGCAGGGAAGGAAAAGGAAGAGGAACATAGAGTCGAAGCGTCGAAACTCTTTTTCAATGGCTATCCTTCTCTACGTTCAGCACACTGCATCGAATGTGCATACACCTTTACTATAACTGTCGCGCGGCAGATCGAATGACACGTCAGTTACGAAGATGCTACTGTAATCGGTATTTGTCATCGACATTAACTAACTTGAGGGAACAACTTGGTAGATCCCGTAGCAGAGGAGCTAAAACACCAACGTATCCAAGGGGCACTCTGACATTGCCACCAGGGATCTCGATGTAGCTGCCAAATTGATCAGCCGAAACGAGAGACAGATCATCGCCACAACGGCATCTCATACAGTTCGTCATCCCGTACATCACTCTGGCTGCATCATATCTGGATGATACGGAAACATCAACGGTAACGCAGAAAAACAGCGATATCGTTTCATTAAAAGCGCAGTGATGTAACGTGTCAGCTAGAGCAACGAAAATTATTACAATCGTAACATCAGCTAATTACAGCTTGACCTTTTGTTTTTATCCTTCATTTCTAAGCGACGTTCAATATTCAACTTCCCTATTGTTTTTCACTTTAAAGACCGCCACATTTTAAATATACATTTCAGTTTTAGTATTAGGAGGGCCAAGTAATCAATTATTCAATTCAATTCTTTATTATTGTTCCCCTCAGGGTTACAACAATCCTCTATAGGTTCACACCTATGCGGTCACCCATCTTTCGACGAGCCCCAACCAACATCGCTTAACCTCAACGATCACCATTCCCACAACACCACCGGTCGAGCTACCACTCGCCGGCAAGTAATCAATTATTTTGAAATCTAAAACAAACTTTGTAGTAAATCCAAGTTTTTATTTCTTAATTTATTATGTAATCTCGAATATTACAGCCATTTTATGACAGGGTTGTAAAAAAAAGTATACTTTTTAGAATATTTTGAACACAGGCTGCTTTACCGATAAACTGTGAAAGAATATGCCTTTTCTCTTCAACGACCGGTACAGAATTAAAAGCAAAACAAATTCTTTGCAAACAATCGATTACTTATGGTACTCCGAATACTTGCTTCAGCCCCTGACAGGTAAATCCCGAATTACGATGAATCATTAATAGCTAATTTCACTCGAGGTAAGTAGAGAATCTTAAGGAAAATTAAATGAGATCCAAACCATCCGCTTTAACTATTAAGAAATTAATTACCTCGGAAGTAAGAAAATGTCATTCATAATATTTTATACATACGATAAAGTGTACCTATTCTTGAATTTAAATGTCTCCGTTCTCTAAATATTTAATCTGCGCATAAACTCGACAGCTTTCATAAAGTCTCGGGTTACAATTGTTGCTCCTGAAACATCCCGTCTCCGTTTGACGAAAAAACTAATTTTTCATAATCGGATAAAGATATGTTTGATAGCTTCTACAAAGTTTCAAAGATGTAGCAATGAAAAATTATTAACTAGTTCTCAAAATTTCTCTCTAGTGTTCTACGCTAGAAAACAAAATCTAAAATCTAAAATTTTTCTCTAGTGTTAAAAAACAGTTATAGTAGTTTAACACGTTGCCCCCCACGGCGCTGTAGGCAAGTATTACTTTTTTTTTTTAAACAATCGTGCTTCGGTTGCTAAGTGATTACTCTCAGTGTTGCGAAAAAAAAAAAAATTATTTTGTATGTTCTATACTGCATTAATTTCTTCAAACCATTATAGTAACAATGGTATTATTGAAAAATTGATCAGTATCCATATTTACTATAATTATGTACTTTTAATATTGACCACGCCGCCGGTCACCGGTGGCCCCCACGGCGCTGTGTAGCAAAGTCGAGTGCCGGTCACCGGTGACCCCCACGGCAGTTAACGTGTTAAAGAGCTGCGAGCCTGTGTATATCGAGTAACGAGACTGTATTTTATGAACTGTACATTAGGTCGACTTGCCGAAATGCTGAGAATAAGAAAGAATTAATGTCGAGTCGCGTTAGACGCTACAAACTCAAGCTGAGCTTCAGAGCTACGTTGACATCACTGCCGATAAAGTTTGCAGTTGACCTGGGCAACTGTACCGTTGCTCCTCCGGGAAATTGTGGAGCTCCTGTTGTATTCTGACGCCCATGAAGTTCAGCAACGTACCGTGGGTGCGGCCACAGCCTAGCGAGAAAAGGGTTGCCGCCTGTTGCTCGATTTGCCGAAAGGTGTGATAAGCTGTGATGCTGACTGGGAGATCGATAGCCCGGCCATCGCTCGTGCAAAAAAGACCACGACTCGGATCAGGCCTGAAGATTGGTGGCTTCAGAAGACCTTCCTGAGCAGCCAGAGTGAACACGGGATTCGCTACGCATCCACCCTCGATCCAGGTGGCTCCCATTTCCGCCACCACGTCGCCCAGCCAACACGAATGAATTCGTCCTCCTGGTCTGCAAAAAAGATTCATTCTCGATATCGTCGAATTCATTGAAAAATCAAAAATCCACCAGACAAGCTTGCAAAAGGAAATACAATTAAGGTAAAGGCACCGGTAGTTGACCATGTACCTGTAATTGACCATTTCATAGAAAAATATAAAAAATAAGGTTTTTATAAGCGCACTTATAAGTGCACTTTTGATGAAAGTGAACCTCGGATGCCATGCCGTCTGTTGTTTAACCAGTTAAGAGTGTTTGACGTGTATACACGTCAATCCAAAACTCTATTGCGGTGCCGTTAACGTTAATGAATTGTTAATTTCCTATCGAATAAAAATGTAATTTTTGAACCCTTGCCCTGCCCCCCCCCCTTTGAACCTTTTTTTTCGTGTATATTCCGCATTGCATGATTTTAATTCCGCGCCGTGGGGGATTTCTGAAATTGAGCTCCATAGTTAACTGGTTAAATTTCAAACCTTATTTTTTGTTTTTTTTATAAAATGGTCAACTACTGGTGCTTTTACCTCAACCCTTTTATCCAGAACCGAAAATTTTCAGACTGCTCGGTAAGGCGGTCCTTGGCTGTAGGGGTCAAACGTTTCTTTGAGATTTTTGTTGGTCTTAGCAAAATCTAAATAATCTAGCATTAACAATTAGTCTAGTCTAATCTGGTATGGACAGTTCGGCGAGATCATTGAAATATCGAGATAACGAGGAACAATGGTTTGTACCGTTTGTGGAATATCTCTGCTAAGCATAAATCATACCTATCCGTTGCTTCCAGTATCGTAAAATTTTGAAGACCACATTGAACCAATCGATGCGCCGCTGAAAGACCAGCCATGCCTGCGCCGATGATCACGACCGTAGGTTCCGGCTTGCATGGATCTAACATGCAAGGATCTAGCTGACAAGACTCGAACCTAGCCAACTTTGTGCACGCCGGTATTTCTTGTTCTTTTCCTCCGCCTCGACATTTTGTTGACGAGAGAAATCTATTTCGTATAAATAGCAGAAAGTTTCATTCAAAAGTTCTTAACAAATTTAACAGCACGATATTCCCGTTCCTACTTTTACGTGTTTTTAAGGTGAACAATTTACAGAAAACATACGTCTACGAATACTCTAACGATATTCTTCTGCATATGGAAATAAATACGATAAGTATTTAAAAGCATTAAAAGTATCAAAAGTATTTATAAGTATTTAATAAATACAGTACAATACTTTTATAGTATTTATAGTATTTGTCTATGTTTAAAATTTTAAGAAAACTCTAGATATTTGGCACACCATTGAAAATTAAGGGATGAGAGAATTGTAAAGGTTTTACTTTTTTCGTTCGGAAGAATATTCTATGCTTGGTATTTCGCGACTAATATGAGAAAGAAAGTACAGTGAATTCTCGATATATGTCAACAACAAGGGTCTTGCCAGTGACATGTATCGTCCAGGATACCATACCCGAGGCGTGTTATGTTTACACTCCTCGGCGTCCAAGGTCTCTCGAGCTTCGTGGCTCCTCACGGTATATCCCCCGCGGTAGTGGGGATAATTCCGCGACGTTTATCATCCAAGGCTTGGCGACATATGTAGAGAAATCACTGTATCGTCCCCTGATAACCAAATATGACAGAGACAGTGGTAGAGGGAGTTGCCGAACGTCAAAAATCCAACCTCCAAAATTTCAACTCGAGGCAAAATACACTCATGTATTCTATTGGAAATGAGATGGACGTTTGTTACGCGAGCGAAAAAGTCGCGGGCGAGGTTACCTGCTGGGAACCTAAATGTCACAACGTAATTTGAATTCTCGTGATCTACCTTACTAAAATACTTTGGAACCCCTGAAGCGTTAGCTTCTGCCTCGACAGTAGCATTTCATTGGGCATAAACTGGTGAATTTGTTCATCAAGATGACGATGCCTAATCTTGGTAAGAGTTTTGGTATTATTACGAATGTTCCTTGTCGACCAACGTTGCTACGAGGTGAGCATTTTACACGCGCAAACAAACGACCATTGCCATAATGACGTTCGATTGTTGTTCCGATGACGTGTCATAGCCGACTACGGCAACTTCTTCGACCATGGTCGTCGAAAAACGATTCGCAAGACGACCTTTTTATTACCTTTGTACGCGCGTAAATCGTCTTCGACGATCATGTTCAAAACAATTGCTATTATTTACCCAAGACTAGTTTTCCATTTTTAGAAATTCCCTGTTTATCGTTTATAGCAACGTTAACCGATTTCGATGAAATTTTCACCGTGCGTATGATTGATAAAATTTTATTTGTAAGCCCAAATAAAGATGTTCTGGAAAGCTACATTTACTTTTTTTTCGTAATTCAGGCCAAGCGCAATGATTCCAAAATTTCATTACACGTCATCTAGTAAACTAATCTATTTAGCTTGGCTAAAAAGCTGAAGTCGTTAGGTCTATTTATAAAAAATTTATTCTGGTTTAAAGTGTCATCGATTATATGGCTGACTGTATATGTCTTTCGTGTGTGAAGAAAAACTTGATGCAAATTGGAAATGATAACGAAATGGCGCAAGTTAAGGAAAAACTAATTAACGGTAATTTGTTTCCAGAACGTAAAAACTGTTATGACGTCGGCTTTTGATAAAATTACGAAGAACTTTCATTCTGAATAACCGTTCTACAAGGTGGATCAATAATTAACTATGGCCGCCTTGAATATTCCCGTTATTTGTATTAATATGAAAAATGATATCTACGAAACTTGCATGGTATAGAGGCGGAAATATTGAAATGCAAATATTTTTAGTACGTGCGATGGCGTTTCGAAGATATCAAGGTCTTCTTGATTTTTTAAAGTGGAATGATCTTTTATAACCACCTTTCACAAATCATGAATTGCAAAATAAGAGCTTCGTTCGAATAAAAAGATTTCAATAAAAAAATGTTTCAATAGATCGATTCTTCTTTTGATCAAAATGGTAAAAAATTAATTTAATTTGACCAATAGTTCTTGAGATAAAAAGTAAATCTTTCTTATGAAAATTGGATAAAATCGAGAAATTCATACAGCTGTATTTTCTAAACCTATTCAAACCTATTCGGGATATTCAGTTTCAAACAAAGTAAGTAATTTTTTAAATCTCATCGTAGTTTTATTCTAACATATTTTACACATTCTTATGTACAGGAAACGTATAAACATTCGCTTAAAATAGCAATAATGAAAATATAAGATTGTGAAAGTATAAAGATGGAGTTTAATTTAAATATTACTCTGTAAGATTATCTCCTTATGACATTGGAGTTACATTACACAAAATTTTGTTCTTTTTGATATAAAATTCTTCATCGTGAAAATAATCAGGTTGCTCCAAATCCAAACTACAATGGAAATTATGTGCAAAATATCCAACGGAAATAGAAGTTTCCATAAACGCCCACAGTTTAGTCGTTGTTAAGTGTCAAATGAGTTCTACGCTATTGTTTGTGACTTCGTTTCCAAATTCATGCGTTCTATATTTGTTGCAATTTCATTGGTAGATTTCGCGAAAGACACCAGCGATTCCTCCTGCAAGGGCTGAATTTGCGTCCTCAATATGTCCGTTGTATGTTTCGTGATCTCGTTCCACGCAAAAATTATATCGTCCTCTTGAGTCCACCTGCTGCACACTACGAAACGAATGATCAATTTTTCGCGAAATGTCGCTGGTATAACATAAATTTTCTTCTCCGCTGTTAAACGACTGAGCAATTCCTTGGTCAATTTGTCATCACCCTGGAATTTAAAGGACGATCGGAATTAAAAACATTATAGGCGGGCTTCAAAATAATATTAGGTACTCGAATAAATTTCTGCTGTTCATTAATAGATGTCACAACACAACACAATTAACTTGAAAAATTAACAGTACAGAACGAAACAGTACAAATCGAAATAAGAATTGAAATAAAACAGAAATGGAACGGTAATATTGTAGAATAAATTTTCTCTGCTTGCTTATATTTACCTTTAGCCTGAAACAAATTAAACCCATAGATCTCTCGATCACCATTTCAAATCGATCGTCGGATTTGACAAGTTGTTCAAATATTTGGGCCAATTTTAGCGCCCGTCTTATATGATTCTGTAGGCCTTCAACACCGTAAAGTCGCAGGACGAACCACAGTTTTAAGGCACGGAAACGACGACCCAAAGGAATTTGCCAGTTCTGAAAAATTGTATGTAAAAATATGTTGACATTCTTAAAGCGTAATCAATCATATCACATACAAATAAAAAGTATCGCACAATGTTATTATGTGCCCATTTTAAATAAATAACTTACTCTATAATCCGGAGCTAATCCTTGTTTATCATGTTCTAAATAAATTCTATCTACGCTTAATGCTTCAACTAACCGTCTAGAGTCCTTCACCCTTGAAAAGAAATTTAAAATTATCATAGAAAATCGATTCTCTTTAGAAATAAATACAATACAACCTTCGTTAAATAAATTGCAGTTTTCTGCAGTTCTATTTGGATATCAAATTGTTTGGAGTAACAAACGTATTTCCATTTATAAAGCCAATTTAAAAAATGTACAATCGGAGAAACAGATTGCATAATGCAAAACATTTAGAAAATTTATATAACTCCTAACTAACATTTTTTGAGGAAAGCCAAGCGGTATTTAAAAGTAAAAAATACCGAATATTTCTCATATTTCAACATTTATCTTTCTCTAAATTTATATAACAAAGGCTGTATTGCACTGTTACTTGAAAATTAATGCATACGCACCAAAGCGTAGAACAATCGAAATTTACGAGCAGCCACTTATGAGGATTGATATTGAAAGAGTCAACGTATTCAACGCCGGACATTAAATGTCGATATTCAGGACAAACAAATGCGGAACCTGTGAAAACAATACGCAATTCAGAAAATGACATAGCTTCGATGAATTGAACTGGTTAACAGTTTGAACAAGTTCGTCGCAATATGGTAGGTTCGAGCAAATTTTGATCAATGTCTGGCCGGTCATTTTGGTGCCAAAAGAAAGTTTACTTGGCTTTACTAATTATCTACGAAGAAATGAAAAATATCCTAAAGCCCATTTTAAAAATATTTCCAATTTTATCAGATTTTAATTTCGGGCATTAAATTAAAGACTTGCAAACATGAATAACCTGCATAAGCGGCATCCACGTGAAGCCAAACGTTGTGTTCGTTGCATATGGGGCCCAATTCTTCAAGGTTATCGAAAGCGCACGTGCCAGTGGTGCCCAGAGTGGCTACCGCATAGAACGGTATCAGACCTTTCTCCAAGTCCTCTTTAATAGCTTTAAATAATGTTTCGCCTCGAAAAGAGCATTTTTCATCGGACGGTAAAAGTCTCATAGGCACCGACGCTAATATTCCTGCCTTCTCCACTGACGAATTCGACTGATCTATATAGAGTACAAATGAAGAATAATTACACTACTATATTGTCTAACAAGTAACTTCTTCTTTTGTAACCAATCGGAATCTAAAAACCGTTTTCCTGCATCACTCTTAATTTTGAGAAAATTAAGCTTCTATGATCAAATCACAAAAATTCTTAAGCTTGAAATTTCGATATCGTTTCCAAAATTAATGTTCTCACGAACTAAGGGCAATAGAAAAAAAGAACGGTTTCTGATTCATGCTCAACGTATTAAAAATCGACAAGAATTTTCTATTGGTAAGTAAATCAGAAAATAGATAATAAACACTGCCGCTACAATACACATTTAATACGTGCACAAGCGTTAGAAAAATCATTTACAGAATTAGAGCAAGTTTATAATTGTTACGCGATGAAAAATGAATAAAAGGGTTATAAAGCAACTAAATTGAACCATCATGAATTAATTATCGGATGAGAAATAATTACCAGACGTGTATGACACTAGTTTAGATGTGATATAATGTTCGTCCCAATCAGGATGAAGTTTTTTCATGCGACGTATCGTTTGTTCCTTCGCTGCTAACAGACATATGAGGGTAACCTCACTTGCTGAGCCCTAAATAAATAAAACAAAAATAATTATTAATATTGTACGATACTCGAACCAGCTCTTGCAGGTTAACACTCATTACCAATACTTTAAATATAATATAGAATATCAGTACTTTAAATATAATTTCGATATGATATTACTACGACAATTGTTTAACATTTCGTAATAATGTCGTTTTAGTTATTCGTTTCAACCACACACTTCTGTAAAATTTTATTTTAAAAATGATTGAAAAACAGACTATTTCGCATTTATTTATAAAGATGAATCTATCAAAGATTTAAACGAATTTAGTTGATATATTATTAATATAAAAGTCTATAATTAGATACCATTTATTTACGCCTAGAATGTATCGAAATAAAAATTTGTTTTACCTTCACTGAAGATATTATTGGATTGTTTGTGTGACAGTACAGAAGGTTTATTTTGGATAATATTTATATGAAACATGACAGTTTAACAAAAGAAATACTATACTTCAATGCAATTCTGCTATAAATTAACTTTTCGGAATATTGCAAAGTATTCTTGTTTTAATATGAGAGATCCACAGAAATCGGTTCGTTGGTCTAGGGGTATGATTCTCGCTTAGGGTGCGAGAGGTCCCGGGTTCAAATCCCGGACGAGCCCAATTTTTTTTTCTTTTTAAAATTAATTTTGCGTTAAATAATAAATGTGTCAGTAAAAAATACTGAATTGTGATAAAACACTTTCGCGAGATTAATAAATCTGCACCAAAAATTATTGTCATACTTCTTATCCTCTCGATGAGTAGGTTATAGTGCGACAGTACAAAATTTGACCTTGAAAAAACCTTTCAAGGACAATTTCAAACGGATTTCCACCGATTAAAAGGTACAGAATCCTGCTGTGATAGTCTTTACACATAATTTTAACTAAATAGTCTTTACTTGAATAAGTTATCTCTAAAGTACTAAAATCTGTACGAAACACGTCTGTCGTTTTAGGAATATAATTCATTTAAGAGATTGTATACCTGTATAACACCTCCACCAGAACCTTCGTCGCTGTTCAGAAACTCCTTCGGTAATCCTAATAATTTTCCAAGCCAGTTCAACGTAATGACTTCGAGCTCGGTGCACGCGGGCGAAGCGAGCCACGAAAATCCAATACAATGGATTCCGCTGCAGATAATTTCACCGACAATCGCCGGATAAGAATTTGCGGCTGGATAAAACGCATGGAAATGCGGCGAATTCCAATGAGTCATCTAAACATACAACAATCGTGTCAAATAAAAATTATATTATTTAGATATTTGGTTCGACTGTCAAATAACGTATATTTCAGTGCCAATTAATACGATTGTTGTGTATTCTTTAGTATTTCGACTATTCGAACAAAATCTAAACGATGATTCTTGATAACAATAAAAATTATGATTAAGATAAATTGTACCACTAATAGAAAATTGATACAAAATATAAACGATGATTCTTGATAACGATAAAAATTATAATTAAGAAAAATTGTACCACTAACGATGGAGAGCGTAAAATTGTTGGTACTGAAAGTTACTTTGAGTTTGTATTTTATAATTATTCGTCTACCGCTCGATATTTCCAGTGTCAACTCACCCCAGGCATAATATATCTTTCTACATCTTCCATCACTTGCTGCCAAGTTTCTGCTTGTTGTGGTGCATCTTCCGGTAACAATTTACTGAGATAACCAGGCTCGACGTCCGGGAGAACATTCCTATCTCTTATCGTCTCATTATAATTTGCTACGAAATCGAGCGCAGCCTTGCCAAAGTCAATGAAATCCTTCGTGTCCATAGTTAATTTTATACGGCAGTGACTTTTCCTCAGAAGA
The DNA here is from genome assembly GCA_913789895.3 of Seladonia tumulorum. NCBI lineage: Eukaryota > Metazoa > Arthropoda > Insecta > Hymenoptera > Halictidae > Seladonia > Seladonia tumulorum. The sequence continues at coordinate 10,976,777 of OU565266.1, forward strand.
AATCTCTCGACTAGCTAGCCCTGGATCCAGTGTGGGAAAAAAAAATGATTACAATGGAGGAACGATTCGATGAACATCTGGTAAAAATAGTCCATAACATTAGGAACTCGTATGTTGAAATTTAGGGACTCTTTAGCATGTATCTCTGAACGAATTTTCCCATCAAAAGTTCACTAAAACTTTGTATTGCCTGATACGTTAAAATATTAACAAGAATGATCATTATATGATCAACTTGCATTACACAATACATTTATAACACCTATGTAATGTAAGCTACATGTAACAATATTGTACTTAATTGCAAAATATCTAAGCTTGTCGTTATGTCTTCACTTTCCTAAATGACTGTAATTTACGTATGTACGTGAAGATATATAATTATAGAAACTATAAATTTATAATGAGGCTAATTTGCACTCACATACAATACACATGCAAATACACTGACGTATAATTAGTCACACCTTGCGTGGATATATGAATTGTAAAGTTTTAACACTGCACATCAACGACACATTTTAATAAAACATAGTTCCGTTCCAATTAAATGAACGCGCAGGCGGTTCAAACGCGATCGCGCGAATCGAAGCTCGCGCGAAATTCACGGCTCTCACCAGCTTCGATCAGGATGGTTCGAAAATTTCGGCGCACGTGTCGAGTCGAGGACGGTCTTTGAAGAAGTGGGTTCGCTTGAATCGCGCCGGGTAAAGTTGAACGTCGGGATATATAGAAAACTTTCTCTCGCTTTCTCCATAATTATACAAAAAAATTGACCTTGTGACGAGAACGAAATAGGAACGGTCCTATTTCGAGATTCGTTCCCTACGTAGTGCCTAGTTGCTGGCATGCGAAATGTCCGATTTTACAATGCAAATGTAACGACGCCTTTTAACCTGGAAATACTGTTATAGTTATGTCAAAAGCCATTTTAACGTACGAAGCTGATCTCCAAGGTCGTATCACCAGTTACCCTTGTTATCTAAATAAAGATATTCAATTGTAATTTTAAATGGTATTTCTTTGAGTGATTATGACGTATTCTTTTTATATCAGAGGACAAGCAAGCACATGGACCATAGCATTTGATGATGTTTTCTCAAAATGTGGTGATACATGAACGTTAATCTTACTTTCCACATTTGAGATCACTAAACATTAACGGAAAATGTGTATTTTAATTTCATATTAATATTGCATAACATAGTGTATTAGTTGCATATTATTTTGCAGGAAATTTCGTATATTTTCGTTACTTATCCTATATGATGTACAATAAAAAACTTAGTGAAAAATTTTGAACCACTTAAATAATACTGTTATCACATACTTCGTCTTTTAATTGAATAAAATATTAAATAATATTATTCGAATAATAAAATGTCGCATAATACAGTTTATATTCATATTTTGCTTGAACTCCATTAATAAACGAATGGCTAACAACAATTTCTGTCAAAAGCAAAAACAATATGAACCAGAAAAGTGTAACAGCAGAAATAACGTCCTTGAACTAAACCCAAACACCCGGAAGAGAATAAACATCGGATCACTCGTGCGCAACGGCCTCCACTTCTTCAAAGAAAATTGTAATCGAATGAGAAAAGGCGTAAAAGACACCGATAAAACGTATTTGCAATTTTCTGTATCATCACCTCCAATCAAACAACACGGAAGAGATTTACGATCGCGATCATTTACATGAAAAAAAAAATACGTACAAACGAAAACATTTGAAATGCGATAAACGGTAATATATGGCACGTAAAGGTAACACGAACGACTTTAAAAAGGCATATCTATAATATAAACGTTGTACTACAAATAATAGAATGACATCGTAAATAATTTATGTAACAAAGAAATGTATGCAAAGTATTCTGGTAAGCAATAAGTGAAACAAATTTTGGTATGCTAAGCACAAATCTGAAAATTGCTTTTGTTTTTGAGAAATTCAAATTGAAAATAATTAAATTTTCAAATTTAAGAATTATTTGTGCGTCTTTTTTTAATCCTTTTGAACTCGAATGGTGACTCTCCGATGATGCTAGAGGTTTTCATACCATAAGTGAAAACAGTTTCTGCGTTACAAAGAAGTTTGCTCGCACTTAATAAACTGTCAAAGCGTTGAGTATGCTAAGTTTAAATAAATGAATTTGTTGACAATCTCATAGAGCAGTTTTTATATGCTCGTATCTTATATGTTCTTCGGCCGAACTCAATAACAAAATCGAATTATACCCAAAAGTAAAACTTATAATATTATATTACTTATATATATATTATAAGTATATAATAATATTACTTATAATATTTCGGTTCTTCATAACTGTTTCAATCATTTTTTGGCATTCCAAGAATTTTAATCTATTATTGTATGTTCGTTGCAAAACCATAAGTTAGAAAAAATTATAGACATATATGCACAGCCTGTAGGTACTAGTCAAACATAGACGTAATCACATCATAATGTTAATATCAATATTTAGCAGTAATACACATTAACTAAGTACTGGATCGATCAACAATTGTTGATCGGTGAATTCAGAATAAATAATCATACTAATGGTATCGAATCAGATTGGTAGCATGGAAAACGCAACGTTAAGAAAACGTCAAATAAATGTTAGGAGATTTACCTGGAAATATAGTTTCGTCAAGCAACAGCTGTGGAACTTGACCGAGGACCTCCTTTCGGTGGAGAGAGCGTGTTACACTGCAAATGGTAGCGCAACCATCCCCTTTATATATCCTCGGCAGTCAGAAGATATTTGTGCTTTAGGGAATGTAAAATGGATGACGCATCTATAATGAACTGAAAAGATAAAGCGAAGGCTAAAGCGGTCACTTATAACATGTAGTGTGCGATAATAAAGCCTAAACATTAGGATTACGGCCCTCCAAATGATGTATAGCCCGGAAGTTTGAAGAATTTCCTCGTCCTTATTTGTAATACGTCAAAGTGATCCTCTTATTGGTTAGTGGTAAGCTAAAAACGTTCCTTTTGTTCAGTTTTTTTGTTATTAGATAATGTATTTCATTTTACCTACATATAATATTAATGTTTGTTTAATGAACCTCATTAGATGATTGTCGTTATTTTTTCCTTTCATATATATCGTAACCTAGGTAAAGTAGACACGTTTCCTTTTTATATTTCTATATGTGTATCTTACAAATAGGTGTGTATATGAATTGAACCTTCGTTCAAACTATTTTACTTTAAAAGCTCAACATTAACGTGCAGAATTATTTTTACAGTCCTATCTTTGTAAAGACATTATTACAAGGTCTAATATAATACAACTGAATACATTATGAATAATATAAAATGCATTTTTTACATCTAGAATAGCCGCTCGTTCCACTGTGCTCTGTGTCGACGCAAACGAAATCTTGTCAGCTCGCAATAATACACATTTCTTTCTTCTTCGATTTTCATTGTTACCTGGAGCAACCTTGATCGATCGTGGCGACGTGATAGAAATGGTTTTACTTGCAATTCGTATTCCGTTAACTCGAACACTTCCGGTTGCTTCGATTTGATAGAAACGAGCAATGTCCACTTAGAACGGAACGACAGCGTAACTAATTGATTTGGGAAGAGTTTTCAGTATTCAAAACGAAACAGTAATGCCACACTGAACGGTGAAATCTGTGGCTTCGCGAGTTTCCTTAAACAAATCACAATTTTTAGAAAATTCTCAAAAAATTTAGCAAATTGCAGATAGTTAATCTGTTAACTGCTTATATCGAGTATACTCGAGTATGCTAAAGATAGCATTTTATTTATGGAATACAGAAAATATTTGCTGTCCTTCTCTGCGTTCGAAACTTTCATCACTCATTACACAATGAAATATCATCGGAATTGTATCATATTTGGTTTCATTTTTAAAATATAAAAAATAAACCACTTGGGCTCGTCCGGGATTTGAACCCGGGACCTCTCGCACCCGAAGCGAGAATCATACCCCTAGACCAACGAGCCAACTGACAAACTTTTTTCACTTTCACCATTACCATGCACCTGTCAAAGTGAACGTAATCAATTGTTAATACAGAATTCAGAACGATATGTTAATCACATTTTCAGTATGTTCTTTAGTATAATATACATTTTCATAAATCAAATAAGTTACACAACTAAAGGCGACGAATTTTCAAGATAAACATTTAACTCTGTTTGTTGTTTGTAACTCTGTTGTTGTATTGATTAGGCTATCGACGTGCTCAGAATACATTTATGATAAATACATTTTTGTCGTTTTCATTACAACAACTTATTATTTCGTTTATCGAGTGCGACAACCAGCTACCAGCAATTATCGATCTGTTCTCCACAATCACCTTCAATATGAAAGTATCATTCTTTAATAAGGCTCGTTGGTCTAGGGGTATGATTCTCGCTTAGGGTGCGAGAGGTCCCGGGTTCAAATCCCGGACGAGCCCGATTTTTTTATAATTTTTAAACGTAATTTCTAATCATTTTTAAGAATATCGCAATAACACTACAACATTCTTGTTCGTTAGCTCCAACTTTATGAGAACTAGTAATATGAAATTATGGATTTATTTTTAAGTATTGAATATAAAATTTTCGAAAGCGAAGATTATAAATATTGATACTTCAGACCGCGTTTGTAAACCGAACACTGATTCTACAGGCCAAAAACTCAAAAATTTATTGAAACTTTCTAAAATTGGTAATCAAATGTTTTAGGTCCTAACCGGACCTAAATAGTAGGGTTTGGAAATAATTTTTGAAGATCTAACATTGGATTCTATAATAAAATCCAAACGAAAATGACTATAATAATGTAGTTGTGGAACAGGATAAGATATGGCTAGAGATACAGATGTTAGAGATCTGTGTTGAACAGACCTGTTTCATAAATCATAATGCATTCCATAATATAACAATTATGCTACAAATGATGTAAGCAAAGAAACCGTTGTATTCTTTCTATAATCGATTTTTAAGTACGGTTCGGTTAACGAGGAATTAGCACGGGACTACTGACGTCACCGTAGCAATCAAAAGTTGTAAGAAACATGACCATGAATGTGGCGATTGTCACGGTCAACTTCGTACCACGAATTGGACCTGTTACTTAATTTCTTGACATTAATGCCGTCTCCAGGAATCCTGACAGAGTCCAAATGTATTATACAATAAATGCATACCTATTTATGCACACTGCTTTTTATTAAATTCAATTTTCTAATATGTGTCTAATGTATATGTTAGCGACAGTTTGTTTTGAAAGAGAAATCGAAGTCCGTCTTCGGTTAATTTATGGTAGGGTCGGGGGTTCGCGTAGCCTCTTGAGGCCGTAGTTCCTGTCAACGGACAAACCCCAGATGATGTCTCTCACACACAACTCGTAGTTGTCCAGGTACTTGATGGGGCGCATTCGTTGACATATGTTTGGAAAGTTGAGAATCTTTAAGTATGGCAGGCGACCCGACGTCGTACTGCTATCTTAAAGAACAAAGATCGTTTTGATGAGGGATCTGGCCACGGAGTGGGGAAGGCAAGGGTGCCTTCTGTTAAGAGGACTGTGTTGGACCGCTCAGGACTTACCCCAGAACTCTGGTAAAGAACGGTCGTGGTCAATTTTTCCTAACATATAATATATTTATCATGAATACATTATAAGTGTACAAACACGAATTTTATAAATTTTATATTTATCATGAATAAGTTAGAACTAAACAAAATTTAATTTGATCTCGGTTACCCCAATTGCCAGTTTTTCTAAACAATCTTCTTTAACTTATTAATTAGTTTGAAATTGAGAATATTGAAAGTTTGTTTACAATTGGGGGCGTAGCTCAGATGGTAGAGCGCTCGCTTAGCATGCGAGAGGTACCGGGATCGATGCCCGGCGCCTCCAAATGATTGAAATTTTTTTTTAAAATGTTAAAAATTATTTTGATTTTTTAAATATATATATAAATTGATTTGCTTTATAAAATAAAAATAGCTACACGGTATAATTGAAATAACTATCTTATGACGTTAAAAATTATATTTCTTAGTACTGGTTTATTATACGTAATATTTTCATATAACAAAATTTATAAAGACTATGTATATGTCATAAACAATTACATATATACAAATTTTTATATCAAAGTCTCCATGTAACTAGTGTTGAAATTGAAGGAACGCTGAATTCAGCGGCGCCGTGGCTTAGTTGGTTAAAGCGCCTGTCTAGTAAACAGGAGATCGAGGGTTCGAATCCCTCCGGAGCCTACCTCTGTAATTTCAGAATTACAACAGGGTTTCATTTTTTTTTTTAACCCTTAGCACTTGAATGGTACCCTGTAAAGCACCACTAAAAATTGCTGTATCATTATTCAAAATATTTTTTACATTATTAAATTTGTTTGTATTTAATAAATTGCTAAACATTTCGGTAATGTACGGAGTAAGTTAATGTACGAATAAATTTTTCATTTTGGAGTTAAAATGGCTTCGAGTGCAAAGGGTTAAAAAATGATTCGTTAATCATCCTTTTTTACTCTAAAAAATAGTGTCTGCACTTGTTATTTGCAAATTAACTTTAACTGTTTTCCAATACATTTTGTTTCCTTTTCAATAGAGCTCCATAAACAAAAATTAAATTATGCAAAAGAGTGTATATATATATGAATATATATACCGTTGTATATAAAAAATGTTATAGGCAGCCGTTGTATTAAAAAAATTCGTGATGTTCTAACACATTTTAGTGGTTCATTTCAACTATTTGAAGCGGTGGTTACAAAAGTGCAGTGAATGATAGAACATGTAGCCTTTACTACAATAGATAATAGTTTGATGTTAGAAAGGATTTTAAAACTTTTTTTCTAATTTCATTATAGGACCCAAATATTTCATTGGGTCTGCAAAAATTGTTCATATTGTAGATTTGGTTAGGTCTGTAGACTCATCCAACACTCCTCTCCTCACTAAATCCCCAGATAGGAGACCGTTATGTAAAGAAGAGGAGCTAGAGTATAGGGATCTGTGTTTCAAATACTACAATTATAGTGGAGTAAACGCATTCCTACTTGCGAGAGTCGAGTCCATCTGGTGGAGGGTGATCGAATTATATTGAAGTAGTTATATAGCGAGTTTACATGTATACATTATACATATATATATATATACCGTAGAAATTGAGGTAGAAAATATCCTGTCAGATGTATAAGACTATGTGTACACGTATGTATATGTATAACACAAGTCGTTAGATCTACGATATATGCACATCCGTGGACACTGATAGGCTCATAACGTCTCACATTTTCAGTTTTTATTGACAATATGAATTCGTGACTAATATACATTGATTATACTGTTCGTTTATGTACGCATTTTGTGGCGCATTTTACGTAAAACCATAAAATATCTCCTTTTCAGTTAGCTTATTCTATAATATAAACCTGAAATAATTTTAACTTTTATCATTAAAAGCAATAGGAAAATATGGGTATTGGCCGAAATAATAAGATCAAAAATATCAGTTTACATACAGTGAAAATATATAATTTTTCACGTTGTCTTATCAATACTTAGTACACTTAAATTGTATTATCATATCTACCTTTTGAAATAAAATAATTACTTTCCGTCAGGACCAATAATATTTAGCTCATTTTTAAACACAATCATAAAATAACTTTCGTTGTTAACCCTTTGAGTGCTGAATACTCGGGGCCTATGTGACCCGTACGGACGGCGCGCGGCTGGCGCTGGCGATCGCTGGGGACTGAATACTTTTTCGTCCAGTATGGATCTCGTTGACGGTGTATGAAACATTATAATATAGTATACAATGGAAAGGCTTCAAATATATATAACAGCTTCAAATATATATATGTTATTTTAAAATAACATATACACATCGGCACCGCGCCGAAAATTTGCGTCCATAGTCCATATCGATAGCTTCCGCTGGACGCATCTATGCGTCCATAGTCCATATCGATAGCTTTCGCTGGACGCATATATGCGTCCATAGCACTCAAAGGGTTAAAAGTCAGATATTTTATTGACATTTTTTTCTTAACGAAAACTGCAAGTCCAGAGTTTCTTGTACTGTTGTTCGGTGCTTCTTTATACGAAATGCGTAAACCGAAATTATATGCCACGCAGACAATATCCCCCTTCTTCCCATATTCAGTACATTCTATAAAGCTTCCTAAGAAAATTTTAATATTAATTAAGTCAATGACCCAACTTTCGTTGGGCACACAAAAAATTATTTTACAGACTCATCAATTGTTCCCCTCCACGGAAATCTTTAGTAAAAGGCGAAAGATTTATGCGTGTTTTGAAGGGAAACCAGAGTGATGTCATTAGCTTTATGCTGCCAATATATAGTACAGACCGCATCGTTTTACTAGCGAGAAAGTTCACCACCTGGTGAGAGTTTTACGAATTAATCTTAGTTTTACAAAAAGGTATATTTAATTGATTCTCTTCATGTTAAATGTTAACTTTTGATATTAATTATGCTACCTCACTGTTTCTATAAACAATAAATGATTAAATTCTCAAAATAATTTCTTTGCAATGTAGACACGTGGAAATAGTGCTTCATGATCTTTATGTACTGATCTATGTATATAATCACATAATCTATTTTAAATCTATAATACCTACTTTTCATAATGTTATAAAAATTAAAAACGAATTTCTAAAATATCATAGTTAAATACCATTACTGACAATCAGTATCTTGAAAAATATGAAGTTCAATCTTTTGCCAACAGATGGCGCTACCGACACCTCTAGCCCCATCATAATTACCGACCATTCTCTTCTGTTACAATCTAATGATTCTTCTAAAATGCATCAACACTTATAATATTTATTTATTTATGCATTTTCTATTTCTATCAAATAAGTTTTTCATTTCTTCAATATAATGTTTAACCTATCATTACTTAACCTATCATTTGTTGTTTGTAATGCAATGTTTAAAAAGTAAGATAATCATTTCTATAATTTTGGTTGCTTTGTATATACGTTTGTAACAGAGTGAAAAGTTCTATTAAAAAATGTATAAGGTTCTTCTACATATAAATGAAAAAGCTGTTCAAATGTTCTGCATGAGCAATTTTTATATAAGAATGCAGGTAGCAAAGTACAAGTTACAAAGCTGTCAATTAATATTACAGGAAGAAATACTTAATTGTATACGTGTACTGATTCTGCAATATAAAAGTACATTTTAAGAGCGGAATTATTTAGTTCTTCCTTCACATATTTTTTACTATGTAATTGCGTCACACAACTAATGTCAGAATAAACTAGTCAAAAACACCTTGCAGGTTCCAATTTTCTCTTATATCTTTTTAATTTGTTCCAATTATTCGTTTCACTCGTACCTTTTTTCGCACCGCAAAACAGTAAACAATATTTCGCAACATCTATTTGTAAAATCCTTCGTTTTCGAAGTTTATCCGTTTTAGTTTTAATTGCTTGTACTTACACGTTTCTACGATTCGATGTGCAACTATCTTCTATACTCAATCTTCTATCTCAATCTTCTATACTCTATCTTCTATCTTCTATACTCAACTATCGTTGCTATGTGCATGTTTCAAAACGACAAAACACAGTCTTCGTCTAAAACAACTATTCAGAGATCCTGCATACGGTTAGAGACGCAAAGATTCGCAGAGAGGCGTTCCGAGGTCGCGTGGAAAAATGTCGGATCGAGAACCCAGCGTTTGAAAATCGCACGAAACTCGCAGGTTAGCACGTTCTCTCCGGCGAACAACACTGCTTCACCGGTTCGTCCCGTTGAACGCTACCAATATCTCTCGGAATCGCTATTGGTCCGTCGATGTTCGAGATTAATGCTCCGGACCGACTGGTGTGTCGTCCGTTTACGAACGAACGCGTGAAACAAAAAACAAAAACGAAAAAAGGAAAGAAAAAAAAAGATAGAAAGGAACGAACACGGCGGAACAGTATGGACATCGGGGATCGGCGTGCGCTGCTGTCTTGCAACAGGCAGCAGACCGACCACGCATGCAGATGAACTTGCTGGGTACCTCGATACCCTAGCAGCAGGGGTTCCGCCGATTGAAAAAGGGACAGCCGATAACAGCGCGAAGGGTAGATGAAATGGGGGTTCGTTTACCCCTGGAAGAGTCACCCTGTCCTCATCGATCCTCATCCTCCGCCTTTTCCACGGGCGTCTCCTCCTCCACTCCTGGGCTCTCTGTCTCCCTCTCTCCGAGCGTTTCTACCACATATCCCTGTAGCGCCTCATTCTATTTCTACGTCCAACGGGGTCGCCTATCTCTGTCCCGGCGTTGTTCTTTCTTTCTCCGGCAACTGGACCGCCGGGTTCCCTGTCTTTCGTTCGCCGTCCCTGTTCCTCTATCCCGGCTCTCCCCCCGTCAGCATCGTGAAGAAATTCACTTTCGTGGAACAAAAAAAAACAGCAAAAGGAAAGAAAGAGTCCGTGAAAAATCAATGCCGGCCGCGGATTGGCCGCGGTAGCCGGTGGATCGCGGCAGCATTGGTGCTCGCGTCCTCGCGGGCGTGGCTTAAAGATGAGCTCTCGCTATGTCATCGCTTATATTGATCCCATACTCGGGCCAGCCGGTGCGGTGGAGAACGGCCGTGGGCACCACACACCGACGATGGTCCACATGCACGCCACGTTCCGCTGCGAGCTTGCGAGAGCTGCGAGAACTGCGAGATTTCTGAGCACCCGTCTCTGTGCACGCGCAACCGGGTATACACGTCTTCCAGACGCGTCCCATTTCCGTTTCCACGCTTACCTGCTACCGGAACACACGCGTGAACTTACGCGCCGCCGCGCCGCGACTGTTTCCCGTGCGCCATTCGAAATGCTACCGACGATTGTCGATGTTGATACTATGGATGAGCTGCAGAGTAGACTTACATAATAACCGATACGGCTAGCAATTTCTATTTGTCTACCATGTGGAATTTTCTCGTTGCGTTAACTCCAATAGTAACAATTGCGATATTCTATTTGTACATATGTATTTCGAAACGTTAACTAACCTTCCGAGTGTACGTGTTGGAGGAATCCATTTTTTTTTGTTGAAACTTGTTCTAAAATCTTGCAACGTCTCTTAACCCTCTATGGGCCGAAATATCTTCCGTTGATTTCTATTTGCAGGCAACTTGCAAGGCATTCACTATTATATTCCAAATTGTTGGTGCAGCTAACCGTCATCCATATTGTTATTGGTTATCTCAGAGACATTATATAATTAAGACGTATACGTCATCTTCTGAAAAAACTAAAATTATTTGGTAAAATGTCGATATATTGGCACGTGACTTGAAAGTTACACGGGCCCATAGAGGATTAACCAGTTAGCTGCTTTTGACGAGTCATGAAGAAATGGCGATATTTTGTACTCGTCGAAACAGCTGTACGGTTAATTTTTACGACTGAATTTAGGTACACATTTTTCAAAGAGGTCGAGACAGTTAACTGGTTAAAGCTATTGTTGCTATATTGCGTGAATCTACTCCTAGCAAAACAAGAATTCAGCAATAAACTCGGAGATAATTTGAAGGACATTAAAAGAGTACAAATTCAATTCGTGGATCTCATGGACACCGTTCGTGTATAGAAAGATTGATAACGGAATAAAATTAATTGGCATAACAAGCGACGCACGAAGGTTATTATATTACCTAGAAGTGTTTAAAATTATTCGATGATTGCAAAAGTTCGCGCACCTCAAGTTCGTAGAGCTCAATTGCTTCTTTGAAGAAAACCGCTCAGATTGTACAAAAAGTGGAATCCACCAGCTTCTAAAATGCTAGGCAATATAATTGATTAATAAATACACAAAAACAAATAATTGATTAATAAAACTGTTCGTTTGACATGTAATTTCTAGCGTTTTATTTTTACATCAGGCACGAACAATTGCAATCGTCTAATACTGATAGTGTCATTGAAACAGTTGACAATGATAGCACTAATTAATATTTGCTGATTTTTTGTTATCAATCGACTATTCTATACAAAGATTTATTTATCTTATCATTATGTTACTATAATCAGATTTACTATTACTAAGATAAATCTGTAGATGGAAATCGACGGCGACGCGTGAAGTTCAAAATGGATGACCTCCAATATGGTGTGCGTGATGCTTGGCATTCAATTCTTTTTTTTTAATTTTTTATGTCGCATCGACCTTCTGGTCATTAGCAACGGCTTGGTATAGTTATACAATCTTTATGTTTTTTTTTTATGCTTATTATGTTCCTCAGTAAAGATTAGTTTTCTTTAGAGATATAAATGTAGCTTCTGTGTGTCTGTTAGCGTTTAAATTTAATACACGAATATATCGTGTAAGATAGTAAATTATAAAATCCTTCTTAATCAAGTACAATAATGAAGACATTCAGTTCAGACATTCCTTTATGAAACAATTTCCGAATATTACGTTATCGAAGAATTATATATTTAGGTGTAAAAATAAACCTCGGCGAATGCTTCCCTATGCTAACTAAATCTTTCATTCAGTCCTGAATTATCGAATCAACGGATTTCGAGGTCGATAGTCCCGAAGAATGCATGGGGAACGTCGTGATTAATTTATGTACTAGGAACTCTCTTCATAATGAACAGCATATATATTTGGGTTAATGGTGCCAGCTGGTTCAAAGCCAGAATAGTTTTCACGGTAGATACGTGATAAGAACATGTACTTTTGCATTTTGTATGAAAAGCAGCTTACCGTTTACTATGTACTATACATTTCAGAGATCAGGGAGGCATAAATGATTCTAAAATGTGTTCAATTATTTGAGAATGACGTTATCATTGCCGTTGTTTTTATTATATTACTCTTCCAATAAGTAGAAGGTAATAATTTGAAATCTTATTTTTTATACTTCTTGGATCCACTGTATTCCTGAAATAAAAACAACACGACATGAATTTTATATTAAAATCGTTTAATGAATATTTAAAATAAGGTCTACAGAGAGAAATCGATTTTTCAATTGAAAGTTGAAACTTTCAATTGACGCAAGTACACGGAACAGTGGAATTTTTTAAATTTATACCATTTGGCAAGGAATTGGTCTTTCCTGTTTCCAATTGCACCTGTATTTAAATACATCGCGCAATCAGGTTCGAAGCTTTAGAAGATAGAGGAAAGGGGCGGCGAAGTTGTGCGTGAGTTATATCGTGACTGTTTTGATGGATTAATTCGCGAACTGAACGGAAAGCTGCAAAGACGGACTTCGGTATTTCAATATGTTTCATTTTTCTAGTTGGTTGGACTACTGTTAAAAAACGACTTGCCGCATCACCTGCCGACATTTCGAATTCGACTATTGTTTATTGATAATTAAAGGCTGTACAACATGCCAAAAAGAACTTTTAAAAGACAACACGACAAAAAGATTTTTTAACCTGTAGTAAAATTATACATGTACTATCTATAGGTCGTTTCTTTGCGTTCATTTGTATTGATATTTTTAAGTGCTGTGTGGAAGAAGGCAAGAGCTAGGGCAACAATGTTTACAATTTTAAAGAAACAAATAACGGCACTTAACATTTTTGGCAACTCAAGACTTATATCCAACCTTTATCATCGTTCTATAAACAAATCACATATGCTGGACATCTAACGTTTGCACCTCAAATATCTATAAAAAAAATTAAATTCACACACTATACTAAACACTGTCTTAAAATTGCATTCTTCTCACATTTCGCATCAATTCACAGTTTACAGTATCCATGTAGATATGTACTGTATTATTTTTCTCTTTTGAGATCACTGAAACTTTATTTTATATTCATAAAATATGTTTTAGTTATATATTAGTTATATATCTATATTATAGTTATATCTTATAAAATAAAATATAACTACGATTGATTCGTTCACCTGTTGTAAGGGATTCCTTATACGAGGTATTAGTTCTGTTTCCTGTATTTTAGCGTGGTGGTGTTGCAAGCATCTTTTCAAGAGTTTTGTGCCTTTATGGGGTTCTATACACGTCGATTCTACGGCCATGTGTGCCTTAGTCACGGTGGCATATGGCGAAGTCAGGAAGCCACTAGGTGGTCCTCAGTATATTACTCTACCTGTCGTCATTCATGCCTTACGGGGGGCTAAGCTCATGGCTATTTGTATGACAACAAAACTATCCTTTCCGACTGCCCCGTCACTTATCGATGACCAGCAATTGCTATAAGCACAGTGGATACTACGATCACCTGCCGTAGTACGTGTTTGTCGGTATGTATACTTTTTAATGTTGCAGACTTTTATAGGCTAAGCACATATTACGTTTTAGCATTTTTTATAATTACGACTTGTGAGTAGAATCCATAGTCCATTATTAATTTATGAATTTCTCTTCAATATCACTTTGGCTCGGCGATCTTCGCTCAAGTTTAATTTTTATATTTTTCACTATCTGTGATATTGTGTGATTCCACTACTATAATAGTCGATTTTTAAAGACATAAAGAAAAGTTCTAATTTAAATAGCACTTACAAGATATGAATTAAAAATTTTACCGTAACAATGACAGATATGTTGATCATCAATATTAAGAAAGTTTTACGTTAACAAACTTATTATTAGTTATTACAATAATACTACATTTACTACCATTACAGTTCTAGCAACGTAAAATTGTTAACAAACTTTTACTGTGTGGAGTAAAATATCTGTTTTATAAAAATTCAGTTTTAGAAGATTCTACAAACATTTCTTCCCAGAAAAATTCGATAGATACAGATACTTTTTTTAAATAAGACATACAAAGTCGAGTAGAATGTCTTTGAAAACAATAAATAACCTTTTATTTCAGGCTCTGCTATGCACCATAGTGTTGCTATCGAGACCGCGAACACCAAAAGGGGGTATAGCTCAGTGGTAGAGCATTCGACTGCAGATCGAGAGGTCCCCGGTTCAAACCCGGGTGCCCCCTTGTATTATTTTTTTCTTATTCTGGGAAAACAATTAAATCCAAGGAGTGATGTGAAATATTTATATTATATTATATAGAAAAGGGCTGCTTAACTTCTTTTCCGCCGTAAGCCACACGATTTCTCCACCATTCCCCCCACCGTTTTCTCTTTTACTGAGGGGTACCCCCTTGAGACACCACGAAGCTCAAAATGCAAAATGAGATACACCTACGATTCTCCTTTCCCCTGTAGCTTTTGGGAAGACATCGGCCTGTCGTACACAGTGTGGTTTTTTGTCAAAAGATAAAGGTAGGGGAAAGAGTCACAAGTGGCTCACGAGTCACCAGTTAAGCACTCCTGGACGTAGAATAAAATAGTGAAATATAAATGCTTTCTGTGAAGCTGGTATCAACTGGGGGTATAGCTCAGTGGTAGAGCATTCGACTGCAGATCGAGAGGTCCCCGGTTCAAACCCGGGTGCCCCCTTCCTTAGTTTTTTCATTTTTTTTTGTTAATTGAAACTATTTCTTTCCCCTCATATAATAAGCAAATACTTTCTAGTATATTACGACATCATTATCAACGATTCAAATATTGTAATCATAACCAGTTTGCAGTTTGCACACTTTTATGCAATTATACTTTTGGATAATTTCGCATTTTCTACAATGCATTACAGAAACAAAAATTAAAGGAACGATTTGGTTCGTTGGTTAAAGAATATTTTCTTCAAAAAGTAAAATAAAAATTGATCGTAGCGTTCAATTAATTTGCCCGTGCAATACATAATTTGTAATATTACGATGTATCATCGATACATCATGATCGAAGTAAATATATTTTTAATTACAATTATTTAACCGTTTGCAACTCGAAGCTATTTTAACTCTAAAACGAAACATTTCTTCCAACTTAAAATATTTCTCTTCTATATATATATTGTTCATGTTATACAAAAGAAAATGGTGCAATTTATTCGTGCAACTGGAAGTGTTTAGTAATTTATTACAAACAAAATTAATAATGTAAGATATACTTTGAATACTGATACACCAATTTTTAGCGGTTACAATCGCCATTCGAGTTAACGGTAGTATAATAACGGTTATTGTACCAAAACAAGATTTACCGATACCACGAGAGTATCTTCATTTTCTCTATAAAGGAAATTCTGAAACTGAGAAGTCGCTGCTTTCGAATGCGACGAGAAGTAACCGAAGTGTTGCTAATGGCGTACCGCTGTAAGGACGTTATGCGGTTGATCAATTCATGGGACTTCTAACCGCGCCAGATGAATGTTTGGAGTTGTAACCACCTGCTCCGTTGGTAAACGTTAAATCCGTAAGTTGGGCGAAGCATTCGACGAAATCCTTGGAACGGTTGCAGCCAGCGCTCTGAATGATCAGACCAATTGGCCGTTCGCCAAATGAAATGTATATCCGAGATAAGTCTTCCCATTTGACCCGTTTGTCGCATTTTCGCTCGCACGTCCCCTCCTACATTGCCGCATGTGTTCGACGGATCACATTGCGAGGCAATTCTATTCAATGTATAGCACGAACTTTCAAAATGTGAGATGTTTTCTAGTAAAAAATGAAAATACATTTTTCATTCTATTATTAGCAGACTGCGGATTTTATGCATTTATGTCAAAAATGAGTAAGCACAATTTAAAGCAGTGGACATATTGAAAAGATCTAAGGGCAACAACGTATTGATTTCAGCTTGATAAAATAATTAAAGGAAGAAAGAAATTTTTATTTCGCTCCCGAGTCTTGCAATCAATGCAAACATTTTTTATTTTGCATAAAGATCCGCAGTCTAATTATTAGCTTCGCTCAATGCGAATGGAAGATGTGCGCTTCTCGGAGTTGTACAGGGTGTACAAAAATTATTTCTACATAAAAAATGAGTCGTAAATATACAATAAAATATTTTCATACGAGGCTTTACTTTCCGAGAAAGTCGAGTTGAAAAGTTAGGCGAACACGCGTGCTATTGGATAGGAATTGTCTGACGCGTCTGTTCACGACCTACCGGTTCTACTTCCTACAAATGCTAAGCACGCGAACTCGATGGTTTTTGGAAGTCGATTTTCTCGAAACCAAGGCCTCGTATGAAAAAATTTTATTTTATATTTCTAACTTATTTTCTCATCCTATACGGAACACATCCTATGCGTTTATACCATTTTCGGCTACCCTGTAGACATGTACAGGGTTATGATAAGATATTTGTGTTATAACTAGACATCGGATTTTATACATTTATTACAAAAATGAGTAGGTGTAATTTAAAACAGTAAGAACATTCGAAAAATCTAGAAATACTGTTATATTATTTTCAACCTATTAAACATATTAGGAAAGAAAATAAATTTCTATTTCGTTCCAGTTTGTTGCAATTTTGGTAAAAAATTTTTATTTTGCATAAAGATCCGCTGTCTAGTTATAACAATATCACGTTGATTGCACGAAGATCCGAAGTCTAATAATAACACAAGTAATTTTGAAAAATGTTCCGAGTACTGGCATTTTGATAATAAGAAAACATATTCCAGAGTGAACTGTTAAACAAAAGTCCTTTCAGAATCCTACTCGTATGATGGTGCTCATTTTCCATATGTTTTTCACCTTTTAATTTATCATTCAAGAACTAGAGTACATGGTAACTGGGCGTTGAAAACGCCACGCCACACAGTGGGCAAAAACGGCCTTTTTCGATTCAAAATCAAAGAACTTTCGATAGGAATGAGGTAGAGCGATGAAATTTTTTTTAAATGAAAGCTGAAACTTCGTAGAATATGGGAAAAATAGGGAGATTACGGTACGAACGTTTTTTAGCCTTGAGAAAATTCGTTAAAGTTACACAATTTCAAGAAAGCGCCAGTAGTAATGACAGCGATACGTCAAGTGATGACGAGATGTGAAGTGCTTCATGTTTTGTAAGTAACTCAAAACGTTAAAATACTTCATTATTATTATTTTTATTGTGTTTTATATATGAGAATACGATATACCTTCAAACTAGTGTGTTATCAAGTCATTTTAACGAAAAAATTTCATTAATTTGTGTCACAAAATCTATTTTTTGCAAAAATCAGAGGTCGTAGACAAATTTTGAAAACAGATTTGAAATCAGCGTGAAAAAATCTATGGGAAACGATATATAGCATGTTAAAAAAAAATTTCCGCGCGTATTAGCCACAAAAACAAAATTTTCTTGAAATTGTACAACATTAACGAATTTTCTCAAGGTTAAAAAACGTTCGTACCGTAATCTCCCTATTTTTCCCATATTCTACAAAGTTTCGACTTTCATTTTAAAAAAATTTCATCGCTCTACCTCATTCCTATCGAAAGTTCTTTGATTTTGAATCGAAAAAGGCCGTTTTTGCCCACTGTGCGCCATGCGTTAGTCATGCAACGTGTCTTCGAAAAAGGCTTCTGCTTGTTAAGGGCTGGATCATAGTGGCGCGGATTATTCTCAAACGCCATCGGATAATCAAATCGCACGGTTTTTACGATGGGCATTAACCTTTGCAGGATCAAGCTACTTTACTGCGGACTTCGTAATGTATTAGGTATCGGTTGCTAGCGATACGCGATTCTGCGTAAGTCAAATGACAGATGGGACCGCGCTAATCCGCCATTATCGTCGGCAATGATCGGACCCGTGTTGAGTACAATGCTTTCAATTCACAAGGCTTTTGTTGGGGATGCTCCCCGAAGCTAGTTCCGACGGTCATGATCATTCACGTGAATCACTGGAGATCGATCTCGCCGACTGGCTATCTAATCCACCGACAGGTTGGAAAAGGGGCATCGATTCCTCTAATTTTATGATCAGGTGCTGCGAATTGTTCGCTGTTTGGTTCGTCATATTCGAAAGTAAAAATAATCACGCATTTAAAATATTGTATTCTACGTGCCGAATACTCCCTGTGTTTTTATTCGTGCGCCATTAGTCTGAAACTTAAACTATTCATTCGGTTGAGTGTTTATTAACACGTTGATTGCCCATATGTGGGTGACGGAATTATTTGTCCAAATTTTTAAAATGAATTTTTACGTTAATATAGTAATTGTATCAATTTTTTTGAGGATCTGTAAAATGCCAGAAAGTATCATACATATAATTCTTTTCAATTTTTATTTCATTAAATAACTTACATTAATTTGATGGAATTTTTTAGGTTTCTAGCTTGGCAGTCAAAGTGTTAAACACTGAATGTACCACTACCAATTTTCATGTCCTGAAATAGGTTAAGACCAGGTCTTTTCGTAAACTAATGCTTGATTGAAATAGACTGAAAAGGACACAAAAAGGACTTATATTTAATCTCATTAGTTAAATTAAAATTGTTTAAAATCCAATTTTGTAGATCGATGCACCCCCTATAATCCATTCTAGGAAATAAGCATAACCAGTTTTAGATTATACGATCCCCTTGTTTAATCTTTAATTTTGAAAAAAAAAGAATGAAAAATGTCTCTAAAGCGTTAGCAAACTTGACTGACGAATTAACTCGTCGGCCCGAGTTAAAAGCATAATTCGAACGAGAAACGGAAAATATTGGAAATGAAAGTGCTGCGTTTTTGCAAAATTAGATCATTCGTATCGAACGGCAAGTTGAAAAAATATTAAAAACGTCGTGCGACGTCAAAGTTCGTTAGGTTTGCCGCTTCGATAGAGCAGACAGCTTGAAGCGTTGATAATTTAATATTCTTCCATGCATTTATTTGTAAATTCGCGACCCCTACATGATTGGGAAACGTGGTACAACAAGGAAGACCAATGCAAACAGTGGTTTACCACGTGCGATAGGTTCAAAGAGCAGGATCGTTGCTTCAACCACCAGCAAGGCGGTAACAAAGGGTCTTCGTCCCTGTGGGGTTTCTGCGTTTTGTCCTCGGAGGATTGTCAGTCTCACCCCACCCATTTATCCAGGGGCTGAACGTTTAAATTATTCATAAACAGTCGAGTGATTTGTAGAATATAACTTACTATTATTACGTGGAATAACGTTCTCAGTTCTCACCGTGTTCGATTTTATCGTGACCGATTGCCGGGTGAAAAGTTAACTTTGTAATTTGCAATATCAACTGTCTACCATTACAATCCTTCCTATTTGTAATAACTAGACATCGGATGTTTATGCAATTTCCAATTTTTATAGAAATATTTTAAGAAAGTGGAATGAAATAAAATCCTATTTTTAATGGGGACAGCCTTTGTAGATCCAAAGCAAATAAAAATCGTGTTAAATTCTCTCGAATTTTATATTATAGCATTTTTTTAACATTTCGGGAAGCCATAAATGCATAAAGATCCGCTGTCTAGTAATAACAAACGGTAGTATTTTCGGTTTGGATTTTCACGAACGGTAGAGGCAACTGTAACAATAAAATTCGTCGTGTGCGAAGAAAATGAAAAGTAAAGAATAAACAAATTCAGAACAGTGTTACTAGAAATATTTCGTTGTTCATGATTGAAATTGTTCTAGATTTTATTGAGAAATCTTTAGTTGCGAAACACCTAATTTGTAAGTAACGATGTAAAAGGAACGCTGTAATATAAAATACGCGAAATTTTCCGAAAAATACACAGAACTCTACAAAATGTTTGTCGTAATCTAAAAATAAGGATAAAATGAACGTGTTGAAATGAACGTATATTAACCAGACAAATGTTTACAAATTGGTAATGCACCGCTGCAATGAGAAATTATGTTTTCATCAAAGAAATTCTCGTGTGCACAACGCTAATTTAATCTTCTCTCGTTTCCTTACGGTCTGCGTGAGTCTCTTTGTTCAGAGGGAATCCAAGATAGAAACCAATTCAGAATTCTGCTGACTAAAGGTAACGCGAAGGAGAAAAGTTTACTGGAGGCAAAAAGAAATGTACGATATAAAAGTTTGCAGACCATTGTTTCTGAATTGCTGAATCTCAATATTGCACACATATCATTCGCTATCTAATATTACCATAATCTCAACTATATCGAAATCGTACATAATACTTTTATTCGAATAATGAAATTAATCGACTATACTTATGAATTATAAGTACATTTTACATATTGAAAAGATGTGAGTAAACAGTTATCGATGATTCGGTAAAAGCATAATTTCAACGTATTATTTTATTCTTTCGAGGTATTCTTCCAGTACGAAAGATCTGCGTCAATTGTTTATATAATAATTCATGGACAACATTTTAGTAGATTTTTTTTTTTTGTTATTTGCTGATGTCGTGTAGATTTTTCTTCAAATATAAAAATGAATGAATTTAATATAAGGATATTTACTTTACTTTACTCCACACCACGTTCATACATAAATTAGAACTCGATTTTTAGCGATACAGACATTTGATTAGGATTTATTTCAGAACATATATTATGTCTTTCGAGATCAGTTGATACGCCTCTAGGCTAACCCATTTTTCGCGAGGAGGAACGTATACGGGTATACATGTGACATTCTATCAGTTAAGCCACCCCAAGTCGACTGGTGATCTAATTTAATTGACACCCTAATAGCGAGCCTGCACGGCCGTTAGAGTTCCGGCACGGCTGCTCGAGTGCTCGAGGAGAAGGATGAAAATATAAGGGTGGTTAGCCAGAGACGCATGGGGTGAAGACAATTGAATTTCATGGGGGTTTGGCCGCTTAACCAGCTAATTGGTTTGTTCATGTTCCTGCGAGTACATAACTTGTCTCGATAACCGGACTTGCCGGATATCCGACCGTATCATTTTTTATTGAATGTTACGATGCAACATTTTGATTCTGCATTCGCACACGTTTGAATCCATTTACTCATCATTGTTTTTTTTTATACTAGCGTGATTTTTAAGATCATGCGAGAGAGTGATTCCGACAAAAAAAACGCGCTTTCGAATAAAATTTGTTTACATAACAAAATTTTTTACCAGCGAGCCACGTTAATATATCGTAATAGTTATATCGACGAGTGGGACAAAAAATTATTAAATTTATTTTTCATCTTTCACAGTTTGAACGTACGTTTGGACTAAAATAATAAAAATTTTTAAAAAATTCTGAAGTATCATTGTACCATTTGCAACTCTAGAATGTGTTAAGGAAGGGCAATAAATGTGTACGTATCTCCAGTATATTGCGATTAATACAGACAATGTTTATTTTGCATAAAAAGCTCCGCGTTAATTACGTACATTCGAAAGAATCGACGATCAATGCTTTATTGTAATTTTAGCAGTTTGTACTATGCTGAAATATGTACGATGCAGCAGAATATGTAGATACGAAATGCGTAGACGTTCTAGACTTTCTGAAAATATTGTAAACTGAATGTAGATGGAAATGTAAATGCAATGATTGCATACAAATGGAATTTGCAAATTACAGGGAATCGGAGCTTAGTGTATTTTCGCGTAGGGAGCGAATGAATTCCTCGTCGCCGTTCCGTCCAGGCGAGCCACTAAAGAAAAGAAAACCGTGCCCCTTTACGGCACTTTCATGAAGTGAATATTTAACTTTATGTCTTGCGGGTTAAAAATGCTGACCCGCTGGCAGAGGTTTCAAAAGTTGGCGAAGTACCGAGATAAAAGATAACGGCTGATAAAACTTGCTCAAAGTTCCGCGCCAGACTCCGCGGCACTCACGTTAGGCCCGTTAAAAGTGCTCTGCTTCGACAATTAAAAAGTTTTCATTGCATTTTGATAAGCCCTTGTCAAATTTTTAACTACATTCAATTCATTTTGTACGACCAAACTAGTAAATAAATTGACGTTTGCACGCTTTAAATTTACATGCTTTCAAAACAATTTTTTAAACATTGAGGTTGAATCAAACACATGCATATACATCTATGCATTATACCTATACATATTTGTCATATATTTGTAATTATAATTTACAGAATTCACAATTTTAAACAATAACTTGTTTAATTATAACCATAATTTGTTGACGAGCTGATTCTTTTCATTGAAAATGTCCTACGTATGATAATATGTCAGAATTATGTTATTGTCTTATGAATGCTGTAGCCTATTAAGGTCATTAAGTATACGCACAATTTTGTTATGTCCGTTTCATAAAATATCCCTTTTTATAAAAAAAAAGAATGTTTCGAACTGTTTTAAGTAGATTACTTCGGACGTAGATATGCGTTCGAGCACATATTAATATCATTTGGAAGTATTAAAGAATGTAAAATCCTATATGTAGTAGACTTTTTATTATAAAAATAAGAATTGAGCGAAAAAAATAATCAACATCACTTTCTTGTTTGGAAAGCAGGCACTGGAGGGATTCGAACCCTCGATCTCCTGTTTACTAGACAGGCGCTTTAACCAACTAAGCCACAGCGCCGTTGAAATCCACTTCGATATTTCAGTATTTCAGATTATTAATATTTTATCGGTAAACAGGATAAAATATGATTAACAACGGAAACTCATTGGTTTCTAGCAATGTGCTAACAAGTATACATACTTGCTAAATAAATCAACCCCGGTACACGTGGTAGTTTATGGCAGTCTAACGTTATGCTAGAATTATCGATACCTGTATAATAATCTTAAACGAAATATATTTAACTAAAAATATCAGCTTTTTCTGTATTTAATCAAACTTACGCGACTATGTGTACTACTTATAAATTCTACATACAAGTAATCGATAGGGTAGTGAGTATATCAATTATACTTACTTCTAAAGCATAACAAATATTAAAAAAGAGATATGTAACATGTGTATTAACTGACTTGAAAGAAAAAAATTGAATATCTCTTTTTTAATATTCATTACGCTTTAAAAATAAGTGTAATTAAAATAAGCAGAGTAATTGGCACCCCCACAGTAATTGGGTCCCTTACCCCAGTAAGAAAATAAAGTATAACTATTTAAGAAACATAATTTCATTTATGATTCTAAAGTCGTATTATACACGTCGAGTCGTGCATGATATCTATTATTAGACATAAAATAAAAGAACGTTATAAAAATATCTTCCCCTGAAATTTGATTGCCTCTTTTGTGAATCTGCTATGAGGTCATAATCAGTATTCCTTCTATCACGCAATTTCCTCATAATTATGCCCGCGGAAACGGATTAAAGACATAGCTCGAGGCAAAAGGATACTTTCTTTTCGGCGGGTTATCTCGCTGATTTTGTTAACGTCAAATAATCCGTGAAACTAGATTACAGGCTGTTCAATCATTTCTCATTAATTCGTTCGTTAATAATTGAAAACACCACAGAAGAATCTGCCTCAAGCTTTCCTCCGCATTAAATCGGATTTTCCTCAGAGTTAATTTAATTGGACTCGTTGAATCGACTAATCCATTTCGAATTATTCATTCCTTTCACTAATACTTGGAAACTCTTTTTCGTTTATGTACTAAGCGAATCATTCTCACGTTTTTCCCAAAATTACTTCAAAAGTCATCAATGGCTTCAATTAATATCGCACAATAAGTTACGCATAATTATATGTACCTATAATTTCCCCTATACTTTGTTAAACAACATTATCTGAAATTATATATATTTCTTCATTTTAAATTGTTTGCCGTTCAAGTTTTCAATCTCATTAAACAGGAATACTTACGAAGAGCAGATTTAAATTTTCTTTTATAAAATAACTTCAAGTACTACGAGTATTCGCATTCAATATCATTTAGTGCTTGTCTATAAAATACAAAAATTTTAAATAGAATATTATGATTATATGTATATTATATGTTTATACGCGTATGCACACGTGTACATATACTATTTCTTCAATGTTAACCCTTTGCAATCGGCGCTATTTTAATTCTAAAATTAAATGTTTCCACGCGTAATATTTGAATGTTTAGTAATCTATTGCATAGAAATTTTGTAATATTTTTGTGTAATTTGTTTGAAATAATGTCACAACAATTTCCAGTGGCGCTTCAGAGTCACCACTCGAGTGCAAAGGGTTAATAATAATCAGTACACAGCGGATTTTATGCATTTATGACAAAAATGAGTAGGCGTAATTTAAAATAGTAAGAACATTAGAAAAATTTGAAAATACAGTTCTATTATTTTCAACCTTTTAAACATATTAGGAAAGAAAATAAATTTTCTATTTCGTTCCAGTTTGTTGCAATTCACATAGAAAATTTTTATTTTGCATAAAGATCCGCTGTCTAATAATCAGTAATTTGATACTGGACGCTCATCAAAACTTCCAAAAACAAATGGTGTATCGAGAAATTCGCGCGTGTACGAAGCACGCTCTGAAGCAAAATTATCTCGGATTTGTCGAGCGATAAGATTTCAAATTTGCTAGAATGTGCGAGCGTTTTTGACGCGGGCGATAAAAAATACTAAAATGGAGGAGAGAGAGCAGCGAACACCGCGAAGGAAGTTAGATCTTATACAAGTTTGTCCCGGTGCGTGTCGCGTGGAAAGGGGTGGGAAGAGGGTTCCCGCAAAAGGCAAGAGAATCGAGGAAGATGGTGAGGAGATAGATGTATGGATAAAAGGGTAGACGCGGGGCAGGCGAGAAGACAGAGAGAAAGAGAGTATCGGGTGTTCCTCGTAAATTCTCGCGAATAGCTTCAAGTAAAATATAGAGGTGGCTACGTTCCGCATATGTCATTCATGCTCTTTCTTGCTCACTTTACAAATACTCGCGGACGTTCGCGTAGAGACAGATAGGTGTATATGTATATGGACGTGTTTCAGTCCAGTGTCTCTCAAACTACGCTTCTGCCTCTAAAGTCGTCGGTCGAGCATACTGCGAGCACTGGCTGTAACACATCGATCAAAGAATGATTCCATTGAAACAAAGAATAGAATTTAGGATGACCTATCCAACGAATGAAAATTATTCGTAAAGGAAAAAATAATATTTGCTCGCTTCGTGTTGAAATTTATACGGTGATTTTATTTGTCCTTCAATCTCAAGGCATACTGAATCTCAATCTCAAAAGCATACTGCGAGCACTGGCTGTAACGCATCGATCAAAGAATGATTCCATTGAAACAAAGAATAGAACTTAGGATGACCTATCCAACGAATGAAAATTATTCGTAAAGGAAAAAATAATATTTGCTCGCTTCGTGTTGAAATTTATACGGTGATTGTATTTGTCCTTCAATCTCAAGGCATACTGAATCTCAATCTCAAAAGCATACTGCGAGCACTGGCTGTAATACATCGATCAAAGAATGATTCCATTGAAACAAAGAATAGAACTTAGGATGACCTATCCAACGAATGAAAATTATTCGTAAAGGAAAAAATAATATTTGCTCGCTTCGTGTTGAAATTTATACGGTGATTGTATTTGTCCTTCAATCTCAAGGTCAAATATATTCTTTTTATTGCATTCTATTCTATGCATCACGTCGATAAAAAGAATTCGACCCTGAAATTCAAGGTCGGGAACAATTTTGCGGCAACCGATACTTTTGCGTTAATTAATCACCAGATTTTCACCGAAATGCAAGCAATGCTGTCGTCGATCAATTATTGTTCCACACATAAAAGAGATACGCGACAGTCGCGTATCGATCTACATTAACCCCTTGCACTACTATTTATTTTGTGATTATAACGACTAGAAATTCTTCATCTTTCAGAATTTCGTAGAAAAAGAAAGATAGTTTATATTTATTGTATGCCTATCTCTTCTCCAAAGGATATATATCAACTACAACAAAAAGTAGATTTTTATTTCGGTTTAAAGCAAATTAATAACATACATGTTTATCAGACTCTGTTCAGGATCTTCATCACAAGTCTGACTGGATATTGTAGGGCAAGGGGTCAAGTGTTAAAACTTGATTCTTCTCGTAAGAGTATTTTGTTGCGATTGTTTCCGGTGTTACGATAAAAAGTTCCGAAAATTTTCGTTAGGAACAGCACGGTTCCTTGTCGCTCGCGACACGCGAGCGAACAAGTTTGAGAAACGCTGTTTTGACGTACGCAAACGGCATCCGGTGTTCGGAGGCATCGCACATACATAGGTGGGCGGAGTATGAAAGAAAGAGAAAGGGCGAAAGAGCGAAGAGCAAATCATGGGGACATTTCACACGCGGAGGAGTACATGCTCGGAGCCAGTACCTACGAACTACATTGGAAAGGACAGAACAAGATGTGTGCCCGATGAAAGTACATTTTTCGATTGTGCACCAGTAATGGCGGTGGATACCACTCTCCGGACGCGTACCGTACATTTACCTAGGCGCGTGTTGTTTTCAACGAATCTGACATTTTCGAAATGTGATACAATATTCTCGTACACGCGTGTGGAATGCTTGTTGCACAAAGGATGATGCTTAGCAAGACATAATACACACAACTGTTCTTAATCAATATTGTGAAAACCTTGGTGCCACATTATTGTGATACAATATTCTCGTGTACGCATGTGGAATGCTTGTTGCACAAAAGAACGATGCTTAGCAAGACATAATACAGACAACAATTCTTAATCAATATTGTGAAATCCTTGGTGCCACATTATTGTGATACAATATTCTCGTGTACGCATGTGGAATGCTTGTTGCACAAAAGAACGATGCTTAGCAAGACATAATACAGACAACAATTCTTAATCAATATTGTGAAATCCTTGGTGCCACATTATTGTGATACAATATTCTCGTGTACGCATGTGGAATGCTTGTTGCACAAAAGAACGATGCTTAGCAAGACATAATACAGACAACAATTCTTAATCAATATTGTGAAATCCTTGGTGCCACATTATTGTGATACAATATTCTCGTGTACGCATGTGGAATGCTTGTTGCACAAAGGATGATGCTTAGCAAGACATGATACACAACCATTCTTGATCAATATTGTGAAAACCTTGGTGCCACATTATTGTGATACAATATTCTCGTGTACGCATGTGGAATGCTTGTTGCACAAAAGAACGATGCTTAGCAAGACATAATACAGACAACAATTCTTAATCAATATACACACGAGAATGAGTAAATAATGAGTGAATGAGAGTGTATGAGAGTGAGAAAGCGGAATGCATTTTTGTTTTTATTTTTTGTTTTAATTGTTAAGAGTTAAGATAATCTCAAACATTTAAATTTGATGTTATTTTTATTTTTTGATATGCGTTTATATTTCATTATGTTATATATATTCTATATCGGATTTTATTTTTTTTATATATATTTGTTTGTTTTTATATTTTGTATGACCGTTTTAATTATAATGTATGCGATTTTAGTGTAAGGAAAACGACGCTAATTTACTCTCTCTCTCTCTTGTTGCGTAGGGGCGGTAGTTTAAGTATAGATATAAGACAGATGTGTAAATTGTGTTTGGATTTGTAACCCTAAGGGGAACAAATAAAGATATTATATTATTATTATATTCTCGTGTACACACGTGGAATGCTTGTTGCACAAAAGAACGATGCTTAGCAAGACATAATACAGACAACAATTCTTAATCAATATTGTGAAAACCTTGGTGCCACATTATTGTGATACAATATTCTCGTGTACGCATGTGGAATGCTTGTTGCACAAAAGAACGATGCTTAGCAAGACATAATACAGACAACAATTCTTAATCAATATACACACGAGAATGAGTAAATAATGAGTGAATGAGAGTGTATGAGAGTGAGAAAGCGGAATGCATTTTTGTTTTTATTTTTTGTTTTAATTGTTAAGAGTTAAGATAATCTCAAACATTTAAATTTGATGTTATTTTTATTTTTTGATATGCGTTTATATTTCATTATGTTATATATATTCTATATCGGATTTTATTTTTTTTATATATATTTGTTTGTTTTTATATTTTGTATGACCGTTTTAATTATAATGTATGCGATTTTAGTGTAAGGAAAACGACGCTAATTTACTCTCTCTCTCTCTTGTTGCGTAGGGGCGGTAGTTTAAGTATAGATATAAGACAGATGTGTAAATTGTGTTTGGATTTGTAACCCTAAGGGGAACAAATAAAGATATTATATTATTATTATATTCTCGTGTACACACGTGGAATGCTTGTTGCACAAAAGAACGATGCTTAGCAAGACATAATACAGACAACAATTCTTAATCAATATTGTGAAAACCTTGGTGCCACATTATTGTGATACAATATTCTCGTGTACGCATGTGGAATGCTTGTTGCACAAAAGAACGATGCTTAGCAAGACATAATACAGACAACAATTCTTAATTTAATATTGTGAAAACCTTGGTGCCACATTATTGTGATACAATACCGATACTTTTGCGTTAATTAATCACCAGATTTTCACCGAAACGCAAGCAATGCTGTCGTCGATCAATTGTTTTTCCACACATAAAAGAGAAACGCGACAGTCGTATCGATTTACATTAACCCCTTGCACTACTATTTATTTTGTGATTATAACGATTAGAAATTCTTCATCGTTCAGAATTTCGTATAAAAAGAAAGATAGTTTATATTTATTGTATGCCTATCTTTTCTCCAAAGGATATATATCTACTACAACAAAGTAGATTTTTATTTCGGTCTAAAGCACATTATTGTTTCCTTTTTGCAATCGATGGAGACAATTTTTATTTTTCCGCAGTCTAGCGATCACACACCAACGCTGCCAATTATGACAAAAATGGGTACGCGCGATTGAAAGCAGTGGACACGTGAAAAGGATTTACATCGGTGTATCAGTTTCTGCTTTACAAGACAATGGAAAAAAGAACGAAATTTTTTGTTTCGCATAATAGGTCCGCGGTGTAGCGATGAATTCGCGCGTCTTTGGTTCGGCGTTAAGTCGAAGCGTTTCTTATTCAACGCGTCCAAGCGGGCAACGCCGGAGGCGCGCGTTAAAAAGCAAAGCCGCCACGGGTATTGGTATCCACGGAAGAGGAACGGAATCGCTGTAAAATAAAACTCGGGAATAGAAACTAGCCGAGAGGCCGCGCAATATCAGTTTTCGGGGGGAAATCAAATAATTTTTCCCTTCGGTTTGAGAAAAATAACGAGAAATATCGTTCACGGAGGCGGAGGCCGATCGTACGGTGATCCATGGTGCCGACGGCGGAGAGCGGAGAGTGCAACAAAAAAAAAAAAAAAAAAAGAAAGAAAAAGAAAGAAAAGCGGGGGAGAGTGAGCATAGTAAGCTCGAAAAGCTTGAACAGCTCGAAAAGCTCGAAAAGCCCGAAAGAGAGTGTCACGTTTCCATGGAAACCTGGTGGGGCGACTCCGCCTCTGGACTTGCCGGTTCGATATCCTCTCGTCTGCTCCCTTGCTCCAACGTCAACGTGCTCTACATTTTTCCAAGCCGGGGCTCGCGAAGCATTTTCCCTGGATGGTTCGGCGGCAAGAGAGGAACGAGAGAGGGAGAGAAAAAAAAATGGGAAAAAAAAACAGAAGAGGGAACTTCCGATGGCGGAGCGGCGATCTGAAAAATACCTTTTTTTTTTCCAACGAGACGCTTCGATACTTTCGAGCCGTTCGAGAACCCTTACCGTCGTACTTTCGTACTCATAACCCAATTCCCATTCGGCGGCCGCTACTTTCTACTTTATTAGCACGCCAGAGGATCCGAAGGACCCGTGGTCCCGAGGCCCTTGTCATTGCCTGAAGTATACAACGGTGATATAACCAGACTCCGGATCTTTACGCAAAATAAAAAGTTTCTGCATCGATTGCAAGACACAGCAAGAAATAAAATATTTTTCTCTCAATCATTTTAATGCGGTGGAAATGTAGTAGAAATATTATTCCATCCCTTGTAATTCAAGAACGAAATGTCCGTTGTGACTTCTGTAGCTTGCAATTGGTAGAAACTATTTTTATTTCGCATAAGAATCCGCAGTCTAATGATTAGGTATCGATCCTCTCCTGGAACGAGAACGCTTAAACGCACAAGCGTGATCCTGTGCAGAGATAATGCTAGAATATGTTGGAACACGAATATTCATTAAACAGTGGGCTATAATATTTTGTGTTACATTTTAAGAAATATACGTTGGATAACCTTATACAAAAACTTTATCGGTCACGTAAAAATTGATTCCTTGACTTGATAATTTTCTAATGTTTAATTTATTTTACGTTATTTCTACTTTGTGTTTCGCTTACCGATTTTAGGCCATAAACGTATAAAATCCGCGGTCTAGCAATAAACATCAATCCTTGACTTGATAATTTTCTAATGTTAAATTTATTTTACGTTATTTCTACTTTGTGTTTCGCTTACCGATTTTAGGCCATAAACGTATAAAATCCGCGGTCTAGCAATAAACATCAAAAGTTGATTTTACAGGAGAAGGATTGCCCCTAGGATCTACGATATGCGACGACCTATTAGTTCTAGCGTTGAATAATTAACACTTTAATGGCCGCTCACACAACATGTGTATGATAGCCGGAACCACAATAGCGATATTGTCCGCTCACACAACAACATGATGCTACCGCCGAAGGTAAAGGAAAAATATTAAAGTTGTTAAATTGTTGTATGTTTTTTGTTTTACGTGTATGTTCGCACATGTTGAATTATTTCCTGAATTTAATAAAGTTTTTTTTAATTAATTCTTCAAGCGTAGACGTGCGGCCATTAACCCCTTGCACTACTATTTATTTTGTGATTATACTGATTAGAAATTCTTCGTCGTTCAGAATGTCATAGAAAAAGAAGATTGTTTTATATTTATTGTGTGTCTATGTTTTCTCCAAAGGATATATGTCAACTATAGCAAAATAGAATTTCATTTCGGTTTAAAGAAAATTAACGACTAGACTGCGGATCTTTATGTAAAACAAAAATTGTCTGCATCGATTTCAAGAAATAGAAACCAAGTAGAACGTTATTTCTTCACTTGCTAGTTTTAATAGATGAGAAATGGTAATATTGACATTTGAAATTGTCTAAATTTTCCTACAATTTTAAATTTGATCTACTCAATTTTGTTATAAATGCATAAAAATCCGCAGTCTGTTAATGACATACATATATTTATTAGACTCTGTTCAGAATCTCCATCACGAGTCTGACACGATATTGTAGGGCAAGGGGTGAAAGTGTTAACGCGCGACGCGAATCTAAATCAGAAGATAAGTGATTCACAGTTTGCAAAAAAGGCGGTTTTATTTATAAAAGTGAACAGTATCGTCCGAGGCCTGGTTCAAATGGGAGACGTCAGCGTTTTAAGAAAAGATATGGTCGTCGTAGACAGAGACCCAGCGTATTATGAAATTTGGGTTAATTCTAGAACAGCTCGAGGGGCGGGAGGGGGTAGGTTGGAAGGAGGG
This sequence comes from Seladonia tumulorum, assembly GCA_913789895.3. Classification (NCBI taxonomy): domain Eukaryota; kingdom Metazoa; phylum Arthropoda; class Insecta; order Hymenoptera; family Halictidae; genus Seladonia; species Seladonia tumulorum. Next base: position 11,008,991 of record OU565266.1, read on the forward strand.
TTCCGTTTCTAAGATTCGTAGCCACCGAATTACGCGCGAATAACTTTCAAGTGGCCCGCGCAAAACGTGGTAAAAGCTAACGTTGCCGATATCACGGCTGGACGTGACTGCGACGGCAGTCCGAGGTCGAGGAACGTAGGTTTAATTTCGTTGAGTGCATCCAACGGGTGATCCGACGGGTCGACGCTACCCTCTGGATATGTGTCTATTCAGGAAACATGTGCATGTAAGTCGTTATACGTGCGCGCGCGCGCACGCGCGAGCGAGTGATAGCGATGGGTATTCGATGTACCCTCCGGTTGATATTCAAGCAAATCCACCGTCTTAACGTTTTGAGTGCTGTTCGGTGTTCATTGTCGAAGACGATGTTTCGTGAAATAGTGGCGCCGCTCGAAGAAAATGGCGAGAATGCCTCAAATACGAACTTCTTTTAAATTTTTCTTTTTTTCCTTTAACCCTTGTGTGGGCAACCAAACTTTTCACGGTTGTTGGGCAACCGGGGTACCCGGGTACCCCGAGCGTTCGGTGCCGATATATAAAAAATAAAGTGACAATTTTACTTTCATGCTTTCCCATAACTTTTAGTTTTTTTCTCTATGGTATACTAAGTATTGTTTTAAACAGTTTAAGTGAAGCAACTGCTTCAAAAAATAGTATAACTCAATGCTAAGATCAAACTTTTATGCTATTCGTATGTGGACGTACGGTATTTGACTCTTCGACTTACACAACAGTACAACAGTATTCAACTTTATTTGGTCACAACCAAAATGTTACAATATATTCGTATGTGCCAAAAAAAAAAGAAAAGTTTGTTGTATTACTATCCACAATGCACAATGATAATGTTGTTTCTGGGCCAAAGAGGAAATCAGAAATAGTCCACTTCTATAAGAAAACAAAATCTGGTGTCGACATGATGGATCAAATTTTGAGACGATACAGTATACAAAGACGTACTAACAGATGGCCATTAGCATTTTTTTTTTTTACATAATTGACATTGTTGCTCTTGCCTCATACATCATATATATTTCTAATAACGATATGTTGCCTAACAAATCCAATAATCGCCGAATATTTTTACGCCAAGTGAGAGAGGAACTTTGTCTTCCAATAATTAGAAGTCGATCAACCAATGTTCAAGTGATGAGACATTTCTCTTGTAAATTAGCAATAGAAAGCATGCTGCATAAGTCACCAATAATGACCGACGTTCCTTCAACTTCAGGCACTGTACAACAACGAGATAAAACTGGACGAAAAAGAGTTGTAGGCTCATGTTATATATACCAAGCTGACCCTGATAGAAAACGTAGAAAGACACGAAAATATTGTCAAAACTGTATAAAACCAGTTTTCCGACGAACACGCAAATACTCTGACAGTTTGTAAAAATTGTCCTATTATTGGTTAATAATAGTAACTATACTAATAAATAAATAATACCAATTGAAAAAATTTGTGTGTTGTATGATTGTGTTGTAAAACTTCCCTTCATAAGCATACAACTACAACTTCCTATGTATGGGTACCCGGGTACCCGGTTACCCAACAACCGTATAAATAAGATTGAAGCCTTATTATTTAATATGTTTTGCATCAATTTTAATTCTGTAACCATACATCGACAGAGAACCTTCTAAATAATGGGGATCCCGGGCGGTTTTGCGATATCTTCATACAAACATAACAAATTATTAGAGCAAACATAGAAAGGGGTACCCGGGTACCCGGTTGCCCACATAAGGGTTAAGTCGTATACACAGGCTCGCGAAAGTATTCGAACGCCCTTTAAATCGATGTAACTTTTTTTTTAAAATTGGATCAAACGACCTGACTTTTTTGAGGAGTTGGAAGCAAAATGGTTTTTCAAATGATGTGCAAAAAAGATTTTGAAAAAATTGCAATTGCTAAGAATTACATGAGAAAATAAAAATGGCACTTTTCACAACTTTTTTATTTGAACCTGTACTGAAAATTTAAAACAAAGCCGCGGAGATGATTTTCGCAAAGGAAAAAGTTACTTCGAATGACCTTAGTATATAATTGACACAGAGGTCTGCATACTTGGTTACTAAGTCTGCATACTAAGGTCTTGTATACTTAGCAGTAGTGGGGATAATTTCGCGACGTTTATCATCGAGGCCTTGATGACATACACAGAGTGTTCACGCTATTACTAGCCAGCGTTTTTCTTATAAATAGTAAATATTAGAAAGAACTGGAAGAGGAAAAAGTAGTACTGTTTTTTATACGTAACGCAATGGCATATATAATTTTTTTGTATTTATACTATTTCGTTAGATACGAAGGTGACTTTCAATTTTGGAAGAAAAACGCTGGCTAGTAATAGCATGAACACCCTGTATAGAGAAATCACTGTAGTGTTCCAATATTTTCTTTTTGTTGTCCACAACATTGTCCGAACATTATTGTTCATCATTGTAGCTGTTTGTAATAATTGGACTCCGAATTGTTATGCAAAATGAATCGAACGGATTTAAAGCTCTTAAAGTCACTGTTTTAAATTGCACCTACCCATTTTTGTCGGGAATGCATAAAATCCGGAGTCTGGTAATAATAATAGGCTCGGTCTCCGGCACGAGTCACATTCGCTCGCAGCAGTGATTCACCTAGCTACAATAAAAATATGTCTCGCACCCCATCCCCGAGAACGGGGCGAGAATCAAGCCCACAGTCGAGTCCAGATAGTCCAAGTGCCGGCTTAAACCACCCCCGTATACGCCCGACGCCCAAAGGGTAGGTTGGACTTGGGTCCGACCAACCCGTGGCCGCCATTATTGACCATCGGTCTTGATTAGCACGACGATACTATTCTGCCTCCCCCGTTCCGCAACCTTCAACATCCTCCGAACGTCGCCGAGCTTTCCGCTCTCGGTACATCTTTCTCGCCTGTCATTTGTTTCTTTCACTTTCTACGCGAACTCGCCCGAAGGATTCTCTGCTCCTCGAACCGGAAGCAGAGCACACCCGAAACGGCCGATCTGTTATTCTTGTTATTTATTCAAGATCCTTGCCGCACAGCACCTTTAATTAATGGGAACATCTTCCGATAAGTAAATGAATTCCCGAAGATACGAAGATTTCTCGCCGAATCTGACTAGCGGGTTTTAATGCATGGTAAACAGATTTATTAAATGGGAAGGTGTCCTGGGAATTATGTATAACTCGGACTTTGAAATTTCTGTTAAAATTAATTTTATTAATTAAAATTCCTGATAATCGAAAGACGTTCAATGACGGTGAAATGAAATGTGCGATCGATAACGAAGACTTTCGTATTGTTCAACGTGCGTTGAACAAATTGATTCCCACTGCTACCGTAGAGAACTGTAGAATAAATACATTGCATGGCGTTTTCATGCTTTACTTTTTGTGAATTATTCGTTGCACACTGTGAATGTTGTATGATCACAATAAAAGAACGAATTAAAAAGTATAATAAAATTACGAAAGATCATCGGGATTATCGAAACTTTCGAATAAAAGTTTTGGAATAATATTTGCTCTACCAAGCACACAGTATCCGGTAAATATTGATTTATAAAAATGGCAACCCTAAATTTATCGAGATTGTCGGTCAGTATCAATATAATAAATGCTTTACAGTTTCAATAATTGTAAAATATAAAACCGGTCATTTTGCGTAGGTGAGCGGAAAAATGTATTCTGTACCTTTAATTCTAAAACAATCTAATACTAAAACGATCCTCGCTTTTAGTTGAGGAAGGTTTGTAATCTCCTCCTCGTACAATTTTGATTTAACATGACCCCATAGATAGAAATCAAGGGGTGTCAAATCTGGGGATCTTGGTGGCCAGTTTATTGAACCACCACGGCCAATCCAAACTTCGTGTAGTTCATTTAATAAATTCTTAACTTCTCGAGAAAAATGTGCATGGGGATGCAATGGATCTAATTGTTCTAACTTCTCAAAAAAATTCAAGTAGTATAGTCCAATATTGACAAAGTTATGCGATTTTTAAGAGTGTGCCAATATTATTTGGAGTCACTGTAGGCCATAGTTAAGTGTACGCGTACTCGCTGAATATTCAAAACCGATTTTATCGAGAACGAGATCTCAAATAAAAAAATTCTATTCTTTATTTTCGATTTGTTTTTTTAATGTAGAATCATCCCCACCTTGGTTGTACTACCGGGATGCTGGGACACCCTGTATTTGCGAGAATTAAGAAAATCAGATAATGTGCTATCTTCGGAGTATAGATGTTATTTGGCCGCCGTAGTAGTATAGTCCAATATTGACAAAGTTATGCGATTTTTAAGAGTGTGCGAATATTATTTGGAGTCACTGTAGGCCATAGTTGAGTGCACGCGTACTCGCTGAATATTCAAAACCGATTTTCTCGAGAACGAGACCTAAAATAAAAAAATTCTATTCTCTATTTTCGATTTGTTTTTTTATGTAGAATCACCCGGGATGTTGGGACACCCTGAATTTGCGAGAATTAAGAAAATTAGATAATGTGCTATCTTTTATTCGCGGAGTGTAGATGTTATTTGGCCGCCGGGGCGTGTGCGCGACGTAAAAGAGTAAAGAAGCGTCTTATGGGATTTTCCACGTTCGACTTTCCATTGGATTCGGCGAGCGGGCATGCACCGCAAATCACTCGAACCCGAAAAATCTTCTAGCGTGTGCGCTCCTCGCGGCCGGTGTCCCCCGCGCGGTTTCTCGCACGAGGGAGACAGGTTGCGGCGCACGCGTGCCATCATCGATACCCCACCAAAGTTTCCCCCCTTTTACAGAGCCGGTAGCTGGGTACGAGACGGCTTGGTGGTGGCCGTCGATGGTAGGGTGGAAGCCTCTCCTCCGACAGGGCGATGCACACGGTTTCACAGAACGTTCAGAGCCACCTCCACCTTTCTATGCGTCCCTCCAAGTCCCTCCAGGTCCCTCCGGGTCTCTGATCCTCCTCGCTGAAGCCAGGAACCCCGCGAACTCGGCTCCATAGTGCCGCGGTACCCGCTAATCAAATCGCACATTCCGGAGATCCGACGCGGTAGTGACCCCCTATACGTATATTACTCCGGTCCAACCTCGAGCCCAGTCCCTCGATCATTCCTCTGCTCTTTGCGTTTCCGAACTTTTCTCCGGGATTCCGGGTATGTTGCGTTGTTGTTGTTGTTGTTGTTGCATTCACCACCGATCGTCGAGATGTTCCGAGTGACATATCATTGTCGACGGTGATTCGCGCGACGACGTAACCGTGATCGCCGATGGACAACGATTGTGCACGCTGTAACGAAAAAGGACAATAAACTCACCAAGCACCAGATATACCGAACGGACGGTGTTTTCCATTTGTTTTAGTTTGTGTGCGTCTTCCGTGGATCTCTCAACAACAACGAGACTATAAAAGGAGAGAAGAAGATTAATTCCGGGGGCGGGTTTCTTCGACGTGGGAGAGACGAGGAATTTAAAATTCCGAGAGGAAAAATTGAGAGAGAGACACACATACACGGTGAAAGAAAGTCATCGAGAGACAGTGCGCGCGGCAGATAATATCATAGTCGGCTGAATGGACGCGACCGCCGGCCGATGACGAGCCTCGGACGGGTTTGTTGCACCGATGCGAGAGAAAAAAGAAAAGAAGAGCGTGTGGCAGGACGAAAATCGCGATTCAAGAGCCGTGGAATTCGCCGTTTCTTACCGGTCGTCGGCGGTCGAGCGTGTTCGGGTCGAATCGCCAGACGAAAAGAACGCCCCGGCGACAACCGACGCGACGCGACGCTCGGCCGGATCGGCCGAAGAGGTATCGCCGCGAACGTGATTCATTGGGTTTTTCTCTCTATCGGCATTCGGGATTTACATCGGGCCGGGCCACGATTTCCATCGACGCGCGTGTAAAAACCGCATCGGCCGTCCGGCTCTGCCGATCAAAGGAGAACGAAAGGAGAGAGAGAGAAAGAAAGAGAGAGAGAGAGAGAGAGAGAGAGAGAGAGAGAGGAGCCGCCGCGTTGCTGAGAAGATTAGAGGATAGAAGCTAACAAACAAACAAACCGTGCCGGTTGCACACGCCTATCGGTGATCTCTTCGCCGGACGATCGAACGGTCTGCCGCGCGTCGCGATTCGTTTCAGCCAGCAGAACCTTTGAAATTCGTATTAGGATCGGAAGGACAGACGGGCAGAGCGACCGTAAGAAAAGCATCGCCTTTAGCGGCGTTCCTGTCTCGAAGACTCCCCGACCATCGGACAAACTCAACGTACACACGCTCCCGTGCCACCGGAACGAACGGCAAACGATTCGATTAGAAATCGAAAACGTCGCGTCGCTGCACGGTGAAGCAGAGAGATTACCGAACAGAGCGCATTATCGGTGTCCTATTTTAAGAGATTTTTTCAACCGACAAAGAGACACACACAGAACCTACTCGGCGCCGTTTACGATCGTCTCGATGTCGCGCGGCTCCCCGTGAACCGTTCGCGCGAGATAATTAAATGGTAATGCAACCGCGGAAGTTTCTCGATGCACTTTGTATCAGTCGGTTAGGAAATTGTCGCCGCGCGCCTGAATCACGAGGGATCGGCCGAGTAGAGGGTGTCAGGGCGACCGGAGATAATCCCGAGGCGAGGTGGAGGACGCCCGACGACGCTGCTGCTGCTCGTTACAGCGGAACAAGTTGATAAATACCAACGAGAAGAGAAGAGAACGGGGACGACGGGTCGCGCACGATTTAACGCGTTGAAATATAAATCGCCGCGATCGCAGCAACATAACCAAGGTTATGGTCGAGATAAACCGGGGCTTGTGAACACAGTCCAGATAAGAAGTCCAGCGCGCGAGAGTGTGCTGCGTGGCCGTTTAGAGGTCTGTTGCTCGGATCTTGTCGGAAGGTGTGTGTTGGCCGGCTACGATCTTCAGTTCGATTCACGATCTCCACCTGTCGATTCGATTCGCCGCGATCGAGCTGCGCAGAAGCGACAAAGAATTTCCGGCCCGGAGAGAATTTCAGCGATGCCGGGGACGCCGAGCGAGAATCGACGCTCGTGCCTGCTGCTATCGAGTGACAGTTTTGCCGGATGATTTAACGACACGCTACACCTTTTCTCTCGTGCTAGAAGAAAAACTTCGATTTTCGAAGAAATGGATCGAACGGAGCGACGGGGAACACCGAGTTTAACGAGCCGGCGGACGGTCCTCGAGCAAGCTCGTTGATCATTCGGCGACGGACTCGCGCGTTCCTGAATCACCGACGCTGAATCCTGGCCATTCTTCTCGCAGACGGTACTATTTACAAACAAGCGCGTTCAACCGCGACTCCTACTAGCGGCGCTCGTAAACATTCGTAAGCCCGCCACACGCTCTCGGTGATCCACACCGCCGGAACGATCCACACGCGTTCCCCGCTCACCCTCCGGCACGCGATCCTACACGATCGTGCTCGACCGACAAGTGGTCGCACGTTTTGATCTCCAATCCGCATAGAGACAAAGTCGTTGGAAGGTGACGGAAGCGAGAGAGAGGCTCCTTGAGGACCGCGATCGTCATCGGCGTCTACTTCGCGACGAGATTACGACGGAACTTTGGACGATAAAGAACCGCGAACCCGATTGCGCTCTGTCTTCTTCACGATACCGAAAAAACAGTCCGGCGTGAACCGATACTACTCGAAACAGGAGAACAAACACACAAGAACTTCTGTGTTTTCGTGTCACCTTCCTTCTCCACCGATCGCGACCATACACCAGCCACTGTATACATTCGCAACAATATCGGCGTTCGTGAAGCGATCCAAACGACGATGGCCTTCGATTGGAATTATTAAATGTATATATCCCGCGGAAGACAGGAAACACGTATTCGGACAGGAAAGTGACAATTGTGGAGTGAATGCAGTTTCGTGAACGTACACGTATAAGAAAATAGTAGACGAAAGGTTTCGCGCGTGAGTTTCGTGAATGTACACGTATAAGAAAATAGTAGACGAAAGGTTTCGTGAGTTTCGTGAATGTACACGTATAAGAAAATAGTAGACGAAAGGTTTCGTGAGTTTCGTGAACGTACACATGTAAGAAAATAGTAGACGAAAGGTTTCGTGAGTTTCGTGAACGTACACATGTAAGAAAATAGTAGACGAAAGGTTTCGTGAGTTTCGTGAACGTACACGTCTAAGAAAATACTAGATGAAAGGTTTCGCGCGTGAGTTTCGTGAACGTACACACATAAGAAAATAGTAGATGTGAAAGGTTTCGTTATTTTCGTGAACGTACACGTCTAAGAATATACTAGATGAAAGGTTTCGCGCGTGAGTTTCGTGAACGTACACACATAAGAAAATAGTAGATGTGAAAGGTTTCGTTACTTTCGTGAACGTACACGTCTAAGAAAATACTAGATGAGAGGTTTCGCGCGTGAGTTTCGTGTACGTACACATGTAAGAAAATAGTAGATGTGAAAGGTTTCGTGACTTTCGTGAACGTACACACGTAAGAAAATAGTAGATGTGAAAGGTTTCGTGACTTTCGCGAACGTATACTTATAAGAAAATAGTAGATGAAAGGTTTCGTGAGTTTCGTGAACGTACACGTCTAAGAAAATACTAGATGAAAGGTTTCGTGAGTTTCGTGAACGTACACGTATAAGAAAATACTAGATGAAAGGTTTCGTGAGTTTCGTGAACGTACACATGTAAGAAAATAGTAGATGAAAGGTTTCGCGCGTGAGTTTCGTGAACGTACACGTATAAGAGAAAATAGTAGATGAAAGGTGTCCCTGCAGAGTGTGTCTTCGGTGAACTTTGGGTGGTTTGAATCGAGTAGAGGGGACCCGGAAATAGAGTCTTGACGCAAGCTACCTCGAGATTATTCGTTGCTAGAGAAGTAGGAAAGTGTGAAAGTTGGTGGACTCGGAGCGCGGACTCGTGGAGGAAGGTCGAGTCCTGCGGACTCTCTGCAGGAAGTGGAGGACCGGAAGTCGGTGTTCTCTCGCGGCTGTTGATTTTTCGGCTTATACTGGAGCTGTACTTGCCGTACGCACCACTGCCGGGGGGTGGCGGAATCCTCCCGGCGGTGAGCAGCGGGCCGGCTTCAGGAGGGTGTCGTCCGGTTCTGTTGGGTGGCGTCGATCTGTCGATGTCGGCGGCAGTGCAGCCGGTCGCGACGCTGCCGACGCTGCCGACGCTGCCGACGCTGGCAAGCGCCGGCCCGCCGTCGCACAATCCTCTTCACCATACACCCGGGGAATTGCCGTTGCCGCCGCCGTTGGGATCGGCGCCGGTGATGATGTCGCGGCCACCGACCACCGCCATGCCATCCCTGGGACCCTCTTTGCCACCCTCGCATCAGGACGCCGCCGACCTGGCCGAGGACGCCGAAGCGCCCAACCAAGACGTCCTTCGCGCTATCCTCGTCAGGAACAAGAAACTAGAAGGTAGGGCTATATTCCTCGTTTTTGCTTTTTGCGTCGCAAACCCCTTATCCCCCCCCCTTCCACCCCTCCGGGGATACCATCGACTACTAGCTTCGTTTTGCTAGCGATCTCGCCGGAATCAAATGGTGCACGCACACACCGGCCACCAGATTCGGATCTTTTCAGAATTTGTTTTCTCTTTCTTTTTGCGAGTAAGGTAAAGGCACCAGTAGTTGACCTGTTAAGAAAAGTTTTCCACCGGAACAATAGTAACCACTTGTTCTGTCATCAAATAGCGAGAGTCGATGCCTGAAGACACTCTTTAAGTCTTCTAGATTATGTAACAAGGTCATCTTTTTTAAGAAAGTTTACTTGTACAAATTTAAGAAACATATTTAACACTAGAACCACCGAACCAGTCAAAATGACTGGTGGATGATTTCTTCTATCACGATCACTGAAACTATGAAAACGTTCTCAAGAGAAATTTTTTAATATATCTCTCTTTTTTGGAGTACATGTTACTATAAAAATCGTATGAAACCCGAGCAGATTCAATCTTGCTGTTATTATAAAGGGATAAGTCTAACCCACGTTTATGGCTCGGTAGTTCTAGTGTTAAAAATTCAGTAAGGTAAAGGCACCAGTAGTTGACCATTTCATAGAAAAGCATAAAAAAATAAGGTTTTTCACTTTTGATGATAGTGAACCTCGGATGCCATGCCGTCTGTTGTTTAAATATCAAAACAATAAGAACATTTCGAACCTTATTTTTTTTTTTTTGTTTTTCTATAAAATGGTCAACTTTACCTTAATCAACTTTACCTGGTGCCTTTACCTTAATATTCTATGGAAACCGCGGTTCTAATTTTATTATTCTTGTAACGCGGGCTTCGTTTTTACCTCAACCCTCGCACGCTCCTCCGGCTGCGGAAATTCATCCGTTCACGTTTTCCGCGTATAGTTGAAGCGCGACGTTACGAACGAAATGTAATTTGAACCGTCCAATGCCGAAACGGTCCACGGTCGTAAAACTTGTGATTGTTAGACGTTGAGATTAAAAGAAAAAAAAAAATTCCTCGCAAGTAAACACAGTCGCAGAACATCGACTTTTTGCGCAAGTTCGATCCAATTTTGAGGATTGGCTATGAATCGAGCAAAGTCTTTGAAAACGAAAAATCATTGGGGTAAATTGACTTATTGTGGGATTTAGAAAAAATTTCGATTAAAGATCGGAATTATAAGAGCAAATAAGAAAGGCATTTTCCATGACTTTTTTATTTGAGCCTGTAATGAAAATTTACAATATAAAATCTACGCTTTTCACCACTTTTAACTATTTGTAGCTCGTGTGTATATTAATCGATTTCAATGAAATTTTCAGCATGTGTATAACTAACATGTATCTACAAAACGCATATTTTAAATTTTCGCTACAGGTTCAAATAAAAAAGTTGTGAAAAGTGCCATTTTTATTTTCTCATGTAATTCTTACCAATTGCAATTTTTTCAAAATCTTTTTTGCACATCATTTGGAGAACCATTTTGCTTCTAACTCCTCAAAAAAAAATCAGGTCGTTTGATCCAATTTAAAAAAAAGTTACACTGATTTAAAGGGCGTTCGAATACTTTCGTGAGCCTGTGTATATACAGGGTGGGCCAATAACTATGTCCACTTTGAATATTACCGTTATTTGTAATAAATGCATAAGACTACGCTTGAGGAAGTAATGAAAACAAAAATGATAAAGAGTCAGAATTATAAATGTCAAAATATGCTATTACTAGGGTAAGGGGCTCAACTACTGTGGGGTATCAATTATTCTACCTATATTAATTACACTTATTTTTAAAGCATAAAATTGGGATACCAATTACCGTGCCTGTATTAATTATACTTAATTTTAAAGCATAACGAATATTGAAAAAGGGACATGTAATATATTTCTTAACCGATTTCAATGAAAAACTACTATTTTACTTTCTAATATTCATTAGGCTCTAAATATAAGTATAATTAATATAGGCACAGCGATTGGCTCCGTTACTCTAGTCGCGCGTGTTGAAACTGTGAAAATGATCTCGGACAAGTCTGTGCGAAATGAAAACGGAAGCATTTCGACGCGTATTAAAATTTCCGAAGAAATTAAAAAATGTAGCTGCTATGAAATTAGTATCGATTTCACGTCTTCGCTCACTGTCGTGAATCTTTAAAGCAGCGAAACCAATTACCGAACGGGAATTAATTGACGAGAGCCCGAATAGCCCGGAGGACCGATGATTTCGCATAATTGTCGAGAGGAACATGTTGCGATTACCTTGGCGGATTCATTGAACCATCTCGAGGAACGGGGAGCACTAGTTTCGATTGTTTCGTCGCTATCGCGACGTGCGATATCTGGTCAGGTTGAAATTTTTGTGCCACATTACGCGAACAGTGGCTGGCTTTTGATAAGAACTCTCGATCCGAACGATCGATAAGATTAACGCCCGTTTCGAGACGGTACGATTGTCACATTTGGGCCAGTGGGTAGCTTTTTATATCGATCTCGAAAAATCCAGTTTTTTCGAACCGGACAAAGAAAATCGATTCGGATCCTCCAGAAAGCAATTAGCCACGCGGCTTAGAGACATAAAATGCCATCGAAGTAGGCATACCATCGATAGTTCTATTTCAAGATGATTCTATGACAATCGTATTTTTATCAGCGAGAAAGTTCTATCACATTTTATCTTACAGATTAGGCGAAAGAGAGACGACTTTACTGTGTACTATTGACGATTTTTATTCGATAATTTCCGGTGCAACATTCACTACTTTTAATACCCTCGATATCTGCACGCGCGATTTAATCTTTCGTGCAGCGGACACACTATGATTGCGACAATCTGCAACTTGTTGACGATATTCCAAAAATAACCGGTGCTCGCTTTTTGCTTCACGATCTTCGTAGTATAAATTTCTTTCAACAAAATTGATCGACACAATAAGTATGGAGCAGCGTTCAGGGAACGAGCAGCATTTCAATAAATTTGTTCATCTCTGCAACTTGATCGGTATTATTACTGCCTCTGACAATATTTCTCAATATTTCCTCTACGAGAGCAAAATAGGTAGTAATATCTGTAATAGTTATTTTTCATTTTATTGAAACACAGTAACATTAGTTGTAACATCTTTGAAATAGAACTGATTGTATACAGTCAGTTGGTCACTTGTATTTTTATTGGATCTTTTAAATGCACCTTAATACATCCCTACGAAGATACGAAGGGTGGGTCAACGGGGCCATGTATCGAGAGTCTAACATCATCAAAAAAAAAAAAAACTTGGAAGTTCCAAAAGACTCGAAAAAACTCTAAACAAAGAATACGTCTGAGATATTTTGCATAATTTTTGTAACATCAGAGAGCGTCGACAGTAATATGTCACAACACCTAATTATAAATTGCTACGCGATGCAGAACTGTAATTTATCATTCCTATACATAGTTACAACATACTTCATTAACTTAGAAATACTCGATAGTCGTTTGAAGTGAACTAGTTATTTTTAGATATTGGTTTCGTCTTATAAACACTGATACAAATAACCGTGAATCGATCACTCGGCAAGCTATACATAAATCCGAATTTATGCAGTATTAATAGAATTGTGAATGTAAATCTGACTAACGTTTACCTGTAAGTAATGAGAAATGTAGGATGTCTATGCCAGTGTTGAGCAAATGTTATTCAGAATAATAAATAAAATGCTAACGAATAAACTCAATTATTTGTTATTCCCGAATAATCGATTGATTCGTTATTATTTTATTCTATGTCCAAAGTTTTCGAATAAAAGATTGATTTTATGCTTTCATAATAAATGTAAGCAGATAAAATTTTAAACAGAATGTAGACATATTATTATGATTCGTTGCTATTTTATTCTATGTCTAAAGTTTTCGAATAAAAGATTGATTTTATGCTTTCATAATAAATGTAAGCAGATAAAATTTTAAACAGAATGTAGACATATTATTATGATTCGTTGTTATTTTATTCTATGTCTAAAGTTTTCGAATAAAAGATTGATTTCATGCTTTCATAATAAATGTAAGCAGATAAAATTTTAAATAGAATGTAGACATATTATTACCAACTGATCAAAATGATTAAAGAAGTACAGGCAATTCTATGTAGCTCTCGTTTAATCAATACGGATCTTTATTTCGCATAGAGTGAGCACATTGCGGTAAATCAATTATATTGTACAGATAGTTTTCTGAGGAATGTTATGAAGAAAGACATAAACATTACCGTTTTCAAGTGAGACAATACGATAGGACGCGTCGTATTTCAGCTTACCAGTTGTGTAAACAACTGCACAGTAAGTGTTAATATTACATGTCCTGAGAAGTCTCCTAGAATTGTTCCAAGAAATATTTTCTATTGTCAAAATTGCTAGTCCTAAATCGAGGTGGAAACGTGTTCGGTAAATTTCTTAGAAATCCAGACAATTATGGCACAGAGTTTTCCGGTCGACCTTTCATTATTTTGCCCATTCGTCTTGAAAGTTTACATTCTTACTCAACCAAATTCCGAACTCGACCGAATAAACAAAAACAATGTAAAACGATGCGTGTATAGGAAATCTCATTTACGTTATTTGTTAACAGTTTGACTGCCAAACTAGAAACCTCAAATATTCCGTAAAATCAGTGTTATTTAATGAAATAAAAATTGAGTAGAATTAAATGTATCATATTGGGTAGTCCTCCAGCTTTCCTGCGTTTTATAGATCCTAATCAAATTTGTTACAGTGAATATATTAACGTAAAAATTCATTTTTAAACCTCGACAACTAATTCCGTCACCCACATAAGGATGACATGACAGTCAACGTGTTAAATAAAAATGAATAGAGTGCCCTATCTTCTTGTCTCTGAATACGAATGGTATCGCCGAACAGTGTACAGTGAGTAACGAAAGTATTCGAACGCCCTTTAAATCAGTATAACTTTTTTTTTTAAGTGAATCAAACGACCTGACTTTTTTGAGGAGTTAGAAGAATTGGTTTTCCAAATGATGTGTAAAAAAGATTTTGAAAAAATTGCAATTGGTAAGAATTACATGAGAAAATAAAAATGGCACTTTTCACAACTTTTTTATTTAAGCCTGTAATGAAAATTTAAAATATGCGTTTTGTAGATCTCTGTTAGTTATACACGTACAGAAAATATCATCGAAATCGGCTGACGCAGATAAAAATGGCACGTATCAAAATATGTTAGAATGTGAGGATTTTAAGGAGAAACTGGCCAAAAGTCGTGAAAATCTACGCTCTTCACCACTTTTAACTAGTTGTAGCTCGTGTGTATATTAATCGATTTCAATGAAATTTGCAGCATGTATATAACTAACATATATCTACAAAACGCATATTTTAAATTTTCACTACAGATTCAAATAAAAAAGTTGTGAAAAGTGCCATTTTTATTTTCTCATGTAATTCTTACCAATTGCAATTTTTTCAAAATCTTTTTTACACATCATTTGGAAAACCAATTCTTCTAACTCCTCAAAAAAGTCAGGTCGTTTGATTCACTTAAAAAAAAAGTTATACTGATTTAAAGGGCGTTCGAATACTTTCGTTACTCACTGTATATATATGGATAAAAATAGTGAACGTAAAGTATGATAAAAAGATCGGAAGTTTTGCGCTAATTAACGTGTTTCGAAACAGGTCGGAGAACAAGGTAAGCCGAGTCGACTAACAACTTAGTCGCTCGAACGTTCCCCGATAATAAAGGATAGGCGATAGAACAGTCCGCGGGTCCGCGTGAAGGTTTTGTTAAAAGGGCGCGGTGAGGGTGGTGGATATTTTAATAAGGTAAGTGCTGCAAGGCCGGTTGCTATGCCATTGGGGCGGTTTAATCATGTAATGTGTTCGGAGGCTCGGCCACCCCACAATCAATACGGTATTGCTTCGGGCACGATAGCGAATGTGCTTAAATCTAAACCTAAATCTAAACTTAGGCCCAAACGCTAGGACCTAAACTGCGCGTTAGCCTTTTATGCGTCCTGTTCGCCGATTAAACGCGTTCGTTAAACACGTCGATTAAACGACCGAACCATTAGATTCACCTTTCTACCGCGATCGTGATCTACCGCAGATACCATTGATTTCGCAATGCACTTTTAGCACACTCAGAATGTTTATGTTGTTATACGTTTGCGTAGATCATTTGTAGAATCGTTCGATGATGTTTTAATTTATCGATACCGAACAAGCCGGGCCCGGTCAAGCGATCGGTATCAGACTTTTCAGTTCGTAAGTGGTCTCCGGATTTGATGCATTTATGACAAAAATGAGTAGGTGCGATTTAAAACAGTGAAAAGATTAGAAAACTTCAAGTGTTAATATATTATTTTCACTAGACTAAAATTTTTAGTGAAAAATATGAATTTATATTTAGCTGCTGTGTCGTGCAATTGATGTACAAATTTTTTATTTTGCATCAAGATTCGGAGTACATTTGTATGTATTGAAAAAACAAAAAATGAAAAAATTTAGGAATATTTAATAGTCTCCGGATTTGATGGATTTATGAAAAAAATGAGTAGGTGCAATTTAACACGTTGACTGCCATGTCACCCCTATATGAGTGACGGAATTACCTATTCCGGTTTTACAATGAATTTTTGCGTTAATATATTCATCGTACCAAATTTGATTAGGATCTGTAAGATGCAATAAAGTTGGAGCACTACTCGATATCATACACACACACACATTTAATTTTTTTCCATTTTTATATCATTAAATAACTTACTTTGATTTTATGGAATCTTTGAGGTTTCTAATTTGGCAGTCAAAGCGTTAAAACAGTGAAAAGATTCGAAAACTTCAAGAGTGTTGATATATTATTTTCACTAGACTAAAATCTTTAGTGAAAAATATGAATTTATATTTAGCTGCTGTGTCGTGCAATCGACGTACAAACTTTTTATTTTGCATCAAGATTCGGAGTACATTTGTATGTATTGAAAAAACAAGAAATGATAAAATTTCTCTATTTTAAATGAATCTTTGAATGGTTATAATGTTTTATACATACAGGGTGTCCCACTATATCTGTATATAGGGCGATATCTCTACTATTTTTTACGTTACATCGAGTGTCAAAAGGAAAAAATATTTGGCTCGAGGGGACATATTATGGTGGGAATAATTTTTCCATCAAGGTCATTCTTTTTCGAGATTTCATGGTGATGGATGCTTTTTTTTGTATGTAACTACATACTTTTATTACTAAGACGCGATAGTCGAGGTCAAGACGAAACGAGGCCATGACCTTCGTGTGGTATCGAGCAGAAAAAATTTACAAATTTTTGGGACATAATTTGAATAATGAAATAGCTACAACAGAGAGATTGCAATACTTTCCATCGACTTCTAAGCATTTATTAATTCGATTGTAAACATTTGTGACGTTATACCAGTGTTAGGGGGACACCCCTAGTCACTTTTAGTGCTTAACCCCTTGCACTACTATTTATTTTCTATTTATAATGATTAGAAATTCTTGATCGTTCAGAATTTCATAGAAGAAAAAGATAGTTTATATTTAATGTATGCCTACGTTTTTCTCCAAGGATATATGTACCCATAATTATGAAAGTGGTCTGTCATATATTTCTTGTTTTTTTTATTGAATAAATTTAGTTTAAAATCATGTCGTATGAAATAAGTGATAAATTCATTTTTTTTTTAATTTTGACTTGGACCACTTTCATAATTATGGGCACATATATCGACTACAAAAAAATAGATTTAATCATTTAATCATTTAATTGATTAAATAATTTAATTATTTAATAGATTTAATAAATTTAATCTAACCCACACCTACTGCGATCACTTTTTGAGATGTTGAAACTCTTTTGAGAATATCTCGGAAACTATAGCTGAGAAGCAGTAACATGTATAGGAAAAAGTTGTTCACAATGATGACCTTGACAACATATTTCAAGGTCTTCAAAATCGGTGAGGAAGCCTCTAATGTAAATAATTACCAAATAATGTTAAGTAGTCAGTTTTAGTGCTTTGTAAATCCAGTGTTAAAGGGACATTGAAGTTGCAAAATATGAAAGAAAACCTTGCATCCAATATTCTACATACGAATAATAAAATATAATACTAATGTACTACAAACTACATTATAAAATATTAATGTAAAGTGTACTTACTTCTGAATCTTCTGTACCTCCGTCGGATCCACAGCACACAATTATTGACTCACGCGTATAGGTCCGAATAATTGCACAACAATCACTAAACAACACACACACAACACACTTAACGAAATCGTGACAGCAGACGAGAAGATGTTACTCCGACCACGAATAAAATAATACTGCGATTTTAACCGCCCCCCTCCCACGGACGTGTGATGCGAAAATAGGGAATTCCGGGAAATAGGGTCGGCGCCCCGCCATAATTTTTTTTTACCTTGGTTTTGTATCTAGTGTTTATAGACCCTCAGCGTCTAATCTGCCTAGGATAACCTGACCGTACCACCTCCGTGGAAGGGATCATTGTTAAAATCGCAGTATTATTTTGATCGTGGTCGGAGTGACATCTTCTCGTTCGTTGTCACGATTTTATAAAATGTGTTGTGTGTGTTGTTTAGTGATTGTTGTTCCATTATTCGGAGCTACTCCCGTGAGTCAATAATTGTGTGCTGTGGATCCGACGGAGGTACAGAAGATTCAGAAGTAAGTACACTTTACATTAGTATTTTATAATGTAGGATTAGTATTCGTATGTGGAACATACGTTTTCTATCACATTTCAAGGTTTTTACATTTATTAGACTCTATTCAGAATCATCATCACGAGTCTAGTTCGTTACTGTAGGGCAAGGGGTTAACTACTACATACGAATTTATTTTAGACTCTGTTTAGAATCCTTGTCGCGAGTTTGACTCGATATTGTAGGGCAAAGGGGTTAAATCGTGCGGCGATTGGGCGGTTTTGGAGCTTGATAGATGAAATGCACGAAAAGACTTGCATTTCGAATAAAGTTTTTGGACAGGAAGTCAAGGAGAACGCCGGCGGTCTGACAAGGAGTGGAAAGCTCCAATGAAGATGTCAAGCATCCCTCGAGTAAATGGTAACCATAGGAAACGGTGGCTCATGGCGAATAGATGTCGGATAGGGATGGGGTGGAAAGAAAATGGCGGCTGGTTAGAGGGCGCGTAGCAGTCGCGTGCGGGATGGTAGAGCCGGCGGGAAAATGAAGATGAAGATTTCTGCGTCTTTGTTGCGGATTTAGTCCTTTCAAAGGACTAAACTTTAAGGATCTCGTCGAGTTTATATATACACCGCTTTTCAGGAGTATTACATACTGCCGAAATTATTGTACTTTCGTTCCAATGCCGAACCGCTTTTATTTATACTCACTGTGCCCAGTCTACGTTTACTTATATTTTGTACGAAACAAAGACTATCGTGAAAGTAAATCAACACATTCGGACGATTTCAGTTACAAGTAACAGGAGCCCTTAAGATAGATTCGCCCTTTTGCGATACAGTGGAAATTAGGATTCATCGCCTATCCGTTGTTACAGTGGAAAACAGTGAAAATCCAAGAATTAAAAAATATTCCCGTATTATTTTCGATTTGTTTAAGCGATTAAGGGGATAAATAAATGCGAAGACATATAGAAAAATGGAAAATTTATTCGACCACGGCGGTCGAAATTATTGTACTTTCGTTCTAATGCCGAACCGCTTTTATTTATACTCACTGTGCCCAGTCTACGTTTACTTATATTTCATACGAAACAAAGACTATCGTGAAATTAAATCAACACATTCGGACGATTTCAGTTACAAGTAACAGGAGCCCTTAAGATAGATTCGCCCTTTTGCGATACAGTGGAAATTAGGATTCGTTGCCTATCCGTTGTTACAGTGGAAAACAGTGAAAATCCAAAAATTAAAAAATATTCCTGTATTATTTTCGACTTATTTAACACTGTCACTGCCAAATTTGAAACCTCAAAAATTCCATAAAATCAAAGTAAGTTACCTAATGAAATAAAATTGAAAAAAATTAAACGTATGACATTAAGTAGTCCTGCAACTTTCTTGCATGTTGAAGATCCTCATAAAATTTGGAACAATTAATATATTAACGTAAACATTTATTTTAAAACTTCGACAAATAAATGTGCAGACATATAGAAAAATGGAAAATTTATTCGACCACGGCGGTTTCATCAGAAATCGATTAGAAACGGCCGGGTATAGTAAATCTCGCGACGTAATAAAAAGTTGCCCGAACCTTTGTCTTCTGTATAAAAGAGCAGGAACATTTTCCCACCTACATTTCTCTTGGCGGAGAACTCGCGGACCGGCGGGAGGGAATTGCTTCCCAAGTCGAAAGTTTCTGCGGTGGCGGTGGTTTTTCCTATTTCTTTTTTTTTTCTTCTTTCTTTTTTTACGGCATCGCCGCATCTCCACCACCCACGCCCAAAAGCTGTGGAACGAAACCTGCCAGCTCTCTTTCCTCGTTTTCTTCGTTTTCTCGCCACGGCTTCGCCCCGAGCGACCACTCGGTTTGATACATCGGCCCGGTAACGTCGTTAAATACTGGTTATCGACCGGCTATGACCAGGTTCTGTCCTTATGAGGGAAAATTATTAGACGCGCCCGCGTATCGATGCCGGCCCAATGTATCATTCTTCCCTGCTTCGAGTTCAATTGATATGGAATCGTCGGCTATTTGTGATACGGTCCTGAAGAATGCGGTTCTTCAAAGGCTGTGTGGTTGCGTACAGGCTAATTCCCCACTACCTTTCGAGAAATGCATTTCAAAAATTGTTTTTTTTTTCACACAGTTTGGTAGACACGATAATAACACTCAACTTTCGTTTGAACTTGTTTTTCATATCATTTGTTGTTTTTGAGATATTTCATGAAAAAGGAAATATACAGGATGGTCCTTTCAAGTAAGGTCACCTAAATATCTCTTCAGGTTATTGTGGTGCAAAAAATATTTGTTACGTAATGTGAGAATAATTTTGGTAGACACGATAATACCACTCGACTTTCGTTTGAACTTGTTTTTTTTTATATCATTTGTTGTTCTTGAGATATTTCATGAAGAAGGAAATATACAGGATGGTCCTTTCAAGGAAGGTCACCTAAATATCTCTTCAGGTTATTGTGGTGCAAAAAATATTTGTTATGTAATGTGAGGATAATTTTGGTAGACATTATAATACCACTTGACTTTCGTTTGAAATTTTTTTTTTATGTCATTTGTTGTTCTTGAGATATTTCATGAAGAAGGAAATATACAGGATGGTCCTTTCAAGGAAAGTCACCTAAATATCTCTTCAGGTTATTGTGGTGCAAAAAATATTTGTTACGTAATGTGAGGATAATTTTGGTAGACATTATAATACCACTTGACTTTCGTTTGAACTTGTTTTTTTTTATATCATTTGTTGTTCTTGAGATACTTCATGAAGAAGGAAATATACAGGATGGTCCTTTTGAGTAAGGTCACCTAAATATCTCTTCAGGTTATTGTGATGCAAGAAATACTTGTTACGTAATGTGAGAATAAGGAGAATATTTTGTAAGAATATTTTTTTCCGATGGTCATTTTTCTCGGAGTTATCAAGGTCACCGGTATGTTTCGACGGATAACTACATTTTTTTTTCTATTGCATCGTGTAGGTGATCGAAAAATACAACATTTTCTGATAAAATGCAACTGATACATTTTCCAGCGTTTTTGAGTTATAGCATAACACATGCCGTAACGATACGATTTTTCACATCTTTTGGCGTCGTTGGTATCTCCTGATTAACTTCGCGTTGTTTTTTAGATGTCTCCAAAAAATGTAATCAAGTAGCATGTTGGATAAAAAGCTCACAGTTATTGAGATATAACTCTTCAATTTATTCACGGTTATCTCAAGAAAGACTTCAATCGCGTGTCTGATCATGACCTACCGGATCTACTTACAAATGTTAGGCACGCGAACTTGTCAGATTTTTAGTCGACTTTCTCGACAATGAAGCTTCAAATGAAAAAACTTTATTCCGTATTTTCGACTTATTTTTTTCTGTATGTAGAATTACTTTCGGTTGCACTATCAATACTGGGAAACCCTCTGTGCGTCATCCCTTTTGTATGGGAAATCGGAAATGTGATAGCGATAGGTCCCACCGAGCGTGATGTTGGCATTGGCTGAGCCAGAATCCGTCCACTGTAGCCGCGCCCTGATTGGTCCGTGTTTTTTGTTAATAACAAAAGCCTGAACAAAGCCGCGGAGAAGATTTCCTTAAAGGAAAAAGCTTCTTCGCATGACCTCAGGAATTACTCCTTTCAAGGAAATACAACATTTTGTGGCACCCTGTACATTCTCACATAAATAATTCAGCAAACAGTATATTAATAATAACAACGTTTAAGATGGCTGTCTATTGGAACAATTTTCCCTAGTCTCGTACTGAAACGGCTTTTCCTTGTAGCACACTCAATTATCTTTGTACGACTGTTTTATCAAATGTTTATCTCGGTGCCGGTTCATTGCTTACTTGCATGTGATAATGCTGCAAATAAACCATGAACTTAAACGTTCACTCGTAATAAAGCATTAAGCGAACTCGTGCCGTTACTGCAAATACTCGAATATTTCAACAGAAATATTTACCTAAAATAATTACTTTTAAATTATTTATTGCCTAAAAATTTCCCACGTATGATCAGTGTCGACAGACCAGGGGAATTGAGGGGAATACGGATACGGTTCTGGTGTGGCACTCAAACCCAGATAGCACAGAGACGTCTTAAAGACGTCTGAATGTCCTACGAACGTCTTCCGAACGGCTTCTGAACGTCTCTGGAACGTCTTTGTGAAAAAACTGTACGTCTTAAAGACGTCTTTAAGACGTCTCGAAACAGACGTATTCAAGACGTCCCGAAACAGACCCCTAGTAGCACAAAAATATTAGATAGATATGTTTGTCAAATATTGGAAAAATATTTTTTAAGCCACATTTTTTCTTATGAGAAAAATATTGAATTTGAATATTGTATACATGTACAAGAAATATAAATTGAATGTTTGTTATAACAAAAAAACTAAATAAATAAAAAAAAATAAATTAAAAGAATGTTTTTCAGCATATCCGCGACAATTAACATTTTATGCTTTATTTATTTATTTAACTTATTTATTTATTTATCTATTTATTTTGATATATTATTTTGGATTTTGGATTTGTGATATATAATGTATATTTTTATTATTAACCGTTTGAGTCCCAGGGGATATTGAAAAAACACTGTCGAAGAATCCCAAACAGCGCAACCGCGCTTTCTCTGAATGAGAATTTTTATTTTGTAGTTTATTATTGCATTATTATAGTATTATTCTACCTATTGTAAAATGTACTATTCACATTAAAAGTTGCTGTGTGATGTACTTGCGTCAGTAAATTAGAGCGCGCGACTTCGACAATCGGTAAACCACCGTCAGTTGTCCACAATGCTCGAAATGTGCTGGGTTTTCTCGACATAAAATCTCAACAGCGCGATCGCGCTGCTTGGGACTCAAACGGTTAAACAATATTTATTGCTAAATTCTATTGCGAATATATATGTAATATATTCTAATAGTAGTAAATTAATAATTTAGTTATTTAACTTTCCTAAATATATAAACGTCTATTCGAAGGATGGAAAACTGCGTTATATTGTGTTGCGTGTGTACAGTTTGTAAAGCTTTTCTCTAGCAGTTTAGAATGACTGAAACGTCAAGAAATGAAACGTCTTAAAGACGACTTGTAAAAGACGTCTTTTCAGGACGTAAGACGTTCAGACCAAAAATGGACGTAAAACAGACGTCTTTAGGACGTCGGGTGCTATCTGGGAAGTGTTAAAGTTCATTGCTTTGAGAAAAAAATTGGATTTTATTTCACCTAAAAATATTACTTTCTTGCCAACCCAATGGATTCCTCGAACGCGTGACAGACGAAGTCCGTCCACCGGTTGGCAAGTGAATATAATTCAAGGCAGCATTCGGACGCATTTCGGTGTACGTTGACGGGACAGTTTCGGCGCCGTAACTTGGTCGCGATACGAGGACACGAGGCGGCGTGAAAAGTTGGCAAATGGCGGCGGGGACGCGAAGTGGCTTTTCACCGCGAGAAACGTTACCGCCGCGAAAATTAATGCGCTGATAAAACGCGCCCGGGGCCGAGGACACGCGAAGAAGGCGAGCGACGCGGTTAAAGTATCTCTGGGAAAAGGACTCTTCCTGTTCCTCGGCTGTTCGGGCACGCGTCGAGCGTCGGCATCGAGTTACCGGCCGTCTCACCCCGTCGCTATTACGGCGTGTTACGACTGTTTTTTTTTTTTGTTCCCTCTCGCTCGTGAGCGATTGAAATCGGTCCATTTCCGGTCTAATGTTTCGAACTTGAGGTTTGATCGATAGTCCCCCGTTTTTTGCCGGGATTGCTCGGCTCTTTTTATTCTTTTCCCTTGTTCTAATCTTTCGGGTATACTCGTGGGACCGTCGCGGGGAGAACGTTAATTTCTTAAACGCGGTCAAACGGTCGCTTACCGA
This sequence comes from Seladonia tumulorum, assembly GCA_913789895.3. Classification (NCBI taxonomy): domain Eukaryota; kingdom Metazoa; phylum Arthropoda; class Insecta; order Hymenoptera; family Halictidae; genus Seladonia; species Seladonia tumulorum. The sequence continues at coordinate 11,033,028 of OU565266.1, forward strand.
GGAAATATTGCCGGTTCTACACTGATTTTCTTATAATTAGACATCGGATGTTTATGCAATTTCCAATTTTTATAGAGACATTTTAAGAAAGTGGAATGAAATAAAATCCTATTTTTAATGGGGACAGCCTTTGTAGATCCAAAGCAAATAAAAATCGTGTTAAATTCTCTCGAATTTTATATTATAGCATTTTTTGAACATTTCGAGAAGCCATAAATGCATAAAGATCCGCTGTCTACTTATAATATTAACCCTTAGAGCTCGAATGGCGACTGTAAGGCGCCACTAAAAATTGCTATATCGCTATTCAAAATATTTTTTACATTATTAAATTTGTTTGTATTTAATAAATCGCTAAGCATTTCAGTATTGTACGGGTAAATTGCACCATTTTTGTATGTACAACGTGAAAAAAAAAATATGTAGAAGAGAAATATTCTAGGTCAGGAGAAATGTTTGGTTTTGGAGTTGAAATAGCTTCGAGTGCAAAGGGTTAACACTTTGACTGCCAAGCTAGAAACCTCAAAAATTCCATCGAATCAATGCAAGTTATTTAATGAAATAAACATTGAAGAAATTATATGTATGATATTGAGTAGTCCTCCAACTTTCTGGCATTTTACAGATCCTTAAAAAATTTGATACAATTAATGTATTAGGGTAAAAATTCATTTTATTCATTATTCATTTGTATGATATTGAGCAGGCCTCCAACTTTCTGGCATTTTACAGATCCTTAAAAAATTTGATACAATTAATATATTAACGTAAAAATTCATTTTAAAATTTGGACAAATAATTCCGTCACCCACACATGGGTGACATGGCAATCAACGTGTTAATAAACAGTCAACCGAATGAATAGTTTAAGTTTCAGACTCTCTAATGGCGCACGAATAAAAACACAGGGAGTATTCGGCACGTAGACAACACAATATTTTAAATGCGTGGTTATGTTTACTTTCGGATTATTTCATGCATATGAATATGACGAAGCAACCAGCGAACAATTCGCAGTTCCAATTGTCAGCCAGATTGAGCGTTGTTATTATTTACAGTAGGACACGTTTACGTTGTACATATATACAGAGATTTCTCTACATATGTCGCCACGGCCTGGATGATAAACGTCGCGGAGTTATCCCCACTGCCGCGGGGTATACCCCGTGAGGGGTCACGAAGCTCGGGAGTCTTCAATTAAAATTTTATAAAACTTCTTGAAATAAGAATGTTTAAATTGATAATGAAAACACTTCCTTGAGGAAAATCTGCTACGTTTCATAATAAGTTACGTTTAGTGGACATTTAAGGTTGGTAAGATAAGAAGCGACGAAAAACAGGAACAGAGATGCAAATGCAAATACGATTTATGTTCCTCGCTTTAAAAATGTTGCAACGAAAATTTGTCAGTTATACGTTAAGAGAAAGACAAACAGTAATAAATGAAAGCATAAAGCGTAACGCATGTTCCTCACTTTAAAAATGTTGCAATGAAAATTTGTCAGTTATACGTTAAGAGAAAGACAAACAGTAATAAATGAAAGCATAAAGTTTAACGCATTTTTATTTGTTATTTCTTTTACTCCTTAACTGTTGGTTCTACAATGATCTCTCCGTTTTTTATTCGATAGCTTATATTTGTAATAACAAGAACAACTGGTTGCACAATGAATCACGGTAGACGCATAAGTTACAAAATTTTTTCTGTCCGATAACGTGCCCTGTCTAGAGTCGACCTCCTTTTCGATGGTTACCATTCCAGTTAACACGCCGGATCAAGCAAGATAATCGCTACTACAGTGCGTCTGAAGTGGTTGATTATCGATAAGATTACTATTTTGTGTACGATCGTCAAAGTAACAATATTTTGTTAAACGCCACGTTAGAACTGTAAGAAATCACTGTAAACGTGATACGCATAACAGAAAATTAATTAAAAGCCTATTTACGTAAAATTTTGTCAATAAACAAAATTGTACAAAGAAAATTGAATGAACAAAATATTGATTCCGTTTAAAAATATATGTATTCATTTTATACTACGCGGTTATTTAGTTTTGATACCAGTTATTGCCAAAAATAATTACTAGATCACGGATGTTTATAAAAATTTTCTTCTAATCAACATATTTGCCGCGGGCTCTTAAAATCACTTTTATCGGTTACGGCATTCTGACTATTAATTTGTTCACTACTTCATTCTAAATGTTTATGTTAGTCCTGAGAAGACAGCAAACCACGCTAGAGCCATGCATTCATCGTGAAACAAAAGAAGAAAGCCTTAGAAACCATCCGTATGTATCAAAATAAATTTTTATTTATACTGTTAGAATAAATTACATATACGTGCAGTCAGTAACAAAATTGCCATACAGCATTCAAAATGGTGCAACTTTTTTTAAAAGTGAGCCACATCGCTCGAAGAAATAGTTTACCAAATAATGTGCAAAGAAAATTTTAAGAAAATTGTAATTTACAGGAATTCCGAAAAAGAATAGTATAACACGTATTTTTTACATTATCAATATATAAACCCATATATAAAAGTCGCAAAAAAAACAACTTTCAGTACGTTCTCTGCGATTCCGACCAATTGTAATTTTTCCAAATTTTTTTTTTATACACGAGCTAGTGAACTAATATCTCGAGAGTTTTGAACACGTTTCGAAAAAGTTATTCCGCTTTAAAGTATTTACGGAGACTATTTTGATCGACTGTACACTCGTAACAAGATTCAACAATGATAAAATAAATTGAAAAATTTCATAAAGATCATAAAGTGGACTGCGGATCTTTATGCAAAATAAAAATCTACCCGAATTGCAACAAACTGGAACGAAGCGGAAAATTATCTTCGTTTTTAATATATATTTAACAGTAGACTGAAAATAAGACAACAGCAGACATCCAACCGTTTGAAATTACATCCACTCATTGTTAAATGCATAAAATCCGCAGTCTAATGACGAGAGTGTCTACATATTTTTTTTTTAATAAAATATAATTAATTTATACGTCGATATAATTTAATAGGAAAAATTCATTGTTTCAAAATTAATTTTTTACAATAAATTTCAAATTTTAAAGGATAATACCGAGAAGCGTTCGATAATAATAACTTAACTGGGGCAACAAAAACAATAAGTAATAAAAAAAAATGACTAAGCTCTTAACTTCTTATCAAAAATACTTTAATAATATAGAATAATTTTGACGGCGAGTGGTGGCTCGACCGGTGGTGTTGTGAGATGCTGATCGTTCAGGTTAAGTGATGTTGGTTGGGGCCCGTCGAAAGATGGGTGACCGCATAGGTGTGAACCTATAGAGGATTGTTGTAACCCTGAGGGGAACAATAATAAAAAGAATAGAATAATCCCGTGATAAATGTTTCGATGCAAAAAGGCGCCGAAATCTCGAGCGCGCAGTTCTCCGATCGATTCGATCACGAGCCTCGACAAACATGGGAGGCATAAGAGCAATATGTAACAGCAAAATAACGTGTAATCTGAAACGATACGGCGAAAACTCGCAGGGGTTGGAACTGGTCTCGCGTTGCATGTACGTGGGAACGCGTGACTCGGGGTTGTTTTCGTTGGTTGGTGGTGCTCGTGGGTCTTTTCGGGTCTGCGGTTCGGTTTTTCGACGGTGAACCATCGTCTATCGTGCTGCGGCGTGCGTTCGTGTTCCGGCCGTTTTTCCAACGCCACGTGACTCCTCGACCGATGTTTCGCCGGGCGTAATCACGTGTGCCCCTCTCGGCCACGCGTTCCCCATTATTGCGCGAGTTTACGCGATCGGAGATTAAGTGGCTCTTGATGGGAACTAAACACCGTTTAAACCGCGGCTCGTACAAACTTACGATTACGCGTGGCCGATAACAGAGGGTCCATTGCTGCCGGAAAAATGAACTGGAATACATTTAGAATCGCACGGAACAACGGTGGTGACTTCCACGACGACACAGCAGCTCGAGTAACAATTTCGTGTACAGTGACTCTTCGCAAACATTCGGGAATTGTTTAGAACAGAATAAGTTTTTTAACGCATTGAATTCCGTTCAATGATTACAATTCAATTAAACCGTTCACAAACCAATTAACTCTACCTTTTTAAATATTTTTCATTTAAGTGTCAAAGCAGTTTTGGTTCAGTCATAACTTTTTTTATGTATAATAGATTTCCCAAATGATACAGATCAACACCGTTAACCAACAAAACTTGTTTGGTCGCCCAATAATAAATAATTTATTTCAGAAGCCATCCATTACACCAAGGCTATTCTATCGTATTCGTTCTACATGTCTTTACATGAAATCTAAATCTGCATTTATGCATGTAATTTTGAAAAACAATGATTTCATCACATTTTTCCACTTTCTGTTTTACGAAGTTAATCGATTTGACAAGCGAGCGACTCAATTGTTAGTAAAACTCTACAGTAAAATAAAGCTACCTAAAATTTAGCCACTCTTAACATTGTTCTTTGTATGTACGTGTATTGAAACATTGCGTATACTAACTTTGACGTTTAGTAATTGGAACGTTTAAGCACGAATGGTTTATATTATATTACGCAGGTACAGTCTGTGATTACTGCAGGTGGGTTCACGTCGAACGAGGTAAACTTGTTCGCAGGTAAATTATTTATGGTCGCCGAGCGAGAAAAACACTGAAAGGTTGAAACATGGCTAACAGGATGTCCTATAAAAACGTTATGGTGTTTCGCAAACGTCCTAGAGTACATTATTCAACCACTTCTAAAATCTGACGATGAAAACTTGAACGTGACAACAAAACACACGTTACAATAATCGGATTAAGGAATAAAATAATTTAACAGTTTATTCCGTTCAAGACAATGATTTTAATAGATTTTATTATTTATTTTATCATCCCTCTCTTTCCCCCCTCTCTCTCTCTCTCGCTCTCTCTGTTTCTCTCTGTCTTTGTTTTCATTCTGGTTTAGTTAACATTCGATTTGTTTCATGCAAATTTCATTATATTTTGTTTTATTACATTTATGTTGTACGCCGATTTATTTTAATCGACTTAATTAGTTCATTCTTTTCCTTTTGTTGTAGAACGGAAGATTGAAAGACCAAGATGTTTTCCGATCAAGGAAGAACGTGAGTCCCTTTTAATTTTGATATTTCTTTTTCATTTTCATGTCTATATTTGTTTCCTTGTTTCGTTACCTTTTTTTCTTTTCTCTTTTTTTTTTTTTTGTTTATACATCACTGAAATAATCGTAATTATTCAAGGGATATACCGAAGTTGATAATGTTCATAGGCACAAGTTGACGATGCATTTGAATATTCGTTTAATTATCGTTTATGTAGCAGTTTTAATATAAGATTTCATTTCAGCAAATGTGGGTTCCAAATTGGAACTTCCAATTACACAGAAAGGTTAAACTTCGCTTCAGGAAACCAGACATTTTAAACTCTTTTTTATCCAGTAATCCAGTAGATTTTGGCGAGAAAAAGCCGAAAATCCAAGTTTTAATCTTGGGAGGTCAGTAGTTGAAAAGTTATGTGTGTGTAAATGTGTGCGACTTTCAGCGTTTTCGACAGGTAAGGGCGTCGCCATGTTGGTATGACTCAGAGAATTTTAAATAACTAATAATACATTCAATTTATTCGTTTCATTCACGAATAATGAAACAATAAAATAACAGTAAAACATCCCAGATAGCACTGGACGGCTTAAAGACGTCTGTTTTACGTCCATTTTTGGTCTGAACGTCTTACGTCCTGAAAAGACGTCTTTAAGACGTCTTAAAGACGTCTCGTAAAAGACGTCGTTTTTACGTCTCATTTCAGACGTCTTTAAGACGTCTTTTACGAGCCGTTTTTAAGACGTTTCATTTCTTGACGTTTCAGTCATTCTAAACTGCTAGAGAAAAGCTTTACAAACTGCACACACGCAACACAATATAACGCAGTTTTCCATCCTTCGAATAGGCGTTTATTTATTTAGGAAAGTTAAATAACTAAATTGTTAATTTAGTACTATTATAATATATTACATATATATTCGCAATAGAATTTAGCAATAAATATTGTTTAATAATAAAACTATACATTATATATCACAAATCCAAAATCCAAAATAATATATCAAAATAAATAGATAAATAAATAAATAAGTTAAATAAATAAATAAAGCATAAAATGTTAATGTTCGCGGATATGCTGAAAAACATTCTTTTAATTTATTTTTTAATTTATAAATAAATAAATAAATTAATTAATTAAATAAATAAATAAAGCATAAAATTTTAATGTTCGCGGATATGCTGAAAAACATTCTTTTAATTAATTTTTTTTATTTATAAATAAATAAATAAATAAATAAAGCATAAAATGTTAATGTGCGCGGATATGCTGAAAAACATTCTTTTAATTTATTTTTTTTTATTTATTTAATTTTTTTGTTATATCAAACATTCAATTTATATTTCTTGTACATGCATACAATATTCAAATTCAATATTTTTCTCACAAGAAAAAATGTGGCTTAAAAAATATTGTTCCAATATTTGACAAACATATCTATCTAATATTTTTGTGGTACTAGGGGTCTGTTTCGGGACGTCTTGAATACGTCTGTTCGAGACGTCTTAAAGACGTCGAACGGACGTCTTAAAGACGTCGAACGGACGTCTTAAAGACGTCTTTAAGACGTACAGTTTTTTCACAAAGACGTTCCAGAGACGTTCAGAAGCCGTTCGGAAGCCGTTCGTAGGACATTCAGACGTCTAATAGACGTCTGAACGTCTTTGACAGACGTCTTAAAGACGTCTTTAAGACGTCTCTGTGCTATCTGGGATATTTGTTATTCCGAGTAACGTTTGCCCAATACTTACTGTCTGTTTGTACGTTTTGCAATTTTTGGCTAACATACTATGGTATCGGATAAGTATCGGAACTGTGACGATCCATTTCAAGTAGCGGCTTTACTTTTTCAAGTGACCCTCGAAGCTCGTAGTGCAGGGGACACAATGCATGAAGCATTAAGTACAAGATCATCGACTCTGCCCCATATGTCGTCAAGGACATGGTGTCAGCTCGGCAGTTGGTCGCACTCATTGTCCAGTCGCATTGTTATACGCGACTTGAAGCTGTATCTCAAGTTGTTTATCATTGTATCTTTAAAAGTTTCGAGGCTGAGTGGCAGGGTTTCTGTCGAAAATGCGGGTGTCGACCCTTGTTGGTCCTCATCGTGCGGCTCTTTAAACTAACATTTTTCGAATTATCATAGACCGTGTGATACTTTCGTATGACAAGTGATAAAAATGTCAGAGAACAACAATACGGTTGTTCGCGGCAACTACATACAACGTTGCTTTAACACTTTGACTGCCAAACTAGAAACCTCAAAAATTCCATAAAATCAAAGAAAGTCATTGAATGAAATAAAAATTGAAAAGAATTAAATGTACGATATTGAGTAGTCTTACTCAATTACTTTCTCTCATTTTACAGATCCTTAAAAAATTTGATACAATTAATATATTGGGGTAAAAATTCATTTTAAAATTTGGACAAATAATTCCGTCACCTACACATGGGTGACATGGCAGTCAACGTGTTAATTACTAAATATATTCCCAGATAGCACTGGACGGCTTAAAGACGTCTGTTTTACGTCCATTTTTGGTCTGAACGTCTTACGTCCTGAAAAGACGTCTTTAAGACGTCTTAAAGACGTCTCGTAAAAGACGTCGTTTTTACGTCTCATTTCAGACGTCTTTAAGACGTCTTTTACGAGTCGTCTTTAAGACGTTTCATATCTTGACGTTTCAGTCATTCTAAACTGCTAGAGAAAAGCTTTACAAACTATACACACGCAACACAAGATAACGCAGTTTTCCATCCTTCGAATAGACGTTTATTTATTTAGGAAAGTTAAATAACTAAATTGTTAATTTAGTACTATTATAATATATTACATATATATTCGCAATAGAATTTAGCAATAAATATTGTTTATTTTAATAATAAAACTATACATTATATATCACAAATCCAAAATCCAAAATAATATATCAAAATAAATAGATAAATAAATAAATAAGTTAAATAAATAAATAAAGCATAAAATGTTAATGTTCGCGGATATGCTGAAAAACATTCTTTTAATTTATTTTTTTATTTATAAATAAATAAATAAATAAATTAATTAATTAAATAAATAAATAAAGCATAAAATGTTAATGTTCGCGGATATGCTGAAAAACATTCTTTTAATTTATTTTTTTTATTTATAAATAAATAAATAAATAAATAAAGCATAAAATGTTAATGTGCGCGGATATGCTGAAAAACATTCTTTTAATTTATTTTTTTTTATTTATTTAATTTTTTTGTTATATCAAACATTCAATTTATATTTCTTGTACATGTATACCCCAGATAGCATTGGACGGCTTAAAGACGTCTGTTTTACGTCCATTTTTGGTCTGAACGTCTTACGTCCTGAAAAGACGTCTTTAAGACGTCTTAAAGACGTCTCGTAAAAGACGTCGTTTTTACGTCTCATTTCAGACGTCTTTAAGACGTCTTTTACGAGTCGTCTTTAAGACGTTTCATTTCTTGACGTTTCAGTCATTCTAAACTGCTAGAGAAAAGCTTTACAAACTGTACACACGCAACACAATATAACGCAGTTCTCCATCCTTCGAATAGACGTTTATTTATTTAAGAAAGTTAAATAACTAAATTGTCAATTTAGTACTATTATAATATATTACATATATATTCGCAATAGAATTTAGCAATAAATATTGTTTAATAATAAAACTATACATTATATATCACAAATCCAAAATCCAAAATAATATATCAAAATAAATAGATAAATAAATAAATAAGTTAAATAAATAAATAAAGCATAAAATGTTAATGTTCGCGGATATGCTGAAAAACATTCTTTTAATTTATTTTTTTTATTTATAAATAAATAAATAAATTAATTAATTAATTAAATAAATAAATAAAGCATAAAATGTTAATGTTCGCGGATATGCTGAAAACATTCTTTTAATTTATTTTTTTTATTTATAAATAAATAAATAAATAAATAAAGCATAAAATGTTAATGTGCGCGGATATGTTGAAAAACATTCTTTTAATTTATTTTTTTTTATTTATTTAATTTTTTTGTTATATCAAACATTCAATTTATATTTCTTGTACATGTATACAATATTCAAATTCAATATTTTTCTCACAAGAAAAAATGTGGCTTAAAAAATATTTTTCCAATATTTGACAAACATATCTATCTAATATTTTTGTGTTACTAGGGGTCTGTTTCGGGACGTCTTGAATACGTCTGTTCGAGACGTCTTAAAGACGTCTAACGGACGTCTTAAAGACGTCGAACGGACGTCTTAAAGACGTCTTTAAGACGTACAGTTTTTTCACAAAGACGTTCCAGAGACGTTCAGAAGCCGTTCGGAAGCCGTTCGTAGGACATTCAGACGTCTAATAGACGTCTGAACGTCTTTGGCAGACGTCTTAAAGACGTCTTTAAGACGTCTCTGTGCTATCTGGGTACAATATTCAAATTCAATATTTTTCTCACAAGAAAAAATGTGGCTTAAAAAATATATTTCCAATATTTGACAAACATATCTATTTAATATTTTTGTGGTGCTAGGGGTCTGTTTCGGGACGTCTTGAATACGTCTGTTCGAGACGTCTTAAAGACGTCGAACGGACGTCTTAAAGACGTCTTTAAGACGTACAGTTTTTTCACAAAGACGTTCCAGAGACGTTCAGAAGCCGTTCGGAAGCCGTTCGTAGGACATTCAGACGTCTAATAGACGTCTGAACGTCTTTGACAGACGTCTTAAAGACGTCTTTAAGACGTCTCTGTGCTATCTGGGTTGTACAACTACATACAACGTTGCTTTAACACTTTGACTATCAAACTAGAAACCTCGAAAATTTCATAAAATCAAAGAAAGTCATTGAATAAAATAAAAATTGAAAAGAATTATACTAAATATTTAGTAGTCCTCCAACTTTCTGGCATTTTACAGATCCTTAAAAAATTTGATACAATTAATATATTAGGGTAAAAATTCATTTTAAAATTTGGACAAATAATTCCGTCACCTACACATGGGTGGCATGGTAATCAACGTGTTAATTACTAAATATATTGTACAACTACATACAACGTTGCTTTAACACTTTGACTGCCAAACTAGAAACCTCGAAAATTTCATAAAATCAAAGAAAGTCATTGAATAAAATAAAAATTGAAAAGAATCATACTAAATATTTAGTAGTCCTCCAACTTTCTGGCATTTTACAGATCCTTAAAAAATTTGATACAATTAATATATTAGGGTAAAAATTCATTTTAAAATTTGGACAAATAATTCCGTCACCCACACACGGGTGGCATGGTAGGTCAACGTGTTAATTACTAAATAAATTATACAACCGTCACCGTTAGACAAACAGATGTCCGACGGTGCTGTGCATTCCAGAGTTAGGACAAGTGGAAGTAATTTGCATAGAGTTGGTCAACAAAAGAATTAACCGAAAACAACGAGGAAAGGGTAACACCTACGAGCCACAGAATAATCTTATGGTAGAAAAGAGGAAACGCTTGGGCAGCACGCGTGCATATTCATCGGCACACATGGTGCCAGAAGGGACGGGGTACCAGTTGTTCTGGCACGCTCCTGGCACGTGCGACTCACGTGGCATCTCTGATGAGTGGATTGTTCATTTTGTGCATTACCTCCGCTACAACCTGAACCAACTGAACGGCCTCGTCGCAACACGCCCGCCTTTGCGATAATACAAAATAATTGATAAACCGAACAGCAATGTGCACAAATCACTGTATCAGAGTCAAACGTATTTTTAAGCAGGACACACAAGGTCTTAATTAAATGTCGTTATAAATACCTCCCAGGATTGTTCCAATTAATCAAAAAACAAAATCTGTGCAATGTTTGAGCACCCTCGGATAATGGGAAAACGTGATCCCGGGCCCTTATTAAAATAATTAACACGTTCACTGCCATGTCACCCATATGTGGATGACGGAATTATTTGTCCAGGTTTTAAAATGAATTTCCACGTTAATATGTAAATTGTACCAAATAGGATCTATAAAATGCAAGAAAGTTGGAGGACTATTCAATATCATATATTTAATTATTTTCAATTTTTATTCCCTTAAATAACTTACTTTGATTTTATGAAAATTTTGAGGATTCTAGTTTGGCAGTCAAAGTGTTAATGAAATGCTGATACAAACGTTTTTCTCGGATATCTTCTCGAATATTTATGTCGTTTTTTTGTAAAGCAAACGGTTTTCAGAAAAATTGCCAAGAACGTCTGGACAAAATGAAAAAGATTTTTTGAAATTTGAAAGTTGGTCGTGGCGTAAATATAAAACCGAATGTAGCATTATCAATTGTTCGCTCAAGTGTGGCCGCCATTATTTTCCAAGCTGCTGTCGTACCAGTAGGATATTTTTCTCAGTTTCCCGTCGCGCGAGAATTACGCGATAGGACAGCGGCGTAGCCGCGTTCACGCATCGAATCGATAGTGCTCACCGGTGTCCACAACTCCATTAAGATAATTGTGTGGCCGTTTTACTTTCCCGTCCATTTTTTTTTTCTATCTATCCGTACGACTTTATGCATAACAGCCTCGAGCGAGCATTTTCGCGTGCTCGGACGAACTTAAACACGAGACAGAAAGAAGTAGATCCGGAAACCGAGTTCTGAAACTTTATAAATTCTGCGGTAGAAGATAAACCATTTCGTTTTGCGTTACAGTCTGACTAGCGTACTTATCATTAATGTGACTCGATTTCTTTTTTCTAGGAAAAATTGTTTTGCAAAAAAAAAAAAAACAACCGCACGTGTACTGTATAATACGAAACTTGGCATATCGAAGATTCTAAAATGAAAATTTCATGATTCTTTTATAATCAGGTTTCACACGACGTATTTCTGTTTTGAATTATTTTAAAACTAACGACTATTTTACATCACTTTACGAAAGTAACAAGAACGTGTCTATCCAAATTTTTAGCCATTCCTTTTACAATATATACCCAAAGAAATAAATTTGTTAAACATTTGGAGGGGCAAATATTAAAATTGTTTTATCTATCTTATTAGTACTTTTTAATTTTTTCAGTCCTTAAAATGGCAGGACCTTGTGTTTAGCCTGCTAAACATTCTCAATGTAAAATTGATACTGTCGATAAAAAAATACTACGGTCACAATATTTAAACCTATATTCAGTGACGTTTTATAATAGACAATAAAAAAAAAATAAAAAGAACGGAGAGCTCTTGCAGCAAATATAAAGGACGTCGATTTCTAAATGGTGCTCGCTATTCCGGATAATGATTATAGTTGCTAAGCACGGAGTGCGAATAGCATTGTTCAGAGACGAGAGAAAACTGACGTGGACAAAGCGCCTTAGCAGCTTAACAATGCCGGGAATGTCATCTTCATCGTGCACTTGGCTTAAGAGCATTGAACGAGTCACGTGTCGACCCGTGTTCACCGGATGTCATGGTTTTGTTACATTTAACGCCTCCTTTGCGGAGCATTCACTCCACGGTAAAGCCATGGGCGTTTCCTTTTTCCGCCTAAATGATCGACGGGCGCATGATTCGAGCTCGTGGCATGAGAAACCAGTTTGGTTTTTGTTAACGCTAATCCGATTCCACGGTTGCGTGGAAATTAATATCAAAAATAGCGTTGATCACTCTCTTAGAACTGTTTGCTGTAATTTGTTAACACGACTAGGTTGTTGTACTTCGTTAAATTAATTTGCTCTTGTATCGTTAGTCGAGCAGAACTTCTATCGTTTAATCCATTGTGCTCCTAAACGTGACATTTTATACCAGCAAGTTTCAAGGGACCCCTACGACCCTACAGTACTTGTACTTATTTTGTTGTTACTTTCTTTTGGTTGCCTTCATTTTTTAAACGAAATGCCTGGTATTATTGAACTTCGATAAAGCATACAATTTTGTGTTGAAAAGCATTACACTCTCAGTGATTCAACTGTAGTATCTAAATTTACGCAGATAAAAATCTTTCAAATTGTTTGAACGCGATATACCACATGACAATACATTAAAAAATTTGCTCTTGTATTGTTAGTCGAGCAGAACTTCTATTATTTAATCCATTGTGCTCCTAAACGTGACATTTTATTCCAGCAAGTTTCAAGGGACCCCTACGACCCTACAGTACTTGTACTTATTTTGTTTTTACTTTCTTTTTGGTTGCCTTCATTTTTTAAACGAAATGCCTGGTATTATTGAACTTCGATAAAGCATACAATTTTGTGTTGAAAAGCATTACACTCTCAGTGATTCAACTGTAGTATCTAAATTTACGCAGATAAAAATCTTTCAAATTGTTTGAACGCGATATACCATATGACAATACATTAAAAAATTTGCTCTTGTATTGTTAGTCGAGCAGAACTTCTATTATTTAATCCATTGTGCTCCTAAACGTGACATTTTATTCCAGCAAGTTTCAAGGGACCCCTACGACCCTACAGTGCTTGTACTTATTTTGTTGTTACTTTCTTTTTGGTTGCCTTCATTTTTTAAACGAAATGCCTGGTATTATTGAACTTCGATAAAGCATACAATTTTGCGTCGAAAAGCATTGCACACTCAAAGTGATTTAACTGTAGTATCTAAATTTAAGCAAACAAAAATCTTTCAAATTGCTTGAACGTGACGTACCATGTGACGTTACATTAAAAAATTAATGTTTCGCTGTTTTATCGAGATAGTATGAAAGTGACATTGGCGTTTGGTATAAAATTCGCAAAACCGGTAGACCGATAGGAAGGAAATGAAAAATTGTACGTATTAACATTAATACTCGCTCTGTGTGTGGAGAAACGCGCGCATGTATCTTCACGGACAATTACGCGATGAGAGCATGGGAACTGGGCTACGGTACGTCCCGATTCACCCATAAATCTACCTGTAATTTGTAATGCATTCCATGGACATCGGCGAAGTATTCCTCTGAAAGCGTTCACATTCGTTGTCGCTCGCTGGTAGGTGCGGCGCGGCAAGTATTGTGTCGCGTAAAACTGTTTTTGTGCACAATAGTCGTTGACAAAACCACGGACCGGTGACCGTGATGGATCGTCGCGTTTCTATTACAATCGCAACGGTGTGCTCTCGAACTAGAACTGTTACATAGAACGAACATATTTGTTTGTGGTAATGCCGGTAGGTGGGATGAAATATTTTCCAGTTTACCGGCTGTTTTCTGTTAATCAGTATAGTCGTAAACTAACGTTTCATTTCGGAGGTAATACGTCGGTCGGTAATTAGATACCAATTTCAATGACCTTGAAATATGTTATTAAGGTCATTATTCTGAACAAGCTATACTTGTTACCGCCGGATGACCTTGGAAAACTGTCGGGATAACTTGTATTTATTACGTATATGGTCTATGGATGGGCTAATCGAAGAGAATCCAATTGGTGTAAGTTCGGAATCGAGAAACTCGAACCGCGCCAATCTAAAATTCAAAGATCCTGATCAAACCAATTTAGGATTCAAATTCTCGGATTTGTTCAACGCAGAAGACTTCACGAATATAAGATTCAAAAAGACGTTCGTATTTCAGAACTTTTTGTAGAAGAATGGGTGGACTTTCTAAATGAAATGCTATCGACTTCTAAACATTTCTAATATATAATTAAATATTCATCTAATTCAACTTCTAAATATAACAAAAAGGACATACCCAGATAGCACAGAGACGTCTTAAAGACGTCTTTAAGACGTCTGTCAAAGACGTTCAGACGTCTATTAGACGTCTGAATGTCCTACGAACGGCTTCCGAACGGCTTCTGAACGTCTCTGGAACGTCTTTGTGAAAAAACTGTACGTCTTAAAGACGTCTTTAAGACGTCCGTTCGACGTCTTTAAGACGTCCGTTCGACGTCTTTAAGACGTCTCGAACAGACGTATTCAAGACGTCCCGAAACAGACCCCTAGTACCACAAAAATATTAGATAGATATGTTTGTCAAATATTGGAACAATATTTTTTAAGCCACATTTTTTCTTGTGAGAAAAATATTGAATTTGAATATTGTATACATGTACAAGAAATATAAATTGAATGTTTGATATAACAAAAAAATTAAATAAATAAAAAAAAATAAATTAAAAGAATGTTTTTCAGCATATCCGCGCACATTAACATTTTATGCTTTATTTATTTATTTATTTATTTATAAATAAAAAAAATAAATTAAAAGAATGTTTTTCAGCATATCCGCGAACATTAAAATTTTATGCTTTATTTATTTATTTAATTAATTAATTTATTTATTTATTTATAAATTAAAAAATAAATTAAAAGAATGTTTTTCAGCATATCCGCGAACATTAACATTTTATGCTTTATTTATTTATTTAACTTATTTATTTATTTATCTATTTATTTTGATATATTATTTTGGATTTTGGATTTGTGATATATAATGTATAGTTTTATTATTAAACAATATTTATTGCTAAATTCTATTGCGAATATATATGTAATATATTATAATAGTACTAAATTAACAATTTAGTTATTTAACTTTCCTAAATAAATAAACGCCTATTCGAAGGATGGAAAACTGCGTTATATTGTGTTGCGTGTGTGCAGTTTGTAAAGCTTTTCTCTAGCAGTTTAGAATGACTGAAACGTCAAGAAATGAAACGTCTTAAAGACGGCTCGTAAAAGACGTCTTAAAGACGTCTGAAATGAGACGTAAAAACGACGTCTTTTACGAGACGTCTTTAAGACGTCTTAAAGACGTCTTTTCAGGACGTAAGACGTTCAGACCAAAAATGGACGTAAAACAGACGTCTTTAAGCCGTCCAGTGCTATCTGGGTATACACGTAACATGTTTGCAAAATTCGTTTCTTCAAAAGCTTTTTAAGTAGTTTTTTAAAATAATATGAGGTAAAGGCACCAGTAGTTGACCATTTTATAGAAAAACAAAAAATAAGGTTTTTATAAGCTATGCACATTTGATGAAAGTGAACCTCGGATGCCATCCCGTCTGTTGTTTAAATTTCAAAACAATAAGAACATTTCAAACATTATTTTTTATGTTTTTCTTTAAATTGTCAACTACTGGTACACGGGTCAACTACTGGTGCATTTACCTTAGTATATCACATTGTCTAACACCTGACGGTTTGGACTTTTGAGAAACGAAAGAGGAACAAAATGTCGACTATGAAAGGATAAAGTATCGAAATTCGGAAAAGGGGAAAAATCTCAATGTCATCTAGTTGGCTTTCACAGAGAGTCATGAGTTTTCGCAGTCATGAGTTTTGGTCGTGCAATTTAGAGAAGGGCGTGTTTAAAGTGTTTACTATGGCCAGAGATGAAATTGAAATTTTCAAGAAATAGTTTCAAGAGATAGCACTCGAGGAGAATGCCCGAAGCCTTTTTGCCGAAAATTTTAGTGAAGAGGGTGAACGGAAGATACAGAAAAAAGGTTTCCGCGATCGTCAAAAAGAAATTTTACGGTTTCGCTGTTATGTATAGAATTTCGAGGTAAGGGTAAGGGTAGGTTAAGAGAATCAACTGGCGACAAGTCGAAAGTCAACGCCTCGCGTAGAAATCTGTGAGCGAAGAAAAATATATCGTCCCCTAATAGCCCTCATTGACTAGAGCACCGTAGACAAGTTCGGGGGGGTAGACTCTTCTGTTTTCATTTCAATTCTCCTACCCCCTTGGTCGCCTGCGCCCTTTTCCGAGGCCAGATGGCGAACCCTGACGCTCTTTCCCTTTCCAACTACCATCCTTCTCTTTCTTCGTGGTTCCCGTGACTGTACAACAGCCAGGGAGTGTAGAGCTCGATGGTAGGTGGAGAGGATCGAAATGATTGAACATGTCAATGTTTGGTTTGGCTTATACCGGCGTGCCTGTAACGTGGTTAACGAATCGGTTTGCTTTTCCCGAGGCTTAGCTCGCTTTTCCTCGCTCGATTCGGCTGAGGACACGTTCAGGACACGTACAGGACACGACGCGACGTGATCAATGCGATACGCTGCTCGGTAACTAATACGAGGATTACCAAAAATTAGGAGAGACAAATAAAATTAGCCACCATCGTTTCATGCGCTTCGCGACAATGTTCTTGCGAGAGATTTTTCGTTTGTACCGTTCATATTCTTGCTCACAGTTCCGAACGAGCCACCTAAAAAATTGTGTAAAATCAAAGTAAGTTATTTAATGAAATAAAAATTGAAAAAAATTAAATGTATCATATTGAGTAGTCCTCCAACTTTCTTGCATTTTATTGATCCTAATCAAATTTGGTACAACGAATATATTAACGTAAAAATTCATTTTAATACCTCGACAACTTATTCCGTCACCCACGTATGGATGACATGGCAGTTAACGTGTTAATATTAGAGGTACCCATAAGTAATCAATTATTTGCAAAGAATTTGTTTTGCCTTTCGAAAAGAAAATTTGAAAAGAATTTGTTTTCGTCAAAGCAGTCTATGCTCAGAATATTCTAAAAAGTATAATTTTTTTTTTACAACCCTGTAATAAAATAGCCCTGTAAGTGAGGAGGCAGCTCGAGTCATATTTTGGATAGAGTTACTTTATTGTACGTGTGTGGTTTTGTGAGATAAAATATTTAATGTAAAGCTACCATCTGCTAAATTGATAACACCTAAAGAAAAGAAAATTTGAAGAGAATTTGTTTTCGTCAAAGCAGTCTGTGCTCAAAATATTCGAAAAAGTATAATTTTTTTTACAACCCTGTAATAAAATGGCCCCGTAAGTGAGGAGGCAGCTCGAGTCATATTTTGGATAGAGTTACTTTATTGTACGTCTGTGGTTTTGTGAGATAAAATATTTAATGTAAAGCTACTATCTGTTAAATCGATAACACCTATCCCAGATAGCACAGAGACGTCTTAAAGACATCTTTAAGACGTCTGTCGAAGACGTTCAGACGTCTATTAGACGTCTGAATGTCCTACGAACGTCTTCCGAACGGCTTCTGAACGTCTCTGGAACGTCTTTGTGAAAAAACTGTACGTCTTAAAGACGTCTTTTCAGGACGTAAGACGTTCAGACCAAAAATGGACGTAAAACAGACGTCTTTAAGACGTCGGGTGCTATCTCGGATGTTACTTATATTTATTTTTAAAGCATAACGAATATTAAGAAAGAGATCTATAACATATTTATATACAGGGTGTCTTTGCGTCGGTTGTGTCATTGCGGATAACTTGCGGACTTCCCGAAAACGCGATAGAAACATGGAAATGTAGATTAGACTATCGATAACACCAACGATCCCTCTCGAAACTTCTCCAATTCAATTATCAGTCTTGCGGCCACGGAAACTGCGGCGCCGAGGGGGGTGGGAGGTGGGGGAGCGTTGAAGTGTTTAAATTTGGACGAATGAAATAATAAGATCAAACGGTAAATATCCCCGATGAAAGGCACCGCATGCAAACAAAACTTTTGAAACGAGGGTGTGCTCGAGCACCGCCGCTTCTGAAAATACATATCGCGATTCTCCGGGGATCTCCGGTGCTCCATATCGATTGTCGGTCTCTCTGTACGGCAGCGGCGAGTTTTGGTAAACAGTCGCGCGACACAGGAATTAATACTGGGAGCAGTTAATTAAAATAAATACCGTGAATCCTTGGGATACGGCGCAAGCTGACTCGTTTTTCAGCATTTTCATCGAACAACAGGGGTTTCATTTCAAACATGAAATATACATGCATATATATACATATAAAAAGCTGTTTTTAGGATAATACTCCGTTTCTATTTTGCACGAAACGCGGGAATGAATGGCCGTACACGAAAATTAGAAACCATGCATGACGCATCGTTTTATATCTGACATGTAAGGCATTTTACATGTGCGTATAATTTTAAGAGACACGTGAGATGAACATTGCGCCACCCCCCCCCCCTTGTTTTCGGTGTGGATGGTTTTTTTTTTCGTCTTTTGTTTTTGTTAATACGTGCTGCTCGTGTTGTCCGATTAATGGAACCCGATGTTTTCGCGATGATGAAAAAATCTTCTGGGCGGAAACGCCTAAAGATTAGTAAGAAATAATTATTTTCATTAATTGTCATCGGTATGTCGTACTTATGTAATTGCAAATTTATAATTAACCCCTTGTATATCGATTTATTTCACCATTTCAGTGATTGGAACTTTTTTGTAATTTATAATTTCCTAAAAAAAGGAGAAAATTTATGTCCATTGTATGCCTATATGTACTCCGATAGCTGTATTTAACAACGCTAAAATAGAATTTTATTTCGGTTTAAGGAAAATTAATAAGAAATATATTTATTAGACCCTGTTCAGAATCTTCATCACGAGTCTGACTCGATATTGTAGGGCAAGGGGTTAAAGAAGAACACTACAGGACCTCATCTTGTACAGTGGTTTAAAGTTAAAACACCGGAAAATAAATGTCAAATCAGCTAACCTATTTCTCTGACTAATTTGAATATAATAAAAACTACAATTTTCACTCGGCTAAACCGATGTTTTAAAGGTGCCAATGGTTTATTTATAAAAATGAAACGTGTTAAAAATTAGTCCACTACGTAGAAAACTGCATCTGCAAAGATATTTAGGTAGTTAATTTTCTGTCGGATAATCTGCATACTATAATTCCGTCAATTTCCGTAAAAATAGTTGAACCATCCCCATCGGGGTTGATCAACTTGAAGTTCGAGGGATTAACACGTTGACTGCCATGTCACCCATATATTCATTGTACCAAATTTTATTAGGATCTGTAAAATGCAAGAAAGTTGGAGAACTACACAATATCATACATTTAATTTTTTTCAATTTCTATTAAATAACTTACTTTGATTTCATAGAATTTTTGAGCTTTCTTGTTTGGCGATCAAAGTGTTAAACGGTAGCAAGACGTTTCGCTACATCGGTCTGGTAAACGGCGGAAAGAAAATCACGCGGGAAGATTTCATCGAACAGAAGCCGAGACGGAGTTGAAAGTCATCCCGTTAATTACAGGGATCGTTCTAACAAATCATCGCAGGGCAACCGCAAACCCCATAATTGCAGGCCTTATGGTTTCACCCGTGGCACGAGCGCTTCCGCAGCTGACCATCGAGTACTCTGAAGTCTATAACGGGAACGCAATATCCCGGAACACCCGTGGACTATGGAAGCCATAATGTAGAGCAGCGCCCACCGTCGATGAACGGAGTGATTCACCGAAACGCGCGACAGATGCACGATCTGGAAGATAGCTGGCGAATATAACAGTTAACGTTCGGAAGTAGCCCGATAACTTCTGGAAGCCTACGCGAGGTTCACGTTTCTTTTTATACTGGTACCCTATCTTCGCCTCTTCGTCGAACGAGGCTCAAAGATGGTTGTAATCATTTTCTCAGCATTCGATATAATAATTATTAGCACGATTAAAAACGATCGTGAACAATCGTTACCTCCTTTGCTATTCAGTTCGTGACGAAATCATAACGTTTCCACGCGCTTCGTATCAATTACTGTGCCTGTATTAATTATACTCATTTTCAAAGCACAATGAATATTAAAAAGGAGATATTAGATTTTTTTCATAAAAATCGGTTAATACATATACATATTTTCCTTTCATATTCGTTATGCTTTAAAAATAGGTATAATTAATATAGACACAATAATTGGCACCCACACAGTAATTGAGTCCCTTACCCTACCCTCGGTAGGAAATATTCGGACATGTGCAACTGTACCTTGCAATTATACTATTATTAACACTTTGACTGCCAAACTAACAACTTAAAAAATTCCATAAAATCAAAGTAAGCTTTTTAATGAAATAAAAATTGAAAAAAGATAAATGTATGATACTGAGTAGTTTCCCAAAATAAAAAATAAAAATTCAAATTAAAACCTGGACAAATAATTCCGTCACCCACGTATGGGTGACATGGCAATCAACGTGTTAAATTTTACTACGTAAATAGTTCCTGCATAGATTATGCTAATCTGGGCTAATATTGAAAATTTTTCAAATACATTTTGCAGATCTGTCTCGATTGTACGTATTCGGAGAAGTTTGGTCACCTTAAAAAAATCTAATGATATGTTTGCACTGTTCTGATCATTTTCACGACTTAACTGTTTTGAAAAACTTTGCTGTTCGGTACACGACGAAATCATAACGTTTCGACGCGCTTCTATTTCTATGAAACAACATCCTTGGAAAAATGGTGACGAGACTCCGTCGCTATTCTTGATCATCGACTACGAAATTTCAGTCCGTTATTTTTCTCGGTACGCCGAGCAAACAATGGGACGCCCCTTTAAAAAAGGCGAACGAAGGCAAAGAAAGGAAAAGAAAAGAAAAGAGAAAGGAGAAAAATAGCACGGCAGACGCGAAATGGCAGCAACCGAGCGAGTTCAGATAGTCCAGGCTGCTAAACTAGGAGTAGAGAAAGAGGGTGTGCGGTATTCGCACAAAACACGTCTGGATACCGGTATCTGGAACCTGGAAATAAGGGAATCACGCATAATCGGACGTGACAAGTGACGTTCTAGCCGAGCAGTAAGTCAGCCCCTCTGCTTTTCGTCGGAGCGTTACGACGCCGAGGGGAGAACTTCTACTCCCCCTCGGTTGTATTCACGGTACACCCACGCACAATGACTGTCCCTAATAGGTACACGCAGCCCTTGATTAGAATCTACGAGACGAGAGATGCCCGTGACTTGTGTTTGCTTTCGAACGTGTGCTCGCCTGGATGAATGTCCACCAGTTTCGCAAAATCCGTTTGAAAAATTTCGCCCACAATATTCACGTTCTGCTGACAAATCATCGACAAATCTCAAGGTTTCTCAATTTCCAAACGCTATGCAGTTAACCCTTAGCACTCGAATGTCGACTGTAAGGCGCCACTAAACATTCCTGTATCATTATTCAAAATATTTTTTAAAATAATTAAACTTGTTTGTATTTAATAAATTACTAAACATTTCAGTACTGTAAGAGTAAATTGCACCATTTTAAATATGTATAGAAGGGAAATATTCTAGGTCGGAAGAAATGTTACGTTTTGGAGTTAAAATAGGGCTAGTACCAGTGAAAAAGTCACTCCTAAGAAATATATTTAGTATTTGCTTTTACTTAACACTAGAACTACCAAGCAGTAAATGCAATTGGCATACATTGCCTTATAACAATAACAAAATTGCAGTTGTTTAGATTTCGTACCAGTTTTGTTTAAATGCCTACTTCGATAGAGAAGTTTATTAAAAAATTTTCTCATGAAAACATATTTACAATTTCGTTATTTCTAAAAGAAAAAATTAGGAGCAAGTCATTTTGACCCATCCGGTAGTTCTAGTGTTAATACAGTGATTTCTCTATACAGGGTGGGTCGCCATATTTTGCCATCTAAATATCTCCTACTACGGCTAAATATCTCCTAAACTAATGATTCTTTTACACAAATAGATTAATACTTTTTTTTTGTAAAGAATATAAAGGAGCATCGGCTGATGTAATAAAAAATATATGATTCCATTTATAAAAAACATTAATGACCTTCATATGTCCTTTACACGTTCACCTACAAAACAAAAATGTACCGTCAGAATGTGCCCCTCTCAAAACCATTCAATTTCATCTAAAACATTGTTTGCTATGCGTAATAATAATGACGTAAATCTAGATGGCAAAATGTGCTGACCCACCCTGTATATGTATGTCGCCAAGGCCTGGACGATAAACGTCGCGAAATTATCCCCACTACAGAGTGGACCGGAAAGTTGGCAAAAAGTTGAAAACATATGATGGTAACTGCTAAAGCGAAGGAACATTTTTTCTAACGAAGTGCAAATTAAAGATATTTGTCAGATGTTTGGTAATTCTCGATTTATGTGAACAACACGGGTCTTGCCAGGGTCGTGTATCGTGCAGGAGAAATACCTAGGAGCTTCGTGGCCCCTCACAGGATATAACCGCGGTAGTGGGGATAATTTCGCGACATTTATCATCGAGGCCTTGGCGACTAAATAAAGAATATTTCTATAGAGAAAACACTGTAAATTGAAAATCGTACGAAGACTTTTCCGATGACCCAGCGAAGGAAAATTTTTTATAACGGAGTGCAAATTAAAGATATTTGTCAGATGTTTGGTAATTCTCGATTTATGTGAACAACACGGGTCTTGCCAGGGTCGTGTATCGTGCAGGAGAAATACCCAGGAGCTTGGTGGCCCCTCACCTATACAGGATATAACCGCGGTAGTGGGGATAATTCCGCGACGTTTATCATCGAGGCCTCGGCGACTATAGAGAGAATATTTCTATAGAGAAAACACTGTAAACCGAAAATCGTACGAAGACTTTTCCGATGACCCGGTACATGCTTATTCGGTTCGAGCATCCCGACGTTTATGGAACGGATATTCTGGAAATTCTAATATACCTCGGAAATAGATAAATCCGATAATTCCTTGCAAATTACGTAGCACGTGCCGGGTATTCGTTTTTGTACAAACTAGAGGTGCGTGAACCGCAGAAGTCACGCGACGTTCGCGCGTTCCTGTTTACTTATGCAACGCGTTAAAGAGCGGCGTTACACGTAGATTGAACGTCAATCATCTTGATAAGCGAACACACGTGTGGCACTCACGTGTAATTATAATAATGAACCGTAATTTAGGATTTATCGTGCATTCCAGAGTAGCTACTCTGTCACGTGTCACGGCTATCTGCAGGAGAGCTATGTTAGACATGTTCCATCGAACAGATGACCTAAATATTACACATGCGAAACATGCATTTAGATGTTCGTTTGCGAATTCGCGGAATCGAGCAAATATTTCGTCGAAAAAGTTTCTTAGAATTGCACTTAACTACGGATCGCGAGCTATACTATATTCTATCGCAAGAAAACATTTTAAATGGCGGTAAACAATGAAATATTTTACGTTAGAAAAATCAGAGACTAATAAATAGAGTTGTCTTTCTTAATTCGAAGCCGTATACTAAATTGCATGTTGCCTTCTACGCATCCTACATACAGAACTACACATATACTATACATACACGTACACTGTAGAACTGTACATATAATTACATAACTATCTTGACCTCAATAATTTAAGTTGATAGAAGCGTCGTTTAAAGTTATTTCACCTAAAAATTGTCGGTCAAGAAACGAAATAAAAATTATATTACTAATTTTCAAAATTTGATTTTAAAAATCATATGACAATTATACGGCATGCGATGATAGAATTTAGTAGAATTTATAATAAATGTTGGAGACAAAAATGTATATTTATAGATCATTAATGATCTATATTAATTCTAAACATTATGTCGGCTTTGTAGCATAGGTCATTTCCAATCTACGAAGTTACTCGGACTGTCCAGACGTTGAAGGTCATCTGATCCGAACGAGTATAATTTTCGACCATGTTAATGAACATCCACAATCGTAAGGATGTCGTAAAAGGGATAGGATACGAGCCTAACAAGAGCACACCCTGTTGGTTAAATTTAACGATGCACCCCGAAGTAAAATGGCGCCTACCGTTGGCCATTTATTCAATTATGCAGGCTTGGGAACTATTTCAAGCGAGTAACACCAACCATCTCTTTTAATGGAATGGTGATTAATAAGCAATTATGAACTACAGTTCAGCGATACATTATTTCAAGCCATAAAAGTAAAAATTCGAAATACTACGGATATCTATAATACATTAGAAAATTTGATGGTTTCTTCAAAACATTAAAACTAATATTAACAGAGGTAATCAATAGTTTATCATACTGTAACAGCTCGAGAACAATGTATATTCTACCTTTCAAAATAATTGATAAAGTATTATTAAACTTCCTAAAATATGCTCAAGTTGGAATACTCATTAAGTTCTTATTGGTGTCGTGTTTCTTTCAACTAAATTAATTTCCATTTCTAAAACAAGAAGAAAATCTTTTAATTCCACAGTAGCCAGAATTAATATTCGGATGCTCTTTAAGATAAGATAACTTTTTTTTTTTTAATTCATCTAAACGACTTCAAAGATCAGTGATGTATTAGATGATTCGTAGAAGAGGTTTTAAGAAATTCTGAAAAGTTCATCGAAGTCAGTTGATGCAGAAACAAACTAATTCCTTTAAAAAAGTTAGATTGTATGGTGTAATCTAAAAAAAATATTTAAAAAGGTACAACCCATTTCGTTTTAAATTTTAATCCTCTGCCGTTCATTATATATAATTATACTACGCGCACAATTATAGTAGTAAGAAAAATAATCTTTTAATGTTCTAGCATCGTTTGTTGGTCGAATTGGCCGAAATTGCACAGAAAATACTAAAAGTTGTATTTTGCAACTTTTTTACGTGAACTTACATTGAAAATGTAGAAAGTACAATTTGTAGATCTGTACGAATTATACATATTCTGAGAATTCCATAAAAATTGATCAACGCTGCGTCTTTTGCAACGTAAAAAAATTTTGCGACTTTCATCCTTAAGTTTTCATCGTTAAACATTTGTAGCTCGGTGCAACGTTGACTGATTTAGATGAAATATTCAGAGTATGTATAGCTGATACAGATGTAGAAAACGTACTTTTTAAATTTCTAATATTAAGCCCGCATAGAAAAGTTGCAAAATACAACTGTTAGTATTTTCTCTGCAATTTCGACCAATTGTAATTGTAATCAAACATTTTGTTCACTTATGTAGCGAACCGATTGATCTAACTTCTCAAAAAAATTCAAGTAATATACTCCAAAGTTATGAGATCTTTAAGAGAGCGTCCGAATATTAGTTGGAGTTACCGTAGATTTTTAGTCAGCGGAATATCACAGCCGAAAGTAAAAGTTAAAGGAAGAGGAACTCTGGAAAATGATTTGAACAGTTGCGGGGCCGTCGCGTCGGCGAATTCGAGAAACATGCTTGGCGAAAAAGGGAACGAAAAGGTTGGGAACAGGCGCGCACGCACAGTTCAGATTATGAGCTGAGCGAGGCTCGACATTAGGTCCTCATGGGACGTTATTAGCGTTGGCTATCATGCGTGGTGCAAATAGAGCGCGCCTGAAACACGAAAGCATTACGCTTGATTACTCAACCTACCAATGAACTGGTATAATACGCGGTTCGTACGGTTACATTCACGGTGTGGTCTGCCAAACCTGCGAGTCCAACGTGGAAATGCTCGCCATCCCAGAGTTCCATTTGAAGGACAAACTTCATCTTCCGCGTCGCGTTCCTACGAATATCCTGGCAAACAACTTATTCGAATTTCGTGCAGTTTCAAACCTGTTCGAATGTCCGCAACTTCCTCATAACTTCTTGACAATTGTGACATATGGACGTAGCGGCTAATTCATCAGCTCGTACCAATTACTGTGCCTATATTAACCCTTAGCACTCGAATGGCGACCGTATGGCCCCACTAAAAATTTCTGTACCATTATTCAAAATATTTAACACGTTGTCTGCCATGTCACCAATATGTGGGTGACGGAATTATATGTCCAAGTTTTGAAATTAATTTTTACGTTAATATATTAATTGTTCCAAATTTTGAAAAGAAAGTTGGAGGACAACTCAATGTCATAAATTTAATTTTTTTCAATTTTATTTCATTAGATAACTTACTTTGATTTTATGGAATTTTTGAGGTTTCAAGTTTGACAGTGAAAGTGTTAATATTTAATAAATTACCAAACATTTCAGTATTGTACAAATAAATTGCACCGTTTTCGTACGTACAATATGAAAACAATATGCAGAAGGGAGATATTCTAGGTTGTGGAAGAAACGTTTTGTTTTGTATTTAAAATGACTTCGAGTGAAAAGGGTTGATTAGACTCATTTTCAAAGCACAATGAATATTAACAAGGAGATATAAAATTTTTTTCATAAAAATCAGTTAATACATATACGATTAAAAACGATCGTGAAAAATCGTTACCTCCTTTGCTATTCAGTTCATGACGAAAATAGAAAAGGTAGAAAATATTCGGGCATGCAACTGTACCTTGCAATTATACTATTATTAAACTTTACTACGTAAATAGTTCCTGCATAGATCATGCTAATCTCTCTAAGTAATTTCTCTGTCGGAGATCAAAAATAGCAAAATACCTACAGGAATATGTAATAAATTATTTCTTAGTTTCCATCTATGAAAATTAAGTACCACTAATTTTATACCTATAACATATACCTAATCCATAATCGGTATTTATAATTTTGTAGTATGACTTTCTACCGTCTTACTTGTAACTACAATGTTACTTATTTAATGGTCGTATGTTTTTAAACAATATTCTAGCAAAACAATTTTACAATGGTTGAAATAACTAAAATTTAGCTGGAACACATCCTAGCTATACACGTCACAATATTTTTTGTTGCGTCATTAAAGATGTCTGCATAATTATGTACGTCACTTGTCGCATAATGTACATTTCGTTCAATTATGTTTGCTGTTTCATCAACGTTAATCTTTATTGGCCCACTACGTTGCATGGTGCGTTTGTTCATAACAAACATTATATGTATATACATAGACATAGCAAACCTTTCCCTATTTCTCCAACAATTTTCTCTCTCGTTATTAAAAAATCATTGAATGACAATACATATGAAGAATCTCTATAAAATTGAAAAAAACTAACTGCTACTGACAACGAAGCAATCCTCGACCATCCTTAATTGCATACGCTTACTTGTATTAATGTTAATGTAAAAAAGATAATCGCCACATACATACATAGCAAACCTTTCCCTATTTCTCCACCAATTTTCTCTCTCGTTATTAAAAAATCATTGAATGACAATTCAATGGCACTTCTCTCGATGCATATTGTCAACGGCGTGATCCGTCTATAAATAATCAACGCATAACGCAAAATTGGTCAGGATTTAATGCGGCTGCAATTTGTCAAAGTTTCCTCCAAATTTCCACGAGTATCGCCGATAATCATCTACCCCGACGGAAGAAGACTGTTTTTATTATCAATTTCGAATCTGTCCCGCCGGCCAGATACGATCGCAGAATTCGCACGGGCTTCGAAGATCGGGGGATTCCGCATCCCTTGGGGTTAAAGGGAATGATCTGGATTTCATCCGACTGCGCTATCCCTCGGGGAAGCTTGGATGTTCCCTTAATTACTGCGTTTTACCGTCGGCGGAATAATTAAGACCAGCAGGGGCATCCGGCGAAGCGATTATCGTCAGAAGCAGAAAAATTCTGTAATTAAAGTTTAACTTAATCCGCGGCGAAGCCTTTATATTCGACCGCGAAGATGCGAATTGCCGAGAACTTGACCTTTGCTCAACGCAAAAGTAATCGGAATAAGAGCCAGGAAGGAGTTGATTCGAACAAAAATTTAACACGTTGACTGCGCCATATCACCCATATGTGGGTGAGGGAATTATTTTTCCAGGTTTTAAAATGAATTACATTGATAGATTAATTGTACCAAATTCAATTAGGATCTGTAAAATGCAAGATAATTGCAGGACCTTAATTTCATATCATACGCTTAATTTTTTTCAATCTTTATTTCACTAAATAACTTGCTTTGTTTTTGTGGAATGTTTGAGGTTTCTAGTTTGCCAGTCAAAGTGTTAAACGGCAATATTATGACTAGACATCGGATCTTTATGCATTTATGGCTTATGGAAATGTTAAAAAAATGCTATAATATAAAATTCGAGAGAATTTAACACGATTTTTATTTGCTTTGGATCTACAAAGGCTGTCCCCATTAAAAATACAATTTTATTTCATTCCACTTTCTTAAAATGTTTCTATAAAAATTGGAAATTGCATAAACATCCGATGTCTAATTATGACTCTGTCCAATTAATATCATTTATCATACTCATCGTTCCACGATTTACAGAGTCGATCACAGAATGCTTGTACTTCCTTGAAAGGGCTGACTCCTGAGATCAATTCAGCTGACTTTTTCCTTTGCGAGAATGTTCTCCGTGGCTTCGTTAAGGAGATTTTAATGAAAAACGCCGACCAATAGGAGTACGGCTTGGCAACAAGTCCCGCTGAGCGTGGTGTTGGGATTGGCCGAGCCGGAATCCGTCTGCTGTAAACCGCGCTCCGATTGGCCCGCGTTTTTCGTTAATAACTTCTAAACAAGACCGCGAAGAACATTTTCCGCAAAGGAAAAAGTTATTTCGTATTACCTCAGGAATCACCCTTTTCAAGGAGATACAACAATTTTATAAATTTTTGGTAATTTTTAAAAACAATTTATAACCAACGAATGCTCTCGTTCGCCCTCCACTTCAACAAGTTCGTGTTCATAGAAACGACGAACGCGAGCAAACGTATTGTTCCAATACAACGTAGCATTTGTTTATAATTTAGAAAATCGAGTACAGATAGACGACGAATGCTTGTTTGAATTTCAATTTTTTTTCGGCGTGGAGGTCGAACGAGAGTAATAACTTCTCGTAAATCTGTATAAAACTTATAATTACAATTTATTTCAGTTGAGCGTCGAGCCTCCAATAACGTCCACCACACTTGCTAACAAATTTCAATAATCTGACAACATAAATATTTTCGAACATAAACTGGGCGAGCGGTTAATTAATATATTTAATTAAAACGAAATTGAAGAACTCTTGACGAAGTACCTTGCAAAATTCCATATTTAATTATCGGATAATTAAAGAGAATAATTTTGCGCTGTATAATAATGGTAATCTTAATTAATAAAGCAACATTTCTATTACACGATCAATATATACATACGTAGTACGTATACTTACTGCTTTGCGTTGAAAATACAAATCTGACACTGGGGTAAAAAACCCAATTACTGTGGGGGTGCCAGTAACTGAGCCTATATTAATTATATTTATTTAACGTACTACGTATACTTACTGCTTTGTGTTGAAAATACAAATCTGACATTGGGATAAGAAACCCAATTACTGTGGGGTGCCAGTAACTGAGCCTATATTAATTATATTTATTTTTAAAGCATAATGAATATTAGCCCTTAACACTCGAATGGCGACTGTAAGGCACCACTTTGCTTCGAGTGCAAAGGGTTAAAATAGAGATATACAACATATATATATTTATATATTAACTAACTTTAATGAACAAAATTTAATATCTCTTTTTCAGTATTCATTAAACCCCACAGTAATTGGGTCCCTCACCCTAGTGACTTTGGTGTTCGGATAAAATTCGATATTGTTATTTTTAGCTCGGTCACGGCGATACAGTTAGTAATAAAAATTCACCGAACAACGCAACGTGACAATCGTTGAAATCACTTCGAAAGTCCACCTGCTGCCGCGATTCGTGTCCGCAACTTGCTTGATGGATTTTTCAAGCGTTATCGATTGCGGGACATCAATGGACACAATTATCCGGTCACGTGTCGAATGGAGTATCTGCTTATATTCGCTGTAGGATAAGGGAGCTTTCCAGTGGTTGAGATAGAGCAGGTTCTTTGGTCCTTTGAAGGACTCGACGTTGATATATGTCGCGCACGTGGCAGCCATTCCGTTTCCCAGCGACCATGCAGTTTTCATACAATTTTGATAAAGGCTTCGTTATATGTACCGGTAAACTAACAATGTCAGATATTCATCTGTATTTACATGCTGTTCGGCCATGTTGTTTATTTATTTGTTTCCTATCTTTACTCTGCGCATATTGCATCAGTCAAGTACTCGTAATAATTGCTCATTGCTCATTTGTACCGTTCCTGCCATACGCCTGGTATATCATATATCAATATGCGAATCATTGTCTTTTATACGTTGCAATGAACTCGTATTATATTTGATTAACTCACAAACAATTCTAACTATTGAAAATTATTAAATAATACTGAAATTATTATCATAGAGTTATCATTGACGCGATAATAAATCGTTTAATAAATAAACTGTGTCTATATTTTCATATAAATTCATAGATATATTTGCTGAAATATAAAATGCGTAACAAATTAATATTAATGGCAAACTGTTTTAAAGTATTATATTAGATATGAGAAACACAGAAGTTGCTTATGATTGGATGTACAAAAAATAATATGTTTTCAATTATACATTAATATTCATAGCATAGTTGTCTGTCTTCTGCGCTAACAAGTTCATATTTCATGTTTAATAAGATTAGAACGTTTACATATGTACATGTGCTATAAGTAGACATCGGATCTTTATGCATTTATGGCTTATGGAAATGTTAAAAAAATGCTATAATATAAAATTCGAGAGAATTTAACACGATTTTTATTTGCTTTGGATCTACAAAGGCTATCCCCATTAAAAATAAAATTTTATTTCATTCCACTTTCTTAAAATGTTTCTATAAAAATTGGAAATTGCATAAACATCCGATGTCTAGCTATAAGTAAAAAGACTGTCTTTTAATAAAAATGTGACATACACAAATACTCTTACGCATATGAAACAAAGTATTTATTAAAAAATAGAAGAACTACATTTTTATCATTGTTTGAATATCGTCGGTGTAGACTTTAAGGATTCATAGAAATGAAGGTACTAAAATGTGTTGTTATTCGTAGCAGTATTGTTGGCGATAATAAATTTGTGACAGAGATGTTATTTGGACGATACATAGAAGAAGAAATAAGCCAATCGCGCAAACATGACACGTGACGTGTACGTGACACTCGGCTGAATCAATGGATCAGTAAATGTAAACAAATCGTTTAAACGACTTTCATCCGATTGTCACAACAATCAAGCGCGATCAACGTGAGAATCGCAAGACTGCTTCGCATTTCTAATTCACTTTGTTTTATATCCTTCGTATCGATTCACGCGGAGCAAATATTATTTCAGCATTATTTTTAACTTTTTCAAATAACTGTTCAATTAATTTGTACAACATGGATACGCAGTAAACCGTATCGCATAACTTTAAATGAAATTTGAAATAACAATTAATTAAGTGCCGCTGTTAGACTTTACTGCATTGTGTATTCAATTGCAAAATGGACCGGTTGCAATAATAACTGCAAAACAATGGCCATCCAACCATAAATTAAATAATCACGATTACCTATACGGTTAAAAAGAAACCGTTGCTAATGAAATATTTTCACGTGGTAATTATTATGGTATTTTTATTCTTCATTATCCTGCACAATATCCACGTATTTAAAAGTAATGACTCGAATACTGTTATGTCTTTATATTATTATGGTATTTTTATTCTTCATTGTCCTGCAGAATATCCACGTATTTAAAATTAATCACTATAATACTGTTATGTCTATATTGTCATTCCATCGAGATTACTGATCAAATGTTAGATATATATATATACAGTAACGAAAGTATTCGAACGCCCTTTAAATCAGTATAACTTTTTTTTAAGTGAATCAAACGACCTGACTTTTTTGAGGAGTTAGAAGAATTGGTTTTCCAAATGATGTGTTAAAAAGATTTTGAAAAAATTACAATTGGTAAGAATTACATGAGAAATTAAAAATGGCACTTTTCACAACTTTTTTATTTGAGCCTGTAATGAAAATTTAAAATATGCGTTTTGTAGATCTCTGTTAGTTATACACGTACTGAAAATTTCATCGAAATCGGTCAACGTTGCAATAAACTACAAACATTTAAAAATGAGAGTTTAAGGGTGAAAGTCGCAGATTTTTGATCTTGCCAGGGAATTTCGCCCTTATGTAATCATCTTTAAACGTTTGTATCTCATGACAACGTTAACCGATTTCAATGAAATTTTCAGTATGTATAAAACTAACATATATCTACAAAACGCATATTTTAAATTTTCACTACAGGTTCAAATAAAAAAGTTGTGAAAAGTGCCATTTTTATTTTCTCATGTAATTCTTATCAATTGCAATTTTTTCAAAATCTTTTTTACACATCATTTGGAAAACCAATTCTTCTAACTCCTCAAAAAAGTCAGGTCGTTTGATTCACTTAAAAAAAAAAGTTATACTGATTTAAAGGGCGTTCGAATATTTTCGTTACTCACTGTATATATATATACAAACATCAATAAATCTCAAGTAAACTTCGATGTTAGCGATGAGACTGAAGTACGAATACACTATATTCAATTTTACTCATCTCTTTCGAAATTCCATGATCTCAGGTTCCCTCGCGTGTTAGTTTATCACGTTTTAAAGAAATAAAATTTTCTCTCGATGAAATTCCCGGCATAGTACAATCACATGCCGCGGCAATCATTGGAGCCGTGCAGCAGCGAGTTTCACGGTTTTCATGGGAGAGAGAATATGTATGGGAAGAGGTTCTGTTTGAGGGTGTAGAACTCTGGAAGCGAAGCGCAAGCGAATCCCTTGGGAAATCAGGGAGGCATGGGACTCAGTCGTCTAGGCTCCGGATGGATCGTCCTGGGCGTACACTTCAAGGATGCGTTTCTGGCTTTATGAACGTTGACATTAGCCGAATTCTTGTTGTTGTTGTTGTTCTTGTTACGCGCGAACCAACGCGCCATAACCCGACACATCGAACTGTGTCCACCATGCAAAATCGAATTCCGATCGAATCTACCGTGGCGGCCATTTGCTTACAGCTGGTCGCGAAATCGAGTGCACAGGCACACTAGAAAAATGTTTATCACTTTGACTGCCAAACTAGAAACCTCAAAAATTCCATAAAATCAAAATATAAGCTATTTAAGAAAATAAAAAATTTTAAAAATTAAATGTATCATATTGAGTAGTCCTCTAACTTTCTTGCATTTTACAGATCCTAATTGACTTTGATACAATGAATATATTTACGTACAAATTCATTATAACAGTAATTTCCTTCAGGCCTTTAACAGCAACGTTGTAAACAGTTTTATGTCAGTATCTGTTGTATTGTAAGTGACTTCGATGAGCGAAGGAGAGAAGGTGACACGTCAATCATGCATCGAGTAAAATTGGAAAACCTTACAAGGAGATTGCGGTTAAACTTCCACTCGGGGGACCAAAAATTTTCAACTTTTCCGAGTGTAATGTTATACAATTCGACAAAAAAATGATAGAACTTTAAATTCTAGTGCGCGGAATCCAAGTTTCGGTACGCAAAATTCACTGGTTCGAAAGTTACGTGTGTTTCAAGTTGGCCGATTTTAAGGATTTTCGACAAGTAGATTTACAAGCGTGTCCACGCCCTCGCGCAACTGCACTCGCGCATAACTTTTAAACGAGCGAACTCCGCGCACTGAAATTTCAATTCCGCGCATCAGAACTTAGAGTTCTATCATTTTCTGGCGAAATTGTACAATATCGCGTACAGAAACGTTAAAAATTTTTGGTCCCCTGAGCTAAGTTCAGCCGCGATTGCTAAACACCTAGGGATATCCGTAATGGTTTGCTGTCATAATTAAAATTTCACAGACTCGGATCCAATGGCATAGATTACGTTAGGTGTCACATTGCTACAGAATACTGAAAAAATTGTACAAAATTAACGATCGGAAAAGGTGGTTCTGGTAAATGTCTAAAATTGAGTATACAGTTTTATCGGTTCTGAATTAAAGCGAGTGTTTTTATTAAATTTAACTCGTGACTTATTCCACCGTCAATTTTGCAAAAAGAAAAAAAAGAGAAGTGTTCATCCCGATGATAAACATCCGTTGTTAGATATCCGTAATGGTTTGCTGTCATAATTAAAATTTCACAGAGACTCGGATCCAATGGCATAGGTTACGTTAGGTGTCGCATTGCTACAGAATACTGAAAAAATTGTACAAAATTAACGATCGGAAAAGGTGGTTCTGGTAAAGCTCTAAAATTGAGTATACAGTTTTATCAGTTCTGAATTAAAGCGAGTGTTTTTATCGAATTTAACTCGTGACTTGTTCCACCGTCAATTTTGCAAAAAGAAAAAAAAGAGAAGTGTTCATCCCGATGATAAACATCCGTTGTTAGGCGATTCAGGATACGTCAACTTTGTTTCTCCGACCACAACAAAAAAATCCTTCTTGGTTGATTGACTTTCCCGATCATCCGGTGTGCCTCGATTCTCGTTGCTTAAAGTTAAACAGAAATCCAGGTCGACCCAAGCTTACCGTATCGATCTTCGATAATTCCCACAGTTCGCGCGGGCGGTGTTTAATCCATTTACAAGAGTTGTTATCCTTCTGTCAACCGGTAAGCCACCTCCGACGTATTGACATACGCTCAGGAAACAAAGTAAAGATTCTCCAGTTTTCCCCACCAAAAATATTACAAAGTTCTATTTTAATTAGAAAATGCAATGACACACTTTTCAAACAACGACCGAGCCGTACGAGACGATTGTTTTGCAACAATTTTCTGTTCACTTTTATCGTAGACAGAGTATAGAAAATTTCCGCCAGAATCTATTCAGAGTATAGTATACTATACTCGGTTGATTGTATTTTTCAGTTGTAGTTGAGTTTACAATTTTTAATCAATTCCAGTAAGCGATCATTTTCTTTAGCATCGCTTTATTAGAACTTATTGTCATTGTCCGTTAGAAGAATTAGAATTAACAATAATACTGTTCGAAAAGCATTGAATATTCCTATATTATTTTATATATTAGTTTACAAGTATAAATATTGTTTCTTTGTCTCTTTTCCGTAGATTTGAGTCTGTACATACAACCTATTTTTCAATGGAATGATAAAGCTTGGGTAATAATAAGTATATAGTGAATATGATAAACACAACGTAACAAAGGAAAATGGACAAAATATTAATTTAAAGCTTTATTTCGACGAGCACGATTAAAGTGCAAAACTGTAAAAATTGTTTTCAATCCCTATTCTCGATAAATATTCCGTATATCGTTAATATTAACGAAAATAAACTGCTATATTTTGTTTATCCTATACACTTTGTAATTATTAGTACCTGATCTGTATCGTTCATTTGAAAAATAGGTTGTATTGTCACGTTTCATGTAAATCTAGCGAGGTGTGCTTATTTCTTTTTGACTGACACTGATTTTTTACTATGTTTAGAAATTCATTTTTATTGTGACATATCCAGATAAATCGAATTTTATTAGGATCTTTAGAATTCAGAAGGGTTAAGACAGCATCCCCTATAACACATTTTAAATTTCTAGTTTCGGTCTCATTAATTAAATCACACTGGTTTGGTGAGAATCTCTGGGATTGATTTTTGGCACTTAACGTGTTAAAAGTAAGTACAATTAATGGTATGGACACAGTAATTGGCACCCCCACAGTAATATCGGGTCTCTTACCCTACGCGTGCCATTATCCTGAAAGATACTAAAAATTCTCGTCGAGTTTCGACGACAGCATGGTGTTTTTTTTCCCGATCTGCACCGTGAGAAACCGGCTAAGTAGCTGATCCAACGTAGTTGCCCGTGGACCCATGGGTACCATCGTGGAACGTGTCAAGTGCGTGGCAAGAACAGCATGAACAACGACCGTGAACACAATGGCAGGTCGTAACACTTGCATACTGCCCCATAAACGGGTCTCTGGTTTCTCTTTCTCGTTTCCTCCGATCTCGTCCCGTCTCGTTTCCTCTGGTTCTCTCACCCTGTCGTCCGTTCTCGACTTCTGGCACGGAAAGCCCTGTGGGCGCCTAGCGCAATATGCTACAGACTACATATCGGATACTCTTGGGTTCGCTGTTTGCCGTGCCGTTCCCATAACTCCCCCGTGAATTCGCTAGGCTTGTTACATCTCTGGGGACACGCGCCGCTGATATAATGTGAGAATCGCGAAACTAGAGACTCGGCCGGTTCGGGATCGGTTGTGAGATCGGCTTTTAGAGATCGGAGCTTACACTTTTGCAAGACGATCGCCGGGCTTCCATCAAACTGCCGCGTGTCAAAGGTCCTGTAAAAAGCCAACGACGGCCGAAGGGAAAGAATTATTTTCTCATTGTACATGTCGAAAAATGTTTGCAGAGGAAGTTATCGTATTTGGAAGGAGATATAAATATGTTTACAAATCTCCCAGATAGCACAGATACGTCTTTAAGACATCTGTCGAAGACGTTCAGACGTCTATAAGACGTCTGAATGTCCTACGAACGTCTTCCGAACGGCTTCTGAACGTTTCTGGAACGTCTTTGTGAAATAACTGTACGTCTTAAAGACGTCTTTAAGACGTCTCGAAACAGACGCATTCAAGACGTCCCGAAACAGACCCCTAGTACCACAAAAATATTAGATAGATATGTTTGTCAAATATTGGAAAAATATTTTTTAAGCCATATTTTTTCTTATGAGAAAAATATTGAATTTGAATATTGTATACATGTACAAGAAATATAAATTGAATGCTTGTTATAACAAAAAAACTAAATCAATAAAAAAAAATAAATTAAAAGAATTTTATGCTTTATTTATTTATTTAACTTATTTATTTATTTATCTATTTATTTTGATGTATTACTTTTCTGTGCACTTCTTTATTGATGGAATATTCAGTTTGATAATCAATTACAGTTTGTAAAGCTTTTCTCTAGCAGTTTAGAATGACTGAAACGTCAAGAAATGAAACGTCTTAAAGACGTCTTTTACGAGACGTAAAAACGACGTCTTTTACGAGACGTCTTTTCAGGACGTAAGACGTTCAGACCAAAAATGGACGTAAAACAGACGTCTTTAAGACGTCGCGTGCTATCTGGGCCTGTATACGTTCACACCTATGCGGTCACCCAATCTTTCGATGATCCCCAACCAACATCGCTTAACCTCAACGATCACAAACCACAACACCACCGGTCGAGTCACCACTCGCCGAGGTATAAATATATATGTAACACTTTTCTTGTTACTGTTCATAGAAACGACGAACGCGAGCAAATGTATTGTTCCAATACAACGTAGCATTTGTTTGTAATTTAGAAAATCGAGTACTGACGGACGAATGCTCGTTTGAATTTCAATTTTTTCGACGCGGAGGCCGAACGAGAGTAATAACTTCTCGTAAATCTGTATAAAAAACTTATAATTACAATTTATTTCGTGATGTTTGCAGAGAAAGTTATCGTATTTGGAAGGAGGTATAAATACGTATGTAACACTCTTTTCTAACACACTCTCAATTTTACGACTAACTGTATTTGTATTTTTGATCGTGCCTAGAGTTTCTTGTTTCATTATTAGGGTCATTCTAGGCTAAATCGATCACTTTTTCACATCACATTCGGCGATTTTGTTCTAAATGAAGCATGTTCGTGTGAAATTGGGGGGTGGGGGGAGTTAATTCGTCATTCCGCCGGTTTAGAGACTGAAAAAATTATTTTACAATAGCCCAATCCTGTCAGAACAAAAAAACAAAAAAGTATTTAGCCGAATCGGACAAACAGTTCCCGAGATAAAAATTGGTAAATATTTTCATCGAAATGGGCAAAAATTGGAAACTTCGGAGGCCTGTAATTTTTAAAGAAATTCTAAACCGGCGAAATGATGACTTAACACGTTGACTGCCATGTCACCCGTATGTGGGTGACGGAAATATTTGCTCAGGTTTTAAAATGAATTTTTACGTTAATATATTCATTGTACCGAATTTAATTAGGATCTGTAAAATGCAAGTAAGTTGGAGGACCACTCAATATCGTACATATAATATTTTTCAATTTTTATTTAGTTAAATCACTTACTTTGATTTTATGGAATTTGTGAGGTTCTAGTTTGGCAGTCAAAGTGTTAAACTCCCCCTAATTTCACGTGGACTACATCATAGACCGGCCTCATTCCTTTTTTTGGACCTGCTTCATTTAGAGCAAAATCGTGCCGCGAAGAATTGATCGATTTGCCATCGAACCCAGATAGCACAGATACGTCTTAAAGACGTCTGTCGATGGACATTCAGACGTCTTATAGAAAAACTGTACGTCTTAAAGACGTCTTTAAAACGTCTGTTAGACGTCTCAAAGACGTCTTTTTGGGACGTAAGACGTTCAGACCAAAAATGGACGTAAAACAGACGTCTTTAAGACGTCGCGTGTTATCTGGGAATGACCCTATATTGCGCTTCCTCTGTTGGATTCGACTCTGCTTAGCCTCTGTAAACGTGTATTAATATAAATGTGTAAACAAGCGAGTATCAAAAGTTAGCACGCTTCAACAGGCAGATGGCGAAGCCTTTGCGCCTTCTACGTTTTCTTAACATCGCTCGTGCTTCCTGTCGGAAGAAGTTGACCCGTGTTCCCGAGTGATCTGTGATCTCAGACGTGAACGAGTTGTCTGGCGTCTGGTTACACCATTTGACACCACTGGCTTCCAGCGCACGTGCTCCCATCGTGCTGCTTATGGTTACCTCACCCCTTGCTACCATTCGCGGCAAATGGTTCGTCAACGATCAAATTGAAAGTCAAGCCTGCGAACATTTTTCTCGAAATTAACTCGTTCGCCGTGGTATGCTCTGGGAAAAAAACCATTGTGCGCTGTGACATTCGCACGACAGTCGCTGAAGCAGTCTTGCCAGAGACGTGTCATTATGCTCATTATCAGAAATATTGAACCGTATCGTTACAAACAAAATAATAAACCAGTTATTTGGTCGCGCGCGATATGTGCTTAACAATATATTTATAGGTTAGTAAACATTGACCTTTTGGTAAATATGTTGAACGAAAAATATTTACAGGGATACGCATGCACATAATTTCTATACGATGTGATAGAAACCCATATCAATGGACTTATGGTATATGCATATGATTTTTTGATGCGTGTATGCATATGATTTTTATGTCATTTGCAATCAAACGGTTAAACGATCGTTCGAATGATCTTTTCATTAGGTGTTTAATATTTGATCGGCATGCGGGTACGTTGCGATAATCGATTGCAATATCAATTGTTTGCGGATCGCGAAATTTTTCGCTGGCATCGTGCGCTAAGAAATATTCTCTGAAAAAAAAAATCGACGAAACTACCGAGTAATTCTTCTCTGCTATCCTTTTATTTATCGTATCACAGGGCGGAGAGATTTGATTGAAAACATGTTCCGCAGGGGTGCTTTTCGATTCAACCACCCTTAATGCACAACCTCAAAGGAACAACACAGAATGGACTTTCATTAGAAAGCCCTCCTAGAGTCGTAACGCGCAAAAGTAAAAGAAAATAAGAGCAACCGGCAGCTGTGCTCGTCGGGGCAAACGACGAAAAAAAAAAAATATTAATAACAAGCCGCAGCGGTGTCCAATTTGCGACCCTTTGATTTCCGGGTTCTCGGTCTTTACCGGAAGCCACGTCCGTGTGTAAGACTCCGTAACGACGCGCTTCACGTGAAAATCACAGATAATTTGACAATCGCGGATATGCTGGAGCTACGTAAGAGACATCTGTCTTTCCGGTCCGATAGTTTCAACTGACACTGTAATCATGCTATGTATTAACGCATTATGTATATTACCACCGGCGACTATTTCTTAATTTTTTAACAGTTCATGGCTAAGAATATGTTGTAATAGATTCTTCAACAGCAATTTCGATCGTGAACCAACAACTTGTATATTATATAAAATAATACATATTATATGAAATGTAACAATAAAAATATATTGTACAAAATAAGAATTACTAAGCAGTCCAATATATACAGAAATTAGACCAACCGTATTAATAGATAAGAAGCTAACAGAAATATAAGGTTGCCCCAAAAGTTCTTGGTAATTATTTGCAGAAATATATTGTACAAAATAAGAATTACTAAGCAGTCCAATATATACAGAAATTAGACCAACCGTATTAACAGATATAAGAAGCTAACAGAAATATAAGGTTGCCCCAAAAGTTCCTGGTAATTATTTGCAGTAGCGGCTTCCTCGCTGATTTCAATGACCTTGAAATATGTTGTTGGAGGCATAATAACTCTGAACAACTTTTTCCCATATATGTTACCGCCGGACGACCTTCGTTTCCGAGATATTCGCAAGAAACTGTTGCCACTGCACAGAGTCCGTTTTCTAACCTACAACACGACCCAACCTACAGCGACTTTAATGACCTTGAAATATGTTATGAAGTTGGTCATTCTGAACAATTTGCTCCTATACATGTTCCTTGTAAGGTTGTTCGGCGGTAAAATGTATAGGAAAAAGTTGTTGAGAATAATGACCGTTTTCTAACTTACAACACGACCCAACCTACAGCGACTTTAATGACCTTGAAATATGTTATGAAGCTCGTCAGTCTGAACAATTTGCTCCTATACATGTTCCTTGTAAGGTTGTCCGGCGGTAAAATGTATAGGAAAAAGTTGTTGAGAATAATGACGTTAATAACATATTTCAAGGTCAGGAGCAGCATGACTACGTCGACAAATCATACGACGCGTCGTACCTCTCAACAGGTCGGTACAGACTAGTTCGTCAAGCGTACAACAAATGGCCGGCTGCCACTGACATAGTCGTGTTGCCAACTTTAGGAAACTGACAAGACATTAACACAATGACTGCCATGTCACCCATATATGGTTGACGGACCCAGATAGCACAGAGACGTCTTAAAGACGTCTTTAAGACGTCTGTCGAAGACGTTCAGACGTCTATCAGACGTCTTTTCAGGACGTAAGACGTTCAGACCAAAAATGGACGTAAAACAGACGTCTTTAAGACGTCGAGTGTTATCTGGGGAATTATTTGTTCAGGCTTTAAAATGAATTTTTACGTTAATATATTCATTGTACCAAGTTTAATTAGGATCTGTAAAATGCAAGAAAGTTGGAAGACTACTCAATATCACACATATAATTATTTTCAATTTTTATTTCGTTAAATAACTTACTTTGGTTTCATGGAATTTTTTAGGGTTCTGGTTTGGCACTCAACGTGTTAATAGTTCAGGAGATATTTCAATTGAAATAATTATAAGACACCAGTACTATCAGGTAACTACACAATATCATACATTTAACTTTTTTCAATTTCTATTTCATTAAATAACTCACTTTGATTTCATGGAATTTCTGAGGTTTCTTGTTTGGCAATCAAAGTGTTAAAAATATTGGTGTGGTCAGATTAATTCGCACACTATTTTAGGTAGAAGTATGCAGTCGAAGCCGTCGTTATCATTTCGAGTTGATAGAATTTATTAGCATTACGCGAGCGCAGGATCAATTTAGAGTTCGTTTCGTCTAAACGAGCGTGTAACAAGAAGCCACTTCCACTGAGTCGACCAGTAATAGATTAAAGCCATCTCTTCCACCCCTGCTCGGGAGCGTATATTGTCCCCTTAACACCCCTATCCCGGTAGTTTTGCTTTAGTTCACTTGACCCTACTTGTCCCAGCAGGGTCTGGTGCTGTGCGTTTCTCCCTCCGCCGTGTCTCGTTCCGCTTCTATCTCCTCTATTACCCCTGCTGAATTTTTATTTCTCTCTCTCTCTCTCTCGCTCTCTCTCTCTCTCTCTCTCTCTCTCGCCATCGCTTTCAGTCTCTTTGTCCGTGTCCGCCTTCCGCTTCTCTCCGTGTTTGTGAACTTGCTCGCGTTTAGTTTCGGCGCCGTTTCTCTTCGCACGCCTTTGATTAACTGTTTGTCCCTCGGTTTCTTCGAGTTGTGTACCGTGCACGGGAACATCCGTCTCTTTCGACCGGCGCTCGTCGCTTGTTAGAGGTATATATATTCGAACTTCTAACGTTCCCGAGTCGATTGTTCTGTTTTTCTTTACCGCTCGTCTCGGCTCGGAACAACGAACAATAGGCGTCTTTGATCAATTCCGTGACTCTTCTAGGATGAAAATGTATACGTATATACACGCTGCCGCACGAAAGTATGTGGGAACACTTTCTTAATTGCGATCCCCTAAAACTAGTCGCGAAGCCATCGATAATACAATAATAATAATAGTTTGGTCCTCTGGGGTTAGTTTCCAGAGATTTTATGCGAGAAATAAAATTCTTGTAATGTTCTGGCAAACGAATGAATTTCATAAACTCGCTTCGCTTTCGAAATACCAGTTTTCGATATATGTCAACAACACGAGTCTTGCTAGCGTCATATATCGTCCAGGAGATATACCCGAGCCGTGTTATGTTTACCGAGACCTCTCAAGCTTCGCGGTCCCTCACAGGGTGTATTCATTGGTAGTGGGGATAATTCCGCGACGTTTATCGTCCAGGCCTTGGCGACGTATATCGAGAAATCAGTGTACCAAAATCAATATTTTCAACCATGTAGTGGACACAATATTAAACAGATGAGAACACTTATAAATACTTAACACTTTGACTGCCAAACTGGAAATTTAAAAAATTCCATAAAATCAAAGTAAGTTATTTAATGAAATAAAAATTGAAAAAAATTGAATGCATGATATTAACCCTTTGCACTCGGCGCTGTTTTCATTCTAAAACTAAATCTTTCTTCCGTCTTAGAATATTTTCATTTTATTCATACGAAACTGATTCGAGTTCCACATATAACATTTAAATGTTTAGTAATTTATTCAATATAAATTTTGTAATGTACCAAATAT
The DNA here is from genome assembly GCA_913789895.3 of Seladonia tumulorum. Lineage (NCBI taxonomy): Eukaryota > Metazoa > Arthropoda > Insecta > Hymenoptera > Halictidae > Seladonia > Seladonia tumulorum. The sequence goes on from OU565266.1 coordinate 11,076,542, forward strand.
TTTGTAATATTTTTTGTAATTTCTTTGAAATAATGCCACAACAATTTCTAGTGCTGCTTCAGAGTCACCACTCGAGTGCTAAGGGTTAAGTAGTTCTCCTACTTTCTTGCATTTTACAGATCCTAATTAAACTTGGTACAATGAACATATAACGTAAAAATTTATTTTAAAAACTGAACAAATACTTCCGTCGCCCACATGTGGGTGACATGGCAGTCAACGTGTTAAAGGAAATGCTTAAAAAAATTTTTGAAAGTTTAAAACCAGAATACTTCCTTGAAGAAGCAAAAAAAATCAATCTTCAGCCCCTTCCACGCGAGAGTATTCTTTTAAATTCGGCCGCACAGGAACATTTTCGTAGTTCGCTGTACATCGAGGCGTCTTTCTCAATTTATTGTTGGTTCCATCTATTCGTCTGTCCGCAGCGCATCTTGCGCACAAGCAAGCGAAAGCTTTCCGTGTTGGTAGGAAAAAGGCAACCCTTGTACTCGCTCCCCTTCGCGCGTGCGGTTAATACGGAAGAATGCGAGGCCGGGCTCCCTGTGACAGGGAGCGGTGCGAAGAGTCCACGCAATTTCCTTAATGTACTCGCTAAATGTTCTAACCCCACCCGATACATATACCAGTCGGCATTACGTGATACATACGAGGAACGGTGCGCCATGTGTACGCGAGACACCCTTCGAGACAAGGGTGTGCGGTCACACGTGGAACGCTCGAAGGAAGTAGGCTAAGCGGGCACGAGTGGGTGTCATAATAGAACCGATTATCGATCACAGAAGATACATGCCATCTATCCGATCATCGCATACGCTTCAACATGTATGTAGTTACCGATCATTTTTTAACACGTTGACTACCATGTCACCCACATGTGGGTGACGGAATTATTTGTCCAGGTTTTAAAATGAATTTTTACATTCATATATTCGTTGTACCAAATTCGATTAGAATCCGTAAAATTCATGAAAGTTGGAGGACTACTCGGCATCATACATGTAATTTTTTCCAATTTTTATTTCATTAAATAACACTTTGATTTTATGGAATTTTTGAAGTTTCTAGTTTGGCAGTCAATGTGTTAAAGAAAACGACATTTCTATCTAGTTCCTATGTTTTGCAGTTAATGAATAAAATTTTGATGCCTGTAATTTTTAAAGAAATTCTAAAGCGGCGAAATGATGACTTAACACGTTGACTGCCATGTCACCCACACGTGGAATTATTTGTCCAGCTTTTAAAATGAATTTTTACGTTAATATATTCATTGTACCTTTGATTAGGATCTGTAAAATGCAAGAAAATTGGAGGACTACTCAGTATCATACTTATAATTTTTTCCAATTTTTATTTCATTAAATAAGTTACTTTGATTTCATCGAATTTCTGGGGTTTCTAGTTTGGCAGTCAAAGTGTTAATTCAAATACTTCAAAACTATCGAATCGACCGTAACACCTTGGTCGAAAGCTGGTCAGGAACGCTATAGGGTAAACCTAGGCGTGACGTCACATTTGTTATATATCGGCTGAAGTTCCGAAAATCGGTCCAATCCGATCGAGCTCAAATTTTGCGCACAGCCTCTTTTTGCATTAAAAACGTGTTTCCCAAAAGGAGTTTTGGCGACTCGAAAAAAATGTTTTATCATATCAGTACCATTTTCTACCTTACCGACGAATTTTTGTTAGGACTGTGTTAGGTTTGGGGTGGCGGCGGGTGCAGAGGGTGTTCCGTCAATTAGAAAGGGCTGAATTCGCTGTAGCGAATGTCCAGTAAGGTAGGAAATGATAAATTAGTATCATAAAAAAATGATTTCGAGTCGCGAAAAATCCTTTTGTAAGAAAAGGGAACGAAGCGAGGTACTGAAATTTGTTAAATCTTGGTTGTTAAATCTATGCGATTTAACTTGACTATTAGTTTTTGCAACACAAAATTTCAAATTCGATTTGATCGATAGAATAAAACTATAAAATAAATATAAAACAGAATTTTCTTTCCCTTCAAATAATTTGAATAAGTTGAAAATGTGTCTGTAATCTACTACCGCATAATAAATTCGGTAACGCGCGCTATCAAGGTTGCTAATGCGAAATGAATGGAGAACCACACGAAGAACTTGGCACTGTACTGAATGTGCTGACAAACATTCATATGTCTTCGTTTATTATTCATTGCGCTTAAACTTACTCGCTACGCACATAAATCAAGCCCGCGTTACGTTTCGATCACTGCGTCCGCCGTCATGGATCATTTTGGATCGGAACAGTTTCTAGGTAGAAGGTACGCTCGGATAAAATGGTTAATGGGGTAGCTAATGTCCCCATATGCCTAAGCCAGCGCGTGGATATGCAGGACACGCAATAGGCGGTGCGCATAAATAATTTAAGCCCTGGACCCATCATCCATCCTTGCGAGGAACCCCATTTCGAATGGGTCTGGTCTGGGCTTGGTGGCGTTCGGTTTTAGTCATGCATGTACCTCTAGCTAACGTGCTATTTTGAGAACTCAATGAACCAACAAGCGAGTTTTATTATCACTTTGTAATCCAGTGCAAATTAAATTTACTGGTAATTGTGCGCTCGCAGAGAGCGATTAAATCACACGAATCAGACGTCGAACTCAGCGTGCACAGAAACATTTGGACACTTCTACGATGATATTATAAATACTACAACCTGTTTATCTAAACCTATTAATATTCAATAGCGTGTGGAAAATTATTCCGTCGCCTGTACAATAGAAAACAAAAATAATAAGAATTGGACCGTTTACTTTGAAAGTGGTGCAAGTCCATTTTCTTTTGTTTCGAGAAAATTAAATGTTAGCAGATCTGACAATTAAAAAAAGAGCAAAAAAAATTCAACAAAGCATTGGCATTTTTTAAGATATTAATTAAGCATAAATTACGTCATATCTCATTTTTTTTTTAATAAGGATTTACACCACTTTTAAAATAAACGGTCCAATTAATAATAAATATAATGAGTAAGCTTACTTTGAACGCGCGAGACGTCGTAAGTAGTTAATAATTTAAAGTGGCTGTCGTTTGTAACGCTGGGTCAGAATGGACCCGACGTCCGCCGGTCGAAGGGTTAAGTGCGACGAGCAGAAACGTTTAGAGTGGCTGAATCACGTTAGTCGTCGATCCTAATCGACGATGATCCATTAAAGTGACTCGCAGTTTCCTCCTTACGGTCACCCCAAGCAAAGAAGGGAGAGACAGGTCCACGGGCTTTTTATCGGGGTTCTCCGAGCCGCAACGAGCCAATCACATATTAGCCGGGCCCGCGGACACATTGTGCGCATTTTATACGTGTTTGCACAATTCCCGATGAATTTTCGTTGTCCCGGCCAACTGTTTGCCAGCTCGATCCAGACAGAAGGGAGGAAAACGGATTCGACGGCTCGGTTGCCGTTTTATCGGTCGGAAGATATTGGATTTATTAATGTCGCTGGTTAGGCAGGTCGGATTTATTTTATTGTACTCTACGATCACCCACCCCTGTCCGTATCTGTCCCAGAATCTCCGGGAACTTTGGTAATGCGTCTGTGTAGACCTTCTGACCTTTTAACTTGTTTTTCCAATGACGGACAACGACGTGTCAGGTTGATCTTAGAATGCGAACGATGCCTTTTTCAACACAAAAATACTAATACAATCTAACAGGGTTGAAATCATTTCCTTTGCAATTTTAATCATTACATCATTTTCAGTTTCAAATCGCTAAGAATTTCGTACAGAAGAATCGAGTTATTCGAGTAACATTGCAAACTGATTGTGCTTGAAACATTTTATTATATTATTTATTATATTATTATTACATTAAACATTACATCATTTTTAGTTTCAAATCGCTAAGAATTTCGTACAGAAGAATCGAGTTATTCGAGTAACATTGCAAACTGATTGTGCTTGAAACATTTTATTATATTATTTATTATATTATTATTACATTAAACATTACATCATTTTTAGTTTCAAATCGCTAAGAATTTCGTACAGAAGAATCGAGTTATTCGAGTAACATTGCAAACTGATTGTGCTTGAAACATTTTATTATATTATTAATGATGACAAACACCAATAAAATGTTCAATATAGTTGTCGCTGCGACAAAAGATAGAGATATTTCGATTGCAAAAACCAATTAATGTATCTATTCGGATAAAATGAGTCTGGTTATTTTGTTCAGTTTAATACTTTTTACCGATAATGTGAAAATTAATTTTGCCTATTTCTGTAACTTGAACAGAAACGCGAAAAAGTATTTTCTCTATTTCTTTCTATAATGATATTCCACTTGTACCGTCCACGATCGTAATCATTGATATTTCGTTTTGTCGCGTTGTGCTAAAGTTACCCACTTCGTCGCGCTAAGCGTTAGTTCCTGTGCACTTTACCTAATTACATTTCTGCTTGCTACAGTAGTAGCCTTCTGCCTCCGTTACACTCGTGTATCATTGTTATTAGACAAAAATGTCGAAATATCATGGCATTTTTCGAGTACCGTAAAAGATAAAACTACGAAAATTGTATGTTTGTTTATAATACACCAACAGATAATATTCTTGTAACGTGAAGACGGTGGTTGGAAGTCGACGCTAAAAGTGACCATTTTCAACTATTTTTAATAAAAATAACAAGAATGCGAATTTTTAAAACGATATACCCCCGGAGAAACAAATTTTTAGACCAATTCCTCGCGGACGCGTCGTTGCGATCTCAATGATCGTGAATAAAAAATATTAGGACCAGTCCACCTGCAACTTAGCGTTGCAGATGTGCAATGGTTAACACACCGGTACACTTAATCGATAAACTCTGAATATGTCGATGCTAAATATTTTTTGCAACAAACAGAAATTTGTTTTCCCCTTGAACAGGCGATTGCAATGATTATGGAACAGACGGTGGTTGGAAGTCGACGCTAAATGTGACCATTTTCAACTGTTTTATAAAAATAACAAGAATGCGAATCTTTAAAACAATACACACCCGGAGAAATAAATTTGTACACTAAGGTAAAGGCACCAGTAGTTGATCACCATGTACCAGTAGTTGACCATTTTATAGAAAAACATAAAAAATAAGGTTTGAAATGTTCTTATTGTTTTGAAATTTAACCCTTATGTGGGCAACCGGGTATCCGGGTTCCCATTTCTATGTTTTCTCTAATAATTTGTTATGTTTTTATGAAGATATCGCAAAACCGCCCTGGATCCCCATTATTTAGAAGGTTCTCTGTCGATTTATGGTTACGGAATTAAAATTGATGCAAAACATATTAAATAATAAGGTTTCAATATTATTTATACGGTTGTTGGGTAACCGGGTACCCGGGTACCCATACATAGAAAGTGTAGTTGGATGCTTATGCAGGGAAGTTTTACAACACAATCATACAACACACAGATTTTGTTCAATTGGTATTATTTATTTATTAGTATAGTTACTATTATTAACCAATAATAGGACAATTTTTACAAACTGTCAGAGTATTTGCGTGTTCGTTGGAAAACTGGTTTTATACAGTTTTGACAATATTTTCGTGTCTTTCTACGTTTTCTATCAGGGTCAGCTTGGTATATATAACATGAGCCTACAACTCTTTTTCGTCCAGTTTTATCTCGTTGTTGTACAGTGCCTGAAGTTGAAGGAACGTCGGTCATTGTTGGTGACTTATGCAGCATGCTTTCTATTGCTAATTTACAAGAGAAATGTCTCATCACTTGAACTAGGCTTGATCGACTTCCAATTATTGGAAGACAAAGTTCCTCTCCCACTTGGCGTAAAAATATTCAGCGATTATTGGATATGTTAGGCAACATATCGTTATTAGAAATATATATGATGTATGAGGCAAGAGCAGCAATGTCAATTATGTAAAAACAAAATGCTAATGGCCATCTGTTAGTACGTCTTTGTGTACTGTATCGTCTCAAAATCTGATCCATCATGTCGACACCAGATTTTGTTTTATTATAGAAGTGGACTATTTCTGGTTTCCTCTTTGGCCCAGAAACAACATTATCATTGTGCATTGTGGATAGTAATACAACAAACTTTTCTTTTTTTTTGCACATACGTATATATTGTAACATTTTGGTTGTGACCAAATAAAGTTGAATACTGTTGTACTGTTGTGTAAGTTGAAGAGTCAAATACCGTACGTCCACATACGAATAGCATAAAAGTTTGACCTTAGCATTGAGTTATACTATTTTTTGAAGCAGTTGCTTCACTTAAACTGTTTAAAACAATACTTAGTATACCATAGAAAAGAAAACTAAAAGTTATGGGAAAGCATGAAAGTAAAATTGTCACTTTATTTTTTATATATCGGCACCGAACGCTCGGGGTACCCGGGTACCCCGGTTACCCAACAACCGTGAAAAGTTTGGTTGCCCACATAAGGGTTAAACAAGTGCACTTATAAGTGCGCTTATAAAAATCTTATTTTTTATATTTTTAATTCCTCGCGGACGCGTCGTTGCGATCTCAATGATCGTGAATAAAAAATATTAGGACCGGTTTTAAGCGTGGTGCTAAAGAAATGGCAATCTCGCGAACCTCTTTCGCTGGAGCAAAGTCACCGAAAAATGGCAAATTCGCGTTCGAAACTAATTTGTCGGTGAATCGGGCGCGTCAGACGGCAGAAACTGCGAACGCTCGGTGGCCCGGCTCGAAACACAGGCGTCGCTAAAGGGATAACATTGTCCAGGGATCCGTTCGACGCGCACAAAGAGCCGTCAACACAGCCGCGACGTTGAACGGGAACAAACACGGCAAACTGCGACTGCAGTGAACCGGGCTCGACGTCGACAGCCGGCATTCGAATTCATCGCGATTCTTCGGCGGCGGAAAACCGAGCGAAGATCGGCGGAGATGTTTGCAGAGCGCTCGTTCGGCGAGAAAAACGAAAAAAAAAAACAAAAAAAAAGAAAGAAAAACAGCGAGGCGATTTCTCGTGACAAGCGCGACGACCAAAAAATAGAAGTTAGCGCCAGATGTGCCATTGTGCCGTGAACGTGAACGTGAACGTGAACGTGAACGGGCGCGGCGGAAGCGTCAGAGGAGGGGGGGGAGGGGAGCCGGAGGAAAATCAGACCGAGACGGACGTAGATCCGAAAAGAGAATATACCGTGTACCGGGTAACTGAAAATTGGGGAGGGGTAGCGGAGAGGGTGAGGGGGTGTTGTAGAAATACAGAGAACGACGGAGGGGAAAAAAAAGACGGAGAGTTACGATGTCGAGATGGGTGGAGGAGGAGGTAAGGGCATATATAGTTATCAGTACCCCTGTTCGTAGTAAACAGGGTGAAGGGAAGGGATGAAGAAGGGCGGAGAAGGGTGAAAGAGAGATACAGGACGAGGGGTTAGGTGAAAGGGGCGCCTGCGTGGGTGTGTCGTCGCGGCGGTATAACCACCGCCTCGCCAACAACCCCTTCTCCGACGCTTCCACCCGCGACTTCGGCCCGCCAACCCCTCTGGCTACCACGTCATTTCGAATTCGGGTCCGTACAATCCTCGTGTAACTCTCCTTCTCTTACTCTTCCCCAACCCACCCTCCCCCCTCTCTCTCTCACTCTCTCACTCGTCCCTCGCTCCCCAACCTCTTTCTATGAAAAGCAACCCCTGACAAAGCCCGACGACAGCTTCCTCTCATTGTCTCCTCCGCACCGGTCGTGATCTCTCAAACGTTTGTACGGTTAAATGGGCTTAAACGACATACGCCCGCGCATTTGCGTGCACCGGTCCGTGCGCTCTCGTAGGAACCTCTTTCAAGTCCCGCGCGTCGCTTTCTCTTCTGCCCGGGGATAATCAAAAGTAACGCGATCCCCGGAGATCGTCGATCCTCTCTGTACACTCTCGAGTTTTGACTTTGTCGCGAATCGCGTCGCCGGACCACGGCCGCGCCAGGTTTATATATTCTCTTCTCGCAGAACGACACTGAAACGACGCGAACTCCTGCGATGGCGATTCCGTTTTTTTCTTTTTCAGTCGATGCGGTGCAAAACTCCGTTTACACGAACTCCATTTCGTGTCAACTATGTTTTAGCAACGACTGGTCAACTAAACTCTGGCCGAGCGAAATCCTGTTAAACGAAAAATCATCGTCAGTAAGGTAAAGGTACCAGTAGTTGACCATTTTATAGAAAAACATAAAAAATAAGGTTTGAAATGTTCTTATCGTTTTGAAATTTTAAACAACAAACGGCATGGCATCCGAGGTTCACTTTCATCAAAAGTGCACTTATATGTGCGCTTATAAAAATCTTATTTTTTATGTTTTTCTATAAAATGGTCAACTACTGGTGCCTTTACCTTAGTGGGATACAGGGGGGGATTTCTACGCTCCACGACAAAAAAATAGCACATTATCTGATTTTGTTAATTCTCGCAAATATAATCGAATAACAACAGTTTGTTACCCGTATCATATACCACTGTTCAGTTAGCAATAGGTTGTATCTGTGTTCAGGGTAAACACCCGTTTATAATGTATATTTATGCTTATTTATGCTTTTTCCTTTTTTATAAACGTGTATGTTTACGTATATTGTCTTATCTAACTATAACTTTTTCCGTTAACATTTATGCTAACATAAATCACTCTCGTTCTTTTGTCGATATAATGCGTTTGAGTAACATGCTTTTCACCAGAATCATTGCAATTGCCCGTTCAAGGGGAATAGAAATTTCTGTTCGTTGTAAAAATATTTAGCATCGACATATTCAGAGTTTATCGATTAAGTGTACCGGTGTGTTAACCATTGCACATCTGCAACGCTAAGTTGCAGGTGAACCGTTCAAAATCGGCAGTGGATCGTTTCCACGCCAAGCCCCGTTTCGATGTCGATCGATTTTATTTGTAGAACCGAGTATCTTGGGGATTGCAACCGCGGATGGTGTAGTCATGGCAAATTTGAAAGGCTTCGCATTTGGCCGAATATTAATTTGATCAGCACGCGCAGTCCCGTACAGACGGGGTTGCCGATGCGATGGTTCTCTCTCTCTCTCTCTCTCTCTCTCTCTTTTCGGCTGAAAAACCATATGCGTAAATGGGGCAAGCGAGCAAACCGGCCAGTATAAATTCAAACGTATTTACGCGGTAAGGGTGCTATAATTTATTACCCGCCGATGTAATGGGAACGCCCATAGAGAAGATCTGCCCGTGCAAATTCGATTATATGCAGTTCTATCTTGCCTCCGATTCCTCCCCCGTCACTCCCAACCCCCCTTCTCCCGTCTCGCCACGGGGAAAACGGAGCTAAATTAAAAAACATACGGGCCACATAAACGTGCATATTTCATCGTCTCCGTCTTTTTTCGCATCCGCGGAATTTTCTGTTCGCGCAGTTTCCGCGCAAAATATACGGTCTACCGTTAAACGTCATCGTTGCTTCTTTATCCTGCGCGTCGCTGAATATAATATAATATATCGCCGAGACGACGTCACGCGATTTTTCTTTCGCCGTACGCATTTTGTACAGAACCGGGGTTAAGCGAAACACTTGGAAACAGCGTTTTTCGCGTTTATTTTATTTACGGTATGGGATTAAGTTTTTATTGTGCTTTTTAAAAGTTTAGAACCTTGAAAATACTATCCCAAAATTTTATGCTGAAATTCCGAAATTTCTGATCATTTACGCCAGCTAGATATGATTTTTAACACGTTGACTGCCATGTCACCCATACGTGGGCGACGGAATTAATTGTCCAGGTGTTAAAATGAATTTTTACGTTAATATATTCATAGTACCAAGTTTGATGAGGTTCTGTAAAATGCAAGAATGTGGTAGGACTCTTCAATATCATACATTTAATTTTTTTCAAGTTTTATTTCATTCAATAACACCTTAATTTTATGGAATTATTGAGGTTTCTAATTTAGCAGTCAATGTGTTAAACATGTACTGGAGTGAGTCAGTTAGCTGTACAACCTAAATTTACTCGTCGCCTGCTGTTGTAGGAGTACAATACTCGGTATTAAAAATAAAACGAAATTCATGAAAAATTCCTCTTTTTCCCCTCATTCTCGGTGTTATACATCATACAACATTATTGCTTCTTGACACTCGATATATTTCAATAATACCCGCATTCTGTCTCCATTCAAATGATCCCGACAACCAAATATTCGAGTACCCGGATACCCGGTACAAATCATCTCATAAATCATCCACATCAACATCTCTAAACAATTTATATTTCGGATCGGCATTTTTTATATGATTATGTATGTACAAGTTCGTGTCTATACATAATTGTACTACCAGATTTTTCATAGTTTTGCACAACTATTCCATTGTTACCCGAGGTCTGATGTTGTCCTGTCGAAGGTCAATGTCGAATCGTGGACTATGACTCGGGTAACAAAGTCGGAACATGAAAATTGCAAATCTCTTTTCTACAATCCCATCTAATATATAGCAAAATGTTTAGGTTTGCATTCTAAAGTATTTATAGATTTTATCAGATTTCTTAGTTCTGTAAATAATGTTACAAAACATATCATACATAGGATATATCATTGACCTTGATCCGCCTTTCACTTGAAAGTAAAAATTACTAACAGGAACTTCCTTAGAAATAAAAATGATCGATACTATCCGCGTCGAACGATACGATAGACTAACATCTTATCAAACGTTCGCAACCTTTTTATATCTACGTTCAATGAGTCAGAACACGTTTGCACTGTGAGTCCGATGTTCACTTTCGATATATTCATCGGAAAACACCTTCACACCGTACTCACAGATGACTAGATCAAATTTATAATCATTTATGACAAAAATGAATAGATCGAATGAACACGAAACAATAAAAACATTTAACGAATCTAGAAATATTGTATTGTTTTCAACTCGATACAAGTATCGTCAAAAGAAATAAATTGTGAATTCAAATAAAATGTGTGCACATTCTTGAAGTTGCCATTGCTTTGTCATACATGTTTTAGTGCAAGGTCATTCTAAGGTCATGGTATATCACTTTTTCGTACTATGTCGAGATAACGAGATATTCTGATTTGCATCCAGTGGTCCCTATAACCCGAACACGTAATCCTCGCCGTGGTGTTTGTTGCAAACACAAAATTGTGATAAATAAAGATAAACAAAGATAGCACAGCGGTGAGAGCGTAGATAAGGTGGTATAGACAAAGAGGTTGTTCTGATCACCGTCGCTGTGAAACCAATTATAAGACAAATGGTTTAAAAAATGCAAAGGAAGATCATCACTAGAAACAGACAATGACCTCGGCCTGACCTTCATCCGGTGACCTTTCAGGTATAGACAAAGAGGTTGTTCTGATCACCGTGGCTGTGAAAAGAATTCTAAGACAAATGGTTTAAAAAATGCAAAGGAAGATCATCACTGGAAACAGACAATGACTCCGGCCTGACCTTCATCCGGTGACCTTTCAGGTATAGACAAAGAAGTTGTAATCACCGTGGCTGTGAAACAAATTCTAATACAAATGGTTTAAAAAATGCAAAGGAAGATCATCACTGGAAACAGACAATGACTCCGGCCTGACCTTCATCCGGTGACCTTTCAGGGATAGACAAAGAAGTTCTGATCACCGCGGCTGTGAAACAAATTCTAAGACAAATGGTTTAAAAAATGCAAAGGAAGATCATCACTGGAAACAGAGGATGACCTCGGCCTGACCTTCATCCGGTGACCTTTCAGACGGGTCCGGTTGGTATTTATGATATCCTCGAAGAAGGCGGAATGAAAAATAGAAATGTCATCGTTTGCCGGGTCAAGTGTGCACCACTGGGGAACGGGGGATGCGTTCCGGGGTGGCGAGCCGGTGCTGGGCTGCGCACCCCCTTTTTTTTCTTCTTTCTCTCCTCGTCCCGCGTCGTCGTTAGTTGTGCCACGAGCTAGTACAGGAGCTGGTACCCCGTGGGCAAGTTAGACCCTCCACCCTCGGGTAGAGCCGCGATAAACCCCCGGTGCTGATGCTTTTTACGGTGACGAACGACTCCTGGAGGCGTGTCGACATGTGCAACGGAGCCGACGAAGGGTGGGCTCGCGTGATCGAAGCCCGAGGAGGACGCCCACGGAAATCACGGGGTCGCGCAATCGCAAAGACACCCTTTTAATGAATCTTCGAGATGGAAACTCAGGGGGTAGCGCGTGTACCGGTCGAACTTGGGCATTATCCGAATCAATTGTTAGCTGTGGAAATTCATCGAGCAACTTTACCGTTCGGTCATCACCGAATTTCTACCTTGCCACTTTACCTTTTTCAGGTATGATGTTTATCGACCTTCTCCTACATAGTAATGCTTTGAAATAGCGTTTTTAACTCTAAACCTACCAAGCACAAAACATACAGGGTGGGTCACCACATTTTGCCATCTAGATTTAAGGTGGAGTGGGGTAAGTGCATAAACGAACTCTTATTAATATAAGAGACTCTTATACGGACTCTTATTTTTTTTATATTGATCTTATTTTACTAATCCCTTTATATTAATTTATTTATGCATAAACGAACTCTTATTAATATAAGAGACTCTTATACGGACTCTTATTCTTTTTATATTGATCTTATTTTACCAATCCCTTTGTATTAATTTATTTATGCATAAACGAACTCTTATTAATATAAGAGACTCTTATACGGACTCTTATTTTTTTTATATTGATCTTATTTTACTAATCCCTTTGTATTAATTTATTTATTTGCTTTACTCCAAAACGAAACAAGATATTTGAATGCAGTAAAAAGCATTTTGTAGCAGACATATGTATCAATAGTTATGCTCTTGCCTCGTAGCATACAATATAAGGCATCAAATAGATTTTAACTGTCGATTGTGCACTTGCCCCATTTTCTGGGAAAGTGCACAGTTGTTGCAATTTTTTACAATTTTCTTAAAAAATTAAAATATACCAGTGGAATTGGCATTATTGCCAATGTTAATTAAAGAGTATTAACTCAAGTATTCGTTGATATCAATAAATGTTAAATTATTATAAAACAAATTCAAGATATTTGGGTTGAAAGTCAAACTTACTAAAAACTGGGGTGCACTTACCCTACTCCACGTTACGTCATTTACGTAACACATTTACGTCATAATCAAATAGATTAATCCTTTTTTTGTAAAGAATATGAAGGAGCATCACAGCTGATGCAATAAAAAATATATAATTCCATTTGAAAAAACATGAATGACCTTCATATGTCCTTTACACGTCCACCTACAAAAAAATGTACCATCAGAATGTGCCCCTCTCAAAACCATTCAACTTCATCTAAAAATTGTTTGCTATGCGTAACAATAATGACGTAAATCTAGATGGCAAAATGCGACGACCCACCCTGTATAAAACTGAAACGTCTTATACAAGGGAGAAGACAGAATTTACTTGAACTTTGTACGATTTTCATTATATTATGTGCTTCGATGAAGAAGTTAATTTAGCAATTTTGATATGAAAACGTTTTTATAATTACAATAATTGTGAAATAGAAAACCGGTCATTTTGTCCATGGTAGGTTTTAGTGTTAAGTATATGAACTATTTAGTAGCAATTCTATCATATTTCACTTCTGAAACTACTAAAAACACTTTTCAGTGAAATTATCGAAATTACCTAAGAAATCATACACGTTCATCCTGCATTGCGTTGCTGTGACCTCGTGTTTAAGGGAGCCTCGAAATCTTTTAACCTCTTGCCCTACAACATCGAGTCAGACTAAATCAGTCAGAATCTAATAAATCTAATAAATATGCATGTTATTACTTTCTTTTAAACCGAAATAAAATTCTATTTCGTTGTAGTTGATATATATACCCTTTGTAGAAAACATAGGCATAGAATAATTATAAACTATCTCTTTTTTCTTTGAAATTTTGAACGATTAAGAATTTCTAATCATTAAAATCACAAAACAAATAGTAGGGCAAGGGGTTAAGTGCTCAACACTAGAACAACCATGCACTAAATGATGCAACTGGCATATATTGCCTTATAATAACAACAAAATTGCATTTGTTTAGATTTCATACCAGTTCTGTTTAAATATTTACTTCGATAGAGAAGTTTATTGAAAAATTTTCTCATGGAAACATATTTATAAATTCGATATTTCTAAAAGAAAATATTAGGAGCAAGTCATTTTGACTCGTGCGGTAGTTCTAGTGTTAAGGAAAACGTGTTCACGGGAGACGCCCGAGTTCATGAGACTTTAATCGGACGTGAAAACGGAGGATTATCAGAGGAAGTCATCCACGCGTTTATGATCACGCTGCGGAACCATAATCGGTGGAACGGGGTTGCCACGCGCGTCGCTCGTCACCTCGAAACACGAAGAATGCGAAATTTTCCACCTGACCACGTGGACGGGGCCATGAACAGCAGATGGTTCGACACTTTTGCGTACACCGCGATGCCCATGAAATCTGTTATGCGTGTGCGTCGCCTACCCCAAGTCACCGAAACGACGAGCCAATAAAAATGTTCGATACGCGAGCGATTTAGCTAACCACGGTATGACGCAGTTTTTCAACGGCAAATTGTTAGGTACGGCTCTGGTTAGTTACGCGCCGTTGCACCTTCTGATTCTTCTCCGTTCGTCGATTCGAAATTCTTTGAACGGTGTTAACCTCTTGACATACAAATTAAATACCATTTAATTTGGCTTAATTGTGAAAACTCGTGTACAAGCTCAGAAACAGGGCGTTTTATTTTAAAATTTACATTACTATATAACATTCAATAAGGTTGATAATTAAGTGAAAGTATAAAATAATAATTTAGTAGTTTTGTAACGAGTGATACTTCTCGAAGCATTTATGAATATGTAGTGGAACGAGGCATGTGTTACACTGCCTTCTTATATTATGTTTTATGCACACATGGCATCTTTTTGCAGGATGTTGATCTTTATTTTGTCGCAGGTATATGTTCGGGGAAATGTGCCCAATGTTTTGCTTGGAGGAAAGCATTTTCAGCAGTCTAAGCAAAACAGCATCGATGCACGACCGAAACAGATAATCTAAAAATACAGGGTGGTCAACCGAAGTAAGGCCACCTAAATATCTTCTCTAATTGTGGGGGTACAAAAAATATTTTGGGCTGTCTATTGATTACTTATGTGTACCCCTAACAAAAGAAAGCAGAAAAAGGAATTTTTTTGGTCAAGGTTACAAATGATATTTACTGCTAAGCGTACTACTAAATATTCTATTCGTTCATTCGGGTGTTCATATTCGCTGTTTAACACTAGAACTACCGAGTCATAAATACAACTGATGTGTATTGCTTTGTAATAATGACAAGACTATATCTATTCAACTCTAATATCATTTTTATTCTAACATGTGCTTCAATGAAAAATTTCATTCAAAAAAATTCTGATGAAAACATTTTTATAATTTCAGTAATTGTGAAAGAGAAAATTAGGAACCAGTCATTTTGACTGGTTCGGTAGTTCTAGTGTTAACACTAGAAAGACTGAAACTTGGTATATACCTATATTGCCCAAAAGCAGTCAAAGTGACTGCATTGTGAAAGAATAACTAATGTGTAAAGACATTTGTTAGTTAGCTTTTCCAATAACTCACTTCTATTCGACATTTCTTTCATGAATTTAGGGCGCAAAAGAAATAAAATAAACAACTTGTTAGAACAAGTATCACTGCATAAAGATTCGAATAACAAGTACTACTTTAGCTTATTGAGCAACTGCAACTTAGCAAGTATACGCCCAAATCGACAATTTATCATGTACTTGTATGTTATCATGTGACGGTAATCGAAAAAAAAATGAAAAATATTATTTCAATACAGAGCCGAACTGGTCGTATAAGAAATTTACTCAATTCAATAATAAGAGTCATTTGATTATTTAAAATTTTCCAAGCAGTCAAAATGACTGCTTTTGGGCAATATAGGTATAACACACACATATATATATAACAACATATAAATGCATTTACAAAAAGTCTCAAAATTCTAAGAAATTGTGTCATTATATACATAATTGTTTTTCTAATTGAAATTAAAAAGCAGTCAAAATGACTTCCTTGGGCAATCTAGTGTTAAACTCGCTGATCCGATCGCGGTCACCTTGACTTGTTGTGTTTGGTGCGTGCGCCGTAAACACAGGTCTCTTGCCTTTGAAAATCCGTTAGCCTGTTACGCTTCGTGCCGCCACAATATCATACTTCGACTCGCCTCTGCGGGAAAGAGTTTGAAGTAGTCTTTCATTTTTCGTGTCGAGACACAAGGCAACCCCCTTAACCCGATCGGAGGTCATCAGCCAAGGGAGAAAATCGTGAGCTCTCTCTCTCTCTCTCTCTCTCTCTCTCTCTCTTTCTCTCTTCGTGTTCCGTGTCACAAAGGGAGGCGCAGGGTGAGGGAGTTTTCATCTGGAAGGTGAAAGGGGAGCAACATGTAACGACAAAAAGGATACGTGCCATCTGACACGACCGAGAAAAACAAAGACGTATATTGAAAAGCATACCGGGGCTGACGTTGGTAGACGTATCTATACGTCTACTTTATACGTCGACCTACGCCCTCGACTTATTTGGTTCGGTGTGGATGGGCGCACACGCGAATCACTGAGGGACGAGAAAAAAAAAGAGTATACACGACTGATCTCGACTAAGATTATAAAATGGCGACCCTCACCTCCACCCCCTCCCAACCCCACCCCCACCCAGTTGCACGGCTGTTCTTAATTTCGCCTCGGATCCTTTTGTACCCCCTCCCACCAAGCCTCGTCTCTCCGGTTCTTCTACTTGTTCTCCTTTTTTTCCTTCTTTCGCCTGCTGTCTCCCATCTTCCCTCATCCCCCTGTCTACTTCGCTACCACCCCACCCCACTTCAACCCTCTTTCCACCCCCGAACCAGCCGCCCTCTTTCTTTACCTTTCCACGACGCTTGCTTTCACAATCGACACGGCTCTCTAGACGTTGCCAAAGGAACTCGCCAAGGAGTACAGGAGCGAATTCTTTTACGTGACGATTCTGATGAATAGAACCGTAGCCGAGGGCTCTGGAAATGGGATGCTCGAAAGCAACGCTCGCCGATCGACGAAGACGAGGCAGAAATAGGAACGAGAAGCCCCGCCGAACTTGTCTGAAATTTTGTTCACGGCTCGGAAACGAACGGGCTTTTTCTCTTTAGCGACGCACGAAAAGGAAAGGAGACGCAATCGTTTTCAGGTGTTCGATATTAATTCCTTACGCTGCGATTTATTTTACAGTTACTGTGATTAACCCTTAGCACTCGAACGGCGACTGTAAGGCGCCACTAAAAATTTCTTTATCGTTGTTCAAAAGATTTTTTACATTATTAAATTTGTTTGTATGTTATAAATTACTAAACACTTCAGTATTGTACGAGTAAGTTGCACCATTTTCGTATGCATAACATAAAAAGAAAATATATACAAGGGAAATATTCTAGGTCATAAGAAATGTTTTGGAGATAAAATAGATTTGAGTGCAAAGGGTTAAATGTTTGTCGTCCATAATTTCTCAGAAGATAAAAAGTGTATCTAGCCATCGCAGATATTCTCCAATGGCTGTGGATTAACAACAACTGAATAGAATTTCACTTTGCATTAAAGAAAATTAATAATAAAATTATCTCTATAATATCTCGTTAACCGTCAGGTTTGGGACGTACAAAGGTCAATACATTTTTATGTAGAATTTGATAAGCTCTCATGATACGATACACAATATAATATAAAAGGTATAGAGATATATTCTCCAATGGCTGTAGATTAACGACAACTGAACAGAATTTCACTTTGCATTAAAGAAAATTAATAATAAAATTATCTCTATAATATCTCGTTAACCGTCAGGTTTAGGACGTACAAAGGTCGATACATTTTTATGTAGAATTTGATAAGCTATCATGATACGATACACAATATAATATACAAGGTAGATTTATTCCACTTAAAAAGTCAAGGTGACCTTGAAATCTCAGAAACCCCACCATTAATTTAAAAAATGTTTGCATCACAATATTTCCCCCTCTATACCAAGCAAGTTTTCTGTATATCATTTCTCATTAACAGAAACGTTCAAGGCGGGCATGGTTATATGTTGGTCCACCATCTATATCCGAGGGGATAATCCGGTTATAATTTGAGCTTTTCGATCATCCTCGTATATCTATCTTCAACAATAGAAAATGAAAAGTAAGGTAAAGGCACCAGTAGTTGACCATTTTATAGAAAAACATAAAAAATAAGGTTTGAAATGTTCTTATCGTTTTGAAATTTAAACAACAGACGACATGGCATCCGAGGTTCACTTTCATCAAAAGTGCACTTACAAAAACCTTATTTTTTTATGTTTTTCTATAAAATGGTCAACTACTGGTGCCTTTACCTTAATAGATAAAAATTGTATTATTGCATAAAATTTTCGAACATTCGTCAGAGTCGACACGATGCAAATGCGAAGAATCGAAAGAAACAGTGCGCACAAATACAATTATGAATCTCGAATACCAAACGTTGCATACAGTCCGAGGTTTTGTGCCAGCAAGAATCTGTAACACAAGAGGAGGATATCGCAAGACGAGACGAGATTATCGAAGAAAGAAATTTTTCGAAAAATCTATGGTAGAAAGAGACGCACATGGTCAGCCAGGGATACAGAGATATCGGCTCCATCTTTCTGGAAGTTTCGCTTCGGACATCATCGCCGTGTCAACGGCGTATCACCAGCGCCCTAGACGGAATATCAGCAAGCGGGGCATCGGTTGTTTGAAAACCGCTTGGTGGTGCGTCGGTCGCCATATTGGGGGCGGTCGAGGTTTCCACCAATCGGCACCGAGGCGTTAGAAGCGTGGGTGCGGACCACACCCAATAACCCTGACGTATTCCCCACCAGATTGCCCGCCACACCCACGAATGTCACGTGCGCACGAGCAGCTGCGACACCGTTCGAACAGTACTCCGCGAACCCTCGTTCCGGTCGCTTCGATGCTTGGCATGTCTGTCGCTGGCAAACCGAATTCACTTATCTGCCCTGAACCCGAAAACAAACCGCACCGGCGGCACCAGTGTGAAACTCCTAATTTATCATCCGTTCAACGTACCGACAAAAACATTTCGATCCGTTGTGTGCTCTAAAAAAAGTTTGGATAGCAGAGGATATATTAATTGGTGCGGCCGATCTGTGGATAGGAACGCTGTATCGAAGTATGTGAAGAGAGTGACAGTGATATATATCGTTGATTCGCGACTCGGCTCATCGTTGTTCAATGAAATTGTAATATTTATACAAGATTCCGAGGGACAACCGAACAATGGAATTTGTGGTGCAATTGTGGCGGAAGGTGAGAAGGATACTGGAATAATTAAATACAGGGTGACTCGAGAGAGAAGCCTAGAGAGAAATTCTGTGACCGGTGCAGACGTTAGCTGTATATATATATAACCCATGTGGAAAAATTGAAGAGTCATTCGGAGGGAAAGAGTATGCGTTCGAGCGAGGAATAATTGACTGTATACCCCTACCGTACCGTTCTAGTATAGATTAGGACACAGTTTAGATAACGAGATCTAGCCGCCACAATTTCTGAACGCTCGATCGCTACGAACGATGAGACAGTGACGCGTCAAAGTTCCGCAGAAAAGACACGATCATGACTATGATCAGCCTGGAAATGCTGGGCCGGGAGGCTATGCCTTTGGAAGGGATGTATCGACGCGCCTGTCAAGATGTCTTGACACCGCCGCACGACAGTTTGGAGTCGCAAAACGTCCGGCGAAATAGCAGCAACTCCGGACATCCGGCCAACATCTCCAGCTTCGACGACGCTCACCACACCGAAATGCATCCTCTCGATCAGAGGGCGGTCGATCTCGGTTTACCGGCTCACATTCCTGAGATCCTCTATTGTAAGTGACGAACATCGATCTCGTTAGCCGTCCTATGGCTATCACACGCAGTGCGTAACTATAGTACCGCTAACAGCTTCAAGAATTTTCGACGATTACTCAATGATTTCCAAATGTGATAGCATTGCGTGCAAACAGCTTAAAAGAAACGATATAGTATGAAAAGAGAGTGGAAATATCATAAGTAGAGTAAGCCACCCAATTACTGTGGCGGTACTAGTTACTTGTGTTAATTATACTTATTTTTTAAGTCTTAACTGATTTTAATCCAAAAGATTTAACACCTCTTTTTTTAAATATTTATTATGCTTTACAAATAAGTATTTATTACGGACACAGTAATTCGTACCCCCACAGTACCCCCCTCCGAAAGATTTAATACCTCTTTTTTTAAATATTTATTATGCTTTACCACTAAGTATTTATTACAGACACAGTAATTCGTACCCCCACAGTACCCCCCTCCGAAAGATTTAATACCTCTTTTTTTAAATATTTATTATGCTTTACCACTAAGTATTTATTACGGGCACAGTAATTCGTACCTCACAGTAATTAGGTCCCTTAAACCTAGACAGCAGATATTTAAAAGAAATATCGTTTGAATCAATTGCGAGAAGCAGAAGACGTACCAAAACTAATTTTCTTCTTCAACGATCATAATAAATTGAGAGCGATACGTCGATTCGTTTAATTTCGTTACCGTTTTAAATTGCGCTAACTGGTTTTTTTACCGGTGCACATCTCTAGCGTGCTTTCAACGTAATATCGATATTCAAATTTAATAAAATGAGTGGGTCGTGATAGAGGTTTTTGAAACGAAGAATTTTAATAACGTGCAGAGCTTCCTTTCTCACGTATTGATTAAAAAATGCGGTTAGGCGTGCTACCAACTAATTTAGTCAAAATCTCTTCGCTAATTGCGTCCCAAGATCGAGTATTCGGTTCCTCCAATAATTTCTCCCCGTCTCGAACTCTGTACTTGTAACGTGCAATCGAGAGCATTCCATTCCGGCACATGTGCATTTATTATGTTCTCGAAATACTTTGGGACGCTTACGAGGTTAAGGATGAGGAAGGACCTTAAGGTTAAGGACTTTTCGGTGAAAAATATTTTACTCGAAATCAGCTTGTGACAACCTTTGTAGGAAAACAATATAGGATAGATAATCGTTTACAATCTGTTAATTTTCGTTCTGAATAATCGTTTACAATCTATTAATTTTCGACCGAGAAATTAGAAAAGCGTTAACAGCGGATCTTATTAAATAGTTTTCTGGTTAGGGTGCTTCCGAAATCGTAGTACAAACGGCTGGGTGGTGGATTCTGCATGTAAAAATAAGTCGAAAAGAAGGAATAACATTTGTTTGTTCGACGCCTCGTTTTCGAGAAAGAACTAATATTTGCAGGATTTTCAAACTCGTTCGTTCGAAAACAAAGCGTCAAACGAAAAAAATGTTCCTTTCCGCGTGTAGAATCCCCACCTGGCAACAATTCCGCGTGTACAATCCCCACCTGGAACCGGCATAAACATTAGTGGCTATTTGTCGCGATAGGTTGAATTCTAATATAAAAAATATTCCACGATCATCAATTACGAATCGTGATCTCACACTTTTAATTAGCAGTATACAAATTTCACGAAAGAACAACTAAAATTTGCGCTATTTGTCGCGTTAGGTTGAATTCTAATATAAAAAATATTCCACGATCATCAATTACGAATCGTGATCTCACACTTTTAATTAGCAGTATACAAATTTCACGAAAGAACAACTAAAATTTTACGTAGACATGGTGAAAGATGGTGAAACTATGACATAACTTGTAACTTTGAAATTAATTAATGTCTTACGACCATATAATTCTTTTCGAACCAAAGCAATAAATAAAAAGTACTGTTTTCTATTACAGTAAAAAGATATGTTGCAGATAATTAACCTGTATAATGTGCTCGCATGGTTCTGTATGGTCTGCCACTATTCCCATATTTATGTTAGGGCAATAAATGGACTGGAAACTGTTTAAAGTAACAGTGAGTTTACAAATATTGTTTGAAAAAATATTGCAGAACCGAAGATATTTTCATATAAAAAAAACTTGACTGGCTCCAAGGTGGATCCCCGCAGCGGTGGGGATAAAATGTTGAGACAGTTACGATAGAGACGTTTGCGACGGTTACGGAAATAATACTGTAACGCAATAATTCGACATCCGAATCCTAAACTTTGCGAAGCGAGCACTACTGAGAGCATTGTGTCGGAACCATACGAAATTTAAGTTTTTATATTTTCGGTTGTGAAACTGACGAATACACTCCATAATCGCATGAAATAATTGTGTTTGTTGTAGCTTCGATACCGAAGTGCGGCGGTTGCCAAGAAGCTATCTTGGACAAATACGTTCTGAGAGTCCTCGAAAGGTGTTGGCATGCAAGGTGTCTCACGTGCCGGGACTGCGGTGTTAGGCTGGCCCACAAGTGTTTCGCGAGGAACGGCCACCTTTTCTGTAAAGACGACTTCTTCAAGTAAGTAGGGGGAGTTCCCCTAGTACCGGACGCTTAAGGTTTTTCTTCAATAAGTAAAGAACCGTAATATTTTATTCGCTTTTATTCTGCGTTATACATATGTAAATCAACAATATTAGCAGCCAAAAATAAAGTTAAATATAATTTCAACATTTCCGTAACAACTAACCAGTATCAACATTATACTTTGTTTATATATGATTTTAAGAAATCAGGAAGTGGCCCCTAGTACCGGACACAATAAAAATTACCAATATAATTCGCAACGACGACATAATGGTCAAAATATACCGGAAATCGTCACACGCCTCGTTGGGCCTATTTTTACTAATTTGTACATTCTTTTTGTCTAATCTTCTTCGCTGGTTTTTTCGACAAACTACGCAGATTGTCCCCTAGTTCGTATGTCTCGGTTCGAATGTTTAACAAATTTTTGCTTTAACACGTTGACTGCCATGTCACCCATATATGGGTGACGGAATTTTTTGTTGAGGCTTTAAAACGAATTTTTACGTTAATATATTCATAGTACCAAATTTGATTAGGATCTGTAAAATGCAAGAAAGTTGGAGAACCACACAATATCATACATTTAATTTTTTTCAATTTCTATTTTATTAAATAACTTACTAATTTAATTTTTGAGCTTTCTCGTTTGGCGATCAAAGTGTTAAATACAGTGTCTACTCGATATATGTCCAAAACATGAATCTGACCAGGGACATGCATCGTATATCGGCTGGAATTCAACTTGTGGTTTGGAGCCTTTCATGGGGATATACCCCGCGGCAGTGGGGATAGTTGTGGGACTTTTATCAGCTAGATATCAGGGACATATATCGAGTAAAGACTGTAGTAGTAAAAAAAGGAACACACAAGACTGAGATTTGTATTGTCCGGAACCAGGGGACAGCGAACCCATCGAAGAAACGTTTGTTGATTAATTCAATATGTTGTATAGGAAACAGAGAAAGATAATTTAAAAGATACCTGCCAAAAGATATAATAACACGATTCTCTCACGACTTCTGACCACGAAAATTAATAGATACAATAGTTGATAAGATGCACCGATTTCTTATCAGCCACAACAATCAACTGATCTCCTTAGCAAAGCTGAGACAAAGCCTCAGGTGCCCCCCTTAGCAAACGTGATTATCATTTGTTTTTGCCCCTCCAAAATATACACGATACCACAGCCGTTGAAGTTTTAAATGTTAAACATATAGCTACTGTCCGGTATTAGGTGCCGTCCGGCATTAGGGGAACTCCCCCTACCAATAGTTAATTATTTCTGTTCGCGCAATATAGTCGATCGATGCACTTGCACATCTCGGGTATCTTTAAAAGAAAAAGTTAATCTTCTGCCTGCAGTGCATGTAGCTACGAATTTCGCGTTAGAATATATATCTGACTATAATTTATATTTAATTTATATTTATATTCTAACTACAATCTAACGAATAATTTAAATCAGTTCGATTTGAGCATCGTGTCGAGTTCCCCAATTATGTTTGTGTTTGAATGCCGCGTCGCGTCTTTGAAAATTAATTTTAAATACAAATTGAATTTCAAATAAATTTGAAAACTAATTTTTCATACAAACTATTATGTTTATTAGAATCTACGGGGTGGTAGAACGGTACAGAAATCAGTGTTATGATAAAACTTTGGATTTGAATGAAAAAAATGTAATATCTCTTTAATATTTAGTATGCCTTAAAAGTAATTGTACCCCCACAATAATTGGGCCCCTTGTCCCACATTAGGTTAAACTAGTCACAGAGATAATAGTGTAACGACCACAAATCCTTGTAACAACGTGAGAAGCGGATTTACTTATTTTTCCTTCGCGTATTACAGTTTCCTAGGACATGTAAAGTATGAAGATATTAGAAGATAGTAAAGAGATTATGTAATGCTAACGACAACTTGAAAGTATAACTTTTTTATCAATGCTATCTAAGCGGATAGTGAAAAGATGTAAACGCTCATCAACGAAATGGATAAATGTATTCCGGATAACCGAGACGCAGCATTGTTCTCCCATAGATAATGAGCGAACCGAGGATTTTATGCATTTATGATAAAACTGAACAAACCGAGTAGAAAAATGGGACGAGAAGCATTCAATGATATTTTATTATCTTCCACGTTCTAGGATGACTAAAAGAAAAAATTAATTTTCATTCAAATTTTTTTTTTGGTTTATTATAATCGGATAATTTTTATTTTGCATAATAAACCGCGGTCTAATAATGGGAAAGCGAAACCGATGCAGAAGTTAGATAAAACGTGTATGTACAGATCCGCCATTGGTATTGATTGTGTCAGAAGAGCGTGCCTTTTCTCATCCACCCACACCTCCGCAACCGCGAGACGCCATTTTTCTTCTTCCGTTAGCCGAATCGAAGGAACTTGTTTCCCTTCCCCTTCGTCTTATCCTCCTCCGCGTATTCGCCCTTTTCTTGGGGTAGAAATCTTCTTGAGAGCGGAACAACCACCTTTGCAACGCATTCGGAAACTGTAAAAGTTTGTTAGTTTCTCGCCAGTTTGATACACGGCTTGTTTATTAACTGTAGCACCAAACGTGGCGGACTTTTAATCGCTCGTTCAAAGTTATTTCCAGACTGCGGATCTTTATGCGTTCACGGAATCCTCAAATTTGCAAAGTACGAGAAGCAATATATTCATTAGGAAAGATAAAATAGTATTTTTCTTTTATCTTTACTAGGATACACCGGCCAGCAAAATACATCATATTTCCTTTCGTCTAAATTTATAATGTGGCTTGCCTTTGATTTTTCTTCGGAGAATGAACGAGTAGTATCGAAACGTGCGATGTCCATTTTGAAAAAATGTTGGGATATTTATTGCAATGTGTTTTAATTATTTCTGTTAGTTTCAAATTTTCACTTTAACATGTTGACTGCAATGTCACCCACACGTGGATGACGTGAATTATTTTTCCAGGTTTTAGAATGAATTTATATGTTAATATATTTATTGTAAAAAATTTGATTAGGATCTGTAAAATGCAAGAAAGTCGGAGGACTACACAATATCATATATTTCATTTTTATCAATTTTTATTTCATTAAATTATACTTTCATTTTATGGAATTTTTGAGGTTTCTAATTTGGCAGTCAAAGTGTTAAATATTGCAAAAGTAAAACTCATAAATATGTCAAAAATGCTTCGATTGGTGGATTATACAGGGTGATTTTCTGAGCTCGTTTGAAGTAACTTTTTCCTTTGCGAAAATCTTCTCCGCTGCTTCGTTAAAGAATTATTAACGGAAAACACGGACCAATCCGCTACAGCCGAGCGTGGCGTTGCCATTGGCCGCTTCGAAATTCGTCTGCTGTAGCCGTGCCATGGTTGGTCCGTGTTTTCCGTTAATAACTCCATAATAGAGCCGCGGAGAAGATTTTCGCAAAGGAAAAAGTTACTTCGAATGACCTCATCCTGTACATAGAGTAACCAAGAAAAGTAGTGAGTTACCTTATCAACAATCGTACTGTGTATACACTACCGCTCAAAAGTATCCGGACAATTGCGAAACATCGTCATTAGCATTGCATCAAAGTTATTTCAGTGCCCAAAATAGTGACTAAAATCGATTTTTATTAGTTTCTTGTGAAATATCTGACGTTCTAAATTAAAAATTACGTATATACAGGAGAGGTGAGCCACCTAAAGTTTGCACCTCAAATATCTTTGTTGCTTCTAAAGAAACGTAAAGTATGATAAGGACAAAGTTGAATGATACAATGGGGCTGACACGATGCTGTAAAAAAAATTTATTTTCATGTCATTTTTTTAGAGATATCAAAGTCACCTTGACTTTTTTTTAAACACCTACAATGATAGTCCTTTTCATTAGGAATTCAGTGACAATAAT
The DNA here is from genome assembly GCA_913789895.3 of Seladonia tumulorum. Taxonomy (NCBI): domain Eukaryota; kingdom Metazoa; phylum Arthropoda; class Insecta; order Hymenoptera; family Halictidae; genus Seladonia; species Seladonia tumulorum. The sequence continues at coordinate 11,102,881 of OU565266.1, forward strand.
TATTCCAAGGTCATTCAAAACTTTTTTGTAGCATCGTACCATTGTACCATTTAAGTTTGTCCTTGCCATATTTTACGTATCTTTAGAAACAACAAAGATATTTGAGTTTATAAGTGTCCGGATACTTTCGAGCGGTAGTGTATTTACTTTAGCTACATTTTTTTTTTTGTGAAACTGCTCACAAACAAAATTCCGGATTTAACTCGATGGTACTGCGTCCGGCGTTAGGTGATCTTTGCGTAAAACTGAAATTTTGTGTGTCCGATAGGTCTAGTGTTAACGGTTTCCTGACGGAAGGAAAAACAATGTCGCCGTAGCATGGCGGCACCTTGCTGTTGCCAATGCACGAACGTAATGTGAAAATGTTGTATGTTGTTGGTGTGGCAGGCGTTTCGGGACGAAATGCGCGGGCTGCTTACAAGGATTGGCGCCGTCGCAAGTTGTACGAAGGGCACAGGAGTCGGTATACCACCTGACCTGCTTCTCGTGCGCCCTTTGCTCCCGGCAACTGGACACAGGCGACGAGTACTATCTAATGGAGGACAGGAAGCTCGTTTGCAAGCCTGATTACGAAGCAAAGGCGAAAGGTAACTATTAAAAAACATAATTAGTTTGTAATTGTAAAACGAATATTACAATAAAAATTTGTTGAACCAAAAATCCGCAGAAATTCCTGAACGATCTGATATAGCATTACCCCTGGCAACAATGAAACGCATGCTACCTTTAAATTGGACTATTTTAAACTAAAGCCAAAGTAATTCACCCTTTGCACTCGAAGCCATTTTAACTCTAAAACGAAACATTTCTTCCGATCTAGAATATTTCCCTTCTATACAGGGTGTTTGGGTAACTGGTGGTACAAGCGAATAGGGGGTGATTCTACATGAAAGAATAAGTCGAAAATATAGAATAAACATTTTTCGTTTGAGGCTTTGTTTTCAAGAAAATCGACTTTGAAGATCTGTCAGGTTTGTGTTCTTTAGTATATGCAGGAAGTAGATTTGGTTGGTCATGATCAGACGTGTCAGACAATTCCTATCGAATAGCATACGTATTCGCTGCATTTCAAACTCGATTTTCTCGATAACGAAACTACGGATGAAAAAATTTTATTCTATATTTTAGACTTATTCTTTCATGTAGAATCACCCCCTTTCGCTTGTACCACCAGTTACCAAACACCCTGTATATTTTTCTTAATAATTGTGCCCAGCTGAAAGTAATACAGCAGCTTGACTCTTTCTTCTGCTTTGGATTCACTCATTGTTGCTGTACATACGAAATGGTGCAATTTACTCGTACACTACTGAAATGTTTAGTAGTTTATTAAATACAAACAAATTTAATAATGTAAAAAATATTTTGAATAATGATACAGGAATATTTGTAGTGACGCCTTACGAGTGCTAAGGGTTAAAAATTTCGTTCATTATTATGTAGATAAGAAAGAATTGTTGGAAATAAGTATGGAACCGATCGAAGTTCTGAAAAAACGTATGTAACATTTTTCACATCGCCCATAAATTTTCGATTGAGTTTAAACGTCGGTTAGTGTTTTCATTTCGAATTCTTTTTCTAATACCTACTCTGAAATTTGATACCCCAACGTTCCAGTGTTGTCTCTGTTAGATTGCTCTCTCGCTCGCATACTCGCGAGTCTCAGTCACGTGCCACAAACACAAGTTTTCGTAATCTAGCGAAGTGCGTCTTCAGACAATAAACGAGCAAATCAAACAACAAGCCGTCATGCAAGCATTCCCCTAACGATTGGAAGTTTCGTAGGGTAATGGACCCAATTACTGTGGGAGTACCAATTGCTGTGCCCATACTAGTTATACATATTTTTATAAAAAAGAGATATTGATTTTTTTTTCATTAAAACCATGTATATATCTCTTTTTTAATATTCGTTATGCTTTAAAAATAAGTATAATTAATATAGGCACAGTAATCGGTAGCCCCACAATAATTGGGTCCTCTTACACTATAATTGAATTGTTGAAAGATGCTCGATAAAAAATTGCTGTCAAAATGCAGTTAACAAAATTAACATAGGCACAGTAATTGGTAGCCCCACAATAATTGGGTCTCTTACACTATAATTGAATTGTTGAAAGATGGTCGATAAAAAATTGCTGTCAAAATGCAGCTAGCAAAATAAATAGGAAATTCAACGAGACAGGTAGTGCGATGAATAGCAAAAGATGCGGACGTCCTTGGCCAACGTCAACTAAGGGCGACAAACAATTACGACATATTGTTAGGAATTGTATAAGAAGATCCTGGTCAAGAGAAATGAACGAAAAGCGCAGTTACGTACATGCAATTGGGTATTTGTTTTGCAAATCAGAAACACAACAATTTCTTAGCGAAGAACGTAAAAAGAAAATGAAATGGTACAAGAAGTACGCACATTGGACCGTAAAAGGTTAGAGTAAAGTTATCTTCAGTGATGAGTCGTGCGTACGTAATGAAAGAGAAGATGATGCGGCACATTTTATGTACAGAATATTACGGAAAAACCTAAACCGTATACAAGCTGTGATACACACACACACACGTGCACGTGGGAATATCGCAAAACACTAGGTAATATAAATATTAAATAAATTATTGTTACTTTCTTTGCAAATTCATAATGTTCCATACTTTTTTTTCCAGAACTTCGGACGGTACCCATACTTGTTTCCGAACCAACATTTTTGTTTACACAATAAAAATGAAATTCTCGATTATTCTTGGCGTGTTTACTCAAAAGTAGTCCGGTTTAAAGTTATCACGCGCATCACAGGTGTACCGTTGCAAATTTACAAAAAAAAAACAAAACATTTACATTTGATATTCTCGTTGATTTGCATATCTTTGCGTTTGGTTTCATATTTAGTGGCAGGGGTAGCATGATTCGATAAGCACCGATTAAAACTCCCTTGCATTTTGGTTTACAGAACTGGCCGACGGTGGCAGTATAGACGGCGAACCACCGAACAAAAGGCCGAGGACAACCATAACCGCGAAACAATTGGAGACTCTTAAATTAGCGTACAACACCAGCCCTAAACCAGCGAGACACGTACGAGAACAACTCTCGCAGGACACAGGGCTCGACATGCGTGTGGTTCAAGTGTGGTTCCAAAACAGGTACGTTTATCTTTCGATAATACAAATTTCGGGAATTAATTTAACTTTATAATCTCCGAGGGCAACTACAAACGCATTTTTTTCTAAAACTTTTGATACCATCATGTGTTTTTAACCCATTAAGATCCAACGCGACGTAAACGCAACGCTTCACATTTAAAATTATTTTAGCATCGAATTTACATTACTGAATTCCGTTATTCGTGTTACGTATTTTTGTAATTAGCTTGTATTTTGAAATTTGCTGGAACAAAACGTTTTACCCCTACATGGTGTTTAGGATTATATTGCAATTTTTTTTTCTGAGTCGTTTTAGTTACGTATTTTACATTATTATAAGTTAATTTCTTTATGTTTATAGATTTTATTTCGCAAAATGCACGGGTCCAAAAATGTTTCTAATAGCATTTATACTCTGTCTTGTACACTTTTGTAAGTAATAAATAATTATATACATACTTGAAAATCATCTTATTTCATTGCTTTGGACTTGATGGGTTAAAGATGTTCCCAATAAGTAAAGTTAACCTTCCTTTAACATTAGTTCTGATTAGACTGCGAATCTTTATACACACATCATCAATTTTTACGGATCATTTTATTAAACTCAAAAAACTATTCTTTTTATCAGAAATTAATTTCATTCTATTTCAAAGAATGTACAGAATTTCTCTGAACAAGCCGCGGATTTCTCCAGACCAATAATGTCCATCACTGTACCGACAACAACAAAATAGAATTTGATTTCGATTTAAAGGAAATTAATGGTATTTCGTAGATTTTTCTTGGATCGGTTAAGTAAAAGTTTAAACTTATCTTTGCGTTTTGCTGTCTTTCGAATAGTATCGATTAGATAGAAAACCGCACGCGCGAAAACGATTATAATAGTAGTCAAGGACATTTCTGCACAGATGGAAAACTCTCGTGCGGTAACATTTCACCGGTATACAAATTCTGTCGAATTCGTGCGGTTCGGTGAATATCGTCCACTGAATTGAGATATCAGGGAATCTGAATTACCAACGATACCATAGAAAAGTAGTTTCAACGTGGGCTTGCGAAGCCCACAGCAACTTGTCTCATCAGCGAGCCGCAAATAAACACAACTTTTTATTGAAATCCAGTACTCTTCTTTAATATGAAAATTTTCCTGGAATTCTTTGTTTGCGGAACAGCAACGTTGAGTTTGCATGAAAAATGGCTTTTTGGATTATTTTCGTGTGCTTTATATATTACTGTTCAGTAAAATTGCATTTATTATTATGTTCATTAAAGTGTTCATTTTCAAGATAAACACTATGTTTCGCATACTCACGCTTTTAAAATCAGTCAGTCTATGAAAATCCGAAATAGTTTAAGATAATAATAGTCTTGTGTTGGAGCAAAAATCGGAAAATACTTATGCAAACTTGGTACAAATAATAAAGAATATTTAAATATGACGTCTACGACCCGTAAACTTACCAAGTGACATAAATATAGTGTTAAACATGAACGTACACGCGTTCAAATGATTATAATAGATTGCACGTAATTTCTAATTATGGAAAAAAAAATGAATAACAATAAATCTAGAAGGATCCCTTAGAACGTTCAACTTTTGATTGAAACACGTCACGTTATATTTGTGCAACAATGTAGTTACATAGTTCACGATTCCCACTTGAGTGTTATCAGTTATCTTATACTGGTCTGAGACCTCCGGCATTTTTCGAACTCGTGTTCTTCGTACACCTTTTGAGAAAGTAACATTAGAAATCGCGTACATAAACGCGATAATATAAACGTCTTTGTAAAAACCGTTTTATCAATATTGCAGCTACATCTGCCACAATCAGCAACGAATGAACGTGTGTTAACTCTAATCTTAAAGTTCATGTACGCGACAGTAGATTTTGAAAATCGTTGATGACGTTATCACTGACGTTGTTTGTTTCTGTCATCGATAGGTATCGATAAAACATGTACGAACACGATAAAAATACACACGTGTTGCAAATTTTTGCGTCGAAACACTTAAGCAGCTTTTTTACACAATTTCCAACACGGTCACTTCAAAACGTGCCAAGATAAAACTTGCGGATTTCTACAAATCATCGAGACACACAAAAGGAAAACTATTCGTAATATTGTGCATAATCGTTTCGCCTAGAAAATTGATTCAAAAGCAACAAAATTGTCTCTTAAAGATCTCAAAGGTTCACAATGACTTATTTCCTTTCTTGATTCTGGGCCGAAAATCGTAGTCAAGCGGACAAGGAGTAATTCTATATGAGAATATAAAATTTAAAAAAAATGTATAAATCGAAAAAAAGGAATCAAATTTTTTCGTTTGACGCCTCCTTTTCGAAAAAAATCGAAGTCAGAGATCGGTCAGGTTCGCGTGCTTTAGTATACGCAGGAAGTAGAATTGGTTGGCCATGATCAGACGCGTCAGACGATTCGCTGCATTTTCGAACTCGATTGTCTCGAAAATGAAACTTTGGATGAAAAGATGTTATACCGGAATTTTTTCTTTTTTTTTATGTACAATCAACCCCTGTTCGTTAATACTACGATTTCCGGCCCATTATACCCTTTTTAACTTTTTACTATTTTAAATTGAACCACTTTTGTCATAAATGCATAAAATTGGCCAGGTGGAATATAAAACGGTAGAAGATTAGAAAATTCTAGGAATATCTAAAAAAATCTATTAAGGGCGTATGCGAACCTGTAGCCTAATGAAATTCATTTTGCATAAAGGTCCGCAGTCTATCGAGAAACGATCGCAAATCAGAAATCTGTCATGTTGATTGTTTTGATCACACCGAAGAAATTGTCGAATCAAGTTTTCATCGAAATGTAAACAGTAGCTTCTCGACAAGAAGTTCACGTGAAATGACACACATTCGTGTTTTGTTTACCCACACGTTTACCCGCACATTTCAAAATTTGCAAACGTAATACATATTGAATTTTATATTTTCGTGATTTAAAACACCATCGATCAATTGTGCTTCATTTATAGGAGAGCAAAGGAGAAGAGACTGAAAAAAGATGCGGGCAGAACGAGATGGTCCAACTTCTTCCGGAATATGAAGGGAACAGGACCTGGTGGACACTCACCGAGGCATGATAAACTCCTCGACAAAGACGAACTTAAAGTCGACCTTGATTCCACTTTCGGCCATCACGGTATGTCACTATTTATTGCAGTCAGTTGTTACATCTGTTAGGTTGTGTGACAAAGTCCGTTCGCGTTGAGAAAGCATTACAGTTTTCTTTCGATACAAGACGACGATGTTTTCTTCGCAACAAGAAAATTTCTATCCCCTCTTCTTCTTTTGATGTCAAATGCGAACGAGTCGAATGAACCGAGTTATTAGACAATCTAATAAAATGTGATACGAAACTGAATAGGAGATAAACTCTATTCCTCTTAACACTTTACCTACCGGCAAATTTTCTAATAGTTGTTTTTAATCGGTGATCAACAGTTGAGAATTTCTTAATATAATTGTCTAAACGCGACGCCAATGTCGTTCACGATCCAGAAAATTGTTTGGATGAATATAATGCAACAACTTCTTCTGGAATTATTATTCCAACTCTACAACAACAACAACTCTTATTAACAACTCTTATTTTATATGTTGTTCGTATTTTCCCATAAGAAATCGTATTGTGTCCTTATTTGACCGGATCCTGTATACGAGGCAATTTCATTCATATTACTCGGGACAATTCTCTCCTTCCGGTTTCACCATCCAAGAATTACTGTGATTTTCATATATATGTAGTTTGTAATACAAGAAAGAGAGAGAGAGAGAAATATTTTAATTTTGATGAAATAATTACGTTACCCGAGCAAACTTATAATTTAGAATAATTGATTATTTGGTTGGTCGATTCGATTCGCTCCTATTTTCACGTTCGCATGCATACATATGTACCTGGTTATTCCACTGAGATTAATTCAATTTGCTCGTCGGCGCATATGAATCTACGATCCGCGGAACTAATATATCTATATCAACCAGTGTCCATAATGGTTTCGTATTCAAAAAATCGTTCTGCGTTGTCAGATATAGCGCTGAAAAGCGACCAATAACGCGTTATTTGTACTTCCAATATCGCGAAATGTACGCGGCTTCTCCCCTCTGTATGCGCAAGCATTCCCTTCGATTCATGAAACGAGAAAATGTGAAAAGCGTGGTAAAGGATCCTCGAATATTTTCACGTAGCAAACATTTTGTTACGAAGAAATACGTTTCGGCTATACGCTTTCCCAGACGGCTAAAAGAATTTTGATAACAATAAAGAAACTCGAGTGCGTTTCCTATTATTATTCGGTTGTTGTTATGAAGCATTATAACATTCATAAAAAATGTTATGAAGCATTATGTTATAAAGAAAGACAAGGATACGGTAATTTCGAGGTATTGTTGTCTCCTTACTTTTTCGGTTCCACTTTAATACTGGTTACATCTAAGCTTTCGTGTACTCGAGCGTTTAGCAGAGGGGAAGACGATCTCGTCAATTATTCAAGAGTTCGTGGAGGCTAACTGCCAGTTCACCATGTCCGAGATTTCAGGAAGATTGCGGGCCATCCACGAATTTATGCCTATCGTTAACCGTGCGCGCCGTAAAGCCATGCAAACTTCCACCGTTGTTTAAATTTTAAAGCTCTTCATTACCGAGAAACCATTTATCCATCAACAGATGTTCATCGCGAAAATTCAAATTCGTTTCATCGATTAGCTTATGATTTTATTTGTAAAATCACTGATTCGGTATCGTTTCTTCTTTTTTACAATGAAATTGTCATTTCGTGTTAATAATGTAATTAGTGTTTCAAATATCTTTTAACAACAAACTGAAAACACTTCTGTGCAAGGTACATTTCGAATTGTCAAAGTGTACTGTTATCACTAGACTGCGGATTTTTGTGCAAGATAAACATTTTCTAGCACAATTGCGACAATTTATTCTCTTTTTTTTTTAATAATTTCAATAAATTCTTTTTATTGCTCCCAATTTTGCTTACTCGCTATTGGCATAAATGCAACACCTCGCTTATTATCGCTTAAATATACATACTATGGATTCAATACGTACATCGTTGTTTATATATTAACTGTCGCACGCTCCTCGAAAGTAATTGGCGCCAGAGATTCTTCCCTGACATTTTCCCATCTTCGATCTACATTTTAGTTCAATGGACGGTATTTTATTTATAGTATCTAGACTGCGGATTATCATGCGAGATAACAATTTTCCACCTGAATTGAAATAAAAACTTATTTTCTTTTTCAATATATTCAATAGGTTGAAAATAATATAACCAATATTTTAAGTTAACCTAATCTGTTTTTACTGCTTTGAATCACACCTACTCAATTTCGTCGTAAACGTGAATTACTCGGAAAATGTATTGCCACCGAAACTGACGACTCTAGTCAATTCCATTTTCTTGAGATTCGAGCACAGAAACAGGAAAATGCATAAACATATCTGGTAGTCTATTAACATGCTTGTATCATAGTTTGGAGATTTAACTGAACGAATATTTCCATTTAGATTTGAGTAACGACAGTTACGGAACAGTGGTGAACATGGGATTGGATGGAGAAGGTGCGAGTCCAGGTGGGGGTGGAAATGGAGCAGGTGGAGGTCCCCCACGAGGATATTTAGGTGCAACGACTCCTCCTTATCTGTCAACAACGTCCAGATCGCCGTCCTTACCACCCCAGTTTCCATATCCACCGGATGCTGGCCTCTCCGTCTACACCACCCTCAGTAAGTGAACATTTTCGTTTTAACACGTTGACCGCCATGTCACATTTTTACGTTAATACATTCATCGTACCGATTGGGATCTGTAAAATGCAAGAAAGTTGGAAGACTACTCGATATCACACATATAATTATTTTCAATGTTTATTTCAATAACCCTTTCGCTCCGACGGGCGTATATATACGCCCTCGAAGAATGACCATTCATGTACGAAGAGCGTATATATACGCTCTGGAAAAGTGGGCGCGCGGGTACGAAGAGCGTATATATACGTTCATACCATATATATACTTTGATTTCATACTTTACATGAGATACTTTTGTAAAATCAATTTTCTTTCAAATTTATCATGCCAAATTTGATTATTAATATTATGTTCGGCTTTAAATACTTTAGTAATTTCGTTGTATTAAAAAATATTACATGAACATTATAATAAAATATTTAAAAAAATAAATTTTGATTATACATTTTTATATTTTCGAAAGTAAGATGATGTTACTGAATATAATAAATGTCATTGTAAAATTTAGAGAACAAGAAACGACTTCCAATTACTTCGTAGCACTCCGTACTTCAGTGTCAACTACTCTTATAAGTAGTACTCTTATAACTACTCTACTAATGCGGTCCGTTCACAGGGATCACATTGTGGCGCAAGCGCTCGATAGCGAAAGGGTTAAATAACTTACTTTGGTTTCATGGAATTTTCTTATGGTTCTGGTTTGGCACTCAAAGTGTTAATATCTCGAATTAATTTTGAATTTCAAAAATTATCGACATTTTCATTCGAGGGTATTTTTCTCCAAGCTTTCTGGCCCTATACGGCCGCTCGCGTTACTCTATCTTAGAAAACTGAAGGAATACAGCAAATATCGGGCAAAGGATTTGAAATGATAATCATAAATCATAACTAGACATCGGATCTTTATGCAAATGCATATTTCGACAGAAAGTAAGTAAAGTTATTGGACCCGGACAGAAATTTACGTTGTTTATAGAGGTTTTAAAAAATATAGTTTTTATTTTGCACATTCTGCATATTGCATATATTTCACGTATTGCATACTTTTCGCATATATTGCATATTTTTGACATATTTTGCATTTAATGCTACATATGTATATGTGTACGTGTATATATAATGGTAAAGAACCGTTACGCGATATGAATTACATGTAACATGTTTAGCACATGGCTTGCACAGGGTAGCAGAGGAAATACGATTGCACTTTCCAGTAGTTAACCAATTAATAGCTTCCATAAAACAAGTATTGTTTGCGGTATTGTTCAATACCGCATCGTATTGAATGCGCTAAAGAAAATCTAACAAATGTTCCATTGCCACCGGAGCCTATTCTAACAAGATGGGGGACATGGCTAGAAGCGGCAATGTTTTATGCAGAGCATGTGCACAGTATAAGAGAAGTCAGTATTGTTTTGTAATAATTAAACAAAATAAGACATTCAGATTGTCATTTATTTTCAGGTTATCGAGTCATTCGATGACAGAAATGTAAGTTGCGTTAGATTAGCCCAAGAGGTGATGAAAAATGAAACATTACTTGATGATTCAAAGTATATTGCAACTAATTTCTGGAGATTGCCAGTTACCATAAAAAAATTAGAAACAAAAGAACTCCTTATTGCACGAATCAGTAAAATTAATTACTGACATTACTGAAGAGAGAGAGAGAGAGCTGGAACGGGTATCCGGTGCTTGTGGAGAAATAGTTCAAAATAAATGGAAGAAGATCATAAAAAAAAATCCAGGATTTGATCCTTTATTAAAACTTAATCATACTCTCGGACCAGACGAAATTGATGCAAGATATTGGAAAAAGTACAAATATGCACCTATTATGTCCTGTAATGTTGAGAGGACATTTTCGGCATACAAATTAATCTTTAGCGAGAAAATACATCAACTTACCGTTGACAATATGGAAATAATCATAATTACATATTGTAATACAAATTACAACAAACAATAAATGAAAATATGTATACAATGTACAATTGGTTTCATTATTTTGCATATATTTTGCATATGTTTTTGCATATGCCGTGCATATATTTCGTATATACTTTGCATATATTTTGCATATATTTTTGCATATTTTGCATATTAATTTTGCATAAAGATCCGATGTCTAATCATAACATATTTACACGGTCAGGAAAAGTTGCGAAATTTAGTCGGTTGAACACAAGGGGGCTCGGCCAGGAATAATCTTGGTGCAATATGCCCGCGAAACCATATCGTTTTGAATGAAATATGACTTGCAACCATGCGCAGGCAATCTTTCGTAGGAAATAGCTTTGTCGAACGACAAAGGAGCATTCTATTCGACGGTGTACGTATGTTGCAGGTGGTGCAGGCAGCATGGTACCAGGACCGGCGTCCGATTTGAGCAACGAATCAAGCGCAGGCGGCGGAGGCGGTGGAGGCGGCGGCGGAGGTGGTTACCCAGACTTTCCACCTTCGCCCGATTCATGGCTCGGCGAACCACCACCCCCGCACGCTCACCACCATTCCCACTACGGCACATAACCCGGCAGACGTGCGCGTCGCCAAATACCGTTCGGAAGAACGGATCGGCACAAAGCGTTCACCTGACATCCCCTTCGACGAGGCAGGACTCTGTTGAGAGATTACCGAGAATCCTCCATCAGACAAGCCGTGTCCTCCTTCGTCGGATCTACGACGTTAAATCCTCGAGCCTTGAGAGGATCTCGGTGTTCTCGTTGAACCCCACCACCAGCAGATATCTCCGGAGCGAATGTAGTATCGATCAGCCGGACCGTCGATCGAACACCGAACTCGAGCCAGGGAGTGATTTTACACCGTACTTTGCGCCGTCCCGGCCGGTTTCCCGTCATCGGAATTATGCCGTATGTCGCTGTCGCGTTAACCTACGCATCCATCGCATAAACAAAGAATCAACTTTTCCGTTGACGCTGCTTGTTTCTCTCGAAACCGTAGATTTTTCAACGCCTCCTCCAGTTGCCAATGAAAACAGAAACGAAATGACCAGGCAAAATGTTCTATATTTTAACAGTTTATCGTTAACACGTTGACCGCCATGTCACCCACACGTGGATGGCGGAATTTTTTATCCGGGTTTTAAAATGAATTTTTACGTTAAACCTCTATGGGCCCGTGTAACTTTCAGGTCACGTGCTAATATATCGACATTTTACCAAATAATTTTAGTTTTTTTCAGATACGTCTTAATCGTATAATGTCTCTGAGATAACCAATAACAATATTGATGACGGTTAGCTGCACCAACAATTTGGAATATAAAAGTAAATGCCTTGCAAGTTGCCTGCAAATAGAATCGTCAACGGAAGAAAATTCGGCCCATAGAGTAAAATGCATAGTAAAATGCAAGAAAGTTGGAAGACTACTCGATATCACACATATACATAATTATTTTAAATTTTTATTTCATTAAATAACTTGCTTTGATTTCATGGAATTTTTTAGGGTTCTGGTTCGGCACTCAGAGCGTTAAGCAACATTAAACTGGTCTTGAGAAAGACTCGCTTCGATTCGTAGAATGTTTCTCCTTTCTGGAAGCAACAAGCAGGTATCGACGGTTGCGAAATGTTCTTCGATGTTCCTTTGGTGGATACGTAGCTTGCGCGTTTCGATCGCACGTGCGCTACGAATTCGATAGTACGATTAATCTTAATATATTTATGTACAAGTTCCTCGTTTCCCGGTACTATGAAGTTTAATCGTCGATTAAAAGAAACCTAGAGGTTAGTTTAGGCGCGACGTTTCGTCGCAACCGATGCTTTCCAACGGATTGGAAGAACGGTGAACGATAACGATCTGCTTTTCGATGGGGTGTATCCATTGGGCCCGATCGGTACCCAGCGGGGAGCTCTCGAAAATACAGTGTCGCGTCGAGGGCCAACTTTTAATTTTTCTCAGTGAATTCCGTCGAACCGGACGTGTAGAATTGCGACTGTGCTTCGGATGGGATCGTGTAACCGTCGTGAATGTCAACCGGTCGCTAATCTGGTGGTATGTACCACCGCTTATGCGACGCAACAAGTTTCAGGTGTCGTTTTATTGTAAATAGTTCAGATTAGATTCTATCGTACTCTAATAAGAGAAGTCAAACGGAAAAGTGGATCGAGGAGAGAGGAGGGAGAGAGGATCGGCGTACAGTGATCTTCGCACGAGCGACGCCGTCCGCAAAACAAAACTCAACACGCGAAGGATCCAGCAGAACAAGCATAGCTAATCGGCCCCCGTGTATCATTTTTGTGTTTCGTCTGCCGCGAACCATTTTCTTTACCTAGAACCACAGACGAGGTATAGAATAGACCAATGTATTTTTGTGGCCCACTTGTTTGTGGTCACGCAATCTCATTACCATTTTCGTGTCATATTTTGTATTATCAATTGCAACTAAAATTTGCTGACAGCATGCCTCAGTGGTAGGAATTAAAATTAACCCTTTGCACTCGAGTGGTGACTCTGAAGCACCACTAGAAATTGTTGTGGCATTATTTCAAAGAAATTACAAAAAATATTACAAAATGTTTGTTACATTACAAAATTTGTATTCAATAGATTACTAAACATTTGAATATTATATGTAGAAATCGGATCAGTTTCGTATGAATAAAATGAAAATATTGTAAGACGGAAGAGAAGTTTAGTTTTAGATTGAAAATAGCGCCGAGTGCAAAGGGTTAAAAATAGCGAATACGAGAAAGTAAACGAATAATTCTAAAAACCTCTGATTTTTTGAACAGTCGATATTTCAGAACATGAGACATGAAATTCCATAAGATGATAGGGGTCTATCCTTATAACTCGTCCGTGCTAAAACACTATTCTGTAAAACCTTGGATCTCGGTTCAAATGTAATATGGCGGTAAAAAGCCTAAACCTTACAATGCAGAGGAAAAAGTATTATTTTTAGACGTGATCGCTCGAAATTATTCTCAACGCTTAATGGCTGATTGAAAATTCTGAAAAGTATCCCAAACAAATTTTGTAGCTTCATTTTCGTCTTTCTTTCGTCTAAATATCTTGGAAAATATATATCGAAAGGTCTTTTCACCCCCGTATCAATATTATACGAAGGGGTGGAGATCTGAAATTTGACAGAACAGTGTTTCAGGCAAAACGCATGGCACGGGGCCGATCACCCACGTTTATCTTGCTAGACCCTTTAAGAACCCTGAAGCACTAATCATTTTGCCATCTAGCTCGCCAGGCAATGCAGTGGAAAGATTTTTCGCGGTTTCTTTTCGTCAACAAGTTCCTTTCACAGTGTACAAGAAGGTTTCGATTACAATGTTGATTTCCTTTCGCATGGAAACATATTCGGTGCAATAGTACGTTCGAATTTAGTACCGCAGAGTTGACCAGCATCGCTACCGATCGAAAGCAATCCCGGAGTTTCTCTATTTTCTTTCCGACGCGGAACGTTCAACGGCGAAATGCGCATGAAACGTTCATCTTTAGACAAGTTAGGGAACCGAACGTCGAGATGCGATCTCCAATTGTAATCGAATGACAGACGGCTATGAGTTGTTCCAACGGTTTCGTATTTTATTACACATAGAATAGTTTCTTATTGGTGGGCTGTGGACGCTAACGCGCTAATGCGCGCGACAGTGCAGGATTCGAACGTACGATTTACGACAGAAAATTACAGTAGAACCTCGCTCCTTGTTCCACGGAATCCTCGTTCGTTGCATACTAGCGATTCCTACCACGAGTTACCAGAACTTCTGGAACCCGTGGTGGGGATTGCGATGACTATGTAGGAGAATAGTCGCCGGACAAGACTTGTTCCCCCACTCTAATTTCCCCTTCTATCGCGCTATTCCCCCACGCTCCCGCCACGACCCGGTCACGTGACACGATCCGTCTCTGTCTGCGTCACAATGTCACGTGACTAACCCGTGGTACTGGCAGAGAGAGGGTACATTTTTCCCCTCGATTCGTGCTCCCTCCCCTCATCTGGCGACTATGCGCAGGAGACACGCATTTACAGCCCCTTTCCGTGTAACGAGCGAGGTACTACTGTGTTTACACGTACGCGCGATGACATCTTAGCTACCCACCACTGCTCGTCCAAAAGTAAATTCTCCATTCGAGGTTTATTCGATGGTTGTCCGATTTTGCTAACACGATCGAACATGCTAAACCAATACGCCGCGGCGGTCTGCAACAAGTAAAATCTTTATTCGTACAAACTTCGAATCTGCTCAAATAATTTCACGCGCAACACATGCGATTTTACGTCTCTTTCTGTCGATTTGCAACATTAATCAGCCTTGTTGATTGGGATAGAGGTCGATCGATCGATCTAACATTGAGCGAATATTCTATTGCACGGTTAACACTTTACGGAAAACGGCGTGAATTTGATATTCTTAAGATTCTGTACATATGTATTATTTAAAACTGATTCACAATTCTGTTCCCTCAGATTGTGCGAGAACAGTTGTTCGGCTATGTTCTTGTCCGTAAGGTATTAACGATACTTGTATAATCAATGTCATAACGATGTCAATTGTACCCTCGTCTCGACGAATATAGTATGCGCAATGTGTATAATTTGTATATGTACATAAACGCGAAGTACAGTACACACGCGAAAGCACGATTAGATTTATATGGAATCGATAATCAAAAGCGGCGGTATCGATCGATCGATTGCGATCTCCGACGGCTAACAGCGTGTATTTACCTGTAATAATGCGAGGTTCGCTTCGAACGTTTGTACAGATTGCCCAAATAATTCTTGCCGCTTCATGCTGTCAGTGGTGTATAGCCTAACAACAGGAATCATTTGAACACTGTACACATCGCGGCTAAAGTTCCGAAAACCGGTCGAATCCGATTCAGCTGAAATTTGGTAAATCGGTTCATTTAGCATTAAAAACATGTTTTCCAAAAGGATTTTTGACGACTCGAAAACAAACGATTTTATCATACTAACATAATTTGTTACCTTACCGACGAATTTTGGTTACGTGTGGAATTAAAAATGAGAGAATTCGCTGTAGAGAGTGTCCGAGAAGGTAGGAAATGGTATTTAGTATGATAAACAAATTTTTTCGGGTCGTAAAAAATCCTTTTTGAGAAACATGTTTTTAATGCAAAATGAACCTATTTGCCAAATTTCAGCTGAATCGGATTTAACCGGCTATCGGAACTATCGGACACATCGCGAAGTTGTTAACACCACCGAATTATTTTTAAAGAAACGAAATTGTATTGCCTCGTATTATTCGAACGAGTAGCCTGAATGTCGCGCGTTACGCGACACAAACAAGGATCGAGGTTGAGGAAAGGATATCACTGTAGAATTGTATATATGTCAGCGTCGTCCCTGATTCGTTTTACCCGCGAAAATTCGATTACTTGAAACGGAGTAAGAGACGAGAATAGGTATTATTTC
The DNA here is from genome assembly GCA_913789895.3 of Seladonia tumulorum. Classification (NCBI taxonomy): domain Eukaryota; kingdom Metazoa; phylum Arthropoda; class Insecta; order Hymenoptera; family Halictidae; genus Seladonia; species Seladonia tumulorum. The sequence goes on from OU565266.1 coordinate 11,119,247, forward strand.
GTCGGGTAGGAGAATTGTATGTTGTACAGTTACGAGAACCGAACACGTGCTTCTCGCACCGGGTTTTCGCAAACAGAAAAAAAAAAAACGTAAGAAAGGAAAAAAAAGATTCGCGTGACCGGCGCAGTTCATAACTTCATCGACACGAGTTACTACGGATCTTTATATTATTATCTAGTCATCGAGTGATAATAAAAATTCTATCATAATCTATAACGTGCTGTATGTTATTTGTTTCGAATTCTCATTATTCACCACCTACTTCATTCGCTCTCAATATTTTTTTTTTGTATAGCTGCCGACAATAGTTAACGAAAACACTTAACGAATAGTTAAAACGAATAGGAAAAAAGAACTTAATTATTTATTTTGTATGTAAAACATAAATGGAGTATTTATATTTTTGTAGTAACAGATCAATTATTTGTTTGCATGTCGATAATAAAGGTTTACATTATGTTTCTGAACGTATTAGACATCTAACACAGCAAGGTTGTATTATATTTCTATGGACAAAAAATAGGACTACCCTTAAAAGAAATTCGAAATTCAGTAGCATAAGTCAATGACAAGATCGATCTGCTTCTATACCTCGTCTGTGCTTTTAGCTACACTCCTGGACAAAAAGATAGCACAAGTGTGCTATCATTTAGTTTTCAAGGATAAATCAAGAATTCTCTAAATTTTACAAATGGTACGTAAATATCATTTTACGGTAATATATTAAATAGCGATAAACTGGAACTACGCTGTCCGTACTTGTATTTATTAACAACAATCTCGTAGCGGAGGTCGGCGAAATGATAGCACATGTTAATAAATGAAGCATTAACTTAGGTCATCAAAATCGGTAAGGAAGCCCCTAATGTAAATAATTACCAAATAATGTTAAGTAGTCAGTTTTAGTGCTCTGTAAATCTAGTGTTAAAGGGACATTGAAGTTGCAAAATATGAAAGAAAACCTTGCATCCAATATTCTACATACGAATAATAAAATATAATACTAATGTACTACAAACTACATTATAAAATATTAATGTAAAGTGTACTTACTTCTGAATCTTCTGTACCTCCGTCGGATCCACAGCACACAATTATTCACTCACGCGTATAGGTCCGAATAATTGCACAACAATCACTAAACAACACACACACAACACATTTTATAAAATTGTGACAGCAGACGAGAAGATGTTACTCCGACCACGAATAAAATAATACTGCGATTTTAACCGTCCCCCTCCCACGGACGTGTGATACGAAAACAGGGAATTCCGGGAAATAGGGTCGGCGCCCCGCCATAATTTTTTTTTGTTGGTTTTGTATCTAGTGTTTATAGACCCTCAGCGTCTAACCTGCCTAGGATAACCTGACCGTACCACCTCCGTGGAAGGGATCATTGTTAAAATCGCAGTATTATTTTGTTCGTGGTCGGAGTGACATCTTCTTGTTCGTTGTCACGATTTTATAAAATGTGTGGTGTTTGTGTGTGTGTGTGTTGTGCTGTTGTTTAGTGATTGTTCTTCAATTATTCGGACCTATTCAATAATTGAGTCAATAATTGTGTGCTGTGGATCCGACGGAGGTACAGAAGATTCAGAAGTAAGTACACTTTACATTAGTATTTTATAATGTAGGATTAGTATTCGTATGTGGAACATTGGATACAAGGTTTTCTATCATATTTTGCAACGTATATTAACGATCATTAATGATTTGGTATATAGTATAATTTAATGTGGTTCAAATAAGATACTACTTCAAATCAAATATTTTTATTTTGACAACCAGATAGATAAAATGAAATATTTTTATTTTGTATTTCAAATATTTCCTTACAATGAAAATAAGTTGAGCAAGTAGTTAATATTATAAATTATAATTTTGAACATGAGAAGCTATAATAGTTATCAAAGTATTATTTGTAGTTTAATTACGAATATGTAACATGTTGATAAACAGACTACAATATCGTAATAACATTACGGGCAACAAAATATCATAAAAATATAAGTTACTGTCAACTATTTGAAATACTATTTTACACAGTCCTACACACACCTACTCCGATCACTTTTTGAGATGTTGAAACTTTTTTGCGAATATCTCGGAAACTAAAGCTGAACGGCGGTAACATGTATAGGAAAAAGTTGTTCAGAATGATGACCTTGACAACATATTTCAAGGTCATCAAAATCGGTGAGGAAGCACCTAATGTAAATAATTACCCTTAATTTCTTGCCGCGTCCCATTTTGTTCAATGATAATTGAAAATTCTACCAAGAATGAGTGCCTACACAACGCTATGTTTATATGACTCGAAACGTAGAAACAGTGAAAAATCCGAATAGAAAGTCAAGTGTGCTATCATTTCTATGAAAACATCGAGTGAGACGATGTTTATGTACCATTTGTAGAATTCAGAGAATTCTTGATTTATCCTTGAGAACTAAATGATAGCACACTTGTGCTATCTTTTTGTCCAGGAGTGTATGTCCGACGAAGCATTGATTGAAACTGGTCCTGATTTATGCCACAGGCTTACTAAAGGTTCTGTTTCATGCTAAACGGGGATGTTAGATCTGATCCGGGCTAAAATTGAATCTTTTGTTATTTTGAATAAGAAAAAGAAGTTCCAGAAGAAAACAATAAATTGTGACAACTACCTTTATTAAAGTATTATATTTTATAAATTATTTTTCATTTAATGTTAAAAGTTACGTTTTATGGCATTTCTTATATCGATTTTAACACATACAATAAAATTTTAAGTGACCTGATCCTTAACAGTACACTTACAAAATAATATAAAAGTATTAGCGAATTTTGCTTCAGGCGCGTTAATTTTATTACAATGGCGGAGTGTATAATTATGTCACGCAATCGAAAAATAGTGCATTTGTATATTTTAACATTGTGAATAATTCATCAGTGCAACAAAATGAAATTCGATTAAAGAATTAATATTTATAATATGCAAATGAAAGCGAGTCGAATATGCGAATAAGACATGCCAGTAGTTAGTATATCACAAGGGTGAATGACGAAGATTTTAGACAACCAAAGTACATGTATTATTTTTTAAAAGAACTCGGAAGAAATGCAAAAATATTAAATTATCTAAAAACTGTTTCACTTCTTATTTTCCATATGATGGTGATATTTTGATGCAAGAATAAATATCGTAAATTAATATAAACGGAAAGACAGTAGAAAGTTAGTAAATAAAATAGATTTGATAGTTTCAATGAATGAAACGAAATTTAAAGAATCTCCTTAAGCAAAGTATTAAGACTTTGGCCAACGCAATACATAATAATGGTAAAATGAACACACAGTCTTATACAGAGAACTTTGTTATTACAGTTCCACACAGAAAAATGTTATTTCGCATATCACACACAATTCAAATATATACAAATATGAATGTAGATACGTATCGAATCAGTCTCAAAAAGAATCAACGGTTACATGCACACTTACCTAACACTTTCAAATGTTTAGAGAACTAATAACATCGCACATTGTATTCTTAAATGAAATTATTCTAATTGATATTTTTCTAAAAGATGATTTTTAGTAAGAACAGATAGAAAAAATTTATAAAACTTTTTATCCGATCATGTTTATAATAAAAAGTTTTAGCATAAGTTTACGAGTTAGTATAAAAAATTTAGTATAAGGATTACTATTTACAGTGTTTTGTGCTTATTCATTCAGATCTTTTCCCCCAACTGAAACATTCAAATATTTCGACTTGTAAAGATCCTTATTGACAGACCAAATTAAAAAGAAATTCAACGTCAAATGTTTCGTCAAATGTTAATGGCACTTTATTGGTGAAGACTATGTACAGATGCTGTGTAATGATACATCGGTGTTTTTATGTACACGCGGGCGAATTTCTGTTGTCGAGAAAACGAAACACGACAAACGGACAGATTTCGTTTCGACCACAAGGTCGCGTTAAAACTGGATTCGGGAGAAACAATCTACAAAGGGTTCGAGTACGTTTACATGATTATATACAAAATTCGCAATGTACAGTTCCGTTCTTACTTCACGAAATAATAATTTTTTGTTCATCATCGTTTCATATTTACGTGCACTTGTTTAGTTGTGACATCTCGTGTATGTAAGAAAATACTTCTTTTTGTAAATTTTAACAAGAACCGTTCGAAATATTACAAACTTGAACGACGCGCGAATGACAGAGATTCGATAAAGGCGCGATTATAAAAAATAAACGATGGTGTTGTTTCCATGATATTTAACGAGCGGCTTTATGTTCTCCTTTCTCAACGAGAGTATCTTCTCTGCTCGTTTTAATCCGCCTATCTCTGTTAGTTATCCAAGGGCTCCTCGAATGTCCTTGTCTTCTTTAAAATACTTTTGGTAATCTGCAATTGCTTCGTTATTGCTTTTTCGACGTTCTTCTTGTTTTTATTCGATGCAGACAGATGCTGGAAAGTGTCCTCCAATGCTCTTCTTGTTTTCATCAACCTTCTCTTCAGTGTTTCATTTTCTTGCTTCAACGCGTCTACTTCGTCTAAACCTGCAAAACAAAATGTCACTTTTATGGAACCATCAATATTAACGCTTATAAAAGAAAAACAAGCCAAGAAACCAGAAATTAACACTAACGCTGGCTCGAAAATTTAGTGCTGAAATACGTTTTGGATCCACTGTATCTGAATACATATTGGTACGCCTGTGATAATTTTTCTATTGAATAGTAATGAATTTACCTTCTATCGGCAACGGACTTTCGCTGCCTGCTTTTCGTATTGGTCCGTTACCGTTGCTGCTGTCTTCGTCGCTCAAAAGATTTGTCATCGATTCTGTAATCTTCAGAGTATCTTTCAACGGCCTCATAGTTGACAGAGCCGCGTCACTTTCGATTCCTAAATCTGGTGAACAGCTGGATTTGCTTCGTCCACCGACAGTTGGATAATTTATGGAAAACCAATACTGTGAATTCTGGAAAACATCAATTTCATTTTTGGTGGTACATATGAACAGCATTTATAAACTGTGACTAGATTAGAATAGACATTGCTAGCTATTAGGAGACTTGCTTTAAAAGATTATGATAAAAACGACTTCATATATTTGTTTGTAAATAGTCTGTCTTATTAATAAATGTTGGTCACTAACGTTATACGCTTGATACTCTTGCATGATGTCGTCGCAAGTTTGCTTCAGTATACCATCCGTAGGTATTGAAGATACACCGCTGGAACTTGGCGCTGAATCGCTAGCATCACAAACTGCAACGTGCCTTCTTAATTCTTTGTTAGCTACTTCCAATTCCTGCATTCGTACTCGATGCGATTCGTTGATTTGATTCAGATCGGAGATCTGAGAATGGATGTCACGAAAATATATTTATAATAAATATCTCCATTCTTTATTTTATTCTTTAGTTTTGCATAACTTCGGTCCGTAGGGACTTGGAAGCCAATAGTGAATGACAATGCAATTATAAAAATATGAAGTAACTGAAGTATGTAATACAAGGGGACAGCAAGTAATAAAAGAATTGTATCAATTGAAATTTTAGAATCGGTGAGCAACGTAGTAATGTCAATATAGAAAGTCTTACCTCTTTGTTAAATTTGTCATGAATATTGCGCACAGTCAAGTCGCATCTACTTTCCGTTTTTCGAAGTTCTTGTTCCAGCCGTAGTTTGTCATTGGTTAACTTGGTATTCTCCACAAGAATTTGGCTGTGTGAAAGAGTTAAATGGTCCAACTCCTTCGTTAAGGTTGTCATGTGTGCCTTAGCAGCTTCATTTTCATCTTCCAGTTTCTTAATTCGTGACCTCAGCTGAAATTATTTATGCATTCCGTTATTTCGAAGTAAAAATGTATAACAGGACAGATTAATCAGAAATTCCATCAGATGAGAAGTTAGTTGCTTCAACTAATAACTGGATTGTGGATTTTGTGCATTTATGACAAAAATGAGTAATACAATTTAAAGGTGTAGGAAATTAAAAATAATTTGCGTATTTGTATTGTTAACGTGAAAAGAATGATTGTTTTACCATTTCGTTTTCTCTGTTAAGCGTAATAAGCATCTCCGCGGCTTTTCTCTCCGCGTTCTCTTTGTAATGCGACAATTCAGCTTTCTGCTTATTCATTTCTGCGGCCATGCTTTCCAGATCGACCAGTTTATTTTCCAGCTGTGCCCTGCGCGCATTGTTCTGCTTGCTCTCCTTCTTCAGCGTGTGAACTTCGTGTACTCTCCTTTCCAAAGACGTTTGCAATTTTTCACAGAACTTCTGCGATTTTTCTAGCTTGACGATTAACGGGGATATTTTTTCATCGAACTCCTGTAAAATATGAAATTCGATTTCGTGTTAATATCTTAGTCGGCAAGAGCAGCTTGTTTACTGGTACATACTTACATAATCGAAAGTGGTCTTGGCGGTCAATTCGTTCCTAAGAGAACTGAGTTCCGAGTATAGGAAGGCATTTGTCTCTTTCAGTTCTTGTATTTGATGGCTGGCCTCCGTGTCGTTCAAATCATTTTGATAAGTTTTGTGATAAGGCACGTATTCAAGAGAGTCCTCGGAATCGGTAAACGTTTTCGTGTATTTCGAGAACCTGGGTCGGTTCACGGACTTCTGTTGCGTTTCCTGGAGTCCAATCCTAGCCATAGAGACCGTCCTGTCTGGTTCAGAGAACGCTTCCGAGTCTGACTGCGTGGATGTTTGATTTTTCGTAGCGCTAAGCAGATTCTCGGATCGACTTTTCTTCACTCTACCGTCGATCGGTCTCACGTTCGTCGTTTCAACGTTAACCGGTATATCATACATCGAAATTCCTTCGAGGGCGTTCAGGAAATCCTCGGAAAGTATCCTCGAGTTGGTCAGAACATCGAGAACGATCTTTTTGTGCTCGTTACCGATGGTGTCGGTGTAATCGACGTTCTTCAACATCTCCTTCATAAACTTCACCAAGTCCTTCAAGTGTGTACGCAATAGTTCGCAGTATTTCCTGTCCTTCTCCGTCTGATTATCCCCGTATCCATCCATCTCCATAGCGATGTCCGGTCTGGATACCAGCTTCAGCCACTTCAAGTAGTCGACTTCTTTTTCCAGCTCATTTTTCTGGATCAACAGCTTCTGTACATAGTCTGTCATGGTTTTTACGTCTATGGGTTCGTTCCCGTCGACGTAATTCAATTGGATCACCTCATTGGTAAACGTCACCTTTATACCAATGTCGTTCAGCTCTTTGATCAACGCAGATAGCTGCGTGCCAGCGCTTTCGTGCACGATGTCCGATCTGTTTCGGCTTCTCTCATGACTATTGTTCGCGGTCATGTGGTTGTGGAGTTTCGCGATCTCTTTGTTCTTGCTCCACAGTTCCGTGTTCACCAGCTGCTGCAGGTTCTGCGTCTTCACCTGCAATTCTTTCGTCAGTTGATCGATTTTTCGGTTCTTCTCCTCGATTTCACCGTCTTGGAGTTGTAGCTTGCGTAAGAGGTCTTCTCTTTCGTGTAGGCTCTCGGTTTCGTTTGTCGTGGTTTCTTTCAGCTTTTGGAATTCGTTAACCTTGTCCTCCAGCTGCTCCTTTATCGCCTTTTTCTCGATTTCTAAGATCTCGATCTTCTGTTCCCTGTCCTGCACACGGCCTAGCAGCTCCTGTCAAGAAAGATCAACTTTTAGAACGTAAAGCTCTTTTAGTGGACAAATTTATTTATATCTAAATTTATTTATATATAAATTATGTATTTAATTTATTTATTTAATTATTTAATTATTATTTCTCAGCATAAGTCCATCCAAGTTGTCATATTTTCAGCTAAATCTATTGAATCCACATTTAACTAAAAATTATTTTTAAATCATAACCGAAAAATCAGTTTAGATAACCAATGTAAATCGTGGCCTCCTAATAAGTGCTTCCTTTGATATATTCATTATTGCAAAATCAAATTATTAGTAGAAAAAATTCATTTTTCTTTATACTTGTATACATATTGATATTTATGGATACATGAACATCAAAGGCATGGTTCCGTAGTGAATGAAGACTAGTCCTCTTTTTATACAAATACAGTCACATTTGATTAAAATAAAAATTCATATTTTATTCGTTATTCGTATGAAATTTATACCTCTAAGTTATTAGTAGTTCGGAGAAAAAAATTTATTTTGTAAAATGTTATAATAATGCTGCATTTCCTACTTGATATGAAACGTATCAAGGAATCCGTTTAAATTAATTGGTGTTTGGTAGGTAAATACCTACTTGAATGTCCCTACACTGTTTAGTAATGTTTTTAGTTAATTGCTTATCTTTAAATCGCAATTAAATTGCACGAAGAACGTTACAGCCAAGAAACTTATTTTTAATAAATTTCAGTTTCATACATCAGGCTGTCCTTCGATAAAATTTCGAAAAACGTCGAAATAAACGTGATACTAAAAGACAGTTTTTCCTGATATCTGTTGTAACAATTATAAAAATAATATTCATCGTTTATAGAATAATGACCATACAGCAGATTTGAAAAAAATCGTATAAGTATCGTGAATATAGACACAGTAATTGGTACCCCCACAGTAATCGGGTCCCTTGGCCTAAGAGCTTTACCTGCGACTCAACTTGTATCTGCGTCTCCAAACGACTCTTCTCAGCCTTGATGGTCTCTATTTGGTCTCGTAGGTCGTTTATTTTCGCTTCCATTTCGTCGAATCGTTGCTGCACATATAAAGTATTGTTCTCGTCAATAAAACTCGGCAATAAATCGGCAGATCGATTTATTTGTAGAAACAGTTGTGATTACAAAGCATGTGGTATACGTGTATGTATATACAAATTTATAATCCGTGCGAATTAAACGATAGGGAATAAATTAGACATTCGGAAATGTGATACGTGTATGCGTGCGTGTAATATCGTGATGTATAGGGTTTAACGGGAAGGAGGGAAGCGGAGGGGAATTAGAATTTCGGTTTTCTTGACCAACTGCGCGGCGATACAAGGGTAACGATATCTGGCCCCTAAAAGGAAAAACATAGAACGAGTTTGTAACTTTACTTCATCTAGTCTTAACCCTCGGACAGCGGACCATTCTTACAATATCGATCGCGTCCATCAACTTCTTGCAACGTATTTTATTTTAGAGATACTGTAGAGCCTCCATTATCCGAACTTTCGACGTCTAAAGTCTTTTTAATACCCCAACATGCTTCAGATGTGAATAGCTCAATCTACGGCGATCCATATGCAACACACTATTTATTCTGCAAATTAATAACAATTAAATCTAGCACTACAACTAAATAACTGTTCTAATATTCGAACAGTCTCACGTTACCCTGTTCAGTTCGGACAGTCGAGTTTCTACAGTATGTACGTCGTATAGACACACTTTCTGTTTTTTTTTTTCAATTTTTATATCCTGGGCCAATATAGACCCAGGCTCCGCCGTCGGAGGGTTAACTCTACCGACATTCTGTCGATCCGATTTAAATAGATAATTACAGGATAGGAAATTTGAATGAACGGTCCTTCTAGAAGATGTAATCGCAAAGTACTCAGTGTTCTTTTCAACATTAATTGTTATCAACTTAAAAAACAATGTAATGTATACCTACAGTCATTTTTAATCAATAATCTATTAAGTTGCTAACAGGGCAAGTGCATTCTGTATATCAATCGTTTTTAGACTTTTTGTAAATAATTATTGAAATAAGGAAAAAAATATTATTCGTACAATAATCTTAGAGTCTTTTCCTGGACGAAGGTGATACAATGAGAAGAATGGCACACTAATTAGAAATGATTCCACAATTATTGGATTGGTTTATTTTCTAAATGATGCCACTTATATTGATAAGTCTGAATAAATAGTGACTGTAACAACACGGTCAATTAATCTCAATCACGTTTATTTGCAAAAGCATATGAGGCTATAAAACGTTTACTACAATTAAACTTCTATGCAACTAATCGGAAATACTCGAATACGTTCTAAAGTATGCTCGACAAGATAAAAATTCATTTTTTTCTGTTACAGGCATGAAATTGTTTCAATTAGACTCCCAGAAATCAGGGGATGTACATAATGCTACCACTGGCAAAAAGTATTCGATCAAACGTATCAAGTGTTTAATATTTTCAATGTGGAAAATATTTCCATTGACGACAAAAGCAAACGCAATGCTAAAGCATGTCATATATAAACACAATATTAATATGAAAATGAATATAAAGCGAACAAAGACACTGACTCAAGGGAGAGTGTAATTACCCCCAAGCATTCAGAATATATTTATGGCAATGTTTATTGTCATCTTTACCGTTAGAAATATTAAAAAGTATCACTTCGCAATGCTATTGAAATTTTCTTATAATTCTCTCGTGCAGGTAAACAATTAATTCGATATTTGCTCAAAAGCAAAACGATTGTTTTATCGATATTTTTCTGAAACATTAGTTGACTAATATATAATATTTAATATACGCCTAAATAATTGTTTGAACATTCAAAAAATTCAAAAAATTTTGATGGAATATTTTTTGCAAGGGGTAGTAGCTGCTTGTTTATCGATTGGTTTGGATAAAAACTATCGTATTACGTTGATCGGAAATTACGAAACACAGTGGGACATTGGGAGCCTTCGAAAGCGAAACACTTGATACACATCACAACACCTACCTCCATTCTTACCGAAGCACACAAACAGGAGAACATTGTTATCGATTATTCGCTATCCGTTCGATACAACGAATGAAAATTGAACTCGGTACTCGGCTCGAATGCTACGGTACAGTTAGCACCGGCGAATACCCGTGAAAGCACAAAAGCGACGTTTCTCTTCGAGAGTTAATCTCCGAGTTCTTCTGGTTCGATCGAACGGTTGTGAGATCACGAAGAATCGTCGCTCTGTAGCTATGTCTCGTGAAACAGTCTCGCACGTGTTCCGCGCAGAAATCTCTTTCGGGGGTCGTTTTCTTCGTTGGACAATTACTTTCGAAAAAGGAAAAAAAAGCTTCCTCTCAAATAATACCGAAGGAAGTCGAGTGTGTCGTTTCAAGTCGAAAAGCGAAGAAAAAAAAATATGAAAAGAATATGCGTGCTCTTCAGTCTCTTAGTCGAGTGATGCGTGTCGATCGTAGTCGTTTCTTTTTGTTTTTCTTGTTTTTCTATTGTTATTGTCGTTCGTCGTGGAGGAGACCACGGTGGTTGATACGGTCGAGGTGGATTTTCGTGCGAAGACTGCCGAGTACGGATCGCGTAGACTTCGCGAGCAGACTGTCTCTATTATTAGACGAAAGGCATGTCTTCGGTTTGGTATCTCTGGGAGATGCGATGCCGCACGGTGCTCGGTCTTCCACGAAAATCGCACGACAGCTCGATCCCTAGCGAGCCGAGTCCGTCTTTATTCGATTTTATTAAGTGCTCGACATCGGCAATTCGCGCTCGTTTGAAACGGAATTTTTCGTGTGGGCCGGTTTCAACGACGCTGCCGGTCGTCGACAGGCCCGAGCCATAGTCTTCTCGAGGCCGAAGACTATTGGCGCTCGTGTTGCTTTTGTTCAACGAGTAATGCTGCACTTCCTTCTTTCAGGCAATGAAAGTCTATTTCGCAGGGTTAACAACCTAGGAAATGGTATTGGTCAAATTAAGCACCAAGGAGACAGTAATCGAAAGGTATCGGCATTAAACACTGTGTGTGTTTCACTATTTGGTTTGATTGTACAAGAAAACGTGACCTACAGTGGGTCCACAAAAGCATTCGAACGCTAAATGTCCGACTTGCGATAAATCTTCGATATTAAAACTGTAATCATTTTGTTCAAAACAATAGTACAACGATAAACCTGGTCTCATCTTAAAGTATATCGAACGTACTGTATAATGTAGGCAAAATAATTATAGTTTTAAAATTGAATCCTCTTTACAGTAGAACAACAAAAATTTGAGAAAAAAAAATAATCGAATGAGGAAGTAGTACTGATCCAATATCAATATTGTTTATCTTTTTGATTCGATACCGTAAAAGAATTTAGGTCACAGCAGAAACCTAGGTTACAATACAAGAACGAGCTTGAATTTTGGAGCCTGGAGGCTTGGGCTTCAACCTAATTAAAACTATATATATAGTTTGGCCCATGAGGCAGACTCATCTGAGTCTGAAGTTGTCCAAGACCCTTCGCAATACTTCTATATACATATACCAATATAAAGAAATGTACAGAATGCGTTCTTTTAATTTCGTAACTTGAATAGTTAATCATTGAGTACCAAGACTCGAGCGAAATCAGACAATCAGACAATTCACAGACGCAAAATGAATCATTCATTTATTCACTGTAAACTTTAACAACGGAGTACTGATTACCTCGTCAAACTTCAATTGTGACAGAACTTTAGGTGTGTACTGGAAGATGTGAAAGTGTGTCGTAATTAGACGGTTCGGGGAATGAATATATTGTCGTGGATCACTGTACAGTAAAATTATTAGTTGTTCATGAGTTGTAAAAGATTGTATAAAAATTTATTAATATTTCGTTTAGTTCCAGGAAACAGTATACAGAAACGGTTATATATGTAGGGTTGACAGAGAGCATGTAAAACTTAAATTGTATTTTACAACTACTCATATATACAAATTAATTAATGTATCTATGAAATCTCTTAAGTTACCATCTCCCTCTTCCCTATACATAACCAATAACTGCATATATACAAACTGCGTTTTATATACATGCACCAATAAAAAGAAAGCCGTGCATAAATATAACAAAAAATTAAAAAGGAATCACATAATCTTTCTTCGAAATGGATGAAATCTCGAAAACAATAAACCCGAACGAAGTATTCTACTGGCTAAGATTGTCAAAAATTTAAAAAAGAAAAACGTTATTCGAAGCTAACCATCAAATGAAAGACAAGTTATGGTTAAAAGTTTCTTTCCGTACATGTGAAAATATTAGTCGAGTTCGGAATGATTGTCGCAATTGTTCTGTAAGTCGTAAGAATGCAAAAAAAAAATCAAAAAATAGCGAACGGTACCCCAAAGCGATAGGTGTCATGCAGTGAGAGTGATGTCAGTAAAGCAGAAAAGCAGAAGTAGAAGTAGATGTTAGGTGAGTTCAGTGTCTCTGAAAGAAAGAGAAACGCTTGATAATAAACTAAGCAACTCCGTGACTTGGCTATCATTCTACGTAGAACGCATTGCAAAGCGGCAAGGATCCTATCTTTGCGTTTCTAAATTCGCAAAATGATTCATAAAATCTGTCTTCATAAATATTAGTACTTTTTCAAAAATACCGAATATAACTATGGCCAAATTCTATATTTTATTAGCAAGAGAATGAAAGTGAGAATATGCATAGTGTGGTGCAGCAAATTTCGAGACAATGTAACAAATTCTAGTTACAGGAGGTGAATTCAGAAACGCAGAGACAATGGAGCAGAGATGAAAAATCATGATGTCGACCTGATTGATGGGCGTGTGCTCCTCTCTTCTGTCCCTTCGCATGTTCGAGTTCTCGCCTTCCCGTAGTCGGTGCAACTCAATTTCCAATTCCATGATCTTTTGCTCTTTCATTAGTTTGCTCATTTCTAGCTGTTCTTGTCTCTCCATGAAACCTTGGATGGTCTTAATCGCCTTCTCGTGGTCCGTCTCCAATTTTTTCAGCTTAGAGTCCACGGTCTCCGCGTGCTTTTGCATGTTGCACAGCTTCAACACAAGTTGCTTGTTCTTCTCTTGACGACGCTTTATCTCGATATCCTTCTCTTCTAACTCCTGCAACAAACGCACAGAACAAACGTATCGCATTAACATAATACCCAAAAACATATACAGTGGCTGTCCTGGACCGAACTAATGTTTTAGAATCGCGTTCGTGACCAAAATTCCGAAAATCGGTCAAATCGAACCGAGTTCAAATTTTGCACATAGTCTCATTTTGCATTGAAAACATGTTTCCCAAAAAGATTTTCGGCGGCTCAAAAAGAAACTTTTTATCATACTAGTATCATTTTCTGCCTGATCGATATAACATTCTCTACCTTACCGACATAACGCTTGGATTAGGTGCAGTTTCTGAATCTGTTATTGCTTCAAGCGGGTTGAGTCATGTAGAATAATGAGAAGAAATATGTATATCAAGTTATACACATGATGTTTGGATTTTATCTTCATAAACAATCAATTTCTGATTTTGATATAACTTTACAGATTTGTAGAACAGCTATTTTACGACTACAATTTCTTTGTACTTATTTCTTTATGCTTATTTTAAAGAAATATATAAATATCTTCATTATTGCAGTAATCGAATGAAACACAGTATATGAATAATCTGCGAAGTTCACAGTATGTGAAGTTTTGGGTTCTACCTACTTGTTTTTTCTCTTTTTTTCTACATAAACGCATACAATCCGCAGTCTAATGATAAAAGAATTATTAAACGCTACAAACCTTTACTAGATCTCTTACGGATTTTGTCTCGCCGTTGGGAATGCCAATTGGCGACTTTGAACGCGACTTTGACCGCGGCGACCTTTCCCTGTTCGGTTCCCAATCGAGACAAGTGTTTTCTCTCTTCGTCGAACCATCGGCGTTGGTAATTTTCTGTCCTAGCCTCGACTGTAATGGTTCTTCAATTAATTTCATTCCCGACGAACTGCTGGTGCTCGGTATTGATCGTTTGACATAACCATTCTCGAACTGCAATCAAAATCGATTGGACTATGATTAAAAGTCACGAGACACCCAATCGAATGCATCGAGTCATCATTCATATACAGTGCCTACTCGAGAATTGTCCAAAACATGGGTCTGGCCAGGAACAAATATCGGCTAGAAGATGCTATTCTTTGATCCACGTAGAAAAGGACAGCGAAGCTCGAGGACTTTGGTCGCTCACGGGGTATACCCCGCGGTAGTACGGATAATTCCGGGACAATTATAGGCTAGATATTTGAGACATTTATCGAGTAGAGACTGTATTCTCATATCGCGAAGAGCTTGATTAATATAATAGCAAATATTGTCTATTGCAATAGGAAATACAGTGAAATATCACCTGAGAGAGCAAGGAGCGATGTTTATTGTTAAGATCCGTCAAAGCGTCGTCTCTGGTTTTTATCGACGCCCTCAGCTGATCGATTTGTTTCTTGCGTTTCTCTGCAACAGCGTTCAGCTCGTCCAACGCCTGACACTTGTTCTCCAGCTGCGCGTTCAGCTCCTTGTTCACTCTTCTCGTCTCGTTCTGATCGTTTCTACACTGTTGCAGGTCGACGTCCTTTTTTAGAAGCTCCTCCTCCAGTTCTTTGACCTTCTCTCGTAGACCCTCCGACTCCTGCACTCTTTCCGCGGTCAAATTTGCTCTCACATGCGTCTCAGCCTCCAAACGTTCTCTGAGCTCATCCCTCTCGATCTCCAGCTCTTGCGTCCAGCCACGTTCTTCGTTCAAGCTTGTTGTCACCTGTTCCACCTGTATCATTGTACCGGGTGAAACCATTTAATTTATCTGCACTGTATGTTTCTCGTTTCGAATTGATCGATATTTCGAATTTCGAAGTGAATTCAATTTTTGTACATTCAATTTGGTTAGATTTGTTTACTTTACACCTCTTTCGCAATTAGACTATGGATCTTTGGGCAAACTGAACATTTCGTGCATTAATTTTAAGAAAGTGTGTTAAAATGCCGCATCGCAGGATGATAGAGAAATGCGATACTCGTGAACAACTCCTCGTAACGTACCTAATAAATCTTCTATGGTAAAAAATAAATAGCGGTATTATTATTCGCTGATTGCAAGACGAGAAAAAGAACAGCTTTAAATATTCTAACAGCGAAAGATGACAATAAACTGGACTCGCCTACGACTGGAGACGAACTGATTATTTGTTCTTTTTGGGTTCGGAGTTATGATAGCCGCCTTCTTATCAGCTGTGGGGTTTTTTCGCGGTGGCCGGAGGAAGTGAACAGTGATAGTGTTGTATCGATACATGTAAAGAGGAGAATAAGTAGGACACCGTGGAATTTGCTTATCAACTTCCATCCTGGTTAGGAATTCTTCACCAATATTAGAAAATTTTTAAAAAATGGCATTACATTATAAATTCCCATGGGAACAGAAGAGTTCTCCAAAGTAAAAGTTTCAGTTCAAATAGAAATAAAAATTTGTCTACAACAGAGACAAACAGTTTGTTCATCGATATCACAAAAGTTCTCAATTAAAAATAATGAAAGCCATTTAACGGTTAGTGCTCTAACAAGTTGAACAAAAATCGAAATTTTTGAATTATCAAAGTTCTTCTGGTAATTAATGATGTGCTTCTTACCTCGGCCTCCAGGGACGCAACAACTTCTTCCATTTGTCGCAACTTCTCCTCGGTGTCCACTGCCTTTTCCGACGTGATACCGAATGCTTGCTTGTAATATATGGATGCATCTGCCTTCGCCTGGTATTCCGTTAATTCTATTGCAAATGGAAAACGACAAAACGTGTCAACGCACACATAATAAAATGTCTCGAAACATTTTATTTGTACATATATCAAAATGATTTTTAGATAAACTTGTGAATATAGACAAAAGATGTCTATTATCATGACTGTCGAGAAGTAATCGATGCAGTGAAAAAAATGTAGTATCTCATTTAATATCCATTATGCTTTAAAAGTAAGTATAATTAATAAAGGCACCCCAACAGTAATTAGGTCCTTTACCCTAAGTGCTTTGAAATGATTATCCCACAGACCTTTCTCTAATCTTCGGACCTTCTCTTGTTCTGCCTCGAGCGTTTGCTGATACTGAATCTCCTTGCGCGAGCATACTTCTTTCTGCTCCTCAATTAATTGGATGGCTTTGGCTGCTTGGCTAAGAAGTTCCTGCTTCTCCACCAATTCTTTCCTCAATGATTCGTTTTCGACCTAACAGCAGACAGACAGTTCTTGTCACTTTAAAATTAAGAAATTTACCATTTTAACTCTATTTTGGGGTCTGGACTATAATTTACGCGGATCACATAATACAGTGAAGTCTCGATACATGTCGACAACACGGGTCTTTCCAGCGTCCTGTATCGTCCAGAAGACACGCCCGAGTCGTGTTATGTTTACACTTCGCGATAGTGGCGATAATTCCGCGACGTATATAGAGAAATCACTGTACTACTAAGTACAGTAGAGGCGGAATTGAAAGAAACGATAAAACTATTCCTAAGATACGTCAAAGTTCAATTCATCATACATCAAATTCAAAAAACTTTTTATTTTGCAAAACGATCCGGAGTTTATAGGAATTCTTCGTCGTTCAGATGGAAAGAAAAGTTTATATTCACTGTATGCCTATGTTTTCTCCAGAGGCTATTAAAGTTAAATTTCCGAGAAAGTTAATATTTTTATAATTTGACGAAAACAAGGTTTTGAAAGTGAGAACCTTCAATTCAATATTCTTCTTTATTGCATTTTCATCCACCGATGTGATTCCCATTCGTTCCTCGAGGAAATAGATCCGTAACTTTAGGTTGAAGTTTTCCTTTTTGAGAGCTTCCAACTCGTCCTCGTAGTCCTTCATTGTTCTACCACCCCTGTCCCTGGTCCCGATCACCCCCGTCGGTGAGGTTTTGCCAGGTAATCTTGCATTTGTACCTGAAACGCAAAAATAAATGGTATTTACATTCGTGTTTTAAGGGACCACCATCTTTTGCTAAAATAAACAGATCGATTTCTCAATATTGCTGTTGGGTCAGGGTCCCAATTACTGTGAGATACAAACAAAGATTTAATAATTAACACGTTCACGTTCAAGATGTGCATCAGTTGAAGAGTAATCCTTTCCACGTGACAATCACGCGGTACTAATGAGAAACATTCGATGAAATTCCACCGAGTGTCCTGACACTTACAGTGAGTAACGAAAGTATTCGAACGCCGTTTAAATCAGTATAACTTTTTTTTTTAGTGAATCAAACGACCTGACTTTTTTGAGGAGTTAGAAGAATTGGTTTTCCAAATGATGTGTAAAAAAGATTTTGAAAAAATTGCAATTGGTAAGAATTACATGAGAAAATAAAAATGGCACTTTTCACAACTTTTTTATTTGAACCTGTAGTGAAAATTTAAAATATGCGTTTTGTAGATATATGTTAGTTATATACATGCTGCAAATTTCATTGAAATCGATTAATATACACACGAGCTACAACTAGTTAAAAGCGCTGAAAAGCGTAGATTTTCACGACTTTTGGTCAGTTTCTACTTAAAATCCTCAGATTCTAACATATTTTGATACGTGCCATTTTTATCTGCGTCAGCCGATTTCGATGAAATTTTCAGTACGTGTATAACTAACAGAGATCTACAAAACGCATATTTTAAATTTTCATTACAGGCTCAAATAAAAAAGTTGTGAAAAGTGCCATTTTTATTTTCTCATATAATTCTTACCAATTGAAATTTTTTCAAAATCTTTTTTACACATCATTTGGAAAACAAATTCTTCTAACTCCTCAAAAAAGTCAGGTCGTTTGATTCACTTAAAAAAAAAGTTATACTGATTTAAAAGGCGTTCGAATACTTTCGTTACTCACTGTATGTGCGGTATTGTGTGTGTGTGTGTACAATAATCACCAGACTCGAAGTCTTACTTTGCATAATTAATACTGCGGGTGATGCTTAATACCATCTGGTATTATTGCCGGCGCTCGAACTCCCGTTAAGTCATCTCGGACGAAAGAATTTCAATAGAACAGGCCCGTTCGTTCTCGGCCACCTGAATTTCGAATCTTAACGCGCCTAATGACTTCCCGAGGATGCGCCGTTCCGGCCGAGGGAACGCCAATCGCGATTAAATCGATCCGGTGCAGGTATCTTTACCTTTAACCTTAACATTTACGTGCTGAGAATGAGAACCCGAATTTTGTGCGATTACGTTACTCGGCTGTGACACTTCGCGTCTTCCCTAACCCGTACACCCCCTAATTCTCGCCTGAACCTAACCGCATCACCGTGGGATCACGGACAACGGACGAACGATCGATTCAAGTTGCCCGATCGTGTGATCGAGGTTAACAGATGAGAGCAAAGGCGAATTTACACTTGGGATATACAGGGTGTTTCAAAATTATATACACTCCCTGGTTAGGTAGAGATCTGTTAAAAAAAAAAACAAAATGGATCACAAAATTGATCTTGACCCTTTTTCTCAAGGTCAAAATGCTTATCAATAGTACTCATCGCGAAGAACAAAAGTTTCAAAGGAACTACAGGTCTCGAGAGTCAACCGTTCTCTTGGAAAACAACTTTAAAGTTTCGTAAACTATTTCGTTCCATGTGTCTACAGGTTGTCACAAAATGTTGGAAACGTGGAGGGGATGATTCTACACAAATCCACCAATTTTACTTTCTGAGGTAATCCATTTTATTCTACATACTCGTGAAATTATAGTGGAAAATACTTTACGCGAAAGTTTTCGATATGAAAACCGAAGAAAATTTTCAGATGAAACATAACATCCTTTACTATTGTTTCGGACAAAAAACGACTAATCCTTACCGAAGCGAAGTTATTCCTACCATTTCTTGGAACGGCACAACCAATTCTGTTTATTTCACTCGCAATCAACGTATCCCACTCTCTCGTCTTCGGTGCACTCGAGAAGCGAGCAAAGCGAAGACAGATAACAGCCGGCGAGAGTTTCATCAACCTCTTCGACAATATTCGCAAATGACGTTTCGAACCTGCGCGTGTTAACGAGCCGCAACTGGTTAAACTTTCAGAAAACGAGTGCCATTTCTATTTTTGCGTGTACACTTACCGATTGCAAATTTTCCAAAATGTTTTTGCTTTTTATTTTAATCACATTCTCGTTGAATATTAACATTTTTCAAAGAAAGAACTCGAGAATCAATATAAATTTTAAACAGGTCGAATTAAAAGCAAGTAATACTTCATTAACACGTTGACTGCCATGTCACCCATATATGGGTGACGGAATTATTTGTCCATGTTTTAAAATGAATTGTTACGTTAATGTATGATATTGTACCAAAGATTAGAATCTGCAAAATTCAAGAAAGTTAGAAGACTACTCAATATAATATATTTAATTTTTTTCAATTGTTATTTCATTAAATAACACTCTGATTTTATGGAATTTATGAGCTTTCTAGTTTGGCAGTCAAAGTGTTAAATACTTCGTATGTCGTTGAATTATTTTCTATTTTTTCTGATACAATCTTCAGGGGTTTTAAAATAAATTTTTACGTTAATATATTCATTGTACCAAATTTGATTAGGATCTGTAAAATGCAAGAAAGTTGGAGAACCACACAATATCATACATTTAATTTTTTTCAATTTCTATTTTATTAAACAACTTACTTTGATTTCATGGATTTTTTGAGCTTTGGCGATCAAAGTGTTAATCACGAATTAACAAGGTAATGGCACAGTAAATGGGACAAGGACACTGAAGAGTATTGAATGATGGTCATTGGTGTGAAACTGTGTGGAATTATGAACAAGAGAGTCAGAGCGTCGATGTGTGTAGACTGTAAATCATACAGCAGCTCGCGAAATGCGAAACTAAAGATAAGTCCGATGACGTTCCATTTAAGGGCAAGGACCCTCCGCGACACGTTCGTGACTAACACACACGAACGTAACACAGCGCAGGGGAGGCTGAGACGCGCGCGCGCCGACGCGGTATCGTTTTTCTCCAGGTGCGCTTGTTGCAATGATTGAACGTTGAATCGATCCTATTCTCGAATTCATCCGAGCCACGTGACGGATGCGAGTTTCGCGATGCCGGACGGGCGCCGCGACGCGCGTCTTGCTCCCTTTAAATGTTTTCTGGCGCGTCACCAAGCGCCGTTAAACCTTTCAGACGATCCACCGTGTCACCGTCTTCGCGCGGTTCGATCAACATTTTTACGAGCCTCCTCCTCCTCGTTTTTCTCTCACCCTGTCGCTTTGTTTTCGAATATCCCCGTGTCGTTCTCTTTCTTCTCGAGAAAGGTGAAACGCGCGGGGACTGCGCAGTCAACCACCTCGAGAATGTAGAGGTAGGACTTTGGTCGGGGTCAAAAAGATAGCGACACCCCACGTTTGACTTTGTCTCTCCATATGACATCGGAAGTAGAAATGTACTCTTCGGTGAGTCAGTTCTGTACAGGGTGCCTCGTCCGATTTTGGCATCTTGATTTTCTCTCAAAGAAATTTGAATGGTATCGAATATACATTTGGTGTTATTGGTTTTATCGTGAGTGGACGCGAGAAGGTCGTATGAAGGTCAACTTGGTGTTTTTTTTTTTAATGGAATGGACATTACTTATAGAAAAGTATTGGCCTACTTCTGACGAACAGTTAACACTTTGACTGCCAAACTAGAAACCTCAAAAATTCCATAAAATAAAAGTAAGTTACTTAACGAAATAAAAATTGAAAAAAATCATATGTATGATATTGAGTAGTCCTCCAACTTTCTTGCATTTTACAGATCGTAATTAAATTTGGTACAATGAATATATTAACATAAAAATTCATTTTAAAACCTGGACAAATATTTCCATCATCCATATATGCGTGACATGGCACTCAACGTGGTAACAGTTTAGGAGATATTTCAATTGAAATAATCATAAGACGCCAGTACTGTCGTACTAAGGGTGTTAGCTTCTGTTTATTGCAGAAAACTGTTGAAATCGATTAAAAAACCAAGTTGATCTTCGTATTGAGCTTCACACGTCTACTAACGAGAAAACTAATAACGCCAAAGTATTCCCCACTCTCGTACCATTTATATTTCACTGAATTTTATTACAAATGCATAGTAGATCTTTTTATCTGCTCTTGCTCTGTATTGTGCCGCGACGAGCGGCTTAACAAAGTGTAATTCAAAGAATGGGCCGCGAAATAGAAATTATTGAAATACAAAGAAGAAGAAAAGTCGAGTGAAAATGAAATATCACGAATGACAGCTCGTCGGTTTGTTACGGCGTGCTACCCAAATGCATCTGCCATTTATGCTTTAATATAGTCTATTAAGCTCGGTGGCTCGCGGCACGACCTTTCTTTATGCGAGATAATTCAGCACAAAGGGGACATATATCTGACGTACTAAAATCATGTGTAGTTTTATTTGTTCGCTGAGCTTGGATAGTATAATAAAATTGTATAAGTGTTATATATTATTTTACAATTTATTTCTAAGTACTACGAACAATTTTTACTCCGACAATCGGAATACAAGAATCGATGTATCTCTGAAGAGTGTTGATAATTTCGAACGTAACATTTGCCTTATCGACGGAGTAACTCTATTTATGTAACACTGCCAATTTCTTCTCCGCCGTGGAACATTCATTAATTGTTATTGTGCTCGTGATATGTTTAGACCATTCGCATAAATCATCCTGAAGAGAGTTCAAATAATCACGCTTCACGTGGTGAGATTTAATAGGCAATAATACGAGCTAAATATACAACAATCCTCGAAGCCAAGAACCGTGCACACAAACCCTAGTTCCAGCATACATTTTTACAATTCATAAGTTCCATTAAACCCAATTATTACTATTGTTCGCCTGTGTTACTCTGACAAATAAAACTTCGGAATAGCAATAAGTAAAAAAGATTACACGTGTTATTGGACATGGACAAAGAATTGTTCTTTCATGTATTCATGAGAACATTTTCATTTGCAGGCAGCGGAATTTATGCATTTATGACAGAAATGAATAGGTGTAATTTAAATCAGTAGAATCATTAGAAGCATTTAGAACCACTGCTATATTTTGTTCGGCCTGTTAAACATATTTTGAAACAAAAGAAATTTCTGCTTCACTCCACTTTGCTGCAATGCTGGTGGAAAATTTTTCTTTTGCATAAATATCCGCTGTCTACAAACAATATTGCGTATACGTATATTGTGCAAATGATTAACACTTTCACTGCCAAACTCGAAACCTCAAAAATTCCATAAAATCAAAGTAAGTTATCTAATGAAATAAAATTGAAAATAATTAAATGTACGACATTGAATAGTCCTCCAACTTTCTTGCATGTTACAGATCCTAATAAAATTTGGAACAATTAATATATTAATGTAAAAATTCATTCTAAAACTTGGACAAATAATTCCGTCACACACACACATGGGTGACAAGGCAGTGAACGTGTTAATATTTTAATGCAAATGACCGCCTGGAATTATGATTATCTTGCAAACAGGTACAGTCTGAGAAACGAACATTTTCTATTCGTTTCGTTCCTCACGGATAAAATGAAGCCTTCGAGCGAAGCCAATCGGCACTCGTCGATTAGTACTTAAAATAGCAGATTGTACCGAACATGTCTTGATCTTGTGTCCGTCTGTCCTGGGTGTTCTCGGTTAAGGTCAAAGCCTCTGAGCGTGACCTACCGCATCCCATGCCACGTGGAACGAACTCGATACGATCACATCTTGCGCGCTATTACTAAAGCTTACACCTAAATCTAAAGCTACGAGTGAAAAACGGTTCGCGGTTGCCCCCTGAAATTCGTAGATCTTTCCGCGACGACCGCACAAACACCAACTGACGCGACGCGGGGAATGGCGGAGCAGCGCCAAAGTTTACATCGCAATAACCCGCAGTTAAAATTATATACCGGGCATATATCTCGTGCCTGTAGATACAGTCAAACGTTTCAAGGATTCGTCGAACTACCGCCACGCGGAGCAACCTCTTCCTCAGAAGCATCTTCTTTTTTATAAACCACTGAATATCAAATTATAAGGAGAACGTGATAACACTCTCATTCTATTCAAACGTAAATAGCTAAATCTATGGCGATCCATACGCACAACTATTTATTGTACAAAATAATTAAAATCGAATCTAGCAGTATAAGTAGGTATATTCATGTGGCGTATCTTATAACAGTAAAAACAGTAGACAAATTTTAAAATTCTATTAAACATATTAACCCCTTGCCCTACAATAACGAGCCAGACTCGTGATGAAGATTCTGAATAGAGCCTAATAAATGTGAACGTTATTAATTTCCTTTAAACCGAAATGAAATTCCATTTTGTTGTAGTTGATATATATCCTTTGGAGAGAACATAGGCATACAACAAATATAAACTATCTTTTTTTTTCTATGAAATTCTGAGCGATCAAGAATTTCTAATCATTATAATCACAAAATAAATAGTAGTAGGGTTAAGCTTACCCAGACCTCTAAGCGAGGTTTATACAGCTGAACATTCAACACCGGAACCTAGGGTAAGGGATCCAACTCTGGGGGTAGCAACCACTGTGTCCTATATTATTTTTAAAAGCATAACCCGCGACAACCCGGTACATATCTCTTTCGCGACGACAACCTTGAGTTGACGAAGAAAATCAGGTTTTCCCGTAATTTATCTTATCCTGTTCAATTCTGAAAATTCTGAAAAAAATCAGGCATATGTTAGCCATTAGAGTGCACATCTATGAATTTTTTCAGAATTTTAACTGCGAAACTGAATTTTAAAAAGTCAAAAACAATGTGGAAATGCCGATTTCTTGTAGAAGTATGTAATGAGCAGTCTGTGGATATTTATGCAAAATAAGAATTTTCTACCTGAATTGCAACAAACTGAAATGAAATAGAAACTTATTTTATTTCTTAATATATTTAATAAATTGAAAATAATGTAACAGCCTTTTGACATTTTTCCAATGTTTTTACTGTTTTAAAATACGCCTACCCAATCTTCTCTCACGTGCATAAAATCCGCAGTCTAGTAACGAGACACTGAGTTTATGTTTTTACAGTTTTAGCATCTCGTTATGGTTGTTAACATATTATTTTTCAGATTTTTCAATGTGGGCGCACATAGTTAAAAAAAATCAAAAACCGCTATTTTTTATCGCTTTTTTTCATTAGGCGCAGGGTTGCACAGCCCTTTAATCAATTAATTATGCGATAATTGTCCACCTCAAATTCCAATCGATATCGAGCATTTCATTCAATGTCGTGATCTAACAAAAGCATATCACAGCATGTAGCACGCGCATGTAACGCGTGCAAGATGTATAGTCCTGATATTAGATCGATTACAGGAAATGCCCTATCCATCTTACGTATACTTCCCTCTTATGGTTATAGTTACGAAGGAAATGCTGGCCGGTTCCTCTTTCCACTTGAGTTTCGTTCCAGATGAGGATCCTGTATGGAGCGCACTGCACGTGCATAAGTCCCTGTTACCATAAATCACAACTCTTATGCATCCCGTTTTTGTGCTTTGTACCTTATGTGTCAGAGGAACATGTAGAGCAGGCTTTGATAAATATTGCTGTCCTATACGTGATATGAGAATAACGTTGAGAAGCTTAACCCCTTGCACAATGATTTATTTTGCGGTTTCAGTGACTAGAACTTTTTTGTAATTCGTAATTTCCTAAACAAAGGAGAAAATTTATGTCCATTGCATGCCTATATGTCCTTCAATAGCTGTACATTAACAACGCCAAAATACAATTTTATTTCGGCTTAAAGAAAATTTATGACATATAGATTTATTAGACTCTGTTCAGAATCTTCGTCACGAGTATGACAAGGTTATATTGTACAGCAAGGGGTTAACACCAGATTTATAGAGCACTAAAAGTGACTAGTCTACATTGCTTTATACAAAAAACGAAAATCTATTAAAATTTTTGGTCGCTTTCATTTTAATAATGTTGTACATATTCAAAGGAATAAATTTGTTGCATGATTCCCTCACGGCCTGGGCTCATTTTAATGAGCAGAAAAATGTCACGAATATTTTGATAAAAATTTCAGTAAAAAATAATCAAAGCAGACAGGTTTTGGTCATTGTATTAATATTGTCTTTGGGCTCATTTTAATCAGAAAAATGTCACAAATATTTTGATAAAAAATTCAGTAAAGAATAATCAAAAACAGACAGGTTTTGGACATTGGATTAATATTGTCTTATTAACATCTAATCTCGTATCATGTTACACTTCGTAGCGTTCGAGCTTCTACGCTTCTCAAGAAGTACGTGTCTGTGGTGACAGGGGGTAATTCTTCACAAATATCGTGCACATCTCTGGCACATATACCGAGACATTACTGTACCTCGTTGCTGACTACATAAGCGGGCAAGGGCGCCCGCGCCGCGTCGATGCCCGTGGGCACAGCTACGGGCAAATGACTTAACGAAGTGGGGGTAAGCCGCAGCACAGACGTATGTAGCTGTGACAAATACATGCAGCCTTGTCCCGCAGGGGCGTGGCTTTGTGCCCGCCCGTACGGGCAGACGGTGAACAGCTTCGCTGTACGTTAAAAGGACGAAGCACGATTAAACAAATTAATCTATATTTTACCTTTCCGTCAGTCTCGTTCGCGTCGACCGCTAACAGGCGCTCGAATCTTGTGTAAAATTATGTTCGAACCTCTCGGCTCGTTCCGACTCGAAAGCCTTCACACGGGGTGAAGACTATCCGCGAAAGTTGCATGAAAGTTTAATAGCCATTAAACGGACGCGACGTAAGGTGGATGGGTGGTTCGTGATCCAGCGTTTCCGGGCATCGATCGCGGCTGTGTTCCTTGATTCAGGGATCGGTGCAAGTGCAGCAAATCGAGTCTGCTGGCGGCTAGGAGCAACTCCCGAGCGAAGCTCAAAGCGTATTTATAGATGACACATTTAGGCCAGAACGGAGTTTCGACTGTCTTTATTTTGGCAGGTCGCTCTCCTCCAGTCTCCCGATATCTGCCCGACCGACCTGACTCTGGTAATTAAATCACCGAATTCGCTCCGAATTCGGAACATGATCGGGCGCGCGCGCGCGCGCGATTGTAATATCGCTGGGTCGAGGGGTTCGCGTCTATTAAATGTTAGGCGACAAGTCAGGATCGACGACGGTCAGACATCTTCGCGGTTATTTCGGGTTCGCTTGCACTGGCCGCACCGTTGCGATACGTTGCTACCCTTTGGCAGCGAGCGTGTCATCGGGTTCGTGCCCGAGTCCCCGGGACATCCGTGATCGATAGGCGGTTTTAATTAATTCACTTCTGCGGATTCTATTCGAGCAGAAAATAGACGCCGATTTTAGATCCAACGTGAACAATAATCCTATCCCCATTAGGCTGAAATTTCCGAAAGCGTTACGCGCAGTGTAATTTTAACTGCTTCACGATCCGCTGAGTTATGGGAGCGCATATTCGAACGAGAACCATCCCTTTTCTATTTATCTTGTTATGTAAATTCACATTTAGCCCGGAAACTATAGGTTGTGTAATAAGTCAGGGCTGCATCAAGAGGGGTGCGGATAGTAAATGAAAAATGTTAGTGAATTATCGCATCTAGAAATACTGTAAATATTTCGTAATTTCGGATTAGTGGGAAGCTACCCAAACATGGAAATAGCATGTAGAATTTTTTTTTAAATTCTCGTAACCTCGGCATCATGTGAAAGGACGTTCAACAATAGCAAAAGACTTAAATTACAAAGATTTAATTAAGGGCTGCATCGAGAGGGGTGCGGATAGTAAATGAAAAATGTTAGTGAATTATCGCATCTAGAAATACTGTAAATATTTCGTAATTTCGGATTAGTGGGAAGCTACCCAAAGATGGAAATAGCATGTAGAATTTTTTTTTTAAATTCTCGTAACCTCGGCATCATGTGAAAGGACGTTCAACAATAGCAAAAGACTTAAATTACGAAGATTTAATCAACAGATTTGCTCGATCGAAAGCTAGAAAAGTGAAGTTGAGTTTTGTTAGGTAGATGCCTGCATTTTTTCATATTCTTTACTTTTCATTGTTAGCGATAGTTAACCTTGCTTGTGTGTGTGTTTGTTTAAGTTTTTTACTAGGAATAAGCACCCGATAAAAAATTCTTATTTTATTTCGGTAGGGGGGCGCAAATTATA
Organism: Seladonia tumulorum; assembly: GCA_913789895.3. NCBI lineage: Eukaryota > Metazoa > Arthropoda > Insecta > Hymenoptera > Halictidae > Seladonia > Seladonia tumulorum. The sequence continues at coordinate 11,147,155 of OU565266.1, forward strand.
ATTTTGGCCCCAGGTGCCAGTTTTCCTTACTGCGGCCCTGAGACCGATCGCATCCACGCACAGTGCGTCTAAAAGCCCACGTTCTCGACAAAATTCCATATCTTAAAAAATATAAGCCGCGTAAAAAAATGTTTCGGACAAAAGTTGTAGGATATAAAGGAGACTATATGATGATTGTGTTTGTGTTAATATTGTAGTAACCTTCAGAAGCTTTGCGAAGGTCACTTTCAACATTTCATACGCAAATCAATATTTTCGATTACATATTCATGCAGGCGATGACAAGAAAACACGTTATTTTTGTATAGACCGTTGTCGAGTGTATAAGAATTAATAACAATTAATTAAAAAACGAATGAATAAAACATATTTAATTCGCTGTGTGTTCTTCTGTAGTATTATAGTTTGTACGAAAATGCATACTTTCTTAAATGACGCATTGCATGCGAAAACTTAACTAACTAAAATAATGATTTACTTAGCTTACCAATTTCACGTTGCAACGCACTTTGTATAATTAGATTCTTCCCACACTTTTCATACTGAAACTCTTATCCTTTGAAACTAGACGAAAGCACGTCAAGGAAACATTAGGAAATATGTATCGTGGCCGATGCAGAACTCAAGCGTGCTCATTTGCATGGATTTCGCAAAGTCATTTGTGCAGCATGAGGCATAACATGTTATCGCACAGAAGCATCACAAGCTCCGGCTTTATTAACATCGATTGCACGCGTTTGAAATGATTTTAATTCCTGACTTAAGCTAGAAGAAATAGTGCCTTTTGTTAACTACGAATACGATGGAAAAAATCAATAGAAAAAGGAGATTTTTAACAAAATTTAATTTTCGAACAAAATACTGTATGCAAGTAACTATGAACAGTGTTTACGCTATATGCGTCCCAAATGCCTAGTCGATAAAAGTTAAATAATTCGCAGTCTAGTTACGATATATTTTGCACTAGAAAATTCCGGTTAAAGTACCTACGCAGGCCGCGTAGTTCGGGTAGTTCTATTGTAAATCCGATACTCTTGAGCGTTCAAGATTCCTAGAATTAGAAACAAGTGCGCGACAAATTATGACACCTCTGTGCCTTCCTGCTTTCTTCAGTTTGTACGGCCACTTATCTGGCATGCACGCCAGCTTCTGCTAATCTTAGATCCAAAGCGTATCACGAATGTCGGAGACAACGAAATTTAGAATAACGATACAAATTACCGATAAAAGTCGGCTACAACTACGGATACACATTATATTCCTGAATCTATGTTCACGCCGGCTTCTCGAATTTGTTTAAACGTCGGTATGCGGCGGAATCTCATTTATAGACTGCGAGGCTACGCTAATTTATAGTACATCAAAATCTTATACTGGGTGTCCCGAAAAATGTCGGGAAAACTTATTTAAACCTATTTCGATGGAACTCCAGCTGAATGGGGAAAAATAAAAAACAAATCGTCGAACTTTTATCAAAAATATTGAAGTCCAGGGGTGGCGAATCGCTACAATTTTTCGTCTCTACTATTATCGGATCTTGAACACACTGCAGAATCACTATTTCGTTAATTGGAATACAAGACTTTGAGAAATTGAGTTTATCGTCCCCGGCACACGTGCGTTAATACGTAAAAATAGCATTCGCGCCTGAATTATCATTCAGCTATAAAGACACTAGCTTTTAGTAGACATGTAGGCGGCTGGCTCGATCCCAATCATGTCAAAGTATAAATGAAAACGAAACGGTGGTTGCGGGCTAGGGGAGAACTATTAATTTTAACTTTACACCGCGACCGTTATTTCGCTGGACGCTGCGATATGCATACATAGGCACATGGCGCTTAGGCGTTATCCGTAGACTGCGGATTTTATGCATTTGTAAAAATAAAAGATTGGTGGACGAAATTTCAAACCGATAGAAGATTAAACGAATTTACGGTACATCTATATGTTCTTTATATAATCTTTATATAATATGTTCTTTATATGATGTTCTATATAATCTTTATATAATGTTCTATATAATCTTTAATGTTGTACATTATATTTTCAACTTACAAACATTATTAAAGAAAGAAAGAAATTTCTCTGCCGCTTGTGTGTCAATTTTTACTTTACATAAAGCGCCGCAGTTTAGTTGTCAGACTATTTTTCCTGCATTAAATGAAAAAATATAATATTTTATTTGTTTTCTATATATGTCGCCAAGGCCTGGATGACAAACGTCGCGGAATTATCCCCACCACCGCGGGGTGTACCACGTGAGGGGTCACGAAGCTCAAGAGGCCTCGGACGCGAAGGAGTGTAAACATAACACGGCTCGGACGATACGTGTTGTTGACATATATCGAGAATTCACCGTAGTGTCCCAGGCAAAGATTTGCCTGGCATTTAAAAAAAAAGAAAAATGACGTGAGGGCCGGTTGCTCGCATCCTATGGGCTTGGCCATTTTTCTTTTAACACTTTGAGTGCCAAACAAGAACCCTCAAAAATTCCATGAATACAAAGTAAGTTATTTAAGGTACAGGCACCAGTAGGTGACCACCATGTAACAGTAGTTGACCATTTTATAGAAAAACAAAAAAAAAAGGTTTGAAATGTTCTTATTGTTTTGAAATTTAAACAACAGACGGCATGGCATCCGAGGTTCCGACTTATAAGTGCGCTTATAAAAACCTTGTTTTTTATGTTTTTCTATAAAATGGTCAACTACTGGTGCCTTTACCTTAATGAAATAAAAATTGAAAATAATTATATGTGTGATAGTCTTTCTTGCATTTTACAGCTCCCAATCAAATTTGGTACGATGAATATATTAACGTAAAAATTCATTTTAAAACCTGAACAAATAACTCCGTCACCCATTTATGGGTGACATGGCAGTCAACGTGTTAATTCGTATCGAACGAAAATCTCGCGAAGAAAGAGTTCGTGTAAAAAGTAGAGCCTAATGGAGAGGATATTTTTTGGGCTCAGCTATGCGGAACCATTTCGAGATTCCCGCGCAGACGGTGAAAAGTTTGCTCGACTACGATCGTCGAGTGCTCTCGGAGGGGCGATGGTATTCAATACAAATTTCGCATACCGGACTGCACGGGAAAGTTTAGACGATAGGAAAGAGCCGGGCCAGCTGAAGCAACAAACAGCGAGTCCGATTGGACAATGCAGGCCGTGTGCCGATATCTGTCAGATAGTATCGCGTGTAAGAGAGCGTCGAAATGTTCGCGGTGGCTGGCGAATAACGGCGCGAGGCGTCGCGACGAGGAGCGTCGCGGACGAGCAACGGAGTTACAGAAATAAATACAGAACAGAGTCACGACACGTCGTAGCCCCAACTTCTCTTGTCGCGGACCCACCGAAATAAATGGACCACCGCTTCCTGTAATTTGAGATCGCGAAAAACACCTTTCTCGAATACAGAAAGCCCTTTCAGCTCTCATCGGAAGACGGTCCCCGTGAATGAGCAACTTGTGATCGCGTTGCTCTTCCCCAATTCGGTTACCATAATTCTCTATACATGTATTCAGTGAAACCGTACGTTTATCATTACTAGACGGCGGATCTCTACGCAAAAGAAAAGTAGTCGATTGCAATCAATAATATTAGGGGTACCCGTGTAAGTAATCAATTGTTTGCAAATAATTTGTTTTGCCTTTAGTTCTGTATCGATCATTGAAGGGGAAACACACGTATTCTTTTACAGTTTTCGGTAAAGCAGCTTGTATTCAAAATATTCTAACCCTTAGCACTCGAATGGCGACTATAAGGCGCCATTAAAAATTGCTACATCATTATTCAAAATATTGTTTACATTGTTAAATTTGTTTGGACTTAACAAGTTACTAAAAACATCAGTATTGTACGAGTCAATTCCATCATTTTCGTAGGTACAACATGAACAGAAATATATAGAAGGAAAATATTCTAGGTCGGAAGAAATTTTTCGTTTCGGAGTTAAAATAACTTCGAGTGCAAAGGGCTAAAAAGTACAATTTTTTGTTACAACCCTGTAATAAAACCTTACGAGGATCCATACCTTCCGAGGATCATATTCGTCATTGCATACTTTTTCATTATCAAACAGTTGCTGCTGAGTTGTATTGTCAGCAATTACAACGGCTATATTCAGAACAATTGAAAAAGAGGACATCTTTGGTCCACAGAAAGGGTGTAACACTGCAAATTGGCAATGCCCGGCCTCTAATATAATATATTATTGAGCCCAAATTTCGTGTCATTAATTATATTCAAATGTCACTAAATTTTCTGATCCGGACCACTGTGTGCCGCAGAGCTGTGGGCAATGTAACGTCAGCGGGGAAAAAAACCTCGTATAAAGTATTTTTACACGTGCAAACATCGCACGTCTGGCTCCGCCGTTAAGTATGACGGACGCGATCTGCGTGTTACCCTAAACGAGTTCGTTGCAACATCACAAAGGGAATTAATCTGCTGACGCGGCCGATACGTGTGGATTGTAAACATTTGGACGTTATGGAAAATCACTGTAAGTCAATCTATTGTCCGTAAAACACAGTTGAAATGAGTAAGTACCTTGCACTTGCGCAGATTAACCCTCTATCAAGTGTGTCGTGACATACGCGTAATTAACATCATTCCTGACGTTCGACGCTTCGACGCACTATTCTTATCCGCAGACATTGACTCTTGATGACCCATCACCACCGACCACTGGCGATCAGTGACACGAAATTAAACAAACAACACTTTTACCTTCGAAAGAATAGCTCCAACCGCGTATAAACATACGTTCAAAATACGGAATAAAATTGTTTTCGCTGATACTTCGTTTCCCACGAATTACCGTTTCTGCTTCTTCGAGTCAGGAACGCGTGCGCATCAGGCAATCTTTCGAAAACATTTCATTTTATGTTTCCGACTTATTTTTGTACGTAAGATAACCTCTGAACAGTTTTGTTCGCCATCTTGCCCCGTCTCTCGCGTTAAAATAAAAATAAATCGACATTTCATAGTAGAAATTCCAGTTCCAGAAAACGACAAATTCTTGCGAAACGAACGCCAACTCTGTTCGACCGAATTTGTTCGGCAAGGTTCGGGTAAAATAAATTAAAATATAGATTAGAATGTATTTTTCCTCAAAATAATTTGATAATTTATCGTTTCGTAATAACAACAAGATTGAATTTATCCGTTCTTTTTATCATATGTTTGTGCAAAGTTTTTCAAAAAAATGTCTACCGAAAGTATATTTTCGACATTTCAATAATGGTAAAAGGAAAAATCAAAAACAGGTTACTTTGACACGTAATTAGTATCATAAATAATAACTAGTACGGTGTTCTATCCTACCATTCCCCACTTATAGTTCGAACATTCCTTTCGAATTTTCAATCCTACCATTCCTCGAGGTTACAATGTGTTACAATTCGATTCTAGACGTTCGTTAACATTTTCGAAATGCGCGACAGAATTCGCGAAATTCTTCGCGCACAATACCGTTTCGATTGCCGATAATTCCTCACAATGGGGAGCCTGTGGGATTTAATTAATCCCGCGATACGAAACCGTCCAGCGGCCGGGGGATCGAGGAGATCTCGAGATTCCGAAATCGCGGAACAAGGGGATCGCTGTAGAATGCGTCGAGAAATTAAAAGAGCGCTATACTCGGCAGCTGTTGTATTTCGCGCTTGGGGGGAAAGTAACGCTGTGGCAGATGGAAACGGCAGCCACGAACGATCGTATCTATAGATCTTGGATCACGGAAACGTGGATGGAACCGGGGCAAAACGTCGGCCGGTTCTGGCACGGATTCGTTTACCTAGGGCCAAATTTATGCGTTACTATAAAACAGAGGTGCCCAGGCTAGTCTAGCCACTGCTTGGCCATTGGCCACTATTTCTTTGCGCCACAGCTTTTAGGCTCCCTCCTTCCCTATTCAAATAATCACTGGCGATAGTACTGCTCAATCAAAATTGATAATTTACGGTAGTCATAAAGGCAGAGATAGGTCATCGAGTAAAATTTGTTTCATACTTGAATATGTCTGTGAATGACGATGCATACTCGTTACCATAAATTCTAATACCTCGTGCCATGCCCGGTTCAAAAGTGTGTGTTCACAAGTTCACGTGGTCAAAATTCGAACGAAGAACATTACAATTTCATTATATCTTATTACTAGATTTTATGCATCTATGAGAAAAATGGGTAAACACCATTTAAAGCAGTGGGCATATTAAAAAGATTTAAGTATATAAGCGTATTGGTCTCAACTTAATAAACTAATTGAAAGAAGAAATAATTTTTTAGTTCGCTCCTGCGTCTTGCAATCGACTATGTAGAATCTTTTATAAATTATATAGTACATTAGACATGAGTAAGAGATATCCTCATATATATATATATATATATATATATATATATATATATATATATATATATATATATATATATATATATATATATATATATATATATAGATACAATAGAAACTACTTGCGTTTCGTTATAAAATACAATAAGAGTCTCGAAACATCAACGTTCATAAGTCTGACACTGCAGGAACATATCAAACGGATAAGGTAGGATAAGTCGCGACGGGCTTCACTCGTTGTGTTGTTATGCAAGCCGAAGATGTTTATGACACACAAAGTTAGAGAAGCTAACGCCTGTAACGCGGCGTATAGTGTGATCACCCCGGTCGTAGAAGTTAGATTACGTCTGCTGCGTTGGCGTCGACGTAAAATAGCTGTAACCACGAGGAAGCAGGTTCATTGCCCTGTTTTCGTCATGATAGATGCAATTGCTGAGACGCCACCGCGTACAAATCCTAGTGGACTGCATATCGTATGGCATAATACAGCTGTCGTTATAGCAACCACAACGGGGTGCTTTCGACCACCAATGGTATTTTCACTTCAAAGGTACAGTAATGTATAAAGCGGCTCTCGTTAATACTCGGACACCCTTAAAGAGGCGAAGGTTTTCTTCGTTTTAAGTAGTTTTAGTTGGTAATTCTTTAGCTTTCGTTGACTTTTATCGTTGCTCGAATAAATTACTCGTTTAACACTTTGACTGCCAAACTAGAAACCTGAAAAATTCCATAAAATCAAAGTAGGTTATGAAATAAAAATTGAAAAGAATTAAATGTATGATATTGAGTAGTGCTCCAACCTTCTTGCATTTTACAGATCCTACTCAAATTTGGTACAATGAATATATTAACGTAGAAATTCATTTCAAAATCTGGACAAATAATTCCGTCGCCCACATATGGGTGACATGGCAGTCAAAGTGTTAAATTTGAAAAACAAGAAATACGAAATAGGTATCGTGTTGAGCCGTGTGACGATTTCAATATCAATACCGTCCAACAAACTTGATTATGATAACTAGACTGCGGATTTTATGCGTTTATGCAAAAAATGAGTAAATACAAAACGGTAAACGCGTAGGTAGAATTTAAGAATGCTTTCACAACTTCGCCCGGTTAAAACAATTGAGAATGAAAAACAATTGCTTGCATTTCATTAGATCAGCTTGCTAGTTATTATTTCTCGAGGGATTAATGGTCCTTTTGCTACCTGACATTTCAGTCTTATTTTTAGCTACTCAAGCCTTCATTGTCCATTAGACATGTCGATAGAGGGACAATTGCCCAAGGGAAATAACCAATGAGGCTGGTTTCACCGGGGAAAGAGGGAAGGAAACTGATCGTTCCATTGTCAGCCGCAATATCGGTGACCTGGCGTTTAAGCAATCAACTAATCGGATGGGGCATCATCTGCACGTGACACGATTGTCCGCGACAGGACTATACGTAATAAATATGTCTTCGTCAGCGAATCTTACGCATTGATCTGCCCGATCATAGACCGTAAAATTATATCCGGTCCACGCTCGATGATCGTCGATTTTGATTAGCGATATAAAAACGTTAATCATTCTATCGATCCTTCAAGCATAATATAACTTTTAACGGATCATTTACCGAGATGAATGTATCATTCTGTTCGGACAGGCTCGTAAGACGACGATCAACAGCGCGAGTAATGAGTAGTCCACTTGTGGACAGAGAAGTGAAAGAGGAATGAAATTAAATACAACTTCATTTTCTCTGCCATGATTGAAAACTGAGTTTTGAAATACTAATACCAAAGAAAACAGCAGGACTCCCTGCATTTTTTTCGATTTTTTGGAGGTTTCCAATTATCGTATCCAAGAGGAACTGTATTTAATGGTTTAATTAAACTACATTTATAAATTAAGCAGTGGCGGCTCGTAGCTAAAATTAGTGGGGCTGCTGCTCCAGAAAATTTCAGCTTCCTATGTGCGCATGCGCACAACAGTCAAACACCACGTCGATCACACGTATAGGGCCCAAATAATTTTTTGAGTTACAATACGGGTTTTCATTTTATAATTAAATGTAAAAATTAATTGCTATATTTTCCAACGTATAATAACCACACACAATATAGATAAACTCACCGTTGGCTATATGTAGCGTGGAATTCATGGTTATATCTTCTAAGGACATGTTTGTGCTGTAACAGAAAGAATAATTCATTAAAATATTTAATTTAACAGATTATACAAGTATTTCGATAATTATATAAATTGATAATCGAATATTAATTCATCGCGCTTAAATCCGATAAATCCGATGAAATTCGCGTTAACCGTCACAAAATGATTAAACCAGAAAATTATTATCACCCGCAAAATCATTAAAATTCCCTGTCCTCGCAGATAGAACTTATGTTCGCGCCCACGAAATAGAATGTCCCCTGAGGACACGACTTCGCGTTTCGAGAGCGTATGAATCTATTAATATAAAACGCGTATTCATGGTTCAGCAATGCAACAATGGAAAAAGAGAATTGAAGCGAAGGGAGAGACAAAAGACTTTTTCTTTCAATTTTCGCCGAGCGGTAACACGTAAGGGCGCTATCGGCGCTCAAAGACTGCTTTATTTTTGGTATAGGGCTGTAAATGGCGCGTAGGCACGTGGTGCCACCCGATTCCACAGGAAATAGACACTACGAATAGACCAAATTAGATAAAACTTTTAAAAAGGATCAAGATGAAGGCTGCCGTCTATTTCCGGAGCGACGGTCGTCTGAGACCAAAACATCGCTCCGCCTAAGGACGAAGTTTTCGCGTGCGTAAGGGATTAATCAGCCCGGTCGTCGGCAACCTAGACAATGTCATCGCTATTGAAGAGATAGTCTTGTATCTCGTATCGTTAGTCCACAGAAAAGGTGTAATACTGAAAATTGACAATGCCCGGCCCCATACAGCGAAACTCACTTAGGAAAAAATCAAAGAATTGCAATGGCAAGTTTTACCGCACCCCCCGTACTCACCGGATATTGACTCTGACTATCAGATCTTTTCAGATCTCTGGAGCATTATTTAACACTTTGATCGCCAAACAAGAAAGCTAAAAAATTCCATGAAATCAAAGTAAGTTATCTAATAAAATAGAAATTGAAACAAATTAAATGTATGATATTGTGTAGTTCTCCAACTTTCTTGCATTTTACAGATCCTAATCAAATTTGTTTGAACAAATAATTCCGTCACCCATATATGGGTGACATGGCAGTCATCGTGTTAGGAAATAAAACATTAACTTCTATAGAAGATGTAAGGAGGCATCTTGAGTCATATTTTGCTTCGCGAACACTGGATTTTTATAAGAGGGGGATTGAAAATTTGCAGGAAAGACGGCAAACTGTCCTTGATGAAGATGAAGATTATATAAAAAACTAAGAAATAAAAAGTTTGTTTTAGATTTCAAAATAATTGATTACTTATGTATCCCCTAATATATTTAATAAGTTGAAAACAATGTAACAGTATTTTTAAGACGTTGACTGCCATGTCACCCATATGTGGGTGACGGAATTATTTGTCCAAGTTTTAAAATGAATTTTTACGCTAATATTATGAAGGACTACTCAATATCATACATATAATTTCCTTCAATTTTTATTTCATTCAATAACACATTGATTTGATGAAATTTTTGAGGTTTCTAGTTTGGCAGTCAAAGTGTTAAATTATTTCCATGTTTTTACTGCCTCAAACTACGTCTGCTCATTTTTCTCATAAATAGTAGTAGTGGGATTTACAAGAAAAGCTTGTATACCTCGCGGCAGTGGGGACAGTCCTGGGACTTTTATCGCCTACGGTTCAGGGACATATATCGAGTAAAGACTGCACATGGTAACCGAGTGAAACAATTGCGTGGGTTAACCTGTGTTCCCAGATAAGAATTATTCGAAACGCACAGGAAAAAATCAACGAATTTAATGGAAGGATTAGGAAAGCGTTCGCTGTCAAACGAAAGATGCAGTTCGCCGTAACAGATTACGCATCGGGGACTTGTTTTCACTTAGCTCGGGATTCCGATTCATCGGAAGCGATTCGTTATAATTAAAGACGACCCAGATTTCGATTGCGATTTTCATCGTTCTAACGGACGGCGAGGGTTGACGTGATGTAAAACCGTTTGCGTGACATCCCCGTGATTTATCACACGTCGAGCTACTCTAACCTGCGCGAGAGCAATAAGGAAATACAGAATTTCCAGAAAGGTTTAATTTAGATTTCATCCAAACGCTATTCCTGTTGGCCAGTGTTGAAACGTGAAATGAGTAATTAACGGGGATAACGTCCCTCCAGCCGAGTTGTCGCGCCTTAACAAGTTCTAAGAGTTCTGCTATTATTTGCAAGCCCCGTGCTGTCTGGAATACCCTAAGCTGTGTCGCCTTCCGCTGGCGGTTCGGGCCTTGAATATCGGTCTCGGTGAGTCCATCTAAGAGATTGTTATGAAAAAACTGTTTGCTCTGATTTCCAATGTTTTTTTTTTTAACATGGTCGCGAAAATTCTGAATAAGATACACATTAACAACCAACCTATAAGACACAACTACCATAATTATACAAACGTGACACTTTCGGCTATTTTATGCTTCCGGATTAAAAAAAAAATCGATTTTGCAACCAAAAATTCTGAAATAATTCACTGTCTATTAGATAGAATGTTCATGAATTTTTCCGTAATTGTTTGTTCAGCAGAATAGTAGAAATAGAGCATAATTCGTTAAACCCTATTCTGTAACTACCCTTGTGGTAGGGGTAGCGACTTGAAACTTGTCACGGAGGGTTCTTTTTGGGAGTCCTATCGAACGGTACGACCAAAAATCAATTTGGTTTGGGGGCACACTTTCGACCATCTTATCCGTCATGTTATTTATTATTAAATCAAAGTTAATGATTAAATTTCATCGTTGACTATACGATACATTGTATGCTATTGCTACGCTTCTCATAAAACGTTTCTCACGCTTTCGTACAAGTATGAAATATGTATTTCCGAACATGTTGACACGTGCGGCGAATTTCACGGTTAAAATCTCTTTTGCGCAAACCAAACCTAAACGCTCTCGTAAAGCATACGATAATAATATCGGTCGCGTGTCACCCTTCGCTCCCTCCACAGTTGTACCCGGCGACTTTTGAGGCGTCCGGAGATTCCGAGAAGTCTAGATCCGGATTAGTTAAACGCGGACGTAAGGGTTGCGCTGAATACAAGCTGAAAAGAGTATGCTCGCGGTTGCGTACACAGACTAAGGGACCCAATTACTGTGGGAGTACCAACTACTGGGTCTATATATTAATCACTCTTATTTTTAAAACATAATGAATATTAAAAAAGAGATATTACATTTCTTTCATTAAAATCAGTTATTATATACAGTCACTACTCGATCAATGTCCCAAATATCTAGCCTATAATTGTCATAAATTATATTATACATAATTGTATACTCCGCGAGAAGCCTTGAAGATCGAGAGGCCCTCGTTCGCCGAGGAGTGTAAACAATTATGCTTAACGGGTCTGTGATATATGGGTATGAGACCAGGAGACCACTACTAATCCAGTAAAAAAATTTCTTTATTCTCCGTTAATTGTTTATAAGACTTTCATCAACATGCTCATCTGCACATGTGACAGCATTGTAAATTTAACGTAGAAACTAATTATTAACGGATAAACAGAGCATCTGCGTACTTGGTGAACGTGCAGTTGATCGCAATAAAGTAACGTTACATAATTCATAACGCATTCGTTAATATGCAAACGAAAGAGTTGTCGGGCTGCGTGTACGAGTCCAATCATGGACGCTTCCCAGTATGGAGTACTTTAAAAAGCAACGATCTTAAACAACCTTAAAATGCTTAAACCTTCAAGAATCTGTCTTATTTAATTAATAGTTTAATATAAGAAATAGGCACTAGAAAATTACAAAATAATGGTAATAATGAACGGGAAGAAAATAAAACGAGGTGCAAAAGGAGATGAAACTGAATACAGGGTCTGGATGTATAGCTTGTTGTATTAACTGGATAACAGTTTTTGGATTATTTATTAATTTTCATTATAAACTCTGTGAAATCTGATACGAATCCATTTGGAAGTAAACAGCTCGATAGAATTTTTTAAATTTGTTGCTCGGAGCAATAAATAAAAATTCATAGTTTCCAAAAATCGCAAAAAGCTTGAAATGTCACCAAACTTATTTTGCGAGTCGATAAAATGATTCGCCATGGAGAAGAACTATTACGAACGAGAACAATTTCATAGAATGACGCACAGAGTTGCCACCACTGGCAAGATGGAGGGTGGTTGTGTAAGTAATCAATACTCGAGAGCAGATATGGTGGCATGGACCGAACAGGAGCACGCAGTATGAACTTTAATGCGATCTGTAGGGTACGTTCACCCAGTAAGATTATTCTCAGTTTATCCCTTTTTTCAACTTGCTTTTCACTATCAATATTTTGAGAGCTCGGAGACAAATTTGTCACAATAGAATTTTCCAACATCAATATTCTATAAATATAAATATAATTATTAAGGATTTCTTCATATTGAAAATGAAAATAGTAAATATGAACATTAAATTAATTTCACTAAGAATTTCAACATGCTGAAGATGAAAATAGTAAATATGAACATGAAATTAATTTCACTAAGAATTTCAACATGCCGAAGATGAAAATAGTAAATGTTGACATTAAATCATTTTTATTAAGGATTTCTTCATATTGAAACAGAAAATACAGATCAATGATTCATTAAAGTTTGTATATTCTTTATTATTTTATTCAGCTTTCAGATTTCAAATCTGCAGTTTAGTCATTGTACGTAGGTACTTACGAAAAATCTAATTGAATTCAAAATAGATTTTATTAGACCATTTCATTCGATTATGTGCAATTCTTTCTTGCATCTGCAATAAAAGGGAAGCTACTTGCCTTCATTGCGTGACTTTCATTGTGTAGTAATTGACGACCAATCGCTTACGATTGAGCAAATTGTTTCGCGGGAGAAAACAAGATTAATAAATTGGTTTAACGACAGATACTTGTTTAATAATAACTGATGAACTTTTGTATCGTACACGATACACGAGCATGCACTTCATTCGGATATTAAATGCAGGACGAGTCAGATTTAATTTTAAAAGCATATTTTAGTCTGAAAGTTGTGTTAACTTTTTACCATAAAACTATAAACTGTCCATTAAAAAATTTTGAAAACCTAAATATAATGTGTCTCACAAACTCTATCCGCTTGAAACTTCGTTATTTTAAACAGCACGCGAAAATGTTTCAAATAAAAGTTTTTTAAAACAACTAATAACATAGAAATAGCAGTTTTTTGACAATTACAAATTTACCGTCGTTCAAATATTTTCACGAGTCAGCGTGTGTTCAGATCTCATGCCTATCATCTTAGATGCAAATCTTCTCAGACGATTGACTTTTATCTTGAATCAATAACTTCCGTGTCCAATTGTATTTTCGCTCGATCCCCAGTATATAATTTCGTACATGTATCATCCCACAGTATATTGGAAAGAGTTTAAACGATAGTGGAATGACCGCGTTCACGTTGACGTGCAAAGTTCCCTCAATTACCGGATCGTTAAATGCATTAACTTGTCCAGTTAAACAATTAGTTCGACCCTGTTGAATGGAAACATCACGTATGAAGCGATTCTCGGCTCGGCGCTGTGTTCTTTGCGTCGTGGGTGTTCCGTGGGCGAGAAGAATTAATTAGAGCTTCAATTAATGCCGACGACATCTACAGGGAACTTGTGCGCATGAAGACCGATGCAATTCAGTCCGACGTGTCGCGACCGTTCGATCGTTGTGTCACGACCTCTGGATGATAAATCGAAAGGTTCCCCCTCTCTTTGCCAACAGATTTCCGGCTTGCAAACAAATGGAAATTTCCTGGCAAGAAAGACAACGGAATTTTTCTGGCACGCTTGCCCAGGAAAACTCAACGAGCCTCCCCACTTCCGCTGCACCAGAAAAACAATCTTTTTTCCATTTCCCATACCTCAAAGCACCTAACCGGATAAGGGGGTCAAAAGTAACCTTTCATATCTGCCAAGTTTCAACCCAAAAATTTGTCCGCAACGGTAGTTACAGGAAAAATGTGAGGAGCCGGATTTCCCTCCTGTTTTCTCCTTTTGAATACAACTAAAAATTCTGAAAAAAATCTAACACTTATCGAATAGCAAATCGCATATCAGAGAATTTTTTCCGATTTTTTGGTGAAAAATTGTAATCGTGAAAAATGGAAAACGCAAGAATATTCGAAAAATGCAGATTTTTTGTGGGAAACGAAAGCACGCCATTTTTACAGTAATTTAACAATGAGCAGAACTTTTATTTCTTTGTAACGATGACCTATAATGTGCGAAACAAAAACTCAAACTGTTATCTTATTCATGCAACGATCATTTTCATAGGTTACTTACGAATGCATTGGATTAAAGTTTATATTCAAGGAAGTTGTGAGTGGCTAAGCATAATTCAAATGGAACAAGAGATAGACAAAGAATATATCCCAATTCAATACTTCAGTCTGCGTAAATAGCTCAACTAAGCAAACGTATTATTCACAGCAGCTTTACTTATGACTCATTGTCAGTGTCAGCTTTTGTACAATATAATTTGTGGCTTGGGTTAGGTCTAGGTTGGATGGAATGGATCACACAATTCGTCTTGAACCATTCGCATCAAAGGAATTAGTCACTGAAATACTTAACTACCTCGCAAACAGAAAATAAATTCTATAAAAGTTTATGCATAATGTACACAAAGGAGTTCGTAATTTCATATTACCTGTGGGAGCTTTTAGCAGTTGCACTTTTTGATTTTATACACGAGAGGAGAAAACTTAAAAATGTTTAAAGCGATTATCATATAAATATCATTTCTTTCAGAGACTCGTGAAATAGTATCCCGTAAATGGATAAAAATATCCGAACAAATTAACATTATAAACCCATAAAATCCGGTACGTAATTATAACAGCCAACTTAACACTTACCTTGGCAAAAATTAAATCATTTTTTATTGAGCTTAAAAAAACAAATAAATTTTATATACCTTTGAAAAAAATATACATATACATACAATGTCTATAATTCCAATTTACTTTTTACGTTAACTGTTCAGCTAATCTATTTATTAAATTTCGTCAACTCAAGCATAATCACTAAGTTTGATAACAGTTATAGTAGTTATGTTCATCAACCCAGAACTTGTTTTGCAAAGACTGCAAGACTGTTGTCTTAAATATTGAAATTAACGTTAAATATTTGAAATATTCTGCCAGCACATAAATATCTTTTTTAAAACCGTTCTACGTCAGGTTCATCTGAACTCTTTACGGTCCAAGGCCGTGATATTCCTGTCATCATAGTTTTATCAGCAACGCTTTTAGAATATCACGCAACAGTGTGTTACTCTAAAGACCAAAAGCCTAAACATTCAAAACGTGCGAACTTTACTGTTTGCGATTCACTTTTGTGACTGAAAATCAAATTAATTACACCTACGAAGAAACATTGATTGGCTTTGGGAATGGTGTTGATGGTAATATGCAATCAGTTTTCTTTTCATTGCAGCATAATTTAAAGAACTTTAGATTTCGTATTAAATGTGGTAAGATTGAATTCATATTCTACGCGCGGTGCGATTTTTTATACGTACAAACAAAGTGTAAATGAATTGTAATACCGACAGATTCAATTAGTAGACATTCAATACCAATCTCAACGTTTATATTCGCCTTGATCAAATTATGCTCGATGGAGGCAAAAGAATAAAAACCAGAAAAACGTCAGCCTTTTAAAATGCGTTTCATTAGTGCAATGACTCCAAGTTTCGCGGAACACAAAACATGCACGAGGCAACGAAAACTGCATTTAGGCGGCTTCTTTGATATTCATCCTCACAATAAAAGAGTTTTCGCTGTTATTCGTAGCTGTCAAACCGAGACCAGCCGTCACGCATCGGAAAAGTAACAGACCACGGTTTGCCCCGAAATATTCACGACAAACAATCTAAATTTAGATAACGAAGGGAGTTAGCATCTTTTATGTCGCTCTAGCCTTTTTGATCTAACGTCTCGTTTCCGCCACGAACACCTTTTCTTGTTCCTTTAAGGGACTGTGCAACCCTGTAAGCCTAATCAAATCGAGTAAACCTAACATTTTTTTCTCGCACATGAAGATACTGTAAAAAAAAATTCTTTTGGGTAACATTAAGCAACATTTTAGCTTTTCACTTATTTATTACATTAAATTACAAACCGATGGAGTTCTATAAGACTATCGAACTCCGTGTAAAAAATATAAAATAAATAAATTGTTGTGTTAACTTAAAAATAGACTGTCTTCAATGTAGCGTACGATTTTTTAATAATTTTGCCAAATGAGACTGATAAAAGCAAAAATATCTTTTTGCTGGATAAAATCTACTTTAAGCGTTTATAAAAATTCAGCAAACTAAGATATCAAAATAAAGAAAATCGTACGCTACATTGACGATAATCTATTTTTTGCTGGACATGGAGTTTGATAATACTAACTGATAATGAATTTCAAGCGAAACAAATCTTTGTCTATTTCTGTTCACGATTTCTATTTATTAATCATCTGAGCGGGATAACTCCATTTAATGTTCGTAAAAACACCTTTCTCACTCGTTGTAAAACTCTATCATATTTAAGTACAAAAATGACTACAAGTAGAAGAACTTCATATTTCAGCATTATAAGAAAAAATAAATTGAACGGTGATAGAGATCAGGAAAATTGAATATATATATACCTTATATTTAAACCTTTTTAACATCTCAATGATACGTAGAGAATGGAGTAACCCTACTTTCACAATAGCTCAAGTGTATTATACAATTTTGGTACGGTTGGACTTTGAAACTTCCTTGACACCCCTACCAGAAAAGTAGCGTAATCGACCTAGACGAGATGAGGCTGGCCGAGTACTCACTTTCGAAACGGGCTGTAAACGCTACCCCACAGGCCTGCCCTGGTCGGCGATGGTGCACTGTTCTGTTGCTGATTGGAACATCCGTAGCCGGCGAAAAACATATTGCGGTAATTGTTCCTCATTAGTGCGTTTAAAAATATCGTCTGCACAAAATATCACTAAACGAACGAACAGTCCTACCCCACCTATTCTCAGTCTCAACGCGTTGAATATAGAAAAAAGAAACTTACAAAACGAAATAGTATAAAAAGGAAAACAACGATCAACAACAACGGTAACAGTAGACTCGCTAAGTTAATACTAAGAAAACTTGTACTTTTTCAATGAAACACTTTGGCACGTTTATTTGGCACAGAATGTCGATAGAGTCGTCGGTAAATAGTGTCAAACTATCATATCGACTCTGATAAGTCCTGTCAGTCTTATGGATATCACCGTCGAAAAGAAATCTCCAACGGTAATCGTGGTACAGCTGCAGAGCGGACGGCCGAAAAATCACGAGCAAAAACGAATCTGTGTTAGCACGAGCAGAGTATATGCTCCTGGACCGATCAATGTGATGATAACACTCGGCACACTAGATGATGCGCTCGTCTGTATCGTGATCTCGGTCACTGGTGTTCGTACAGTCAGGTTATCCCTCTGGGTTCTGAGGAAGCTCGAGAAAGTTTTTAAAAAAATATCGACGGTAAAATACGATGTCCGTGGTTCACTCAACACTGAGCACACTCTGTCACTGAATCAGCAGTTTGTACTTGAATACCGTCCGCTTGGACGAAAGCGATCGCTTTCTTGCCGGTCTGTTGTTCTCCATTCTGAATCACGATTGTCACATAGAAAGATAGAAAGCGAAACGAATCGAACGACACCCGGCCCTCTGGATCGATCAGTCGTCGGATGGAGTGTTCTGTGATAAACACATTGATTCGCACGAAAAATCCTGCGCGACGTTACGCGACGACAAACTCGTACTCCAGCGACGACGGATTGAACGCGACTGAGGCGGCACACAGCCGACGGAGAGATCGGGAGACGCGTAGAGGGTTTAAGGTCGGGAAGATTCGGGCATCCGCGGACTGCGGAGCGACCGAGACCGACGGACCTACCCCCATGTGCACGGGAGAACGAGAGGAGGACGCCAGTTGCCGAGATAAAGAGCAGACGGCGTACGTGCACCGAGGTAGAGACGAGCCGAGCCCAGGCCCGTCGTATGATAAAAACAGATAGGAGCAGGGTACATAGCTGGCAGACGAAATCAAACGTAACGCTCAGCGTATCAGTCGAGCACAGTGTCTCTCAATTAGTGCCGTCGACGTCAGCGTACTCGAACGTTCGAGTACAGTGATTTCTCTATGTATGTCGCCAAAACCTGCATGATAAACGTCACGGAATTATCCCCAGTACCGTGGGGTATACTCGGCCTTTCTTATTCAATTGATATTCCTTCTCTACGTTCGACGCACTATAAAGAACGTAGCACGTGATACAGTAAATTCTCGATATATGTCAACAACACGCGTCTTGCCAGCGTCGTGTATCGTCCAGGAGGCATGCCCCGCGGTAGTGGGGATAACTCCGCGACGTTTATCATCCAGGTCTTGGCGACATATATAGAGAAATCACTGTACTACTATATAGGAATGTACGATTCTTCTTCAAGAATCGATTCTTTCGCAACGGAGAATCGTCTTTTCTGAAGAATCGAATCGGAATCGAATGTCCCTACGTTCTGTACCTGCTTTTCCATTTCGATGATCTTTCGGTATGCTATAAATCACAACATTTTGAACAATTCTTTTATATTCGCGAAAATCGACCACAACAATGAATTCTGTCTATACTTGTTTCCGACATTGCACTACAGCGTCTATATTAATGTGTCTGTGGTTAGTATTCGTGTCCGCTGGCCACTTATCTTTTGTTTAGACACAGGGATCGAGTGAGCTGAAAGTCCCGTGCACAGCTGCATACTCGCAACTGCGAGAAACGTCTGTTATAATTTTTTCACGCAAGCGTTGCCGGCCGCATTGCGACATCCGGATTACAAATTCTCACCCAACCAATACAGTTACTTTGAGTCGACTTATAATAGACTTGCGGTCTCTCTTATGCAGTTGTGCACAGGACCTTTAAGCTCGCTTTATCATTGTTTTTGAAGTGGCCGTCGGCCGGTCACTAATGCTAACGTATACGGTGTTACAAACACACAAGTACATTGCGTCGTATTTAGGTTGGATAGGTGTACAACAGATTGTAAAAACTTGGATCTTTAATAATCAGGTTGTTCACTAAAACTTCAAGTGCAACTTCAAGATAATTGATGAGTGTATCAATCTCTATCAACTTGAAATGACAACATTGTAAGGTCTCGACTGAGGTCAATATTTTTTCTACGCTGCGATTACGTATTTTACAATGTATGTACGTATGAAAGTTCATTGCACTTTCTTGGTCACCGTGATTATCAAGACAATCTAAGTAATTGATTAATAATGCAAAATTTATAGACGTTTCCATTTTTCAATGATCCTAATTATCCCTTAGATCTTAGAACTATATTGGATATTTTAATATTGCAAGTACTAAAATAAGTACCTTAACTTCATAATCTCAATCGAGTTTTATAAATATTATCTTCTAATTATTTCATACATCTTCATGCAAACAGTTGGTGAAATAGCCGGAAATGTGTTTCGCGAATCAAGGGAGTTTCATGAAGTTCTGACGTGTACGATTATGGTAGATTACGCATCGGTTATTACCCAGCATATCACCCGTTTTATGAACAGCATTTTTCGTAAAGTAAATTCTGTTATCCTATCGTTCTAAGAAAAATTTACACAGCTTATTAGTCATTACAGGAAAAATTATTTCATCAAATTACAAAGCTTTGTAATCCGAATAAATGGTTATACAAATTTCCATTTTTGTTGATAAAATTAAGAAAAGTACATTTTCTGTAGTAATTTCTGCACATACAAAATTATCAAAACCCACACTAAATTCTATAGATGTTTATATCTTATTTTCGGAAATTTTTATAAATCATATATACATAAGAATCCACAGTACAATTGCAGATCAAAAATAAGATACTACAATTCAATCAAACCAACATTACTGCACATTATTATTGCAACTTATGTTTTTATGTTGAATTATTATTCTCAGAAATGAAATAAAATATATTATGCCTTATCGAAATTTCCAATGTATAACATGGAACATACTTAAGTTTGTTTATAAAAGTTTTAACTTATTGGAATTTTTGTCATGTCTTGGTCTGAGAACCACTATAATATATGTAGACCCTAGGTGATAGTAACTGTTTAAGTAAACAATAGATAAAGTTGGTATCTGCCAAGGGTATAATGTTGGTATAAACCAACATTATTGCCAATATTTAATTTATAATCATAATATTAAAATGTTGTACAAAATTTAGTACATCTGAGAATTATTTCATAAAGTATTGTTTAGCTCTTGCCAAATCTATTTATAAATTCTCATTCTAATCCTTACTTACAGTTTTTTACATATTTGAAATATACCATAATTAGTACATAGCAATAGTGTTTTATTACTAAACTTGATGTTAGTTGTACATAGTACATAGGAACTATACAACATCCATTAAACGACCTCTAATATTCACTTATAGCATTAGATTATTATAAAATTTCGCTGAGATTAATGCTACCTTTTGTGTAGTTATTAACATTGAAAAACATTTAATGATAATTACCATTTCTTAGATTAATCTATATACTATCATCATAAACGGTTTCATGTAAAAACAAATCAATAAATGGCTGCAATATAACAATTACTACTTGACAAAGTCTTATTATTAAAGTAATTCTATAACCACCTGACTAAAATGTACTTCTTTACAAAAATCTTATTAAAAAGTTATAGCAGAACGTAACAAATACAATATAAGTTTAAATTAAATAATCTACAGTAAGTTCGAAATCTGTTTAACCTCAAAATGTAATTTCCACAGATTTTATGTAAAAATACAAAACATTTTTAATATTTTACGCATTTTTTTTAAACGTCACTGACCAATAAATTTATAAACTTAAAATAAAAGAACCTATTTTAATCATTTGGAAAGTGTTTTGTTTACTGATCACTAGTTTCAAGAAACACTGTCGGTAAAATTAATCTCTTCTAGATACCTATGACACAATTAGTAGTCACTTATAATTCTTCAAATAATATCGTTCTAAATATCAATTATTTTACGATATATGTGATTACAATTTTTTTTTAATGGTTTAATGAAGATGTCAGTGTTATATACGCTATTAAAGTCATTACATACAGAGAAGCCAGACCCCCTGCCGTGTGAGATAAAAACAATAGCAAACAACACTCAGAATGTTATAAATCTACTTACAACTCCATATCAATTCCCACAGTTGTGTTGTCCCCCATCGTTTATCCAAATTTGTGATAATAAAATAACATTAAAAACCACGAGAAATCACATCTACAGAAACCTCATACGGACTCTAAAACCGTCAAATTTGAAAATACTACGTAATTCTCCATGCATCCGTAAACGCGCCGTAAATATATACAATGTGCTAGTGCTGCCAACATTTTCTATTCAGATTTACTACATGCAACGAAATGTCCCTAGCGAGGTCAAATTTTAATTGGTTTACGATTACAAGGCGTAACCATAGACTATAGACGATACTTTTTTTTTAGATTTACAAATAATTTTATACGGACATTCGGGCTGTGCCAATATTTTTGTTGGCACTGTATGTAACGTGATGGAAATAGTTTTTTCAGTAATATTCAGTTTTTGAATTTACGTATCTACATTTGTCTCTATCCATCATATTACATTTCAAATATCGCCGCGTTTTCCAACGTTTCCAATTTTTCGCATATAAAATTTTGTTCCTCTTTTATCGAGTGGTTCGGAGAAAGGATAGAAATATCCACTTAAAGAAGCTGCAGAAATAGTGTCAGTGTATGCGATATACTCTGCGGCTTAGTAAAAAACTATAATATTATGTAATTAAGGTTGTATAAAGAATGATAAAAAGTATTACGCATACTTAGTACGTAGTAATCCTTGTCCCTTTTTAATTGCAGTCAGAGAGGATATGAGAGTGCTCACGCCCGGGGTTTCGGCGTTCCCGTTATAGTAGTGACATCTGCTCAGCCTTAGCATGGCACAGAACCTGGGCCGTCTTTTTCGGATCAGAACCCCGGCCGTCTTTTAGCAAGGAAAAGAACCTGGGCCGTCTTTTTCTGGATCAGAACCCCGGCCGTCTTTTGAAACCAGGGCCGTCTCTTGACGGTCTTGAAACCGAACGCTCAATATTTTTTTACCAGGATTAGAACGTACAGCTTAATTGTTTTATATGAAATATGTAACTAACGTGTAAATCGTGTGTACAAAATCTATAATTAATATAAATTAAGTATAATATTAATTGTAATGATACGTATTTCATTTTTTCCAATTTTATAGTTGCAAACTCTAGTTGTAAAAAATGATAAACCCGGAAAAATTCGAACAAATACAAATTTCATGTCGACGTTTTAAAAAGCGACCATACTGAATATTAATTTAATAATGAGCTATTGTCATCAGCACTATCTTAAATTTTTTCATATATTTAGCTACTGTTATTATTAATTTAAAAAATTTTTCTTTCATGAATTTTTTAATTTTTTATTATTTATTAATTATTTTTTTCCACCTCGGCACCATAGGATTTTTACTAGATGACTTTAAAACATATCAGAACTATTTTTTAATAATTTTACTCGAAAACATTCTGGTTTACTCTTTATTTCACCATTCTACTAATTTTTTATGAACTGTATTGCAGCTCTGTTTAACTCCCTTTTACAACTCAATACCATAGTACCATCCATATTTGAAGAAGAACAATTTTTTGCAACTATCATTGAAAAAACAAAAGTCTTTCCACATTTCAGGTCTTTAGTGCGTTGGTGACGTAGCGCCCAGCACACCTACCTGTGGTCTGTGCCACATCTGGAGTTTTATGGTACGCTAACAATCGCTATTGAATCGCAAGCCAGCCCGTACAAGCAAACGAATTCTCAACTTCCAGAGGCCTGACTCTAAGGCTAAAAGGAGAGGCCACGACCTTCGGGTCACCGATTCTGTTGAAACTTTGCACACTTATAGATCTCGTTCTCCTGTTCACGAATATATATCATTATAGGGGCAGATACTCAATAGTTTTCAAGATATTGACAATTAAAGTTTCATTATTCCCTATATACTGCCACATTTTCTACAGGCTACAAGAATCGGAGTGGCGCGACGGTAGCGTGGCAACTTTTCAGCCGAACGATCAGAGTTCAAATCCTGCCGAGTAATGCATTTTTTAAATAATTTTATTATGTTTTATCATCGTCTATTTATATGATTAAATTCAGTAGATTAAATTTCACTCATAAAATGGCATTTTGAATTATAAATAACATGTATTTATTTACTAACAACAGGATTATTTAATATTATTATATATTAAATATAGATATTAAATTTTAATAAATGTTTATAAATGTCCTGTGTTAATTTTCCGGATTTCAAATAAGTTACTGTTAGGTTTGTGTGATGTGACATAAGTTCATCTACCTTTACTTGAACAAGTGCGATCTTTTCTGTATGGGCGCCTAGATTCAAGAATAGGGGTTAGAAATTTGCCGGCCGAAGAATGGTCTTCGTGCCAGAAATCTTTTCCAACGTCTTTGGGGCTGCCTCTGGCCGACACGCTCCAGCATTGACATCTCGGGGGTGTAGGGGGGAGTAAACGGTTCTGGGGTTCTGGTCGCAAAGGACACGATTTTCGGCACGACACGATTCGGAAAAGAATCTTGAGAGCCATCGCAGCCGAAGAGTGTAACATGATACTAAGTATCGGGTATATCGGTGTGAGACCAGAAGTCCACTACTAATCCAATTACAAAACTTCTTTATTTTTCATTATTTTTTTATGGGACTTTTACCAATATATTCGTGGCATTTTTCTGATTAAAATGATACCAAATATGATATAATTCCGATGATATTTACTTGTGTAACGAGCGATAAAAGTTTTGAACGCAGAGAAGAACAGCGTATGGGAAAGAAAGAGCCGCAGAGAGTCGCGGCCGCCGGCAGAGATCAAAGTTCGCGTGAGCGCAGGCCTTTAAATGAAAAATTTAACTTCTTTATTATTAATTATTATTTTATGATACTTTCACCAATATATTTGTGGCATTATTCTGATTAAAATGAAACTCAAACGCGATATAATTCGGATCACATTTACACTAATTTTCCGTTAATGTAATTGTTATGGGAAGCAACTTTCATCGATCATTACACAGGTAAATATTATCGGAATTATATCATATTTGGTATCATTTTAATCAGAAAAATTTCAGAAATATGTTGGTAAAAGTTTTATAAAAAATAATGAAAAATAAAGAAGTTTTGTAATTGGATTAGTAGTGGTCTTCTAGTCTCACACCTATATAGCCGACAATGTTGTATCGCCTTTCTCCTAAGTGTCTGCCTGCGACGTGTCAATTGTTATTGAGTGGAGTACGGCTGGTCTATTTTCCCGTTTCTAGACCAGTCTCCAAGCCCGTAACGAACTCTTAGGGCTAAATAACTAAAAAATTACAGTGTTCCACTCGATCGTGACGCAAACCCAGACATGATGACTAGACAATTCTAAAAAAATATAATATTAAGTTCCCTACATTTCAATTTAAATAAGGTAAGTTAATTTTTAAAGTAAGTTAAATTACAATCAAAGTAAATACTTTTATCTACACGTATAACTCTAAACAATCAAAATGTACAAAAATTTTAATACAGCTTACAGCTGGAAAAAAATTATTCGAAGCGTTTGAATAGCAATACTGATAAAACCAGTAAATACAGATCAAATTATATCGTGTTTAGTGTCATTTTAATCAGAAAAACTCCACAAATAGGTTGGTGGAAGTCCTATAAAAAAATAATGAAAAATAAAGAAGTTTTGTAATTTGATTGGTAGTAGTTTCACACCGATATACCTGTTCTCGCCTCGGATCGCCCGGCTGCCGTTTATTGCATCGCTGGGCGACCGAGGTGGCACGAGATTCTGGGCCTGGGTCGACGGGGCTCGAAGCCGCTTATTCGAGCTAACGAAAAATATTCTAAAATTCGAAAGAATTAGTCGTAGCCTTCGAATAACAGTACAGATAAAAAATGAAATTTTAATTTGAAGCAAATATAAAAAAGTATTTTTATTCGTCGGATAAATTCTTACCTAATAAAATGATTTATTTGACACTCGTTCAATAAAGAGGGTTTTTTCGAACCTTCAAATAACAAAAATAAAGATAAAGTATTTTTTATTCGAATTTTTATTTAAATAATTTTTTATCCCAAATAATGCCCAACTCTGCGAGGGTCACTAGTAGTGTGAAAAATATACTTAATATTTTATTCAAAGAGTGTATCATGAACAAAGACTATGCACTTGGAACTGTTACAGAAATATGTAAGATCACTCTGTTGATGAAGTATCGAATAAGGTTTATAACACGAGCGACTAGAATCCGCTTCTTTTGAAGAGTTTAGTGCACACGGTATTTCTACCCTTCCTTTAATTAGTTTGGAGGCAGGCCTCTGGAAGTTGTGAATGTATTCGCTTGTACGGTTTGGCTTGCGACTCAATAGCAATTGTTAGCATACCATAAAACTCTAGATGTGACACAGAACACAGGTAAAAGACTGAAATGTGGAAACAATGTCGTTTTCTCAATGATCGTCGCAAAAAATTGTTCTTCTTTAAATATGGATGATATTATAGTATTGAGTTGTAAAAGAGAGTTAAACAGAGCTGCAATGCAGCGCATAAAAAATTAGTAGAACAGTGAAATAAAGAGTAAACTAGAATGTTTTCGAGTAAAATTATTTAAAAATAGTTCTAATATGTTTTTAAATTCATCTAGTAAAAATCCTATGGTGCTGAGGTGGAAAAAATTGTTTAAATTAATAATAACAGTAGCTAAATATATGAAAAATTTAAGATAGTGCTGATGACAATAGCTCATTATTAAATTAATATTCAGTATGGTCGCTTTTTAAAACGTCGACATGAAATTTGTATTTGTTCGAATTTTTCCGGGTTTATCATTTTTTACAACTAGAGTTTGCAACTATAAAATTGGAAAAAATGAAATACGTATCATTACAATTAATATTATACTTAATTTATATTAATTATAGATTTTGTACACACGATTTACATGTCAGTTACATATTTCATATAAAACAATTAAGCTGTACGTTCTAATCCTGGTTAAAAAAATAATGAGCGTTCGGTTTCAAGACCGTCAAGAGACGGCCCTGGTTTTTGCTAAAAGACGGCCGGGGTTCTGATCCAGAAAAGACGGCCCAGGTTCTGTGTCATGCTAAAAGACGGCCGGGGTTCTGATCCAGAAAAGACGGCCCAGGTTCTGTGCCATGCTAAAAACGGCGTGGTCCAAAAAATGGGAACGCCGAAACCCCGGGCGTGAGCACTCTCATATCCTCTCTGTTGCAGTATGCACTTGTTAAGTAATTTTTAGAGATCGTTTAAGAATACTTTTATAAATTGCCGAAATTTAATATATTTTATATCGAACACACGTTGGTCGTTTACATTTCGCGCTGAGTGTATTTGTTGTGTCAATTTTATGAAATCGAAACAACGTACACAACATATACGCACGCACACACACACATAGGACTTTAAAACTAGTGGATACTTAAATTCGTGAGTAGCCAGTATGGCAGTCGTCTGCCTCTGATGTGCAAGGTAATTATTGTTTGTGAAACTTTTGTAGCCGCAAGTGCACTGCAAATTTAATAATGACTCAATGAGATTGACTTAATCGCTGTATCGTTGAAGAATGAATCGCTGTTACGTGAAGATTTTATTCCCTAATTTTTCTTAACGCTGTCTCGATATACGGGCCCAAAGTCAGCACAACATCGACATTGACAGGTGGTAGTTGTCAATTTCTGCTCGTCCCTTTGGAGGTTATTGCATTATGTTTGCAACACTAAAAAATAAAATACGAGAGGAAATCGGGAGTGATGTGTCAACAGTTGTTAGAAATGCCGGCAACGTGCGCGGTATTAATTCTAGACATATGTCTCAGGTAAACATATTATTTTTGTGCGTTGGAATATTATTGATACGAAGCGATATTACGTCGATAAGTGTATTACGGATTTATTTATAGACTGTAATTAATTTTCCATGGTCATTTAGAAGTATCACTAATTATCAGAAAAACAGTATGTAATTTCAATTACAATACATATTACTCATTGTCTGTACATATGCTGCCCAGACAATTCATTAGTATTACCTGCATATACTTAGATTCTGGTTATGGTAATGTAGTCTGAAGCTTATTAGAGTGTTTATCAGCATTATGCTTGTTGGTTTTCTTGGATATACATATAACGTACTTTTGTGAACAGTATTTTATTTCGAGCGATAATAAATTTATGTTTTTTATATTTCACTATTGTCATAATAAACAAATAATGATTATAAATTTTTTAAATAGGCAGGGTCTACAAGTAGTATTAGTGGATCTCAAATCTCATTGGATGGCTCACGCGAAGAAAATGCAGCATCACCTTCTCCTCCAATTTCTTTAAAGAGGGATAATAGTTTTGACATTAAGTTAAGTGATGGTATGCAACTATCTGCGAAAGACATTAAAAAGTTTGAAACAAGAGAAGAGGAATGGCGAAAAAGATTAGCCAAGAAAGAGGTAGAGATGTTAAAACGGATGGAAAAGAAAGAAGAAGAATGGAAAGTAAGACTGCTCGAAAAAGAAAAAGAATGGAAGAAATTAGTTGAGAAACAAGAGAAAGAAAAAAGTAAATTGGAGGAAGACTTACAAAATGTAGAGCGCATAAAACAATCGTTAGAATTGGCACTGAAAGATGCCGAAGGTATGTGTTCTAAACATTAAAATGTTTGAAATTTATTTCACATACAGTGAAATTATAATGTAGTTAACAAATATTAAATATTATCAAATATATCAAAATTTACAAAATTAGAAATTATTATTGTAAAAGTCGTATATACAGTGAATTTTTTAATTGTAGCACCATATTTATTTTTTCATATTACTCTGTTATAGAATATAAAAAGAAATTGTACAGTTTTCAAGAAGATGCAGAACAATTAGAAGACTTGCAGACACAAGAATTGGCTAAAGTTAAACATTTGGTATGTTTTATATAATAAATTGTTAATTATTACTATTAATAAGAATCACTATGTTATTTTCTTTTTATTGAAGTTACTAGTTAAGGAGCAAGAAGTCGATGAAAAGACGCAACATTTGAAGACAGCTACTGCAGAAGTTGATAGCTTAAAGTCTGAGGTGTCACGTCTAAGGAGATACGAAGATGAACTCAACAATGTACAGGTGAGTACATTATGTAATAATAACTGCTTTATTTGATTTTGAGAATCATTTGGAATATACCATGAACTTTTAAATTATGTTAACATAATTATACCATATAATTGTGTTAACGTAATATAAGTTTCTTAATGACATCACTTGAGTAAGTAAACATGGAGCATATTTTAGCAATTTCGGTTTGAAAGAATTTATATACATCTTTGATTTTCAAAGTTTTATTAAACTCTCTACTACATTAATTATATTACAGTGATATAATACAGTGATAATACATGAATTCACCATATTAGGTATTAATTTTATAAACAAATTAGATATATATAATAATAGTTATTAATAACATTATACATGTAGTATAATAACTTGATAGTTATTTTTAATATTTACATGGAGTACGTTACAAGACTGTGGAAAAATTTTGTACTTTCAAAATGAGCAAATAATTCCTGAAATATTATACATTATTCTATTTTTATAAATATTAATTACAGTATTTACAATTAGTAATTACTTATGGCTACTTATTTTCATCAGTTTGGCAAATGTTTTAATCTGAAATAATTTGATCGTGTACAAATTTATTGATCAAAACTTGCATAATAAAATAAAATTATTTATGAATAGAATTGTAAAGAATATTCAGCTTTTATTTTTTTTTCAATTTAAAATACATTACATGTAATGTTAACGTTATATGAAAAAAAGGTTTCTAATATTATAAGTGTAGACTAAATTTTAGAAAGAAATTTTTTTATATTGTGTATTGTATTTTGTACTCATTAATAATGTGGGATATCCGTGGAAAAGATAGAGGTGCATGGAAAAAACAATTTTTCTAATTTATTGTTTTTTTCTAAACATTGTTTCTTGTTTTTATACTACCAGTTATATGTCATATGGTCTACGGTCAAATGAATGACCATATACTTTATAGATATAAGCACGCTTCTTCTTAAAGACTGATTTTATTTTGAAGCCTTTCAATATTTTGTTTATTCTACTTATGGCTTTTTGTTTTGTCACGGTTGGCCATGTTTTTTTGCACATTCTTTTTTTTTTATTGACACATGAGATCAGTCTATGGTATACTTGCGACTTATACGTCACTACTTAAAGTATTTGATTGTATCGAATATTTCGGACATTTGTTGCAATGAAACAATTGTGCATATGTTCCATAACACTTGTTTGTACTCTTAAAATGCTTTCCATCTATTTCATAGGAAGTTTTGATTTCCATTTTATTAAACTTTAATTCAAGAAGTATAAGCACTTTTTCGAGTACAAAAACAGAAGTTGTGAAAGAACAACCTCCTTTTATTTGGTTATGGAACATGAGCAAAACTTAAGTGATATTGAAAGTTTTGTGAAAACAACAAACGCATGAAGATTGGAAACTTTGATAAACGAGAGCATTGGAGATCAGAGTAGGCGGTAATTTCCGCTAATTTGCTGCTGCTACTGCTGATGCTAGAGGTACGTCTTCAAAGCTTTGCTGCTACTCTGCAATGTAAATAACTTCTATAGATTTTACTTACATCAATGTTGCTCTTTATGTAATTCTCTCCTTGGTGCAAAAATTAAAAATATAACATAGGAGAAATGCATGTATTAACTTAGTAAAAATGGTTTAATAGTGATAAAAGTTCCTTATAATGATAATAAAATTTCATTTAAAATATCTATATCTAAATTATTTCTACTGCGGTACTCATACTCCAATGTTGTTATTCTCACAACAGCGTGGAATAATTAATTTCAGATTCTGAATTGGGCTTTTCTAAAACTCAAGTCTTATTATATTCGTTTTTTATCTAACAAAAAAGAACTTTCTCAATTCTTTCAACAAAGTGAATATTTAACTCAGCAATTTATTTCTGCTTCATATGTTTTTTTTTTGTTTTGTTCACTTTCAGCAGTATTATCATTAACCATCAAATTCATCATCATTCGCTTATTCTTGAACTCATAAGGTTTGGATTATTTGTGATATTCTATTGAATTTTATGTATTAGCAATGCTTTGGTAAGGTTTGCAACAAAGCTTCATGGAGCAAAGAAAAATATGGTATGCACAGAATTAATTTTTAGTAACAACTTCACAATTTTCAGGATGAAATGGAGACATTACGACATTCTACACAGCGAGAAAGAACTCAGCTTTCCTGTCAATTAGCGCAAACCGAGGAAGAAGTGCGTCACTTAAAGGATAAAGTTTTCGTGTTAGAACAAAGAGTTGCTTTAGGAACTAATGATCAAGTGACAGTGGATGAGAGAATAGCTGATCTTATGAGAGAACGAGCATTGTTAGAAAGAAAATTAGAGGAGGCACATCTTCATTTATCTGATATAAAGACTAGTTGGTCAGGGAAAATATCCAGCTTGGAAACACAAGTTGGAAGACTTAGCAGACAAGCTGGCGAGGAGGGCCTAGAAAGAAGACGGGTGGAAGAGGAAAGTGATAAACTCAGACAAAGGATCAAGCAACTAGAAGCTGAAATAGAGGTGAACAATGTTGTAATGGCAACGAAAGACGCCAAGCTTTTGCGCATGGCAGAGGACATCGACGAGATGGCCACGGAACTAAAAGAGCTCCGGGCCAGCGTCGATGATGAGGTGGAAGAGTTTAAGCGACAAATTGTGAGTTACCGCGATATGTAGTCATGCATGGACTAGATTGGTTTTAAGAAGATGTCCCTTAGATCTTGAGATGCAAAAAAGTTACTTATTCCTCCTTTATCAAGTGGGATGTTCTTCAAGGGTGATTTTAGAGTAGATATATGTATAATATCCTCAAAGTTTCGTATAACTTTTTCTATCGAGTCATTTTATTACATGAGTATATCATAATATTAACATAATTGACTGTATGTAATAATGTTTTTAATTTTAACAAGATTATAAAGCATATTTTATACATCAGGTAGCTTTCTCATGTTAACATATCTAAAAAAAAAGAAAGAAAGATGTATTTAGATGTGATTGTTTCACAGTTGTTTGTGATGCGGCTGCGGGTTTGCGAAAATACGTTTATTTGATAGATGTTTATCACAGTTAAACTTTTAAACAGTTTTATAAACCACTTAATGTTTACGATAATAGATAATAACAATAAGCACACAGGAACGCGTGCCCATGACCGCGTAGAAACCGTAATATGTTAATTTGTAAATGGAAACTACATATCGCCTATATACTTGCATGATTTTTTCTAAGATGCTTGGAGCTTGACGCACAGAACATTTATTTTATGCATATTTACCAGCACATTCTTTTGTTTATAATTCTTATTTATTGTCGTTATAAGCATGCTGAAGCATTTAGTACATTTTGTATTTAATTGAAATCAGCATTAACTATTTGACGATTAAGACTATTTTATTGACTTTTTTCAAATTCTATATTTCCCACCGTGTTGCCTTTGTACATGAAAATTAGATAGTATTAAAAGATTAATATTTTTATGTACGAACGCATTTCTGTACATTTTGTTTATGGAATAAAGAGAGAAACCAATAAATTTAATAGTTATGGTATTCTTTTTGTGCTTGTTTTTAACCCATTTTTATATTCCCATCTCAAGCAGCTTTTTATATATTATTATATACACAAATGTGTACACGATTGTTTTCTTACAGGTAACAAACTATATATTATATTTTACTACACCAACGACACAGTCTGATTACATTTGTGTTGTTATAAATATTAGGAATCCGTATCCAGATGGAAATGGTTCAAGAAAAACGTATTGTATAATTCATAGAATAGAAGACACACTGGCTAAACAGAAGCATTTATAATTTTCATTGAGAAACCAAATGTTATAGTAAAAGTTTTCCAAGTCAACGAGTATGTTCGAACCAATGTTTATTACTGGTTCGAGCTTTGGAATTAATGGCACAAACGATTTCTGTTAAAAAACAATCAGTCCAAATTATACGTACTCATAGCCACTATTTGTAGACTAAGTTTATCTGCGTTTTCTCCATATAAATTGTACTTTTGTATATTATAGCAAGTGTAATTATTTTATAACGCATAAAAAAAAGTAATATCTTTCTTTAAAAAATAATTGTCTATTCAGTACGAATATTCTTAGCTCATGACACACTTAACTATAATAATATTATAGATAAACTACTTCTAAATATAGTAATATTTTCAATAAACTACCTCTTAGATGTATTAATGTTAAATAATATATATTAAGGTATAATAGAAGATAAGAACAACTTGTATGTTTCTATTAAATAAGTGACAAACATCTGAAGTCGTCCGAAATATAATTGTATAAAATTTATATAATACTACATACGTACATATATATAATTTTATTTGTACAGTTTATATCAAATATTGCTCCATGTTAATCTTACTCATGCTTTAATTAAATCAACTAAATAGCTGTGAATATTATATACTTTGCTTTAGCTTTCAATTTAATAGTAATACATTTTGATTGTACCATAAATTCCAAAGATATCAATTACACGAATATCTCAGCAAATTTTATAAACAAAAAATGAATTCCAACATCA
The DNA here is from genome assembly GCA_913789895.3 of Seladonia tumulorum. Lineage (NCBI taxonomy): Eukaryota > Metazoa > Arthropoda > Insecta > Hymenoptera > Halictidae > Seladonia > Seladonia tumulorum. The sequence continues at coordinate 11,180,555 of OU565266.1, forward strand.
AATACTTTTAACTTTAGATATTACTCATGTGAGTCTATTTCTATTCTCGTGTCAGGAATCTTCAACGAAGGAGATTGCCGAACTGAAGCAGGATTTGGAGGAAGCAAAAGCAAAAGTTTCATCAACCACCTCTGAAGCGGCGCATCTTCGTTTATCATTGGAAGGAGAACGAACAAATAATTCTTCTTTGCATTTAGAACTAGCACGTTTAAGAGAGGATTTAGAATCTGAACGAACATCGTTAGCTACACTCAGGGTGTGTCTAGAAAAAGAAAGAGGAGAAAAGGACTCTGCATTGCTGAGAAACGCGCAGGTTTCTCAAGATATTGAAATTGTGAGGCAAGAAAACCGACGACACGAACTTGAAAATACAGATCTGCAAAACAAAGTTGAAAGTCTAGAGCACAAATTACAAAGTAAAACGAAGGAGATGGCGGAAGCAATGACAAAACTAGAAGATACGAAACAGAGAATGTCAGAGTTAGAAGAGGGAGAACAACACAGAGAAAAAATGGAGAGAAACGAAAAAGTTCTTAAAAGTAGTTTAATGGACCTAGAAGAACAGTTAAACGAAAAAACCAAGGTAAATGCAGAAAGTAAAAAAAGATATTGTATAGAATATTAATTATTAAATGCATTTTTAGACAATTAAAGTCTTACAACAACGGTTAGCAGATATGAAAAAAACTCTTCAACGAGAATTAAGAGTACCATCATCGTCATTAGATAGTGATGTGGAACCCTCCGCAGCAATTCTCAAACCGAGTTCGTCAAAGACTGTCACTGCTAGACATAGTAATGCAAGAGATGATGATGTTAATTTTAAATATCTTAAGCATGTTCTCATAAAGTTCCTAACGAGTAGAGAATACGAGGTAAAATTTACATGACGTAGCATTAAATCCAAATATAACATTACGATGGCTAGTATCAATATTTCTTCAATTTTAGTTATCTTTTAACATATCATTTTTTCTGTTAACAAGGCTCTTCATCTAACGAGAGCTGTCGCTACTCTACTGCACTTTTCACCTGAAGAGGAGCGGTTACTTCAAGAAACCTTAGAATGGAAAATGTCGTGGTTTGGGACTCGGCCTAACTTGGGTTTTGGACAAACTGCTAAAGCTATACCACCCAGCTGATAGCTGAAACAATTTCCTCTTTCCATAGGTATTATAAAAGTGGTTGCCGATTCGTGGCTAAAATCGAAAAGTTGGATCACATATGTGGTCAACCACAAATGATGACAAATGTTAGAAACATTAGAAAAGAACAAACAAATTTATATGCTAGAAGTTTCATAAATTTTGTAAAATATTTAGCATTTACGATATACATATATAATTTATTCATAAAGGCTAGAAACATTCATTACAGTTAAAATTAAAAGATGCACCATATAATTGGTAGTATAAAAAGTTGTTTAACGAAAATTTGTAAAATAGATATAGAATTGTTTCTGCCAATATTTATTACATACATTGGCATTATAAAATAAATTAGCTTAAGACATTATACACACTGTACAATCTGTGCTCATATTTGAATATTATTTTATACGTTGTTTGTATACACGAGTGTTAATGACACGTTCTTTATCGGTTTGCAATATTCACTATACAGAAGTTCAAATTGTAAATTCATTTTTGTCGTATAGGAATAATGCTAGTGAATTTTATCGTGAAACAATAATTACATTTCTATCTCTGCATGCATCATGTTTGTGAAAGTAACATTTTTGTACGCAAAAGTATGCATATAATTGTTATACTATTGTATTTTACAATCTTGTCCATTGTACATTTAATTAATTTAAGTTGAAATACGTTAACGCAATTCAACGGGTTGCATCGTTATATGATGTAAACTTAGAGTTCTTTAAAAATCCAAGATTTCTTAGATATGGCTGCAGGTCGGTTGTAATTATAAAAAGCCTGTGTTAGTTTCATTAATTACGAAGCTCAGAATAATTGCCATAATTATTTGTGATGCGAACATTGCGATCGTATCATGTTCATATTTGTAAATAATGCAGTAATGTTTCTATAGACACAATTAAAGTACACAAACGTTTTTCAAAAAGCTGACGTATTTAATTTCTTACTTTTCAAATCAAAACACAGTGACTAATTTATAACATTTATTTTATGAGTGGTATAAAAAGATTTCGATAGCAGTAAACTATATACATATAATTACAAGTGCAAACTGCAGATGAAGAATGTTGCACTTATTTATTTGGCGAATGTAAAAGGAATGAATAAACTTCACTTGCCATATACATAGTATTCAAGAAGGTTTTTCTTTATTATTGACTTATTAATTATACAATTGCATATATACATCAACATTTAAAGTACACTTTAAGTTGATAAAGTAACAAAAAATAGTTCACGCAAATCTGTCCATATATTCGAAAAATATTTTAGCTGAATAAAATTTTTCCTATTTATTACATAACTATGTCAGATCGTGAATCATTCCCTAAATACAAAAAATTATAAATATTCGAAGAAACCCGATAAAATTATACGTCACAATAGATTAAATCAAAATTGTTATAATAATTTATATATTAAAATTTTCATACACAACATATAATTTATATCACAAATCAAAAACAACGTTACATATAATAAACAATCAATGTGGATTGTATACAATTTTTCGTTCATTTCATTTTGTCTTTTTTCTTATATAGCAGTATCTTAACAAAGAGATTCGCATGATACATGCTACAAAAAGTCTTGTCCGAAGAAGGGATCACATTCATTAAAGTCTTCTGCACTCAACTATTGAAATGTATCCTTCATATGTTAGAATTGTGTATGAGCAGTCCACAAATAAGTACATAGAGAAGCAAACGGCAAAAAATACGTTAGTATTTACATAGATCTGTTAATTATAATAAACTTTTATATTCTTTCTGATGCAAAATTGAAATCAGTTTTTTTTAAACATTTGTTTCTTTGAAATAGACTTATAATATATACACCTATTTAACATTTGTAAGTTTACAAATAATAAGGATAATATTTTCCATTCAATAATGCTAAAACAAGTAATAGATAATATTTTCGACTACTATAACTAGTTGAATTAGTCAAGCTTTGCTAATAATCTTATGTTATTAATTTCATTGATAATAATTTTGCTCTAATAATAATTATGAAAAGTGCAAGTTGAACTAAACATAACAAATTTTAGAGAATAGTATACAATAACAAGTGTGTATTTACATTTGGTGTGTACGTTGCTATATTTTAATAATTACTTTAATAATTACTTCAATAATCACAGAATACAGTTCTGTGAAATGTTATTTACTTTTATCATTTGCGAATTTGAAAGGATTCACATGTTGTGTAAATAAGGTTCCTCTCATGAAAACCAATGTTACATAGTAAGGTATGATTTTATTTGGACTATTTTTCCCATCTACAATGCCAATTTTCCTTATACTACACATCATTCATTCATTTAAAAATGTACAGAATATTTATAAAATATACAGGAACATGTCACCATATCCGTTCGTTTCATTGTGACTGTTGGCAAAATCGAACCCTCTTTGTGACAGAAGTTCCTTACTACACAAGCTTCCTTTGAGCTTTCATAAAAATAACATTGTCCGAAAACTTCCACCTAAGTTCAATGGTTTATGTAATATTATAAAATCCTATGCATTGTATCTACAAGGCGAGTGCATAAAGTCATGTTCACATTGTAAAAAAAATTATACGTCTAACTTTTAAAAATATTTCCAACGCTTACAAGTTGTTTGAGAAGCATTAATGTAACGACTAGAACTTCCTTGAGCCAGATATGATTTCTTGATAAAGTTCAGGTGTAATTTCGATATATTCTTTGCTACCAGAAAGGAAATACATCTTGTCTCGCACTTTGCTGGGATCAAAGCCTTCCTTCTGCAGATTCACTTTTTTCAATTTGAATGTTCCCGTCATTTCAAGTTCTTTTACAATTCTTAAGAAGATTGGTCTCGCATACGCTGGTAGAGCCTTTTCCAAACCTTCTGCAAGGGCTTTGAAATCTAGTAGACAATCAGGATCGACAATTGCTGCCATGCCTGCCCTTCCTTCCATTCCAGGCACCTTGAAAGACAACAACGAATACCTTTTAGCAATTACTTTCACGAGAAAGTAAACAGAAAATGATTTGTGAAAATGTTCGTCAGTCAATTATTATATCAAGTATGCTACATCAGATTTTAACTCAATAGATTAAGTTCGTAAAACTACAAACCTGAACTCCATAGACAGTAGCGTCCCGCTGCCCTGCAATATTACTAATAATACCTTCTACCTCAGCTGTAGCAACATTTTCTCCCTTCCACCTAAATGTATCTCCCACTCTATCTTTAAAGTAAATGTAGCCGTATTCATCCTGTATCAGTATATCACCTAAGAAGGAAAAATAGAAATGATTTTAGATTAGAATAGTTTTAAATTGCATTCACTTTTTGGTTGCACATTTCATTGCAATTAATTTGATTTTTTTAAGCGCATCTCACCCGTCAGGAAAGCCTTGTCGCCTTTGACAAATACATTCTCGATTATTTTCTTCTTTGACGCTTCCTTGTCTAAGTACCCGTTGAATTCTCTCGACGCGTTCCCTTCTTTTATCAATCCTATAAACATTCCTGGTTCATCTAAATCAAAGGTAAATATTTTTTATTATCAATGAAAAAAAGGTTTCTTATTGCCAATATATGAAGATTACTATACTGTTACTATGTTCTTACTTATTTCCGCTCTTATGCACAATCCATTAGCACTCCTAACTGGTTCATAGGTCTCTCTGTTCACGCGAATTATTGCCACAGGATGAAATGATCTGGGCACAATCAGTGGTACAAAACCAACAGCACCAGTCCGACCGTCCAAATTCACTATTATGAAATTATATTATACATTAGAACTAGACAAATTTTACTGCCAGAAAAAGTAAAACTAAAATTGTTTTATGAGAATTACATTTGGTTTACTTTGAATCGTTAATATAAAGTCTATTAGCTGATCAGAATTAACTGTCCAAAGGTATTTTAAAAAAGTTGACAATTACCAATATTTGCGTTTCCCTCGCTTGATCCATAGAATTCGGTAATCCGGTTGACATTGAAGCGCTTGACAAACTCGCTCCAAATTTGAGGCCGCATGCCATTTCCAAACATGATTCTCAGACGATGTCGATCATCCTCTGCTCGAGGAGGAGCATTTAATAAATAGCGACACATTTCTCCGACATACTGTGCTGCCTATCAATGAAAACAAAAATTATATTTCATTAGCAAAATTGTTCTATGTATTCGAGTAATTTTGTAACTTAATTTCTACAGTGCAATGATTTTAGTAAACTCGAACTACATATAGAGCGAGTCTTCTAAGGACAATCGGAACTTAAAATACCTTTGCTGTTATAAGTCAAGAAAGAAATACATATTTTTGAAAGACAAATATTGATATACGAAGAACTCTTTTTACAACATTTATCTCTGACAATTTCACAGCCATAGTCTTAACTGACTCATCCTGCGTGTGCAATATAAAAGATAGCATTGATATGTGATCATGTAAAAATGATAAAAAAGTTAGTGACAAATTTTTCTCTGAAAAATATTTCAGAAGTATTAACATTATTAATAAGAACAATTCTAATGCAATTCCTCTTTTGTTTATTCTTTATATTATACTAAAAATTATAACATACTATTATATTCCTATACTACGGAACAGAAACAATAAGTAGGCTGCGGACTTTACGATAGATATGAGTATGTGCTATTTATTTCAGCTCGTTGAAATTATTAAAGGAAGAATGAAATTTCTGTTCATTGCAATAGATGTAAAGCATTTTTAATTTGCATAAAGATCCGCAGTCTAACAATAAGTTTCACGAAGCTATTAAGCTGACTGAGTTTGCTATAAAGTGTATTAGACATCAAAAAGCCACCTACGGTACAATTATATTTGATGCAATCTGTCCAATAAGCCGTCACTGAAAACTTGGGCCTTAAGACGGTTGGTATACCTTTCAAAATCGCGAAACCTACTCCCAACATTCCACCAGCCGTGTGGTACAGCGGATTCGGATTGTACAAGGTATCGTTTGATTTCAGTCCTAACAAGTTGAATGGCATTACCACCAACAAGAACCTGGAAACAAACAATTCATTTTTATTAGCACTTATCATACTTTACTATAATTGCTAGTGAAATCGTTAATCGGCAATTGATGCATTCTGATGAATTCTGAAGCAGAATTTTCATAATTGTTCACATTATAATTTTATGCATTTATAGTAGCTCGAAAAAGTACTTGAACACTAAATTTCCAATTTTTTGAAAAATCGTCCGGTTATTTAACAAATTTTAGTTAGTTAAACAAGTCAATGGTTAAACTGACACGAAGCATGGAGTATTTATACTCCATAAGTTTGGTAAGATCGTTACGTGTTAGTTGCCATTGAGAACGATTCGGTTATGTAAGCGAAATATGTAATAATGTCGAATGAAAGTTCGCAGGGATAAGAATTACGATATTTTATTAGTAAAACAGTCATAATGCAGGCAGACAGGAAGCAGTCTCGAGCAAAGCAACTGCATTTACATGTAATCCCATTCCCGACGAGTCGTAAGGCTTTCCTGAGAGGATTATAGATCATTTATACGTTCAGTAGGGAGGTAATTCATTCTGTTCACGGAACAGTGTCCAAGAATAAATGAAAGTTTAAAAAACCCCTCGCAGTGGATAATATCAGCCAACTGACGCTTCGTAAACTAACAATTTCTACGATAAATTAAGCGTACGAATAATCTTTGATAGATGAATTAAAAAGAAGTATTGGAGAGTACGTTTAAAAATTGTCGCGACATCGATCTCATTTAAATAATTTCGAAATTATTTATCGAATATATAAATGTAAAATGAATATAAAAAATTAGAATAATATCTACTTGAAACTTATAAAAAGGGACATGTTATTACGATTACAAGTTTTTGCACTTATGTTCTTGAGAAAGTATACGTACCACGTGTACACGTTTAAATTAATCGACAAGATTATTTAATATTGAACTATTCTGTCTCTTCAACCGTTTTAAAAATCAATTTCATGATTCTTGGATAGCATAATTACACAAACTCTATTGCTAAATTGTAATTACGTAAATGCACATTTTTCCAATGGTGTTTTACATTTACGCGTAGAGAAACAATACAAAAAAATTTGATTATAAACAAAGCGTTTCGTCGTAGTCATGCGTTTTAGTGACGAATAGTAGGGAAATAGCGTTTTGATGTGTCGCTTAAAGTGACCTACATCTGCTGATCGATATTTTTACATAATATATCAGCTCTTGTGTTAACGATTGTCGTGAATTCTCGGTTATAATGCTTGACGATTCGTGAACCTTGACCATGTTACGTAGTTGAAGTTCATTGGAGAAAGAAGATGACATTAGATTTTTTTAAACACATAATTTGAAAAATTTTAAAACGTAAAACACTTAAGAAATGCAATTGGTTTGTTAATTTTACGGAAAGCAAAATTCTCGAATTCTCTTTACTAATTAAATTCCCACTTTGAAAAATGCTAAGTAGATCTCGAATTAGTACTGAATTAAACACATGCGAATATTCACACACTACGAATACTGTGTGAATATTCACTGGAAAATAATTTCTTTGTCCAGTCGCAAACTTCATGATGACTGGGCTGTAAGAAACATTTGTAGAAGTAATTTGTGCATACTTTGGCGAGAGACTTAGTTATTCTATTATGGTTGATCGGAAAAATGGTGTTCTTTATAATGCAAAGCGATCCATTTATGTGAATAGAAGTCAACGCGTTATTTCTGCATGACAGAAACAAGAATATTAAAGAAAAACACTGAAATAGATTTAAAACAACCATAAAATGGGCCCTAGGAATGTTGTATAATTTTTTAGTCAGAGATATGAACATTAGCAGTATGATGTCACTGCATACAATTTCTACCGTATTTTGTAAAGTTATGGAAAACAGGTCTTTCTTATTTGCTGCTAATCTGCTACTCGATACATACCAACTATTTAAATTTCAATTTTACGAATACAAGATGAGCCTTGCGAAACAAACGGGAGATACCGAATAGATTGTTATTCATGAGTGTACAACATGGTTTCATCAGACACCGTGAACAGTAAGAAGAAGAAGAAGAGCTATGAAAGCGTGCATTTAGTTCCGTCAACGCGCGTAAAACGACATTTCCGCCATAATTTCCTATCGAGTTCTCTGACAGCGATCTGTTTCACTGTATCATTAAAAAAAAAAGAAATTATTGATTCCGTTTCGCTTTGTCTCGAAGAAACGGCACCGTGAAAATAAAACATTCCTTTTTCAAAAACAGTCAAGATGATTTCATATGGAAAAGGTACAAGTTGGAATATCGATTTATTGAAATGAACTATGCAATGATGACTTGCCAGTCGCGAAATACGGTGAGGTTGCGCCACCACAAACGGAAAGAAACACAAAGGAGCAAACTATTTCCTGTTTTACTTGTTTATCGTTATGCAAAGGTCACCTTGAGTTTCTTCCTTGTAAAGGGTAAATTTTAAGCTTGCGATTGAACAGAGAATTGAACCTTGGATGAAAAACTGTAAGCGTACTAAAACGAATAGTCACCAAGATATTTTCTATTATGAGAACATTTGAGAACATTTTCAGCATTACATTGCATTAAAAATCATTTATAGAGAATACTCTCGGTATTTATGATTTTTTAAGCTACCCGTATAGTTTTTTTTTTATGCGGTGTTCTATTCTCTCTTCTACCACAAGATTGAAATTTACCCATCACAATGAAGAAGGCCAAGGTGACCTTTAATGTAAATCAGCTGAATTTTCAAGGCGGAGGAGAATTGCACCGATGCCCCCTTACCTTGAATTAGGTACTATGGCCACTTTTGGCAAACCAGTGGTACCGCTTGTGTAGATGTATATCAACTTGTCCCTATACCCAATTTCCTCTGTCACTACCGGCTCTTCGGTGTCGGCTTCTGCTAACAGTTTATTCAGATTGTGCACGCCGTCCTCGTCTTTCTCGGGGTCAGTGTACACCTTGTACCTCTGCATGTTCGGAAGTGCATCCTTTATGTCGTTGATGGCTAAAACAAGAATTGACATTTTACACTAATTTTTTTTCACCGTTCACTGTCCGTGATTCCTCTGCCTACACCTCTGCGAGGATCGTATGGAAATAGCAACCAACGCGCGAGGCTTGGCGACGTTTATTAAAGGAAGTAAAAAATTGTTGTTAAACATAGTAACGAACCAATATATCAATGTTTCGTTTACCGGTGTTTTGTAGACGAATTTGTAAATGGCTCGTCGAATCATTGTTTACCCTGCAAGACTCTAAACTTCTAACAAAAATCATAGCGTTTACGTAATACGTTCGCGAGCATTACGATTTTTTGGATGTGTATGAATTTCATGCAGCACATTGGAATAAAATTCCGCTGCATGTCTAAACTAGATACGACAATGCAGAATGCTTGAGAAGATATTGCAATCGCTCGGGCCAATGACAACGTTTCATTGAAGATAGTATGTCTGCGTGCATACTGCTTGGCTACCCACAATGCCACTTGGGTCTCGTAATTGTTTGTACGTAATTGTCAATTTATCGCGGCTAATTACAGACCACTGTGCCTTCAAAGGAATCTTCAGGATCCTTCGAACAAACGGTGAAATATTCGAAGTGGCAACCAAATCTTTTAACCGTACTGCAAATTCGACTGAAAGTTTATAAAAGCCAGTCCAAAAACAAATTCCGTACTCTGTTTAGAACGGAGTAACTTTTCGAAAATCTAACCGAACGATTTCCACGAGATGTTAGAGTGTTCACTGGATGCGGTGTAAACAATTTTGTAGAAAACTATTAATATAAATTGATAAATTTAACTGTGTGTGGCTTCATACTGTTTTCTAAGGAAACTGCTCGTACCAAATAACGTGCCGAATTAATTTATACACCCTCTCTATCTATTCATCTTTTTTACAGGACAATGCAAAACAAAAATGGTCTTGTCTAAGAGTTTGCCCCGTGTTCACGATAAATGATTATTACAGAAATGTTTCTTCTCGTAAGGACTTTCAATTGCGAATGTTGTAAGAACACCATTCAACGAGAATGCACCGAATACGATTAAGGGAAGTCTCGCTCTTATCGCTGCAATTACTGTAGTTGTGTGGAATATTTACCAGGCGCATAATCATCCACATAAATGATACTCTTCACTTCGGCAATACGAAGACAATGAATTAAAGATTGGAGTCGTAAGTTCGTGTTGATTAGACCGGTCACGACGCCCAGTTTCCCCAAACCGAGCCAAATCGCGACGTACTCTGGCCTGTTCGGCATCATCAAAGCCACAGCGTCCCCCTTCTTGTATCCTGCCTTTTGAAACACCGACGCGATCTGGTTGCTATATTTGTTAATCTGCAATCGATAAACACAGCCGCATTAATTCCGTTCGTCTAGAATGCATGCTCGTGAATACGACCAACGTTCGAAACAACAAAACGCTCATTTCAACAGGCTAGACCACTGTAAAATTATGAATTATTCGAATATTTTTTTATCGTTCAAATGATAGTGCGAAGTCGCCAGAGTAGTCTAGAGTGAAACGCAAAAAATGCCGGGATACGTCTCGCTATTTTACATTTCGATAGGGATGAATATATTAAATATATTTTAATTAAATCATTGTACAAAGTACCGTTTGGAGGTCCACGTAAGAGCTGAAACAAGTACAGTGTTTACTCGATACGTCACACGGGTCTAGCCAGAGACATACACTCCTGGACAAAAAGATAGCACAAGTGTGCTATCATTTAGTTTTCAAGGATAAATCAAGAATTCTCTAAATTTTACAATTGGTATGTAAATATCATCTTACGGTAATATATTAAATAGCGATAAATTGGAACTACGCTGTCCGTACTTGTATTTATTAACAACAATCTCGTAGCGGAGGTCGGCGAAATGATAGCACATGTTAATAAATGAAGCATTAACTTAGGTCATCAAAATCGGTGAGGAAGCCCCTAATGTAAATAATTACCAAATAATGTTAAGTAGTCAGTTTTAGTGCTCTGTGAATCTAGTGTTAAAGGGACATTGAAGTTGCAAAATATGCATCCAATATTCTACATACGAATAATAAAATACTAATGTACTACAAACTACATTATAAAATACTAATGTAAAGTGTACTTACTTCTGAATCTTCTGTACCTCCGTCGGATCCACAGTATACAATTATTGACTGACGAGAATAGGTCCGAATAATTGAATAACAATCACTAAACAACACACACACACAACACATTTTATAAAATCGTGACAACGAACGAGATGTCACTCCGACCACGAATAAAATAATACTGCGATTTTAACCGCCCCCCTCCCACGGACGTGTGATACGAAAACAGGGAATTCCGGGAAATAGGGTCGGCGCCTCGCCATAATTTTTTTTGTTGGTTTTGTATCTAGTATTTACAGACCCTCAGCGTCTAACCTGCCTAGGATAACCTGACCGTACCACCTCCGTGGAAGGGATCATTGTTCAAATCGCAGTATTATTTTGTTCGTGATCGGAGTGACATCTTCTCGTTCGTTGTCACGATTTTATAAAATGTGTTGTGTGTGTTGTTTAGTTATTGTTGTTCAATTATTCGGACTCGTGAGTCAATAATTGTGTGCTGTGGATCCGACGGAGGTACAGAAGATTCAGAAGTAAGTACACTTTACATTAGTATTTTATAATGTAGTTTGTAGTACATTAGTATTTTATTATTCGTATGTAGAATATTGGATGCATATTTTGCAACTTCAATGTCCCTTTAACACTAGATTCACAGAGCACTAAAACTGACTACTTAACATTATTTGGTAATTATTTACATTAGGGGCTTCCTCACCGATTTTGATGACCTAAGTTAATGCTTCATTTATTAACATGTGCTATCATTTCGCCGACCTCCGCTACGAGATTGTTGTTAATAAATACAAGTACGGACAGCGTAGTTCCAATTTATCGCTATTTAATATATTGCCGTAAGTTGATATTTACGTACCAATTTTAAAATTTAGAGAATTCTTGATTTATCCTTGAGAACTGAATGATAGCACACTTGTGCTATCTTTTTGTCCAGGAGTGTATATTAGCCAGGAGATACTATTCTTTGATCTTTGTGGGGATAGTTCTGGGACTTTTATCGGTTCGGCATTTGGGGCATGTGCAGAGTGTTCGTTTCAAAACTTTCCAGCCGAATATCTCGAAAAGTATAAAAGTGTTTCGTGGGAGAAAGAGGGGGGCTGTATCTCCGAAATTAGTGCGCGGATAAAAAAAAAGTATCGTATGAAAATTACTGTGGTCTTTTTACGTACGATGAGATCCCATAATAAAACATATAGGTTTCCATTTGAAAAAACAAAGTTGACCTTCAAATGACCTTGAAAACGCCACCCAAATAAAAAACTGATACTGCCCCCCCTCTTTCCCCCTCGAAATCCTTGGACACGTGTTTTACACTTTTTTTAATATCTTTCATACTTTTCGAGATATTCAGCTGGAAAGTTTTCAAATGAACACCCGGTATAAAGTAAACATTGTATAGTCCATAGTCGTCAGATGAGGGGAGATAGCACGAATTGAGGGGAAAAAGCTACCCTCTCTCTGCCAGTACCAGAGTATGACCGGGCCGCGGCGGAAGAGGGGGAGTAGCGCGGTAGAAGGGGAAATTAGGGTAGGCCAGGCCCGGGCAACTTCTTCCCCGCTGTTGCTTCACAACTCCCACCACCAGTGGTACCGGTTCCTCCACTAGGAACTATTTCATGATTTGCCTCGCGTGACTGCGAATATATGCGTGTACATCTACACTCCACAAGAGTAGGGTGGGGGGACTCAGGAGCAGGGAGGGGAGTCGTCCGTGGCTCGCGAACCGCAAGTTGCTCAGGCCTGGTATAGGCTGTTCGAAGCTTCGTTAAAAATAATTTTTTTATAAAGCAGATGGTGTTCGTAAAAGTGACAGCCGTCGATCAATGAATTATAAATGCTCCTTCGGTCAATTCTAAAGAAAACTTTATCAGTCGATTCAAGTACATTGTCATTGTCAATGATCGAATAACAAACCATAGACAAAGTAAATACACTGTACGAATATTCCAACGTTTCGTTAATTTTAATAATTAATCTTTCCATTACCGAGATTCTACTGTGGTTATTCGATAGCATTTATAATGTGATTAGTAGACTGCGGCCACTTATCATTATTCGTACTGTTTTTTTTTTTGCTCAAATGCAAATCAAAGAAAGACTAACATTATCTATTAATACATTAATTAAGTCAGGAATAAATGATAAAGTTAAATAATTATTTTGAATGTTTTGACTCCGGTGTATTACGCACATTTGTGTTTAGTACACAACAAATAATAATATTTACTGCGCCGTAATCAATGTCCAAACCAAATACTAATTGATGGCAGCTTTTAGACTTCGACTTTGCACACGATAATGTACTCTACTCTTTTGTTTTTCGTCTGTGATACTTATTTTTGTACATTATATTCTTTATTATAAAACATTAGCGAAAAATGATGTGACATATAAAACGTTCTACCAACCATCCTAAGGTAGATCCTAAAATTTTACGAATAATAAATTTATCGGAGAATTAATTGAAACGTACATCAGAATTGGTCCAAACACGATCCTCGAAAATGAAACATGGCTTCGTGGGGTAACGTTCCACTCTCTTCTTGAAAATCTTTGTAACAGTCATGTTGTTTCGACGTTGAACTTTCATCTCAAGTTCAGCGGTTATGGCACGGTAAAGAAATCTGAAACACAAACATTTATATCCATTCAGTCAGTAAAATTATTTGCAGTGCCCTATTGTACCCAGATAGCACGCGACGTCTTAATCCATTCGCATTTACAATGACTAAAATACTGTTTCTTAATTTTGCTGTTACTTGGAATGAGAAAAAAAATTCCAGGAGGATTTCTGGATTTCTTCATTTCATGGAGTATACATAATATACAATGATAAAACATAATAAAATTTTTAAGAAATGCGTTTTAGTCGGCAATATTTTGTTTTCACTATGAGGTTATCTAAGTCATTGTTAGGTAACGACAGTATTTTAAACATTTTTTGTTTATCGGATACTTGCATAAAACGCTCAACTATGACTAACAACGTAAGGAAAGTAAGTACACATTCCTCCCTTAATGAGATTTTTCCATTTTATAGGCAATTATTTTGCGAATACAACTTCGACTTTTTAAAAAAATTTTTACTTAAATCACTCACTTTTAACCATCATACTTTCAACTTTTGTGCATACATTTTTTAACCTTATCTGTGCGTGTCAATGGGATCTCAGTCATGAGCTATCGTTTATGGCTTACGAAATAACATTGTTAGTATCATGCGCTGAAAACACATGTCACGATACGTGATCGTAAGATTCACACAGATTTGCAATACGCATGCATATGTATGCAGTGGGCTTGTACAATGTACATCTTTTAATGCAAAAACGGACTAAAAATATTTAATTATTTTGCATTTAATTGATTTTGCATAAAACTCCGCAGTCTATTGGTGACAAAACATTGGTACAACTCTTAGAATTAGCATATTTATTAGCATCATTGACATTCTACTGTTGTATATTACAATAATTCATGGAGGCACTCAGGATATTCAAATATTTCAAAATGTTGACAGCGTTTCTAGTCATTGTTCTTTTTGTAAATAGCAAGGATAAAAAAAATGAAAAATTGCTCTCTGTAAGTAATGCGATGAGTAATGGGACAACTAATTGGAGAGTTTCCATATATTCAAGTTTCACTAATGATATTCGCCATCGTTAACATCAAGATCACGCAAGGTCACCAATGAGAGGCATAACTGGAACCATTTGTGACATTGTACTTGTTTATTTATGTGTATTATCTAAAATATCCGCAAGCCAGTTATTTCGTCATTTCCACTATGGTGAAAGCCGTTTGGGAAACAGTAAAAATTTGACGGGGTCATTAAACTTATTTGGAAACGTCACGCTACTAATTAACTACCAATTAAAGTTAGAATATAGATTAGGAATCAAAGTAACTTAAGATTTACCCTTTATCTGTTCGTTACCTTATAAAACAACGTAATTTTACATCAATTATCAGTTACAGTTTTTAAAAAAGTTCTGCTATTCATAAAACGGGTGCATCTGTCGTTAATACGAAAACATCGCTTTTACCACGACGTGCAGGTGCAATTATTTCTTTCATTCTTGAGCCGGTGTAACACCCCAAGGACATTACATCACATACTATACTGAATTCATCACGGCTACCGCTTTCATGCGTTATGAAAAGAAAAATCTTTCTTCCCTCTCGGATATTCCTCGTGCAATGTAATTAAAGTCAACAATATTATGATTGAATTTAATTCTCTACTTTGTTAATAAACCAAAGGAAGATGTTCAAGATAATCGAAGGAATGTATGTTACAAAATAATACTGCGGACAAACAAAACGATACTACCATAAGATTCCATAGTTGAAATACCTACTCGAAAAGCCATTAGCACATATCCGGCGGCACGACTAAAATTAGTCATTTCACCGTTAATCACTATCGAGGAAGTCACTAATCGACAATTGTGGCTTCCAGTGAATAAACTGAACTTAAATATATATTCTATTTTATTGGTATGTACATTAAAAGATATAGATCCGAGAAAAAAACATGACAAAAGTTACACACCCACCATTTTATTTTTTGTAATTTTAACATCAGATTCATACTCAGCGACTCGAAAAATATGGGAATACCAATTTTCAGGGAAATCCGACCCCTCTTTTTAGTTACACCTCCGTCATATTGAATCCGCCATTGTGCTTTTTATAATTATGACATCAGATTGATAATCAGCGACCCGAAGTACCGAGTTTCAACTAAATTGGAGTAATTGTTCGATTTTTGGCTATGTTTTGACGAATCCGGACCACTGTACTGTGAGACGGCAGGTGGCCAGGAAAAATTGAAACCATAATTTATTTTAAACTGTATATATGTATATAAGCAGATAGATGAACAGAGAAGAATTGCTGATCGGATATGTGTTAAATATGCAAGAGTGAAGACGGACGATGCGTTAGCTACTACCAAATATGATTGTACGGCTTGTCAAAACGGAACTCGTAACCCGGAACTCGCTCTTACTTGACATTAGTATGCGACTTAGGGGAGAGGGGGCTCAACATTTAGGGTCATGGGGCAAGACGTAGTTAGCGTTTATATCTGTGCAGAAATGCTGAAAAATACATATCTGAAATTTGCACAATGTCCATGATCTCAATTATAGTCCGCGATGTTCTTACGCGTGTAGCGACCGGTTCTCTGTTTCAATGTCTCTCACACTTATGGTTGCATCGTTTTTCTTTTTTTGAATTTCTAGCTCGAAAGCGGCTGACCGCGTTGTTTGTGCATGCTCGTGTTATATACTTAACAATGTGAAACGTTGCACGTTGAGAAAGAAACTTTTGGTACAATCTAATATCATAATTGAAGGCAGACATTTTAAATCAGAATAACTTCTTTATAAATGCACCAAACAACTTTAGTTTTTCTGCCAAGCTAGATGGATTTAAATAGTAAAATAGTAAAAATTGCTTTTTACAACTTTTTCAATAGACCTCGTAACGTAAATTTAAAAAATATGTTTCGTAGATTCGTATAAGTTACATGGCTGAAAATTACACTGAGATCGATTAATTGGTTTATGAGTTATTAACGATTAAAAATGGTGAAAATTACAGTTTCTCATGATTTTCAGCTTATTTTTGCTGTTTTATTCTATCATTCAACCGTTTAAAACTCGTAAACCAATATTAACCAATTTCGATTTAAAGTGTGTGCCATCAATTATGAGACTGACTGTAATAAGTCGAATCACAAATATTTTTAGTTTCAATACCTATATCAATTGTACGCATCAATGAAATAAACAACAATTATATTTTTATGCAATATACAATCATCATTGTTTGTATTGACTAATTACCATTTATCAGGTGGCTCATTAAAACAATGATAATGCTTCATTACATTTTGTTTTCACAGACTAAAATCATTTATAACTCGACCTAATACATATAAAATGTAAAATAATTTTAGTTGAAGTGATTTTTCATCCATGTCAAACAACAAAAAACACGCGAAAAATGATCGAAAAAATACTTATCATTTTTTCAAATGATCAGATGTCTGTACCGATAGCATAGTAACAGTAAAAATCATTCACAATTTTGCAATGAAACTCTTACTCTTTCATAATTGCGTATTTTACGATACAAACTTATTTAAAATGAAACTTCTCTTTATGTACTTCCATTAAGTCGTAAAATTTGTTGGCATAATTGTTGGGCAATGTACAATGTGCATACTTAGAATATCTATGTGACGTAGTGAATTTCTAATTTTTAGAACCCCGTAATGACAGAGACCTATTAACCTATATTATTTAACCTATTATTATAAATTACTTTACATAATTTCAGACCAAGAAAAAGAGTTTCGAAAAACTTCTATCATAATGGGGCATAGCGTTTGAGTACTTTCAACATATTTGCCCAAAAAACTGACAAGTTTTATGGACTAGGGAACTATAGCAACATTGTACAAAATTTTATAGCTTCATAATCGTTTTTAAAACATAATTTCATTGTATTGTACCGATACAATGATGCACTCGTAAAAATATTTCTATAATTAACACAATTAGATTTAGATCAATTGGTTCAATGTAATCTATTTTTGTTGATCGTTTGAATAAACATAGTGACGAATCTCTTTAGTCAAACGTATGTTAATCATTACATATGACCGTAACCTTTGAATAACCTTGCGATATTATTTGTCGAACATGTATCAATATCGACATGTTCCAGAAGAAGATTGGTGGTTTGTAACAAAAAAAATATTTATAAACAATTTCGTGTGTGTAATTTCCAATTCAGTACTGCGCTGTCCTTTGCGATTTTTATTTATTTTGCGTCACACTTTTATCCGGAGCACTGATTGCAAGCATGCGCCTAACGCACGATTTCTCGGATTATGGTCGGTCACTGACCCACGCAAGGCTGCACATATTCGCCAAAAAGGTCCGTTAGGCAACCGAAGTGGTTGACCGACTGAAACGAGGTGATCTCGAGTCAAATGATCGATTTCTTTCCAATTTATATTTATTCATCGCGAGCATGTATATAAAAAATATGCAGCAACGTTTATATTATTATACTGAATACAGTTAGGTGTATTTTCATAATTTAAATAGGAGAGACTCGACCCGGCTGATAATGCTGATTGTGTACATGACGCGGTAAGTGCAACGGTCATTTTTTTAGCATATACTATAACAAACAGAAGTAACCAAACAATAAATGAAAGGAGAACCGTATTTAACTGTAATATTAATCTTGAAAATGTTCTTTTGATTAGGAAACTGTACCAATAAACAGGAACTGTATTATATTTGCTTCATAAAGATCTATGAATATGTTATCTATGATATGTTGATCTATAGGGATCTGTAAGTGTGTTAAAAGCATAATAAATATTCAAAAAGAGATATATAATATATATAGTAACTGATTTTAATGGAAAAAATTTAATATCTCTTTTTTAACGTTCATTATGCTTTAGAAATAAATATACACAAGCTTACAATGAGCATTTATATTTAGAATAAGCTCAGTAAGATAAGTAGGCGACGCGTGAAAGTCGAAAGTATGTGTCAAGCAGATGATAACTCTCGTTTTCCACATTCAGCGATCTTTCCTTTCTATGATCCGTTTTTCACATATCGCACAGGATACGTAACTTGCTCTCCGCAGAATATTTTCTCATGAAATATCGAAAATCTCTTAACTATTTCATGTTTTATTTAGTAAGAATTACTACACATTATTCATTTACGAGATCAACCCAATAATGTGAATTTTCCGCATTTTTATAAATTGAAACACAAAAATCTTAACTGGAAATATTAAAACTCCATATATTTTAAATGCCTTTACATTTAAACATATGTTTTACAATTCTAGTTACAATGTTTGCTAGGTTTCATTTTACTTTCAAAATTTCAGTTAAAAAACTATTAAAAGACATTCCAATTTTTCGTTGGACCTTTGAGAAACTTTTAAATTAAAAAAGAACAGGAAAAATACTTATAAAAATTTACACTGATCCATTTTCTTGTAAATTTTTTCTACGGTGAATAATTCTAATAGCTGTAGCAGACTTTTGGTGAAGTTATAACTTTTCATTTCTTTTCATATATTTTTAAAACTCCATTCAATCAAAGCATCTTTGCCTCAAAATGATCTTATTAATACGAATTATTTTATTTTTGTACAAATGTTAAATATACATCAGAAATTCATGAATTATTCAGTTTTGCTGAACGAACTTCTCAGATTTTTTAACATTCACCGATACAATAATATTATCTTTCCAATGCTATGACTGTAACGCAAGCTTAACGCGTTCTACTTTTCGAACTTTTCCTGCCGCACAGTCCTTAGTGATACTGTAATCGGAAATAATGCACGACCAGCTTAAAAGACTCTCGATAGTCGCTAATAAACAACATACAAGTTGTGATGTTAGTTTACACTGCATTGAATGGAAATCGGTTCTTTAATACTTCATTCTGAACACCATGCTTACGCAACGCTAAAAATTGGCTATCTTAAATTATAAGTGACTATCTTAAAATGACAAGAATATATTTAGTCAGACTTTTAGCGGCCTTTAGACCCGTAAGTCTAATGTTAAAGATCATAATACGCTATTCTGTGCAGAATTTACGAAGAATGGGAGTAAAGTCAAAAGAACAAGTTTCCTTCATTCGGTATAGTTATCTCTGTAATTGTCGCAAAGGTCTCTACGGTAACTGTCAAAATTTTATCTCCACCATTTGGGGGGATCCCAATGACTTCGGTGACCGAGCCACCAAGGGGTTGAATATCGGTCAAACTCATACTAATGTAAGCAAAACAAAAGATTGCAACTTTCCTAATTTTTTATTTGTTTTTTTTCTCATGAAACTTTTACCATCGTATTCAGCAATAGCTCAAAGTCTATGCATTTGGGAAGGACTTGCAAAAACAGTAATTTAGTCAAGTTTGATAAATTAATTTCTATTTAAAAAATAAAATAAAGATCGGAAGCTTTTATTATTTGGTAAACGTAAAATATTATACAATATATAAAATAGATCGTCTAAAACAGTGTTTTCTGAAGTTGGTATAACTTTCTTTTTTGCTTTCACGTGCACCATTTGTTTCCACTCCCACTGCTACATTAATATTTTAGATTCGTTTTTCTTTAATTGTCAGATATCGTTTACCTTTCAATATTCGACT
The DNA here is from genome assembly GCA_913789895.3 of Seladonia tumulorum. Classification (NCBI taxonomy): domain Eukaryota; kingdom Metazoa; phylum Arthropoda; class Insecta; order Hymenoptera; family Halictidae; genus Seladonia; species Seladonia tumulorum. The sequence continues at coordinate 11,201,063 of OU565266.1, forward strand.
CTTTAGATAAACAAATTGCTGTCTCGATACTTTTCAATCTCTCTAGATTTCAAATTTTTTGCACAATTCTCTTGTGATTTGAATTACTATTGGAAGTCATATTCTCAAAATACAAACAATCATCGCAGCTGAACAACTGCTTTTTCGTAACGCTATTTCGTAAGTGACGCGTAAATCGACTACAAATCACAGTTGAGTTTTGTTTATGTCATACGTTAGCCTACTGCGTTACGTCCTTATTTTCGTTCGTAGCAGAGTTTCATACAATTGGAGTGACGCTTGGTGTACTAGTTCAGATAATAGGAGCTCAGCTGTGTCTCACAAAACCGGGCATTGACAAAGATTTCGTTCACATTAATGGAGTCCTACTGCACATCTGTTATTTTTGGACGTGGTCTTCGTTGTTTACAACGTTCACGATGGCCGATTTTTTGAAAAAAGTGGGACACATAACTCGGTATGACTTGTGAATTTAATTTATTCGCGTTTAATAGAATTGAATACTCCTGTTAGCCGTCGTAGATAGATCTATCATTCTTGTCGAGTGATGACTTAACATCACCATCGATCATGACATATTATAGGCATACGTGCAGTTTCCTTGCGGGAAAAAAGGGGATGTAAACGGATGTTTCACGCGGAAAGTTTTAAAAAACACAGAGTTCTTCTACTAATAAACACAACGAAGCACGATAAACAAACGAGAACTTTTTAAAGACAGTTTTATGGGCATGGCAAGTTAAAGATTGGCAAAATTTAAAATTGCGTCCAATGTCCAATTGTATATATGTAGGCTCTATGTTGCACGCAAACAGAAATAGCTCAAAATTAGTAAAAAGATAATATTAAATTAATAAAAATATAATCACGAGATAGATTATGCTGCTGGATGCGAATTTTTAATAACCTACGTTAACCAAGTTCTCTGCCGCGTGAGATTGTACAAATGAAATTATAAACAAACAATGATTATTATAAAAATTCCTAAAATGTGTTAAAAGTGAAGATGCTGTTATAGTTTTTGTACCGATTCTAAAATGTTTCTCGCGTTTATTTCGACTTGTACATACGCAGACAACTTCAATATGTTTTATAACTGAAGTTCGTCATACATAGTCATGGACTAGTTTTTTTCTAAATTATTCTTTCAAAAATCTTAGAAACATGGGTGGTGCTATAGTTGTGCGCCGCAGCATCTGGTAAATATTACATTTAGCGGACCCAACTCCATTGACCTTGACATACGTACATAACAACCTATACATGCGTAGGCAAAAGTTGTTCAAAGTGTCGTTCTTGACAACATACGTCAAGGTCAAAGTCGTTGGAGCTGGGTCGACTGAACGTAATATTTACTCTACGATTAGTCTGTAAACATTAAAATCTGAAATCTGCCACTCTGTAGACCCGTGGCTTTGAAGCGACCGGTACGTTCGAGACGATAACAAATCGGTTTGGTACTTACATCACATCGCGAGGCAGCATCTTAAACATAATGTAGAGCTTTCGGTGGAACCTGCAGAGCGCCGGAAGTAGCACCAAAGCGAGGAAGATCTGGGCAATCTTGTTGAACCCGGGAAAGCCGAATCTTGTCGCGACCGTGGCAACCATCGCCCCGATGATCCCCAGGGCTAACAGTAGCAGTCTGACGTCCATGTTCCAATTTTACTCACTCTACTCCACCGAATCTAGGTGCCCGTGCCTCTTAACTGCGAAAGACGACACAATTAAATCCCTTAGCCTTTCGGTCGTCACTGGGTTTTCGAATTTTCTTTTCGTTCACCCTCGAACAGAAAGTGTTCAATCGAATTCTTTAACGCGACCACTGTACAAGAAACTTCAACCTTTTTTTTTTCTTTTGTTCAGACTACCAACTTCATGCTACAGATTTTCGTGCGCTGAACAGACATCGCTGCACACTTCTGCTATCTCTCGCGTACAGTTTCGCAAACAATCAATTTTTCAACAGGCAACGCAAACTTGCGAATTTTTTAGATCACTCGTGCCGTAACTGTTGTCCGCGTTACGCAATTGTTTCTCGCACAAAAGCTTCTGTAGACTACCCTCAACGAGATGACCAAGTTTAACCTTTCAACTGGATGTCTTTTCGATTGTGAGTTGTACGGAGAGATAACGAAGGACAAACATGAGCGAGATAACGGATACTTATATATATGTATACTCCTTGCACCGATGTAGGCACTATGGAGTGAGAAAGTTATTCCTTGAATTAAGTGGAAAATGAACAGTTTCTGAAAGGTGACTGAAACGACAATTGCGTCAATTTTTCTATAGGGTGACTTTTTAATTTGCTTTTACAGTTTAAAATGTAGAAGAAAATATAATTATACCGCGTGATCCGAGTTGTAACGGAAGTTGAATATCACGATTGGTTTTTAGTATAGAATTGAAATAATTTAGTTCGTGTACCCTTAAAGCGGTGGAAATCAATGTTTGCCTCTTTGATTGAACACTACGTCTCGAGGATTTAAACGTCATTAAATCAAATAATTGTAATATAATTTTAGCGTGGTTTGCATAAGCGTAACATTCTTCGATATTATACTGTGAAGTACGTTTACTTGATTCCTCATTAGCAAATACTCTCCTACTCCATACAGTAAATAACTAATTACATAGCAGGAATGCAGATTGTGAATAATAGTTTTTTTTTACCAAAACGACCATCGTAACATTTTTTTTTTTTAATTTGTCCCAGGTAAATACTATTGAGAGACAGAATGATCCTCATTCGTTAGTTGAAGTACCCCGTAGTCTCTAATCAAATATAAAAATGTTGAATAATAATCTCTCATTCTTGCAGACAACACAAAACTCGCGCGATTATCGTGCCTGTATTAATTATACTTATTTCTAAAGCATAATGAATATTAAAAAAAGAGATAATACATTTTTGTCGTTAGAATCAGTAAATATATATATGTTATACATCTCTTTCTTAATATTCATTATGCTTGAAAAATAAGTATAATTAATGTAGACATAGTAATTGGTACCCCAACAGTAATTGGGTCCCTTATCCTATACAACTAATATATTTTCCATATTCTCGGTTCACATTTGCCTAATTTTCGAGCATAAATTACGCATTCTTTTTGCATATTTAATGCGCATACACATGTCCGCTGTCTATCAGAATATCCATAACGTTTCGTTCACAACCTTTCTGATCTAGCGTTCCGCTAGTTCCTTATGTAGAAGTCGGAAATCTCTATTGAAGTACAACACGGCTACAACGTCATTATGGTTCTTAGCCAAGTGCCGCGCAATAGAACACAGACCTTTGGTCAAAATGATGCAAAGTCTCCGAAACTTTTTAATCCAATAATAAACTGAATTAGAAATTTGAAACGTTCGTGATATTATTTACTAAGGCTTACGTCCAGTAACTTGAATAAACAATGATAAATCGATCACATTTACTGTAAATAACGTGCTAATGATGCTATTCGGTTCAACATATATGCTAATTAGTTAGTGTTCCAATCCAAGGAGAACGTTTGAATTCGTGATAAAATTATAAATATACGTCAATTATCCACTTATCCGCAGAGTGACAACGAGGCTTAAAAGAGTATTGAAAAAACTAAGATTATGTCAGGTTACTTTCCATTTCTTAACGTATACTTCCTTCTTTCGAATAAACATTACTCTGACCGATCATTAAATCACCAACATGACAAATGTTGCTCTTTCAAGATCGCATACATGCTTTACTGTGTATCCTTTAAAATATCGCCTCGCTGCGCATCTTCGATGTTAATTAATACTCCACTCAATGCGTAACATCGCTATTCAGTATTGAACGACAATTTGTGAAAATCTTCCTTTAAATGCTTCCGAGCGTTATTCATTGGCATGTCCATAACACACGTCGTACATGCATGTGTTAGAGGAAGCCGCACTGGCATTGATCGAATAATTCATCGTTTTGAATAAGCACGTCTGCGTCAAAGAACTATTGCGTCCAATATGCACAAGATAACTAATTTTTCTTGTAATTGAACTGCGAATTTTACTTCTATCCTCTTTGAATCACAGTAGGAATCTACAATAGACAGAACAGATTCTCTAACTTTGAGAAATTAGCCTGAAAAAACTGATCGTCCAATAAACTGATCCCTCTAGCTTCTCAAAAACACTCAAGTAATTTGATCTAATTTAAAAAAAAATGATGCTGATTTAAATAGCGTGGATTCAGTTTTACTCTTCACTGTATGTTTTTTTTTTCTTTTGAAAAATTCCTTCTGGTGTCTTCACACTTTTCTTGTTCACCTAGTCATTTTAATCATGAATGCGTAAAATCCGCAGCCCGATCATTATTTTCCATCTATACCCCATCGCGGCTGGTTTGTTTATTTCATTATGTCCGGCATAATGGAATTGCGCATCGGAAACATGGGCGCAGAATCACCTGGAAATTATTTCGGCCGAGTGAGTAACGTGCGGAAGCAGCCAGGTGCGGTTAAAAATTAGTATTGGAGGAAAACAGCATTTCGTATGCATCAACCTAATGTTTCACGGGCAAACGAGGGGCGGTGTTGCGACGACATAACCGCGTCTGCACTCTTTGGCGTTCACCGCTTCCACTACGCTGATCCCCAACTCTGTCATCGTTTCTTGAATCAGTAAATAGATGCTCCTGTTTACGATGTATATTTTTGGAAAAATCTACCACGCTCGCGGGTCGAAGCGAATCGCGTGCGACGATTCGCCGGTCTTCGGAGGACCATTTCGCACTTTAGTTTTTTGCAACGAAAAGAAACACGCCGAACACCTAGATAGGTATGCCACGCGAGTGGGATGACCACTGGTCCCGTCCGAAAATTACGTAAGATAACGGCGATTAATCTCTTTAATTCGGAGCCACACAAGGTGCAACGATCAATACTTTGCATTTTACGGACACGCGGGGCATCACGAACGTTTACGCGACAGACGTGTCAGGCATCACTATGAAAAACTTGCCGTGTCTCGAAATTGCCAGGATTTCGAACTTCGACGACACGTAGATATAGCGCAGGAAAAACTTTCAATGCCGAGAGTAATAATTGATGCCCAGGTATTGAACCGAAATATTGGAGTTACGTCGAGTCAGACCTTTCGTTTAAAGATGTTAATTGAAAAAATATTAGACCCAATTATTTCTAAGGAACATGATCAAATGATAATGACAGAGTGAAAGCATAGGACGTTACAATACCACAGTTTTTGAACATTCAACCTTACGATGCTATAGCACACATTGCACAACACAAATGTCACAATCATTTTCCAGCACGGTAAAAGGCAAACAACATTTTCCAGCCTAGGAGGAAACTGTTTTTTTTTTGTCCGCTCTGTATTGCAGGTGTTCGAGAGATTGATTCACCTAACATTGGAGGTGCATCAACCTAATCTTACACGAGGTACCAGAATAAATTTTGTCCTTCGCTGCTGAAAGTTTATGTAAATCAAAACCATTACGCTCTCGGCAACGCACAACGTGTGTGCTTGAGATTCAGATACTAATTAAAGACGTATACTGTATAACAGAATATAAGCTTACTTAAAAATCGTTTCGACTCACTCTATGGAATCCTGGGAAACGGAATAATTTTGTGCACGAACGTCCTGATGACTAGGCGAAATAACCGCACTCTGGAATGCCTACGCTTAACATTTTCGAATCGACCTGGACCGAAATACGACGAGAGACTTTTTTTACAGTTGCACTGGGTACCAATCAGCTCTCGAATGCACGGACTATCTTCAGCGTATCTAGCGCATCCGGGTATCACAGTGCACCAACAATCTCTTTGTTCGTAGTTTGCACAGGATTGCCGAGCAATCACTCTTTTTGTTTCGACGATAAACGCAACGCAACGCGACGCGTAACGTTTCTTTATTCGAGGGACACGCGGAACATCGGAATATCCTTTTGTCCCTGTGTGCAGCGACGACTCGGTGATCAATAATCCTGTGAGCCGCACCGTAAACGCAACGCGAACGACACGATCTATTTATTGCGAATGCAGTGGTCGCACCGCGATCAAAAGTCTGTCCGTTCGTAGAATTAACACGTGTTTTTAGTTGATCTATACCTTGTAATTCAGGGACAGAACGAAGGCGGCACGGGTCGATCCTTTGTGTCTTGAGGTGCTGCACGAGTCACCGTGATCAATACCTCGCGTTTCAGTGCGTAGTACTACGCCCGGCGATGATACTGACAACACTAACAGCCGGCAAGGCTACTAACTGAACAGCAGGCGTTCCTCCGACTTGGCCGACACGGTATTGCGCCCACCACCAAGAATTATTCCTGTGCGGTGGTGTTCATAGCTGCAGAAAATCGAAGTTTTATTTTAACGGGATCCCTACCCAATGGCTTTCCTCCGGTTCCGCACGTTTCCGAGCAGTGCTCACTAGGCATGCTCGAACACTGCGGAATCTCGCAAATTCACCTCGCAGCGTTTGATTTCAAATTTTCCTACTTCTCCCTTTTTTCGAGATTTCTCACTTAAATCTTCTCGTTGACTAGAAAAAAAGCTCCAGAAATTCTTTCGAAATTTGCTGGAGAATACTTTCAAAACGAAATTTTCATTGAAAACCGCCAGAATTTTTTTTGCGTGCTCACAAATTTACAAACATTGTTATTAATGATTTGTTGGAACGTAGTAAGCATATGAAATAAAAATATATATTTTAAATGAATATTTTTTGTACCGTTTTCAAATGTTTCCTGCATTAAAAAAAAGGTATGAGGAAAAGAAACGAAAAGAGACAAGTATTATTTATTGATGTTGAGAGTTACAATAGTTTGTTTTTCAAATTTAGGCCGTGCTTTTACACTGGCATCTTCTAGAAAAGCTTGTAAGAAGCACTAGTGGAAATTTAAATGTTTATTATACCTATTAAGTTAAAAAAAAGGTACGAGTACCTTTAAAAAAATTATGGGCTCTTCGGAGTAAATTAATTTCCTGATTATTATTATTATATTGAGTACAGACAATTTATTGCAATAGCGAAAATATACTTACCATTTTTATTAATCTTCGAAATAATCTATAAAATAGTTAAATACTCGAGATTTCTTTAAATTATGTCATTAAACTTAAATAATAGGAACGTGGTAGGGTGATTATCTTTTTTATTCTGTACATAAAAAAGTATAATGTAATTCTGGTTTTATTAAATTAATAATTTATAGCAGAAACGTACATAGATTATATCATTTATTTCATCATCCTACAATTCACAGATCACACTATGTTATTCATAAACATGATTACCTTATCAAGAAATGCATATTTTCATTCAATCGTTTTACTATAAATGTCACCACAATACGTAGTTATTCATTTTAACAACAAAGTTTGCATTACAATTTCTTCCCTACAGCTACAAAATATGCAACTATAATTTATGACATCTTACACGCATTGAAGTCTAAGGAATTTTGTTGCTTTGTCGCACCATTGCACCTATGAAAAACGCACACATGTCAACGTATTAGTGAGGGTGTGACACAGATATTAATAGGAAAGTCAATGTATATATTCGTGGAATATAACAAATTTTGGAAAAGCAGGATTTAACGATAATATAAAAACATATTTCGATAATTGAGTAAAAAACTGTTCTACAAAAGCGAATAGTTTACAAGTAATGTTTTTCTGCTACTATCACTAATTTTCTTAAAATATCTTACAATACAATAACAGTGTAACTATACTATAACTATAAATTAAATTTTTTATCCCTTTTATTATTTGGTTACACAGGACCTGAATTAAGATGGTTATATTAACATTATTAAATTATATTTCATGTTCACTTTTAACATTAATTTTAAACATGAGTTTATGAGTATTTCTAATACAGAGTATTTCATAACTTTGGCAATTCGTTATAAGAAATTATATGCATATGTACTGTAACTATAATAGATCAATGTAATTATAATTAAACTAATATAATTATAGTAAGATTATCAGTTTTAAACGTCCTAGTAATAATTATAAAGCTGAAAATGAGGAACTAATTGTTTGTATATATATTTTTTTTTATAAAAAAGAGTAGATATTTCAAAATATACCATTCATACATAATTGTAAGTATAGTACAGAAAACAAAATTTATATTCAACAATAAAAATGACTAGTATTAGAATGTATAGAAAATTTCGTGAGTTTCTATTTTTAGAAAAATTACGTTAATATCTCAAAATGGAAAAAGTGAAAGTATCTTTTAATATGAAAAAAAATACATATTCAAATATAATTGTTATTAAGGTATTAAATAATGTATATAAGTAAATAAATACATTGCAATAGTAGGAAAGTTTTTTTACAATTAAGGAAATACTTCCCCAAACTTTATATTTATGAATCGGTTAATTTAAAAAAGCATTTTTTAATTTCTGTAAATATACAAAGCGGTTATAAAATAAGTTTATTTGTTGTAGGTTAAAAAATAATTGGAAAACATATTATTGAGAAGCTGAAGAGGTTCATGCATATAGTCGTTATACAAATACGCAGCTTGATTAAATAACACTATACCCACTTCCTTTCATATTTGAAAAGATTTATAGATAAAATGTGATGTGAATTCATCAGTAAGAATGTTATAAAATCGAAGAGAAGTTCAATATAGAGTCACTCAATCACATGTTTTAATTTTCAATCCCCACAATGTTAATTTGGTCACAGCAACTTTTATTATCCATATCTTATCGTCTTCAGTACATATTTTAATGTTAAATTTCTTTCAATAAATCACATGTATTGTTATACAACATTTATTATTATCTAATGAAAAAGAACCAGCTTATTACATTCATTCATGAACAGTACTGGTATAGTATGAAAGTACTGTGATTAGTCTTTAAATAATTATCGACTCCAAATACACTGATAAAAAACATCCTGTTTTAGTCAAAATATTACGATTCATAAAGTTCGTAGAGTTAATGTCAGTTTGAAAAAATCAAACGAATTCTAGTTTGTACAAGTATTAATAATGCGATTATGCTTCGAGTGAACAACGATTTCAATACGTACTTCTATGTATATGCCTCTAAAATTGCATGTTAAAGAATCTAAGCATAAGAAGTAAAGAAACAGAAGAATATGCACTTCTATCTTACTAATAAGCACCATCAACGTTTCATGGAATTCAACTAATATTTGTGTTTAAACGTAATGAATCTTTAATTATATCAGCTACATACGTAGTCAGCTATTTAAATTCTGATAAAACATTAAATACATATACATTAATTAATATACTTAATTTTTGTTATAGCTTTACTGATTCAAGTATGGAATGATGGGAAGACTTAACAATGTTTTGAAAATGAATACATTTGAGAATGAGTATTCTTCTGTCTTGACAGTGAAACGTTTCAGAATGAGTATTTTTAAATATAACAATACTGAGACTTTAATCATCGAATCTTTAAAGAAAGAACAGATGACAGGAATAAGAATTGTTTTCCGGATATGTATGAAGAATTTACCTAAGTTTGCTGAGCTGGATAATATTTTTATACATTGATCTACTGATAGTAAATATTCTATTATGAATAATTATAAATTCCTCTTCTTCAATTTTTTGAGCTTTTGTTATATTCTTCAATATCATTTATGTTTAAAATATTTAGTTCTATAATATTCTTTCCTGCATATAGTCCAAATATACCATTTGATATGCTACGCTTGAAAACTGCAATATAAAATAAACAAGTTAATACTATATTAAGTATAATAATTATATAACATCAAATATAATAATTACCATTCGAGCTACTCGAATTTGCTTTCGTCAACATGTATTTGGGTAAATCTCGACATTCACGAGCTATATATGTTCCAACAAGGGACAAATCAGTAATTGGCGGTAAGACTACTTTCATTGTTTCCTGGACAATTTTCGTGTCTACTTCATAGTAACCTGTAAAATCAATTCACTCTATATACAATTTACTTTCAACAAGTTGGATAACTCAATCCCGCTAAAAACTGTTCACCATTATTTAAACGTAGTGACAAAATTGAGAACACGAGAATTAGATTGTATACTTACCTACTGTACTAAAAAATTTTATAAAATAAGTTTATAATTTTAAGTTGGTACTTTCATAATACATAGAAAACTTACCACTATACATTTTTCTGAGAAGATCGTACATATTGCGAGGTGGTAAAATTCTCTGTCGGTTCAATGGCATTACAAAGCAACATTGCCTAACAGTATCAATGATCCCAGTTTTGTTCTATAACATATATTGATTATACATGATGATTAAAAGAGAACATAATTTTCATTATAGTATAATTTATTCTACGTACAAGGCTAAAATCATGGATGAACCGGCCTTGACGTCTACCTTGAAAATCGGGCACATCAATATCATAATGATCATTCTCCAAGTCAAGTTCAAATCGCTCTTTGAAAAAGTTGTTTTTCCTGTTGTCGCTATCTACATTTTTTTCAGCATTTGCTGCATCCTGTTCTGAGCCCCTTGCTAGACTTTTAAACAATTCAGAGTCTGCTAACGCGCTGTTGTTACATGGTGCTCTGTTTGAATTATCGTAGGGAATGCTGTACCATCCTGTTCTGAATCTGTGCATCTGTGTTTTAGCAAATTGCTTGTATATGCATAGACCTCCCACAATACCAGTCATTAGAATCAGTAATCCAATAAGGAGTAGCGAAAATGTTGCTGTGATATTAATGGAAGGTATGCTTCTTCTAGAGAAAGTAACCAAATAACGTTGCTTTACAACTTTTTTTGGAACTTGTGCTTCCGGGTCTCCTTTTGTATCTTCCTGTTTAAGAATATGTATTTATTATATAATTTTGTAATACGAGTTTTTAGAACCATCAAATATCAATTAAATTTTAAATAATCTAAAGAATTGGGAGTTTCATTTGCAATAATTCAACTATAATAACCGTTACATTTGTTTTAATATTAGTTATTCTAAATTAAAAAACACTATTTTGAAATTGGAAACATTTTTATTAAAACATGAATAATTAAAATCATAAAGTATATTAAATGAGATATAGAGTCCTCATTCTAAGAACATTTTGATAAAGAAACATACTTGTCTATAAATATTATATGGTATCAATACAGATAAATATAAACAATAGTGTGTGTAAATATTATTAACTATTATCAAATAATGGTCTGTGAAATATTCGTTTAACGTTTATATTATTTCCTAGAATATCCTCATATATACAGCCTCGTAACTGTGATAACAGGGCTAGATTATTGTACAAAGAGATACATGCCACCTACTATTATCAAATTATGTATCATATGCGCAGTTCCTACAAAGCAAAGAGACTAGTACTGCGTATATAATAATAGATTTATTTCGCCGATACATCCAATAAAATCAACAATTTTAGTCATCAAAATAATACGAAATGTGATGTTTATTTACAAAAAAAAAAGAAACGCTACACGATTCGTAAAGTGTGGATGTATATAACGAATTTTTATATTTAATAATGTAAATGGGCATATCAAAGTGAGACTGGTGAAATAAAAAAACAATGCTAACCGTTGCGTTGTCTTCGACAAACAACGGTTGTTCCATTTTGTCTGTCCTCTTGTCGCCAATGGCCTTTGTGATCACCGTCATCTTGGTGAATGTTTGGATATCAATACTCCTTCAATGTAAATATCAGTACGCTTTCTAGCACGATGACCGGCTTGTTGCGTTTGATCGTTATAATTAACGATCACCGCGCTTTAACAAACGGTGGCAGTAAAATAACACGATATGTACGAAGGGTCAGCACACTACAGCTTACGAATTGCAGAATGAACTGCATACATACAAATGCAACCGAGATTGATCGGTGACAACCGCGCCCTCAATGCACTAATAAATACAGTTTTGTCCCTCCAATGTCTCGCAGTTTAGGAGGCACAACGTGACGCTAGGGGGGTCAAAGAAAGATTGTGTTTACTATGATTGGCTAACGAGTTGTGGACACGATAGTGCTGCCCTCGCAGCAAAAGATAAAGAAGAATAGTGTGAGTGAGCGAGAGGGTCAAATCGAGTCAATTCCCCTGATTTGACGACTCTGCCCTGAAATACGCAATACGTATGTATACAAGTATACTTGTGTTTATAAACACGACATAGCTTGTTCCGCTCTATCCCTATTTAGTATTATCAGAGAGGAATGAGAGTGCTCACGCCCGGGTTTGTAGTGTCCCCGGTATAGTGCTGCCCCCTAGTATAATTTTTAGCCTGTACTAGAACCTGCATCATCTTTTAGCCTGTACTAGAACCTGCATCATCTTTTAGCCTGTACTAGAACCTGCATCATCTTTTAGCCTGTACTAGAACCTGCATCATCTTTTAGCCTGTACTAGAACCTGCATCATCTTTTAGCCCAGAACAGAACCTGCATCATCTTTTAGCCTGGACCAGAACTTGCATCATCTTAGGCTGGATCAGAGCCTACATCATTTTTTAACATAGAAATAGCATCCACGCTGGCATTATTTGGCATCCGCAGCCAATATGTAATAGAGAAAAAATTCCGAAGATTATAAAGCACGTTTTACTCTCAAATTAATTTATATTTTAAGTAACTTTTGCAACAATTGAGGTAATAATATAAATTATAGTCATTTAATATTCATTGTGAGGCAGACCTTGAGATCATGTTCCTTTGTAAGAGAAGAAAAACCGTTCTTTGCAATAATAGATTATGTTAAATAGCATTAAATAAAACTATTTCTTCGTTGAACAACAATTTCGATCATATACATTTTCCTCAAAGCCTTCAAAAGGATTTATGAAAAGATTTCTAGACTGTGTGCAGTTTTGAATAGAACCGCTTGAGATTAATTATAACTTATGTCGGGTGGAAGCAAATGAAGGTAGTGGAGCAGTCAGCTATAGAACGACACACGAATATTTACGAGAGAATAAAAGTGGGAAATACATAGTAAGAAATCCGACGTCGCGGTGTCTTGAAAATATTGTTCCATTCTGATACGATCATGGTATGTAAGAAAAATACCGAGAGGGTGGATAACGCGATATGGTTAATTTAAATAAACGTGGGCGTATTGCAAAATACCAAGAGTCTTTATTCAAGACAACCGTACACGACGACAGTCAGGATAAGAATGTCCTGCTGTCCCAAAAATCCTAAGCCGTGAGAACGCCTTCGACAGTATGCCTCTTTGTTTATGACACCCCCAACCTAAAGGACTTTCCCTTAGGGAGGGACAACGCGCTGACAAAAACCACATGGCCTGCCTCGACCATTTGCTTATTTCGACTTTTCTAACAGGTACATCGAATTAATGATTTTTTATTTCTTCCATGACACTTTTTCCAGCGTATTTCTTTCTTTTTTCTGATTAAAACAACATGTACCACGATATGATTGCGATTATAATTTCTCGTGTAATAAGCGATTAAATTTTTGGGCATGAAAGAGGACGGCAAATGCAAAAGAAAGAGAGGCAGAGAGTGGCAGGAACTTTTCTAAGAGTGATTAATGAACAAGACAATGTGATTCCTAAATTTTTAGTTCTATTTGTAAGTAACTTCTATCAACAGATTTATGAGATTTTTCTGGTTAAAATCAAGCCAAACTCGATAGAGTTTCAATCGTATTGTCGTCATCCCGGAAGGAGAACAACTTTAGTGGTTTGATAAAAAGCCTTTATATTGAACTTGCGGACTCACTTTAGGGTAGGATAATTGTACGGAAGGAAAAGTGAAAGTTGGCAATGAAACAAGGGATGATCGCTGGCGAGGATGTCCGGTTTTCGTCTATGTCAAGGATGGACTAAAGTTTTGTAGGAAGACGGTTGTATGAGAGAACAGGCAAAAAGGAAGAGAGAAAAGAGAGTGGAAAGAACGGTTAGGTTTTACGAGCGCAAGAAACCCTGCGTTTAGAAAACTACCATCGCCGGTACAAAATCGGTCGACGATGGGTCTCGAGAGCCGTCGCGGCCACAACATTGTCGGCTGTATCGGTGTGAGACCAGAAGACCACTACTAATCCAATTACAAAACTTATTTATTATTAATTATTTTTTTATGAAACTTTTACCAACATATTTGTAGCATTTTTCTGATTTAAAAGATACCAAATATGATATAATTCCGATGATATTTACCTGTGTAATGAACAATAAAAGTTGCTTCCCATAACAATTACATTAACGGAAAATTAGTGTAAATGTGATCCGAATTATATCGCGTTTGGTACCATTTTAATCAGAATAATGCCACAAATATATTGGTGAAAGTCTCATAAAAAAATAATTAATAATAAAGGAGTTAAATTTTTCATTTAAAGGCCTGCGCTCACGCGAGCTTTGATCTCTGCCGGCGGCCGCGACTCTCTGAGGCTCCTTCTTTCTCATACGCTGTCCTTCTCTGTGTTCGAAACTTTTATTGCTTGTTACACAAGTAAATAACATCGGAATTATATCATATTTGGTATCATTTTAATCAGAAAAATGCCACGAATATGTTGGTAAAAGTTTCATAAAAAAATAATGAAAAATAAAGATGTTTTGTAATTGGATTAGTAGTGGTCTTCTAGTCTCACACCGATATAGCCGACAATGTTGTGGTCGCGACGCGATGGTTCTCGAGTTCGCTGTCAGCACCTCCGTACAACATTGTATTTCAAATGGGACGCGCCGGCGAGAACCTCCGATCTGGTATCGAAGGCAGTAAAAAGAACCGCGAAATACCTTCATGACACATCGGGCGGTCCGAGAGTTTCGGGCAGGTTCGGAAGAATCGAACAAGTTCGAGCGATCGAGTTATCGCGATACCTGAGATTCAACTCTGCGTTCTTATGAAATACATACATAATGGTAATAGTGATACTAAGAAATATACTTGGTTTTTTATAATTACTGTCGGCATATTTGGCAATCATGCGCATAATGATTATTTGTATTAAATTTTGAAATAATGCACGTTACACGTGAAAAATTATATATTATATTTAAAACTGCTATTTTTACCACATTTGGTCGGAGTACAACAATTTCTATTTTGTTATTTTATTATGTATTATTCTTTAAGAATTTCTGTTAGGTTATAGATAGTTAATTAATAAGGTATATTATTAATAAGTTTATATATTATAATAAGATATTAACTAAGTTATATCACAGTTAATATAAACAGCACAAAATGTAAAAAAATTTCATGATTTACCTTATTTTTATACCTTCTAGGTGTATGTAACTTTGTAAGGATATTTTAATAATATTGTCGATATATATGCAAGTTCATTCGGAGGAATAAATTCGTCAGAATGCCAAAAATATGGTCTCTTAAATTTTTCACATGTAACGTGCATTATTTCAAAATTTAATACAAATAAAGATTATGTGTATGTTTGCCAAATATACCGACGGTAATTATAAAAAACCAAGTATATTAAAAATTGCGTTAATTAAGTTATGAAAGAAGTATCATTATTACCATTATGTATTTCATAAGAACGCAGAGTTGAATCTCAGGTATCGCGATAACTCGCTCGCTCGAACTTGTCCGATTCTTTCCGAACCTGCCCGACGAAGTCGAGCAGGCAGCCCGAAACTCTCGGGTTACATAGTCCGAAACGCTCGGGCCGCCCTTTCTGTCATGAAGTATCGCGAACCCGAATCGAGCCCGCCCGACTTTCTGCGAACCGACCCGAACCCGAATGTCGGACGGCCCGCACATGCCTAGAAACGATTCGAATGTAAATAGCAGAGCGATCTTCTTCATTATCGCACCGTCACTACGATTCCTAGAAGAAAGAGAGCGGGGACTCATCCGATTGTTGTGTATATCGTCGCGGCTCTTTCCCCTCACCGCACACCTCGAACTACTTGGTTCAACCGAAGTGTGCGGGAAGAGAGAGACGAGCGGCGACGACGGCCAAGTTCAGCGATCATTAGGCCTGCGGTAAACCCAAATAAATAAGCCTGGAACCTTTTTAAATTGTGGATCCTTAAGATAATTGAAACTGGAGTTTTCCTCATTTCATATGGTAGTTCTAAAAAGAGATAAGCCAGAATTCCTTCCTCCGCACGAAAATGTTAAAATGTTATTCGATCTTTACTTGCTTTTATAAAATTATTCATTCTGTAATACGTCCAATTTTTAAGTCAGGAATTGAAAACTACATAATATCGGTTCCGATTCTCGAAACAGTTATGAAGAACCGAAATGATGTATTAACTGTTATGAGAATATCACTTTTAGCTTATATCGGTTACGGCTACGGTTCTGGTAATTTATTATTTAAACAATTGTTTAAACAAATAAATTTTTATAGTGTATAGTCATTTGTTTCTATATTCACTATTTGAATTATTGTATCTATAATAATTTATTATTAATATAATTAAATTATTTAATTTAAATTTATATTAGGTCGTGTAACATGAAATGTCGAATTTCTTATTCTTTGCGAATTGATCGCTGAAGTGGTTAAGCCGTTTGTGTAGAAGTTATAATTTTTGTTATGCCTGTTTAAAGTTCTAACAGTTCTCTAAGTTACTGCTAGTTTTGTTTATATTTGTCTTGATAAAGTACGTTTGAATTTAAAAATCAATTTTTCTTCTTCATTGAATAATACGACACTTCTTATTACACGATCTAATACAATGTATGCAAGCATACAATGCTATGTGTCGCAACCTCGCACGCGTTCGTTTTTTGCGTTGGTATTTGTTTTCCATAGAATTCAATGGATTCTTGTTTATGGAAATGTCGCACGAAGCAGTTTCTAATACATGGTAATGTCGCATGAAAGTTTGGTTGCAATATAGTTCTGATTCACGCCACAGGCTAAACAAAAATTAAACGGATTCTGATCGGTGCTAAAAGATGATGCAGGTTTTGTTTCAGGCTAAAAGATGATGCAGGTTCTGTTCCGGGCTAAAAGATGATGCAGGTTCTGTTCCAGGCTAAAAGATGATGCAGAAAAAGTGGGGACACTAAAACCCCGGGCGTGAGCACTCTCATTCCTCTCTGGTATTATAATATTTCATAAGAAAGGAAATAATTGAATCTTTATTATTTGTCCTATAATTTTATACCCGTACTATACATAAAGTGATTTCCATTATTAGTTTTCATACACTTTTAAAAATCGCATAACTTTTTTAAAGTTGGATCATACGACTTGGAATTTTTTATGAAGATAGAACAAATTTTTGTATACCCTATCGAATGGTCCATTAGACTTTTAATTTGGTCCAGGTTAATTTTAACCATCTTATCCGACTATACTCTTCGCTGCTAAAAATTGTGAATTGCTCCATATGAATCAATGTTCCTAGTAAATGCGGCGGCTGTGCCGCAAACCGCTCGTTTGCGCAGGAAATTCCACTTTTAGGCATATGAATGTGTAAAGTATGAAAATAGCATGATCAAAGGCATGCGCCAATTGCAAGTTTTGTTTAATTTGATTTGCGAGATGAACATTTGTCAGACAAAGTACGAGCAAACCAAATGATAAAATGATGCCCACCTGTCTGTATGGACACTCACACATGAGAGCTTGTATGTGCTCGATCTTCCTTGGTTGTTATCCCTTTTTCTCTTTCTTGATAGACTGCGCACGATTGCATGCGCAGTGAGATAGTGGGGATAGAAAACGTGATAACGAAGAGGTTATTAAGCGCGACGTTAGAGAGACAATACTACGTTGTTTACGCATGCGTTAATTCCGAGGAATCAAACAGAGGGATTATAACGTGAATCGGTATGTATGTACATATTTAGGTTTTGTTGTACGTTTACAAACACATCGCGTTACATAAATCCAAACACACTATTGCTATTACGTATTGTTATTAGGTATTTTCATGTCAACTGTAGCTGTCTTGGTACTGTATAACTATATCAAAATATAGCAACAAAATGCAGAATACTGTTAAGAATACAAAATTAGAAGATTCAAAAGAACGTGACAGTTTATTTCAAAAGGAAGAAACAGTAAATAAAAATGCAGAACTGGATCATGAAGAACTAGTGAAATTAACTAAAGAAGCAATTAATAATATAATTGAAAGTGATCCGCTCTTACATGGCTTACCGACGGACGTGACAATTGAAGAACTTAAAGCCCAAATGGCAGTTGCGCAAGGGCAAGCAATAACTATATATTTAAATCGCGGAGAACTGCCGAAACTTGGAATTGTGGTAACGCATCTTTTATGATTTTTATATTTGGCCTTTCTCATATTGTAAGATAATATTACTATAATACAATGTATAATATTTTATTTACATTTAGGTACCACCTCATAATACTACAGTCTTGGATCTTAAAAAAGCTATCAAACGACATACAACATTATCATTGAAAAGAGAGAATGTGAAAAGAATAATAAGTTGGAAACATGTATGGAAAAAATATTATTTATGCTTTGAAAATATAAAATTAACAGATGATAAAGAAAACATAAAAACTTATGGAATTTCAAACAAAGCAGAATTACATTATGTGAAAAGGCGTAGAGAAAAAAATAAATTGATGAAAGACACCTAATTATGGGGAAAGCATTGTGCAATTATTATGTGCTCATAACATGAAAGAACTTTATAAATATGCTACAGTATATTTAAAAATATTTTTAGTGACTACTGTGAAAATCATTTGTCTTCTATAAGTTCCACATTTGGCTTTAATATTTCACATTTTAGATACGGA
Organism: Seladonia tumulorum; assembly: GCA_913789895.3. NCBI lineage: Eukaryota > Metazoa > Arthropoda > Insecta > Hymenoptera > Halictidae > Seladonia > Seladonia tumulorum. Next base: position 11,219,798 of record OU565266.1, read on the forward strand.
TTAATGTCTTCTAGCATGAAACAGGTTAACTCAAGTGCTGCAGAGTCGTAAAAATTTGTTACTATTAATTTCTTTAAATTTGGTATTTTATATAATGCTTCTAATCCCCTTTCTGTCACTTTAATGCAATCTGATACGTCAAGGTATTCTAAGGCTGGGTATTCCATAGCTATTTTGTCCAATACCCAATCATCAATAGTACTGCATCCTCTGACGCAAAGCCATCGAAGTTGTAAAAGATTGCTCATATACTCCCAATTTTCAAATACTATGGGATATCCTCTTAAATCTATTGATTCCACAACAAAATCAGGATCATAAACCGTTGGTATATCAGGAAACCGTTTTCCAATTTTCTCCAACCAATCATTATGATCGTAGAGCTTCACTCTTCCACCGTACCTTAAAATGAACTTAGTACTTGCTATATCAGAACCAAGTAAAGTGTCTTCTTTATATCTCTTTCCTGCAGAATATCTCTGATAATCTTTTTTCACATGTGCCCACCACTCTTTCAAATGGAATGCAAGAAAATGGTGCTTTTCAAGTGCTTCCCGTGAAAGAAACATATCCTTAAGAGTCAATGTTATTTCAGGGTCTTCTTTTTCTTTGTACACAACATTAGACACATCCATTCGCTTTTTACGTAGATTGTGTAACAAAAAATTAATAGCTCCTTTTGAATTGTAGAAGTTTCGTCTAATAGTGACATGTTGTTTGTTACAAAATGTTAGGTTTCCTAAGACTTCTGTAACCATACAAGCTGAACGCTGAACTTGACACAACATTTGTTCGGTAGAGTGATTGTACTGGGCTCGTTTGTACTGTATTTATCCGGTAATTTATAGAAAGTTTTAAAGTGAAATTCAAAAATTAAATTATTTTAAATGAGAATAAACGTTCTTTAATCGATTGATTGCTAGTTATGCATAGATTTGATTCAAAATTCATCCAAGCAATGCTTTCGAAATTGCATCAGACTGTTTGAACATGTAACAGCAAAAGTATGCACCAATCACCGATTCACAGAGAATTCCAGTTGTTCTCGTATACGTCTGTAGGTTATACGTATTATATAGATTCACCATAAAATCATTCGCCTTAAATCTCTGTATTCAAGTGCGCATGCGAACACATATTTGTACTAAGCCCCACACTGTCTATACTTGGTACCACGAAGTACCACACAGACGAGGTATAGGAGTAGATCGATCACCATATGGGATTTCTTGTCTCACATGTAAACAGATGGTTTTCTTACGCCCTCTACGCTGACGAACGATAAATGCTGGAACTAGATCTACAAGAATGATCAAATCTGATTGATGAGTTACGTATCTGATGTTATGACCATATCTTCAAATTATATTTTTTTATTTGATGTCATTATGTTATATATCTGCAATTATCTTTATCAATAACCTTCTTCAAATTATAACCGTTGGATTCGGACCAATTGCGATAATCGAATCGTTCGATTCGGACCAATTGCGATAATCGAATGGTGAGATGCGCGCGCAGGCTTCCTGAGCAGTCATTAGTTTTCCTTGGCGCTTAGTAGAGCTTAGACGCACTATTCAAGAGAGCACATTATGTATGTATTATCGGGGGTGTCCCACTTGGACGCCGTTCGTTTGGACGCGTCCCGATTGGACGCGTTCCTTTTGGACGCCGAGCCGATTGGACGCGTTCCTTTTGGACGCCGGGCCGATTGGACGCGTTCCTTTTGGACGCCAAGCCGATTGGACGCGTTCCTTTTGGACGCCGTGAATTGGACACATTTACAGAATTTTAAAATCGCTGTATCTCCTAAACCGTGTGCCCTAGACAAAAAATAACGAAATTTTTGCCCTTTGCCCTCCCCAAATTCATTTTCGCCTCGCTAAGTCGTGATTAATTTCGTGAAAAAAAGGGTTAGGGTTAGGGTTAGGAACCGCGTCCAAAAGGAACGCGTCCAATCGGCCCGGCGTCCAAAAGGAACGCGTCCAATCGGCCCGGCGTCCAAAAGGAACGCGTCCAATCGGGACGCGTCCAAACGAACGGCGTCCAAGTGGGCATCACTCGTATTATCCCGGGCGTAAGCACTCTCATTTCCTCTCTCCTAATGTCACAAACGAGATATAGAAATAGGCCAGTTCAGTCATCTCATCTTAAGCTGTTTCCCGCATGTTTCCTGCATGTTCCTCACATGTTTCGCGCGTATTTCGGGAATGTTTCTTGCATTTATCTCGCATGCTTCGCGTGTATTTTGTCTATATTTTGCGTACGTTCCTCGCATTTTTCGCTCATGTTTCCCTCATTTTTTGCACATGTTTCTGGCATGTTTCACAGATGTTTCCTGCATTATTCTCGCATATTTATATATATGCGCAAAGCATTCGTGCAATTCACATATGCATGAACATTCGCACGCATTAACTTGTTGAACATAATACCCTGACCTTTCTGACCTACCCTTGCATTCCTTGGAGTTGACCACAGGTTCTCCAGAGCTGTCCTGGCCTACACTTGTCTACCTTGGTCTATTTTTAGCTATTTTAGGGTGGGCCAAGGGGTCTTTTAAAAATACCTTGGCCTACCTTAACCTAGCTTGGGGTGAGTCAAAGGTTTTTGTATACTTCCTTCGTTTACGTTGACCCACCTTCAGAAACTCTTTGTAAATATCAATTCAAATACACAGTTTCTGTTTTAAAATGCGTTAACATTCAACGAACGCCGACAATTCTTATTTCTGTATTTTGAAGTGTCATCAATCAGCAATCCATTCGAAAACTCAAAAGTTCAAAAAAGAAATCCAAGTTTACAGAGAATAACTCTGAGAGATATGTCTAACCACGAATACGATATAATAATGGAACAAACCTGAGAGAAAGAGAGAAACTGGAACAAGATCGAGGAAAACAAATAAACGAATTCATGCAAAACACGGTACAGTTTATTTGCCGTTAAAATAAATACATTCAAATCAATACATTCTTTTTGTCATCTGCAGATGGTCCGTATCATACAAAATAACTTATCCTACGCGTTCGGAGTGTGGTACACACCACATATACATATATAATAGGTCCAGCCAAGTTTTCAGTTTTCAGTTTTCTCGAATCGAGACAATGCGTTCAGCCATGTGTGCAAAGCTGAAAAATCATTGCATCTCTTGAAGAAACGAATTACGGACGACACAACAGTGTACGAGGTTCGCTGATAATCTGTCGATTACCCGTAATGCCCGAGCAACTCTCTAACATTTTCCCTAGAAACCGATAAGACACCTTTAGGATCAAGGATCGACTATAATCTCGATCGTCCCGCCACGAATTTCTCAGGTTCGTCGATCGAACGATAGACGACACGACGAGCCTACAGAGATAGGAGTTAACTGACGATTTGTCGATTTGAGCAATGAGAACGTCGCGACATGATTCGCGACAAGATCTGTAGATCGCCGTGAGCATTCGTTAATGAACGGGTCGATCGATCCTGGATCTTGATCTACGAGTTCCCAACGGCGAGCTAGACACGAACACTTGCCCAAATTTTGTACCCTGACCCAGAGTTGGCCGAAAATTCTAGATCAATCGTCAATTCTTCGACATCCGATATTCTTCGATCGACGCGCTTGATTGACTTTATCGATCAATTGAATTACAGATTTTTAAAATTAAATAAATTGGCAATTTTTCAACGATAAAATTTCTTTAACGAACGATCAACCAACAATCGGTTTATTTACAAAGCCTCTGCTCAATCGAGAGCACAAATCAATCAAAATAACAAAATTTCAATCGAAATCTGTGCCCAACTCTGGTCTACCCGTGGCAAGAGCACAGATTGCCCCGTGGGGCATCGAGGCCACGCCCACAGGGGGAGTGCTCGACACAGAGCGAGACGAATAGTCTTCTATCTCTCTCTCTCTCTGAGATCATTTGACCCTGGGGGCAATCGGCGGTGCTCTCAACCGTTCTAGATTGCAGGTAGCAACAAACCTGTCGTCATCATGTGTTCCGGAGCATCGTCGTCTTCCGAATGCTCCGTGGTTAGTCTAATCGCGTAGATTCGCGTCCCAGACGGGATTCACACACGCACTCTCATCCATCTACACACATACAGAGAGGCACACGTTTGTTCGTCCACACGCACGCACAGAAAGCGTGAAAATGATCGTTCCATACGCACGTATCCTGCGTGCAGGATATAAATGATCGTCGAGCCGAGGCACGATTAGGCGAGGATCTCCGTCCGGACATCCTTGACGCGAAAAGTGTCCAACGATGTACACACACGCGCACGTGTACATCCGTGACGCACCCAAATCCGCGAATAATCCAGGCTGGATCCAGGAATCGAGCCCGAAAAATGCTGTGCTCCAGCCGGATCGATGATCGATGAGCCCTGATCGAATCGCGTTCATTCCTTGAAGCCCCGGTTGTCGATGAACACACGGTTCCTCAACCCGCTGTCCGAGATGTATCCGGTCGCCATCTTGTACTCGTTCGCGTAGATCGCGCCATTTTCGTTGGGGTCGACACGCATCGTCGTCGTCGACGACTCCTTCTTCTGTTGCTCAGGCTCGTCGTCGTTCTTCTTCAACGATTGCTGCCGCTGCGGCTTGTTCTTCTTGTACGAGGACTCGTAGAAGTTGCGGAACAGGAAGTAGAACATAACAGCATGCATGCCGATCCACCAGACGAACGCCCTCGGGTAGTTGCAGTCGATGAAGAGCAACTGGAACGCGTGGACCATCACCAACACGAACTGCACCATCTGCAGACCGGTCAGGTAACGCTTCCACCACAGGTAAGGTTGGATCCTGGGTCCGAGAGCAGCCAACAAGTAGTACGAGTACATCACGATGTGCACGAACGTGTTCAGCAGACCGAAGAACGTCGAGTGACCGCCTGCGAACCAGAAGAATCGTGTGAGCGAAAGAGTATGTACCGCGAAGAGGATTGAGTAGCTTTGGATGCTGGTCGCTCTAGTGTGTGTTTCAGTTGTTAGGTTCTTTACGATCTTCAAGTCTAATGGAGCTTTTGAGCTTTGAGCAACTCTTGCTCTAATGGCTTTTGAGCAACTCTTTTAGAGACTCTGTAGTTAGATGTCGGTTGCCCTATTATGCTAGAAATTGCGCTAGGTCCTCTATGATTTTCGAGTCTGAAACACCTTTTGTGGAAGTGCAGCAATTGTTTCAGAGATCTTTTAGCAACTGTTAAGTAAGAAACCAAGTAAAACAGAATTGATCGAAGGTCGAAGGATTGATTGAAGGTTGCTGGGACCTTGAATCGCTAGGTCTTCGATATTTGAAGGATTGCGTACGAAGTAAAGATCGACATTAGGATTCTGTAGCGATTGACCGGTAGATCCGAAGAAGGTGGATCTCTCGTCTCAGTACACAAATAAATTTAGAGCGACAAAAAGCGAGTGAATACCGGTGAATCAATTCTGCCGTCGTTTTCGAGGATCCTTGTTTTCGATCGGTCAGGATAATATTCGCTTGAATCCTGCCGGTTCGATGATGAGTTTCTGACATAATCTCGGGACAGAAGTAAAAACGAGAAAACTTTCCGAGAAACCTGATCCGAACCGGTAGTCGTCTAGCTTACACCGAGGTAGCGCGTTAACGGAAGAACAGGGTATTCCGTAACGATTACAATACGCGTATCGATTGACCGAAAGAAACCAGGAAGCCGCCTGTTCGAGGCGTGGGGACCCTTGAATCATTTTTTACCGCTCTCTCGATGGATCGAATTATCATGGAAACACCTCGGTGATTAACGTCGTCAAGTAGTGGGGGATTATGTTTCCTAGTAGCGCGCGGCCTGTTAAATAATATTTAAATAATTCGAAGGAGACCGTCATTCCTGCAGGCGAGCAGAGGCGGCGGAATCTGTCCTAAGTCGATTACCATGAAACCGCTTTCATGTGCAATCAAGGACGATCGTCTCGCGTATCCATGGATTTATGCAAGGTCACTGATTTTCGACTTTGAACCAGGGAAGAGCCTTGTGGTATACTCTGGAAACCAAGGAATACGTCGCTTACGTCGTTTATGGCTACTGGACATGCCATATTTGGTCGAATAGAAAGCATTGTATAACAATGTCGCCGCCATTTTGCGGAAGACGTAACGGCCCAGTCTCTTTACTAACTCGATACTGTGCAAGGATCCTCGAATAACTTGAAACGGTGGTTAAGCTTCTGTTTCCAATCGGAATCGCAACAGGATCCAGGACAACCACATAGATCGCTTAAAAATTCCATGAAAAAAGTAAGTTATTTAATGAAATAAAAATTGAAAATAATTATATGTGTGATGTTGAGTAGTCTTCCAACTTTCTTGCATTTTACAGATCCCAATCAAATTTGGTACAATTAATATATTAACCGTAAAAATTCATTTTAAACCTGGACAAATAATTCCGTCACTCACATGTGGGTGACATGGCAGTCAACGTGTTAAAGTCGTCACGATTGAGGACATCAAGGGTCGAGGATCAAGGGCGGATGCTTACCAGGCGTGAACTTGACGCCGAACCACACGGACATGGGCATGCAGCCGTGATGGATCACGTGCAGAGTCGAAATGTGATTGTTCTTCTTCCTCAGGACGAAGAAGATGGTATCGAAGAACTCGGTGAACTTCGAGAAATAGTACCACCAGCATCCGTGTGCCATTCGCATCGCCAGCGGGTTGTCCGAGTAGTCAACCGGTTGGCAACGGAACGAATAATGACCTCCCCATCCGGATACCAGCGACTGCAATCAAGAAAAACGATGCTTCGTGAATTCCGTGGAAAGACTTTCATGCATTCTCTTCTATTCATTAAGATCTGGTCGTCGAGAGGAACGCGTTTACGTTAAGCTGCGTCCACACTGAAGCAACATCGAGCAAAGTTTAGACGTTTCTCGCTTCGTTCACTGCTTTGGTGGTATTAATTTTACAACAGGCATTCTCGAGTAACTCGTCAGCTTCAAAATTTCAATCGTAAATGAACACCAACAGGTTACTGCCAGTAATGTTGTTTAAAAATTTGGTTTCAGATTCGAACGAAAAACGAAATTTGTCAGCTTCCTTTTGGTACGATACAACCACCGAAAATCCTATTGTTCGGATCCCGGTCGGCAAAGCAGTGAAAAACTTGAAACTTCCGACTGTTAACACTTTGAATGTCAAACCAGAAGCCTGGAAAATTCCATGAAACCAAAGTAAGTGATTTAATGAAATAAAAATTGAAAATAATTATATGTGTGATATCGAGTAGTTTTCCAACTTTACTTATTAACCGTAAAGATTAATTTTAAAACCTGGACAAATAATTCCGTCACCCACATCTGGGTGACATGGCGGTCAACGTGTTAAAGCGAGCAGATTAAGCTGTGTGCACACTGAAGCAACGTCGAGCAACTTAAGATAAAAGGGGGTGGCAGAAAGTTGCTGGATGTTGCTCCCGTTGTGGACGTAACTTTATACGTTATGATCTGGATTTTGTCGAGGCGAAGGCGTTGAACTCGTGTTGGATAGGTCGATTACCTCGTGGAACAGCCACGTGGAGAATATCACTTGGAAGAGGTTGTAGAAGATCATGACTCTCCTGAGATCGAAGGGCTTGCGATTCTCCATCAGTTTTGGACCGAGCACCTTCACGAAGTAGACATAACTCATCACGATCGCTAATGTGGGGAACGGGCTGCTCATCATGGCCCAGTCG